>CM076261.1:7614555-10014555 GCA_038380795.1 Pyrocephalus nanus | reverse complement strand
ATATACAAATGTCATATAGAAATTGTCTTCACTGCAATAAGTGTGAAAAGCAAACATTTTAATAATTGATGAAAAGTCTATCATTGGTATTTGTACATTATTTGACAATGTCATAAAATATTAGATGTAAAATTACACTGAAATGTAAACTTTAAGTTTCTTAGAAGTTCTCAGTCTATCTGAACTTAGTACCTTAGACACATCTTCTTTATAATTGATATTTCTAGATCTTTCATAGGTGTCTCCTTCCTTCCTCATGAAGTATGAAATTTATTACATCTTTGCCTTAAAACTCGTTTCAGAAAAGCTTCCAGACTACTATTTCAATGCTAAAAGAAAATAAAGTTACTACAGAAACAAACAAAAAAAAGCTATTATATCAATAAAACTTCCTTTCTTATAAAAAGTTAGTTTTTTGGAGCAGCAGTGGGAGAATTTTAAGGGTAAAATGTGCTTCAGTAGTTGCAAAAATCCATCAAGAACAAAATCCTCTTAACATGATGGTTCTTGCAAGTTCTCCATGTCTTCTTTATTAAAAAACCAATATTTTACTGAAGAGTAACACATGATGTTAAAGCCCAGATCCCAGGATTTCAAGATCCCCAAGACATTTCTGCTCCTAACTGGTAATGATAAATTTTCATCACTTTACACACATTTGAATCACAAATACTTGCATACCTTGCTGCCCCCTGTTAAATGGCATAAGTAGAGCCCCTTTAGACAGTCTGATGACAGAAAGAATCCCGATTTTGTAATAAGGTTTCTTACACATAAATTACACATACATTGAAAAGAAACAGTGGTCTTAAAAAAAAAAAAAAAAAAACCTCAAAACACACACACACACCCCAGTCCATACACTGCTAGAAGGGATCTTCCAATCACTTACTCCTGAGCATAGCTCGTTCACAGAAACCACTGCCATCAGCTTGGTCAGGTCCTGGCAGGACAGTCGGAGCTGGCAGAAGCCAATCTCTCTGGCTGTTAGCTGGAGCAAGAGGGTTTTTACTGTTTCTGATGAAGCCTCCTGTTTTGACTGCTGTTCCCCTCTCCATGAGAAAGAGGCAGAAACTCATACAGTCAGGTTCTCAAGTTACCAGCTGGACCACAACCCCTAAGAGGAGATGGTGAGTCTTATCCAAAGGCTCTTCCCTTTCAGATCAGTCATCAGCGAGAGGTGAGACATGTGGCATATGCAGAGGACAGATATCAGGGGATCAGTACTTCTGGTTGGTGTCTTGAATCCACTGTGTGCGCTGCCATTGGTCCCCAAAAGCTTCCTGTGGCAAAGTTACTAGTGGAGCATAGGCAGAGATCTGGGATGAGCCAGGGATCAGAAAGAAGGAGGAACATTCAAACTGACAGAAAACTGCAAATGCTACAAAGAAGAAAGTGACTTACCTGCTCTAGGAAAATTCCCCTCACTAGGATGCAAAGCTGTATGGTGTGTTCCTGAAGCCAAGGTGATTTGACTGAGAAGCATGAAACTAAGCTTTAAATAGACTGTTTGAATCACATATGACAGGCCACAAAATAAATACTTTGGCTACCAATAAGGTCTGTAGTGAAGTCTCAGGGATGGGAATAACATAAAAACTGAAAATCAAATCACAGGCTCAACTGCTTCATCGGGTTTTTAGCACAACTTGATTTGAGCTTAGGTAGAAGAGTCAGCCCTTCTGGCTATACCCAGAGTGAGAAAATGTGAAGGGAGAACTTGGCACAAAGCGAAATGGCTGAAAGTAACTTTAACTCAGGCACTTCAAAGAAAATAAGGCTATGTGTCCTCAAAGGCAAAGGCTGAAATTACTAAGCTGTGGTTTATTGTAGACATGGCAGTTTAATCAAGGTAAGCTTTATAAAGAGACAAGTTATCTTTTAAATGATCAACAGATACAACTGGAAAAAACCAGGCAATGTTTGAAGCATGCAGGATCTTTCTCAAAGACCCAAACAAGGAGTTGCAACGCACACAGCTTGTCTGTTTTCTTCAACTAAATCAGATGATCTAATAAAAGAAACTACCACCCCCTATAACTTACACCTTGTAGAAAGTACTAATACAGGGATGTATAGCTCCACATGATATATTTCACAGCAAATGGAACAGCTCTTCTCAGTAACAAGAGTACCCATGAGATCATCAGAATTGCAATGTCTTCCAGTGTCAGCAAAAGTCATTATGGGGAAACTGAAGCTCCAAATATCTAATAAAGTCCAGCAGAATAAATCTAAGGATAAACATTACATTTGACACACTATGCAGCCACACACCTGCTAATATCAATATCTAAACTCTAAATCATATGCAATTTACTCTTCACGACACCTACAACAGTAGGTCAGGAGAAGATGCAGAGCCATTAAGAAAGTAATCATTCCAAATTTCAATTACATTACCAAAGGAAGTAAAAAACAGTCACCTTTTTTTTTCCCAGAGAAATCACACTGAGAAAAAGCAACTACACATTATTACTACTGAGAATTAAAAACCAAAGTTATGTCATATCTTCAGCATGATAATCTCATAGCTTTTCCAATCACCTTTATCTTGGCCTTTGTTCCTTCTATTTTTATTCTTTTATTTCTTATTCTAATATAAAACTGCTATTTTAAGGATGCAGTTTCAGTTCTTCTTAATTCTTCCTAATATACAAACTCAGACAGCTAAACTTAACTGACTGTAACCTGTTCAGAATATAGAAATCTAATAACAGATGCTATAACCCCAGTAACTTCTCGTGGAGTCTGTTTCTGTTGCAAAACTTGATAGAAGAAAAAAATACAAACCCCAACAGTCTATTTTCAATAAAGATGCAGAACAAATAGAGGGCAAGGGGAGGAGGAGGGAGGGAAAGGGGAAAAGGAAGGGGAAACGGAAGGGGAAGGAAGGGATATCTAAAGGTGAATCTGTTCCCTTTTCAACATTATGAGACGTGAAATAATGCTTTCTAAATGAACTGGACATATTATTCAATTTTTTCTCTTCTGGTAGATGCATTTAGTGAAACAAAGTATACTTAACAACTGTTCAAGTGCTAATAAAATAAAATCTCTTGTACCATTTATACAAAGACTAACTTGTTGCTTCTAATTTTCAAAGAACAATTTGAAATATTCAAGCACAATAAAGGCATGCCTGCTGCAGCAAGGTCTGCAGGTATCCTACACATTACCCTCACAGTTTAAGCTGCACATCATAATAGTCATAAGATATTGACAATATTGCATAATATGAATCAATAAAAGAATTCACTTTGGAATGCCTTTGTAAAATGATTTCTACTTTTATATCTCAAGGATTACTGCTCCACTTAATTTAATGATTCATTATTACCACAAAGGTAAAAAGAACATGTGAGGTTAACAGCTATTAGCTGTAATGTAGCCAGCGTTATACTGCATAATTGATCTATTTTCTTCAAGAATAATATTCAGGAAAAGAGAATTACTACTAGTGCCTCTGCAAAAAAAGTACAGAAAGCCTGGGGGCAAGTGCGTGGGATAATAGTGAAGACAAGAGAAAGTAAAATAGGAGCATACCAAGAGTTTATTTATAGATATCTGGGAACTCATTGCTTGGCATCATGTAATGTCTACACAGTCTCACATTGATCTAACTTTTTGACTGTGGCTCTATATTTAAGAACATAACTAAGAATGAGCACACTAGACTTGTGATACTTTTCTCGAAAATGAAAGTAGCTCTTTCCCAGTTGAAACTGTTTCAAGACTGTCAGTTTAAGGATAAGATTTCCAGAGTTTGTTCCCTGCACAAGTATTTAAAGGTTTTTCTAATCCACTGTTGGCAGAACTTCAGTGTGGCTGAAATGACAGCAATCACCGTTAAAAGAATCACGTTAGCCACTGTACGCACATCTAATTTTTTCTTCAGCTTTACCTTCTGCAGCCATCACAAGACAGGCTTTGATGTCATTCTTCTGTCTCTCCAGGAACCTCTTCCAGGTGGCAGGCTCAACCATGTATTTCTTTCAGGGTGAAATTCCACAAGACCACCTCAGTTTCAGATATTGTCCCCAGGTCTCACTTCTCTTTTTTTCTTTCTTTCATTAACACATCCAGCATCCCATCGCCTCTTTGTAGCTCGCAGTTACTGAACAGCTGGAAAAAAGCAACTCCCCTTTCTCTAGCCTTCTGTTAGCAGTACTGGCTACTCTGGTAGCAACAAAACTGTACTTTGAGCTGAACCACAATGCCACAAATGGGGGCAACTGGGGGATTTTGTTCACAACCACAATACTGACTGAAAGCAAAATGCTAACAGCCAATCTCACTTGCATGAGAATTTTCTCCTCGCTGGTTGTCCATGTCTGGTTTTAATGCAGTTTTGCTTATGCAGCAGAAGATGGCCCTTAGCAAACTGAAGAATCTTGAATGCTTATTTAAAGATTTCCTGGAGATGAAGGGCTCATATGCCTGAATACTTGTGGGTTTTGGCATCTTGTTTGTTTGCCTTCCAAACAGACCACTAGTTGTAGTATGAAATTTGATCTTTCCATAAAACTTGCCCTTTTTCCTTCAGATAAAGCAAGTTACATAAAAAAACAGGCCTTTTGAGGATCTTCAAAATATGTCTTCAGATACCACATTGTCTGATCCATAAAGCAACAAACCAATAAGTCTGCCTGCATTACATTAATTAAATCATATTTTGCATTTAAAGATCTTTGAAAAAGAAGTGAAATGTATATGGACAGCATTATTTGTATTCATCTCACTAAGTTTTTTTCCATAAATTTCAATAATCCTACTCTCTAGTTGGCAATTCAATGACAGATTTTTTTTCTAAGCCCTTAAGTAATACCCCATATCCTTCTAGCAGTCTGGTATCCCAGCACCCCCTTCTTCTCAATGCACAATTAATGCTTGCAGATGAGAAGGGCTGTTTGTGTCACATATTTTATGGGCAGCTGTAATTCTTCTTCATCGAAATTCTTTCCAGCAATGCTGGCATAAAGCAAGCCTGCAGTTTCCACAAGAAATCCTACTGACTTATGTTGTTCTTCCCATGGCAGCAAGTACAAAGATACAACAGAGGAAATAGGCAAAAATAGTGCACTAGGTCCATTAGTGCTTTTGGTTATAATCTCACCCTTCATCCTGGGTTTAAATTCAGAGGCTGGAGCTTTCGTTCTCAGACCTGCCAATCTCCCTAGCTCACTCTCTGCCAGTCTTTCATCTGTGACTTAGTTGTCTATCTGTAAACGCAGGATAGCGATACTTTTTCTTTCTGCTTCTATCTTGCCTTTTTTAGATGCTGAGGTCTTCAAAGGAGCTGACCTTCACTGTTCTGGCACAGCAGGTCCTCATCTCAGTCGAAGGTTCTCTGGTGCAACACTGATCATTACAAGCAGGAGTCATACACCTGAGAGAACATTAACTTGTTTACATAAAAAAGCAGAATAACAAGGTTTGAAAACAGTGTCGTGCTTGAGAGACTATAAAAAATCACTAAGTCAATGCTATGGCACTTTTTCCATGCACACACTTGAGAAGGCACCGAATAAAAACATCTTCAAGAACCATACTTATTGCCTTTCTTGTTTGGGCTTATCCCTATTCCTTTTATTACACACAAACTTTCCAACTATTTATATAAACACCACTGGTTTGGGTACAAAATGATTACTACAGAAAAAAAAGAAGTGACTTCACAGATGTCACCTACATCCTGAGTTAAGAAGAGTGAAGCTTTTCTGAACTTACTCTTGCATTGCTGTGGCAAGTCATGTGTCTCTTCAAATTCTTGCTCTGAGCAACTGGAAGCAGATATTATCCTGTAAGTATTTCTTCTGAGATAAACAAATCAAGAATAATAAAGCTCAGAAAGGGGAAAGAATGGATACTCATGCACACATTCCAATTTTTTCGTTTAAATCAAGGACCCACTGAGTACACAGCCAGGCTGTGAATCCGTCTTCAGCCAGTATAAATTACTGGTTTGTATAATCTGAGCCTCCAGGATAAGCAGACAATTCATGAGCAATTCATATCCAAGCCAGTCTTCCAGGCTTTTCTGAAGCCAGTACCTTGTCCTGGGTCCTCCTACCATCACATCATATGTACACCTACAATACAGGCATGCAGAGTTCAATGCCATCAAATGGCACTGAACCAAGTTATTTTACCCTCTAACAACAGAGAGGAGTTTATCCTCAGAGACATGGATCGAAGATGCTACTTAGATGCTGGCTGTAGATTAGGATTCTTTTTGGGTGTTTTCATCATAAAATAATCTTCATTGTTAACTCCTCCCTCCTCAAACAAAGCTTTCTCTATTCGTGCCCTTAAATCAGAAGGGAGAGACTTTCTAGTAAAGAAAGCAAGAAAGCAGAGGACATAACAGCATAAAAAATTTTAAGAAATAAAATCAAAACCCATAATACATGAAAGACATACTGCTCTTTCTCCATTGCTAGGAGATTGTTAATCTGTTCTCCATTGCTAGCAGATTGTTAATCCTGGCATGAGAGAGTGTGGAGATGAACCTGTGGTTGTGGAGAGCAGGGAGAGTGTCCCTGCTTGCCATCCACATACTGATAAATCTGCTCAAACCCCTGAGAAACTCATCTTGATGGTTTTCAAAGAAAGTTTAGGGATTCAGCAGGCCAAACTACTGGGTAATGCATTATAGTGGAAAGGATTCAAATATGATACAGAGGAATTTTTACCAAACTCCAAGTTTCTGGGCTCCAGATACTGTCAAAGTCCACTTGCTCTAAGTCCCCTTGTTCAGAACTCAGCACTAGCACAGCTTTGGAAAACAGGGGGCTCAGAAAGCAGCACTGTTACTACAGCTATATCAGAGTGTTGTGACTTACTCTCACAGGGAAAAGAGTGTCTTGGGGTGTTTTTAAGAGGCTGGAAGGGCTTGAAGGCTACACCGTATTAGTAAGTAATGATCTTACTAGAAAACGAACATTTTGGTTTTTCACTGTTGCTGAGGGCTGAGTAGTAATTAAAAAGGGTGTGAATATCCCTCTAGAAAGGGTTTGGAGTAGAGGTTTGGCAACCTCCCGGGGAAAAAACTAGAAAGAGGCACAGCGTGGGGTGCATGTCTGGGTGGATCCATGTTGCTCCTTAACCAAGTCCTTCTGTGAAGAAAGCTGAGCCCCAGGACGAAAGATGTACTCGATAAAGGCACTGGAACACGCACATTCATAGAAAGGCTCAGGGGAAGGACTGTGTCCACCCATAAAAACCAAACCAAACAGCAACAAAAAAAGCCTAGAAAGTAAATTAATACCCACGCCTCCCGGCCTCTTTTGCTAAAAAGCAAAAGGTTGTAAATACCAGAGAAGCAAATGTAGCATTTAACTCTGTATATAGGGTATTATGTTCTCCTCAGTAACTTTTAGGCTTCTTCACCACATTTATTCTGCAATGTCAAATACTTTCACTTCTCTGTTTACCCAGCCTGCAAACTCTGATTTTTCAAGGCACTACCACATCATACAACAAACAAACATAATATTAAACCATACTATTTAATTTATGATAAAAGAAAATTGATAGAATATCAAGTCAAATGGGTCTGCTTGACATTACCAAAAAAACAAGCAGCAAAACATTAGACCAAAGCTTCATCTCACTCAAAACATCACCACCTGGAGCCAAGTGCATGGGAATATCCCGTATCATTTTTACATGAATAAAATTAGGTTCTGGCCAACATAGCTTATGTTTCCACTTGGCCACTGTACCTCCCCAGCTTCCAAAAAGGCACGGTCAAGTCCTTCAGTAGCTTTGCATTGATTTGGGTTTTAGGCTTCCTCTTTTGGCTTTTTTAAGTCTGTAACAAAATGCATTTCCAGCCTGCCTCATGCTGATGCTCCAAGGCAAGGCAGCAGCACTGCTCCTGCTGCTGGGGAACACCAGCAGCATGCAAAAGGCCTTTTCAGCAGTAAAAATAACCTCAGCCAGCCATGGACACAGCCTGAGTGTCATGTCATATCCCATCTTTTCTCTTAAAAAAAAAAAAAAGGGGAAAAAAAAAAAAAAAAAGGCTACCTAGTTAATTAGAATGAATTAACAGAAAGCATACACTGCCAAATTAACAATCAATTTTCACTGCTTTTTATTTTCTGAGTTTTACTTGAGGGACTATGCATCCATTTTGTCCTTTCAAAAAGTCTGCCTTTTTATTATGATTAAATGCTGAAACATAGCATATTTACAGCTAAATTTATTGTCATATTCAGTCTGGAATTGGCCATTTGGCTGATTAAGTTGTACCACACGAAGGCATCGTGACATGTACTATTAAGAAATGAGAAATGGCAGATGGGCATTTCCAAAGAACCGTCAGCTTTGCAAATGGTAATGCTACAGCTGAATATCATCTGCTAAAAATGGTCATCAAAGGTGGAGGATCCAGGCTTAACATCCTCCCTGAACATGCTGGAGCATTTTCTCCCACTTTGGGAAGAAGTTTGCCATTTCCAGCGATACACTACTTCATAAAATAACTTTAATAATAGCATTGGCCATGATGTTTCTCTCAATTTGAACCTTCTTTTGCCCCGGTGTGCCCAATCCACTGCTTTTCATTTGGCTCTGGATGGTCAGAAGAAAAGCGGACTATGTACGTGTAGCCAAGACTACACCTAGGCTGAAAATTAAAGGACTTCTACATGGAATTTAAATTAACTCAAATATTAATGAAAATTTAATTTAAAATTAAAAAAAAAATCTTTCGAGGTCAGAGTAATAATTTTAGGATGATGCTTAATATGAATGGAGTACACAATGATGCAGTAGCCTGTAATTCCAAGTCTGTGGAGGATCCTTTTCTGAATCCAGTGACCCTCAAGTTGTTTCACAGGGCATTACACCACTGTGTTTCCTCTAGAGTCTTTCTGCCTTTCCTGCCTTTCTCTGACTCCCCATTCACTGAGCTCCAGGTGGCTTCACATGGCAAGGCAACCTTCAGGAAGTGACTGCCATCCAAATTCCCCTTAGCAAGTGGAAAAGGATGTAGAAACAAGCAAATAGGGAAGAAGGTCTTGTACCCCAGTTAAATATAAATTTGAAAGGAGAAGCATTTAAAATGTGAAATCTTTTGCCTCTGTGACATGCCCCTCTGTTTGCATAAGGACTGCCACAGTTTCGATCTGCAAAGGCAGTACCTGGAAAGTTACAGATCAGTCAGTCCTCTAACCAGATGTTTGAGGAGAAAGAAGAAAACACAATGATTCACCTACACTAAGTTTGTGTAGGTGATCAAGTTTGGGATCAAAACTTTAAAGCCAACCTCCTAGGTTTGAGGAACAACCTAAAACAGAAACCACTATTGTTCTACTTACTGATCTACAGGACAACAGAAGAACTCGTTTGTGACCAAAAGCTATCACTGTCACATGGCAACAGTGCTCGCAAATTGATTTTCACAGTTTCACACTCTTCTCTAATTCTATTAAAAGTGTTTAGCCCTGAAGAGGAGACTTCCAAACTATGCTTTACTATATTTAAAACAGTACTGCTGAACGCTACTAAATGTAACATATTTAGACAGCAAACTCTTAGAGACTACGGTTATATCTTCTTCCACGTATTTTTGCTGAGAATATCATCTGAACTCCAAAAATTGCACACCCTAAATAAAATATCTAAGGAATACAATGGAATGTGGTCTGTTACTATCTGTGTGCTGAGTAAAGGGCATTGCAAAAAGCAATCTGTTTCTCCCAAGAACTAGGAGACAGTCAGAGTTATCTGTGAGTGACACCGTAACCTTGAAAACCCATAAAATAAGGAAGCAGTTGTTAATAAAATTGCAAAGATTTTAATAAGGCCAGACCAGCTTCATGAGGCAGATGAAAATGAAACTGGAACAGAGAGTGGGGAGGATACTCTGCTACATATTCAAGTTGCATTTTTTAAATGAAATGTTTATCTGTACTCAAAAATCATGCAAATAATGAAACAAGCAATGTGGGAGACCTGTATTATTGTATAAATGAGTTTTCAACTGCTTTCAGTATTAATTACCTTATATGCTTAGCAGAAGACATTTCAAACCTGTTTTGCTATTTTACATTGAGCCTCGATTACAATTCTGAGGAAGAAGGCTACTTTCAGCAGCAGATATACCAGTTATATATTTGATGCTAAGTAAATTTTACACAGTTTTATTCATAATAAAGAAAACAACCTCGAGGGGTGGTTACTTCAGCTTTGTCCTATTTTTCGTTATTCTTAAAAATTACCTTTTAAATTTGCTCACTAAGAGTGGCAAAAGTGTTTCTTAAAATACTTGCATACTGTAAAGTTGAAGAATAGATGCAGTATTTCTGTAACATTAAGATATTTCTATACAAGTTGCACATAGAAACATATGTCACACCCCCCAAAAATAAGATGTTTAAAGAAGGCCAGGCTATAAGGAATGCAACAGAGTAATGCTCCAGCAAAAAGAGAGTTAATACTTTAAACACCCGCGACTCTTAATCTATCCTTTATCAATTATTCCAAGAGCTCAACAGAATCTACCTAAACACTGAGATGACAGAGTAGTACAGGTGGGTTACTAACTTTAAAAATGTGCATTTATTATCCAGGGAACCAGCAATAATAGAATCATAGAAAAGTAAGACTGGAAGTGCTCTCATGAAGTCCATTCCCCTGCCCCAGGGCAAAATCAACTATACATAAACCACTCCTGACAGATATTTGTCTAACTTGTTCTTAAAAACCTTCAGTGACAGAGACTTTGCAACCTCCCTAGGCAATTGGTTGCAGTCCTTAACTATCCTTACCATTAGAAAGATTTTCCTAACGTCTAACCTCAATCTCTCCACTACAGTAAGCTTGACTGTTACTTCATGCTCTATCCCCAGCAGAACTGGAAAACAGTTTCTATTACTTTCCTCTTTACATGAAATTTCCATGTATTTTTAAATGGTTATCACATCTTCCTTTACTCTTCCATTCTCTAAATGATTAATAGCCAACTAGGTCATATGCAATCTGCTAGAGCAATTTATCTGGTCTCCCATGTAATCCCTTCAAGGAGCCTCCCTATTCTGGCACTACCACCCCCATGCCAGAGACATCTCCACCCAAAATGCCAGCAGTTAAGCAAAGCAAGATGAAGAGAGAGAAGCCAAACCTAATGGCAGGCTCTCAGACTGCCTTCCTGCAAAGAAAGCTTCCACACAAACAACCAGAAGAGATAAGGAGTGCGGAAAGGTATTCACCCCACAGAAGGGCAGATGAGGAGAGGAAGGATTGAGTCTAGAAAAGAGGGGTAGAGGCTTTTACACAACATGTAATTAGGTTGCACTGAGTTGGTCTGGAAGTGGGAGAAGTCTGGAAACAAAATAAGATGAAGGAAAGCAGTGAAAAGCAAGAAGATTACCAGAAGGATAGGGAATCTGGAACAGAAGTGAAACCAGATGTCCAAACAGGGAGGAATGGAGGAGCCTCATAACAGAGAGAGGGGGCGTGGGCACTGATGGAGGAAGAGGCAAAGAGAGGTGGGTACAGCATGAAACATAGGACAAGAAATGCAACAGTAGTCCTGAGTGCTGGGGGATAAGCACAGAGGTGGGGGGACTGGAGAAGCTCCAGCAAGCAGTATTTCTATGAGCACGAGTATCTCCGAACAGATGAGTTCCATCTCTCCGCTAAAGCAGGAGCTGGGAGAGTATCAGCCAAGCTGATGAGTTGCTCCTTGGGAGTAACCTGGTCTCTCTGGATGTGGCCCAAGGTCGAGCTTTGGTGACAATGACCTTGAGACATAAGGCTGCAAGGGATGATGGAAAGATTTGAGGGAACGGTATGAGAGAGAAGATATGCAGCTATGGCAGAACAGGATCAGAAGATGACAGGAAAAGTCAGTGCTAGACTAAGGGCAGGGGCCCACTGCACAGAGCAACCACTTACTATTTGTTCTGCTTTCCATAGTGCCACAGCTAATAATCCCTCTAGCAGTGCTGAGGGTCACAAAGCAGGAATGCCTTCTAATCAGCCCAGGTCTGACAGAGCTTGTGCTGAGATGGAGTTAATAAAATCCCAATGAACCTAAACTGACCTTGCAAGGTCAGGAGTCTTCATACATTGTCTCCTAATCCATCACATAGTGTTGCCCTTATCCTTTGATCATCCTGGACGTCCCTGTGCCACACACTTCCCAGTGATGCAGAGCTCATTTCAGAATCACACTGTTATCTTAAACCAGCGCTCAAAACACTACTGAAGAAAGTGGCTGATTTTAAAAACAGACCTTGGCTGTCCAGGATCCCCACCCCTGTTATGGCAACTGAGAGTAGCCACGGTAGAAGGTGTAGAACTTCATGGCAATTAAGAAGAGTTCAAGCAAGAAGGTCCTTCTGACCGTCACTCCAAAGCACTGTTATATCACGGTTGCATCTTGCCATGTAGCTCAGTGCATGAGAGACATGCCCTGACACAACTCTGCACTGCTTCTGGGAACCTAGGAAAAACATCTTCAGAAAGTCTGAGAGTTACTGCTCTAGTAACTTTTTTCAGCTCTCAAAGCTCACGTCTTCCAGACCTCTGGCCATTCATTCTGCTCTTCTCTGGATGCTTCCAACGGGCCCCAAGAGGGCTGTTCAGAACAGAAATAGTACACCAGGCACACAAATGGCAAGTAGAGTGGAAAATTATTTTGCATACAGACCCCTGTCCATATATTCTAGCATAACATTCATGGCATAGTATTGTTGATTCACAGCCACTTTCAGAACTCTTGCAACTGCCCATCTGTTTTCTGCAGACCTGGTGTCTCACCAGTTACTCTGAATTTTGATTTGCGTGGTTGATTATTCCTGCCCAACCACAACCCAGAACTTGTCCTTGATGAACTGCATCATATTTATTTTAGATCAGTTCTTCAACATACTATTATTTTGAAGTCTAATCCTGTCCTCAGAGGGCTTACATCCTCTCCCTGGTTGGCATCATCTTGAAATTTTGCATGCAGATTCTATCATCTAAATCATTAATTAAAATATTGAATATTTTCAGGCAATCCAGGGAAGAATCCCACTTGACAGATCCTTCTAGTTTGACTATGAATCACTAGTAATTATTGTGAGAACAGCTTTTCAGCCAACTGTGTACCCACCTTGTAGCTCATATTGCTACCTTGCTTATGAAAGTGTGAAAAGACTTTCAAAAATCCAGATATACTATTTTCTACTCACAGGAAAATTAGGCTCCACTGACAAGTTACCTTCTGGAGAAAAAAAACTCAGGCAAATTCATTTATCATATTATTATCTACAGGCTATTTATTAAAATAATCAGTTGACTTTTTGATTCAAACCTTTTCCCCCAAAATTTCAGATAAGCTAGCTACTCCAAAGGCAACAGCAAAGGACCCAGAAAGTTTACATGTAGGTGCAGTGTTTGCCCTTTCACAGATTTTTGAACCTAAACTACCCTCCAAATAATCTCCAGTGTAGCTATTAATTGCTCAGACATTGCCTCAGCTATTTCACCCTACACTGCAGAGATATTTTCTTGCATACTATGCCTTTTATTCTCACGTTCTCTCTTCTCACCTTCTGAAGAATGATAAGCTCACTCTTTCCTGATTGCTATCACCCAAATCACCTTTAACCATCATGGGCTCCACCATCTCTTTCCTAAACAAGCCTAGGAGCACTTCCCTTCCATTGCTTTTTCTACACTGGGTAATCCTGAGCCTATTGTACTGGCATGGTCTACTGAATTTAGTATTTAGCCAGTAATGTGAAAAGGTTCTAACCAAACACTGTCATTTGGTAATACATGATTAAAAAAATTGGATGAGCCCATCTCTTGGGACAAGAGCCATCTGGAAAAAATGGCAGCTTTGGCATCTGTGCCAGTAAATGAGCATATAGACAGGATCAAAATATCTCCTAGCCATAACTGTAAGCCTTTCCAGGTCACAGCAATTAGCAAAGTGGAAAGGAGATTTGTGAAATACTCCTAAGGTGGCTACCCAGAGGCACTGTCCTCCCAGACTTATTTTGCCAGCACTCTGGTCAGCTGTAAATTGAAATGATTACTCTGATTGCTGAAAAAGCTGCTATCATTTAGCATGGCTAGATTCAGTGTTGACATCACACACGTTTCAGATATCAAAGCTTTTCTGTACAAATTAGCTCCCTTCAACATGTGGTCATGCCCCCTCTGCTGCTAGCAGCTACTATTCTCTCCTACAGCTGCATTCCAATAAAACAAAAGGAGCACTATAGCAAGGATCAGAGGAGAAACCATATGCACCTGCCATTGCACTTTTATCGCAACTCTTTAGCATAACTCTGTCCAGTGAATTTCTCTAATAAATACATACCTACCCACTGTCTATTGCTGAATACATCATATAAATCTATCCAGGAAAAAGAAGTATCTCCAAAAACCAAACACGAATATCAGTTTGACACAAACCGGAACTCTTCTCCTCATATAAAGAAACTATATTTCAACCTGTTTCCTTTACAAGTCTCCCGAATGTATGGCGCTGTTTAATGTTTAAGAATTCTTTAGTATAGCTGCCAAGATTTTAATATGTATATTAACATCTTTACTCAAGGGCAATTGCAAAGGAATGTAAGAATTCCTTATGGAAGACCAAGCAACTTTCATGCTATTAAGTCTCCAGAATAGGTCTGAACCTGCTGGGTTGTCATCACAGTCTGACTATTCAGGGACCCCAGTTTCATCTCCCTGAATTTTATGCAGCACTATTTGCCAGGTCTTTTCCATCCACCAGCAGTCATGAGGTTACAAATCTTTCTGACACCTTGCTGCCCAAGCACCCTAGTCACAACACCAACAACTCCTAACTTCTGGGAGCTAAGGGATAGAAAACATTGTGGCAGAAGAGTACAAAGCTGGAGAGACAATAATCTAATATTGCAAGGGTGCTAGAAAAAATAGAGTTTTCAGCAAAGGAAAAAGCCGAGGTAAGGAAGGGAACACATATCCACACAGTAGGAATTTTGGTAGAGAGCAAAGGAGGGACAAAACACTCTTAGGAATTAGCTGAGGGCTGGCAGAGAGCAGCAAGGACAAACAGAACAAGAATGGCAGTGGGCAGCTTCAGGAGGGTGCTGCTAGCTAGACAGAGGCAGGAGGGCCCTGCGGTGGTCCCAGACTTCACAAGTCCCATCAGCACTGGAGCATATGCAGAGAAAAGCTTCCTGTTTCCTTCAGGACACATCTCACTGACACACACGGAAACCATGCTGTAAATCAAAGCAGTGCAAAGCGACAGAGACAGTTCAGAACTGTACTACTGCTCCAAACCAACACAGTGAGTTTGGTGAGCACAGCTGGACAGTCGCACCTGCTGCAGCCAGAAGGGTGAGATCAGCCTCTGTGGGAGGATCTGCTTTGCGAGACTACAAAGTAGGAGCCTGCCTGCCTGGAAATAAACAGTTTTGGGGGTCCTTCCTGGGGAGAGCTCCTAGAACAGTAAGCAGCCTAAGACAGAAAACGATCTTCCCCTACATACAACCCTGAATCCAAAAAACTTCTTCTAAAGCAAATATTTTAAATTAGAAAAAAAAAATGTCTTGCACATCACCACTAATTTTCACTGTGGTACTAATCCATTATCTAGACCTACTAAAACAAGTTGATCCAGTTGATTTTCTGTGCATTTCTCCCAGTATCTCAGCTGGCCAGCAGACGTGGAAGCAGAATCTTCTGATCCTCTTTTCCTTCTCCCACCTCTCAAATCAGAAACCATCTCAAACTGTTAAAGCACTGAATGAACTCCAGCAGACTTCACACTAGAGGGAGCTTTCCTCAGAAGGACACACCACCATGGCATCCTTTCTCATTACATTCTTTTCAATACATCTACAGGGAAATATACCAGATTCAGTTGAAACAGTTATCATTTAAACCCTCCAGTTTTGCCAGTTCAAGCATTGCAGCAGGTCTACGGTGTGGGGCAGGAGGGAGTACAAGGAGAGGGTACCTGGCAAGTTCTGCCCAGAGATGTGCTCTGGCTGACAAGATAAAGCTCAACACCGACATGTTACTGAGAAGCCTCTGGATACGAACCATGTCCATCCCTGCAGCCTCATCAAACTCCCGTGTTGAGCACAAGAGCAACTTTACAGACTACATTTTATACTGACTCAAGAGACCACTCAGAGTTAAGCTGTTAATGAGTACTTTAATGAGGAAAGCTGAGTTAAACCTTCCCTAAGGCTTGTGGCCATCCATTTCAGAAGGCTGAAACCTGGATAGCTGTGTTCCTTGCCGCTAATACAAGTGTTGAACTGGTCTTCAAGTGAATTGTTTTAAAATATTACTTAAAGTACTACAAGATGTTAGCAACAGTCAGGAGTTACTCAATTTATTTTCTAAACTCAAGTATACTGTCCCAAAACTGTAAGCTGAACTAAAACAGAAATCCTTACCTGTGAAAGCATTTGTGGCCTGAAAACCAGCTTCCTGCATACTGCTCTCCCAGCGAAGCTTGAGATTCCCGTCTCAACCTGTCCTTACTGGAGACAACTGCTGAGCTTGCTGCTGTCAAGTCACTTCCATCTTAGCTCGTCAGAGTCCATTTCTCTTTCCATTTCCATATTTGGCACCATCCAGTTACCACCTGATCCCAGGTCTTTCGATCTGTACGCAGAAGAGATCTGCACTGAGCCTAAGTAGGAAGCGTTGGACAGTTCCATCAACCAGCCAGCCAGAGGATTTGTGCCATGATGAATGTGAAAATGAAGCAAATCGCCTGTCAAGACTTTCTTTCTCTTTTACAATTAAGTTCTAATCCTGTGTTCATCCAGCAACATTTTTTCAGGTCTCGGCCAATGGTGATGTTCAGTTGTCTCTCCTCTCTTGTGTTCCTCTCCCCTCAGGCACACTCACTGAGAAATTAAAAAAGAAGAGATTATGTTTCCTGATGACCTGTAGCAACACTAAAATTAACAGACTCCAGGGAACAAAAACCCAAAATACATTATCAGGGATTGATTGTACACATTAAAGGAGATCTTCAGAAGGCAAATCTTGCGATTTTGCTGAGATGCAAAGTGTGACCACACAGCTCTTTGAAGTGCAAAGAGGAACAGTGCTGAGGGTGTCATATGCATCTCTGAGAACATGATATGATTTACATTTCAAAAGCCATATTTAGCAGAGATGGGGGCAGCAATACAATAACAAAATTGCAGTTAAAATGGAAAAGGAAAAATACTAAAGGCTCTCAAGTCTAGTCTATTCAAAACCACAGCAAAATTATTAGCATTTCATATAGCTGCTTCCCTTCTTTTCTGGAGCAGGAAAAGGGAATTCTGTGTGCCAACAGTCTTCTGTGGTTAAAAACCTTTGTATGTCTTGCTGTGGATTATCAAACTTTGTATGTCTTGCTGGTGATTATCTATTTAAAATCTCAGTTGTAAAACAGATGATGCAATTCAGATGCCTTCAGACATTTGGTAAGGTTAAAAACACCCACAGGCTACACAACAGAAAGGTGGTTACGTTTTTCTTGATACTGCTGCTTCCGCATAGCATGGACACCTGCAGCTCACTGAAACCTACAGTTGTTCTACAGTCATTTTTTAAAAACCAGGATACAGTTAATCTCATGGGGTAAAGGCAAACAGCAGACAGGCACATGTTTAGGGAGAAAATTATTTTAGAAAACAAGTAAGAAAGACAAGAGGACTTGGAGGAGAACCCACTCACTCTCCAGACATCCTGTTTCCTCATGTAATGATGCTTGGCTCGCTATCTCCCAACTCAGTGGCACAGACAGGTTGAAACTACACCTGTGATGATCTTATGACCTACTAATGGATTTTATATATAAGTCCAGCAAGGGCTTGCAGTGCTGGATTGGACTCAAGGTCCCCCAACTGGAACAGCCCACATCAGAGAATGCCAGTGTCACTGCCAGTCCCAGCACTCGCTGCTTTGGAGAACAGTGCAAGACCCAGCTCAGTGGGCAGGTGAGAATAACCCACCACTTGCTACCCAGCCCCACTTCACCCTTTACCCTGACTTGCAAGATCTACAGACCAGCTTATACCTGAAGCTGTCTGAATATCCCAGATGGTCCAAAACAGAGAGGATCAGCATGCTCCCTGGGGTACAGCCAGCCAGCCCTCAAGGGCTTCATTAGGGATCTGCCTTGGGGGGAAGAAGGGATCTCTTCTCAGGTGTGTCACTGAAGCCAAGTGAGCCTGACACCTGATGACTGTCATTTCCCTCGGAACACAGTGAATGAAAGCTAGCTGCTATCAAAGATGAATCTTAATGATGTTGCTGCTTTTTTTTCCCACAAATTTTGTTATGCCAGTATTACTGAAGAACACACGTTTTTGTCTCAAAACACAGCTCAGGAATGACTGATTAGTTACTTGTATTCAAATCTCACAATTTGCATTCAAATCAAATGAGGTTAAAGAACAGATTTAAGATGTTTTCCCCATTTCTTACCCAAACATCTCAACCTAATAGAGAAGAAAGTGGAAATTAAAAAGGAGAAAGAAAAAAAAAGCCTTTACGTGTAGTATCTTCTATCAAAAAACACTGCATAAAGAAATTTTAGAAGAGTGTTTAGAATGCCATTATTCCTGACTGTTATGTAGGTCCTTGAGATGCTTTTTCAACCCTTTGAAGTGCTCTGTGCAACTAATAACCATTTCATATGAGGTTATTTTATTCTAAAATACATACAACTGAGCAAGTATAGTATACATACACAGCAGCACATATTTCTTTTGGGTCTTAACATTGTGCTAACTATTCTGTAATGACTACAGATGGATGCTGCACTCATTTCCCAAGCTTTTTCTCTAGAGGCCTGAGTTTCTTCTATATTTATAAGAGCAGGTCCATATTTGCATTCACATTTCCAGTCTTATAACTTCTGATTTTGGTTTACAAATCCACAATTTTGATGTCTTCTATTTTCAACATTATCATCTCCCCATCTCAGAGATGTGCACTAACACCTTAGCCTCCAGGGAAATTCTCTATTGTTACACCCATGTATTAGATATAATAAATTCTGATTCTTAGAGGAGTAAAATATTTTTACTTTCCTGAAAATTAACATTTCATGAAAAGAATAATTATTTTCCCCTTCTTCAACAGTTCTGCTGAATTAGTTAAGAACCCAATAGTGCTGAAGAAACTCTATGGCACAGGCACTTTCAGTAACCACTGCTTCTTCAGACAGAAAGATGTAATTTTAACATTACGGGACACCGAAACACTTACAGAGTTCATTCAGACCTGAGCATTAAAAAGACAGTGCACTGCATCAGGGTTTAAGTCTTCTCTTAAGGACTCAAGTGAAAGTAGATACTGATATCTCTTGATTGCCCTAAGTGATCATTTTCTATCACTGCAAAAGCACTCCTCCTCTGGCAGATAATGAACTCAGAGGCGGCCAGCAGCATGTAAGGAACTGGAGCTTGTTGGGCCTCATCACGACTCAAAACTAAGTTCAGTACTTATAAAAAGATTCATATTTATAGCCATGTAGGCTATTTAATGACCATTTTCATTAGGCAGACTTTAATCAGTCCCATTTGCACAACAATTTCAGGTTTCTCAGATTACAAATGCATCCAGATGACAAAGTAGCCCAGCCAATACAACAGTAAATCAGGAAAATAGCAAATTCAGCATGTAGAGCTATGACTTTTCTATTGTACTTTACATTATCCAGAAATTTTCCATTAAAGCTGAGCTTATGTTTAAAGGGAGGAAGTTTGTGTTTGTTTCCTAACAAACTGGCATGTTTGTAGGCACGGAATGGGTTGGGACCTCTGCTGACACATTTTGGTGTGGCTCAGCCAGCTCCAGTGAAGTTATGTGTTTATCCTTTTATACCAGCGTGGTGCAAAAATGCTAAATCAACCTGCTTAAATGGCTGAAAAAGTGAAAATACATATCTGAAAAAGAGAGTAGAAAACAAACAATACTGGTAGCACCATAATAAGGTGTGATCTTTGATGTTACTTTTATTTTTCACAACCTGCAGAGACACCCCAGTGAGAACACATCCCATTATACTGATTAGATGGCAAGACAAAATGTGGACTAGAAAGACTAGAGATTTTCTCTTTGCTCCATCTGTTGCCTCCTTTCCAATTGCAACAGGAACTCTGCTTCCACTTCTGCTTTTATTTGTCCACTGCAGTGCTATATGAGTCTCAGAAGCAAACCAAGGCAAGCCACTGTATTGTATCAATATGTAGCTTTGCTATAAAGATTTTCAGCTACTACACACTTACATGATGGAATACCTAGGGAAAAATAAAATCCATTTGTTTTCATCCTCTCCACTTTTCTCAGATTTGGTCCTGGGAAAGACATCAGCATCTGAACCTCACATAAATTGCAAACGGAAAATATTTTGACTATTTAACACCTTGTGTGACTTACATGTTCTCAGGGTATATTTAGCTAGTTAACCTGTTATTTCTCTTTCCTAAACATTTGAAGATGCTGTATTAATAAAGGGCCACTGTAAAAAAGAATCTGAGAGAGGAAAGTAAGCAAAGAGTACAATTAAATCCTGCATTAATATCTACATTTTATGAAGGATTGGGCAATCATCAGCCAGGATCAAGCCTGGAGGAACTTGCACTGAAAGAAGAAGTGAAATACTGCTTTTTCCAATACTGGTATTTCTGTAATGCCTTGAAAAACTCAAAAGCACTGGCTGACATGCAAACGCTGCAGACTGGGGGTTTTTTCCATTTCCTTTTCCTATATGCAGTCTCTTTCTCTGGCCACATGCTTTTGGTTCTCACACAGGCATTAAGAACTCATTGGATGTGCTGCCAGAGGGGCTACAGACATGGAAAGCATTTCCTGTGATAGCCCTTGGCACCCTTTAGGATGCTAAAGTACTTCATTTCACTAAGGTGTACAACATATTTCCTAACAGGACTATCTGTAGTGTAAGTCCACGCATTTACATTTTTGAGAAAGTTACTGAACAGTTTGTGAGCAGTGGTTTAATTTAATTTAATCAGGGGAGGACTCCTGCTTGAATTTCTAGCTTTTGGGTGAAAGAATTGTAAAAGGGGAGGGAGCTTGAGCTACCCTGCCCTGCTCTCACTGTGGTCGCTGCAGAAGGCAGGTGCCAACAGGGGCAGACACCGGTGGGAGGTCGGATGCTGCCGGCACCGACCCGCTCCGTGGATGAAAGGAGGACAGAAGCAAGGCGGGCTGAGCTGGCAGCATGACTCCAGCTCAACGGGAGATTTCAGCAAGCCTCCAAATTCAAGGAACTAAGTCATCTCACTGTAGCCCAGACAAGTACTGAACTACTCACATGCTTAAACACTCAGCTGAAGTAATCCTTCAGCCTATCCTTCCTATATGTTAAGGCAGAATCAACTTGAATATATCTTTAAGGTATTTTTTTTCTGGCTGGAAAAACACTTGCAATATTTTGTTTGTACAAAACTGGGTTTTTAAAAATACATTTTAAAGTTTGCTAAAGCAATTTAAAACGAAGCATTTGTGCACACACATAGCTCACCTCTCCAACTCCGTTTGGATTTACCAAGTTTCCCAGGCTTTGGTTTTGCTTCTCATGGAGATTTTAAACTAGATTTATTATTACCTACTAATCATACCTAATCTTTTTCAGTGGTAAGACCTGCATTCTACTGTGTGATCCTCCTTTATTTTATTTACTTCTATAATTTGTCCTTCTTCCTAGGTAGACATGTCACCATGCTAAGTGAATCCTGGTTCTTGGGAAATCCATAACTCAAAGACCACTTAAAAAACTCAAGGTGACTTTCACAGGAGACCATACACAAATTAAACAGAAAACCAGATGTTCAAAATATGTTTATCTAATTGCATCTTTCTCTCTCACACACACACATACTCACATATAATTTGTCTTTACTTTCTATCTGCAATGTTTGTACAGGTCAGTTGAGACTTTTCAAACAGCTGCTGTATTTCACGTTTTTGGTGCATTTCAGTGACATACAAAATGAGTTTCTACGTTAAGTTATATGTATTTATATTCCTAGAGATATTTTCAGATACTCTTAAGCTTGTTTAGGAATGGTGTCCAAGCTTCTTCTTACCTCATTTTTGCTACAGCACTCCCTGAACTGGGGCAAACAGAGGACAACCAAAGTGAGGTGTAATCTTTCTGCATTAGCTGAAGCAGGAAACAGGTCTTGAAAAGAGGGCATACGGCCAAACCCCAGCAGTGTTTTTTCTAGCCTGTTACAAAAATGTTCTATAAAGCAAAATATATCCCCAATGCCAGCACACACTGCAAAAGACACTACAGACAAGGTCCAGTTCAAAAGAAAGATGATGTATGTTTTGGTACAGACACTTCTTCTCCTCCTCTTCCTCCTATTTATTTCTTTTTGGAATGAAGAAACTGAACTGATGAAAAAAAATTGGTCTGTTTAGTAGCTCCATGACAAAGTGAATAGCCTCTAGTAATCAGATAGCAAGGTATATTTCACATGAAAAAGTCCTATAAATAACTGATAACACAAAGGATCATGACACATTTCCTTCCATTAATCTTGTTCAGTGAAATAATTAATTTGGGCCCTCTATTTTCTATCTCTGCAAACAAACTAAAGAGCCATACATTTTACCATGGCTGTGCTGGCAGAACGCAGTAAAACCCCCGGTGGAAAACTTAGTACTAAGATCTTTGTGACAAGCTACTGGATTTGGATGAGATAATTATTGGGAGAAGTTGTACAAGCTGTGTTTCACAGTGCAAATAAGAAGACTGCATTGTTTGTTTTTGGACCTTAATAAAACTATAATTACCAGAAGCTGTCAAGAGAAATCATTATTCATGTGGCTCTATGAACCTGACCAGTCAAAGAAAAACCTGAGCTCTGAATTTTGCCAAAATAACAAAAAGGTAGTAAGAGCATAATCCAGTCTCAACATTTTTCCAGAGGTCAATATTTGAATTTGCAGATGGCTGGTAACAGCAAAAATTACACTAAACAGATTGAAAAAAAGATGACAAGTTTTTGACTGGTGTTTCTGTGACTTGTATGAGAAATGAGCAGTTGCCAGAAACCATGGGGATTCTGCATATCTCAAGACATAGAATATCCAACATCCAGCTACACTCCAAAGGGTATTTAGCAACCCTTGCACACCACTGGAAAATCTGTGGTTGTGAGTCACAGCTGCAGAACTTGACCACCCCGGCAAGCAGCAGCAGAACAGGGAAGTTACTCATTTAACTCTGCTGTGCCATGTAACACGTGTGAGCAAGGAGGGAACACCTTAGGAGAACACAACGTGGCCACTGCCAATTTGCTGCTAGACCATTATTAATGTGGAGCCAAGCTTAAGATGAAAGAGACAGTTCTCTCCTTCTCCACTCTCACAGAAACCCACTGCTGCTTCAACAAAATGTTTCTTCTGGTTCCCTTTCACCTCATCCTGAGAATCCACGACACTGACACAAGCTCTGTATATTGTTTACAAGCTCTCTGCTTCCTAAGTGTGCATCACACAATTCCTATCTCTCCATCAGCCAGTGCAAGCTGCCCAAACTATTCACGGAGGTTTTTAGATGTAACAGGAGCACATGGCTATTGCCATCCCCAATGACACACTTTGAATAAGAAAATCAAACGGGCAGTGCTTCTCTCCTGCAGCAAATTATGTCAAACATCCCCATCATCCCTAGGAGATCCAGTGGCAGCCTTCCACTTTCCACCAACAGCATCTTCTGGGTGAGAGTATCACATCCACCACAGAAAGGGTGCACAAATGATACCAGCCTCTCCCACTGCATTGCTTAGAGCAGCCAAAATTCCTATTACACACAACAAAGATACAAACACACATACCTACTATGTTCATAAAAGGCAGACTGTGTGGATCTAGCCAAGCTGCACTTTGTTTCTCAAGGCAGAAACATCTGTACTCTGATTGTTCTGGAAAGAAAATGCAGAAGACATTATCTCTTATGTGAAAATCTCAAGCAGCCTATGGACATGGAATGGCACAGTCCTCCCACAGTACTGTGAGCCATGGAAGTAGACATATATGGCAATCTGAAAATTCAGAGATTAATAGAAGGAGTTATCCAACATTATTTCAATTCCTGTCAAAACACTTGGTACGAATGAAAAAGCACAACACAATGCTCCTTCTGACAAATTCAAAATGCATAAGAGAACAGTGCTAACTGCAATGAAAAATCAACTGATGCTGAAGAGCCTCTCAAGGGGCATGGAAGCTGCTGAAGAACAAAACTACTGTCTTGGAGAATATAACTGCTCTTTGCACAGCGCTTGGGTTTGCTACGTACGCCTCTGGGAAGCGAGCACGCTCAGCCACTCTCAAGAAGGATATAGCATCCTATGCACTAGGGCCATGAGCAAAGAAAATCCCCTTCTGCTAAAGAGTAAAACATGAATTATACAACTGAATTAGCATAAACTGCCGCCATATCATTTGAAGAACCAGTGATAAGAATTTTCTAACTTTCTGGAAGGCTGTATCAGTCACTGCAATTAAGGTCCACCTGCTGTGAACTGTTCAGGAGGGCAAGGAACATAAAAGAAAAATCCACTAGTATTTTACAAACATTACTACAGAAAGCTAGTTCTGGTTTCCTATGAATCAAGCCATGCCACAGAATTTCATGTGGTTTACTGACAGCGTCTCAGGAGTCAACATCATATGCATGCTGCACGAAGAAACGCAAATGAACACTACCCAGACAAGCAAAATTCAATTTGAAGAAAACGTTGACAGCACTGAGCACATCAGCTGCAGGGTGTTCCCAGCACCACTGGGAGACATCGAAGACGTTGGCATTCTGCAATATAATTGCAATCTGTGCAATTCAGTGTATGCCTCTTCTAACCTGAAGAAGGTGTGCAACTATTTAAGACTGCACAAATCTGTTTCACTTTTAGTACCAGAGAAATCCTGATAACATGTGTGACTGTATCTAGAAAGGACTCTTGCTGTAACAAATACCTAAAATTTCTCCTACAAGAACTGCACCAGATTTCAGATCACTGAAAAATCCTGAGGTTTGCTGATCCATACTCTACCAGTTTTGATTTTCACACTAAACTACAATCTACATGAACCAAAAAGAGTTTTAAACTCCTGTTTGCCTCTGTTAAGACCAGATCTCCATTTTGACCAGTATCTAAAACTCCTGATAAACTGAAACAGCATCTCCATCATGCTGAGCTCTGAACCCAATTAAACAATCCAGAGGACCAAACCATTGCTTAAACATGGTCTCCATATGCTCTGCTTTCCAGACATCTACTTGAATGTTATCCTCTGAATGACAGTAGATAACTAGATTAATATGTCTCAGGAGCCATATTCAAGCAAAACTTTATCCTGTGTCCATGGTGCTTTTGCCCATGTCAGACCAAGGAAAATGAACTCTGCTTTATTACTAAATAATCCAGACAACACTGAAGAAAGCACTCCTTTTGCATTTACATGTGTGCCCTTCTAAGTCCACAGTCAATGGGGCACAAATAATTGCCACAGCAAATCTTAGTTACAACTAACAGCACAATTTTACTCCAACTTTCAACATGGAAATAGAAAAAGGAACAAAATAATGGGTTAACATTTCTTGTATTTTTCTTGGACTTGGTACATTGGACTTCATATTTCTGGGCATGTTATTTGATATCTCTAGGCTTCCCATCCTGTCAGTAAAGTGCATATAACTTCTAACTATGGATTAAGGAACTATAAAATGCTTTGGGAACAGAGGTGTTGCTGGTAAAACAGACAGAAAATGCTAAAGCAGAGTTTTGATTAATTTGATTTGGTTCTCGAGAGAGTATATCATTATACAAATCCAAACCAACTCTATTAGCACCACAAAATCATGCCAAAGAAACTCTTTTAACTAAGTAAGAGATCAATGATTCTTTATTTCCAGGTAATACCAACAACACATACTGTGCTTTAAGCCTGGCCTTCTTCAAAAAATCTATTGGAAAACCGTTGACAAAACACAAAAATTCACAGGGAGAGCACAGCTGGAAATCAGTATCCTGAGGTGATCAGCTAAATCTCACATCTTAGAGAACTACAGTTCATTTTCTACAAACCCCTCATTATTCAACATACAAAAAGCAAAGGGGCTATTTTTTCTTGTGCTTGAAGGACAGCTTTTTACATAAACAAACTGCATAAAGGCATGGGAAGTACTGCTGTTATCAGTTAAATCTGTGAAATTCCCTAAGCTGAGAAGTTCTTGCTTAGCATAAATGTAAGAGAATTTCCACTCACTCACTTCAGCTGTAATTCATGAAGCATTTCTAATTCCAACTGGCAAAATCAAACCATTTTTTAAGAACACCATAGGTGTGTTTGTGTAATCTAGTGACTTTCCTAATTTTCTACCAATGTTTTTTAATAACAGATACATTTTAATATACCCTTGTATTTTAAAACCATTCTTGATGTGTTCATATAGAATGTCTGGATTCAGCTGAGGTATGGAATTGCATGGAACTGAAGAGGTCTGTTAGCAACATAACACTGACTAAATTGGTATTTTTATCAAAGAAAATTGGGCTGGTTTGTTTTTTTCAAGAAAACATCCCATTCAACTGTTCTCTTCTCATACTATCCATGCATTTAGGGAAATCTGACCTCTCTGGCTCTGTGTTGTATTTCAGAATATCCTTTTAAGTACAAACTCCTGAGTTTACTTTCAAATATCCATAAGATTACTGTGTAGTATTTCAAGCCTTGGTGTCAGTCTTCTCTCCCCCACCCAACCCTCTGCAATAAAGACAGATTCCTATAGGAAGGGCCTACACAGTTGTAACTTATAAATAATTATGAAATGTAATTAAAGCTTCACAGCCACAAACAGAAACACTGCAATCTCATATTAGAAGAAAATAATGATATTTGCAGATGAACAATCATTATCTTCCTTGTTCAGCCAGAGTTACAGCTTTGTATTTCCCAGCTGTTAACCTATCATCAGTCTTACCATAAAAACAAAGACTACTTTTTGCCTTTTTTCCCTTTAAAACAAGTGGAAAATATAATGACAGTCTGACTTTGTCCCTTTGATAATTAAGCTTCCAATATCATGGAACATTCTCTAACAGGAGCATCTGCTTGCTGCATTGCAGCCCTACAGCTAAGAAAGCGTTGGATTTATTAATAAAATAGAATAAAAAAACAAACATCTGGGCGTGAAAGATTCAGGGAAAGGGAGAAACTCTTTTTCTTTGAAAATATTCCAGAGACAGCAAAGCTCATCGAAATAAAATGTAGTTTTTCTGTTGAGGAAGCAGCTGGAACCAATGATGCTGATGATTCTTACTGCACTATATCCTGCTGCAAGACACAAACCTATTTACAGGAAACAGAGAGGAAAGCAGGAAAATCCCACCTGTAATAATCTACCACATAGTTAAAAGCTTCTGATAGTGCAACCCATTCCCATGCCCAAGGAACAGGCAGATGGGTGTACATAAGTTCTTTCTGCTAACAGCGCTGGCAGAAAAGGGCTTCATATCAACACTTCAAATACTGAAAAGAGAAAACAGGACAAAAATAAAACAAGAAACACTAAGATCCCAGAAGAGTTAAATAGCTAGAATTTTGGATCAACAATTTGAGCATCTTATATAACACAGTTCATCATATGGTACCCAATCACTCATGCATCAAGAGCAGAAACTGGGTTAACTACAAAATTTCTCAGAAACAAATTGAAACCTTGATTTTAAAACACTTCTAAATGTGCCAAATACTTCAGTACACTGCTCAAAGTTAATTACCATCAAACTAAATATCTATGCTTCACGTTCTTTTTAAATACAAAATCCACGGGGCCGTATTCTGATCCTGCAAATGGCACTGTCTTTCTGTGAGGCTATGCAAGTATTTCCTCATACCCCTGACCTAAGGGAACATGAAAAGCTTTCTGAAGGAGGATGGTCATCCCAGAACCCACAGGTAAACTGGAATCTTCCACCTGTCAATGACATGTAGACTTGACTGCACCATCCCACCTCCGGCTCAAAGGGATATATACCCCGTCCCCCAGGTACCACTGCCTGCCCTCCTATCTTCTGGGACAGCAGACAAACATCAGGGGCTACTGTCGCTGAGAGAACAACCCCAGAGAAACTGCACCAGGTCTGTCTGCCCACGCCAAATGGAAGAATTTTTTTTCAGAGTCCCATTTTATGGAAGGAAGAAATTGCTATACAGTACATGCATAAGTTAGCAAGACTAATCCTGATTTACTTGGACATTTTTCTGACTCTTTCTACCTCTTTTAGCTTAACACTCGTTCTCTTGGGTTTGTTGGTGCTCTGTGTTTTTAAATAACATGCAAGAAAAAACAACCAAAATGATGCAAAAAATCTGTTCCCCAGCATGATGAC
The DNA here is from genome assembly GCA_038380795.1 of Pyrocephalus nanus. Classification (NCBI taxonomy): domain Eukaryota; kingdom Metazoa; phylum Chordata; class Aves; order Passeriformes; family Tyrannidae; genus Pyrocephalus; species Pyrocephalus nanus. The sequence goes on along the minus strand of CM076261.1, from coordinate 9,986,152 downwards.
AGAACTAAAACCCAAACCTACCAACCCTAGCATGTTAATTCAGTACCCATTACAGATTTGTAATGTGACATTTTCAATCACCTGTATCTTCCCGATTTTAAAAGTCAAAGGTTTTGTTCCTGTTACATCATGTTATACATCAAAATATCTTTTTCGATCTATTGAAACTTCACGCCATGATGAAGCTCTACATTTATTTCAGAGTTAAAAAAAGGCTCTGGGCTTTTTTATTAAAATCATACAGAACTCACAGGAAAAAAAATTATCAATTATGCATTTGCAGAGAGAACTACGTGGATTTTTAACAAATAACCAAACCAAATTTACACTGTGGCCAGAAGCAAACATGCCTTTTCAGAGGGGTATTTTCTTTAGTAACACTATCACTTCAGGAAACTATTAAAATAACATAAACTTAAAAGTAGCATTGGCAAAAACTGAATGCAGTTCAACTGCAGTTTTCAACTAAATGCCTTTTTTGCACACATATGCTTTGCCTTCCATATTCAGCCACCAAACTGCACTTATAACAAATCTGAACTGACAATGCCAAATATTAACTGAAACACACGAGAGAAGTTGGGCAACGCAAGAGCATTTTATAGGGAAGTTCATAGAGCTCACAGCTGGGATAAACCCCCACCCCTACAAGTGAGAAAGGGATCTAGTTTCCCAATTTTATTTTAATCCTTCCTTCAAAAATCAGACAAAGCTGCTAAATTAAAAGAACAAATAACACTGCAAATATTGTCCTCATCTAAAAAATCTTTCTGTTCAAAGCCCGTGAACAGTCCGCCAAGTGGTGATTTCAGGAAAAAAAAAAATATATATTTTCACTCTCTTAATGAATGAATATACATTCTTTGTCCCAATTCAGAGGAGCTTTCTTGCAGCCTCTTTATACGTCAGCAACACGCAACAACCTCTCACCACTGCAAGAGCTAAGCAAAGTGTTGCTGAAAATTGTCTGTGTACTGGTGCGCAAAGTTGTGTGTAAATGTCTCTGTGAAAAGCCCTGGGCGCAAACCATGCCTGCAATAAATGCTCTTTCAGACCACTTCATGGCATCAATGCAGACATTTTTCGGCCTAAAGAGAAAACCAATTTACACTGAAAGAAAAAATAACCTCACAACAATACAATGCAGTCCTCGCCAAGTGGTTTTGCTGAGATCAGTGAACGGAATAGAGGGAAAGGAGACCTACGGAAATATCAGGAAATAAACACACAGCATTGAAATTAAAATCTGTTAGCAATACCTCAAATCTGACTTTTAAAATTCTGTTATTCCAGGTAGCTGGATGAAAAATTCCCTACTTCACTGGTCCACCTGCTCTGTAGGAAAGCATGCGCATGGAAGTTAAGGCTGGGTGGCTGGGGGGGTGACAGCACAAGGTGGCCATCAGCCACAGCACCGTCAAAAAACATTTGCTTATACTTGGTTTTGGGAAGGCAAAAAGATCAACTGAAATGGAGGAGGGTCACTGTCTCTATTTCCAGCTGATTCTCGGCTCCTTGGATGAGCTCATCAGTAAAACATCACTGCCTGTAACAGTCATGTGTCTACTACTTTAAGATTATGGATGTCACTAAAAAGTCATGGCCCTCAACTGCTTTCCAAATGTACTATGTAAACAAATGTATTTATTTCTGCAACTAGCAGAATCACGGCAGCAGTAAACTTTTAGTTTTGTTTTCCTACTGAAGTTTTTAACTTCAAAACTTACTTACAATCTATAAAGTACACTATTACATAGCTGCAAAAAAAGCACACCTATATAATAACAGTGAAACTGTCAAATGTAACTGCTGCACCTATTCCCCTTGGGAAGGCTGCAGATGTTGGGCAAATGCCCTCTGCTCACATCATTAAAACAAACAAAGCCATTGTCACAAAATCACTCATTGTGCTGAAACTTTATAAGCTCTTCTATTATCTTTTATAGCTTAATTTGAGCACTGAGAATATCTAGAGTGTTTTGCAGCACATCAATAAGAGACAATTTGCTTTATAAAGTTTATCATTATTACTGTACTGCCTACATCAGCTCATTGCAGTTGAGTTTGAGGGTTTTATTTTAAAAAATTTTCATGAGATCAAGGCTTGACTTTTTCAGTGAATGATAAAGGTGGTGGTAGTTCTTGAGGTCTCTTTCACAGGACTGCTGCTATTTTCCATAGCGCTTTAAGAGACCATTGCTAATAAAACTGCTGAAAGAATCTTCTCTGAAGTCATGAAGCATCATTAGCTTGCCTGTGCCACTATTTCCCTCACTAAGAACAGGGGTCTCTGAAGTCTGAAGAGTGCTACTAGAAATTAAGAAAACAATACTGGAAGCAGCAGCTGGCAAACAAGGGAGCTTTCCAACTTTTAAACAAACTCCAGTTTCATACAGTACTCTCGCTACTTTATAGCTTACATCAGTCTTTATCCCATAACTAGAGCTGAACCTGATCTGGATTCAGCCATTTGAGGGTTTGAAGACAGACATGGAAGAATACACACAGGCAGCAGAGTCCAGACTGAGACCAGCAGCTTTCACCATCAACATAATAATCCCTTAGGGCACAATCCTATTGCTCCTCTGTAACAAAATCTCAATGCTAGTGCTGTAACAGTATATAGGTCCATAACTGGGATGGGTTGTGTAAGCCCCTGAGGCACTACCTTGCCTAGAGTCAACTTCCATCTCAAGTTTCCTGAGGCTGATGGAGCTGCCTGTACTAGTGAGCACCTCCTGGTCCCCAGTGCCCAGGTGGGAAACACAGGTGAGACCCAGTCCCTCACCCACCTCCACCCACTCCCACCAGGATACCCCATGGGGGTATCATTAGTGGGGACTCGATGTATCTGGAGCCCAGCCCAAAGATGTCCACCTAGATGTGGAGCACAACCTGCAGCACAGCACAAGGAACTTGGCCAAACCCTCAGATGACGATTACAGCATTTCAGAAGCAACACTGCAATGCTATTTTTTTGCCTGCATTTTCCCAGTGTATGATGCTGAGCATTGCTGGTGTGTTCATGTAGGATGCCCAACTTTGGATCTGAGCCTAAATTTGTAAATAAACTATTTCAAGTGAATCAAGAACACAAAGTGTTTTTGAAATCATACTGACTGGCAACACTCTTCTATGTTTTTTTTTCTAATTTATATTAATTGCACTGCATCCCAACACATTACCCACGCTGGGTTTCTCCCAGAAGGAGTACAAGAAAGGACTGGAAGAACATGCAGGTTTGCTGGACCATCAAAGGCAAATAAGTTTGGTTTTTTTTCTTAAACAGTGAAAAGAATTACTTAAACTTCCATTTCTTCATAGAACTTCTCTGAACAGAATTTATTTACTCAATTAGTTCTAAAACTCAACTCCCTAAGCAAATAAATGATTGCTTAAGTATGTGGAATTAATATTCTTCACTTAGTTGCCAGAATATTAACTAATTTTTAAGTGTAGAAAGCCCTATAAAATATAACCATAACATCTCACTCCAATAATTTTAGAGCTAGGTAAAATGCAAAGAAATTTTTCCTCTATTTCTATCCAGATCCTTGTATAAGCAAGAGAATGCAGTCAATTGATTAAAACTAATTAAGAAATCACTCTTTAAGGTTTTTTAAATGGGACTAAAAATAATACACACACATTCAAGAAGTAAAAAAAGCTGAAAAGGTGGCTAAAAAGGCAACACTTTGCATAGCTCATAGAGTCTGATAAGGCTTATGAAATTTATATGTTGGCTCTGATATCTTTGAACAGTGGAGTCACAACATTATCTTGCTAACAAAAGCGTGATGAAACATTTCTTATTCTGATCAAATTCTTGAAGACACAGTACAGAGAACATTATTAAGATTTTCAAATCAAGTTCCTAAAAATGATCATGTTGTCCCCAGTCTGTTTGGGAATATGCACTAAGCTAATCAAGCTGACAAGTGTTGCAGCAGAATTCATGACAACCCAAGTCCTGCTGTTACTGGAGTTCAGCAATCCAGAAGCTCAGACCTCTTCATATTGATTTTATCTTCCCAGGACTGCCCAGCACAGCATTTATTTTAAAGAATTTATGCTTTTCTCACAGTCCAGGATAAAAATGCCTTCAGAAATAAAATATGCATGTCTGATACTGGCTTTCCTCCTTGTCCTCGGCACACAACCTCAGTCTTGGTTAACAATTCTGTTCAAACTCTGCTCTGATAGGAGAACCATGTACCCCTCAGGGGCTTTTAACAGAGCTCTTTATTGTATCAGTTAGACGTGGGCACACTTAGGTAAGACAGGGAACACTTTAATAGTATTTATTGGCAGCATTGGAAAGTTAGGAAGGAAAAAACAAATTTCTGCAAAATTTCTAAACAAGTGAGGACCGTAATATTCTCAAGAAAAGTTTGCTAGAGTACTTCCTTTTCACAAATGAAAAATATGCCTTCTATTAATCCCATTATTGTAAACTGTGGGGCCATTTTGACTAAAATAAAACACACTGGAATGTAGGCAACCAGCATGGAGAACTTCAGTCCAAAAGTTAAAGACATGTGAAGGGATATGCAGCTGAAAACAATCATACAATAGCAAATATTTAATAAAAAAGCAGTAGTTGGATTACACACAGTTGTTTTACAGTTTGTGCATGTGTATAGTTCACAAATATTCCCTTCTCACTTTTGGAAGCCTGTAGATTAGCAAAGCTTCCATGGAAAACTTCTACAAGAAATATTTCCCCTAATAGCTAGAACTTTCATAAATATTACAGAAAAATGAATGCCAAGAATAGGAGTGTAAAGCCTTAGACAGTAAACTAGGTAGTTACCAAGACATTATTCTTATATGAACACACACAACCCATCCAAACACAGAGAGAGAGTCCACGAGCTGTTTACAATTAAATCTGATGCATTTCCTTGTACATGTAAAATATGTATGTGGAAGATTTGAAACCTCTGAGTTTAAAAGCCTGTTCCTGTCTAGTTGGGACATTCAAGAAGATCTTAAAACCTCAGAGGAGGAGGCTTCCCTGGAGATGTTCCCCAGAAGAAATAACATACAAGGAACAACACTAACGTATTGTAACACTAATGTAGTCTATTACAAGACTATGCAAAAGAATTTTAAGAACTAATTTAATGTGGCAAGAGTGTAGTTCTTTACTCTCAATGGATGAGGATGTAAAATAATCTCAGGAGTATCCTCAGAGCACTCTCAGTAGCCATTGCCAAGACCACCGTCATTACCAACCACCTTGCAGACACTGCATCTTCCACTCTCACAGTACAGGAGTAGGAAACAACGTATGCTCCACAGCTCCTGCCTGCTTTTAGGGTGAAGGCAGACACAGATGTTGTCAAGTTTCTGTGGTGTCGGCATGACAACAAAATTACTGCAGAGTCCACTAACCAAAGACGACAAATTTCAAAATTTCAAAACACATGAATTTATTCTAGTCAGGAAAGTGGGAGAAACGGAATCCTCCACAGCTTGTCAAAAGAAAGGGCAAAATACTTTTCTGTCTTCTCGTGAGGTTAGTCATAAGAGAGACTGCTATGGCAGGCAGAGCTTCACCCAAGGAACAGGTATGCCTGCCTCACCAACCAAAACCAGTCACCCACAGTGACTCTCTGCCTTGTATTGCACTGCCCAGTACAGTCAGATTGGTAAAAGGGAGTGTGACTAGGATATGGGTCAGAACAAAAGTATTTCTTAAACCTCTTATGATCTGCCAGAAATAGCAGATAGCAAGATGCTGAAATGCAAAAAATCCTTCTTTGGTCCTAACACAAGGCCAAAAATAAATTGTAGCACACAGAAAAAAAAAGATCACTACCTTATGAGGTAAATTTTTAACAAACTGATTGATCAGGCTTTTAGAGTTCATAGCTAAGCAATTCTTAGCAAACGTGAGGAATAAAAACCAAAGAATCTCAAATGAATCATTTTATCAACCAGGAAAGTCACAAGCAAATGTTCAACAGCAGAGTCTATTAAACCCAGTTCCTAACTACCTAAAACTACCACCTAAATTTGACTTGTGAATTATGCCCTTGTTGTTTTAAACCAGAGGTCTGATTAACAGATTTCAGATTAGTGTTTAAACTCATGACATTATGTCAAATGCAGTTAGCAGAGCAAGTTCCTTCACGTTAAGGAAGATGAAAATATTTTTCTTACAGAAGGTACAGCCTCTGGCTATTTCCAAATTATAGCAAAACTACAAATAACAACTTACAATAAAACATACTATGTAGTATGTTACTAAAGATCCAGTAGAGACCATCTGAAATAGCCTAGAGGAAAAATGCTTAACTAAAAATACTTGCTGAGGTGAAACAAGCCATCTTTGCTCCAAATGTAAAACCACCTCCTGACAGCTCCCCAGGAGGAGTACGAGAGTTAAGAAATACAATTCAGCTTTGAAGGGTATGATCTCTCAGGGTTTGTGGAAAGCCTGTTTTAGATAAATTATGAAAGAAATGAGTAGCAGAGATGAAGGTAAAGCAAGAACGGAGAGAAAGAACCAAACCAAAAAGGTTTGTAACAGAAAACTGCTAAAATACTACCAAGGAAAATGCCTTTTATCAAAAAATTCCAGGACAATCCCCAGTTAAAGCTATTTCCCCAAGCAGCGATGAACAGCAGAAATTATTGTAATGAGCGCTGCTTTCTAACCTCGTTAGCTGATCAGCTGCTGCATTTTCCTATCTGCTGAGACAGAGTCTGCTCTTTCCACACAGTAGGGAGAAGTGAAGTTTGGCTATTCATAAACAACCAAAAAAACCCCTCTTATGAAAATATGGAAGAACCAAAACAGAAAGCTTCAGCCTCTCTTGTTTCTCTTTTTGGGCTGAGAAATGGTTTTTAGCCTTTCACTGAGAAAATAGAGGGAAAATACATGATGACTTTCCCCTCCTTCCCTCATAGCAGCTGTACAGCAAAGGTGAAAGAGAGTGAGGGCCACCTCCCACCTCCAGGTTCCAGCACCCACAGAGTGCAAAATATTTTGCACCCTTCAATCCTCTTCATGGGCTCACAGAGGTCTCTCTGCAGATTTGGTCCAGATGCCAAATCTGGGGCCACTTTTGGGACAGCAGCTCCTTTCCCCTTTCTCAAGCATGAGTTATAACTATACTAATACTTCAGTCCCAGCTGGACACAGCACTGCCTACTGCCCTGTCCTCCTCAAGAGTGAGAAGGATGAATGATTTTCAGGCTCAAAGCACATCTCTCTCAGGTAGCAATGACTATGAAGTTAAAGGTCTGACAGGAGGCTACTCCTCCCTGCCTCTCTAGGGCAAACTGGCAGCAGGGCTTGTGGTTTGTCCCAGGGAGTGCTTAAATCCAGAGCTTAGGATCAAGCTGTAAGGGATTTCTTTCTGGGTTGCAATCTTAGTGACGGGTTGGGTTACACTTCTTGATAACCCCTTTATACATAGTATGAGAGCTGACAGCTCTGCCTTCATCAGAACTTTGGTTTTAAAAGTCTTTTTATGAGTCACCATATAGCACAAACTAAAACCAAAAATCTATGTTGCCAAGTCACTTTAAAACTAAATCCAAGAAAGGCTTTTCTTTTACAAAAATATGGTTACTTGAATGGGGATAATATTTAGGATTAACACTTTTAATACTTTGTGCCAAAAGAATGATTACATCCTGTCAGAGGAAATATAAATGGACACAGAGAGGTTGTCAAATTGGAGGGGTGTTTATCAGTGCATTATCAATTGTTTTTCTGAACACAGTGAGCCTTAATTTCTGTAAGCAAACTGACTCTGATTTAACATAATATTGTCTGAAGAGAAATGTGATAGTTTAAAGAAGACTAAACATTTTATTTTGATAAGAATATGAAGTTTAAGAGACAGACACAATATATACTTTTCATATATGAATTAGGGGGTTGGTTTCTTTTTTAACCTTGCACTGAATTTTAAGTGCCCCATGTGTCAGTGGAATTCTGACCCCATCTCATTCAATTGGAATTTTACTAATAACTTCACTCCGGCCAGAATTTTACCTAGGGGAACCACAATCATTTCATAATTTTGTAGGTAAACTCAAGAGCATGCCTTATACAAAGAGGACAGAGCTTGAAGAAATCAGTAAATCTTCCATTTTATACGTTTTCCAAGCATGTATACTTAAATATAGCAATACTTAGGGTAGCCACTGTATATATTTACTTCCATTTTTAGGCAAGGGTCAAAACGAACTCCAAAACTCTACTCTCTCATAAGCAAACACAAACCTTTCTAAAATGGTTGGTATGTTTCATCTGAGCATAAAAAGGTTTGCACCAAAACTCTACTCTCTCATAAGCAAACACAAACCTTTCCAAAATGGTTGGTATGTTTCATCTGAGCATAAAAAGGTTTGCACAACTACGTTACTTCAAACTCCTATCACAAATTACTACTTCACATTCACTATGGAAACAGACTTTCAGTTCACTTGAGAAATAACCAAGTCATAAGGATTTAACTCCCCGTGCTATTCATTAAAAATAATTATTCAATGCATAAAGGCTTGGTGCTGAGTGAGTGAATGGTCAGGCTGGAGTATTCCCTTTAGCTGGGGAACAGACATCTCAGATGCTCCAAAGATGAGTTTCCTCACAGAGCCCCCTTTATTGCTCACTTGGAAAGACTATTCCTAGAATAAAATGAGACTTCAGACACCCATTTAGTTCCCCACTCCTATATTGGTTTTTCCGATAGGAGCACTGACTACTGGTAGACAATAATGATTTTTGTAATGTGAACATCTGTGCAGTAGAAAACAGACTGAGATCAAATTAATGGCATGTTATCTCACTATTAAGCAGGTACCAAATAGTAAAGATTTTTTTAACTGCCAATAAACCTGACTAAATTCTTACCGAAGATTTAGCCAACAGAAAACACCAGAAGCTTTAAAAATCTACAAGTGAGATGCTCTTCAATACCCTTTTGAAATAAAAGAAAAGCATTTTTTTTAAATTAAATAATCAAACTTCTCTTAGGCAAAGCTCTAACTGAGGTCTGAACATACAGAACTCCAAATTATGTTAGTTATTGGTCTCACTGCAACAATAACTCAGCCATATTGCCCACAAGTAGCAATTAATTAAATTTCATAAGGAATGCTACGAGTTGTTCCTGTTTTTAAAATCCCAGCCAGGACCCTAAACAATGCTGCCTTTCTTATTCCAATTTTCAAATGTTTAAAAATCCAATTGAACAAAATCATCTTCAATGTTGGAGAAAATCCCAATGCATAAAAAATCACTTAAATGCTCTATTAAACAAACCAACCAAATCTATGTGGCAGCGGAAATGTCAGTTTTTAACAGGCTACTGAATACCTCCTTCCCAGGAACAGAAATATAATTTATCTTTAATAACACACATAGAAGTTTTTCTCCATCAATAAATTCTGAATCAGGAATGCACTGAGGATTAAAAAACAAACATTAGAAAATATGAACTTGATGTGCAGAAAATTCTCTATTCACTTCTATGCATGCAGAAGATTTTTCCCTTTCTCCTTCCAGTAAGCAGCAGGGTGATCTTAAAAAGCCTGGAATTATTTTCCTCTCTTCAGAATCTGAATATGAACTACATCATACAATAGAAAGCCAAGGAAAAGGATCAAGCACTATACAAACCCAGAGTACCCATCTAATTTCCTGGAAACTACAGCACAAGTGATAAATGGGAAACCAGCAAAAATTTTCCATCTGTCTTTTACAAAAGCATATTACCTAAAAAGACAGTACAAAAAATAGTGCCAAATGCTCTTGGAAAAAAGAGATCACAGACAGCCTTTAAAGGAGTAACATTACAAATTTCTGGCTTCTGAGTAAGAAAGTTAACAAGTAACTGATCATGTAAAACCATAGAAGACTACTACCAAGACAAGGTCCAGGCTCTCCCACCTACAGCTGGAAGAAAGGTTAATGCAATCAGCACAAAAAATCCATCAGACTGGAAAACCATTTTATTATTCCAGTGCACTGCATGTTTACATTGTGATTACTCTAACCTGATGTTTTAAAAACTCTCATCTGCTTACTCATTTGTACTTATTATGAATGCCATCAACATTATGCTAAGACAAAAAAGTCTAACCAGTTTTTAGAATTAGTACAGAAAGCATATACCTGCATAAATTACACTGGTCTACTCCAGACTGGGAAAAAGTCCAAAACAAATAGGAAAAAATGGCAAATCATAACCATCTGAAGAGCGGGATTTGTAAGTACCAACAACTATCTTTCCTGAGCAATTTTTGGGTTTGCTGTAAATTAGATCCAAATTCTAAGATTTTTCAAGTCATATTCCTCCAGGAAATTCTACATCAGATTCAAAATTCTCTTTTTCAAATTCCTTGTGTAGCCTTAGCACTTTTTACTTCTTCTTTGAAAAAAAAGTCTACAATGCTGGTTAGGACCTATATTTAAAAAATCTGCTTATGAAGGCAACCATTCCTATTTGAGACTACGGAAGAATTCCAGAAGCTTAGAGCTTAACAATGGAACTCCCTGAAATGAAAGGTCGATGAGCTCTGCATTCCCAACAGAAACCAAGGAGTGGGAGGGCTTTACAGCTGCAAGTATCTCAGGAAGGATGGATGCCCTTGCAGACACGTGGCAAACTCCTCCCAGCACTTTCCAGGGCTACGGGTTCCTTGAGACTCTGAGTTCCCTTGCTATAACACCAAATAATGATAATTACCTTAAAGGAATTACTTCTTAAAGAGAGCATCTCATACACAGTCTCTTTCAACCACGAAGGCTGAGAAGCAACGAAAGAGTAAAAAGACAGCAGAGTATTTTTTCGGCCATTTTTTCCCTTTGTTGGAGGGTTGTGTGCTCCTCTCAGTGCAGACCCTCACTTGCCTATTCAGCTTGGGGATCAGCATGCCAACAGCATTCAGTAAATAAAAAGCTGACTCCAAACTGCACATGTTATTTGCAGCTCAATAAAAAATAATGCTGGGTCTTTGACACGTGTTTATATAACACCTAATATAAAAGGGTTGTTGCTTTCTCATGAATAAATATGTGGTGCAGGCCAAAGTCTGGAAGCATTTTTAACTAAGAAAATAAAATCTGTGAAGTCTAAACTCCAATTCAAATTTTTCCTAATGTTTTTAGACCTTAGGGTTCAACTTTGAGACCATATGCAATTAAAACTAAGTAGACTTGCCAAAATAAAGCATATTTTGTGATGCAGTGATCTTGACTGATTGAGTTTGTTTATTTATGCTTACGCAGAATTTGGTAAACTGTGACAAGTGTCTCAGCTAATGCAAGACAGATTCATCCACCTGGAAACAACCAATATTTTAATATGTATTAATAAAAATGTTCTAACAGTAAACAGTAGCCTTTCCTACTGGTTGCACTAGTTATCATAGAGCTTTATAAGGCTTAATCTCATCATGCAGCTTCTTCTTATCACACACTACAGTGCTTACACTTGGAAAATTAATGCTATAGCATTTTAATCTTTATTATTCTCTACAGTTTGGAGTGACCTGTCTCTTTGACTTTATAAAGAACCCAAATACTCTGTACGCTTAATTTGCTATCACCATAGCAATTTTTTCAGAGAATGAGTCAAATCCTTCCTCCAAAATTAAATGTATTTTTTTTCAATCAAGTCTCTTCTTGTGGCACTAAAAAATTGGACAAAATTTTTATTCAAAAATCCATTTCTTCTTCATGCAAATGTCATTACAGCAATCATAATAAACCTTTCTTTAATATGAAACACTAGGTCTTATATAAGATGTGTTTACAACATTTACTACCTTGTTAATTCTTTTGTTCATGGAACAGGCATTTGCTATGACACAGAGTCTGTCATTCTCATCAACTCGGTGATTCATCTGCCTTTCCTACACTTATCTTCCAACCTGTCCTTCCTAATTTTTTTTTAGCTTACCTCTGCTTTGGTACCGCTCTCTCTCTTTCGGTTCTGAACCAGGCTTTTTCCTTTCCACTATACGAGGTCTAATGTTTGAAAAGCTGTTGAGCACTGCCATTCATGGTACCGTGACTCATTTCTGTAATGACTACTGTTTCCTACATAAGAAAAGTAGTGTTACTTGTCATATACTCACAAACAGGTAATTCATCCAGGTGTTAGAATGCTTGATGCAGGGCCACTGACACACAGGAGCAGTGGTCAGCACTTACGGGCAGGCAAAGCAGTCTCTGGCACCCATGTCATGCTCCACTCCTTTGCTAACAACCAGCAAAAATAACCAACAAAGAACTGCAACAAATAATTTTTTTAATGGATAAAGGGACATCCTTGAAAATCCAGGACATTTCGTGAACTATTCACATCCTCCAGACCCTAGGATGTCTCTGCCAACGTGGGTTTTGGCAGGACTAACAGGCATGTAAAATCCAGTTCAGCTGGCTCCTGTCTTTTCAATTAGACAACATCCTGTCTTGGAAGAAGTTGCTTGGATTACTGCAGTCACTGGAAGTCATAGCTACCAAAGTAAAGATACATGCAACGAAAACCCAAGTCTGAATCAGAGTGTATTTCCATACAAGGGAAGGAAATCTAGAAAGGTAAGTCATCCTGACCATTTTAGATAAACACAAATAATCTGGTTTAATGAATCTTCCTTGTACAGGCTACCAGGTGTTTGTTTTGTTCAGCTACTAGAGGCTCTCTATAATAAACATTCCTTCTTTACCAGAAATTTGGATTTTTCATGGCTGCTACTCTTAAATGAGATAAAAACAGAGAGCTATAGCACACATTTAATTTTTTTTCTTATCCCTTTCACAGACACTGTTTGATGAACTTCCAACATTCAGAAACTTTTGGAATAATGAGATTTCCAGCTTCCTGTTCAATTTCATATGCTACCATATAAAAATAATACTCTACCACTGCTCTCACTCTGCCATGATGTACAGTCCCACTTCTTAGTTTTAAATTAAAAGACCTCTGAAAGACAACACCCATAAGGCTAAGTTTTCAAACCCCAGAACACTTAAAAAACATTTCTCACATGGTTGGCAGGTACTCTTGATCCACATGGCAAAGTGATGATTGCACAAGAAGTCAATTGTAGGATGCTTTTTTTTTTTCTTTAAAACAATCCTGGCATCACAGACTATCACAGCTTTCAGACATGTTTGCCATCCAAAACCCAATGGACAAGAGTATACTACCCTTCAGCTTTATTACTTTTTCGATTTGAAATGCAGGCTACATACTTCTGGTTAACTGAAGACACTGATGCAGATTATCTCATTAAAAGTAATACTAATTTTATCTTACCCTTTTTTATTGAGACAATTTATCTATTTGTGCATCTATGCTTTATCAAACAGTATTCTTCAGAAGTTCAGAATCAGTTCAGTGGGATTCTGTCTTGCACTGCATTCACTCAATTTATGTCTGCTCAAAAAACTACTGTCAGAGAACAGAGCAGTTACTTGCAGAGCATCTACTCTGTCAAACATGGAACAATGCAGCCTCTATTCCAGAAACACAAGCACCTTTGCAGAGCTCAGTTACACACATCCTTCAGATGCATTAAACCCCTCATCTAACACCCAATAAATGCCCAGGGCTAAGGTCAATCAGAGAGAACTCCAGAGGAACTGAAGCCTCAAGACTTTTAGAAAGCATCATGGTGGTCTGCATCACTTTTTACCAGCCACCACAAAGTCAGTGAAGACTTTCTGCTTTCCACACAGGCAAGTGCTACTAGATTTTCAACTGGATTATGGATTACAAAGTAATGAATCCTGATAAGATCACTTTTGAAGTTAAATTTCAAAGATACAATACCAAGGATAATTGTTTGTGTCTTTGATACTTTCAATAAATATTTTGCAAAGAAAGCTATAAGCACTGAATCCCCTGAACATGTTACTATTTTTTTCTTTCTGATATTAAAGCTATTGAGAGAGTTGGGGGTGAGGAAGAAGACAAAAAATACGTTTTTGTTTTATAAGTTGCAGCTAAACCAGATCTTGGGAGGACGGAGCACTGTTTATCTGCCTCTCTGATGCTCAAGCAGAATATAAAAATGGCTGGAGAGCTCAGGAGAGAAGTCAAAATTATCCAAATGCCCAAGGCTGTAAGATGCTCAAAAGCCACAACCAACACTATCTTGCTATTCACAGAAGATTTTTTGCTATCCTTTTGTCTCTTGAAATGACAACTGAGAACCACAAACTTTTTGGCAAAAAACACAGAAGACGAGTAACTGTAACAACATGCAGAGAGCTTCAGAAAGCAGATGAAAAGAAGGAACAGATGTGGAGCAGGTGTCTGCTCTCTGCTTATAAAATGATGTTTTCCAGGGTCACCGCTGAAATAACAGAAACTTGAAGCAGAACACAAATTCTGAGGTCTCCCTCTCAAGCTTTCAGACATCAAACGCATGACTTCAAGCATTCACTGTTACTAGGTAAAGTCCAAGGGTCAATGATTTCCTTACTAATTTAGGGAGCGACCAAAAATAGAAGACAGCTTGTGGCATTCTTGTCAGTCAACCTATGGAGACCACAAATCCCAAGAAGGCTTGTTGCTTCTTCTCTCACTGAGAAATGTCTGAGATTACAGTTCCCTGCAATTACAGCCACCCAGGCACCATAATCCCATATCCTCCCTTCCAGATAGGCCCATGAAAGACCAAGCTCTGAGCCACAAGCTGTCCAGACTCAGATGTGCTCAGTAACAACCATACTGATTAGAAACAAATGAGAATTGAGCCACCTGACATTTCTTTATCACAAAACCTTGGTTTAACTTTTTCACATATCCAATAATGACTTGTCTCTTATTTTAGTTCCTCTAAACCATATGTGAGGTGCTTTACACTGCGTGAGAGGACAAGCGAAGAAGCAGAATGGCCCTGGTTCCCACCAACTCTGCAAAGACATTCACTTCACCTGAAGTTTCTGTCACGAAAACAACTGTTCTGCGGATCTAGGATCTAATTTAGACATTATGTTAATGATTCTCTCTCTCGACTGCCCAAAGCAGCTTGTAGAGTTCTATATGCTGCAGAAAGAGAGACCATCTACTGGCAGACTGCACCTACCGCTATCAAGAAATGTTGCAGTTGATTGTATCTCTTTATTAGCTACAGAAAGCAGGACAATAAACATCACAGACAGGCTGTAATGTTTGTCACATACCCCAGGGTCATGAGACGTTGTAACATGTTATTAGATGCTCCCTAGTGTTGAATTTGGGGCTTACAGTCGTAGTATGCTGATCCACAGAGAAATCACATGGCCCTCTTAAAAATGTTTTTTTCCTAACCTTAGGCTTTTGATAGGCCATCTCTAAATGGACACGCACAAATAAATACACTTCTTCAACTTTCCTCAGCTGAAATGCAAGAACGAAAATTTCAGCGCCCCTGGCAGAAGTTGCCAAGCAGAGAACCCCCATAAGCTTTTAGTAGCCGCTTTCCCCTGCTAAAATGATCCTCTCCTTGAACTGACACCAGTTTTGTCCTACCAGGGGACAAAAATCTTTGATGTCTTCAACAGCTGCTCTTCACTGTAAGTCAACAGGGGAGACTTATAAGCATGGGAGAGGGTTTTCAAAAAAAATGGATCCTACATTATCACTCTTTGCAGTCAATGGCGGTAAAAATCACTAATGACTTCCCAACACTTAAACAAAACCTGTTTCAGCTACTTTTTCCCCCAGCACTAAGTTGTGTTCTTACACACGTGGCAGAGGTGCGTGGTGAGATCCTGGGCTCTGATGACTAAGAACAATACCCCAGCCAAGGAGCAGTGAAGTATTTTTTGGAGCTGAGATCTTATGCAGGAAAGTTTCAGCAGCTTCCTGCTGGCTGGCTGGCTTCACTGAGCAGAGAAGGTGAATCACTGTGCTCTGCAGAAGAGATCTTTATCCCCTACCCAGACAAGATCAAGACCTTTCCCTATTTTAAACCTTTTTTTAGAGGAATATGTTATATGGCAATATACAATCGGGTGCCTGTAACTCTGCAAAAACCACTATTGGCAAAAAGGGAAAACAGCTACTACCAACGTTCAAGTGGCATAGAAATTCATGCACATTATTATATTCACTAGCAAGTATGCTTATGGGATCATAGTATCATAGAATACCCTGAGTTGGAAGGGACACAAAAGGATCATCAAGTCCAACTCCTGGCCCTGCACAAGACAACCCCAGGAATCACACCATGTGCCTGAGAGCGTGATACTTCTTGGCTGTGAAATGCCTTCTTAAAGGCAGTCTTAAATCATTCATCTTTGTAAATACTTCTGCATAGAAAACTTGTGGATACCTATGGGTGATGTGATTAAAGGGTTTCAAGAGAAGCTTTTTGTGAGCAGAAAAATTTCACAGCAAGCATCTAAACAGCCAACTGCTTGAATAATATTGACCTCAAACACTCATGCTACCATATACAGCAATATCTAACATATTTTTCCACATTCGCTCTTGTTATTTTCCTTCCTGCTAAGACATCAGCTCTCTAGTCCTGCAGCAAACAGGCAGGAGCAAACAACTGGCTTCTTCATCACAACACAACACTGCCAGGTAACTAAAAGCACCCACATTTCACATTTCCAGACCACAAAAATACAACTCTGCTTGACTGTTACCAGCGGTCAGAATTCAAGCTTACAGTACAACACAGTCACATACTCCTTAGTTCAACAAGTATAAAACATAGTTTTTTTCTTTTAATCTCACTATTTATTTGCTATTTAATCTCATTATTTGTTTATTTTATTTTATTTGACCCACTTCCTAGGTCATGTCTGCTCATCATTACTACAACAACAAAAAAAGCTGCTAGCAAACAAGCACAAAGATTTTAAAACTAAGACACACTACAGAAAAGTGCAAGTTTCCTGCAGCTGCTTACACAAGGTTTTGTTTCATACTGTGGTCTTAACAGGACACTGTCATCTCAACTCTGCTAAGTCCAGTAATTTGAAATTAATTCTTTTTTCTTTTCTTTTTTTTTTGTTTGTGTGTTTGCTTCTTTTAATAGCCACCCCAAGTCCAACTAATTTTCAGTTGTGACTTATCAGGAGCAAAGATTTAGTTCCACATGAATGGAAAAGCAGCTAGTATTTGAAAACAAATTAACCTATTTCAAACTGTCCCTAAGTTGCATTTTCAAAGAAAATCTTTACTATAAGCACACAAATCCTGGTAACACTTAGAGCAGGGATGGGAGAACAAAACCGGGTATAGGTTTTGCATCCCTTGGCTGCTGTGCTTAAGTAGATCGACATCAATATTTTCCACGATGAGTGAGAAGGTAGTTAATTCCTAAGTGTGGTACACAGGGAAAAACTAGTTCCATACATTTGGAGGACTGACATTTGAAATATCAATAAGCTACCCTGGCCTTGAGAATAACATAGCTGGTTTTGCTGGCTTTGAAACTTCCTTGAGCAATTATCTGAGCAGGGATTAACAAAGAAAAAATATCAAAATTAATCATGCTGATCAGTCACTGCTCTCCACTGGCCTGTAATGGAAACATTTCCATTTGACTTCATGGAAGTATCATTCACTTCATGGGAGTATCATGGAAGTACATTAGCCGTCCTGTGAACTCAGTAATCTTGACCAAGTTATTCCTCACCTATGACAGAAAAACTTAACTGCTTAGAATACACTGGAATAAGCATGTAATCATGGCAACAAAATTATCCATGTTTTTTGTAAGTACTACATATTTTACTCATTATTTTTCAAATACTTACTTAGGTTGAATAAACGAGGTAGAAAAAGAAAGGCAGCAAATTTAGGAAACCAGAGTATGAAAAACAGTACTTAAAAATTACTACTAATCTGGAAGGCATTAAAAGGGGGACATAAACGTTTAGTTCAAGTCTGGTTAAAAGATTTCCTGGCTTGCCATTAAAGAAGAGATTTTCTGAGAGGCCCAAGAAGACAGTCTTTAAAGTTAAGCACAAAACTGGGCATTCAGACAACTCCTGGCCTTGCCTGATTCTGGGTGGGTTCATTTGACCTCTGGCAGCCCACATAAATCAGTTAATCAAAAAGAGTCACTAAACTGGGGTATTAGGTCTGAAAGATTTAAAGCCTGACAGAGGTGCTGAATCCTGTAGTTCAAACCTGAGTGAACACAAGGTAAGAGCACAGGATTTCTCTTTAAGTCAAAGCCTCCCTCTAAAGCTTGGCACCCAGAGCTGATGCCCAAAATAGACTCTGTGAAAAATGTTAGCCTGAATTTCCCTTTCTCTCAGCCTGAGCTCTTCAAACTGTCATCTGATGTCAAGTAAAAAGGAAAATTAAAAAGTGTATTATTAAATACTTTAGATGTTGCCTTGAAAAAAGAAAGTTTTATTTTTGTGTGCAGTGTGGCTGCAGAGGCTGTATAGTTAAATGAAGCAAAAAGTAAACTGACAGCAGAAAGAGAAATAGGGGGGATCATCCTGACCATTTGCACTGGGCTCCACCTATTCCGCAACAGACAGACAGCTTTTCACCACGGTGTGATACGTCCTCTGACAGCTTGAATGTGCCAACCTGCTGTGTTTATTATTGGGGTGTCAGGTAAAGACATAGACAAATGTGTCCAAAGCAAGACATTTTGCTTTTGTTTACCTCCCTTTACATTTCTGCTCAAAGCAAATTGAGCCCAAACTAGTGACTCCTAGTTTCAATATGGAATTTTTATTTTCCCTTACAGCATGAGTTCTCAGTTCAGACAATAGTTCAACTAAATCAGTAGTCATTCAGAAATAATACAAATAGGTCTGGGTACTAAAACACAGCTTACAAGTTACAAAAACATTCAGCATGGTGAAAGAAAAAGGTGGAAAAACTTGAGTTCTTAGAGAACATCTGTCATTAAAAGGGGCATCTATTATTTTCAACTGCAACAGATTAAAACAAGGACTAAGAGCATTTTTTGGCTTTATATTGCTTCTTAGTAGAACAATGACAACTAAATCCCCATACTAGATTTTTCTAGCTCAAAAAGTCTCTGGAGTCAAACCAAAAAGCAAGTACCTACAACACATGGCAGAGCAGTAGCAGGCAGCACACCTCTCAAGTCTCTGCTGCCCTCAGCCTGGGCCACTTACAGGAGGGCACATCCCCTTGCCCACCTCACGGCACACTAGTGAAGCATTAAAATGCACACTTATATAATTACACATTTCCAATATTAAATTTCTTTATTTAAATTTATTTATTAGGATGATTAGGAATAACTCCACACAAATTAAAAAAAAAACTGTATTGCCATATTCATACATGCTTAAGATAATTTGGCTTTACAGTTTTGACATCTGTAGCTTATTAGTCTCTTAAGAATGTAAAAACACCATTGGCATTTTTCATATTGCAAGTGTCTGGAGATAATGGCCGTGCAGATTTTATAGAGAACAGCACAAGTAAACTTGCCAAACTTTCATCATCACTCCTTCCGAGACTCTGAGGGGGCCGATTAAATTGGCATTTTGTTTGACATGTACACAGAATGTGCTTAGCATGCAGAACAAGTATGGCAATAAACCTTTTCTTAACAGCTGTGTTATTTTAGCTAATGATAAACATGTATCTAAAGGCACATATCACCACAACTTAAACTGGTGAGAAAACCTTAATCACCCCATGGAAAGAGAGGCCATCACAACTGAGGGGAAGTTGTTTGTTTATTCCTTACTATGCAATTAATTGTCTCACCAATAAACACTGCCAAATACACAAACTGTTGTTTTAAATTAAGTAAAATTCGTTGTCGTTGTAGTTTACATTCTGCCTCTGACCTTGCTGCAAGTATTCTTTACCGACAGACTCCTACCCACGGGCACACGTGTGCAGTTATCACCGCTCTCAGTGGAAGCTGTGATTGCATAACAGAGAGAAGTTTATTTGCCGGAAAGTTTCCTTACGGTCTGAGAGCTCCGGAGGGCAAAAAGGCTCTTTTTTGCAATCCTTGTGGCTCATTCCATTGTGACTACATTCGAAATGCAAAATATCTTGACATGTGAAATGCAGATGTTACCGAGCAAGATAGCATATTGATTTGGTTAAGCCATTTAATTTTGACAAACTGCCAAAACAACAATAAAAGAATCGCAAACCTGAAATATTGGAGATTTCATCAGCAGCCTATGAACAGGGAGACAATGAGTCCCCAGCAACCTCTAGGAAGGGATCAATGCTCTCCATGGAACTGCAGTGACTGGGAATTTCAGACAGTGCCCTTCGATTTTCTCTGAAATCTTATCTTTACAAAGTAAACAAACACGAGATAATAACCTTTAAACTTTCCACAGACATTCATAAGCGGATTCATTACTACTGAACAGCAGCAGACACTCAATATCAGTCTCTGTTCAATAGGTGGTACTCTGTGTATCACAAAACTCGATCCTTTAAAAGGCACAGGCTGCAATTCCCAAAATCGTGACACTTAAAAAAAAAATTTAAGAAATTAATCAGAGTGCCTCAGAAGCATTTTTACAGCTTTTCTCTGAATCAGCAGAGCTGCACACATCCAATCTATCCAGTGAAAACTAAATTTATCATATAAACAACTGAGTCTGCATTTTGAAGTCATAAAAAACACCTAATACTGCCAAAAACACTGCAAAACCCAAAGCTAAGTTTCAAAATGGGAAAAAACACCATTTTTGTTTTAAATTTTTTTTTTTTTAAAGTTACTAAACTTGGATCAAATTTTTTAAATATTGCCCTTTCTGCTTACTTGCAACCAATCTAATTTTGGTTCCTATGTTCATAAATACCTGAAGCAAACAAACTATGACAGAGCTTTTAAAGAGCATGTGCCTGAAAGACTACTGGTCTATATGGACATGTTAACTAAATACTTTTAAACATCCTCAAAATTAAGTTAATGCCTATAAGAGAGCAGAATTTTTCAAAACCAAGTTTACATAACCATCTTCATAGAATTTTTTAAAAAAGTATTTTACTCTAAAGATTTGTCTAATGGTTTCTATTTCCTTAAAAACAACAGCATTTAGACTACATTATCTCAGTATCTTCTTCAATCATAATTGTATCATTTTATTACACTGGCCAAAGAAAAAGAATAAGAAGTAAGTGCTGGTACATTACCCCCAGTATTATTTTTACAGCAATTTGCAGGACACCTCAAGTAAACACAGCACTTTACAAACCACATATGAAAGGTCATTACTGCAGAGAGCTTACAACTACAGCAAACAAATTGAGCACAACAACCCTTCCATTCAAAGGAGATATGAGGACATTCCTCCTTAATATTTAGTGTATCGTCATTAAAGAGATTCCCAAGTTAAGCAGCATCAAAACAGCACCAGAAGTTGAAAAAAAGTGGCACATTTTTCTCCTTGCCCTTCCTTACTCATAAAGTGCATCTTGAAACAGTGGGCAGATGCACATCAACTCACTTCTCCATCACGGGCACAGAAGGGAAGGCACAGAAACACACTGCGTGGGAGACACGAGGGAACTGCACCCATCAAAAAACCCCAACAAAATCCAGGGGCACAAGCTGAGCCCCAAGCTCTGCTACATTCCTGCTCTTCGTGTGACTCTGTCATGACTTTTGACTCTCGCTAGCTACATTTTACAGACTTACGCCCACCAAAAACACCACAAAAGGGAGAAGGCGAAGGAAATCAGAAGGAGCATTTCATAAATGAGAAACAGGACTGAAGTTCATAAAGACATAGACTGAAATGTTTGTTTACATTGTGGATTAACTATTAAGGTTCCCTTTCAAGTTTACTTCTTTTCAAATTGAATTTTTTTATATGACATCAGACTGAGAAAACAGCCAATAAAAGGTCTGCCCAACTGTGGCAATCAACTAGTTTCTTTCAAAATATCTCCTTTTCTGTAAGTTTAGATCAGTAATAAACTTGTTCACTTCATAAGCTACAACACGCTTCTCTTGTAAGAGCATTAACTGCTAGATAAGCAAGTACAAACCACTATCAAAATGGTATCAAAGCAGAGAAGCCTTGTTTTCATTGCAGGTGCTGCCACCACAGCAGCATCTGCAAATGATGCAAGTGCAATCATTTTGCTCTTAATAAGATCCCTCACAAATATAAAACTTGTGGGTTTTTTTCTTTCTTCGATTAAAAAAATACAGTCTTGATGCTCTCTACCGAGGTGTGCACTCTTTCCAATAGAAAGCATCTGTGTCTCCATAACCCAGGAAATTTCCTTTCTGGCCTTATGCAGCATCATCACAGTCTTCCTGCTACTTTTGAGTTAGACACTTTAAAAATCTATCACCTGCTGCTGACTACATGTTACCAGAATTTTCCCAACAACTAAGAAAGTAAGGAAGCTGGAAAAAACCTGTGAGAGGACAAATACAACCTTCCATAGACAAGACACATTTAAACCTCTAGGTGCAAGTGGTAGCTCAGAGCTCAGTGGTGAAGGGTGGTCAGGGAGGTCATCTCAGTCTCAAGCAGAGCCCTCCAGGAAGCAAAACAAAACAAAACAAAACAAAAAACAAAACAAACAAACAAACAAAAAATCACAACCAAATGAAAGCAGCACAAACGCCAGTAAAGAGAACGTAAAAATGCTGAATTTCTTTAACATCAGTCGATTCCCAAAAAAAATGTTTAGGAAAAAATTATTATTCAAAACGATATTCCCTTTAGAAATTATTTCTGGTGATCCTTGACAGATTTACCTAATATTAAGATTTCAGTTATAATTGATTAACACAGATTATCAGTTTCTATACCCACTGATTAAGATTAATTTGATATTATTAATGATTATAAACAAAAGGTGGCTAGCAATTGGCATGGTGTTTGCTTTAAAACATGTATAGCTGATAATTAACAAGGTATCAGTACAAGGCATCAATTGTAACTGCCCACTGCTTACCCATTCATTAAAATGTTACTTCTGCATGACTATAAACCTGAATATGAAACTGAACGTTATTGTCTCACCTCCTGCCGATCCAACCGCCCAGCCTGCATTACTAGAAGAAAATTAATGAAGATGTTTTCTGTGGCTAACTCAGGAGAACGTCTGGAAAAACTAATACCGATGCTGGCTTTTGTTTAACAAAAGCAAAGAGAGACATATTGTCTTTCCCTAATAACTCACAATTCTAATGCTGAGAGAAGGGGGAAGATAATTTACCAGGTGTACACAAAATCTTTGCTGAATTTCCACAACACTGGAATGAAAAGAGGAAGCTGCTGAAGTGCAGGCTAAAAAACCCTCACATGTAGGTAAAGAATCAAACAGCTTAGCTTGATAATACGTGAGAACAATTAAGAACTTAGATCATTCAATTGCTGAGAGAGTAAAGTCTTCCCAAACTATGTTGAAGTTGACCAAATGGTCTTTGTTAGTCAGAAGTGTCTTACTTTCAGTATATTCAAATATTCTTTTTTGGACTTCCTATCTTGCTCGTCAAGTGTACTCTCATCATGATAATTTCACCTCTCATATGCCAACATTACTTTAGATTTTATTCACAATTTATCTCTGTAAATTCAAACCATATTCAGCATCTTTGTCCTGACTGCTATCAAGTCTGAACTACTTTTGTAAGCGTTTGGTTTCTAAATCAAATTTATTCTCTTGTTAGACGGCATTCTTCAAACACTGAGCAAGTGAAATGAAGTGGCATAGTTTACTGTGTTTTCCAACAAAGCATTTAACAAGAATTCCAGGAAAAAAGTATTATTATACCTAGCCACACTGGATACTGAGAGCAAGACACTTTATTTACTTTTACTACAAACCAGTGTCAGGTTTTATTTTGCTGCTGTTCTAAATTTGTAAACATTTTAAAATGTCTTGTTTAACAAATTTTCATGTCATTAAAAGCCATGGTCAAACATGTGATACACCATTCTTGGTGTACCAAGCAATAAGTAATCTGAATTATCTGTCTTTATGCCTCAGTGCACTCAATGCGAATTGGACTCCAACATCAAGTCCTAGGAGAAAGGAGAGTTTAGGTTGGATTTTTAAGTTCTATTCTTATACATGCAAATAAACTGACAAAAATCAAGCCTCTGCCTTGCCCTCAGACTCTCAACCCTTCAGAACAGTTGAGGCTGGATGAGGCCCAAGCTGCCCATGATCCAGCACACCTCCCTACAAATCCAGAGAATAGACATTCTGGAGCAGTAGGAAATAAGAGCGCTGGAGATGCTGGCTGCTCTTCCACTGGGTTTTCTAACACTCAAGGACAGAACCAAAATTGCTAAACAAGCACCCAAGTGTCTTGGAAACAGCATTTGGCAGCTAAAACTAGACAAATACCATAGGAACGATTTTGCATAGCACAGACCTAACAGAACTGTGCTGTAAGGATAAGCAGTTGCACCAGAGGAGGGTTAGACTGGATATTACGAAAAATTTCTTCACTGAAAGAGTGGTCAGGCACTGGAACATGCTCCCCAGGGAAGTGGTTGAATCACCATCCCTGCAGGTATCCAGAAAACGTGTAGATGTGGTGCTTAGGACGTGGTTTCACGGTGGACTTGTCAGTGTTGGGTTAATGGTTGAACAGATCTAATGAACAGATGATCGTAGAGGCCTTTCCCAATCTTAACACTTCTATTCCATGAGGGGAGATAGAGCATTTTATTCACAATTAAAATGAACATTTTATTTACAAACACAATGAAGTACTGTCGTATAGGTAGTCAGGCAGTTTGCGCAGGAGCTAACTCAGCCAGCACGTTCTTTGTGAGTGTCTGAGAATACATTTACTTTCAACAATAAAGCGGCAGCAGTGACCACAAACAGCGCTTCAAAGAGAAAGAGACAAGCAGATGTGAATAGAAGATACCAAACTCAGAATTATCCAACCTACCAGTTTTCAACAGATATCAGGAATGGAAAAAACGAAGACAAACAAAACACTGTGACCCTGGACAATGGCTTGCCTAACTTAAACAAGCAACAACCATGGTGTATAGAAACAACCAGTTTGCTTGAAAGATGAACTTTCATCTATTCTTTAAATGCCTAGCAATGAAAAGATTGGTCAAACAGAAAAATTAACATTACTTAAATATGCTTATAAAAGCAGACCAAAATCTTTTCCTTTTTAAGCAAACATTTAGAGAACAGACCATTCTGGTGAACCAAAACTTCTAGACTAACCAAGTGGGGTGAAGGAACAATTATTCGTAAAGAAGAAAAATAGGAAACAAAAGGAGGAAGAGTATTTCTTCTTTGCAGAGCTTTGATTCAGACTGCAGCCATGAGATAAACCTTTTCCTCAGTAAATAGGAAATGTTTCTTCCTCGCAGTCGACACAAAGCACAGGCAAAGCATCAAGAACTCACAGATTTAAGTTTGAAATTAAACAGTCTGCATGACAGACACATGCCTTTATAAACAATTAAGTTCAGGATGAGAGGTTGCCTATGAATACAAATGTCCTGCAAGACACTAAAAATAGTTGAGAAGTGTAATATGTTTTGTTAAGACCAAAAGTAATTAGAAGTGTTGGGGGTTTTTTTAGCTATATCAACACGTAGCTTTTACATATACATATTTAGTGGGCAGTGTTTAAGTATAACTAACTCCCAAATAAAATTGCAAGAGCACAATGATAGCTAAGCTACTTGAAATTATACTTTAGTTACACCTATTTTATTATTTAATGTTACGTACACAAATTATACACTATGCCAACAATATTTTATGAATTATATTAAATATTAAAAGCCTAAGAGGAAAAAAAGGCATAAGGCTTTAAATAGGACAAGAGTTGAACGTTACTGTAAAATGTAGGATACAAAAGGTAATGTAAGACAGTTGGGTTTGGGGGTTTTTGGGTTTTTAAAAAATGTCCATCCATTAGCAAGAATAACTATTAACTTTGCTTGGCAAACGGTCATGTGTAACTACCTGGAATTATTCCGAGAAGTGGAAGCATTTTTGTCTTTAGAAGGTAAAGAAACAAAAGGAAGATTGGGAATGGGAACAAAGCAATTCCCAGAACAGGTAACACATTTTGGGGAACACTGTAGTAGACAAGACTTGAAATCAGAAAGCCGTCCTAGCTCAAAGAGCCAGTTTTAAGGCTTTAAAGCTTTCAGTGTTTGCTTTTCTTTCCCCGCTGTCTAAATTAAGACACTTTTATCAGTCCTATTGATTCTACCCATTAAACTGTGGATTTTGAGATTACAAAGAACAACAGAACTTTTCAGAGTGGACTGCAGCCCCACGCGAGAAGGACGCACCAGCTAACTTCAACAGACGTGACCTTTAGAAAGCAGTATTATTCACCCTCTGCTTGCAGGCGCTTTGACACATTAGCACTTTGTGAGATCTCCAGGCGGTATTTTATCAGCAGGGCCCATCCAGGCATGATGTGCACTTTCACAGTGCATTAGCATATCCAGAGGAGGAACGCTGCGGACTGCAATGGCCTTTCCTTGTAGGACAGACCTGAAGTGTGAAACAACTTTGCTGACATTCTCACTGACATCCAGGAGCTCCTCTGCATACCCAAAATTCATCAGCATGTAAAAGCTAGCACTGTATACTGCAGAAACTAATTTCCAGAGCAGCTTAACTATCAGTACATTAATCTTTGACCTGCTCAAAGTCTTATATTCTGAAGAATTCAGAATTTTAACTTTTTCCTTCTTATCTCACATGTTAAGAAAATACTGGTCTATATTCTACATACAAGCTGAATGCTGAAGTTTAAAAATAA
Organism: Pyrocephalus nanus; assembly: GCA_038380795.1. Taxonomy (NCBI): domain Eukaryota; kingdom Metazoa; phylum Chordata; class Aves; order Passeriformes; family Tyrannidae; genus Pyrocephalus; species Pyrocephalus nanus. The sequence goes on along the minus strand of CM076261.1, from coordinate 9,959,461 downwards.
ATTAAATGTATTTGACAACGTAAACAAAAACCCTGCTTCTCACCTTACATCTGTACCGACCAGAAGTAACCTCAGAGAAATCAGTCAGCACAGGTATACAAAGAGACAGAATTTGGTCCAAAGAGTAACATAACCCTTTGTACATAAATGCAACTCAGCAAAAGAGCTGATGAACTGATTTGAGGTCATACAGAAAGATGGCAGAGCTGCCTGTAAGAGATTTTTCCTCCTTAATCCACGACCAGTTTTTCACTCAGCGTTTCTGGTGGTCACTGAATCCTGGTTGTCTGAGCAGAGGATTCACCCATTCCACTCCCAAGGTCATCTTGCCAACAAGGTAGGAGGGTTCAAATCGCAAACAGTAATCTTACTTCAAAACATTCTGTAACACAGCAGTTTGGGGTGTAAAACTAGGCACAGACCTAGCTCATTATTAATAAAACATTTCAAGCTGCTTCAAAATATAACTTCCGAGTTTTAGTAATGGAAAAGTTTTTGGAATGGAAAAATGAAAAGTTTTCTCTTTCCTGTTTTATTAAACATAGCAAATGAGCACAAATCTGGGCTACAAGCCGTCCTCAGTCCTGGGCACTTTTGCCAATGTCTGTCTGACTGGCTTCACCAGTTTCTGAAACACACTGAAGGTGCTCCTGAGGAAAGATCGGTTCTGACTTCAATGGCACATTTTTGTTACCTCTAAGGCACAACACAGCTCACTGCTTCAAAAAGGAAGGACAACAGACAGTCTTCACTTTTCAGGTATTAGGATAAGAATTTGGTTTGGTGATTACAATACTGAGATCTTCCAGATCTGCACATGACTTTTTCAAGGATATGAGTTAGTAGGAACCCAAGAGATTCTTTTAAAATAATAGATGCTAAATAAGCCAGAAGAATTTCATATTGCAGAGGCAAACGGAATTGACTGTATCCCAAGTGAAACAGCACTTCCCAAAGGACATGCAACTCGAACTTACCTATTTAGTTTAACATTTTTATAACCCAGCTCCCTATTATAAAAACTTTCTTTTCTTAGAAGGCATTTCTATCACCATCCCTTTTATGTAATTCTGCAAATCATGTTTATGTTACAAAATTTTTACTAATGTTACCTAGAGAAACCAACTTCAACCTTCATACATCAATCTCAAAATAAATACTGCAAGTTAATGTTCCATCTTCTTTGCTCTGCATCATCTTCTTCAGGCTTGAGCACTAAGTGATGAAGAAGTTTATCTCATATATAAGACATACCACTAACAATAATCTATTCCCTCACCAAAACATCAACAAAAGGAGCTATGGGTCATTGAGCCAAAAAATTAAATGCTGAAATGTACATCCAACAATGTTACCCTTCACTAGCAGATATGCTGAGAGAAAAAAAAAAAAGTAAAAAAAATACAACTCAAATGTCTACCCATAAGAAAACATTCAGAAAAGAACAAGGTGAAATTCAGTCCCACTCTTCAAGACGAAAGGTATCTTGTTACAGCTTCAAATCTTCTCTGGTGTCTGCTTAAGCACAGCTGGAACATGTGGAGAAAATTTATGGTATTTTATCATGGTTGGCTTGGGGGAAGGAAGAGGTTTCTCTGTGAGGTCAGGTGCAGGAAATTATTAGCTTTTATCCTTCAGTATTTCAACACAGATTCTCTTCTTCTGCTCACATAGGAAGCTGAATAGCCAAAGCAGTATGAAATTAAGGTTAGCCTGCACTATAAGCAGACACTTCAGTGGGAGGTACGGTATTTTTTTGCACTCCAATTCCAGTCTACATTTGAGCTGTAGGTTTGTACCTGATGAGCTTCAAGCTCCATATATATGACAAATTGCTGCAGTCCAAAGGAAAACACAGAATATTTGTAATTGTTCTGTGTTCCCCCAACTGCTATTCTACTCTACAGGCCCTTTCTTTAAGGGGAGAGGGCAAGAGGGGAAAAGAGGAAAAATCCTAATCAAATAAGTACCTCATATTACACACCCAATGAAATTCATGATTTTATCAAAGGGAAAGAGGCTGCATTTTAAAAATACGTATTTTCTAAAAGCTGTGTCTGCAGTGTTCTCAGTTCAGCAGTTATTCATCCAGCAACTTGAGTCAAAACTAAAGACAGAAAGCTAGCAAGAACAGGACATCACCAACCTCACAAGAATCCAACAGAACTGGAAAACATTTTAAGGAAATGTTAGGGAAAAAATAACACTTAGTAACTAAAATGAAAACAGAAAGATGAAACATATGCCACCACACAGTTCATCCTTTTCTCAGCCCAGTAGAAATTTAAAAGAATTCCTGCATATTGAATTGGACAAAGCTGTGAGCAACTTCATCCTTGTTTGAAGTGGATTTAGAATAATTGCTGTCAAAAAAGCTGATAGTTGGAATGGCTCTAAGCACAAAACCACAAGTGTCTTGTAGTTGTTGAAATACGAAAAAGCTGAAAGACATCATATGACATGTCTGGTAGCTACAGAGGACTATGGAAAAACAAGTACAAATGTTTGTAACTAAAATACATTCACTAAAAAAAAAATGGGCCCGGAATCTTCTAACAGTAACAGGATGCATTAATGAGAATTTTTATAATACATTAAAACAACACTTTCTAGTAATGCACTGAAGAAGACCAGAGAACAACAATCAAGGAACGAAGAAAGAAAACACACAAACACTCACCATCAACTGAATGGTGCTGATAAATAATTAAATAAAACTTTTGTTAGGCAATACTGTAAGATACACTATCGAACTTACCTTTCTACTACACATGCTGGAATCTTTTTAATCACTAGATGGATACAAATCCTGAACACAACATAGGAAAAAAGAAAGCAAAAGATTCAACATTTGAAATGAAAAAATTTTGATCACCCAGTCCATTTTCCTAATTGGTATTTCAGCTATTTAATGCACTTAGGTCCAGCCTGAAGACAAGCTATTCTCACTTCCTGCCCTCCAAGATCATCAGATCTATACATTTCTTTTTATTAGAATTCCCTTTTAAATATAAATTCCGTGTGATATATTTCCCCTAGTATGTAGTAATATAGCAATGTGCTTCTATAGAGTCTGTCTTTGATCTACAAGGCTTGACATGAATTCTTTAAATTAGAGTGGTATTTTAGAAAAAAAAAAAAAAAAAAAAAAAACAGCTTTGAAAGATGCATCATTTTTTCCAGAGAATTCCAAGAGATCCAAACTTTGGCCCTTCTGATTACCAAGACCGAGCTTCAGATGTATTAAAATGAAATTCAAACCTAACATTTAATATTCCATCAAGAAGATGGAAAGGAAGAAGGATTACTAGAAACAACCTTCTGCATGTCTAAAGCCACCCCACCACCTTTAGCTACCTTACTGCTAAACAGCTACAACCCCCCTACAAAATCCCATCCAGACTGATCTGATTTTACAAGAATTTTTCAGAGGACAAGATCTTTGGCAGCAGTTTGTCAAAGCTCATACAGATATTTTAATTTTCCAAAAGAAATGGAAACTGAAAAAGTATCCTTGGCAATTAGTAAATAGTTCAATATAAAATATTAATGTACCATCAAAGGCCTGATTATTCAGAATTCTTCTTTGTAAATGCTTTGAAATTGAAGAGCATTTTGCACTAAATGTGCTTATTTCAGATTAAGCAAGCAGACTGTTTACAAGTCAGCAACTGAAAAGCTTAATGAAAATAAACCCAAAAAATTATACTAACTTTCTAAAGTCCTGTATTTTCAGTGTTTATCTCCATCTTTAATTTCATCCTCAACATTATAATTAGTAATTTTAGAAGAAACACCTCATACTGAAACAAAAGGTCTTTATCTTCCAGGGTTACTCCTCAGTATCATTTTTTTATAAATACTGTTAATGTAAAACACTGTCAGTGCATGGCAAAGGTTGCTGTTATAACCTAGAACACTTCATTAGTGAATGCAAACTCAGTGAGCCCCCAGGAACTGACCAGCAGTTTCGGTTTTTTTAATAAAACAAGAGTAGTGCCCTGATGAGCAAGACTTGATTTAAGAAAGCAGTAAACACATGACCAAGTGCTTCTCTGAGTTTCAGGTGAAGGAAACAAAAAAAAAAAAGAAGATAAATTGTTTGGAAACCAAACAAGTTTGGAACAAACAATTGTTTGGAAACCAAACAAGCACAAATAAATATTAGAAAGCTGGCAAGAGAGTAAGTTTTTATAACAGAAGTGTAGAATTAAAGCAAGAGCATTCAAATTTACCAACATCTAAAAGAGCTTCTCAGAACCATGAAACCTCTATCAAGTGATAATTTGTTGAGTGTGCGCTAGCACTGCAATTTGTATTTAATTACAGTTCCACAGTTATTTCGTATTTAAGCTATAATGCTCTCCAGGCAGAATGCATCTCAGAAGGTTTACTGCATACCAAAGGATGAAAACCATGCTTCTTCATTCACCAGGAGAGCAGCAAAATAGCCTATGTTGTCACTACTACATTACAGAAATGGCATTTTTGAATATTACTTTCACATATTTTGAGTGAAATTCATACATCACATGAAATCAATAAAGAATGAATCAAAAGTTTAATTTGCATCTGGAGTCTAAGCCCGCGATAATAATTTCGTATCACTGAAAATGTAATCAATTTCATAGGTGATAAACAAGGGGGCAAAGGGGAATATTATCACAAAAACAGAGCAACTGCTATATTCAAGCCTTTAGGATTCTTTAGGTCCTGCTATACTAGACAACTTACAGTTTATCTAATCAAATAACTTCAGACAACAGCCACAACTGTGTGCTTCAGAAATAAACTGCTTCAGAAACAAATTAAGACCCATCAGTGTGCACGTGTGTAAAAACGTTCCCTGCTTCACTGATCTCTGTCTTAGGCATTTGTTAAGCCTTGAAGCACAAGGTTTTGTGTCTCTTCCAATGAAAACTCTTGCCACTTTTGCGGTAATTGACATTATTGTTAACATTTCCTATTCCAATGAGTCTACTATTAGTGAGGACAACATGATCCATGCAGTAGCACATATAAGGAATGGGAGAGATACACAGTTCATACAAATACATCCAACTGATGAATTGCCCAAAAATTAAAACTGCTATTAACAATCATAAAACGTTCCAAGTTTAGAAAAATCTCAAATGACATTTTTCAGTTCCACAAAAGTCCAATTTCTTCCAAGTAACCAAGAATGCTAACAAGTATGTACTGAACCGAACTTAACATAAAAACACCACTCTAAAGCCCAACTTAGGAAGTGAAGTACATCTTCAGTAATAGCGACAAAAACGGACGGACAAAACAAGAAAAATTAGGGAAAGCATAAGGTCTCCTAATGACATAGGAAATACATTCCCTGCTCCTTCATCATCTTCCCCACAACAAGGCCACATCAGCCCTTCCTGCTCTAAACCAAACCCCATTTCAAAGCAAATTGTTTATCATCAGGCTGATGTCACTCAAGCTGTGCTTTGCTACAAAGAGCACAGTGTTTGAAAAACACTGGTGTCAAAATATCAGGTCTTGTGAATTTTCCTTAGAAAGGAGATCAAACTCATGAGATCTTAACAAAATCACATCACCAAATAAGATAAAATATGAAACAGGTAAAAGGATCAACTAGTTAATGAGACAATAGTAAATTACTAATAACACACTAAGTGCAGATCTATGTCTGTAAAAAGCTGACAGCTACAGGATTTCCATTTTGTACTGAAGTTCAAAACACGAGTTCCCTGATCTGTATGCCTAGTTGTATGGGAAAACCAGAAAGTTTTGGTTGTCTCTATTATACATCTGCCATAACTAAAATGTAGGCTGTCAAAATACCACAGATGACACAAAAAAGTTGTTCTTCATCTGTAGGCAGTGAGGATCTAGTCACGCTAATACCTCTACCCACCTCCATCTGGGAGACCTCTAAGCATTCCTAGAGAAGATGCTGTCATACCTAACATTCAAGCTACGTGGATGGCCTTGGGCAGGTCTAGTTCCTTTATCAACTGTATGGTTGACGAGCTGTAAGACAAGGTCTAAATGTAAGGTACACAGGAAAGATTTGCTATTCTTTCCTATTTATTTTTTTTTTTATATATATCTTTGTAAGATTTGCCTTCTAAACCTCAAAAAATTCACTGCCCTACAAAACTGCTGGCCCACTGTGGAACAAGTGGCCAACCACTTATGCAAAGATATCTTTTTTGTTGTAAGGTGGACACTGGCGTTCCTCATGTGGATGTAAACACATGTTCCTCTGAACTACCTTAGACAAAAAGGCAGACCAGTTTGTTAGAGTGAAGGAGCCTAAGTGGTGCTGATTTTTTCACATTTCAAATGCAAATTATTTATTCAACTACACAATGCCAAGTCATTAAAAAAAAAAACCCTACAAAACACATTCCCACAGCTAGCCCTTTTGTAAGTACAGAATGGAGCAACTAAATTGCTGCTTAAAAGTGTTATTTTCTTAGTACTGCAGACAAGTAAAATAAGATATATAAAAGTTCATTTGCATAATAAATATAAAACACTATTAAAAAGCAATAGTTTCTTCTAAAATAGCTTATAACTCCTTTTCTTCTGATTCGATGAACATCATACAAATACATGTGCATATTTCTAAATCAGTTACAAAGTCTTAAAAACTTTTCCCCTTAGAATAGTCTCCGTACTTTTTATAAACTATTAAGAAAACATTTAAGAAGCAATCAAAATATACCCAGAAATTGTGCTCACCTACATTTTGTAAGCTTTTATACTGAGGTTTGACATAAAACTTATGTCAATTAATACAGTATATATGTATTTAAGTGCTTATGATAAACAAACAAACCAGCATCACGTCCAGAATTTTGGAAAGAAAATAGAAATTTCATTATGTAGGAGAGATTAACTCAGCTGCAGTACTGTAACACACAATAAAGACTGGACAAGAGGAGACAGGAACATCCCAAGCTATCACAATCTCTCTGCAGCTGTTACACAACCACTGTTTTACAAGCAAATAAACTGCATTCCCAAAGACAAAACAAAAGCTACACAAACTTTATCAGAAGTTATTAAATGACCACACAACACTGTGATTTACTTAAGCTTCATGGCATCACGAATCTTCAGTATTTTGTCCCTGCTGGATATGAATGAATAATTCAGTTTTCATATATATTTTCTGAGGACCAAATATTCAAGAAAGCCTGCAATTTGCTGGGACAACTGCAGGAAACATTTTTTCAGCCACACATATTCAAATTGCTGCTTTCTTCACAAACATTAATGGAAGTGTTGATGCGTCTAAGACTTTTACACAAAAAAATACAATCTGACTTAGCAGAGCAAAACTACCAGAGGTATGGCTGGCATTAGAAACTTAAATGTGCGTTCAATTTTTCAAGCTGAACCTTCATTAAGAGCCAATTTCAGTTTTAAAATCCAGCAGGGAACATCAGATCTCATACCAAAGTCATGGGATAAGGTCTGTAATACAGTTGAACAACATTTATCTTCTGTAATCATGATGCCCTGTGCTTTTAAGATTTACGCTAATTAAACTAGAAAAGGTCACATAGTTGAAAATGTTCACAATTTGGGCAAGACTAAATAACAAAATCTTTCCTGTCTATCACTAATCTCTTATACACAGTAACTGTCACTTTGACCAAGTGTTTCTGTCAGCCCACTGCTCATGATTATACACAAGAAGCTTCAGCCTTTGTCCTCTGGAAGATTTTATAAGCTTTGTCTTGCAAAACTCAGTGAGACAGAGGCAGAAAAGAGAGGAAGAGGAAGCAAAACCCAGCAGTCCTCAGGAATGCTCCGTCATCTGTTCAGGAAACAATTCCTCCCAGTTTAAGAACTTCAGATTTAACTTAAGGATTTCAGTATTGAAATTCCAGAATGAAAATGTATTTACACAGATAGGAAAAAGAGGAGATGGAAAAAAACCACCTTAGTTCTAATCCCAACGTTTGAAGATTAACTGCAGTGTGACCTGCAGTTCTTATGTCTTTGTTTCCCCATGGGTTATCTGATAAAATTGGTGTTCCAATTTTTGAAACCTTAAGATCCTCTGTAGAAGTCTACTCGTTTCTCATGCAATATAACGACTTGGAAAAAATGCAACCAGAAAGTATTTTCTATGTCCTTAGACTCTGACAACAGTCAGCAAAAAAAGGTTCTTAAAATGCCTCTATATTTATAGACAATTGACGGGAAATCTGTCTTTAGTTTAGCTAAGAATTTGAAAGGACGTTAAGGCTGAGCCCTGTGTTCTAAAGTCTTTCCTGAATCTCAATAATCCTCCAGGCATAACCTAGAAAACTGTTCCCTCTCTGAACTCCTTCTTCTCCAACTTTTCTTATTATGTGGAAAACTTTTTTTCCCAAAAGTCTGCTTTCTCTCAGGTATTTAATGGGTGATTTAAAAGAAATGAAAGGATAAGGAGAAAAGGTTCCTACCCTTCACATCACAGTGACTGCACAGGATGAGGAGGAAAGCCTGCACTGCAGCACAATGATATCAAACCTTTGGGCCTTTCAAAGGCTGCAATATTGCCTTCCTATTGCTGGAGGAGGTGACAAAAAATAAAAATCACACAACCTAACCAGTCTGAGAACAGTGGGCTTAAGACTAAGTGTTCATCCAGCAAAGACGCTGACAGAGCAGGTGAAAATAAAATGCTTTCAGAACCTTTCAGAATCTATTTCTGGATCAAGTTCTCAGCTTCATATGGTTTTCTGACACTTTGAACTACACCTTAATGTAGCTACCTCTTTAAACAGTACTCACTATAGCAGACACAAAGAAAAACTACAGAAAGTATTAGAAAAAAACTCCACAACTACATATGAACCAAATTATATGTGTTGTTACCATTCAGTCCAGACCCAGGAAGTCTTCCCCATGGAAACAAACTTATTTAAACAACTCTTGCCACCTCCACAACATAAAACCACCACAGTCTAGCACCTTCGTACCGAAACCATATCCACAAGTGGAGGAACTAACAGACATAAATCAGTATATACCAGAAATCTCCAATAAACTCACTTCCAAGACAGCCATGAGATAGTTCTCTGTCAACAAAACCCAACAATCACACTAGAGCTACATTCAATTCTCTTGCCATATGCAGGCTTTTAGGATATAGTTCTCTTTTGTCCTGATCCTCATCTTTTCCTTTTTCCATTAGGACACTACAGATTGCAAAGGCTAAAAGGAAGCATGTCTGAGCCAAAAGAATTTTCAGTCTAAAGAAAACCGGTACAAAATGAACTTCAGAACTGCAAGTTAAGAGGAAGTTGGGCAAATTCAGTGTTTAACCATCTTCAGAAAATAGAGCATAAGCCTTTCTGTGGGAAAGTTTCTCCATAGTAACTAAAATTGCAAACTGAGCATTGATTCCCTGTCAAAAACACCCTCAACATGAAAACAAAGTACAAAAGCCTCTCAAAAGCAGAGATTTCAATGACCCAAAAAAGAGGACAAGAAGAGGCTCTTCTGAGCATGTACAACTTCTGTGACACTGATCTATTTTACTAGTAAGGGAATGACAGACAGAAATATAACAAAAGATTAAACAGCTTTTTAACATGTACTGGCAACTAGTAAAAAAACAAGACAGTGCTTCTCCAGCAAGAGATAGGATCAATGCAGCTGACTCTCAGCATTACAATCAGGGATTAGGGCATTGTCCATCTCTTTAAACTACTAAGTTTTAAAAATGTACCTGAATTTTTTTTTTTTTATGCTGAGTCTCTGCCTTAAGTCTTAATTTTTACAGTATTTAATTTCAGTCAGAACAACTCAGCTATTTCATGAAGGAAGGGAAAGAAAAATACCTTGTTTGGCCCATGTTAAAAAGACAGACTTCATAAGAAAAGTTTCAAACGCTGATGCTTTCAAGAAAGGGTATGGGGTAGTTTTGGGTAAGTAAAATACCTTCTGTGATCCTCAGGATAACTTATGAATACATCTAACACATATTTCAAAAGATGCAGATTGCTCATGTTCTTTAAAATGTAGTTAGAGTTTTCACAGAAGGCAAAGCAGTCCAAAGAGAAGTAGTCATCATCACAATTATGGCTGCCTCCTGTAACCGGTAGGATTAAGGTATCATCAGAACTTAAAATTTTGCAAACATACATAGTAAGGAATCTGCTCTTAGAGAAGAAGGGGGAAAAGGAGTGATGGAGTGTTTCGAACACTGGACACCAAAATGCTAGTTAAACAATATTTCAGAGATTTTATGTGTGGGAAGAGTATCGTGTACTTTATCGGTTTTTCCTAGGATTCACAGCATACAAGAAACACTGTACATGTGCAAGTCATCAGACCACCACAGGAAAAAAAGGCATAACCACTACCATTAACACCGGTCCATCATACCAAAGACTACACAGTAACAAAGACAGTAGGGAGAGTAAGCTTGTTGCACCTTCAGCTTTCCTTTGCCTCCCTTGTATAGGGAGTCACTGAGTGTGAAAAAACACGTTACTGTCATTTCCCCTATCATAAAAACCATAAAGTACTAGCATAGTAAATGACAGGGACAAATAGGCTATGGACAAGGACACACAATAAAGGTGGCACCATGAAAGTCTCATGGTTTCTTTTTGCATAATATTGTGTATACTATAGAAAGTTCCTACATTTCCAATATGATACTTTATTAAATTAGCACTGGTAAGCACTAAGATTTTCCTATGGAATTAAAGACAAACATTCAGAATTGCAAGGGAAAAAAAATTAACATCTGACAGTGAAAAAGGATCAGTTTAAAACAATGTTGCATCATAATGTAAACCATGCTTAAAGTACAAGGAATAATAATCTTGATTAATGAATATCATCGAAAGGTACATTAAATGCTCATAAACTAGATATTTCCTGAACAATCGGGAATTTTCATCCAAAATATTGGGGAATAATATGAAAAGAAATTCTTTCCATTTATTATGACATTGAAAACAAACAAACAAACAAAACAAAAAACAAAACAAAAAACTCTACACCAAAAACCACTGTGTTTTTCCCAAGATCATTAAATGCAATCTTGAAACAACTGTCCAACCTTCAAAGAATAACCCTACAGGAAACTTCCCTAAAAATTTTTTTTCTTGAAGTAATTTTTCAACTGATTTCATTTGAAAACTTACTAATTGAAAACACCAGAGGAGCCAAGAAAGCAATGTGATGCAACATAAAATCATGCAAAACCAATTAAATTGCATATAATTGTCAACACATCCATTTTTGAATGGTAATCTTCCCCATATCAGAATACTACAAAATAAAATCCCGGTGAATTTTCCTTAAAAATTCCTGATCTTTTCCTGCGCTATAGAATTTATAGCAATTATCTTCAATGTCAAAACAATTCATTCTTGTGAGACTGGTTTCAGTTTCAGGACTGCAACTCTGTGTTAACCGCTTCTCTTTTTGTTGTTTTCCATTTCTAAATGTATGCTTTGATCCCCTTAGTCTTGCTGGTAGAGCAGTCGCCTCACACATACAGTCTCTCTTTGAAGCCTTCCAACAGTGCCAAGAAAGAAGCAGGCTATGGCAGCAGGCTCAGTATTCTCCGGTTATGCAACAGATTAGATCATTATCAACAAAACTGGATGCCTCCAGCAGAGAACAGAAATGGGGAATTTGAGAGCGAGTTTTTCTTTACTTTTTGAATTAAGGACAGCTGTTTGGTCAGTTTGAAAGGAGAAAAAAGTTACCTGTAATTAAGAGGTGGTAATATCAGAGAAGATTATGCATTGGTGAAAAGCTCTACAGCAAAAATTACTGCCACATTTATCATTCGGTTCTGCTCCTTCCTTGGCAGGAAAGTTTTCCCATTCGTTGTGTAATGTGAAAGAAATATTTGGCTCAAACTAATGCCAATAATTTAAGAAGCCTGATTTAGCCATGTGGATTTCATTCCCAACAGATGAGTGACCACATGCCAAGAGGATGCAAGAGAAGAGTCTGGGTTCTCACATACCTGCAGAGAGAATCCATGCATCTTACCTACAATATATTCGTTTGCCCACAGTCTGTGCATGTGGATATCCTACACATCTGTCACACATTTCTGCCTTCCCTTGCTGCTCCAACAACTTTGAAATCATCAAATAAAGATACTTCAGTACAGAATTTCACTTCAGTTAAAGGATAAAGTATCTACTCATTGCTCAAGGAGTGAAGACTGAGATTTTGAGTCTGCATGTACAACAGAAAAATACACACTTTAATTTCTTAAGGAAATGTCTTGTATAGCTTCATCTTATAGATCATTGGGGAAGAAGTGTTTCACTGCATGAAACAAATCCCTCGAGTCAAGTTCTGGCAACAAATGTATAGTGAAAAAGGAGAGATTATAGAATATCAAACAGATTAAACTATTTATTGTTTGTATATAAGAATTCAGTTACTGAGGCTAACAAATGTGTGCAAATAAAACCAAAAGGCTTTGAGAATCCTAACCAAAAGCTCTTACAGCTTCTACAGAAGACATTAAGAGTATTTAGATATTGGATATAGGAAAGAACTAAGTACAAAACAGTTTAAGGTAGAAAAAAACATATGGTTGCTCTTAAAAAGAGAAAATACTCTTATAGTGCTTTAATGTGTTAATTCTAGATTATTATATATTTGTAAACTTAAAAAGCACTACTGAAGTTGAGCTTTGCTTTTCAAGTTTCCACAAAATTAGCACTGAAAATGTTGTGTGTCTGGTTATATTACAAGATAAATGTAACACTAAAAATAATGTTACCCAATAAAATAAGGACTATTAAGTATGTCAGAAGTTACATGACCAGTGTAATTTGTGTACAAATGCATATTATCATTATATCGTCAGTAGCTTAAAGAAAATTGAGAAATCCAAAGCTCTGAGCTTGGGGCTTTATTTGAAGAAGATATTTTTCATACATGAGACAACTTTTTTTTTTTTTAATATATCTTAATCATCTGGAAACTATTAAGTCAAAGAAATCCTGAGCATAATAATGAGCCCCTAGTACTTACTTGTTACTGTCCTTGTTTGTTATAAATACTGAAGAATCAGAAAGCCACGGCCCACTATCTCTCTTATGCAGTCATATAATACTTTATTGTGTGATGTGACTCTTTAGAAGCACGAACCTAAATAAAATCAGGTGTTTAGCTGGACTGCTTCATCTCTATCTTTATTCAAAAGTCAACAATAATTAAAAACCACGTATGAAATAAATAACTGGCAATTCCCCAAATCATGCCAGAAGAAAAATCATTGATGAGTCAAGCTCGTCTGTAAGTGGGACACAAAGTATGATTCATAAGTCATTGCTTCAGGTTTAATTCTTGAGAGAGAAAAAGCTCCATCAACAATGTAATACAGAAACTCAAACTCCGATTACAAAAATATAACAATAAATTCACTGTGTCTCTTCAGTTCTGAATAATTGTTATGTATGTTCACCACAAGGGTATAAAGCCACGACCAGTAACCTTCAGCCACTCCTGCAGGCAGTGAAATCTTGCAGAGGACAGTGAGCATGTCGGACTGCATTCCTAAGTTGTCTTCTGCACAGCTGTGGGGCACAAGCTCCAGTGTCCCCCACTGGGGCAAAGGGAATGAGACCTTTATGGCACAACTCAGTCATTGCCAATATCAAATTTATAAAAGCACCTGAGAGTCAGTAAAGCTGCTTATTTGTCCTTTTTTTTTTTTTTTTTTCAAAATGTAGTCTTTAGGTAAGTTGGACTACAACATTAAAAACAGATGAGTCCAATGAGATTACAGCAGAGAACTAAGAGGTGCAAGAAGGATCACCACTGCCACTTTAGGACAACAGATCAGATACTAAGCACTATGTCAAAAATGACTTCTGGGCCTCAGCTTTTATAGCAAATTGGATTTTCAAGTACATTCCCTGTTCTCTGCACTGCATATTTATCTCATTTTTTTCTTTCCAATCCAACCCAAGTAATTCCATTTTAAGCCTAAAGGATATTTATCACAAGGCTATTTTTAATATTTAAAGTATGGCAGAAAAAATAAAGACATCTAAATCTACAAAGAAACAAAAAACAAAGATCCAGGGGCCTTTTTCATTAAGGAGGAAAAAAAAATAATAAAAGCATCTAAGAAAACTCCTCTTTCAAAACCCTGTATGACCTTGCTGTTCAATCACATCCTTCAAACTGACCACTGAAAGAAATATAAAGTAATATTTGTTTTCCCACATCTCTCATCACAGGCCAAATGACAGCTCTGACACTGGAAACAGACTGGCAAAATATTTTATTTCTCTTTCACCTCAGTTATGAAAATTATGAGAAATAAAAGAAAAACTAAAAAGCCATGCTGCTGTGGGACTCTTCATCATACATCATACCTGTACTGTAGAAAACATGCAACGAGATTAAACTTCTAAAATGTAGCTGGATTTAAATGTATGCCACTTCACTTACATTTTCAATTAACAGGCCTTTCAAGAAAGATTATCAAAGACACTCCAGTCACTGTGATGCGAAGACAGAACAAGTGAGCACGACCTTGAGTTTTCCCTTCATATTTGGTGGCATTTCCTCTTTAGTATTTTTAAATCATCAAAACAGTAAGCACTAACAGGGACACTAGCGAACACAACATGCATTTAAACAGGGTGATGAAAATTACTTGAATGAATGTCTTTTGGTTTATGTGCTCATTTACATTCCCCTCAGGAGTAATATATTAGCAATGTCATTGCTATGAACAAGTAAGTGACATATCAGTAACGACCATTTATTAATAAATACTTCACTCATTCCATGAGGTTAATCTTCATGTGCACCCATGAGGCAGGAAATTATAGTCAGTATTTCCCATGGGGAACCTAAAGTCATGTTATAGACTGTCCTAGTCCATGCAGTGATTCAGGTGTCAAATCCGTAAGTAATAAACCATAAGAAACCCTGCCCCCTGATCCCACTTTCTAATCACCGAATTTTTCCCATCTGATGAAGAAAACTATAAGGATGATATTGTCTTGTCATAACTGAAATGTAAAACACTTATTAAAAGCTGTTAAAAGCTTAAAGATAAACTTGCCATTAAAATAGAAAACAAAAAAAAAAACCCTTCAAGATTTATCAGCTGGTTTCCCCTTCATCTTCCAAGGATGTATGCATGATAACTGTTACAGAGTTACTGCTCCTTCAGATTAACACAGATCTTTATTTGGAATAAAGATCTTTTATAAGGAACTAGATAATATTTTCTCTGTCTAAATTTATTGACTTCTCTTTACCTGGCTCCTAGTTCTCAGATACTCCCCAGAATGTGATCAGAATGGTTATGAGGAGATACTGCTACTGTTGCCAAGAAAAGGAAGAGAAATATTGACTTTGGAGGAAAAAAAAAAAAAAAAAAAAAGAGAAATTATTTACTACTAATTTCCCTAGTTTGCTTCTAATAAAATTAATAAAGCAATGAGTAAGTAGACAATCTTCTACTTCTAAAAGAGTATAGTGGTTGCCCTCAAAAAGGGAAATGTCTTCTGATACTCACAAATTGGAGGAGAATTACAAAAGTAGGATTCTATCCATATGCTAAATGCGTAGTTCCAGCTCATCTATATTAGCTCAGTAAATGTTTCGAAGCTGACCAGGACACTGTCTTAGAGAACTTCCTCTTAAAACTAGCAGGAATTGTATGAATAAATCATACAAGCTTTCAGATCTCCACCCATGAATTAAAAAAAAAAAAAATTGGCTGCAAATCCTGAAAGACTTCAAGGGCTCTGGAATTTCACCAGAAATACCCACAACATCTACATTTACTGTGTGCAGCAAAGCATTTCTGTTATCACCCAGAACCCAGGAGGTGAGAACTCGAGAAATAGTGAAGTTCTAATGAATTTTTAAAAGTCAGTTAGGAGCTCTGCATGGAGATTTGAACAAGTTCAGGGTTTTGTGCAGACTTCTTCCATCTCAATTGTCAACTGCTTGCTTGCTCGAATGTGTTGATGAGGAAATCCTCAGAGCATGCAACAGCAGCAGCAGCCCGCTGCAGGAGCATCATTAGGAATGTTCAAAAAAAAAAAAAAAAAAACTTCAAAGCCTGAACAGTTCTTTCCTTTCCTCAAGTTCCTTAAGATAAAAGGAAATTAATGTGACAGGTTCTGGGGAGCACAGACAATGCAGCTTTTCTATACTATTGGACCCTAGAAGACCCATTTGCTCATTTCTCAGCTGACCAAAGACCAGCTTCTTCTAGTACAGCTGCTTCCTCCTACATGGACCGTTCATTTCCACTGTTGCTCCAACAATTAGAAGACAACACTTACCACTCCAAGTACTACAGGCCTTTATACCACAGTATAGACACACAGTAACACCACCAGAAGTTCATCTCCACCATAAATTTCCAACTTAAAGGCAGTACAGAGATCAGTCTTCACAAAGTCTGAACACAGCTCTCATAGCATATTCTTCTGTAAGAGCTGGGCCAATACAAATGTTATTAAAAGCAAAGGAATAGGGTCTGGAATAGCAATAGAAACATATATAGAGGTTATGAAAACAAAACAAGCAAATGTCACTCTTGAAACAAAATATTAATTTAACTGTCTTCCACGTAGGCAAAAAAGCAACAAGTAACATATTCCTTGATAAAAAATACATCTTGTAAACCTGAAAGCAAGACAAAACAGAAAATACAGGATTAACTCCTCATGAGGAGCTTCAAATTACTCGAATTCTGAATCCTCACCTTGTTTTGTGGGGAGTTTCGCTAAGCACAACAGGTGTGTGCTTTGTGAATGGGTGTTTATAGGATCAAGACTCAGTAGCTGAGCCATTATTTTACTTGTGCTCAGGAATCACTCCAAAGCAAACATAAGAGAGTATTGCTTAATACAGCAATATATGTTCAAAATTAATCAAATGCCTAATCAGTTTTAAGCAATGAAATTTTGGACTTAACTGAATTTCAGAGGTCACCAAAGTTCAGCTCTACCCTTCAGCTGATCACCTAGATTTCTTTATTGCCTCTCTACTCATCAGTAGTGATGGACAGGTAACCTCAATGTCACTATCACACAGCTCAAGAGTCAAATGTTTCTTTCAAAAGCAAGTATTTCCAGAATGAATTTAAAATCATATATATTGTTGTAGTACAAAAAAGCCAACAACACAAGAAGTCCTTGCTTTTCTGTTCTAAATATAACACTTTTCCACAAAGGGATATGTTTGCTCACGTGTAAGAAAGGAGAACGAAAGCAGAGGTCCCTACCATTTCCACATCCATGTGCACAACAAAATGGGATCCAACAAATCTTATCTCCTAAAACAAATGTTCTGGAATCTCACATTCATTCCCCCGTCACAGGAGTCAAAATTATTTTCAGCTTTTAAACAAAAAATTATCTGATGTTTATGAACGTGTACAACATTTTTAAAGATGGTACCAAGACTGTAAATCATCATCTTTTGAATTTTTGCTTTAAAACTAATTCTTATATTTTTCCATAATACTTCTAACTATGTAGATATACACTTCCTCTTGTGTCAATGTCAATAGGCCAGTATTTGATACAACTTTCTCCCAAAGCAAGCAAATCACAAAAAAAAAAGATGCATGTGTCCATGATGCTTTATTTTATTTTCATTTATAAATAATTCCTAAAATTTGAATCCACCAGAAGAAAAGAAACAACCTCTAACAAGAAAAAGAATTTAATCTACCCAAAATCCTCCAGAAGGGTCTCCAGAGTACAGGGCAACCTAGCGTATCATGCAGCAGACTCCAAACCACTGAAGCAAGCGCAAGCTAGATCGGAAGAGTTAAATAAAGCAGCTAAAATTCAGCAGCACTGCAAGCTATTCCAGACTACGGTTACTATAACCTACACTGGGTGTCCTCTGCATAAGCACCAGTGTGACTTTGTGGACTGCTGAGACTCAGTCTGTTGCAACTGGCATAAGTTGCCACAGGCGAGTAATCACAAGAAACTGACCTTGGCAAAAGCACATTTTACACTTCACTGCTGTTCAACTGTGTTATACTAAAGAGAGAGCAAGTGAGCACAAGCAGAAGGGGGAGGGAGAGAGAACAAAGGGGGATAGACAGCATAAAAGTGAACGCAGCCATTTTCAGCTTTACCTGCATTTAAGATTTTAAGAGAGGTGCATCACACCTCCAGTGCACAACCTACACATGGTTACATCAACTCTGCACGGTATCATTTTTAAACCATCTGAGTTTGAGGGGATTTTGGGGGGGAAGGAGGAGAAAGAAAGGAGACTAAATACTAAATTAGAAATTATTATCTCAAAAAAAATCTCCCAAGATGGAGGAGGGGGAGTATAGAAGACAATTACAACTTCACACTTTCTTACCACTGGATAACTGCATACATAAGGATTTTTAAATTGTTGCTTCCTCCTGTTCGGCTACACCTGTTGAGAGTACATTTTTGAAGTAGCAGTAACTAATAAAGCCTAAATATATTCCATGAGGTGTGAACAAGTTGTCTTAGTCCTGATTTTTAAAGTTTCAGCTCAACCTTACCTTCAGAATCACTCTCAATAGCCCAACAGCAATTTGCATGAACTAGCACAGCAAAATCCCCACCAGTGCACATACAGTTGTGTCTGGCCTTTCTCAACCATCTTTGGTCTCCATTGCTTTGGATCATATATTTCCAGTTAAATATTTTTCTTAGTTTCTGCATTACTTTTCTTTGGTACTGATTACTGTATCTCCAAAGAAACAGGATCTGGCAGAGCAAGATGGCACAGGATCCCATCATTAGTGCTAACCCATATCCTGCCCAGATTTCAAAGCAACACAAGGATCTAACCTTGCAGGTTTGCTGGGTTTCCAGGACATTTGTTGGTTGAAGCAAAACATGAACAAGCTTCATACAAGTTCCAAAATACCAAATCACTCTCCACTTGGGAAGTGTACAAGGTATGCAACCCTAGACAAAAATAAAATGAGACTACCTACATGGATTTTACATCTGCTTCCTTACCACTCTTAGGTCAGTGACCCAAGGACTCCACGCAGCTGCTCTTCCAGATCTCGAAGTTTGCTTTTCTCCTATGCAGACAGTTTCTCTATTCCTCATCTGGTTCCAGGATTAACTCAAAAGACTGCTACAAAAGCCAGTCTTTGTGGTTTTCAAACATCCAAGCCTTTCACATCTCTTGTCTTCACAAAGTCTCCCCTCCTCTATTAAAACTTCTCTTTCTCCATTTCAGTCCTCTAACTGTCATTACTACCAGTAAGCAGGAGTGGCCTTTTTTGGACACAGCCATGTTGTTCCCTTGAACCATTCCCATCTGACAGAGTCTCATCATGGTTTAATGACCTCCACTGTCACTGGCCGGGGAGATGCAAGACTCGGCCCTGACAGCAGATGGCCGATTCACACACACTGACGTTCAGCAATCCAACAATGATAGGATCACGCTCAGCCTATAAATTATGAAAGCAGCAATTCTATGAAGCATGACCTAAAATTTCAAGGGACTGAAGTATTTCTGAGTCTGAACTTTAGATCTGGGTCAAAAAGCTGTGAATCTGTAGAATTTTAATCATCTTATCAGATTGTAGTTCTCTCTCACACAAATGTTTGATGTCTGGAAGGCCCACAGGCATGTTTCCTGACACCAAGGTAGGACTCTGTCTCAGAGGGCAAGATGGGCCACCAAAACACTCACTGTTTCTGTGAAGTATGTAAGAAATTCTACAAGGGTCTAGACAGAGAGCAAACTGATGTCGGTCACATTTTTCTGACTGTGCACTTGAGCACAGAATAGAATTATTAAAATTATTATTTACTAAGTCTTATAATAATTAGAAAAAGATAAAACTCAAAAAGCACACTAGTTCTGTAGCAATTACTGTGGGCTTTCAGGTTGGCCATGCCATGGTCATCATTTCTCACAACGATGCACAGCAAAAGGAAGAAAATGGTGACGAAAAATTAGATACCTGAAAAGATACTCACATCCACAGGAAGAGTGAACCTTTGTTTATGCTAGCCCAAAAATAAGCATATCTTTATACTACACAAGAGCACCCTCAGCTGAAAGGAAGAATTTGACATCTCTTACTTCTTCAATGCATATCCTGAATAGTTTATTGAATTAGTCTCTTGTCTTTGCAGCTCCTTCTGTCTCTCTCAAACCACACTATATTTTAAATGTATGTGTGTCAGTCTATGCTGCTTAAGCCATTTGACTTAATAGTTCACTGACTAGGATCTCATTTTCAAGTAATTCTTCTCATGAGGCAGAACAGAAATATTAATTGGGTCTTCCACATCCATGCAAGTATTTACCAATATGCTGGCTACTGTAGGCATCTCATTTCTCTCCCTTCTTCCTTCTCCACCTCTTTCACCTAAGAATTGCTTGAAACAAGTATATTTCCACAAAATACACAAGGGTTGACAAGTCAAAATCTTCCAACATCTAAAAATTACTAGAAAGGTCTAGTTAGCTACAAATATGGATATGTATCTATACAAACACATCAACATCTAAAATATGTAAACAAAAGACCAATTTGATTAATTTGACCAAACTATTCCTCTACTGGCAAAAGATTAGCTTGTTTGAACCACGTTTACCTTTCTCGAAGTGTTTCAGAAAGAAGTCTTGTCTAGTTTAAATTCATCCAGTACAACATAATGACATCCTTGAAGTCCAGAGAGTCAGAGGATTCTTCCTTTTCCTTCTAGTTGTGAATATTGAGTGTGATCTACAATAAAAAGAAAGTGGGGGGAAAGTTTGGCAGGTAATTCTTTATCTTCTCAGTGGGTCAGTATTTTCAAAATCCTTACTTAACACAGGCCTGACTCCAGAAGTTCATTCAGTCAATCAATCAATCAACCACTACTTGGTTTCTAGAAAGAATTCAAAGCATATTTATATCTCCATGTCAGATATTCTGTCTCTCTCTTCACTGTCTTAAACACAAAGATATTAGAGTGAAAGGCCTGATTTCTTCTTATTATTAAAAAAAAAAAAAAAAAACAAAATGCAATGTACAGTATTCATTTTCTGCTATAAATTTAAACTTACCATCAGGGAATTAGTAACTTTTTGTTTGAATCTACCTAAGAGAAAAATTACAGTTTCTGTGCTGTGAATGGGTAATACACTTCACAAAACCTGTACCAAGCCTTGAAACAGAAGTAAAACCATGAAAAACAAAAACCCTTTCTCCTATTAGACACTTCAATTATTCAACAGCTACTGGTGAATAAGTTTAGGTAAGTCCTCACCAGCTTTGTTGAATAAACATGTTTTAGTCTAGAAACAGCTGTGAAAAGTTCAGCAAATTTTACCCTCTGCAGTGTTCTGCTACCTCTGGGATTTCCACTTTTCTAAGGAACACCAGTTTCTCTGGATAGCACGTTGAGCCTGTTAATTTGCAGATAACTCATGCAGTATAGTATCAGCTTAATCTTTCTAGCTCTTTCAGTAACAGCACGCAAACTCACAAAAGCTTTTCCTCAGATTTCACAGGCATGTGTGTGCCTCTCTCTCAGTACCCAGGCTGACATGCCAATATGTAGGATTAAACTTTTTCCAAGGTTGAATAAGCCACCATCTGTCTATCTTGTGCGGTGCTGTGCGCCATCCGGGAGACTTGTCCCTTAGAGCATGTTTCTACCATATGTCACTCCTGAGTGATCAGTTATGCCAAGACATTTGGGAAAAAATGACTAAGTCGAGCTGGAAAACCCTTTCCGAATTCCAGAGGAGGTTTGCCAAGCCTGTATTTGCAAATAACGTCGCATCCACCCGTTTTTGCATATATTGTATGTAACAATAAATAACTTTTGCCCAAAGGGACATACATGATGTACCTGCCCTCCACTGTCCAGAACTCATGTACTTATCTTAATAAGGCGAGAGATTCATGTATGATGCATATTCAGGAAAAATATAGGAATTTTTACAGCATCTTTTATGATTGCTAACTTAAGAAAGGAAAAAAAAACAGATGTGAAGAGTATATTCCAAGAAAGACTCTACTTGTTATTTTAAAGCCACAACAAACTAGTAATTTCTTTCAAAATAACTAAAATTACCTCAGGCAACCGAATGCAGGGCTTTTTCCTAATAATAACCATCTAAAGTGCTCACCTGCATGCAAAGTGATCAACCTAAACTAAAAGTTAAACTGCTGATGTAGTTCATGCAATTAGAATTTGTCTAATAAAGAATATGACTCTATCCTATTTTAGATTTAAAGGACCATTTTATGTTCCAATTCCTCAATTATTAAATTAAAACTCAAGCCAGCTTCATTCTTATGGCCAGCTCAAGGCTGTTCATTTACATAACTGACTTTCAAGGGCACTTGGTTATGCAGCAATTAATGCCAGCAAAAAATCTACCAGATCTGCTACCTAGCATTAAGGAAGACATTCTTGAGAACATTAAAAGAAGAGAGAAATTAGTAAGTCGTGATCACAGCCTACATGAGTAAGTTTAACATTGAAAGAAAATCTATCCTAAGGGCAACAGAAGTATTAAATATCAAAAGACAAATTACAGGAATCATTGTGTTTAGTGACAAAGTAAGATGAGGAGTGGTACTGAAGTCCAAGAGGGAGCATAGTCCTTTGTGTTTTGCCTTCAGAATTTGGACAGCCATTGAAAAAAGAGGAAGACAATTCACTACAGAGATTTGTAGAACAAAACACAACAAAAAGTAGAAAAATTTCATGATAGACAAAAAAAAAAAAAAAAAAGTGATTATAAGAGAAAAATGAGGTAAATTATCACATCAGAATGGAATATGATTTATTTTTTGATGTATCTGATTTAAACCAACTCCCTATGCACAAAGAATGAAACTTGCAACATGAGGATGTTTCAGTCAGGCAACTAGTAACAAACTGATCTGTGAAGGAAAGAAAGCCTCATACTGCAACTTGGACTTGCTGAATGGAAAGAAGAGAGGAAAACAAATATAGAACAGTTAGGCAAATTTGGACTACTTGTCTACGTAATACCTAACGATTTTGAAGCCAACAAATTTTTTTAAAGGCTCAGCTCCTTCCTGTCCCACTCTGACAGCCTGAGGCATTCACAATGCTCAGCCAAGGCAGACTGGAGATGCTGGTTCTACAGCACCAACTTTCTGCTAACCCTTCTTATCCCAAAGAGAAAGCTCTAGGCTAACATGCACCTGCTCTAACGTTCTCCTTGCATCTGTTTATAGGTCCAATTAATGTTCCCTTTAGGATGAAATATGATTTCGGTATATGACTGACCAACTCAGAGAGTTGCAAATGGGGACAAGAGAGGAGAAGGCAAATTCATCAAAGCTACCAATTAAGAAAATTCTTATTCTGGGTAAGAATTAAGAATTTGAGCTGTGAAGCTGGTCAACAGCTTCCTCACAAAAGGAGCAGCTAGGTAGATTCTGCACTGTTACCCCTTGCCAGAACTACAGCAGAAGCAATAGTTTCACCTACAACAGGCATCATGAAGGTCCACACATATCTATAAGGAAAAACTATGTTGTAACATAAAGGGAGAAAATATAAAAACATAGAGAAGCATTCAATTTTTTCTTTCCCTGTATGTTCAGCTTGAGGAGGGCTCGGGATCTGTCCCCCATTTGTCCCACACTAGTGCAGACATACAAACAGTAATCTTATCAATCTTCAGAGATATGATATTTTTTAATTTGGTTTAATCACTGGGAGTTCCTTGGAAATTCTTGGCACACACACGCTGTGTGTTCTTTTGTGTTGCACTTCAAACATGTACTAAGCCTCAATATCCTCTGTCATTCTCACAAACTTTTTAGGGAACTCTCCATGCTCCTGGAATTCATAAGCTCAGGATTCCGACAATCACATGCAAACCCATTTGTCTACGAAAAAATTCACTCTGTGACACAACTAAATATTTCTGTTATATAAATGTAAAACTTAACTGAAACATCTGCTGATAAATATAAGGCTAGAACCCGTCAAAGGCAGCAACACTGAAATGTATTTCCACAGGAAACCTCATGTAGCAGGGATGACTTCAGAGACAGTGTTTACAGACAAGAAGGGCTCTTCAAGCACAAGGCCAAACCAGACGACTTGTTATGTTCTCTGAGCCATCCATCTACAAGGTATTTCATGTTTTCCCACAACCATTCACCACAGTTCATTCCCCAGTGGAGACTCTGGGCCCTACTTCGCAAGAGTATTTTTTTCAGTGACCAAGACATAAGGGAGAAAATACACGTTGGTAGGAAGCTATCAAATGTCACTGAAAACTGCAAAGATGCCGGTCCTCTAATAAAAAAGTGCCCTCTGAAAGCATTGTGGTACTGCAACATAAAAAGAGTTTGTTTTGCAGAAGTCCTAATGCATCATTAAAACAAAGCACAGTGTTTTCTCCTATGAATAGTCAGTATTCACAAACCAACTAAAGCAATCACTACATGCAATGTAGAAGTAGCTTGGAGTTACCTTTGCTAGGGGCGCAAAAAGAGGGATTGTCGGGGGGAGAGTGGGGGTAAGGCTTGCTTTTTCCAAGCACAGAGATAAAGCAGTTTTCCTCACGTAGCTTTCCTCTTCTTTACTTTCCCCCTCCTCCACACAAAACCCAAGAAAAGCTGCCATTGCTTTAGGTCAAAGGAAAAACAGGCCCAGCTGCCGTAAGCCAAACAACGTACAGGTTTGCTATCTCCCCTGCTGTTTTGGCTCGAGCTCTTCAGACTGGAAAATTCAGAAGCACGATCTCCCAAGCTCTATAAATGCCAGAACCATCTAAGAGGAAAATAGGACAAGGCCACCCCCAGGCAAGTTTGTACTAAAATCTGCTGGCTGCAAGGCAAAAATACAGTAAACATCGCATAGGGACAGACTGCTCCTTGGAAAATATTCCACAAGAACAATATAGCTTCCAAAGAAAGGCTGTGCTAAAGGGACTTCTGGAGGGAAAAAAAATGCAATGTTTTAAAATCCTTGCGAGGAGTTAGCAAGCTAATGGCACACTCAACAACAAATTGTTTGACAGGCAATATGCTTTTGACATTAATCCAAACAAGAAATGCAAAAGCAACATTGAATGTTCTCTACAATGTGGTAACAAATTTGGTATCCTAGAATAGTTCTGCAGTTCACTAAGGAAATTTTGCTTTTGTCTTGACAATTGATTACATGGAATAAAACAAGTAAAAATAAGCAATTAAATCATCAATATCACCATCTTATGCTTTCAGGAAGAACAATTTAAGTTAAATTTTTGCAGTCCTTGAGAGCTGAACTTTGCAACTGATTACTGTACGTTTTAACGTGCTCTGTACTGACTCAACCTTGAAAAACAAGCCAAAAACAGAAGTTGAAACATCCTTTTTCCTGTGTAGCTCCAATTTGCAGTAGCAAGAAGCTAAACAACATGCTCTCCACCAGATGGCTGAAATAAAAAGAACACTCCTTCTGATTAATTAGGAAACAAATGAATCTGCTGTTAGCACAACAAGTTACCATCAGGAAACCTGGGTTCCCATTAAACTTTGATATTTGTTCTTTCTCTGCAACTGTGTTCAAGACCATCCTCAGATTTGTCTCTCATTTCAGAAGCAAAACATTACACACCAGTCCATCACACCAGCCATTGCACAACCTAAAAGAGTATTGGCCCTTTTCACAAACAAACTCCACTACTGACTTCCTAAAAGAGGAAGTGTCCATCAGAATAGAAATAAACGAAGGTCACCTAGTGCTGTGAGGAGAGTCAATAGGTAAAACCACACATTCCCTGTCAGGATTCAGTGAGCAATGGAGGCTCATGCATGCACACCTCAGTTCTCCAGCTGGTCCAGGAAATGGAAATCCCCAGACCAACTATAGTACAAGGAGCAAGTGACAGCCAAAGCAACAGGGGCCGGCCCGTGGTTCCCTAATGAGGAACAAAATCTCAAGTGAAGGTTCAGAATACAGTGCAGGCACTGGGGATGGAAGGGGATGAAGGCATAAAACACACAGAACTTACACAAAAGACACACATGTGCTTGCACTTCGAACATGAATATAATGTATGCTGCTACTGAGTGACTCTGGTAAGAAGGAAACTGAGCTTACCCGACCCAGTAAGGTGCAGATAAAAGCTCTTGGTGCTGTCATTATTCCTCTGCTTTCAACGGAATTCCTGCTGCTTCAGGAAGGTACAGTGTGAGCTCCAAAATTAGGAAAGGCATATGCAAGAAAACCATGCCCTGTTGCTAAGATGACAATACTGAGGCAGAGAGCCCCTTGCTTTCCTTGTGTGAACAACTGCTTTTTTGCACCAAATCTGGGAATCCATACTGTCAGAAAGTGGACTCATGCAAAATTTCAGCAAGCACAATAGTCTTTGGCACAGTGTTTTAAGAAGACCCACTTCTCTTCTGTTTGCTTATATTCTACTCGATGCCTCCTCTAAGACTCCTGTTGAAAGAGACAATGAACAACAGAACCCGTGCAGGTTCTCCCCACCACTCACAATACTGCAGATCTCAAGAATATCCTCCAATGTCTCTTCCTCACAGGATAAAGAATCCCTGTTTCCCGTGTACATAAGCCTTTCTGTATCTCTTAAAACTGATGCTTTTTCCAAATTTTTCTCATCCTACTGTATTATTTTTGAGCTGAGGGGACCTGAACTGCGCATGATACAAGATGTTGGTGAGCCACGAACTTACACAGTGGCAACAAGGATGCCACCTCTTTTATTCTCTATTCCTTTATTAATATTTCCTAGCACTGGATTTGCTTTTCTGATCAGTGTAGAGTATTGAGCTCCTGTTTTACACTGCTGTTTATCATAACCTGGTAACTGACTCACTCATGGTAACAGTTAGCTCAAAGCTCACCATTTTTTAGCAGAATCACAGGGGTTTTTTTCCCCATGTAGACCACTTGCCATTTATCTGCACTGAATTTTAGCTGCCCTTCCACCACTCAGTCACACAACCATGTCGGGCACCACTCCAATTCTTCATGGTTCACTTCAACCTTACTACCGTGAGCAGGTGAGTATCATCAGCACCCTTTCTGACTTGATCAAGGAGCCCCTTTTCAGTATACTTTTTATATGATGAATGCATCACCCAGTCCAACTACTCTGGTGACTGTCAAAAGGGACCACTTATTTTTCCCTTATTCTTCCCATCTTTTACCCACATACTAGCCCATGACATGACCCTCCTTCTTCGTGCACAGCTGCTTGGTTTTTTTCTGGTACAGAATGTTGTCAAATACCTCTGAAGGACATCCAGATCTTTCTTATTCACCTGCACATTCAACCTCTCAAACAGATTCAGTTACTTTGAAAGGTGGCATTTCCCTTTGTAAAAGAAAAGTTGACTCTTCCCACAGAGCTTGTATTTGTTCCGGTAACACATCTGTGAAAACTGCATTCTGAAGTAGGTATTATCCTTGTAATAGATAAATTCTGCATCCTTGCAGACAAGATATTAGGGAACAAAGGAATGTCATTTTAACTAAAAAAAAAAAAACAAAAAAAAAAAAAAACAAAAAAAAAAAAAAAACACAAAACAAAAAAAAACACATACCATGAGCACTTGCTTATTTTGAAGTCAAACATCCAAGGAATTTAAGGTACCACCAACCTATCCCCTTTATATATGGCTGCATAAATAACTAAGAAGTGGCACAAGCAGAGTAATAACAATTTTTCCTCTTGTAACTCCTCATTAAAGACAAGACTTTATTCAATTTTATAACAATTTTAAATCTAAGAATCAGAAAGTAATATTAAAAAAAAATTTAAAATATTTTCCTGCTGTCTGCCAGATGTGTAGGACTGCCAGCAATTGCATAGCCTCAGAAAATATCCTGAGTCAGCAAGTTACAGCTTCTCTCAAGTTTTCTCCTTGATCTTACTCAAAGTGCTACTATTCTTTACTAGATTAATATAATACACTAATATCCATCGCCCTATTGGCTCATATTTGCTGATCATTAAGTTAATGGTGCAGGAAATCATATCTTTCCAATCTCCCATCCTAGCTAAGCCCACCACAGAGGGTGTGGGTACACCCACCTGAATTCTGGAAAGATATGACAAGGATTTGTAGGAGTTAGCGATGGGAAACTGATTCCACTTATTCCCATGTGTTCCTGCATTAACAACAGCCACAGCCCAACCCTTAAATTTATTGTCTGAAACCTGCAATGACTCCTGTAATTAAAATTCTCTCCTAACATTTATCCCAGTACTATATGTAACACCCTCAGCTTCTTTGATATCACCACTTCCAGACTCTTTGTACCTGGATCATTAGTGTGAACAGTGGTCAGAAACTCTGAAGAGCACAGGACACAAGTTGGGTGCTGGCACTCTCAATTTACATTACATCTCACACCAACTAACGAGTTTATTATCAAGGTAAAAAGACCTAAAAAACAGCACAAAGAAAAATTTCAACAAAATGCGGCTTCATCATTAAGATCTCTCTTTATTTGAACTTTCTTGCTGGTTTCATTATACAGAGCAGCAGAGAGCTCTGTAAACAGATTTGCTTAGTTTCCACGTCAGTTGCCAAATTTCCATCCTGCGGAACCAATTTTAAATAGAAATAAGTGTCTCTTCCCATCGTCTGTTCCTTGGTGTCATTCTTATTAAGGATACAGAGTAATAAATGAATGGAAATGAACTAGTCACAGTGGGGTTCAAATCCAAATGTTAACTTTTTTTTAATTGCAAAAAAAAATTCAGATTACTTAGATCCGTAAGTGAGTCTTTTTTGCAGCTATGGAAAGTTTTTAAACGGAAGGCTGCCAACAATGACTTTGTTATAAACTAGAGTTCAGAGTTATTTTTATGGAATTTTGTCTCAGTAACTTTTAGCTCAGCAGTTCTCATGAAAACATTTCCAAACCACTAACTTGGCTAAGTATTTCCAGTAAGGCAAAATAATCCCCAGCTCCTAAATACAACTCTACTTCTTTTTTTTTAACTTCACTTTATCCCTCAGAAAACTAGTACAGCTTTAAAAATGGGAAAGACAAAGAGGGGAAAAAGGAGACAAAAAAAATCAAAGAACCTCAAGCAGCCTCTCGTATCTCTGGGTCACAGCAGATGCATGGAAATGATCTCCTACATATACACAGGTATTAATAGCAAAGGCAAATAAACAAGAATGAACCCTGTAATTTGAAATACCCCAGTACTTGCCTAGCAGAACAATCTCAAATAGATTCAGCCATTGCTAGCACATGCTCACAGCCAGAATTTCCACACTAATATAAAGAACCTCATAAATGGAAAAGAAAATCTGATGGGCTTTGTATTACTGTTTTGTTTAGCTTTATCGAAGAGGGAGTGTAAAGGAATCATTTATTATAACCCTTTTCGTATCTGTCAGATGTTGCATGTTTTATGTAACTACAACACATTTGTCAAACTCTTCCTACCTACCCATATGCTAGGGAAAAGCTCAAACTGTGCAAGAGAAACCTTCCTTCACAAAGTAAATTTCCTCCTAGAGGAACTGTGAGTTGCACCTAGGGCTCCCAGATCTCCACACTCTGCTCTCACCGCAAGGACTGATACTTCTACATCTTTACAGAGAGGTTGATCAGACATTGGAATGAGCTGCCCAGGGAAGTGGTGGATTCTCAGTCCCTGGAGGTTTTAAGATGAGACTGGATGTGGCACTTAGCGCCATGATCTAGTAACCATGGTGGTAGTGGATCAAGGGTTGGACTTGATGATCTCGGATGTCCTTTCCAACCCAGCTGATTCTATGATTCTGTAACCCAGAACTTACATATCTGCCTCCCTGGGAAGCAGAAATATCCATCCCGCACTTTACACATGGCAAGACAGCAGTTGCATTGGATCATTTCACATACCAGACTGCTGCACAGAATGCAGCATGACCAAAGCAAGCCCTGATCCATGCATCTACCATGGTTTATTCAGAATGCAAGTGCCAGATGTGTTTGCACAACTGGCCAATATGTTGCCATCGCTAGTGATGCTAGTCAGGCCCATGACACAAAGCAGAATAAAAGGACACTGACACCCATGACCCCACCACAGACTCAAGGGCAGTCAGCTGGGCATTAGAGCTCACCCCAGGCACCAGTCCACATAAGATGCACTGTTCTGCTTGCAGCAACTCTTGATCTTTCACCTTGAGCAGAAGAGGCTCCCACCTCTGATCTCAAATTCAAATCTCATTAACCATATATAAGAGACCAAAATTTGCAAGCTCCACAGGTAGTCCTGAAACTGGTACCTTCCAGCTTTTTACTGCAGTACATTGGGAAAATGGCAGCAGCTGTGATGAGTGGGAGTTGCCATCAGAATATTCCAGGAGAAGAATGAAAGGAGCGTAAGGAGAACACATAGGAAGCTATGGCAAAACAGGAGAGGGTACATCACAAAGCACTTATAGCACAACTTCAGGTAAAAAGAAACCGTTCTCAAACAATGGGGCTAAGAAAAGAAACAGAAGTGATGAAGAGTCCAGGTGCAGAAGAACGGTAGAGGTTGTTCCAGGCAGCCAAAAAGGCCCTTCCTTCTTGGTTCATCCTTAAAATGTATTTTAGGATGTAGAATTTTAGAAACAGATTTGCAGAGCAAACTGGTAATGCATTTTGTTCATCAGAGCTTTCACCTGCAATCTACCTATACAATTTTAAAATGTTTTCAACTAAAAACATTTGCTAATTAAATACTTCACATAAACCTCAAACGGTTCTGTAATCTTGGCAAATATGTGCCACAAGCAGCCCTCACAACACAACCTCACTATCAGATTCACATTCTTTAGTTGGTTCAACTCTGAAAACGAGCAGGAAATACTCTTTGCTTTCAACATCAGGAGTCAGAGCATGGTGGTAGAGCTTGTGTGGGATTTTTCAAACTGCAGACAGACCAATTACTTTATCTGCTAGGATCATCCAGTCAAGTTTTGTTGCTGGCTTTGTTTGAGAAGCTGCTTCACTACCCTTTGGAGACTCCTCAGTTGCAGAAAAAATGCCTGTAACTCAAATATATGCACATAGTTTAAAAGTGCAATACACTTGTGTTAATAAGAACTCCATGATTACAGCAGTCATGGCAGGGTTTCTGCAAGAGAAGATCAGGAGTCGCTGTTTTGAACGCAAAAAGTGAGCTGTCAAGTGACCAACAGGGGGAGATTGCAACAGGATGTTTCACTGCATCTGTAGAAAATAGTGCTAAGCCCATCCATGAAACAAGAACAGAAGAGGGATTTAAGGGATTAAAATATACAGCACTTGTTGTTTTTTAATCTAGAAAATGAACCCTGCAAGGAAGTATGACAGAATAAGGGTGGGACAAAGAGGAGGATAAGAGCAGGCTGCATGAGAGACCTGCAGGATACAAGTAACTTGTCCTGAGTGAATAGGTTTTGATCAATCTTATCAGTGTCCTACATTGCCACTGCAAAGAAAACATGAAGCAAATCCTCATATAATCCCTACTGGCCCACCTGAATGCTGCTGCAGCGCTGGATCTGAACCTGAGGGGCAAAAGAAATCTTCTGTGGACAGAGTACAGAAAAAAAAGCATTCATTTGTCAAGTAAAAAAGGCTGTAACTGCTTATTACCTTGAAGTTTTGCCTGCTATTTCTAACAAGGTACCAAGGCACTGGATATTAATGTCTAGAAATAAAACCAGGTAGAGAAGCTCACAGGAAGAAAGATTATGTTTATTTGAGTGCTAACTGATGCCATACTAAGTGAGAAGCATGGGTTTTACTTTAAAAAATGTAAATTTATGTATCATATTGTTTCAAATAGCTAATAAATGCCTCCAGAAGTGCAGTGTGGTTTACACCTGAAAAGTGTGGAAATTAATAGCCACTCCTGGATGGTGTGTTAAAGATACCCATTTTCTGAGATCCATTTTTTTCATCTAGTGCTATACAAACAGAATGCACGTTGGTGGAAATACACAGGTGGCAAAAAATACTCCTGCTTCATAAATACACCAGTACACTAGATGGATTACATAAAATTCTCAACCTTCCTAAATCTCTCAACTATACCGTATGTATTACGCTCACTTAGAATAGTGAAGTAATTCAGTGTTGTCTTATGACTGGCACAGAAAACAAAGGTATCAAGTCACAACTAGTTTTCAGACAGCCAATTATTTAATCCTTGCTAAACTAAGCATGAAGAATATAAATTATCTTTACACATACACCGAATCTCTTCTCCATCCAGTTAATGATCCTGTTCCCAACTAAAGTTTTAAGCTACTGATTTTTTTAAAAAGTCTGCATTGGGTTTCTGTGGCAAGGTTTTGGCAGCAGAGGGGCTACAGACGTGGCTTCTCTGAGAAGCTGCCAGAAGCTTCCCCCATGTCAACATTCCAGCCAGCTCCAAGACAGATCCACTGCTGGCCAAGACTGATCCCAGCAGTGACAGTGGTAGCACCTCTGGGATAATGTATTATAGAAGGGGAGAAAACTGCAATTTCGGACAAAGAAAGAGAATATGTGAGACAAACAGCCCTGCAGACACCAGTCATTGAAGGAGGGGAACGAGGTGTTTTAGCCACCAGAGCTAGAAGAAGGGAAGGGTTGGGTTGAAGGTATTTCAAAATTTAATTTTTATATCTCATTACCCTTCTCTGATTTAACTGGTAAGAAATTAATTTCCCCAAGTCAAATATTTTTTGCTGAGTGATTTCTTCCTGACTTTATCTTCAGCCACGAGCCTTTCATCGTATTTTCTCTCCCATGTCCACCTGAGGAGGGGAGTTGATAGAACAGCTTTCGTGGACACTTGGCATCCAGCCAGGGCCAATCCATCTCAGAGAGTCTTAAATTTATTTCAGAAACAAAGGTCTCAACCCTACAGATTGAGCCCAGCCCTAATGAGAATTAGATGCTTCTGTGACTCGACCAGGCTGGATGGGGTTTTGAGCAAACCAGTCTTGTGAAAGGTGTCCCAGCCCGTGGCAGGGGAGTGGAACTAGATGATCTTCAAGGTCCCTTCTAACCCAAACCATTCTATGATTCTATGACTTAACAAGTTTCTCTTCCAAGAGTCCTCTCTAGAGGTGTGTGGGAATCTGTGGTTTGAACATCTTCTACAAGCAATCAACTTTACCTGAAAGAAATGAGACTATGTTCAAGAACTACAAAATGCACTTTATAATAGAAACTGACAACAAATCATCTCACATGTGTATTGTACAGGTCTAACTAAATATCGTTAAATAAAAAGCCAAAATAAAGAAAGCAAAATACGCAACAAAAAATATTTTAAAAGAAAATTGTGGGGAAAAAAATAATATATATATATACATACTTGTCAAACTGTCGGCACTAACTCTAGATTTTTCCCATGTATACCTATTATGCAAAATTTTAACACAACTGTATCTCAGTACATAAAAAAAACTTCCCATTGCACTGTATTGCACTTGACATATTATATTATTTGATATGCATATATTACAAATATTCTGCATACATCACATATACTCTATACTTCCTGCTACTCTTCTCCCAAAGACCTTTTCCAACAGGACAGCCACACCACCATCTCATGACTTGTACATTTTATTAATCTGTAGTGAATCAAGCTAAATGCAAATGTAATCATTTTAACTGTGCACATTTCTGCAGTTTTGACAGTATGTGTCCTAATTTGACTCCATGTATCTCTGTAAAACAGTAAAAGGGTATTCATGTTTCCTTAAAACCTATGTGCGAAACGATTTTGGTTACAGTAATCAATATATAGATAATGCCACACACGCATGTATCATGTAACATACAACTTGATGGAGACTGTGTTATGTGTCACATGTTGCAACTTCCACCCCTCAAGGAAGAAAGGAACAAGCATGTACAGCTGAGTGAAAATCTAGACTCTTCTTTGAGATAGGGAAGAAAAACTGTACAGTTTGCTAAAAAATTAAAATCAAAGGAATTTCCCAATTACGTGCCGGATCTTCCCATCTGTAGCTGCATTAAGGCAGCTTCATGCACGCAGAGCACAGCACGGTATAACAACTTCATCAACTATGTCACGATACTTCACCACATTTCTAAGTTCTGCAGCTTATGCAACCTCCCAAATCTTCCGCATAATACTTACTCATCCAGCTAGAGAAAACACAAATAATCTAAAGAACCAATAATATACACGTTTTACATAATACGCCCTGTAAAATAAAACTGTGGAACGAGTTTAAAGGATTAAAGCAACACTAAAGCTGCAAGGGGTCTAAGCCCTCAGTTGGCTGCTTTGCATCACATGTCCTCACAGATCGATTGCTCCTCTGGGACAATGACAGAGCATCTGCACAAGTGGTATCCATTCAACTTGTTAGAACTGAAAACTAGTTAATGTCATATAATTTACGCTGTTTTCAAGTATTTGCCTCATAGCATATGGTACCTCAGGAAAAATCTACCACCTATTGCCACTGACTGCTGGGAGAACGGTAACTCCATTTGGCTGAGAGACAGTGAGTGAACCATTTCTACAGAGTCACCAGTGACACTGAGGGTGTGACAATCACTAGGAAGAGAGTGAAGCAAACCACATGGGTGTAAAGAAGTAGTTTTACACACATGGAGTAATCTTCTCCTAAGTGGCTTCATCTTAAAGAGCTTCATCATAAAGAGCTTCACTTTTTAAACCACCTAAACATGAAAAGTGATTCACTGGTAACAGCATCTGAATTTTTCAGCACCTTATAAAAACCTAAACCATAGATCTTAAAATGATACCGGCTTCTAGAAGATCAGAGTTCCACCTGAATTGTTTTAACCTACTAGTAACACATTAAAACTATTTTCTTTCATTGCATCATTTTCATGTTTTCCATTTCTGATGATCTTTTAACAACCTGTCTTTTTTTTTGATGTTCATTTAGCAAACAGGTTCAGACAGCTACTTTCCTTTTCCTGTCACTAGGCTTCTGCTAAGCAGCAGGGGTAAAATTATTACAATATAATAAGGAAACATCTTAAAACATTAATTACTAGACAGATTTCAGCAGCTTTAGTATATGGAACTACTTGCAATTTAGCCAGCTCCATGCAGTAGATAGAACTGATTAACATACTTGAGCTGTTAGTGGTACCAACACAACTCCCAGCGATAGAAACATCTATGACATGGACAGTCAAGTGAGGGAAAGGGGGCAGGGACAGAAGAAATGTGAAATTCACAAGGAAAAGGAAAAATAGAAGATTCAAAAAGCTTTTGAAACTGCAAAGGCAAGCAGCGAACTGCAAAAAGTATTTTATAAAAACACAGACTGTTTTCCCAGACAGTTAAATATTTTTGTTAATGGATAACACTTCCTTATTATATAATTTCTACATGGAAACACTAAAATAAGGAAGGGGGGCGGGGGGGGGGGGGGGGGGGAAGGCAAGCATTGTATACCAAAATTGCCAATTTCGGTCCACAGCCATCTTTTCCTTCTCTGGTCTGTTTTGGAGCATCTACAGCATTAATAGAGAAAGAAAGCTACAACTAGAAGCTTAAATATGACGGGATACAGACACTTGCCTTCCATGCACACTGTCATTGTGAATTAGGCATGAGTTGACAAGCTAAAGACCTGGCTTGCAGTCTCATCATTCAATCATCCATCCAATCTCATCAATTGAGCAAGGCAGTAATACATGTCCCCTCTAGCTTAAATGACAGCAAAACTGTGGGTTGTAATCACAGGTCATCTTCAAACGACACTTATCATTAAGGATGGTTTTGTTCCGAATCAATTTTTATTGAGAATTACTCTAATACAATACCTCTCTTAGCTTCTTTCAGCTCTTGTATTTAATACTGTTTAGAAGAACATTTCAAAATGGTAATTTCGTAATTTTCTAGGAATAAGCTAACAGTAACTGACATTGTGTAGAACTCAAGATTAGCCACTTGCAGTCCAAAAACTCTGACAAAAATAAGGTCACCTATATAAACTTTCACTACTGAATCTTTAGCTAGTACTAATCTACAGTGCCTTATCTACAGCCTAAATTATTTTAACCATGTAGAAGTGGTCTCAAATTACCCTGGACATAAAAATTTGAAAAATAAATCAAAATATAAATGACAGTTCCACATTTACACATAGGATATAATGTTTTTCTAACGTATAAAATGCATCCTTTTTCTAAATTTGTCAAATTGTGATTATGTTCTTTATTGCCCTTCTAAAAAAGACTGAGCAATAGCTGTTCTCTCTTTATATGGAACTTGAGTGGCACTACTGGACTAAGTCAGCTGAAGTGTGACCTGTAAGGATGCTGGAGGAGCCCATGGAAAAACAATGGGAAGAAAAGTTGTACTTCTGTAGAAAAGTTAGAAGTAAAGTGAGAATCACTACTTCATTGAGACGATAGGCTCATCTGAAGCTCATTTACCAATTTTTAAACACCAAGAATCCCTTAACAAAAAAGGGTCAAATCCAACAGACACCACAGCAGCATCTCTGGGAATAGACAGACAGACAGATTTTCAACTAGTCGGAGAAACATAATCAAATCTCTATTAGCATAATTGGCTCTGTGATAATTTCCAACAGCTGAGGATATGCCTTGCATATAACTGGGAATTTGTTTGTTATCTCACAATGCCAGACATGATGCACATTCTTCCCAAATTCTACCAAATTTAAATTGAATTCTAACCACCCAGCACAGACATTTCATCGCAAGTTTAAGCTTCTCTATAGCACCCTCACCACCTTCCCAAGCATATCAATCTCAAACATTTGATAATAGCTACAGAAAATAAGGGAATAGAGTTCTGTGACAGCATGTAAACACTACCAAAAATATATTTTATTATCGGAAAGCATATTTTAAAATTTGCACCTTGTAAACTGTTAAATGTACCATTTTTCCATCACTCTGACAGGAATGCGTTTATCCAAGTAACAGCTTTTAGACAAGGATATATCATAGACTCATAGAATAGTTCAGGTTAGAAAAAACCTTTAAAGGTCATCTAGTCCAACTCCTCTGCCACGGGCAGGGATATCTTCAGCTAGATCAGGTTGCTCAGAGTCCCATCCAACCTGACCTTTGATGTTTCCAGGGCTGGGGCATCCACCACCTCTCCTGGCAACCTGTGCCAGTGTTTTACCACCCTCATTGTAAAAAACTTCTCTCTTATGTCTGATCTAAAGTGGCCCTCAGTTTAAAGCCATTTCTCTTGTCCTATCACTACAGGCCCTTGTAAAAAGTCTGTCTCCAGCTCTCTTGTAGGCTCCTTTCAGGCACTGGAATGCTATTATAAGATCTTCCTGGAGTCTTCTACAGGCTGAACAACCACAACTCTCTGTCTGGCTTCATAAGAGAGGTGCTCCATCACTCTGATCATCTTGGTGGCCGTCCTCTGAACTTGCCCCAACAGGTCCACATCCTTCTTATGTTGGGGATCTCAGAGCTGGACACAGCGTGAGGGTCTCACCACAGCAGAGTAGAGTTCACATATGTATGTGTATAAACACACACAGTTTTCCAAATAACTGCTCTCTCAATAAGATTGCTATTATATTAAAAAATTAATGTTTTCACCTCAGTGATTTAAGAAATGGTCCTACATTTACCAGAAACTGGAGTACCAGAACTGACTGAGATCATGAACTGATCCTCTCCATGCAATCTGTCCCCCTCTGCTAGTTCTCCCATCTAGCCTGGATGCATCTCTTGCAAAAGAGGGATTTGAGCAAACCTCTGAGCAAAAAGCCTCAGTCTTAAGGAATTTTCAACAAAATATTTCCAGTTCCAGTAACTGAGTGATGGGAGATATAACATAAAGGTAACTATTTACTCTCTCTAGGTCTCTATAAAGTACAATTATTAACAGCTTGTGCTAAAAGATCACTGCAGTGTGGCAAACAGTTCAACTGCATTCAGTCTACGATAAGTCCTTTAAATAATAAAATTAGAAGCCAAGTATCAGTTTAAAGTTCAACTTCATTTCTATTAAAGGATTTTTTATTTTTTTAAAGCAGAATACTACTACAAATATTGATTTTCTTTTTTCTTTCATATAGCAATTGGGCTTATTTTTAAGACAAAAATAAAAGTTACTGACCTGCAAGACAGAAGTGTTTTCAAATTAAATATTTAGCATCATCTTTACTCTAGAAATATTTTTTACATATTTTATGCAAATACAGACTCACAATTTCACTTTCTCTAGATCACGTATTTTAACTTAGAAAACATATCAATAGTATGATAAGTCAAAAAATGCAAAGATGAAGTCGTGTGTCAGTCTTGGAGACTGTATTTGATAATCAAAGTGCTCCTATTTTGACCACTAGTAGCAGCTATGATGAATTTGAGAAGCCATGGCACAGTAAAGTAACTAACTGAATTTCAAGACAAACTAACTTAAAAATTAAAAACATCAGATACTTAATAACTAGTGTTGTTGATATCTTAATAATATTACTAAGGCTGCAACTTGATTATTCCAAAAATTAAAACCAAAAAAGCGTCTAAGTGCACACAGAACAAAGCAAGTATTTTGGGATACACACAACAGTCAGTCATTCATTTTTTACTTTTCTTCAAGCTCTAACTCATACTATATATCCTCAAAGTTACCTTTTTGTTTAATCTTTGGCCAAATACACTTTCTTTCCTCACAGAGACAAAAAATTATTTTCATTATAGTTCTCAAGCTGGGGAGGAGTACTAAAACTTCCCTTGATAGTATAAAAAAAAGAAGACTCCTACACCAAGATCGACAAAAGAACTTGAAAAATTAATCCAGATGTCCAATAGGAACAGCAAAACTAACACACAGAGTGTCCATGAAAAACGAGCAATAGCAGAACTACTACCTTTGGCATACTCTTGATGACAATAAGCTCCATGCAAGCCCCGAGGAATGGTAGATATTCTGTAATTTCTTTCCACCCACCTCTTTAAAATTAACTTCAAATGTGAATGGGAGGCTTCCACTGTCAGAGCTGCGCTGCTCCTGTGTAAAGGACATGTACCCAACTAGGGACACCAGAAATGGATGTATTCCCCACAGTTCGTACAACCACCACTTCATACGCTGGTCTGGAAGCCCTCAAACCGGTGGTTCTTGTGCTGAAATACTTCACGTAAGCAGCAAAAGATCTGCTGAGCATCTGCTGACAAGAATAACATAACAGCTCCAGCCAAATATGAAACGCGATCTCACCACGTGACAAAGCAAATCCAAAAGTCAGAAGGCGGACAAGTCAGTCAGGAGGCAGGTCTTTGGTATGACCATCTCACCAGTGAGGATACTGCAGTGATTAATAGCAGGTTTACCTGTGATGATACTGGAGGATATCAGCACAGTGTGTCTTAGGGGAATAAAAAAAAAAAAAAAAAAAAGGAATTCAACTCTGCAACCTAATTTTTGGTATCCTCTTAAGATTATTAACAGTACTTAAGTAACTGGCTAAAGAAAGAGGAACCTTGAACCTACACACCACACTCAGTAACTTTTTTTCTGACAGAGAGCTTAGCTAGAAGGATTTCATGTTCAAGGTGACAGACTGGCAGTAATAAAATGTGAACTCTTCCATTTCTCTTCAAAATTGCAGGCAACAACACAGGGAACTTCTCACACTGTCCAGTTCAATTTCCTTCTCACTAATTATAGATCAGGAGTAATTCCACTACAATTAATTAAGTTACATCAGAGGCTAACAAGAGAAGTAGCAGTCTGTCTACAGCATGACACAGGGGAAAGACAACTGTTCTCCCACCACAGCCACTCATTTTTAGCCTCAAAGAGCTATTAACCCATTACAGTTGCACTAATGACCAGAACCATTCAGTCAAAGGGCAATTAAAGTTCTGCAAAATTAACATCCTGAAGTCCAGTCATACTTTTTAGGAAAGTACCTTAATGAACAGTGTAAAGACAAGCCTCAGAGAAGGGCTCTCCAGCCTCCCTCTTTAAATTGACACAAGAGCCACAGCCAGAGAAAGGAGGAGCAGCTTGCGAGGACACCGGCTGCTGGAGAAGACTCCCCCAGTGTGGTCCTTCTCACCAAGACTCCAGCTTTTAGCACTGCATTTGGCAAATGCCCAACATTTGCTGGACAAAATGAAAACACCCCTTTTTTTTACTTGCTCCTTCACAGCCGTAGTACTGACTGCTCTGAATCTCATTTTCATATTTAATTCTCCATTTTCATTGCAGAAGGAACAAAATGCTCTGGTGAACTAAGACCAGCGTACAACATCTACCTGAGAACAAAACATAACATCAGACATAAGGTGAGAGTTTTCAGGCCTGGACTGGATGTGACTAAGTAAACTATAGATGAAAGTCAACTATAACCATGGGTCTTGACTTGGAAAGTGAGAATTAAAAACAACTAAAATGTAACAGAACTATGCCTCACCATCATTTGTGGGTATTTTTTTAAAGTATCTACAATTTTTCAGTCATAATTCACTGCTCTTGTCTTCTGGTTTATCCATGGGTTTCTGTACATCCACCTCAGACTTTCAGCATTCTCTCAGTCAGTCTCTTTCCTGCTCTGCCCTGTTCATTTCCCTTTCACTTACTCCCTTCGCTGTACAGAGCAGCTCCACTCACTCTCTCAGGAGACAGTCACCACCTTGCTTACATTTTACTAAGAGCAGAATGAACCTGGCTAATTCTTCCCCAGTCATGGACTGGTCACTGTAGAGTATCTCAGAGGCTGACCCCATTTTCATGAGCAGACTGCAGACTGGCACTAGGGAGAGAGACTTAAGTGCAGAAGGGGAAGAGAAGCAAGCCAAGATAAGAAGGGAGGCAGAGGCAACCCATATTCTTTTGGGGGCTCTCTCTGCACTGCACAGATGTTGCCTTACACAGCTCTTCATAGGAAGCAGAGTGTCAACAAGAATCCTGGTGCTTCAGACACTTTCAGGGAAAGGCTATCCAACTACTGGAATGAAGCTGGAAAAAAATAAAATGCACAGGAGACACAGCTTTTAATGGAAATACGGATTAGATGCCAGAGGCCTACAAAAATACCATAGGCTGCACTACAGCAGACATAGTTTTAATACTTAAAAATCAGTGTACTTTAGTACTATTGGGGAAAAAAAAATTGAAGTGATCAGCACATGACTAAGTATGATTGAAGTCAAAAAGCTGAACTGCCCAAATCTGAAAGGGTCACCTTTACATAGTGGTGGCTGCTGCAAACATGAGCTGCAGGGTGGGTAGGTGCTTTCTATGGCAGTGCAACTCAGAGATGGTCAGTTCCTCTCTGCACTGCATTTACATCTAAAAGTAATAACCTTAACTTGAAACTATGCTTTAAGTCAGTACCCAAAAGACACATTGGAACTTCAGTATTCCTTCTCCCTTTGTTACAATCACAGAAGATGGAGACACACCACTGGCTCTGATCCACCCAAAACCACATGGATCCTCTATATTCCTAAAATATTTATTGACATTTTGATGGGGCCACCCTTAATAAATAAAAGAACAAAGACAAATTACTTATTAGCCCATGTGACAGATGCACAGAAGTCTGCTTTAACCAACCATTCCAGATCCATTTCCACTTTTTACATGACAGCATATGCTGTTATTTACTGGGAGTAATCCCACAGGTTACTGGCTAACTTTACAGCAGCATGTTTGGGTTTTCTATTTCTTGGTCTAACATTCAGGCAATGTTTATTTCTGCATTTAGCCTGACAACTTAAAGTGAAATAATTCTACTAGCCTAGCCATTTCCTCTGTTTAACAAGAGAAATCCAGGGTTTTCTGGATTCAGCAGGTCTTCAAGCCCCACTAGCAATCCACAGTTCCCTGCAAGAACATGCAGCGTGAAGCTAACAAATGGCATAGGAGCAAGAGAGTTAGAAGCTATGTATCTTATCAGCTGCATCCTAAGTCCTTTACGTGGAAGCCTGGCCTAACTGAACTCACTGACCAGCACTTTACAGATCAACTCAAACAAAAGGGGACATTTTTTCATATGTTTTAAGTCAGTTATGAAAAAAAAGGGCCATCTATTGCTGGATAGTAGTATGCAGTATAGTAGGGAGTTATTTTTCCATAGTTATTCTTCCCATCACTCCTCCCTCATCTCACTCCCAAATCCAGGTACT
Organism: Pyrocephalus nanus; assembly: GCA_038380795.1. Classification (NCBI taxonomy): domain Eukaryota; kingdom Metazoa; phylum Chordata; class Aves; order Passeriformes; family Tyrannidae; genus Pyrocephalus; species Pyrocephalus nanus. Next base: position 9,917,384 of record CM076261.1, on the reverse strand, counting down.
TCTAGTTGCTGACACAACTGAACAGCCATTTGTGTAATACCAGTCCCATAGTGGGTCATTTATAGAGGCTCCTTGTTTCTAAATAGGTTTTTTTATTGTTATTTTTCTTATAAATTCCTCCTTCTGCCTCCTGCAGTTTTTTACACGCAGAAGGACTTAGGACCCTTGGAGAGATATTTTCCCCAAACAAATGAGGGCTCTGTGTTCCCATACGTCTGGGAAAGACCAAAATCCCAGAACACACACATATGTGCTCCCAAAGTGCTGATGGTGAGATTCAACCTAGCAAGAAATCATCATTTAAGTACAGTTTATTCTCTTCAACAAGATGCTTCCAAGCCAAACATACCATGTCTAGCCCTGCTAGACGGAAGAGTGGCTTCAGCAGCGGAGACTGCTTGAGAGATTCTCACTCCTGCTGGCCACTCCATTCCCAGCAGATTGCTAACCTTTCCTCTTCTTCCCCCACTCCAGTCATGCCTCCAGAACCGCTTGCGGGGTTGCATTTAAATTGGATGGTGGGAACGACCTGCATTAGCCGTAACTCCCTTCCCGTTCCCACTTGGAGGTTTAATCTAAATCCAGACCCTTTCAGTAACCCACTTCAAAGCACAGCACTGCAACAGCTGTCCTAGCACAGCTCCAGCAATGGTCAAACACCAAATGTAAAGTCTTCCCTCTAAGACAGTCACAAATGGCTGAGACCTTCCCCCTGAGACAACAGTGGTCATTTTCTTTCCTAAATTCATGCTCAGAAACACTTCCTCTGAATTTTTGCATCTCAGAAGCTTTCCAGCCCAAATAATCAGTCCAAATAATATAGCCAGGATGGAAAATTTTTGCTCCAATGGGTCATATTTGAGAAAGTTACGAACAACTGGAATAGTCTTACCTAACTAAAAACAACATGAAATCTCAGCTACTCAGATTCTCAGTCTGTTATAATTTGAGCATATAATTTTCCTCTCTATACTAATTTTTACTTAATAGTGTTTATTTTTGCTTTTTTTTTTTTCTCTTGAAAATCACTGGGAAGTATTTTGTGCAGTTAAACGTTATAGACACCTTTTATCTAAAATGCATTCTCTCAAGCTGATTGATACTAGTCTCGAAGGCATATAAACTAAAGTATTAAGCATAACCTAGAAGACTTAAGTTCTTTGTCCATACCTAGTTATTTTCATTAAGACATTAAGGTCTTACGCATCATGACAGTCCAAGGAATCACTTAAAAGAAAAAAAAAAGATGAAAAGTTCTATTTAAGTGAATTAACTTAATTAACGTTCCTCTTAACTCCTGTTGAATCCACACTTTTACAGCTGTTCAAACAAAATGAATGATGCATCTCTAAACAAAGCCATTTAGTAATAAAAGGGACTCTCTCAGAGCTCATCTCTAACAGCTCCAGCAGAGGAGTGATGTTACCGGCATATGTGATTTTAAATACAATGTCCTTTCTTTCACAAACAGTTAAAAAAAAATAGATCCCACTATTAAATCTTTCTTCTAAAACCACAGATGGAATCACAATAAGTGAGCTTGTCCAAACTCATTTACACTAACTCCCACTCCAAAACACAGTCCCACAGAGGATGTTTTTACTGCTGTTTAACAGTCCTTTCTCTCCACTCCAGATAAGTTCTTCAGGTAACTTAAGAGTCTTCCTGAGTTTTTGTGCCTTAACTGAACATGCTGTTTACATGTGATTTCTGCTATAAATTCTTCATGTGAAAGAGTAAAATGAAACATGTAAACAGTTTTTCCAATGTTTGCAACTGTCACACATGCCATTGCTTCTACTCTATTAACTTTGAACAAGAAAACAAATCATATTGGAAATTGAACTTTAAATTGTTCAGAGAGTAAGTAGGGGAGGAAAAGGAAATTATTAATCCTCTAGTGCAGGATAAAAATCACAGTGAGTCCAAATCCTTGGCTCACCAAGTGAAAGCTAGGGTTCTTCCGAAGCATATCCAGTACACTGGATTGACATGATGATTCCCAATCTGCAATGCACCTCCGAAATTTTAATTCACTGAAATGTAAGAACCATTACAGGGCAAATAAAGAGTCCTCTTTGCAGCAAACTAGCATAGAAAAGATGTTTTATCACAGGAAAAACAAGCATCTGAAACAGATACATCTGAACTCTACCATAAAACTACTGTGCCACAGTGAAGTCTGAGCTCTTTATGCTACAGATCTAAAATATAAACACATTTGTGTTGAGATCAGCTTTTAGACTCTAGAATAAGCTTGAATTTTGTAAGAATTATGATATATTTGGACTTTTGGTTTCTTTACTTATCTATTATTAGCTGGAGTTTAGTTGTCAAGACAACAGTTTCCTCTTCTACAAAAATGCTTTAACTGTCAGTAAAATGTCACAGTCAATATCAAAAGTTCACCAGATTGGGCATGTCTATAGCCAGGAAATTAGAGTATTTCCTGAGGGCAGGGTCAGACTGCCACCAGAACAATGGCAATCAAACCAAGGATACTGGATATTTCTGAATCATCCGCCTCGAAGAAACTAGGAAGGACTCAAGGAGCAAATCCACCTTACACAAGATTTGCTGCCCTACTGGACTTCTGTGCAATACCTGACCACAATGGTCACTCCAAAGTACAGTATGGTATGTGTAACACAACTGAAGAAAGTACATGTTTCAACAGACAAAAACTGGATTTTACGTATCAGAGATATCTCTTACATACCAGAGATATCTATTGGAAAAACGCCCCAAAAACATCATAATGCAATGAATGTGTGTTACCAGAGAAATAGAAGTCAAAGGAACACAACAGTTACGTGCCAAACGTATCCCATGAAGAAGTGCAAGGAAAAAAGGAATATCCTCCCAAAATTAGGTCAAGCCTGATATTAAGAGAGAAAGGGAATAGACACTTACACTTCTTTTTTTTTTTTTTTTGACTATGTAATATAAGCATGATAGCAATAAACATATTGCAACATGAGTCACACCCAAGATCTATAACTCACAAGGTTTTATATGTCCACAAGTCACCACTGGGAAAGCCTGACAATATGCAGGTTAGCTTTTGTAAAACCTAGTACCTCAGGATTACACCTACTTTTCTTATACCCTATTTTTCCCTCAAAATAAGTATGAAGAAAAACCAACCACAGTAGACCAACGTAATGAAATAATGTGATATCCTCTGATTAATCCCAGGCTCAGACTCTTCACTGTGTGACTGTTTGCATGTATACAGACAAAACAACACACATCTCCTTGGAAGGCAGATGTAATGTGCTCCCTTTCACTAATCACCTTGAGGTCTACACGAGCTACAGGCTGAAACAACATCATAACAGACTGCCCAAGCATTTTTCCCACCTGACTGATATTCACTCAGCACAGGAGAACAGAAGAGTACAGAGGTAAGGATATTCAAGGGTAACTGCGCACAGAATACTCTAAAGGATTTAGAGTCACACAGCATTAGTCACTTGACTTTAAAGATCCAGGTGACTAATTTTTTTCTTTATATATAATGTATGTATCCATGCACATACAGCTCCCCTACGCAGTCATCTTCTGCCTTTTATCTCCTTGTCTCTCTAAATAGACACTTGTTTTAACCTAAGAGAAAGCAACTCTATATCTTAAACCCCAACCTCAGATGCAATCTTTTCCCTCTGATGGAATGTTTCATAAATACTTACAGTATTTAGTCAGAACATTTATTTTGTTGCAAGAGTAGATGGGAATAAACTACCTGAAAGTACTAATATTAGCTCTTGTTAACTCAGTTTGCAGTGAACCAGAATAGCTCACTGGCAGGAAAACTCAGTAGAGAAGGAAAGGCAAGTAGAGAAGAGAAGAGAAGGGAAGGGAAGAACAGAACATCAGTGCACAAATGATCTCCTCCGTATGCCATCCTGAGGGATACATTGGGAAGTTGTCTGGCAAACTGGAAACAGTCCTCTTGGACAAACAGGCATTTTCTCAAATTTGCATTTCCAGGGATATATTGCCTACATACCTAGGTTGGAAGAACTCCTCAGCTCAGTAAAGGCATCAGACACGCATTTGTAAGATTTAAATCTTCTGGATTAAATCCTCTGGCCTCTACTCTTAAAGTACTGTGCTTTTATTTTTATCTCACAGGTTATTTTCAACATGTGGCAAAGTAACCTCTCTAATTTCTGAACCAATCACTTCTTTGCAATAAACAGGGCCAGTGATAATCTATTCAGAAATGTTTCTTTTCCTTTAAGTTTCTGTATTTCCTTCTAACCACAGGTTGAACCCTACACATCATGAGGAAGGTTACAGTCGCCTGGGTTGTTGTTTTTAATTATCATTTCATAGTAAGACTTAAAGAATACATTTTTCCTTTTTTTATTGTTAAAAGTCATTGCTTCTCTCAATATTTTTAATAATGCATCGTGAACATCATAATAAAAATTCAAAATTCCAACTTTAAACAACGCACTTTTTGATGTCTAACAATAAAACAAGATTCTTAAATGCTCACAATATACCAATTCCTAAATTTGAGCAATGAACAATTTTGTCACATTGTATTAATGTCCCTGTGGTCCTGGTTTTAGAAGAGAAGACTCTTTCCTCCTGAAAGTAAATTAATCTTTTTCTATATCTGGCATAAAACGTAAGAAAAACACCACAGATCTGTGAGCACTGCTAAAATTACACTGCTAACGTTTCCCTTTCAAATAGCAACAATCAAAAGACCATGTAGCTGCTGGGATTCTACTACACAATTTACTAACCTTAAGTTAGAGCAGCTTTTTTTTCTTACACACACCAGAAATCATAAATACCAAGATGAGCATTCCTAAAGCTTTCTACAGAGCAAATCTTGATGTGTTCAATAACTCTCCACACATCAAGAAGACTTATATTTGCACAGACACAATATGCAGTCACATAAAACATAAGGACATTTCCCCCTTCACAGACATGAACAGAAGTTCAAATTTGAATATATCCCACACTTTCAGTTACAAACACAGACTTGGGTATAAAAGGAGAATCCGTACTGAGAGTAGTCAACACATTTTCTTGGTTATAATCTCACTTGAGAACAGTACTCTTGCCAATTAATACAGCCAGCCATCAATATCAGCACAGGACTCCTGCAGAGTTAGGATCAGTAAATTTGCTTCCTTGAAAATCATACCTAGGAATTACTTAATTTAAGCTCAATCATCTGTTAAGTTGAAAAGAACTGGGGAGAGAGGAAAATCATGTTTTGTAAAAAATTAAAATACCTAAAAAGTACTGATCAGGGAAAACATTTCACTGTATTGGTTGATAATCAAACTTCCATCTCTTCCACTTTCCCCATTTTCATGACAACTGTTAACCTGGAGCTGGGGACAGGAAGAGGTTATTGGGAAGTTTTATGTTCTGGGGTTTTTTTAATGTAGAATTCAAACCACAGGACCAAACTATTCTCTTGCAGTGAAATAAGCAGCATTGCCTGTTAACAATTCATGTCTGACCCCCTTCGCAGTTTTCAGTGAAAGTGAAAGCAAAGTTGGTGACAAACAGGTGGCAAAGTTTGCCACTTTTCTGCCATCACGGCAACATTTCTTGCACTGGCAGGATGGCATGAGCTCTACATCCCTTAAAGAGCTCGTAAGTGACCTACTCAAGAAGGCTACATGAATATTCACAAAGTCAAATTCAGACCTGGCACCCAGGAAACTCTTACTAAGCTAACATTCCCAAAATATGTGGAAATGGATTGAGAAATAGCCTGAACAGCAGTGAGAGGAAAATTAAAGTAACAGTGACAAGAAGATCTAGAAGTCATCGTAGTGGTTCTGGCAGATGATATTCTATACCAGTGAGTTTAATTAACTAATGCATGGACAGGAAATAGAGTCTTATTCCTTCCTAAAACACTTGAGATAGCATGAATCTCACACTGCTCATGCAAAAAAAAAAATCAACCTTTTTTTTTTTTCTAAATTAGAAGCCTCTGCAATGTTGTTGGGATTTTTTTTTACATGCTTGCTGCAGTTCATACTAGATTTCAAACATCTATGAACTTTCATTTCAAGTTTTCTATATGCTAATTAATATATTTATAAGCATTATAAGCATGTTTGGGTTTTGCATTATCTGTATTATCCTACCCCATTTTATCAGTAAACTTTCAATAACATAGGATATTGTATTTTTACCATTTACCTTTTACAGGTCATCTAAAGAGAAGATGGAAAGCATGAATAACATCAGTAACTTTTTTATTTAACATTAACAGATAAAGCAATGTTTTCAGACAGGCATTAACATGAATAATTGCTCAACAATTATTCTCAATTTTAAAATAAATGAAAAAAAAATATATTTCATGGCCAGCTCTTTGCAAGACCGTTTGACACTACAAAGGGAATACAGTGTTCACAGCACAGGCACAAAACCAGTACAAAGGAGACTGCGTAATGGCACTTGTGCCACTTCAATCAAACTCTAATTAATCTGATGGTTTTACATTCTGACACAGTTTTGGTGAACACAGACATACCTAATTACAACATGACATGTTTATCCAGCGGCATATAAGGTTTTGACTGTAAAAGTGACACTCACAAAACAAATGCACCCTGTAGCATGTAATTTACTTTGATATGAAAAACCTCGAACAAAAAAATTATACTGTGCCAGCAATCAGACAGCTAAAAAGAAATGTAAAAGGTGGCTAATTGCTTTGGCAGACCTAAATAGCAGGTATGTGAAAATAAAGTCAGTGTTTTGGTACCATTTACCATTTCTAGTGTGTCAGACTTTGATGTGATAACTCACTTCAGGTTGTTCCTTCTATTAAAGTACATTATGTCCATCCACTGGACATTGTGTTCATCCTTAACTGTGTATTCAACGTTTAGCCACCGATAATCAATGTTGAAATGAGCCTGTTGGCTTTTACAGCATTCAGGCCTATCACATGTTCAAGCTTTCAAGGCAAAAGTCAAAGACACTCTTTTTCACTTATTTTCTAAGTCTTTTTCTTTTAATTTAAGTAGCTTAAAGGCTATAACACAAAATAGTGCCAAACAGAAACCACTCAGCATAAGGACTTTCCCAAGTCAAATATCGTTCATCTCTTTTTTAACCCTATTCTGAATATCCAAAGATAAGAACTTAAAACTATGACTGTGAGATCCAAGCAATAAGCATTGCACAAATTATTCCAGGGAGATATACCACCCTACTGCATCCCCTTTATATTTTATCATTGTGTGTTAAAACGCTGTCTTAGCATACAAAAACTAAATTGGACAAGACAGCCCAGTTTTATGTTAATTACTTCAGTAGATGTCAAGCACATAATCTTCTTTTGCAAGACGGCACTTCTGTATCACTGGACAGGAAAAACATACTCATCCACATATATGAAGCGATGGAAGAAGGAAAACACTTGCCAACGGGACAAAGAACTGACATAGGCAGTGCTACAAACTTTAGAAGCAAACCCTCATTTGGTTTACTATTAGCCTCAATTTTAAGTGAACAGAAACATAAAGCAGGTTCAAAATGACTCTGTATAAATCTCCTTCCATTTGTAGGAAGCGTTAAACTACACAGCGTTAAAGTACAGCAGGTAAACAGGACTGGGAAACCAGCAGTAGGAGATTATAAAAAAAATAATTAAGGTCTTGCACAGTATCTGTACATCTAAGAAATGAAGAAGATTAATATTGCTAGCTGTCGAGTCAGACAAAGCATATCCAGCAGCTGAGATCAACCAGGGTGATGCTCCATCTTCTTCTGTACATTAATATATTCTCTTACAGAGTAAAAAAACCACTAAGAGAATGAAGCAATAGAACAGAATGAATCTTCAAAACAACAGAGTTTTTACAACCTCCCTAATCAAGTTCCAAATTTGCAGTGGAAACAGAAAGAAAGTAAAGGAACTTGAAAAAAACCCAAACAAATAAATGTAATTGAATAACAAAAAGCAAAGCTCCCAAACCAGAAGTTATCCGTTCTAGTTAGAAATACTCCTATGGATCTGTTTTCCATCAGAAAATCCAATGCATCAAAAAAGAAATATTTCCTGCAAATTACCCTTTTGATGACACCAATAGTAAAATAAAAACTGAAGAGGTAGAAACTACAATATTTCATAGCTTTATGACTTCTGGGGTTTTTTTAAGTTTTATTTTGTATTATATCATACAAGACTAAAGACCATATTGATCCAATGCAAATGTAACTTTTGTGGAAAAGTACAAAAATGCTGTTTTCATTGTGTTTTAAAACAATCAAGTTTTGATCCTGTAAGCTTTTCAGCAAGACGTAAAATTCATTTCTCTCCAAAAGCCTACTCAAAGTTATTTTGATCTGACAGAGTTACCTCTGAGAGGACTTCTATGTTTTTATAAGGTGATGTGGATGCTTTGCTTTTATTTTATTTAACAAGTAGCCCTGAGACAAAAAGAATACAAATAAATATACGTAAGTTCATATCAGTGAAGAATTGCCATCTCTTTCCCTTCTCAAAAGGTAAACAGCAACATTCTTTACCAATTACCTACAACGTCTCAAGGAAATAAAAAAGTATTGCTTACTTTAAACACATGCAACAGTTTTCAGATATTCATGAGATGGTCACTCCCTCCCACACAACTAGAGTTTGCGTTAATTTTGCTCTTTTTTGGCACTTACTTAATATCTTTAGAATTAAGTTCTCTTTTTTCATACTTTAATTTCCTCTACTTGACCTTTACTGCACTTCTGCCCAAACACAAGCGATTCAAAACATATGAAAAAAAAAATCGAGTTCTGAATATTAAGATCTAAATAACAATTTCTAGATTCAAAAGTATTTCTTCAGGAAAGCCTTAGTCCTATTACCACAGGTTGGACAAGAACTCCAGAAGGTTCCTTCTGACCTGAATTATTCTCTTTGTAGCATTAGAAGATGAAGAAAGAGTGAGTACAGTTCACCTCTTCAATCTCTACTCTCCTCCATGGAATTGTCCTGATTTTACTTTCACCTACTTTTTCAGTTTAGAACTGCTATTATGCTGCTCACAGAAAAAAAAGAAAAAAAAAAAAGTTTTACACCTATAAGAAGAGAGGCCTCTAGTGTACAGCCAAGAAAGCAAATTTTTTTCTGTGCCTTATTTAGGATCTGTTCTTCAACCTTATTTAGGACTGCCATTGACTACTGTTGGGTTTTATTCCCCCTTGAAGTTCACTAAGTATTTCTATCCATGCCTGCTACTTTTTGAACAACATCTGTCAGGTAAAATTTACCAAACTCAGTAGATAGCACCGTGTTGGCCTCAATCATACAAACAGCTGCATCCAGAAAAGGCTGTGACAGTCTCTCTATTCCCACTGAAATCAATGTGAAGCTGAATGTAAACTCCCTTACAAGACACGGATGAAGATTTACTGATGGATCTGATTCTAGAGTGGTCTAAATGCACATTTGCATTTTTCCATATTAAATTCACCAGATTGCCTCAACACAGGTTAATATAACTGCCATTAACATAAAACATTCTTCTCATCTAAATTTGCATTTCTCCTGTTATTTTGTCTCCTTCTCAACTCAACTCTGACTCATCGACAGATTAGAAATCAGATCAGACTAGAATTTGCAACAGTAACTCGGCCTCTCTGGACTACAAAAAAAAAAACTAAAACAGTAGGATAGTGTCTGGAAAAATAAGAAATCAATGACGGTCAGCCCTAATGTGTTCTATTGTACCACATTAAGAATGTGGAGCATCAAAAGTTTACAGAGCTGGTCTTCCCACAGTATATTTCCAGCACAATTCCTGGAGCTCTGACTTTGCAGGGCCATCTGGGAATACAAACATCTAGACCATGCACGTTGAAGCCTGTAAACCGCTTCATCTTGAACAAACGCTTCTGTTAAAGTCACCCAGTGAAATAATCACCGGGTTTACTCTGTCTAGCAGGGCAAAATGTTTACTATGACAATTCCAGCTCTGACCGCTGCAGGAGGAAATCCTCGCACAGCTCCATGTGCTAAAATAATACCCTAAAGTAGTAGCAGCATGATTGGATTTCTACACGCATCTAAGGTCACCCGGGCCTCGCTGATCCCTCCTGCCACCAGACACCTGCGCCACAGGGGCTCCCCGCACAGGAAGGCTGGAGCCATCTCCTAACAGTGTGCTCGCTCGGAATTTGGGAGTGCAACATCCTGAGGCAGATACACAGACGAAATCCGTCAAGCCTCAAACGTCCTGACGTCCTTCAGAATGGGCAGTTGTGGTTTGTTTGTTTTTTTTTTCTCCAGAGAACAGAGGTTTTGGTATTAATTTGAACAGGGAGGAAAGCTGGAGTCTGCTACGCAGAAACATCTAGTCAAATAAATACGTCATTAAGCTAACTAGCTACAGGATTGTCTAGCAGATGGATGACATCTTGGTTGCTAGTGGAACACTTTTCTATAGCCTTGTTTGAGGCAGACACATATGGCTCTCCCAAGCATTGATGCAAGCTCCCAGATGGACTAGATCACTGCTGACACCTTATTATAAATCCTAGAGATGAAAGAACGGAGCACAATTTTTGAATCACAACACAGGACTCTAAAATATTCAGGCTTCCTAAAAATCAAATTTACAACAGAATATCTTAACTTCTTTATGTTGAAAGAAGCTATTTCTAACCAGGAATAGAAAATAGGGCAAAACGCTGTACCAAGAATGATTAGAAGAGCCTTGAGGAAACTTAAAAGACCAGAAGATCCTTAATGTAAATGTATATCATAACTACATATATGGAGTTACAAATATTATAGCTCTAAGGATGCAAAAAATTATCTGCTGTACAGCTGTTAATGACACCAAAGAGCTTCCATCTGGAATTTCTTGCTTGGGATGGTAGGGGAAAGGCAAGAAGAGGAAGCCATTTAGACATTACAGATATGTCTGTAATGTCTGTATCCTGAAGGACTACCCAAAGGTAAAAAAAAAAAAAAAAAAAAAAAGAGAGAGAGAGAAGTCTAGCCACAGCAGCAACAGGAAAACTAGCAGAAATATGTGGGAGATCGGGAGATAACAGAACCAGTTGCACACAGCATTTGTTTTAGTGTCAGGGACACCTGAGAACATCTCAAGTACATAAGGGTACTATGGCATATTTTACCCATCAAGGTCAGAAGCAGGAAAAAAATACTCTTCTGACACTTTTACACTGTAAAAAGAGACTATCCTTAGCATCCAGTAAGAATTTTACCCCTTAACTCAACCAAATGTAAGATTCAAGGTGTCAGGAAGAGAACTTGCTACATATTTTGTCATCTCTAATATCTGCTATACTATCTAAACCCAGAAAATTACATCTTACTATTACAACTCTGTGGCAAAACTTTTCAATTTCAAAACCAAAATCAACTCACTGACTCTGGGAATACATCAGGTATTCTCTACATTCATGACTGGGGAGATGCTTAAGCTGCTAAAATTTATCTCCCTCTACCGCAGTGGCCATAGCCTTAACAAGCATGCCAATATCTTGGAAGAATCAGCTAAATGTACAACAGCTAATACAGCATAATTAATTTGTCTCTTTTTTTTTTTTTTAATGGAAAACTGTGCTTTCGGTATCTTCAACCATAAAGTAATTTCAATGTATTGTAATCAGATTTTCTCCCAACTTTTCCTTCACAGCTTTTAGTCTGGCTTTTATCTTCTTGACCAATTGAAAGTTCAGAAGGTTTTTGTGACACGGTGAATACAGTAACTCTTGAATTGTCTTATAAAATAGAACATCTATAAATAAAGAGACAAGGGTAGCCTTTTCCTAATCTCTACCTCCATCACACCATGAAGCTCAAGAGGAATGTCCAGGAAAACTCTCAGTTTTGTAAGGGTCACTTACAAAAGAGTGCAGGTAGAATAGAATTTCTACCTATGTAAACTGCATCTGCAACTACTTCAACTGGACAGTTCCTCTTCTCTGCAGCACAGCTCCCTCTGGGAGATAAGTTCAGCTGGACAAAACAGGAAAAGAGATGAATATTACCTCCCCTCTTTCTTAGAACCCTGAAGAATATACACTTCACTGTTCATTTTAATGTGTTGGCATATGAAAGCTTCAGGATATTCTTTCCTTCATGTAAGTCTTCCTATGCAACACACAGGGAACTGCAACTTGCAAACCTCTGTGGTCAGGGCTGACATGACAAAGGGTAAATCAAAGACTTTAGGCAACAGAGGTTTGGGTTTCCCTGAAATAATCCATCAGATGAACTCCAGATTGAAAAAAAAAAAAAAAAAGGGAAGAGAGATATTAACTGGCATCCACAAAAGCATAATAAAACATAGCTCTGACTAGAACCAGACGGTTTCTGGGCTGCAAGATATTCTCCAATATTATTAATCTGTCTCAAAGCAGACAAATGCCATAAAAATCCTAATTTCCTACCAACTGAAGGCTTCAATTTTAAAACTGTCAAATAGAACTTTTTTTTTTTCCTTAGGTTAATCTTTAAAAGACCGACAGTTTCAAATGGTAGATATACAGGATGACTGCTGGTCCCCAAATATGAAGCGAGTCCACATGGATTTCTCCAGCCCGTGACTTTGCAGCACACTTCTCTTGCAGGCTATCCAACGAAACCACATGTTCCTAGAATCACAGCATCCCTGGTCACAAAGTGGGATCCTTGGCACTTTAGCTCTACGACAGGAAGCCTGAGAACACCAGGCCTCTGACAAAAACAAGTTTACCAGGAATCGAAGAGAAGTTGTGTCTTATTTTGATTTCAAAGCTTGTCAGATTTAAAATATTTGCAAAGAAACATTTCAATGAACTGCCATTTTCTGAATAAATTAGGTTCACTTGAAAGTTTGCAATTAGCTCCATCCCCAGATGCCTCTTAATGCAGCATCATGAAAATTGATCAATAACAACTGACGTGGAGGAAAGTTGCGATAAATCAAGTACAGTAAAAAACCCTGAAGTTACAACATGGTAAACATCTATGTCAAGAGCTTCTCATTCATTCACAGATAGTTTTAGATCACTGTAATTTAACTTATGTTCTAAATTATGTTCTCCATCGGATGTAAAATGACCTTTGATTGATTCAAGCTAAATATGTAAGGCTGTTCTATATTCAACAGAGTATTCACACACAAGTTTAACGTACTTCAATATATACATCCTAACTCAACACTTCAAGTGATTTGCTCTGGTGTCTCCATGCAGACATGATTAAAGGCTTTTATCTCCAATCTCTAATAATACCCAGGGGAAAACAGGGAATGAGAAAAGGCAGAGTCTGTTGTTGGTTGCATATTCAACTGAAGAGAGACTCAACATTTCAAAAGACACTTTCAGAATACCTTACACACCTAACTCCTACTCTACCGAGGCCCTCTATTTCCTCTCTGTACTTAATTCCTTTTGGTCTGCTATGCTTTTATGTAATTTTCAAACAAAATTAAGAATCATTAACCAGACACTTCTGAACTCGCTACTATGCATTATCAGCAATAACACACATCAGCACTATGATATTTATTTCTTGAAATTTACCTACTTGCCTGGCCACCATCCACGAGAAAAAGGAGACCAGTCTACATAGATTATTGGAGCCTTTTGCTGTAGAAAATTTACCTTATTCCAGCTGCTTCCATCGAAAGGCTGCAGAGATCATTAGAATAGAACAGTGATTTTCACCTACAGCTGCGGTTAGAATTCTCATCTCTGTATTAACTGCAGGTGACTTCCTCTTGCAACTAAAGAGAGGTTTATCTCTCTAATCCCTGGTACATTAATCCCTACACTAAAAACTTATACCACTGTTGTTATCAATCTAATAAGGCACCGTAAGAATAAAAATAATTGTAGAATGCTTTTATGAGAAAGCTTTGCCATAAGGTGCTAAGTAGAACAGGTCAGATAAAGCACACATTTGACAAACACTGGCAGTGTTTTTGTTCAACAGATGGCAGCTTTTTTTTTTTTTTTAATTATTATTATAAACTATGTAAAAGTAAACACCACATAGTACCTGTATTCAACATTATGCAAGCTGCTTTAATTGGATAGATGGATCACGTGTTAGAGGCTTCCCAATTAAATGAGGATAACTCATACTTTAGGACATTTTAAGTGAAAATGGTGCACTTGCAAAAACTTTATCTCAAATGACCTGTTTCTAAAAATGTGCTGGGACGGTTATTAAAACAGTAAGATGAATGTGAGAGGGTCAAAAAACCAGGAAACATCTATGTTGGAAATATTCATAAAACCCCTTTTCTCTTCACCTTCAGTACCCAAGTAAGTTCGGTGAGGAATTTTAGTCAGTGCAAACCTTCTGTAACACAAAATATCTATACTGCTGCACTGGCCAGCAGAGGCTATCAGTTAGCCCAAGTCTAGCTTTCTATGACCAGGTGCAATCTTTAATTCAGGAGTACCGAATCTTACCTGCATGCATTTTTACAGACCTTCCATTTAATTTTGCTTAGCACTAGTTAAGCAAAATCTACAAAACCAGCCAACCACTGAGGTGAAATCATAAGGGAAGAACACACACCAATTTGGTATTTCACAGAAAGCACCATTTCAACAGCTATGGAGACTAAGTTAGGTTATTTATAAGCGTTCCTCACATTTTCTCTCCCACACCTTCTGCTGTGCTCCTTAACTCTGACCCATAGGGCAGAACCCAAGGAACTCACTTTTGTCTCACAAAAATCCCAAGCAAACTATGGCAAACATCCAGCTGACATTCTATTCATATAATGCAGTCCAAAATACGTTCTATGAATTAGCGTCACTTGACCCAATAACTAATGGGTAAGCAAAAGCAGAAAATAAAGCAATTCCATTTACACCCAACAGTTTAAGAAACACTGCTACATTCAGGCAATTACATATACTAAGTGCATCCCTACTAGATGGACTAACAAATCCATATTAATTCTTGCTTCATGTGTCATTAACACCTAATGGAATGTTTAAAGGTGTTTACAAGTCCAAAGTAATAATGGATCACTCTTAATTAATGCACAGTAAAAATTTCATGAAAGTCTCAGTGGAAGAAGGCGGCTGTTAAAGAGATTGCTTCATATCTCAGTCACAGACTGCCCCCTCCTTTCCCTCTATGAAACGAAGAACAAGTGGGTTACAGGTATGAGAAACCAAAAGAATAGGCTCAGCCACACAACATAAAGAGGTAATTAAAAAAGAATCATATGTTTTCCTTCCAATAATCTTTGAAATCAAGAAGAGTGCAACTTGTGTTTAAAAAACAGACTACTGTTTGAAGATGCGTGCAAGTACTGATGAAAATCAAAGACAAAACACAGTAGTCTTATACTGGCATATGCTAGATAATACTAGGCATATGAGTCAACACTTATTTTAGAATTCTGAGTAAATTTCAGGGTTTATCCTGAAGAAAACACTGTTTTCCAGTCTCTTTTCAATGTGGGAGAGATTCTAGAACTTCTTTTATTAAGCATTAACATTTGTTCCTAACAGAAACTCTAAAAGAATTTTGTACCGTCCTCTAAAATCACAACTGAAATACACTCAGTGATCAAAGGTTATGACAGAATCATACAAACCTCAAGATATTTATCACACAAATATGCAAAAAAGCACATCTTTCCCAAAGGTCAATGCATCTTTTACAACTTAAGAACATAGGAACTAAATGAAATACTGAATTAAAAAAGAACTGAAATCTCCAAACTCATCTCTTACAGGCAATACAAGTTCACTACCATGACTACCTTTTTCCAGAAGCAGATTTATTACCAATTTTCAACAAAAAAGGTGTTTAGCATAGGAGAAATGAAGAACACTAGGAGATGGAAGCACAATCACATTCCTATAGACACTTCATCAACTCACTCCATTCTCACGTGCAGCATTTGAGCAGTGCATCTTTTCTACACATGCTAATTTAGAGAAGTAGGTACACAGTCCACCACTCTCATCATTTGTTTTCCCTGTCTATGGACAGCCAAGAATCAGTGTCAACACAGGTAAAACTTTGTAAAGATCCCCATGCAACTGGCAAAATGCACTTGTCCTTTTATCCACTGCAACCAGCACTGAAGTCCAATGACTTTAATATTTTCATTTTTCAACTCACCTTAGTGAAACCAAACAAAATCAAATAGGAGCATCTGGGTTTCCATTTAGTACTACCCAACAGTACTCATCAAGTACGTACCACTATTCTAGTGAGTAAAATTTCTCCAGAGAGGAAGTTTTCCAAAATGGTAAAACACACAACTGAAACCTGTACTGAAAAGCAAGTAATATGCATACACGTTTCCAAATTCAGCCATGTGCAAAAAAACCTATTAGAATTATTTTGGATTAAAAAAAATATTTTCAGGCATGCCTACCAACCAAATGTCTATTTATAAATTTGTCTACAGAGGATCAATTTTTTTTTGGCTGGGAGAGACTAAAGCCTGGGAAAAATGCTTATAATGTTCATCCCTTAAAAGTCTGAAATAATGTTCAGTTCAGAACACAACTAATTTTGCTCAGTCAGATTCACTAAACATCTGATTCAACACAAACCAATATATTCTGGTTTTAGTGGCCCTATCTTGGTGTGTGACTGATTCTTGTCACAGTTATCTAGCCACCAGTCTATTACACTTGAAATTCTACTTAACATGTAGCAAAATATAAGCACAAGGGCATCAGGCAGAGCCCACACTAAGCAAAAGTGTTCTAGCAGTAGTGGTTTATTTACCTCTGCCATGTAACTTTAACAGCCTTTCTGTGTGGATTCTGGCAACTACTGACTTCCATTGTCCCCCAAATTGTCTAACAACATTTTCAAGTGCTTTTCAGTTTTAGCAGATAATAAAACATAATACCACTATCATTGCCCGTCCTCTTTGATGCTCTCCTCAAAAACTAAGCCCCCAAACTCATAAACTGCTTTCCTAATAAAACCCCATTTCTATGAGAACACGGCTCCCTCAGTTTGAAGGACCCAGACTCCTGCCCCCAGTGAGTTTTCAAAATCCTGTGGGGTAAGGATTTCTGATCCATTTCTCTGCAAAATGCAGACATTAAAAATAAATGATGAGTGTGGATGTGTCGCCTTCCCAGCCCTCTCCCCACCGCATGCACTTCCACCCCCAGCTTCTTTGCTGGTTTTCATGCAGATTTGTGCCAGACATTCGGCATCCTCATTAAGTGGTGTCTGGCAACCTGCCTAAGTTTTAGTGGGTTCTGGGAATGCCAGTATATTAACCAGAGGACTTTTTGTATACCCTAGAGAGGTTTTACTCCAGAAAAGTCAACCATTTGGCACAAAGAAAACTTATTTCAAATCTAGAAAAGCTCTCCACTGGCAATAAGAAGAAAAAATGCATTTAGATTCTTCTTAATTTCTGTCCCCTACCTGAAAGAAAAGTCTGATGTAGAGCAAGATCACTCAAACACAGTTTAAAAGGTCAGAGTGTTGTCTGTAGTAGGATTTTAGAGAAAAGAACAGCAGATATGAAAAACACAGATACAGTACAACATCAAGAAAATTATTCATTTTCAGTCCCTTGTCTCTTGTGACCAAAATAATCCTTATCAGGAAGATTAAATTTACCCATTATTATGCTGAGTGATAATGAATGATGATATGGGTGCTCAAAAATTTCCACTGCTTAACTAAACAATGAGAAAAAGCATTTAGTGAAATGCATCTACATTTAGCATATCCCAAATATGCTAAATCAAAGCATACGCATATATTAAATAAATATAGATGACGAATACAGAGACATTTTGCCAGCATGAAATACAGAATGCACTGTAATGTTGTGCTCACTCTTACCTGCAAGCATTTTTTCTACTGCTGTCCCCTTACAGTAACTATTATTTAACTGACTGTCTCAGAAATAAGCAAATAAAACTTCTCTGTAAAGGAAAGAAGTCAAATTTATTTTTCAAATACGAGGTTCAGAAGAACACAATGGAAAAAAATAAAGGTCCACAGCTTTCCTTCACTGGACTATTCTGCCCATGCAGCACACAGAGAAATTTAAAGTACACTGGACAAATGTGTCATTTTTGAGACTGTTTCTGCAGGTTTCTACACCCAGATAATCTGATCCTCTTTAAGAAGTTATTCAGGTAATCTGCTATCATACAGATATCACTATCCATTGTTACTATAAATTGCTTCAAACTGGCATTTACTTCAAACTCATCATCTTTGTTTGTGCAAAAAATTGCTGACTTCCTGATACCAGCTCCAAAACACCACGATCCTTTTATAATGACCAATTAGCATCAGAGATTCAGCAAGAATCAATTAAAATCAATTCCATTTAAATGTTTTAGTGTACTAAGATTATGTTTGGTGTGAAAGAAATTTTTAGCTATCTAGGCTGCCTTTGCTTAGATATCAACCTTCTGGGCAAGACGGCTATTCTTAAAAATAGCTGTCAACTGAGAAAAGAAAATGTATATGTATGAATCATTTCACTACAGGGTTGGATTCCCAGCAACTGATGCACCACTGTTCTGGCATCAGTGCCTTTAACGAGCAGCTGATACTAGCTTGGTGCCATTGAAGAATTTCACGGTTACCACAGAACCAATCTGCAGAAAAATTCATCTCTAAACTCCTAGAAGTATCTGCATTCCGTAACTGGCAATTCACTTGCAGAGAGCTGTTTTGAACCTTTAGAAACCAGACAGAAAAAAAAAAATCTTTTCCAAGACCACTCACAAGATGAATGCAACAACCTTGACTCCTGATGCAAGAGCTGTTGGACACACATGCACTTGTTAGCACTTCATTTCTCTTAGAGATTATATTAAATGACTTTTAAGGTACTTCTCTATTAATTCAATAATCATTCACTTCTCTCTGGCACATCGTATCCTGAAAGTATTCCAAATTATTTCAGATGGTGTCACTTGACATGCAACTATTTCTTGTTAAAAGGGCAGCAGCCAATAGACAGAGTACTGCAGGGCAGATGTGAAAAAGAGAACTTTTGGACAAGAAAAAGAAATTTTGGTCAAGAAAATCAGAAAACTTCCCCTCCTCCCCTGCTCCCCCCCCCCAGAAGTGCACCTTCAATGCAGAAAAAACTAACAACTCATCTTTTCAAGTCTCACCTTAATGTCCTATGCAAACAGCATTTAACCTACTTAAAAATAACAAAGGGACAGGTTAGTTCTAAATTCTTAGGTTAAGCTACTCCTCCATAATTTTAGTCTTTCCAAACTTAATGCAACTGTGCCTCAACCTTTAATCTCAATTTCCTTCTACTTCCACAAGTTTTCTTGTAATAAGTCTAAGATGATGAAGACTGAATTCAAACTTCAGCAGTCAAACGCTGCCTAGTGCCCGCAATGTTTCATTTAACAAAAAACAATGGTCTGAAATATACTGTCTCACACTGTTCACTCATCCTGTGTTACACACCGATCACTGCTTAGGCCCGCAATGGAACCTGAATTCACTGGAGAATACTGACATGCCTTATGTGTATGCAACCATGATCTTCACACACCTGAGGGGAAACTAAATATGCTGCTACATAAAAATGTGCATTTCTACTTCTACACATAACTGCATATAGTTGACGCGTTCCAATTTGATTTCTCCTCATGCTGGTCACTTTATGTATCACAGTAACTTAACACCTGGTGCTACAACACCAGCACACATATAGATGTATCATCACTATCTCAGCTAATGTGATGTTGATTAGGCTGCTTCCCACTAGTGCACTGGTTTTCCAGCAAAACTTCCCCTTACAGCCACGAAGCCATAATATTTATATGCTCATTAGTGGAACCAAACACGTGTGCACCACACACAGTAATTTAATTCTACTCAGTGGTGCATCATATGTTATTCCAACAACTCTGGATCATTCCAAGGAATATATTTCCCAAAACATTATCCTAGAATTGAAATTGGAAGGTAAAATAGAAGTTTTGTCTAACCAACACTGGTTAAAGGACCAGCAAGGAACATTCCTCATACTTACACAGCATCTATATTCTTACCTCATCTATGACTACCAGTAATTGCCCCTCAGGCTTTCTTACTGGCAGAAACTCTCTTCCTTTTTGGCTAGTCTCAGATGTACAATGCTGCAGACATTTCAGGCTCTACATGGTGCACCTTTCCAGTCCACAAACATTTTAATGCAGGATTTTTTTTTTTGTTTGAAAGCACAGACAAACCTCTTAAAGGAGCTTTTCATCCTGACGAGACGATGCCCATGTTTTAGATCAGCAAACTTTTATAACACCAAATGCTATTTCTAACACCATATGAAATTATTCACCAGACTTCTGCTCTCTTGCACAACCACCATTTGCTATTCCGAAAAGGTTCCGAATCCCACTAAAATCTGTATCATTCTAGGTGTTAAGATCTCCTAAGAAAACAGAAGTTACTTTTGCATTTTGCCTGTTTCCTGTTTGTTCTTCAGTGAACTTAAACCTACACACAACCGTGCGTTTGCCTCTTCAGCAAGCATCAAACCGTAGCCTACGCATAACTACCTACCCACCTACACGAGAGAAAACCTGGCACACCATTCAGAAATTTGGGATGCACATATTCAATGCAAACAATGCAGGCAGGCGTCTGATACAGGCAGGCAAAGCTAGACTTCTGCTTATAAACTTTTTTTTTTTTTTTTTTTTTGTACGGAAAAAAAAGGCACTTCGGTAAATATAGGTCACTGGTGCGTGAGCCCGGCAACCGCACTGCTGCTCTGCCTTCCCGTGAAAGTTGGCCGCCCGGCAGTGGGCGCGCACTTCGGCCGGGCATCTCCGCCAGGCTCCCCCCAACCCCCTGGAGCCGGGCAGGACCCCCGTTCCCGGGCTGCTCCCGAGCTGCGACACCAGCCCTGCGGCGAGCCGAGCCGAGCGGCCAGACGGAGCTCCACTATGCACTTCGGAGCAGCCGGAGAGGACGTGCGGCGCACTCCGTGTTCCCCAGCGCCCTGCCGGCCGCCGCGGCTCCGCAGCCCCGCTCGCCTCCGCCTCTGCTGCGGAGCGCCGGGGGTCTCCCCTCCGGGCGGCCGCTCCGGCTGCTCCCCGGGCCAGGCGGAGCAGGACGGCGGCAGCGGGGCTCCCCGGCTGCCCCCCCGCTCCCGGGGGTACCTGTCAGCGCTGCCCCTCGCCCCGGCCGGCGCCCCCACCTGCCCCTCCGGTGCCGCGGGGGACACGCTCAGCCCGGCCCCGGCAGCGGCTCGGGGGGGCCGGGGCTGCCCCTCTTCTCCGCGGCACGGAGGGTGGCCGAGCGCCGCCGGAGCCCCCCGGCAGCCGCCGCCTCGTCCCTCGCCCGCTCCCAGACCTCCAACTCGGGCCTCCCCGCACTTTCTCCGGCACTTTCCGCCGCGGCGCCTCCCGCCCGCCCCCGTCCCCGCCGCGGCGGGCGGCACTCACCTCCCGCCGGCCCCCGCCGCTCGCCCCCGCGACGCGCTGGCCTCCTCCGGAGCGCCTCGCCGCCTCCCCCTGCCTGTCTCCGGCAGCCTCTCTCCCTGCGCTGAGGCTGTGCCTGCCTCCAACTCATCCCCAGCCTCTCCTCCTCCTCCTCCTCCTCCTCCTCCCCCCGCCCTGCCCGCCCCGCTGGCTGCCGCCTGTCTGCAGCGAGTCTGGCTCCGGCGGGCGGGCGGGCGCGGGGGCCGCCGGCGGGGGGGCGGCAGGCAGCGGGGGAGGGGAGGCGGCGCTCCCGCCCGGCCCCGCAGCCCACACTGACACCTGCCGGGCGGATGTGCTGCGGCTCCGGCACCCGCACCCGACGGCGACCGGGGGGCGCACGGAATTCCGGCGGGGACTCTCCTTCGAGGAGAGAAACCGAATGAGGTTCAACAAGGGCAGGCGTAGGGTACTACACCGGGGCAGGAATAA
Organism: Pyrocephalus nanus; assembly: GCA_038380795.1. Classification (NCBI taxonomy): domain Eukaryota; kingdom Metazoa; phylum Chordata; class Aves; order Passeriformes; family Tyrannidae; genus Pyrocephalus; species Pyrocephalus nanus. Next base: position 9,895,511 of record CM076261.1, on the reverse strand, counting down.
CCCCAGGTGCCAGTACGGAGCGGGGGCTGACCTAATAGAGAGCAGCTATGCAGAGAAGGATCTGGGAGTCTTAGTGGAGGACAAGTTGACCTTGATCCGGCAGTGGGCCCCTGGGGGGGGAAACCCAATGGTATCCTGGGTGCGTTAGGAATAGTGTGGCCAACAGGTCGAGGGGGGTGATCCCCCCCCTCTACTCGGCCCTAGTGAGGCCACCTCTGCAGTACTGTGTGCAGTTCTGGGCAAGAAAGACAAGGAGCTACTGGAGTGGGTCCAGCAGAGGGCCACAAAGATGATGAGGGGTCTGGAGCTTCTCCCTCATGAGGAAAGACTGAAAGAGCTGGGCCTGTTTGGTTCAGAGAAGAGAAGACTGAGAGGGGACCTCATTAAGGTATTCAAAAATATCACAAAGGCAGGTGCCAAAGAGGATGGTGCCAGACTCTTTTTGGTTGTGCCCAGTGACAAAATGATGAACAATGGCCATAAACTAAAACACAAATAGTTCCACCTCAACACAAGGAAGAACTTCTTCACGTGGAGGGCAGCAGAGCACCTGGAACAGGCTGCCCAGGGAGGTCACGGTGTCTCCCTCTCTGGAGTCACTGAAAACCCACCTGGAGGTGACCTTGCCTTGTCAGGGGGGTTGGACCAGATGATCTCCAGAGGTCCCTTTCAACTCTAACGATTCTGTGAATGTGATTCTGTGCACTGCTGGCATTGCTCCAGGAACGGCACCACTACTGCCACACTGGCTCCCAGCCAGGCACTGGGCACGCAGAGAGGGCAGAGGCCATGGGGAACTCCCGGCAAGGGGGCAGCCCCCAGCCCGCCCATGCCCTCAGTCCCCACAGGGCAGCCCCGCCATGCGCCCACCAACCCACCAGGCAGTCCCTGCCTCCACACCTCTGTAAAGGTCAGGACCGGCGCGGGGTGGGGGGAACAAAAAGAGTACACTTTGTCCCGTGCAGAATGAGAAATTTTTTGACATTTCAAAAAATGTTGCAAGACAGGAAAACCCAGTTCATGTCACAGCCCAGCAGGCACGAACCCAAGGCAGCTTCTGCCCTGCCTGTGTTCACTTGCAGGCACAGTCCATCTCAGACACTGTAACGCAATCCCGCATAGAGCCATCAAGCATTCCCTAGCCCTTGCCCGTCCGCTCTTCTTGTTAATATCCTTTGGGATGCAGGGCTGTCGTATGGATCATCCAGTAAAAAGGCCACCTTAATCTCAGCTATGCCAAGCCACTTGGGAACAAGTAAAACAACCAAAGTTGAGATTACATGCAGGAATATTTAGACACAGAATTCTCACAGAAAAAAAAATCCTTATTTCTGGGAGCACTGGAACAGATTAAGAGATTGCCTAGAGAGGCTGTGGAGTCTCCCTCAGTGGAGATGCTCAGGAACCATCTGGACACAGTCCTCTGCAATGTGCTCTGGGATGACCCTGCTTGAGTAGAGAGGTTGGGCAGGATGACCCACTGTGGTCCCAGCCTGACCCATTCTGTGATTTCTGTTGATTTAGACTATCAGCCTCAGTCCACATTCCCATCCATGATGCGCTCCAAAGACTTTTCTCTTCCCAGTTATACCCGGGACTCTAAGAATGAAGAGGAGAAATATCAGGACCTAGGTAACATGAAGAACTATAAAGGTTGCTAACTTTAGGCACGTGCAGGTTTGACTCAAATGTGCTTGTTTCCCTTCTTGCCTCACCTCTCCCTAGTTGCAATTTGGAAGGAAGATGTAAGTGCTTGAAGGAGCCAGGAATCCGCCAACCCAGAATTCAGAGCACCAAGCTATGAAGATCATGGTGGTGATGGCCTGCAGTTCGTGCTGCCAGTCACCATATGTGACTGGAAATGGGGAACTACCGGAGTAGTTCCAAAACAGAGAAACAGTCAGATCAGCAGTGAAAGACAAATTTAGCAAACATACCTTGGATTAAGACACAAGGAGCCAAAGGAACATCAAAACACTACAGAAAGGAGGTGCTTCTAGTAATATGGGTAATATATTGGAGCTGTTTGTCCTGAAGGTTACAAAAATTATCAAAAGGTTGCAGGGTTAATCCATAACTTGATATTGATAACATTTATTTATAGTCTAGCAAATTGGGAGAACCTTGATTTCAAATTTGCTCTGTAGTAACCCACCAAGAGTCAAGTGCTCCGTTTCCAAGAGTGCCCTGGCAATCTGTGTATGCTTCACAACGAAGGGGTCTGACACGCTTCAGCTGTGTTCCCTTCAATGACTTCCTCAAGGAAGACCAAAATTCGTTCACTTCTGCCAAGAGAGTCTTGCCGTGTGCAGAGGAATATCCTAGCCCATGGAAAACTTTGTAAAGCATAACAAAATCACCTACTAAGTAACAAATTATTTCTATACAATACCTCTTGAGTGAAAAAAAATTTGCCTGGCAGCAATTTGGGATATTTTGGGCATGTAGGAGGAGGACAGCAAAAACAAGAGAAAATGCATAGACTTATGCACATGCTCAGAAAGCACCATGCATGCATGGATCCATGTCTGGAAAAGGAAATGCCAAGAACACGATACTGCTGGTACTCTTGTTCCTATCCAAGGTATCGCTGTAAGAGACAACTTGCAACCTAATGTACTGGCCCCTGCCAGGGGGCAACAATTCCTCAGATATACAAATTTCCTTACCTTTCCATCATGAAAATTACCATTAAAAATTCTGTTCCCTGTCTTGCTCCACTTAAAAGTGTCTCAAGTATGTCAGTATTTCTGAAACTTAGAGAGACAGTTAAAGAGGAGTGTTAACAATTTTTTCCCTCACAAAATTATAAATCATAGGAGATCTTGGAGTTGTGTAGAGGTTTCAATCTAAAAAGAATCCCAGGAGAGTTTGGTTATATGAAGAAACTTACCTTAAAACAAAACAAATAAACAAAATCCCCACACAAAAACATACCTTCATTGAAAGCCGTACTGGCAGTATCCATGAGGTTGCACAGGCATCCTGACAGCTCATTTCCTGGATAAACAAGTTCTTACAGCTGATTTAAGGTGTAGGCAGATCTGTGTATGGTTTAAATTCTTCATCTTCCTCTCTAAACACAGCAATGATATAGTTAATATTTGGACTGTTGTGGGGTTTCTTAGGGTTTTTTTACTACTTTATCATTAATCTGATAGTAAAAATGACTTCAATGTTACTGGTAGACACCAAGGTGCTGCATTCCTAAGGGTGGAGCTTAACAACAGGAGCACCACTTAGCCCTGCCACGTCCAGAACCCCAATGCAAGAACCAAAGAAGCCTGGCAGACAGGTTCTCTGCTGACTATAATAAATACTTGGTCCAGTCATGCTGTTAGATCTGGTAGGAGATACACAGGCTGGTGAAGCACTTGGTCTGAGCGTCCATACCCATCCTGGGTGAGCCCCCTGTCTGGGCTTGTTACATATGCTGTAACTGCTATCCCTTCTTCCTTCCTCGTCTGGCAATCTGCAAGGCATGCCACCCCGCCAGGGAGGAAGTCAGTGGGAAAAGCAAGTATTTGAACAATTAGACTGAGAAGAACAAATTTGAATCCAGGGACATACTGGCTGTTGGTTTTAGTTACTGGTGACTCATCTTGTTTCCCACCAGGAAGCCACAGATCAGTGTATTTCAAGTATTGCTGATTCCTATTATCTGTTAAACTGAGAGAACAAGGAGGAAGAAATTAAAAACACTCAAACCGCAGTAAGAACATAGACAAATAACATATGGGCACATGTAATAAACCACTCTTGCTAAACTACACATAAAAGCATGCTAAAATAAAACACCTAAAACTAGTCAGAAGAGTATTCAGTAGGGTTTTTTACCCTACAGGTCATCCAGATTCATCTCACAGTCGTCCACCATGAGCAGATAAGCACTGCTCATAATTCTAACTTGGTGCTGGTTTGCAAAAAAAAAACCAAAAACACCACAAAATCAAAAAAAAAAAAAACCACACACACACACGGGGGGACCCTTGGTTTTGGTGGTTTAGTGGGTTTTTGTTATTGTTGGTTTTTTATCATGGCAGAATCTAGTGAGGGAAGCATTACAACAGAAAAAAATACGACAATTCTCTCCTCCTAAAGCCAGGATGTTACATTCTTTCTCTTGGATGATTCCCAGAAAGGTCATTCCTTTCAAGGGCTTCCACTCTCCTTCCTGATTAGACTAACTAGAGTACACCAGGGAAGAAAATTTCTATATTAAGCAATTTATGGAACTAATGGCAAGCAATCAAATCTCCTCAAAATTTAAAAAACTGGTAACATACAAAAAACATCCCACGAGCTTGCCATTACATTTTTGGCCATTTTGAAATGATCTGTCAAGTATTTTAGGAAAAGACGCTGAAATTTTCCGAATTGCTTCAAAACCTTAATGCAGGTTCTAGTATTTTGGTGGTAGAGGGATGGAGGCCTCAATCTGCACTGGGCTTCAGAGAGGTGCAAGGCCTTGACATGCACCTCAGTGCCCCAGCAGATGTGTGCAGATAGACTTCCTTGTAGGGCCTCTTGACTAGACACAGAGTTCCAGGACCCAGACTGTATTTCCAACACGTCACAGTGGTGTGAAATGGTGTCACTCTGTCAGTGACCACACCGTCCACTTCATACACCTCGTTAATTAGGTGGTAGGTATTAAAGCAATGACAGGAGGAAAAAGTATGCATGTAAGGAAGGAAGGAAGGCAGCACAAAAAAGATTACTTAAAATATTTTGCTGTTGTAAAAAATCCTCTGTCTGTTCTAGTCATTCACTGAAATTAGACTCCAGCTAGTTTGTTGTTCATGGGTGCACACACGTACACACTCACATTCTGCAACATGTTGTTATCTGCCAGTTCCACCCACACACCTGCAGACCCCGTCCCTAGATGTCAGTCTCAGTTTTAGATAATCCCACATATCTTATGAGATGTTTCAGTTTTCTTGTTATGATGGACATAACTAAAAAAGGTTTTCATGCTAAATAAAATGCAATGTCAGACTGTGAACTTAGTGAGTGCTATGAATATCTGGATTGCACCTCAGGTTTCAACACCAGCATAATGTCACAGAGCGTGCATTTCTCTGTTCTTGACAGTAAAAAGCCTTGGAAAGGACATTGTTACACAATACTACAGAGACAGCAATCTGCCAACTCCAGACTGGAACTATAGTAAGTACTTACTGTACTGCACACAGTAAGTAATCTCAGAGTGTGGAAGGGGCACAGCAGAATTCTCAGTTGGACAAACATTCTATATCTCTCATTGAAATTTTAAAGACTTCACTGTTAGTCACAACGACATTTCTTGACATTCATTCACCACTGCACAGGTGAATTTGGAGTTTGTAAAAACCAGTGGGTAAGTGATGCACAGCTAACAGAACTAGCACCCCCAAGACTCTCCAAACTACAATGGCAGCAACATCACCCCTCTTTTTCCTAAAAGAAGGCCTAAAGCAAAAAAAAAAAAAAACTTCACTACAAGTAAGCACAGATCAGGTTGCCAGGTTTTACCTTTAGCATCTGATAAATCAGCCAAGAAAGCTACGATGTGAAAATCCTCTGGGAGGAACCAAGTGAAATGGACTGGAATCAGATCAGATCTCATAAGCTAATAAATACCATGTACATTACCATAATAAAGAGAGAAATTACACTCCCTGGTAGAAGGGGCTGGATATATAATAAGACAACATCTTATTATATAGAATCAATAATGTATGTAGCAATTAGACAACAACATACGATCATCAGATAAGAAACAAATTCTTGTTTTAACCTGGCTATTCTACAGGATGTACTCTGTTGTCATCAATTTACAAACAACTTAGAAATAGGTAAAATAAAGTCTTCCCTATGTGAAAGACATAAGATTTTTGTTTAGAATACAATTTCCCAAATATATTTTCAATTGTTTTCCCAAGTCTAAGACTAATTTGTGTTGGAGTATTTCCATGATATACATACAGAATCTAAGTCACAAAAGAAATCCGATTTGCCTTAAGAATGTACTATGAGAACAGGCATAATTGGGAACTCATCCAAATTCTCCTGGTTTACTCTACAGCATTCTGTCTACTGGACCACAAAGAAGCTATTTGCTGCTTCCTATTCTACAGTTTTTGATTTAACCAAACACCCCTTTTTCTCCAAAAACACATCCAGAGTTACTTTCTTAGCTACCAGTCATACTGTACTGGTTTATGTTAGTTGTGAGGGGAGCAATTAGCTTGCCAAGCACTTTTAAATTAAAGAATTGACAAATACTGTTGGACAGGATCCTCTTTTCAGGTCCACATCAGAAATCCCACTGACTTCAGTAGAACCACGATCAGACTCATTGTACACACACACAGAAAACCCACAGAAGAAATATTTAATAAAAAGAATGTGGTGCCCTTTGGACAGTGTTACATGAAAGGAGGGAAGTCATATGAGAAGGATGCATAATAGAACTGATAATCAAAAAAAGCATCATCATGAAATAGTAAAATCAGTACTGCAATCTGTTTTATGTTCACTAATATAATTCCTATTCAGCTGCCCATATTCCTAGTTTTCAAATCCTTCCCAATAACTTGACACATCCACATGTGTTTAAAAGCCACTGTACTCATCTTCTTCAGGGCTTCTCAGAATATTTCTGGTTTTCTATTTAAGCACTTAAAAAAATCCCTAATTTTTTGTGATAAGGACCATCTTCACTGTTTCCCTGGTACAGTACAGAGGCACCTGGTCAATGCTTAAACTTTAAAATATGGCTGTCTTCATTTTAAGAACCCTACACTGCAATAAATTTCTTTTACTTCTGCCCTTCAACTTTCCCCAAGGATAAAGCTGCAGAGCTCAGAGAAGTTCCCAGTGTCCACTTACTACAACACTTCCTTTTCTCTCTTTCTTCTTTTTTTTTCCCCTTCTGCTTTTGGACTTTTTTTACTTTAAAGCCTTTGCATTAATGCAGTATTGAAAAACCTGAAGGCCTTACCATCACAGAAGACAATAGTCTGGACTAATAACACTATTCAAATTGCATATAGTGTCATACAGTATAGTAGCTGAGTGGTTTTCATGCCTAAGAGACAACTCTACATCACCTTCAGGCACTCCAGGCTAACACTGACCACTGAATCCAATATCCATATTGTCCAGAACGAGAACAAGTGGACCCTGCTGCTGACCGTATGCCTGTTTTGCTTCATCTGCTGCTCTGAGCAAATGCATTTTTTTCATGTCTGGAAAAAATGTTTTTACAACTGCTTACAGAAATATTGCAAATAAGACTGTTAGATTGTTCCCTTCTAGCTTACTCCTCCCAAAGGGATTTTAGGAACTGTCTCTTTGCTCTTTATTGTTCAGTTAAACCCAGTGACTTTTTTTATACTCCCCACTGCTTTTGCATGTCACCTATAATATATTTTTAATACTGAAAATCTGTATAGCATGCAGTTGTTTAATGCCCTCCATTAAAGCCTCTCAGAGCATTTTGTTGTCACTAATCAGTTCAATCTCACCAACCCAGGCATACACATACATTATTCCTATTCTGTAGACAAGGAAACTCCTACAGAGAAGGCTAAATGGCAGAATTCATCCCTGCATTCAAACTTCAACCACTAGACCATGAACAACTTGCAAAAAGACAAACTATTCTCTGATGCTCAGATATCTGTATGACTCTATTAACAGGAATTCCTCCAATAACTTGTTGTGTCTTCTCTCAGATACTTCCTTGGCCACTCATTTATTAGCAGGCTACCCACAGATGTTAACATACCATACAAACACCAAGAACAGAGGCCAATAGGAAAAAAAAAAGTCATTAAAAGGTTCTTCTCCAGTTATTTTAGCATCATATAACAAGTTGCAAAAGTCCAAAGTACATAAAAACTGTAAATTTTTACGTTTTTCCCTTAACCCACTGATGACTCCTTTGGCTGGCATCTTCAGCACTCTTCACTTCACACTGAACCACTTTAAACAAGATACTAACAGAAAAACGGGGGGAAAATAAGTTTCTACATCTCAAAATTTAACTTTAAAGCTCGATTTAATTTTAACTTTAAAGCATGTTTAAGTACTGAGATGTGCCCTGTCATGTTGTAAAAATGATACCCCCAATTCAGAAGTTTAACATAATGAGATGTACAAAAACCACCTATGTATTTCTCGCTCAAATCTAAGGAGTGGGAAAGTACTATGTTCAAGAACAATCTTCTGCAACTGATTAGAAATGCTACAGACTTTCACAAACAAAAATGGAAGTAGTTTTCCTAGGTCAGGAAACTATTTAGACAACAGGTAGTGATGCCCTATACTAATGGAGTTTTTTTAAATGTTAAGTGAAATGACAGATTGCAATCATAGCATTGAAAAACTCCTGTTGGAGAGCAATGCAACTTTGGAAGTTCCGACATCATACCAACACTTGCAGAAATATGAGTCAATTCACATTGTGACATTAACCTCTATTTTTGTTTATTTCCTATTATTACATGTTACCATTTCTAGATTAGTTTTCACTTTGTTGCATAGAATGCAGACTGTTCAAAGGATAAATCACCAATACATATGGAAAGAAGTTCCCCTTGGTAGAAACTCTGCCCCACTTGTAGAGATTAACATCTTTGTGTTGTTAAGTATCATATTCACTATGTCACAGTCCAGCAGTAAGAATTCATGATCAAATTGGCACAAGTCAAGCAAGGATGTCAAATGTTCTGTAAGTCAGTTAATCTTCAGTTATTTTCTATAAAATGTACACTCTGCCCCAGCAATGCCTGCAAAAGAAGTTGGTCCTTAACCAAGAAAATAAATGGCTTGGAATTAGCTCATATTGACCCGACAATAACAATTTGCAAGCAGGCAGTTAATGCAGAACAGCTGACTTGGAATAATTTACTTAAAATAAGGAGTTAGAGACCAAGCAGGTTATTCATGTATGTACAGTCTCAACATACATGCACTTACATTATGTCAGACAGTCTGGCAACATTTTGATAAAATACAGCTACACCTGTAGCTTATGGTAAGTTATGTTTTTTCAAAAAAAAAGTTATGTTTTTTCCAAAAAATTCCATTTCTTCAAGCTCTGTCTTTCTGGCAAGGTGAAAATGCGTGAAATGATGTCTTTGTTCTTCAAACTTGACACTTTTCACCATCGTGCATACATGGGCAACTAAATATTTGTTTATGGTTTATTTGTAGCTACACCATTCACAGCCTTTTAGAACATAACTATCCCAAACTTCAAAACTGGACAACTCTAAGACAATAAGCTTCTTCCTGCTCTCAGGTTTTAGAACTATCTGCTTCATGTTTATTTTTGCTTAATCTTTGTTTTTACAATGCTATTTATTTATTTCTCTGCTTACTGCATTTGTTACTCTGAAAGCATGAGAGATGACCAACATCAAAACTTGAATTATACCCCATGCAGCAAGGCCACACAGAGACCTCAGAACCCCCCAGGGAAACAGGCACAATGTTATCTCCCTACAAATATCTGCCCTTCTGCTGGGGGCAAGGCAGCAGAGCACAGAAGATGTTGTTTTGTTCAGCCCCATTCCTGGCACCGCAGCCCAACAGCAGCAGGGAAATTTTGGCAGGGAACGTCAGCGCTTGGACCGTTCGAACAGTTGCATGGGGAATGCAGCCAGAGGCTGCCCAGCTGCTGCCGGAAGAGGCTCCAAGCGACCCTCTCACCTACTGGGCCTCTCTGGCTTCACAGACCGCTCGCCGATACAGTGAAGGTTGTAGCAATATCATGAAGACTTCTCACCATCCACAAGTGCATTGGCATAGGCTCTACTTGGTAGCTAACTGCAATGATCCAGGCACTGACTAGATGCTGAGTTCATTTAAAGAAGCCTCAGAATCACATCTCCTACCAGAAATAAAACCAAACCCACTTTCAAGTCAGTATAGCTGCCATTTGTCTGTTGTTAAAAGAGAATTACATGAGCATAGGAATTTGTCAGTGGGCAGTCTCAGCTTTGTACTAGACATATGATTTTATATGAAATCCAGATGTCATTTAGAACAGTGTCAAAAGTCAGCTTAAAATTAGTATTCACCAAATGATTTTTTGAAAGAAAAAATACGCTTTGCAGCTTAAAGAAGGAATTGTAAAAATATCTCAGACTTGTGTATTTTTCTTAGCAATGTCATTGGGGTTTCTCTGGTACAAACAGATAAGCCTGAAGAACCAAGAATGAAAATACTTTCCATGTTTCTGTTTAGATATGGCTCATAACTTATAAGACTATGAGTCTCAGTAGTTCCCCCAGAGTACAGAACTTCCCACCACTACACTTGGATTTACGTGCATGCTATCTACCTACATGAAAAGTCTTGATACACTGGAAAAGACCAAGACAGGTTTTCTACGTTTATTTAGCAAACAAATGAAATTACTTTCAACAGTCTTCAGTTCTCTTAGGCAATACCAGAAGTGCCTGCACACTAGTCTACTAGTCAGTGCAAGCAGGGAAAAAAAGCCCGAAACATTTGTAATTTTTTTCCGAGACAGCCACCCCAAAGTTCTACCTACCACTCTACAGAGTGAGTTCACCTTCATGCCATGCTGTGCCTACCCAAATAGTAGCAGTCACCCACTTTCACTGAATAAAATGGTGCTTTATTTGTAAAGATGTAAATAAAGCTCTCTTTGTTCATGAAAGATCTCTATTCTTTTCAGCAAAAGGCATGATCTCATCATTCTAATATAATTGTCCCATTAATTGCATGAAAGAAACTTTGCATTGCCACAGCTGGGACAGATCACTCTAGCAGGTGAATCCAAAAATCTAGAGGGATGCTTACAATTTACCTCACCAACAGGAAGAAGAATGTGTGTCATTTAGCTTTTCCCTAAGAATGAGAAAGAAAGCAAAATCAGCACGGGGCTAGGCTGACATCGAGATGCCATTCAAAGAGTATCCAGACCCAACAATGTCTCAGCCTCATAATAAGCCTTTTACAATCAGTTGTGCCTCAGCTGCACTGCAAAATTCCATCTCAGAAAGGGACTAAAGATACCTTTTAGTCAGGAACATTCCGTTGCACCTTCAGGAACACCCATTTACTTTAATGGTTGGTGTTGATATTTTCTGCTGCAGGGTCATCTTGTAAGTTCCGCACAGACATTCTTTATGTAGCTTTTTTTTTTTTTCAACTGCAGGCTTTTGCAGTTTAGATTTGTAAATTTTTGCTGTTTGAATTTGTAAATTACAGCAAGGACAATTTCAGAAAGAAAATGCTATTATTATAGTTTAGGGTTGCATTTTTTTTAGAAGAAAACATTGTGGTCATACAATAAATAAATCTGTTGTAATAAATAGTACTGTTCAATACAGTGTTTGAGCTAGTGACTTTCTTTGAAGTTGCTCTTCCTTCCAGAGTTCTAAAAGAAGAAGTGAATGAGAGATGATCAGATACAATAGCTGTATGAAAGAGAAATCCTTTGCTTCAGACGCACCCCAGGAAGTAGATAGTTTCAGCAACTTACCATTCATTCTTGAATCTACAAGAGTACTCGAGTTGTTTCTAAAACAAACATCACGAGTCAGCTACAACAGAAACAGTGTCACCCTTCACTGCTTTGAGAGTTTCAATTTATCGAGACTGACAATCTACAGCAGATTGATACTGAAATAGCACTACTCATCTGGAAGCAAGGATGCTGCTAACAGCCAGCGTGTTTGTTCTTTAAGTCCCACTAAGAAGCCTGAAGTTCTTGTAAGAATAAACTGTTCTTGGTGACTAAAGCCAGATTCAGTAATGTGGAGTTTCAAGATTAGACCTGTGCCCTAAGCACTACAGAAGGCAAGACCAAGTAAAACACTATCTCCACCACAGGTCCTTCTACTTTTCGCAGCTGGATGTTGTGTTGTACATCAACACTAAGCCAGAACGGGTGAAGAGACTTTTCACCTTTCTTTCAGCTCATACTCTTGTGCCCTAGGATTGCAGACCTACCCTTGTACTCACATTACTTCCACTTGTATTTCTTCTAAAATATTGAGTTTGCCTCTTTTGTTTCAGAGTTTGTGTCTCAGACACCTTACTCTACAGGTACAGCTGTTTTATCTGCTTTATCTGACATGAACTCTTGCACTTTGGGACTGAGTACAAATTGTACAAAGGAAGATCCATTTGAGGGACCATATGTCAGTCTGACCTGCTAGATCTTAGGCCTATCATACTGACACAGAAAATGGACTTCATCCTATGCCTGGATAAACAAGTAGGGCAAATCCTTGGCAAGGGGAACCATAAATTGCCTCCTTTAGGTATCAATATTTATAATGTTTCATATCCTGAGATACATTAACTAGGATAAGCTCTGTGGAGTTCTTCCTCTGCAAAGATGAAGTACGGCCTCCCACACTAATAAGTCCTCAACTCATGCATCTAGCAGAACAAATGCTTTAGCAACTCCCACATTACCAAATTAACTTAAAAGCATCTTAGGACAACCTTCATGTTACCACTTCAGGATACATAAATCGGATTACTGAGAAAGCAGGTTTTCAAGAACTGCAGTGCACTCCAGGGCATTAACAGACCCCCCTGAGTCTCTGCTGTTGCTCCTGCAGCAGCTGTTCCCCCTTTCATTGCAGTTTGGGGTAAGAGCATCTGGATTTCAGCCCAATTTTATCAAGTTCCGAAAAATGGCACCTGTAGGTGGGCTGGTCTTCAGTCAAGCTGACAAAGGCATCCTCATACTCAGCATCCCTGTTCCAAGCTGGCCTGCTTTCCACTCCAGCATGTTTCTCTGACTCGAACAAGCTCTAAATACTGATACCCTGCTCTAAGTCACATGCCTATGGAAGGGAGCAGATCAGCAGCATGGGTGGCTCTTGGCTGTGGAAGTGCCAGAAGCAGCTTTGCAGGGTGAGGGGTTGCCTACAAGACCCCCGCCCCTGCAGCAGATATGCTTGCTTCCACCCAAGTTTTGGAATAACTAATTTGTCTTAAGAAACTCCTCCAGCTCAGAAGAGGTTACAACCTCCAGCCACCTGTCATAACCCTTCTGCTTGAGATTATCTGCTGGAGGGGCTCTTATTACAAATGTTCCACAATCTGTTGCCTTCAAAGTGAACCAAGTTAACTTTAAAAAAAAAAAATCTTTTTAACCTAACTCATTTTGGCAGACAAGTAAGAAAATGACAACATGCACAATTAACAAATCTGAGACAATGATAATCACCAGCTGAAAAGATGGTGAAAAGCAGCTGAGGGGCAAGTTACCTCTTCGGCAGTCATAGCAAGATCCAGACAGTAACTTCTGCCCCTGACTTCATTAAACTACAGTTTTGTCTTCTAAATGGCAGTTTATTTTCTATACTTTGCTAGAATCAAGAAAAATTATTATTCCTCATCTGTGTAGCTAGAGCTAACATCTTCCACTTAATGCACGAACAACAGTCCTTCTGCACAAATGCTAGTGATTATTTCTTTTTTAATCCTGTATTGTTATGGCAGTTCTGGGAAGCCTCAGTTCTTCTGGGGAGAAGTCCTGTTTGATTTGGAGCTGGTGGGAATTTTTTTTAAACTCCAACATCTTTTCTTATTTACAGCAGTACCAAAAATCCTAACAGACTGGTTCCTGTAGGCCATACAGAGATGCCTGGAGCTATGGTAGTAATTCCTGTGAGGACTCTAGGAAAGATCACAAGGGAAGGGGGTACACAGAAACTATAGAGACTAGGCAAGAAATAAGCAATATATGCAAGAGGCTTTGAAATAACTGCCTAACATACATGAGCTACCTAACATGTATTGACTGACACCAGGAAAAGCTATGCAGGTGTGAAGGGGCAGCAATTAAGTTTTGGGGACTCACAAAATTCATCTGCATTAAATGGTTTATGCAACTAAATAGTGAGATTAAGCACCAACTGTTGTTCTAGGCATGCGAGTGCTTTGAAAATTTCATTCCATCATTTAATTTACTTGATTTCTAAAAACACCAAACCTCTTCAATTAGTATTCAACTACACAACAGGTTGCTAGTCTGTAATTCAGCATTATTTTCAGACACAACTTTCAGGCTCATGGTTGTGTTTTCACAAATAAAAACCAGGTAGGGATCTTTATCTCATGATCTTAGGTTATATTCACATCCTGTTCACACACATCTTGCTTTCTGTTTTCTCACAAGGACAGTACAGCTCAGACACTTTTTACTACCGCTTCTGTACTTCCAATTAATTCTTGTAGTTCTTTAATTCTTGTAATATTTATTCCATTTTCAGCTATTGTCAAAATCCAAGTCCATCAAAATTCTCCATTCTTCTTTTTGACTCTCCAGAGAAAAAGCTAAGGGGTGGCTGGTGGATGTGTAGTTTTAAAATTTAAACTAAAATCGTTAGAAGTTAATGTTGTTAGTCCTTTTCCTCCATGGTTTTTCATATCAGATATGCTACATTTACAAGACAGACTTTTTTTAATAGCCAGTAGAATCAACTACAAAAGAACAAAATTAGGTTTTTAACTGTATTGTAGAATTATACTGAGATGATCATGTATATATTGACATAATCTACACCTCAAAAGTTTCTACTAGCAATAAAAGTGAGTTTGCACCATACCTGGGAAATGCCTCTCTGATCCTAATGCACAATTCCGGTTTACTCCATAGAAGAAACCATAAAGTATGCAAGGTAAGCCCTCAAAAGTCATGGTTTTGTGAGAGATTCTTAAAAGTAACATCTGTTTAAATCATTAGAAAATGAACTTAAACAGTTCACTAAAATTTGTTTTGTCAAGTCATCTCAAGATTCCATTAAATGAACCTTTCCTAACACTTTCTTTCCCTACCACTCAGCAATACAATTTAGAAAGCAAAGTGTGTTTGTTCATGACAGATTTAGAAGAGAACACGAGGTCCAAACGTTCTTGAATTTTAGGAATTCTACTCTACACTGTCTTTATTTACACTGGAAGAGCGAGAAAACTGTGAGGAGTTGTAGCAATATCAAAGTGAGGAGTACATTTTAATACGCTGCCTTTGCACCCAGTGTTTCCCGTAGAGAAAAATCAAGAAATCACTCCAATACCAAACACTGCAATGAAAATTTAAAAGAAATATTACTCAATACTGACATCTCCTAAGTCCTACAGTACAGACTGTCAGACAGTCAACAGGGTGACACACCCTGATTTACCTGAAAGGTGAGTTAAATTAGGAGCCTTCATTGCTTTGGCATTCCCTTCCCTCTCTGTGGAGGTCCTGGTCTCCAAATATTGATAAGTAGCATCCACAGGAACAAATAAATTGAAGTTCTGAGCTGATTTTCACAAAATTGCTGAAAACCTGTAAGATAAAGGTGAAGAACACCTGAAGAACAGATTATAGAGAAAGAAAAAAAAAAAAAAAACCTGCAATATGAGGACACAAGATACTTCTTTCTGAATCTAGAAACTCCACTTGCCTAGCTATCATCCTTTACTATGAACAAACTTTCAAAGACTATTTCTCTCTAGTACTCATGAGTCATTTTCTAACATCGCGTCTTTGGCAGCTTGAAGCATTTTGAAAGTGGAAAGCAAACAAAATTGCTTTTAATGCACTCATAAGAGGGTACTTCAGGTTTTTTTAAAAGCCATTTTTTCTCTATCTTTTAGCTGCTAGGAGGCTTTAAATGGGACCCCTGTAGGTTTTTGTCTGTAAACCATACGAGAGCATAAAAGCTTGGAAAACTTGCAGAGATTCTGAAGCAGGTTCACACAGCTTCATTGAAACTGTGTGTGGTTTTGAAGCTCACCAGGGCTCTACTCACCAGGAGCCATTTAAAATTGCCAACTTAAAAAGTAGATTTAAAACTCATAAAGGATTATGATGAAAACCTAAGACTTATTTTGCAGGCTTCCAGTCTGAAAGAAAAAAAAAATACCATTCTGTAAATAGGGAGGAATGGGTTTTCATTCTCTAAAGGTTTTGGGGTATTGTTTCTTTGAAAACACATACAGTAGCCTGAAAAAGAGATCAGAATAACCTCTGTAAACACAGCCTGAATTAACCTGCATCAAAGTGATTTACCTGTATCAAAAGAAGCAAATTGATCAATCCATTATACCAACACATGGTGGCTCAACTATCCTAAAAGCACTGGCAGGACTTTTACAATGGAAATGTGTCAAATCTTTCCCTGTCTTTCGAGGTGACTCTTCTCAACCTAGTTCAGTATCAATCAGAAGAGCCAGCAAGAAAAGGAGGCTTGGAAAACCACTATAAATACCATGAGAAATGTGAAACTACTTTCATTTATACAAAGAATCGGTCAAATAAGATTTTCTAATACCATTATCTCGCTATCACCAATATCTCATAATATATTGTACGGTTTATTAGAACTTGGTGCTGCAAAAGAAGATGGAAAAGTGCTGGTTTGAATGAAATTTTATCACAATAGAGTCTAATATGGCATTTTTTGTACATATACAGTCATCATTGAAGGTTGTGAGAGTTCTGTAAAGAAAGATTGTCAGACTGGATTTTTACTTCAGTCAACAGAGAAATTCTAGTAAGATAACAAGAAGTTAATGGACAGAAATTAAACTGGTTTTTTTTTGTTTTCTGATGACAAGTGGTACAATGGATGGATGATGTTTGATACTGTTTAAATTTGTTGTGGGACTGATTTTACCACTAGTATTAGCTTTTATACTCATTACTTATCAATTTTATACTCATTGTTAATAAAGAATACTCAGCAGTCCTGTTGATTTTAGATTAACCATTCAATATATCAGCAGCTCTGCAATGCCAGGGAATCAATGGAGCTGTTCACTGGAAATATAAAGAACATGGGCTTGGTCACAGAAGCCTAATTTTCCACAATCACAACCAGCCATGGAATAAATTCCTAATTCAGGAAGGTCTATGTAATGTCTCTTCTGTTAAAATATAATACTCCAAAAGCTGTTTTGCCTAGCACCCTCTTTGGCTAGGAATCCACTGGCCCACACCAAATGACCAAAATCTGTCATATGTGAGCCCTTGCATAAGAGCAGGAGGGAGTAGAGATCAACAGCTTGCTAAGTCCTTACAATAGCTGAGGGTTTAAAAAGCTTCCAGAGATACTAAGGGAAATATTCAAACCATGAAGAGGATACCAAAACATTTATCCCTGCCTGTTTGGAGGGGACAGAGGACCTGACCTCACATGTAGATAAAGGAAACAAGATACATTGACCAGGTCCTTAAAAGACTTTGTTGCCAAAGACAGGTCCAGCACACACACCTTGTGAAGACACTTGAGCTTCAGAAGAAGGTAGAGACGGAAACAAGGAGGGGAAATGGAAAGGGCAAAAGGAAGGGGAAGAAGGGGAAGGGAAGTTTCTTCCTGGATCTCAAGGGTAAGTAGCAATTCTGAAGCATGCCATTAATACAGCAGAAGTGTAATGTAAACAGATACTCAAGTAGCCTGTTTAAAAAAAAAAAAAAAAAAAGAGAGAGAGAGGAGGGGGAGAAGCACTATTCAAGTACTACTCAAAGAGAGTAAAGTCTGGAAGAGCACAGCCCATGGCTGGCATCTCAGTATTTCTTTTTTACCACGTAGACCAATTTGAAGAAAATCCCTGCAAAGAAGCTTTCATAAGATGGCATTTTTGTGATTCAGTATAGCACCAATATTCCTTTTGAGTTTTATAACTGTTCCTAGAACATTCTTGGCAATGAATTTAAACTTTTTGAAAGAGGTCGCATTTCACTGTAAATGGTTATCTGGTATTCACAACACAAAATAAGCATTTGAATATTTATTGTGAGCACATTGCATTTTAGGGAGAACACACAAAGATTCTTACCACAATTATCTTGTTCCAGCTTTAACATATTAGCTGTCACCTCTTTAATGGATCTTGTGAGAAAGGAAAGTTTCTTTCTTTAAGTCTCTTTTCCCCCTGAACGCAATTACCACCTCATTCAGAGCTCTTTGTGTCCACCTAATCTCTCTGATTATGTCTCTGACACCACCACAATACTACATGACTGACATACCTGACAGCTGTGACTAGTGACAGAACACTCACAATGAAAACCAGCTCTATGCAGGATGAGTATTACCTACCGCCAGCCTTACAGAACAAACATGGAAGGAAGGTAAAAAGGGGTGGGGGCATTTCACGACTAGCCTAACCCCTACCGATTTCGCCTCCTTTTAGAGCCAAACAGCATTGACAAGCAGAGCCTCTTTGTACATACCTACCTAATGAACCAATTGTTGGGTGAATACAAAAGAACACCCATTAGTATTTTAATTTTTAATTTATAGAGTGGAAAATGCATGTTTGGAGACCTGACTTACAAGCGGGACTTGATGGACCATTTTGTCTCACTCCAGCCCTTTTATGCTTCTGCGGGTCATAACTCCCAGCTGGTGCTCAACTGTCAGATTTAGGCAGGTGGCTACAGATGAGAGTCTGTGAGGAAAGCTATACCTGAAAATGTCATTCCCAGACAAAAACTGCCCCTGGAATCAAGGACAAAGTATTTCAGAATACAGCATTTTGAGCCAGAAAGACATGAATTAGTATTATGAATAATTGAGTAATATAATAGCAGTAATGAATACGCTAATCAGGAAAAATATTAAGAGTGCTTTACAAAGTGTCTTATACATAAAAATCGCATGGGTTTAAGTGGTATTTATACATTAAAAGCTTCATCTTGTCAGCACTGACTTTTTTCTCCCCATTAAAAAAAAAACAGTGAGAATTTTGGGAATAGAGATAAAGCCGATTTTTCTAAATATGCTGATTATTCAGAATAAAAATTTATTTGCAACTCTGAGCTCTTGAGCAGCTCCAGAAATCACACATTCCTAGAATCAGAGAGACGGGGCAAAAATCAAAACATCATTTTCACGTTGGAAATGTCTAGAGTCAAAACTTGCCACTCAAGCATCCAGTTTTCAGAGACAGTATTTACAGAAAATTAATCCAAGTGCTTTATATCCATCTGATTTTACATCTAAAACTGCTCATGTAAGAGTGTCCTCAGACAATCATACAGTAAAAATAAAGCATACAGGATTGAAGGATATGCTTAGGAAAGCTTTGTGGTCAAACAGTATGTTATTGTAAGAAGAAATTTCATTTTCTGTCTTAACTTTCTTATGCCGCACGTAAGATGGTTTTGCTTTTACTTTAGATTCAGCACATTGCATTAGGCTTGAAAAGTCATGCCTGTCTTCCTGATAAGATGCATATTCTTCATTTGCGCTATACGATGAAAAAAGTAAGGCACGAAATTCTAAGTTTTTTGGGAAAAAAGGTAGAGAAGATAGCTGTGACTAAAAGTCAGCATACTCAAGGACTTTTGTTCCCATAATGCCTTTTCTCATTTCCAAAGATGCTGCAGTATAGAAAATGGACATGCTTCACCTGCAGAAAATACATTACCTAATAACCTCATAGTGAACTTTGCTAGCCCCATAGCCACTCACCTCCTCCACAAATCATAGGGGCAAGAATATACCAGCGTTTCACTTATCAGGCACTCCTTCAACAGAAATGCCCCAAAACATTTAGTATTCTAGTTCAAAAAGCCACCACTGCCCTCAGTAACTTACTGTATACACCAAAAAACACTCACAAAATTCTCTTTACCATTTTAACCTTTTATATGATCAAAATAATCTTCTAGACAGCCAGGCCTTGATATGCACCTTTACTAGGTTTTCTGAACACTAATTAGTTTCAGATGCCAAGGCAACAATCTCCAAAACAGACTGAAGCACGTGTACGGAATGTATTATAACTCCATTTGTAGTCAATTATGTGAAAACTTTACAAAGCTGTTGAATAATTATGATTACTAATATCCCAATTAGGTTGAGCAGGTACAAAGACATCCTCAGTGCTACATACTAAGAGAATTTTTAAAAATAATTTATTTCCTAATTTTCTCTCTGACTGGTGTTAAAAACAAGTAAGATGAGTGTAATTAAAAAGACATCATTTCAGGTTTGTTTTGGATTTTTTAAAGTTTGCTGCTTGGGAAGTTTGAGTCAGTCTTGTCAGTCTGAGACAAGACATCGCACGCAAAAAACACAAGAAAATTGAAAAATGTATCAAAACTGACAAAAAGCAAAATGAGAGAAGAATTATACCTAAAACTAATTCTGCTTATTTTATCAAAAGTATTATGGCTTAAACTCTTAATCAAATCTGCAGTCTTG
The DNA here is from genome assembly GCA_038380795.1 of Pyrocephalus nanus. Lineage (NCBI taxonomy): Eukaryota > Metazoa > Chordata > Aves > Passeriformes > Tyrannidae > Pyrocephalus > Pyrocephalus nanus. The sequence continues at coordinate 9,875,319 of CM076261.1, read as the reverse complement.
GAAAACTGGTCAGAATTGTTCTATTTTTCTGTATCCCTAAAAGATGTAGAGACAGAAGTCAGGACTCCTTCATAGTAAGCACTGGACAACTCAAAGCAAGGTCATCTTGACTACAAGAATTTATTACATAAAGAAAGCAACCACGGGGAAAGGAAGCAATCTCATTTTATGGACTGGGAATGGAACCAGTTTGAAGTGACTTCCTCAAGACTTCTGAAGTCCCACTGACGTTTCCATTCTGTAACTAAAAATACATTGCCTATGCTCAGGCTCTCCCACCTTCATTACTGGTGAAAGACTTTATCCACAACTGGCAAATCATTTGTGTATCAGACTTGGGCTCGAGTTTGCATTGCACACACTGGAGCATTATCTTTTCCAAGAGAAAATCTGCTTTATCCATACATGCTCAGATTTGGTCTTGAGGTGGCAATTATTGCATATGCATTCAATGATGGTTGTAATCACACCAAAATAGTATTGGGATACTTAAACTGGGGGGAGTCATGCACAATTTGTTCTTCAGCAGGTTGGTTACTTATACATCATGTAGTACTAATACAAACTTCTGTTTAATATTTGTATAAAAGCAGCCTTAGGAGTAGAAGAGCTAAAATATTAAAAGATTACCTATCCTTCTTATATTTTGATTTGTCTAATTTATAAATATAAGTATGGCAAAATATGTCAAACAGCCAAAACAACTGCTGGTAAAGGTGCTCTAGGGATGTTCTCCAGCACAGAGACATAGAATTACCAGTCTGTAACTTCCACTTCACACTGCAAAGAAAGTCATTGTTATTAGGAGTAAAACAAGTACAATGGGCTGCAAATAGATGCTAAAATATTTAACATCACCTGCAAATCAGGATTCCCTTGAGGGCAGATCATTTGCTCATACTTGTTCTTCTAAATGTGTTTCACCCATACTATACTTACACATCTATGCACATAAGCGCAGTTCACCAGAGTATCCACAGCAGCACATCCTGCACCCTTTTCCTCTCTCACACCCAGTCCAGGTGGCAACAAAGGAAAAAAATGCATAACTATTCCTCCAGTTCTTCTCATCTCAAGAAAAGCCCATAAGAGAGGTGTGAACAGAGTCTAAGACATCAGGTCTACCACAGGAACAGCACACAAAGACAATTCCGAATCTAGAACAAATACATAATTATCTAAACTTAGGGCTTCTTATTGTAATTCAAAGGCAGGTCAGTCTTTTTTCCAGCTTTGAAAGAGACTTCTGATTGTGCTTCTAAAACTGAACAAACATAGGCTTATTTACCCTGAGGTCTTTCTCAAATGAAGCAGCCAAGCCTGCTGAGGTAAAGCAGCAGACAGAAGGTTCCCTTTATTCCAATTCTCTACTCAGAAGTACACAAGACATCACATCAACTAAGGAAACATGCAAGCAACATCTGGCAGAAAGAGAGCAAGAGGAACATGGTAACAGTATCTCACAGAGAGGAGCTTAGGTGTTGGGAGAATAAGGAAAGAATAAGGCAAGACTTCTCTAGTTTAATTCCTTTTAATAAATCTTCCCTTCCTGGTTTCCAGACTGCTGAGAAACAAGGTTTATAAAGAAACAGCAGCGTTAGTGTACTTCTAAATATCAAAGGCAACGTGCAGGGTACTTCAAGTTTTTCCTGTTTTTTTTTTTTTTTCAAATTTCAGTTCTTTGAAAATGCTCTTAAATAAACAATCTCCTACAGAAATGAATTTCACTCACACTTCTGCCAACCTGAAGAAGGGAATAAGTACATAAACTATGACAGAACTGTGCTGTCAAAAAGCTACATTTCTAGCTTAAAGCAGTTTCAGACATCAAGCTCCATGCTACAAAAATAAAATAGCATACAGCACCAAAAGGGTATTAAAGGACATGATATTTAAAAAGTCATGATGGTGAAGTCCCACGTGACTGTTAAAAGGGGAACACTGCACCCATTTCTTTAAAAGTGTAGAAAGGAGGACCCCAGGAACTACTGCCCTGTCAGCCTCACCTCTGTGCCTGGGAAGATCATGGAACAAATCCTCCTAGAAGCTGTGCTAAGGCACATGGAGGACAAGGAGGTGACTTGGGACAGCCAGCACGGATTCACCAAGGGCACGTCCTTGTGGCCTTGCCAACCTAGTGGCCTTTTATGATGGAGTGACTACATCAGTGGACACGGGAAGGGCTACAGATGTCATTATCTGCACTTCTGTAAAGCTTTGACATGGTCCCTCACAACATCCTTCTCTCTGAACTGGAGAGATGGAGTCAATCAATGGGCGGACTGTTTGGTGGATAAGGAATTGGATGGACAGTCATATCCAGAGGGTAGTCGGACACCAGTGACAAGCGGTGGCCCTCAGGGATCTGTATTTGGACCAGTGTTATTTAATTTCTTCATAAATGACATAGATGAAGGAGTCAAGTGCACCCTCAGCAAATTTGCGGATGACACAAAGCTGAGTGGTGGGGTTGACACACCTGAAGGATGGGATGCCATCCAGAGGGACCTGGACAAGCGGGCCCATGGGAACCTCACGAAGTTCAACAGGACCAAGAGCAAGGTGCTGCACCTGGGTCAAGGCAACCCCTGATATCAACACAGGCTGGGGCATGAACAGACCAAGAGCAGCCCTGCTGTAGAAGGGCTTGGGGATGCTGGTGGATTAGAGACTGGACATGAACCAATGTGCACCTGCAGCCCAGAAAGCCAGTTGTGTCCTGGGAACAGGTTGCCCAGAGCAGTGGAAGATGCTGTTCCTGGAAATAACATTTAAGGACAGATTGGACGGGGCTCTGAGCAACCTGGTCTAGTTGAAGCTGTTCCTGCCCATGGCAAGGGAGTTGCACTAGACAACCTTTAAAGGTCCCTTCCAACCCAAACTATTCTGTGATTCTGTGACATGGTAACAATGGGTAAGGTGATTGTGGAACTGTTGTTCAATGATGCCTACAGTATATGAACTGGAGAGTACTCAACAAAATTAGAAATAAGCCAGTTTATCATAGAACAAAAATTTTGTTAGAAGAGAATACAGAGAACTTTCAGAGCCTGCTTTCACATGAAGCTGTGGAAACAAAGTATCACAAAAGGGTTAAAAAATGTGAGCAGGTAATTTAACAGGCCAATAAATGGGAAAAAGGGATAGGTGGGACTCTACCTCCCATCCTTAATCCAGTGATTGAAGATGTTGAGGAAATGGAATGGAACCAGTAAGCAGCCAGGAACACCTCAAAGGAGCATCTTTTTGCGACCATTAAAGAGACAGAGCACTGAGTAAGATGCACCATTCTGGAGGGCTGAAGGCCATACTACTCATGTTAAAATTTACAGTTTTCACACTGACCTGTGAAAAGCTAGGGGCTGACTGTCGGATGGATCATTGATCTGGTCCCAGTGTTACCAGATGGAAACACAATATTAACAGGTCAGCTTCTGTACTGCAATCCCCCCGCTTGCTCCCCCAAAGCCCCCCCCGAAAATTAGCACTGTCTTAAGAGTAGGGAGCTTGATCCCTTACCCTCAGCAAAGAATCCTCTAAACAAAGACAGAAATCAGGTAGAATCAACTGTTTACACATAGATTTTATTTCCGTATTTACAATGCTTAAAATAAAATATATCAGTATCTAGATATTCCCAATAAATGCAAAAATAGAAAACTTCCATTTTCATCAAAAGTGCAGAAACATAAATTAGAAAATGATAACTTTAAAACATACAATGTTATTTCTCAATGTTTTTACTACAAAAACAGATTTGTAAAACAAGCACCATCATTTATCTTACAGAATTCTTTCCATCAAAGCAGCATCACAGGGCAAAACAAGTAGGACATTAGTATAGAAATATAGTAGCAAACCTTTGAATATCTGAAGTGGTATGAACTGTTATAAATTCTTATAAACGCTTATAAAATGGTTCTATTTTTTTGGAATAGCTTTACCACGTAGCCGAATATTAACTGGGCCATATTCCATTGTCAGCACAATGAAGAGATCTTCAAATATTCCTTCTGCCTTTGGCTTGAACTGGACTGGCACATTGATGTAATGATGAGATCTATAAAAAGGCAATTATGAGCATATTCATTATTAATTAACGAGTAAATCATAGCAGACAGACAAATTCCTGTCTAGTTTTCACTTTCACTAAAATGGTATATCAGATGTGCACTGGATCATCAAGTTTATTTTTAAAGATTTAATTATCTATTTTTCTTCTGAGGGACTTCAATCATAAAGGTCATTTTTTCCTACTGATTATACAAAGTATACTTTACTGCCGCTAGTTTACCTCAATGAGTTTAGTCTTTGCAGTAACATTGACAGTGTGTAAACCATATTTAGAGCACAATTACTGCGTTTCTTCCCTTCAATAATCAAGTTACAAATACACTTAAATTTTTCAACTAGTTTTTTAAATCCCACATATTTGAAGTTACTAAAGTACTTTCCATTACTTTAATTGCCTCCGCATTAAGAAATATTTTGCTGAATCATTGCAAATCAATACACCCATCCTCAAAGAGTGTTTTTGACATTTTTTACACCTTTTAAGGTTATATAATTCCTCTTCTACTCAGATTGCATAAAAACATACCAAATGTAATGGGTGGCTCTGTCAGCTGTCAAAAGCCTAGGCTGAAAAATTTAAAAATATAAACTGTACAAGCAATAAGTTGGAAATGCTGAGTGGCAGCCAATTGGATTCCCTGGCATTCAATAGAAATATCCAGCACTAAGAGACAGGTAACAGTAATAGGCACATACTGGAACAAGGAAAAACGAAAAGCATCACTTAGTAGAAAAAGAAAATAAAGCTTTGTTTGCTTTTCTTGTACCTTCAGTTTTCTCCCCTCAGAGTCCTCTGGAATGTGCTTATATCTCCTACTTTTTCTCATTTTGTTCCTACCTTTTCATATTCCTTTTCTCTACGCTATCTCAATCTATCATAATCAGTCTGTGTTCTTAACTGTCTACATTTGAAAATCATAGTACTGGTCCTACATAAAATCCTTCTTTGCTAGTACCACCCTTAGTGCTAAAATAGGCACATTAGCAAATATGTTTTGTTTTCTTCTTTGTTTTGGTTTTGTTTGTTCGGGGTCTTTTTTGTTTTGGTTTGGTTTTTGTTGGTTTGTTGTTTGGTTGTGTTTTTTTTTACAAGATCCTGGTCAATCAACTAAGAGTACACACTTTCAGAATAAAGACCAGTATGGTACTCTATTTTTTTAATCAGGTTAATACAAAAACAAAGCACTAAATATGTTTTACTGAACCACAATCAACAGCGTACCAAAGGAATACAACCAGATCAGAGTTTCGTGTCTCATACTTCATTGCCAAGTGCTGTATAACAAATCTGGCATGCTCTGTCTCTGTCTATAATATAAAGGTTGAAGATACTTATTCAGCTTATTTTTAAGAAATCTATTTTTTTAAGGGAAGAACATCAGCATGACTAAATCTGCATTATGTTAAAAACCACAAATTTTACTAGGAATAGAGTCTGAAGCTGCATATAACTAGGCCACCTGAAAATTTACCAAAAAAAAGGAAATTCAGTAGAAACCCAGGAGAGCTGCCGAAGTCTATACATAATAATATATGTATGCTTCCTTACATACTACATAACACTCAAAAAGAACAATGTGACCAATCTCAAACTTACACTCTCAAAAACTGAACAGCAAGTTATGTATTATGCTCCTAAAGATATGGCCACATCTGGCTGCCAAATATTTATTTCCAGAATATGAATTAAACGACCTCAGTGGTACTCGAGGCAGAGCACTTTCTTAGCACATGACAGCTACATTAAATTCCTCTTGACCTCCAAACTCAGGTATCCATTTGGTAAGTGCTGAGCACACTATCATTCTCCCCTAAAAGCAGAATCAGTCAGACATTACACAGTCTGTTCTGCAGCAATCAGTTGATTTCTCACAACTGAGATAAGACTCACCACATGTGCTTCCTAATCCAAAGGGAAAGATGCTATTTTTATTTTCTTCAGCTAACAAAACTGGAAAGCTCAGACTCCAGATACAACAGCTCTTTGGGCTTCTACATAGCATAAATGTTCTTAGAAATGAAGCAATCTGGAGCATTTTTCTCAAGTAGAGTAGCCAGAAACTAGTCAAGAATAGTGTCAGGACAAGTAGAATTACCCTGCAATTAATCTTTTTCTCTTAAAAAAATCCCAACCTTTTATATTATTTCAAACTTTGCACTATGCTTGCAACTCAATTAGTCTCATAATACTGTATGGCCCCTACAGGTTGTTGCACCAGTTTCAAGTGGTACTTCTGAAAAGGCAGGCATGTCTGAAGGCAGTTTCATAGACAAACTAAACACTGCAGTAGGTAAGTTGAAAAGAAACATCATGGGTAAGCGCTATCTAAGCCACAGTAACCAGATGGCTCATCAATGAGTAGTGACCCCTGACACCCAGAGGGATGGCTACTGGAAACAAAAATAATTAGTGAAGAAAAAAAACCCCAAACAAACAGTTCTATCTTTACTATTATCTGAAACATATGCTACTCTGTAATCAACTTATTTCAGATGGTTTCTGAAAGCAATACAATAGAAACACCTTTGTTTTCAAACCTTATTTAGAAAGGCATAACAACCTGGTAGTCCTTCCAGAAAGAGAACTTAGCCAAACACTTCTTAAAAAGTCCAGTGGTTTTTCATGTTTCGTCCATATGTTTGTATCATTTAAGAGCCATCTTGTTAAAAGTATTCTTTTTGCAGTAAAAAAAATTAAAATATTCTGCTCTGTCAACAAATAGAACTCTTTCAGATGCAAGACGAAATTCTGTAGCAGGGCTATGTATTGGTACTTGAGATGACACAACTAATTGAAGAAGAACTGGCAAAGCCACTATACCAACTTCTGAAGGCCAGACTCAATATTAAATACAAACTTTCAGTTTCATTATCCAGATGTAAAACTTGATTGCAGAGGATTGCTTTTAAATTTCACCCTCAAAATTAAGAGCACACAACAGACCATGTTTACTACATAACACATTTTCGGTAAAAAAACATATAGGTAGGTGATACTTTATTTTTAGACTCTTATTTACAGAGTAACATTCCAAATTCCTGCAAACAGTTTTCTTATCCAGTTAGCTTTGAACATTACTTTATATGATGTCCAAATTCAGAAGGACCTAGTTTAGGAGGAAACAGTTAACACTGGCTCTCTTAATAGCTTCCTTGCTGCTGTTCTCAAATAAAAGCCATTTAAAACACTTTTAACACTTTTTTAAAAGCATCTCTCCAAGTCAAGTAATTCTGTGCTTTATGCTCATAAATGGGAGAGTTTCTTCAGAGTGCTATATGTTGACTTCAGAGAAATTATTTTTTAAAAAGGTAGGAAAGGCCAGTATTTACAACCAAAGAAAAAACAGCCAAAGTTAGTAGAAAAAAAAAAAAAAAAGTAGACTGACTTTTAAACGTGTTAAGTCTACTTTAAAAAAATGCAGTAGGAGTTTATAATTTCTTACTGAAAATATACCAAATAGCTTTTACAGCATTCCTCAAGAATGTTTTTGAAATATCAGTGTCTTTCAGTGAAGTTAGTCACCTTTTTGTCAGGGATGACAAAATCAAGTCATCCTGTCCTTTGTCTGCAGCTGTACAGTCTCAGACCTAGCTAGTTATCTTTATTTGGACAGATTTTATCTTGGTCCCTACCTCCATAAAAAAACCCTTCTGTGCTATCTCATGTGAAATATTTAATAAAAAGATGACAGTTAAATAGAAACACTGGAACACATGCCTAAGTGGAGTTACAACAATTTGCACTGAAATGTGGCCTTAAGAATACCTTGAATACCTTTGGCTAACACCACCACAGCCCTGTCTTTATAGTAAATGCCAAGCAGATTAGGAGCCAGAATACCTAGCTCCATTTAGAATTTTGCTCCCAGTTTTTGTCCTGTATACCCCTCGTTTCCCTGCGTTTAAAATGGGGACCCTGTCTAAGCACTGAGAATGTATGCTGCACCATTTCTAATGAAATGGTTGCATTTCTGCCTTCCTGACAATCCCACTGTTGCAGATGAGCATGTGAGATGCTGTACTTCTGGAAGAGATGGCTAATACTTCTGTCAAATACTTGCTGTAATCAACTCCACAGACGACTGGGTTTATTTTCAGGGATTGTTACCACCGACTCAAAAATTTCTTTTATGCAGGTAAAATGCTGAAATACTTGGTATGACCAGGCAATTCCACTGGCTGCTCAAACCTTGTATTTGCAGAGAGTCTTTGATGCAGCTCTGCAGGTTTGTCAAATAAGAAGCATGATGAAGGCAATTTGCTTGGTCTGTTGTGCAGGAAGTATAAATGGAAGGAATGACTTGATTGTGCACAGCATGCCAAATGGTTACATGAAGCATTAGGCTTAACATTAAAAGCAGCAGCACTGTTAGAAACAATTTGCAGGGAAGAAATTGGCAGATGCAGAAATAACTGTGTGGTCTCATTCTGCTTCTAACAGAGATTAGAGAACACAGCTTAGCAAGAAAAAAAAAAAAAAAAAAAAAAAACACAAAAAAACCCCCTCACACAAAATCCCAAAACTTAACTAAAAAAAAAAGGCAACAAAAAAACCCAACCCTTTACCTAGACAGCAAGAATATTTTTATCTACATTTTAGCACTGTACATATACACAAGATATTTATCTTACTGAATTTCTTGGTTAATTTTTTTGTTAGGAGAGAGAGAATGTTAGCATATGCATTACTCACCTTAGAGAGTATTTCAAGTGCTTGATGTAGAAAGGCTCTCTGGGACTTAAAAATTCCAGCTGTAATTTAATACAAAATGCTTAAAAGTGCACTATATTTATACCTACCATATTCAATTTATGACATGCTTAAGATAAATCAGGTCACTCAGAAATACAGCTTTACACAGACCCATGGTGTAAAAACAGAGAATGCCCACATTTGTGAATAGAAAAGAGAAAAAATTCTTATCTCAGTATTTTAATGAAGAAATGAAATCACTGTATCAGAATAGTAACAAGCCTATGCAAACTATATTATTTTTTTCAGTTGTAAATATACTACAAATACACTCATCTATTCAGTCACACAAAAGAGAAAAATTGCCGGAGAGTAAAATTCTTCAAATATTGGCCTTTGAAACTAACAAATTAAGACTTCTACTATTGCCATCTTTGTGAAGAATGAAAGAAAACAAAAAAACCAAAAACAGTGCCATTGAACTATCTGTTTAAGATAAAAGTCTGTCAAACTTACCACATGTGTCTTAAGGGAATTATTCCGTAAGTTGACCTTTAGTGTGCATGTTTCCCCAACTCTAGCTGGAGGAAAAACGTAGAGGTCTTGTGGTGCATATACCCCTTGAATCATCTCCTTTTGTCTAATTCAAAAAAGGGATTTAAGATATTAACATTTCTGACTTATATAATCTGGATATATCAATTGCATACTTGAAGATAACAGGTGTATTTTCTGAGATTAAATCAGGAAAAATAGAAAGATCCAGAAAGTATCAACTCTCTCACCTAAAGTTCTATAGGCAAGATGTTTTAGCCAGAAAGAATAATGAAAGCAACGTGTGGCATAAATAACAGGCATTTACCTACACACACTTTCACAGTCTGAAATTTCTCCCCATATGCTTTACTAGAGAACTAGACTCTTCTCAGAGATGCCATGCTTAACCAAAACATCTTACTCCCTCTGACATATTCATATCATCTCAAAGTAAAAGAACTGAAAATTAACTTAAGACTGAAGAACAGCTGTTTTTTGCAGCTGTTTACTCTTTAACCTAGAATCATAGGGTCATTCATGTCAGAAGATACTCAGGTGGTCTCTAGTTCAACCTCTTGCTCCAGTCAATGTGTGAGGTCAGACCAGGCTTTCCAGTTAGATCCCAAAAGCTTTCAAGGACAGAGACTTCACAGCCTCTCTATACAGCCTGTTCCACCATGCAGATGTCCCAGTAGTAACACAGGTTTTGGTTGTGGGGTTGGGTTTCACCCCTCCACCCTTTTACCCAGTTGCAGACACACTGTTTTCAAGTTTTGCCCATACATACCCTATTCTTGCATCTTCTTCAGAGTAAACCTTCCTTTCTGGTGTAACTGGAAGCTCAGTTTTTGTAAGGGCATTTGCAGAAGCTTCCACAACTGGAGTTGCACTTTCTGTTTCAGCAACCTAATGGCAAAAATAGAGAAGCCTGTAAACTTCTCATTCAGAAGTATTTAAGTATTCAGGTATGTAAGTCACTCTCCTTAGCCCAGTCCAAGACCTTTTATTTAAAGTATAATCTTTCAGGAAAAGAAGAGCCTGGATCATTGAGATAAAAGCAACAATTTAGGAGGAATACCTTAACATGCTTCTGAGCTTTACAAATACTTATTTGTTACAAGACAGTTCACAACAAACTAGCAGCGCAGGTGGAATCTCAAGAAGGCTGCTAGCGATAAAGATTTTACTAAAAGCCAGAAAAAAAAAAAAACAAAAAACAAAACAAAACAATTCCTCTGCAGATATTCTGCCCATATGTCTCAAGAACAACCAAGCTGGCTAAACAACTGCTCAAAAAGAAGGAAGGCATAAGTCAGCATTATAATTTGAATTCTCATCACAAGAAAAAAAGCTTTGTAATAATTTCATATCATGAACAACACATCCTTCTCAAAGGAAAGGTCTCTCTAGAGAGGCAGAACCAGATAATGCATTATATAGTATTTGTTCCATTCAGAAATGAGGCCAAAATATTTACCATCATCAGGATGCCCATTTAGTGTATTCTAACACAAGGAGTCAGATCACTCTAAGGAAATACTTAGCAAAATAACCAATTTCAAATTCTGCCCTGCTTAACAAATCCAGCCAGATACTGTTTGGAGTCCCTTGGGTCACAAAATCTCAAATAAAGTTAAAGAACCAAAAGAACCTCCTACACTTATGGTTGTACAACATTATGTCAATTCCTGAAGTGGTGCTGACGTTTTAGACAAGCAGTTGATTCCCTTACGCAGGGAAGATGAAAAAAATAGATTCATCTTCAATAGAGCTGCTATGACAAACTTGTCTTTTAGGCATTCATTTCTTCTATTGAAAGAGCTGCTAATCAGTCTGTCAGAAATAGCAGCAGCCAGAAAAAAAAAATTCATAAAGAATATTTTTCAGTTGCAAATAACCCATGAACCCTACTAGACCCCAATATATAAAGACAAGAAAGGATTTGCACATCTTGTTTCCAGAGCTTTTAATATTCCATGGGAAAAACTATGGGTATCATGCCTCTGTTATCATCCAAATTCTGATTTATCAGAAGGCAAGATAAATGAATGAGAATAAGGTACATTATGGAAAATGATCAGAAGTTACCCTAGTCTTTTTAAGGGCATCTTGAAGTATTCTGTGCTTTACCACAGCCTGTACTGAATTCTCCTGTTTCAAATGGGAGCAGTATGTTAACATTCTAAATGGTTAGAATTGAGTTCTGCTGTTCTAAAGCCACCTCAGAAGCACAAAAATTTGTATAGCTTGAAAATTGGAATTCTTTTGCTCATAGAGTTTAAAAAGATTTTTTCCTCCCTTCACTTCTGGGATACCCAAAGGTGATCAAGCTTTGTGCTGCTGATAACAGCAATCAAATAAAGAGCTCTTAGTTAGCAGTAAGTTTTGTGTTAAGCATAAAGTAATTCATCCCAGTTTGCTGCAAAATGATACACGAGCTGTGTAACTGCCTAACTTTTAAAAGTACATAAACCATGTAAATTAAAAAATGGCACGCACTTAACATCTGCAGTATCTTCAGACAATAGCAAAGGTCATCAACTTTCTACATGCTAAAGGAGCAGCCTTTAGCTGCTGTCTCAGTCTTGTGGCAGGTGCTTGCTACTTCACCCAGAAGAGACCAATAATTGGACCAAAATACTAGTCCAAGACTTCTGTGCACAACGGCAACAGTCACTCTTAGTCAATGATCCATCCCCAACAGCAGCCCAACTAATGCTTCTCAGGAAAAGAAAAAAAATTAAGTTTGAATGACTAGTACTGAGAGGTTGGGGCTGCAAAGCACATGCAGAATCCCTCCTTTCTTTTTCTCTGGGACCAATTTCGGAGATATGATGCTCTGACCTCCTAACTACAGTTTCCAGTGGTGGGGATCGCAAACACATGCAGAGCATAATCAGTACAGTAAGGTAATTTTTCAGGGAAAAAAAAGTGGTATGTGCCACTGATTTTCCTAACTTAACCGTGTTCTTTTAGTTCCTTTCTGAGGTCTTCCAAATTTTTCATTGAAGTGGTGCTATAAATAAATGCCACTCAGCCAACTGCTCCCACCTCATTCTATCAAAAGTCACATTAACCACAGCTGTAGCCCCCTGCTTCAGCAAAACCACCAGAAACCAAGCCCCTTCCACAGTTGTAGTAATACTGTCTAAACCCTTGATCTCTAGGACATGACAGATTATAATTGACTTGTCTTATCAACTAAGAGCTGAAACAATCTGAGTAAAGGTTCTGTGTTGATCCCTCTCCCAAACAGATGTATAGTTCCTGACTAATTGATAAATAAAGTACTTCCTTTTCAAATCTTTCTGAAAACGATTGTGACATGCATTTCAAGTATTTTCTACAAAATTTTCCCGATGTGCAGAGAAGCTAGGAAGATCTAATTGTTAACAGCTTTGAAAAAAAATCAAGAAAAAATCTGACACAGTAGTTCAAAAACATTAATATAAAGTTATGCTGCTCAAAGATTTATACAACTCTGACAACTAGTCACGTTTTAAGAAGAGAATTCTTTAAAACTCTAGAGTTCTGTTAAAGAATTAATCTTCTCTCTATTTCAACTAGCTTGAAAAAGACACATGACTTAGATGTTTTCCTCACTTTCAGGGAAATTATGTTCAAAGAATTTGATGAAAGCTGAATAAAAAACCCTCCCAAACTACACACTATACAGGACTCTTATGCCAACAATCAAAAGTCATTTAACTATCTTTTTTTACAAGCACCCTTTTCAACAAAATTAATTTGGAAAGAACAAGGATCCTACAAAATAAAAGGTAAGGTACCCCAGCAAGAAGGGTAAATAAGATTCCTACTACTGAAGCAGGTTTGGTTCACTAAAGAAAGATCCCAAATCTTTAGGCTTAGAAAACTCAAGTCAAACCCTCTGGAAAGGACAGCAAAGCACATATAGCAATCATGCAATACGGAATGTACAAAGCTCTTCACATTCAGTCTATTTAACTAATGATTAGAACTAATTCTTCTTTATGGTAAATCCTCTGTCCTATGTAAATTTTTCTTGTATGGATGGTGAGGTAGGGATTAAAAGTAAGCTAAAGAGAAAGAGCACAGAAAACCACTTTAACTCCCAACACTCTTCTTCCAAGCCTTACTATAAAGTTCAAGCTGAGGAACAGCAGGGCAGCAAAGGAGAGCTTAAACCCAATTGCTTCCATACACAAATCTCAGCATCACCCCCACCCACACGGTTACTCTGATAAATCAAATACTGAAACAGGTTCTCTTACAAACATGTGGATACCTCCAATTTGGATATTCGAAAATTCCAAAATTGTATTTACATATTATAGCAAAGGTCAGTTACTTTGCTATTTATTTAATATTTATTTTTTTTGCTATACAAAAATAAAAGCAAACCACTTAGTGTCTGATGCAAAAAAATCTTTGTCTACAGAAACAATTCCTCCAGAAGGCAAGTTTGACTCTCTCCTTACTCTGAGAAAAATCAAGTTTTACATCTTAAATGGCAATAGATTATACCATAAGCACAACACATAAGCAAGAGAAAGAAGGTATTTTTGTAATGTAAGAAAAACAGTATAATTTAGCTTTTATATACTCACTGTCCCAGAAAGCTGAAATTTTAATTTATGTTTCCAACTAGGCTTTTCAACTGGGTGACACTCAAGGTCCCAGAACTGGGAATAATCCCCTTTATCTTTAGGTAAAAATATTACAGCAACCTACAAAAAAAGAGAAAAATTTTGCAGAAGATTATTAAAAATTTCCTGACATCTTCACAATTTTACCTGCAAAAGTTATGGTTCAGCCAGCAGAAAATTTACACACTTCAGAACACGCATGCCACACATAGGTGATCTTGCAGAAAACAATACAACTAAACAAATTAGTCCTCCTTTGCCTACAAGAGAAAATATTGGATGAAATAGGTTGCGCAAGCAATTTCAGCCAAAATTTGAGTTCAGCTAATCTGCTTTAAGCAAAGTCAGCAAAACTTGCAAAATTAATTCTATTAGTAAAATGGAGGAAAAGGGGACCAGGAGGGGAAATAGCACAGCCAAAAAACAGTGATACCTTCCTTCATCAGTCTGTTAAGCTGTGAACAAATATACTCCTCCAGCACTAAGTCTGTCAGTACACTGTGCTACAATTTACTACAAGGCCTGACATTTAAACCATCTTGCAAACTATGAATTTGAGCATTCCTAAAGGCCACCTGTGTAACAAGGGTTTGTCTCCAAAATGTGCTGTACCAGGTTAATTGAAGAATAAACTTGCATTGTTTTCAAAATTGAGGTTGAGAGAAGAAAGAGGAGGAGAGCAGCAGATTGGAAGAGATCACTACAACTATATCTAATTAGCCAAATATCACATCCACTGCAAAAAATAGCACTGTACCTTAACAGCTCCAGCCAAGAGCTTGACATGTCAATAACGTAAATGTTATTCATCCAAGTCTGAACTAGGATTGCTAAGGCAAGCACAACTCTTCAGATTCAAGTCATGGTTTGCAATACTATGAAATTACTATGAAACTGGACAGGATTAAGTTTTTGACTCTTGTACATAGATTATGAATTGCATCTTCATAGAAATCATGTCATAATAATCCATGACAATTACAAGAGCGGTGTTCATGAAGATGAAGAGATAAAACTGCGCACGAGAAGGTGAGAAAAGGAAGCCCCTTACAAACGTATTCGGTATGTCCGTGGATGTGCTTTATAATTGTGGTTATGAAACCCTCTACTGGCCAGGAGATAAAACTGTAAGTCAAATGGAGTCCAACTTTAGGAACAGACAACAGTTCTTAAACAAGTATGACAAGAACGTTTCTAAGGAAGGGAAACCGGTTCTCGCATAAGATTCATAGGAATCCAGTATAATCTGTGATTTTCTGCTGGAATTTTACAAAACATTTTAAACATTTTTCTGTTCTAAAATAATTTGGCCTTAAAAAACCCCAAACAGTAACACAAACACACTACCAAGTTGAAATCAAACTACCTTGATTGCATGAATTCTTAGAATCAACTCAGCTGACAATGTTAACAGCTGAGATAAGCAGATACCGACTACCTGATACAGACTCCAGAACCCATTACTGAAAGGGCAACATTTAATCATTATCAGGTAAAATTTATTTATCATTTAAGATCCTATTTTACAATTGAGATACACTCCTATGCCTGAAGTATTTATAAATGTCAGTTTACCTTCTCTTGTCCATGAGCTTCAAGTGTACCAGAAACACGGGAACATTTGAAAGCAGAGTAAGTAACCCTGTAAACACTACCACTTCCATCCACATCCTGCAAATAAAAGTATGAGTCAGATTCAGAAGGCAAAGGAAAAAAAACCCAAACCCTAAAACAAACAAAACAAACAAAACCACACAATACACCCCTCCACACCCTTGCAAAGGACTGAGGAAAATACACCAAATCAAGCTGCTTTCAAGTGAACAAGTAATATTGACTCCCTAAAAGCAAATTAATAAAGACTGAAACTAGTGCATCTGTGCAGTCACCACAACTACTGACACAGTTCAGAGGTGGTGCACTGCCTCGAACATGGCATACTCCATCTTATGGGGTAATGCTAAGAGTGCTATGCAACCACTTTTCATCATTTCGTGACAACAGACCATAATAATTCTAGCATAAAATCAAAATTATCATCACAGCATTTCAGACTATCAAAAAAACAGGGAAGCTTTTACAAATATCAATGGTACAGCTACAGTAATTGCACAGGCAACAGCACTGTAATTAAAATATCCTTGACCTAATTCAAATTACCTGCAGAGATACAACATACAGCACACTTTCAGCAGCACAAGTCTCAAAACAAGGCAAGTCTAGTATTCTGGATCCAAAAAGAGACACCTGTCTTTCGTGTATGCTTGATTACTTAATGCAATCTGGATGGTGATACTGTATGAGCACAAGCAAACTCTGTAAGCCAGTAAATGAAACACAAACTGTCTCACAGACCACTGATTGATTCACAGTCAAAGAACCACATTAGAGATGAAAAAAAGGAGTAAAACATTTTGCTGATACAGACAGAGAAAAAAACTTTGTAATTGAGGTCATGGTCGAATATATACTCTTTCTTGAGAGGAAGCCAGAAGAGAGGAGTTAAAAAAAACCCAGAGATTTGCATAAAATTCCCAGTGGAAGCTTTCACTCACTTTAACATAAGGTGGTGCAAAAGATGACAAATGCCACTTCACGTTTTCATCCCCTTTATTCTCCATTTCCAGGTAACTCTCTGAAAGAGAAATAATCAGACTAGTATACTAAACCTCTTTGTTCAAGTATCTCTAGGGGAAAGAGTTTAAGCAGAAACTATGTTTCTAGACAAACAAGTTTAATGGAAACAGTTTTCATGGTAACAACCCCAAGATCAGACTCAAAGAATGCTGTCCTAAAATTCTTGAAGGCTTATACAGAAGAAATTAAGAAGTCTTCTAGGGAAGAATCATATTGATGAAGCCTAAATCTCCCCCTTGATAACCCTCCAACAATAATACATAATCCTCTAAAAGAGCCTGAAGCATATCAAAGAATGGTAAGTCAATGCATTGCTGATATTTAGAAGTTAGGCTCTTATAGACCCAGAACATGACAAATAGCAGAGATTTAAGTCACCTCCA
The DNA here is from genome assembly GCA_038380795.1 of Pyrocephalus nanus. Taxonomy (NCBI): domain Eukaryota; kingdom Metazoa; phylum Chordata; class Aves; order Passeriformes; family Tyrannidae; genus Pyrocephalus; species Pyrocephalus nanus. The sequence continues at coordinate 9,858,367 of CM076261.1, read as the reverse complement.
ACAGTCTCACTTGATTGCATCCAGGTTTTTGGCAGATACCTTCACATACCAGTATAAAAAAAAAAACCCAAAACAAAACCAAAAACAAATCCACCACACACCAAAAACCCCTAAAATATACCCAACTCTGCCCCCAAAGATATTATTTGATCATTCAGAAACAAAAAACTCAGAGTATTCCAGTTTGGGACCAAATAAAGTTGCACCAAAAAATCTGTTCTCATCCTAGTATGCATTTGTTACTCAGCAAGAATTAACAGGACAAGATCATCTCAGTCTAGAGCAGGACTTTCAGAAGTTTAGCTGCATATATACATTTTACAGGACATTTAGGAAAAAAGAAAAGGAGTATTATATTACAACCTTCTTCCATAATTTCAGCAAAAAAACTCCAGATAAAATTGTTAAATTAAACTTTGAAAGATCTCTAAATCTGCTGGATAAAAAGTAATGTCAATGAATCATTAAGAAATCCCTCCTTACCTAGAAAAGTGTTACTAAAAAAATCTGGTATCTAGGTAAGAAAATGACAGTTTCATAGAGTTACTTTGAGAATTTTAGGCATTACTGGAATTAAAAGTAAAGACCAAGCATTTCAGACTCCATTATCAACAGTGCCCTCCTTGATCACTGTGTACCAAGACAAGGACAACCAGCCTCACAGCTGATATTCCCACACTTATCAGACTAAAAGAACAAAACCAAAGTCAAGGCACTCAAGTTTCCAAACATGTAATACAGTATAAACAAAACCTCTGAACACAAAATACTACAGATGTTGTATTTAAGAAGTAAGCACTATTACCTGAGCTTTGACCGGGTCTTGTTTTAGGAAAAACAATGTTTCTGTTCTTTATCTCCATTTTTGTTAGAGGGAGCCTGGAGAGAGGCTTTTCCACATGAACAGTAGGATTTTCTGACTGTGGAGTAAATACATCACATCTTCTACAAGGAAAGTCTGCTCCAGACACTCTGTGTGTGGCTGCCTCTTGAATATGCACTTTAATAAACTTTTGCACAATTTGGAGAAAAACAAAGTTTTAAACAGTGAACATTGATATATTAACAAGTCAAAATATTTGGTTCTATTCCCCTGAGCTGTAAGAGCTCATGCTCAGCTTTGCACACCAACAGAGAAAAGGTCTCATATGTTAAATCAGGTCTTCTCCAACCTCAAAAGCTTAAAGATTCTAAGACAAGTTTAACTGAAAAGAAAAGGAACATTTACTGAAAATTTGCTATCTACACATTTTAATTCAACAGGAATAATAATTTTAACTAGTTTAACTGACAACTCCTACAACATTCTCTGCTTTTAGAGAATGGAAACAGGGCTGCCTCGTTCAGAAAGCACTTTGTATTCATTTCTGCTACATAATTAGCACTTTAAAAAGTTTCAGTTAATGCTAGTAAAACCTTAGCATATGTTTTGCTAATTTGGATAGGTAGGAAATTAATGGCAATAGCGTTATCAACTACCAGATCTCTTATAACTTGATTGGTTTTGCTACATTCTCTACATTTGTCCTAGTAGATTTCTTCAATCCTTTTCTCATATTGTAGAACATAGCTTAGTTTAGTATGTGCGTAGTCATCATTTCAGTCTCAACTTCCCTGTTTGTTTGGGGTTTTTTAAGGCAGCTTCCAATTCCGTATCATACCTCATTTCCCTCCATGAAGAAGGAAAGCAGATACACTGTTTTATCCTTTCAGTGTCTTATTTCTCTCTCCATGCATTGTTACAATTAACCCAAAATACATACTGGCTGTAAAAATAAAACAAGAGGTCTCTTCCTCTGGGAGAGATAACCAAGGAGTCCTGCTTCTATACTGATGAAAGAAGAAACTGTTGGCTTCTTAAATTTTATTTACATGCCTTAATTCAATCAGGGAAAGGTCTTGGATTAATATCCATGAAGAGCAAGAACCTGTTCAAGACATTCTTTATCACAGATTTGCTATCCAGAAGGTTAAGTTTACCTTATGGGAGCTCCAAAGGAGCTACGGTGACTTGTCCAACAACCTCTTTTAGCTTCTTTTATTTTTAAAATACGACATAGACTACTTTTACAAGTGCATATGTACATACATACACTTAGCATTTTAGAAAGTGATGCCTACGGCAGCGGTGGGTGTAGAAATGCAGTTTTGTTGGCAATTCAGTTGAAGCATTCACAAAGTGTTTCTTCAGAGATGAACTAAGACTCTCAGTTTGCAAAACAGCATCTCCACTTTTTTTTTTTTTTTTTTTTTTTTAAGAGAACTTCACAAATTAGAGCAAATAATGGAAGTTGACTCATACCTAAAAGGTTTTAGCAACGTTACTAGACCTTTTCTGGCAAAGTAAAATAAACAGTTGCAATGTCAACTCTCAAGTAAGCCACCTACCTTTAGTCCATCACTACTCTGGATATAGACTAGGCCACTCCAAGGAACTAATGAAGGCTTTCTGGCAAGTGTAGGATTAGGACTCAGCAGAATTAGTGCACTGCTCCTAATAAAAACAAACAAACAAAAAATCTGAATCAAAAACAAAAAAAACAGCTAGCATGATCATCATGTTCCTCATATTAGAATGAGTGTCTACAATAGCTCTCAAAAAAATATGCATTTCTAAGATAGCAGATAAGTGAAGATGCCCTAGAGATAGTTAAATTTAAGGTATTCAGACATTCAGACAGGTAAAGTACATCCGTAACTATATGTTTCAGGAAAAAACCTTCAACACTAGTCAAGGGAGTGTTGGTGTTCAAACAAAGTATACTGCACAAATTGCATTTCAAGAATTTTTTTAACTAATTCTAGTTTAAGAGAAGCAGATTGCTTTCCTTCCTCCCTTGATCATGGAAAAAAAAGCCTTTCAATTTTATCAATGCTTTCTGTAGTTATCTTGAGTAGAAGATACAGAAGAGTCAAAAATCAAGAATTTTGGACTGTTTTTGAATTTTACCAGTTTTCAGAATGTTTTCAGTCACACTGAAGATTCTCTCTCATGTATAACCACATTAATGGGAATATACTTGCCTAAGTACACACAGTATCTGTTACCGCAAACTGTTCCACTGCCTTTGCTCCTAACCAGCTTGTCTGGGACATTTACTGAAAACTTCTTACACAAATCCAACTTGCACGGGGTTAGAAACGACATATCAATCTAAAGACACAACCTTTGAGGACTTTTATTGCTATGGAAAGGAAATGAGCCTAGGGAAGAAACAATTTCCAAAGGTGGCTCTTGCAACCTCTGGAAATTCCAACAGTTCCCACTTCAAAAGTGCAGTTCCTTTCCCAGCGCTTACCAGTACTCTCAACACTGAGGCACAGCAACATTACCAGAGGTTAGTTTCAGCTCATTTCCACAAGAAATCTCTTGGAATGGTACCAAATTCAGCAGCGATCCCAGGTTTTTGGATATTCCACATTCAGGCAGGTTAGAGATTTCCTTTAGCTCATTCCACAGAACTTAAGGGGGTTTAGTCAAGGTGAAACAGAGTGCAGTCTGTTTGCTCCAGCATGACAGAGTCAGTCCTTGATCCCTAGGCCCTTCTTTCACCCTCACCAAGAAACCAGACCTTCTTTCATGGCCTAACTCAGTGCAAGAATTCTGTCGGCTCCAGCCATTGCAGTGCACAGTATAAAAGATCCTGGCTGGGTGACTGCTCTTGGCACTGCAGGGAGATGGTCAAGAAAAACAGAAAATTGGGCAAGTGCAGCTTGCTGTGCTTAAGTCAGCTGTTCCCACGGATCTCTTTCCTACTTGCGGACCTCTGTTCTTGATCCAAACTAGTTACTTGGACCCAACATGTGAGAATTCAGCCCACTCTCTTCCAGCGAAGAGAGCACATTTTAAAATTCTGCATTGCAAGAAAACTGCTTGCAGAAGGCCCTTAATACCCTCTTTTTAAGAAATCACTCCACAGACAATCCTGAATGTAGGGTATGAGACACTCAAAACATCCTTACTTTCACAGCTACTGAAAAGTTGTTCATTGTTACATGTTTAAGACCATTTGCTCTTGGCACTGATTGAATCTGCAACGAGATAGATATCCTAGCTCTTCCATGGAGCCCTCTTTACTTTTTTCTCACTAATGATGAAAGTTTCCCAGCAATTTACAACTACCTGAATATGAAATTAGTTTTTAAATGTTATCAGTGATGCAGGACTGAAGAGAAGTATGTTTGGGCAAATGTCTTCAAATTTAAAGCAACTACTTAAATACAACTCTGAAAGCAACACCTATTTTTATTGTGGGAGACTTTTTTTTTTGGAAGATGAGTCTAATAACAGGATCTTAAAACTCTTTCTGAACTGACCTTAAAAATCACCATAAATTTAGAAGGGAGAGGTGGGCAGAACTTTCAACTGTTAATTGTGAAAGTCATTGCTGACATCTGTGAAAAGTCTCATACACATATGCAGGGATATTATGACTACTGTGCCAAAATGCTAATTAAGATATGGACAAGCAGACAGTGGCCTGTCATTATTTTCATACCTTTCATTATTTCATTGAGAAGCCAAAGGTTGAATGGCAAAACCCAGTTTTGTGAAAATACACACAAAAAAAAAATAATAAAAAAAAAAAAAATCCCACAATCAAGTTGTGAGGAATATCAGAATTCTATAAGAACTGTTATTTTGGGGTTTGTTTGTTGTGGGAAGGAAGGGAGTCTTTCTTGTTTTTAAACATCTAGACAAATTTTAAACAAAAGCTATTGCAAAAGGAGATTTAAAAGTCTTCAGCTTCAATGACCACCCAGCTCCTGAAAAGTTATGCAATAATAATAGTACTTTCAGGCATAGAAAATTCCTGGCATCCAAGCTAACTATGTGGGTGACAGAAGAACATTCCCTATATACAGAACCATAAAAGGGTAAAGTCCTAAAATATAAAAGCTAGATTTGTGTGTTATTTGACAAAAAGATTAACCTGGCACCAAAATAGTTAGTTTCCGGGCATAGTCTAAGCAAACTAAAGTAAATTCCCATAAACTATCTAAAATTCCTAAATTAACTACACTCTTAAACCAATTAAAAACAAATTCCTCCAAAACCTCACCACACTTTCACATATAAAGGAACTTATAGAAAGAAACTTACTCTGGTTCAACAACTCCATGTTGTGGGGTTATAGTAAGGCAGTGAGCTGGCCACGAAAGCTCAAATGTCAATGCTCTGTTGGAATTGTTGAAAACTTGCACGTGTCTAGTATCTGCTGTTCCACCTGTAATACAAAAAAAAAAAAAAAGCGAAGATGTACAAGAATTCACAAAAATGCTCAATACAGAAAGATGAACCAACTAAAATATTTTCTGCCCTAATTTTACCTTCAAAATGCTTTAAAGTCTTCATGGGTACGCAGTGCATACTCTGTGTATACACACACACAGAGCACACTACCTCTGACAACTGAACCAAAACTGTTATCTGAATACCGAAGCGGCAATTCTATTCTGTTCTTAAAAAAAATACTTACCAATAGAAGGAGACGTCAAAGTCAAAACATCAGGTTTAACAGCCCAAGTCTCCTGAGTGTCTGATCTCTTCCGAACCAGATCGCTAGTTTTTACAGATGCTGAAGGACCCTGAGGTCCCTTAACAGGAAGAACATCCAGAGTTGCATTGGTATGTCTGACATAGTTCTCAAACCTGAAAATAAGATTTCATTAAAGACAGTAATAAAAATAACTTTAGAGTAATTGTAATAAGACTACTCTCAGTATTTCTTAAAATTTTATTCTTTATAAAGGACAATGTTCTTTACACAGGCCTTCAATGTAATTCAATTCTCCATTATTAAGTAAATAATAATTCAGCAGTTATATAATGACAGCTTTTTCACAGAATTCAAAGTGGAAGGTGCCATTTAGAATGGAAGGTATAAAAACAGACAATTATCTTCAGGAGATAATAATGTAATTTAATTTGAATAAAACAGGTATAGAGAAAACAAGTACCAAAGAGAATAAGTCAGTGCAAGTTGTGTTTCACAGAGTGCTGTGCAACACATGCTGGAGGTCAGGAGGAACCTCTGGAGATCACCTAGTCTTGACACCTGTGCCCAAAGGAGAGTCAGCTACAGCAGAACACTGATCAGTCAGCTTTTTAATTACTTCACAGATGAAAACTTTACAGCCTCTCTGGGCAACCAGATCCAGTGTTTAACCATTCTCACCAGAAGTTGTTACATACATATAAGTTACTAACTGCAGTTACCTGTCCAATTCCAAATGACGTCCAGGAGAGTGCTGATCATAAGAGGAATATCCAACGACAGAAAGGATAACCTTTTGCATATTTGCATAGAAAAGACAGATATCATTTGTCTCCCGTGGGATATCACATACTAAAATGAGAGTAATAGAGCAAATCTAATAAGAACAAATCTATAATACCTAGAAATTACACAACAGAGATTTAGAACAAAGACCTAGTTAATAATCTGTCAGCTAAAATATTCTAGATTATTCAAAAATTACTTCCTGCAAGATCAGTTATCAGGCATAACTCGATATTAACATCAAATTTAATACATAAACCAAAATACACACCAATTTTAATTTTTTTATTGTAAGACATATTTTCCACCTGTATACAAATGGAATATACTAATTATTAAAGTTAGGTTTTATCTTTTACCCTCACATTAAGACCAATACATTTCTAAGGCTTCTCAGAAAGAGATTCAGCTTTAGAGAATTACTCAGTCTGTTCAACCTAACACCAAAAGGTCAGGGAAATAAGAGCATGATGTAAAAATAACTAAAAGTTTCATAAAATGTTCAACAGTCAAGTTTTCTCCTTTGCTTTGAGCCATTTCATGCTGAACAAGCAGAACAAAGTGAACACTTCTCAAAGGATTTATTTGTCTCAACCGGTATTCCCTTTGCTCCTTAGTAGATACAAGGGACAATTAATATTTGTATTTGGCTACTACAATTCAGCTACAGATAAGACAGATCAACATCATCTCTGGTAAACAAGTGTTTTTAGTTAAAATTTATATGCATCCAGAAACTTGTTAACAAAGCTGTCTTGCAAAATGGAGTCTAGCAGAATGTGGTTTTTTGGAAGAAATAATTTATTTATTCTGCCATATATATGAAAAGTAAGGATGGAAGTATGTTCTTTCTTTAGGATGATCCTTATTTCTACTCTAAAGTGTCTTTGATTCCCTTTCCCACCCTCCAATGGAATTCTCTTCAGTTCAAGAAATCCCTAATTTCACATAACCCACTAAAATATTTAACACTTAGTGCCTATCTCATTTTCACCAACTTAAAATATCAAAATGGCTAGTTCATGATATCATTAAGCTTAAATGCCAAGGTCACACTGCCCACAATCTAGACCTAAAGTGTCAGACCCAAAATCACAGCAAGCAAGCAGCATAGTGGTGCCATCCTCGCAATCACAACACACAAAACCAGTTTTATACAAAAGCTTAAGCAGTATAAAATACAGCAGAGTACATCATATGATACCTAAAAATGGGCAAGAGGATCTTGCAAACAGTACTTGGTAAGAATTCTTTCCCTCCTCTTTAACAATACGTCCATATGCAGACAAGATGTTAACACGCCTTGGAAAGTAAATTCATTTTGACAACCCAACTACAGAAGTCACAAAAAGAGAAAAGGCACAACCAAAACTAGGGATCCAACTTCACATTAATGCAGCCCTTAGAGTCAAGGCATCCTATTCTTCGATCTTGTATCAGCATAATCTCTCTAACAATCTTTCATTTTAAAGGGGCAAAAAGAAAAAGAACCATTTAGATTTGAAAAAAATTACTTATTTTTCACCTAAAAGATAACATCTTACAGAAGAGTTTTTTCTCTTTCCTATTTCTTAGTTCCAGGTACTACTATTAGTTCCTGTAAAGTATTGGACTTAAAAGAACATGAAACAAAAAAAAAAAAATTCTGTAGATATTCCCACTGAAAAGTCAGTGAACAATAATCTGTGTAAAATAAGATTGCACTACTCCCACCAGACATCACTGGGTGATAAGAAGTTAAGGAAGGGCTTGAAATTTGTATCATTGTTAAAATGAGTAAAAATAACCCAGTTTACTAAGAGGTGCTCTTCCAGCACCTCTCCTTGAAGGCATATTTGCAGTGCTGTACAAGTCTTTTATAAACAAAGCCAGGAAACAATGACCTTCACCTCAAATTAATTGACTGAGTAAAAAAAGAATGCATAAGAGAGCTGTATTTCACAAAGTCAGGAAAGTACACTCTCAAAAAGAGACAAAAAAATCCACTAAGATGCAAGAGGTGGGCCTTGTTTTCTACAGAAAGGAAAAAAAAAAACCTAAGCTACCATTAGGAAAACTCTCACAATAAGGCAATAAGAGATAAACAAGGATGCCTAGGCTCTAACACTGGCTTAAAACTTCAGCTGGACAGGAGAGAGAAACAAACAACAAAACTTTGCCCAATACATCTGCCCAAATTGAGAATTTTATTTCTAAATTTATAAAGAAAAATAGTGAAAAAGTAACTAGGACTCAAGCCAAAAGCACATTTCTCACCCAAAAACAAGTATTATATTTTTCTTCTAAGAAGTTATAGGCTTACCTTCTGTCACAAGCTGCTCCCCTTTAAATTCTTCATCAAATACAACGTTTTTTAATAAGCTGTTTTCTGGAATTACGTGTTTTTCTAGCTCAGGTTCATACCTCACAGCTCTGTTAAAGAGAGAAAGAAACAGGAGTCATTAAATTACCCAAAGTACTAGAAACAGCAATTTGAAAAAATTGATAAGATTGGTAAGAATCCAGCACAATTTTCACTCAATCATTTCTTGATTACACCAAACACAAATTTGTGAGTATTCATTTAAAACCGAAGTCTTTTCACTATCTTAAAATGGTTAAAGAAATACCTGCTCTGTTGCTGCAGAGTAGAAGGAAAACACTGAAATAATGGTTGCCATATGTTTGTCTGTTCATGTTACTTGTTCTCTGCTGTCAGTCACACCTACCTAGATTTCTGATAAGTACATCAGGCATTTGAGTGATGTTTCAATCACCACAGGAAGCAGAGACTGCTATTTTGGTTACAAGTGAAAGCCTTTTAAGAGGAAAAACTCACTAGTCAATGTCAGAGTGGCAGCAGGTGCCAGCCAACAGCAGGAACACAGAGCCAAGGAGCATGACTGCCAACAGGATAGAAAAGACTGGGAGGCATAGGGATATAAATAGTCCTGGGAAAAATGGGAAGCTGCAGGTCAGCAAGAGGAAATCTGGCACTCAGATAGGGTCAGAGCCGTGGAAGGGGAAAGAATATCTCAGCACTACTAACGCTCAGTTCTAGGCTACTTACCAGGCTGCTGACTCTATATAGTATTGGAGTGAAAAACTTGAGGCACAAGCTGGCAGAATAAGCGGAATACTCATTTCACATTTCTGCCCCCAACTCCCAAATCATGTTCTTATTCTAAAGCACAATTAAATCCCAGAATGAATTTTAACTGGCTTAGAGCACTCAGTCATCACAAGAAATGACCATCACACATCTCTTTTAAATCATTAGGCAGATTTCAGAGAACCTCCCACCAATAAACAACAAGCTAGACCGCTTTTTTCAAGAACAAGTCTGCTGACTAATGAAATCAACAACAAATAATTTTGGTCACATATCAACATCCAGAATCTGAATAGAAAAGGTTTCCAACGCTACCTATGTAGTTGCATTGGGCTTCTAAATGGGTTTTCCATTGATTTATACATCAAAAATTCTCCTAAATACTTTTGCCTTTGGAGAATTCCATAATAGTGAACACTGCCTCATACAAAAGAATCCACGGTAGTGGGAATTGCCTAACACAGAAGAGTTCATACAAAAATCAGGGACAAGCATCTTCTAAGATATCTGAAATAAACCAGTTCCCTATTAAGGTCATAAATGTAGCTATTCCATGAACTTTTTATTTGAAGTCATGCAGGCAAATTCAGCTACATTTAATACCTCATTTGGATAACAATATATACAATGACTTTAACACGTTGTCAGGCAATCATATATAAAAGCCATCGTGAAATAATGCTGTTCTGAAGTTTTGCACTGAATTATGATCATCAGCACCTTAGTGCTCTATGTAGTCCTAACATTCTGCATTACACTCTGGACAGCACAAGTCAAAAGTGCCATTTAAGTTATTAAAAGCAGAGTTTGCCCTTTTGTGTGTTTGAGGCACACAAAATGAAATTCAGAGTAACATAGCCTCTATTTAAGATTCACAAAACATTTGCTGCAAGCTTCCTTAGTATATTATGAGCATATGTGGATGTTATTTCCCTCAAAAACACATCTACTCAAACACTGTCTTCGTCAACAGAACTCAGCAAACCAAGATGCAAACCTTGTTCAAAACTTAAAACTCCTGTATTTTGGTACTATTCCTTTTATGAGCCTTTTCTTTCAAAACTAAAGTTACATACATATTGGAAAGAGAGATACCACACAAATCTCTTTTGATACAAAAAAGAAAACATAACCCCAAAACTCAACACACTTGAATTTGAGAAGGGTAAAAGAATAAAACCCTTAAGAAGGATTGCAGCTACAGTATGTAAGCAAAGTCAAATAAATAAACCAAACCCCTCATCAACAACTTACAATTATAACACCTAATAGATCTTTCCATATCATCACTCTCTTTCAGTTTGTTCTTGCTATTTTGGGAAGCACATTAAGACCATGCTTAACACACACCTCTAGTTTTAACTTCTTATTAAACATCTGTCACACCAGCAAAGCACATCTTACCTGCGATACTGCTGCCTAGAAACTTCATCTCCACAAAAAAAAAATACTGTTGATACCAACATGTTTGTTGTATGGAAGTTGTTTTCCTTTGGATTCCATGTTATAGTAACCACCTGATAAAATAAATAGCCAACATATTCAGGAAAAAAAAAAATCTTATTGTTAGTATGAGTGTTTGGAATATGAGTCAACAAATTACTGCGATGCAAGTGAAACAGGACTTAACAGAAGTTAGGTCAGATTTTAATTCAGGACTAAGTCAGACGTTTTCACTGATCATACTTATTTTCATTTTAATTAATAAAATCTGCTCAGAATCAAGAATTGTACTTACTTCATGTGTTCCTTCTCTTAGCACAAACTTCTCTGGAGATACAGTCACTACTTGAGGATCCACCACTGTTTTGGTCTGTACGTTTGCCAAGCACAGAGCTCTAACATAGGCAGCCCGAGAACCCGTGTTTCTTACATGGAAGGAGGCTTTCCGTAATCTTGAGGACAATAATCCATCCAGTGTAACCATGTAACTATGTGACAACTTTTTAACATTTTCTAAAATTATATTGCTTGTTCCTCCATATCCAGATAATGGTATCTGGGAGGGAAAACAAAACACCACCAAAAAAAAAAAAATCAGTAGAACTTATGTACAACTATGGTAAACTACATAAAGTTACAGAAAAACAAATGACAGTGTTTAAAATGTGAACGGAAAATATTTTGCATGAACTAGAAAAGCCTACATTTATTCCATCTTTTTCAAGTTCTACTTTGTGTTCATTTAAGACCTACCTATAGAACAAGACCAGTTCAGATTTTTTGCTACTTTGAGTTAAAATCTTGGGCTATTTTTAATATAGTACATAAAACACTTCTTCCTTCACAAGGGAAAAAAATGCATGCAAAGTTGACACCAAAGTTCCAACTGTAAAATTTACACTTTAACAAGTGTGCAGATACCCATAGTGTGTATCTTGAAGTTTCAGGTTTTTGACAGGCACGGCTATTAAGTGCTAGATTTTAATTATGAAAAATGTACATTTAAATCTATTACAAGTTAGGTTGGGACTCTTACAGTAAACTTAATTCCTGGCTGTGATCGAATTCCCAGCTGTTTGATTTCCAGCTTTGCAAAGCAGCAAGTTACTCGAGTTGGTGTAAACATCAAGTATATGTTAGTATCTTCTTTGGGACGGATTTTGAGTTCCCAATGACTAGTGAAACGCTCTTCTGATCCAAATATACTTTGCAGCTATAAAAATGAAGACAGGAAAAACACATAGCAGCAAAACTTACTACACTAGTAACTCAAAATTAACTTCTTCGATATACAAATTAACTTAGCTGACAATGGCAAATATTTAAAGATGCAACGAAAAAGACAATGAAGTCCAAGATAATTCATATTCCCACAAGGAGCATGTCAATGCCTCTCAGTTTGTAAGTTTTTTGTCTTCAATCCCCAATATGGTAGTGCTGAACCTTACCAGCACTACGCTAGTTCTCTCTCAGTTTAAGATTTTAGATCAAAAAAAATTTGAACATTTAAGTGAAAATGGGGATATAAACACATGTGAACTACAAAACAAGAAAACTCTTTAGATATGTTAATTCCCAAAGGCTCATTCCAGTTTCTCTATCTTTGTCTGGACTCCCTCCTTCAAGAGGGGTCACTGATGGTTCACTCCACCGAGTATTGACTCTGCTGTGATACAATAGCTTAAAGAACTGTAAGCTGAGCTCCAGTTTGCAGCAGCACTCTTATTATTTCAGCTGTGCCCAGAAAGATTGACAGTGTAGCTTAAACTCTGCTACTATGTTCATCTTGGCAGTCTCGGAACAAATATGTAGCCTACTAATACTTCAGGGCAAACACAGCCTAATAACTATCATAAACACTGAAGTGAAATTTTAATGACAGCCACCTGAAAGCAGTCTTGATCCTGGCCTCGTATCAACAGTCTTAAATGCTGGGTCACAGATGAAGAGTCATTTCTTAGAGTTAACTTCTTCTGTCTGAAAAAGATGTTTAGTTAGATTTTACAGGAAATACAAATTAACTGCAGGTATTTATTCATGGAAACAACAGAAATGGGACAGTCAATTTTAAAGTAATTTAATGGAAAAAAAGTCATCTCTTGGAACAACAGAATATGTTAGCTAGAAAGTTATTTCTGTATTGTCACACTTACACACCCTACAATATTATACACCATAACTCAGGAATACTCGCATAGCAAAACAATCCCCAAATATATATATATATATATATATATATATAGCTTTTCTGAAGTTCAAGTACTATACTTAACAGCTTGAACTTTTATTCAAGCAGCAGTTGTGTCAATATAAAGATTTCTTACAAATCCCCACTTTAGGACACAGTTATGATTAGATTATCCAGAGCCACTTAGTTATGCAAAAACACAGTCTTGTGAGTAGTCTAGCCCAGCTTCACTGGAACAGTTGTAAAAAACTGAATTAAGGAAATTAGGGATAACTTTTCCTTTTCATGTACTTTTCAATTTAATTGTAACACAGAAAGTTATGGTCACTTGACAAAATCAGGTTGACCAAGAAGTAATTAATTTTTCTCTTTGATACATCCTACCATTGACCAGATTTCTGGTACTCAGATCTTTCTTCAACAGAGGTAGAAAACCTTCGTGCTAGAAATCTCCAGCACGAAGAGCAAGTGCATTTGCCATTTTAACACGTCAAAAAACATTTACAGAAGGATGTGACAAGTGCTAAAACTGGTAAAAACCTAAGAGAACGGATCATCCAGTCACAATCAAAGAGGAGGACAGATTGAGAGCAAAGCCTCTCCCTGATTTTCAGTGGCAGACACTGTTTTTGTACTCTTTTGGAACAACCTTATAAAAATTATCTCAGCTTCCTAAAACCAAGGGTTCATCGGAACTGTTTTACAAGAAAAACAGAAAATAAAAAGGTAGCAGTATTCAGGAAAGAAGCAGAAATTCCCAAACAGCAAGAGCCAAAACTACTATGTTAGAAACACACTATCGTAAAAAACCAGACAAATAGAAATATAGTTATTAGAAATGGTTCTTGGCTGCAAACATGGATTGCTTTTAAAACAATCAGGAATATTACTGGATTTCTCAAAAAGTTCAGTAGCAACCAACAGTGGGTAAGTCCCTAAAGTAATACTTATTAGAAGTCCAAAGATCTGTAAAACTTGCAGCCTTTAATACAAAGGAAGCAAAGTATGTCCAGATAATTATGAATAGTTCCATTAAATCATAGAATACTGAAACTGTAAATTTGCAACTTAAAAAGTCCAGACAAGAACTAATCTGAAGGATTAAGTTAGGTGGAAAATATTTTCCACCTAATTTCTACTTACATGACATACTAAACTTACAGAATCAGATATTGTTCTAACGACAACTAAAGAGTCCTCAAGAATACACAAAGCTCAAACAAGAGCACAGTTTGTTTCCAAAAATTTCTTGCACAAGAAAAATAACTGTAGTACCCTGATTCCCTCACTTGAGGAACAGAACAGCTTAGCTTATCGCACGTGGATTATCAATGCGAATAGGAAATTTCACTTCAGATAAGCGCAACATAAAATATTTACCATAATATTCTATCGGAATGGCTGTTCAACTCATACTTACACTGATGATCTGAGTGGTACCGCTCCCCAGGCGATGAACTGTTTGTTGGAGAGAATGGGCGGAATGTCTGAGCACCCAGTAGCTGTAGACACAGGTCTGTTTTTCTCAGATTCCACCTCACCTTTTATCACCACGTCATACTGAGGCCCAAATGGCAGCACAAGGATTTTCAAAGTGCTTTAAAAATAAATAAATTAATAAATTTAAATCCTGCAACAGCATAAGATTAGCTGATGAAAACAACACAATTGGAAAAACACTTATAGATAGGCTTTTTTAAACTACCTTCTTAAGCAGAAAACACAAAAACTTCTTTTTATTTTATGACAAAGGTCAGTTTTAGGTATAGCAAATTTAAACTCTTTGGGCTGTAAATATGTATGCCACATATACTTCACACAATCTTCCCAAGTATTTCATCTGAAATGGTTTAGATCAGTATTTCAGAGACTACAGCTAGGTAAATTAGTCCATGCAAATTTCTGATTATTTTGAGACTGACTTTGGAAAGAAACAAAGTCTCACTGTCTCTGTATAGATTAAAGAGACGCCTTTTGAACACCTTGAGAAACTTCACTGAATTTTTACAAGTGTGAGACACACAGGAGCATCAAGGAAGGAAATCAAGATTTTAAATAATAGGCTGAAGCATCTGCTATAGCACAGACATGCTCCACACCAGGAAACTCAAGAACCTTCACTCTAGCTGCCAGTGAATTCCTATGATGCCTGCTGACAGAGCCCTGCATCCTATCAGCAGGCAACACAGATCCTCGTTACTGCCTGAGTTATTTTATTAATCTTTTGGCAGCACTTCCACGTAGACTGCAAAGTTTCCAACCCTCCCAAGTACCTTGAGTCTGTAAAGCAAAGGAGTTATGCATAAGGCCACAGGATCATACTGTCACTAGCACAGAACTCCTCATTGTTTAATTTAATGCGCTGGGTAGGCCTGGTTAAGCTAGATAGTGAAGCTGAACATATTCTGAAGATACTCCTTTGTCCATTCTTGCTCAGTTAGAGCAGAAACTGGAAAACATGTAACAAAAGAGGAAAGGCTGCTCTAGAGAAATGAGTCAGAGCCCTACCACTGCCAAAAACCCTTACAAGACACCAGAATGGTCACTCAAACCAATCAAGTCTATTTCACAGAATGAAGTTTAGCAGGTGCTATGTGCAAAACTATGAATGCTTTACATCTGCAAAAGAAACATGTACAGTGCTGTACAAGAATTTACAGGCAAACATTTATTTGATTAATGCAGGCAATATTGATGAATATTTGTGATCCTGATCAGTGCTTGAGTTTTCCCACGTGTAAAGTTAAAATAACATTTTCCTTCCTCAGCAGAATGATGAAGAGGGAAGCAACTGAAGGGGCTTCTGAAGTATTTTGAAGCTTTGCTGTACTTCAGAAACAACTACCATATAAAGAGCTTCAGGGCCTTACTACATTTATTTACACAAAACAAATCTCAGAATATTTCTTGATGGGAAATATTACCTATTCATTAAGCTGCACAGAGGAGAAGATGCAGATAATCTATGGAAAAGCTAAACCCTAGAAAAAATCCTTTTGTAATGGATGAGGACTCCCATGAAAACAACTGAAGCCAAAGTCTCTCTTGCAGGTAAACTTTCAATTTGTTCACTACCTTAATGTCGAAAGTAGCTCAGTTTAACACAGGCAGCATAGAATTTTTTATATTACCTTTCTGTAGTTGTTACGTTTTTAGGAGAAAACAGGACAGTCACTGCTTGTTCTTCTCCAGGAAAAAGGAAAAGGCCCTCAGGTTCAACAGCAAAGCAGCTGTCCTGGTCTGATGTCTGAAAGCATGCAAGGGGAAAAGGGAGGGTAATTTGCCTATTTTAAAGGGATTAAACATGTAATACAGTTTGGTAGTACATCTGTTGTAGTTCAAATTCCAAATTTGAATCTCCAAAACTTTATCAATTAACATCATCATATAATGTGGCATTTATGATACTAGTCATACATCCCATTTCTGTGGCCTCTGATCTGAAACATTATGGGCTTACAACTTTCCATTTAATTTTTTTCTTGTGTAAAATGGGACCAACTGCTCCTTCTGTTGACTTTGAAATGCTAGTTTCAAAAGTATTTAGTTCCCTTTCATTTTAGTTACCTGGGACCATACTTTCCATGGATTCTCAAAAAAAATTAAAGTCAAGTAAAGACACTGCATATCTAAAAAGAACTCGCTTTGTATTTGGGTTGGCAAGATGTACACTGAAAACTGATGCACCTTTGTTAGAAAGTACAGATGTTTCCCAGAGCTAATATTTATCTTTGCTCCAAACAGGCTTTATTCTACTAATTAACACCTGCTGTGCAGAACAGGGTTCATTGCTTTTATAAACTTGTTATATGCTTGTTAAAATTTATTAAAAATCATGAAGTTATGTTTGTTAAACAAATACAATCAATCAAAGCTGAGCAACAGAACACCCATATATGATTTTTTCCAATAACATGAGCTAATCTCCTTGCTATCTTTTATTCTCTTTGCATGAATTTATAAACCTTTTTTCAAGCCACAGAGCTGAGCTAAAATCTCAAGGCTTAACTCTAGTTTCAATAGTATTACCAGCACAAAAATCATGATTTCAAGAGGGGAAAAACCAACATACCTTAACTTTCAAATATACACCAATGTTTCCAGCGTTTTTCAGTGGCAGCTGCTGTTTGGCTGTTGAACCCACACTAGTAGACAAATGTATTTTCTGTAAAAATAAAGTAAATGTGTATGTATGTATATATACATATATAATAAAAACGAACATTAGAAAAACAGGAGGCAAGGAGAGACAAACTGTCCTCAAAACACACTTTGTAAATACAAACAAACCTGTAAGTCCTTTGGAGCATGTATCCTTGCTGTTCCAGCTCTTGCTCGGAGAGAAATACTTTTAATGACAGTGGTAGGTCCTGGACTATCCACTTCCACATCCACTCTTGCCAAGAACTCATCCGCTGGACCCAAGGGATCTAGGAACAATTTAATGAGCAACAAAATCAGGCTACTGCTCAATCTTAACATATTCACGTTGTGGTAATATTAACAGAAGCTCTCTCATTACCCTGGCAATACTTTTCTTTCCTCTTTCAAGTCTCACAGGATCTTCCTTGAGACTTTTACATTTCTGTCAAGTGTGACTGAAATTGTCCCCAGTGCAAACAAAATAACCCAATTCTACCATACTAGCCAAACTAATTGATATATGTAATATTTTCTATCCAGGAAGCCAGAAAAATTCAGAGATTTCTTCAAATTTATCTATTTTACAAATAAAGCAATGTTTTCTTTTGTGATGATTTAATTCCCTCAGCAAAAGGAGTAACTCAAATTCCATGCATCCTGCAGTACAAACTTGGTACAGCTTGATACTGAAGCATAAATGTCCCTGATAACACATAAAGAGTTCAGACAGAGAAGTATTCTGTCTCCTAGAGTTAATAAAACTGAATGTGATACCCAAAATATCAGGACACACAAACCAAAGACGGACCATTTCACCTAAAGTTTGCAGCCTGTTCCTACAATTTGAACACACGTGTACACTAAAAGTCAAACCTGTTTCAGTTGAAATGAAAATCAAATTGCCATACCTGAACAAGAAATTTGTTTCTTAGGTGCATGGAACAGAACCCAAACTGTCAAAGCTTCAGGATCCTAAAAAAGAAATTGGTTGACATCTTAATGGGAGGGAAAGAACTATTAAGAGAGGGGAGGAAAAAACCCACAAACAAAAAACACACCCACAAAACCTAAACAAAACTATGCTGCTCAAATAGGTAGACTCCCAAAAAATCATTACTGTGAACTCAGATATTCAGCACTGTCATTTCAGACAGCAAGTCACAGGAAGAATCAGCCAACCACAAACTACTCACTTGCCCATCATAGCTTGCATGTATCACATGATTTACAACCGATGGAGCTGCTGTCTGAGAAACTGCATCCATTTGTTCATTAGAAGGATTAACAGGATCCTTGGAAAAGGTGAAGCACCGCCAAGCTACTGCATTCTGTCAAAGAAATAAAGTATTACAAGTATTAAATTGTCACTAATAGTAGCGCTGACCAAGCCTAGAAATGCAAGACAATTTTGAATTATCCAAGAAGTTTGTCGGGGGGGGCGGGAATAACAAATTAGCCTGTAGTTTCAATTAGTAGTCCAGCAACCTCTCTAAAAAAAAGTAGGAAATCCTTCTGCAGCAAAAGGGGACAAGCAGAATCTGGTTAGCTTACACTTTCAAGAACTTTAGCTGCTGAAGACCAAATATCATCAGTCACCAAGATAACCCGATTCTTTGGAATCTTACATCTAGTGTCCAAGGTATATTTCTTAACGATATATAACAAAGTGTGTGTTTGATTATTAAAATTCAGTATCACAAGATGTTAACTTTCACATACAGGAAGCTTTACTGTACTTACTGCATTAATAATAAGTCTAATTGGCACAAAAGCATGGGTTTTGTTGATAAGTTTTAAGGGAAGAGGCTTCCAACTGCCAGAAGTTAAGTCACCAAAGTCCAGACAATCTCCTTCTCCTGTTTCCACCTGGTTTTAAAACAAAGAAGAACTTAGAAGGAAGGAAAACCTCCAAAATACACTACCATACAAAAGCACCAGGAAAGTAAGGATGTTATTCACCTATTCCATCCTCCTAATGCGATACCCACATACAATACAAACATCCTATCAAAGGTAGGAGGAATCTAAGAAATATGTTTCCTTTGATATTAAAAGGGGTTACAGCCAATTGGCTCTCACATATATTTTGCCTGAATCAAATAAGACAATCATAGTGCAATATTTATTCACAGAACCCATTAGATAATCAAATTATTTTGGCTAATTTACAATAAAAGTAAGTTTAAATTATCGTTATTGTTAGCAAGTAAGACATGCAAGTTTTAGATACTTAAAAAGCCATTTAGCAAGTTAAAAGTTAAAGAAATAACTAAAGGGCAGTTAATTCTTGCTAGCTTAAAAATATTTAAGTGTCATGATCTGCAGCAAAATATAACTTTTATTTGGTACTTTTTCCAATCTCAAGAATCTAACAAGACATGCAGAGACTGAGTATAGGATTTAATTTTAATTTAAATATGAAGCACATTTGAATGAACCCATGAAGAACATGGAGAATGAAGGGTTTTTACAAACTACATAGAAAAAAAATGCATTAAAAATAAACTCAAATTTATGGAAGAAGCATCAAAAACTATATGCATTCATGTACATTCATTACTTTAAAACATATACTTAGCCCAAAGCAAGTTAACAGACCACCTTAAAAGGGGAAAAAAATTTTAAGCTATGGATAATGAGTGAAAATTTTAATTTTATCAGCTCTGACACAGACTACCAGGTAATTTTTTCAGGAACCTCTAAAAGCATCCTCAAGCCTATTTCTGCCTGTCCATATTCTTAAATTCTACACAAAGCCAGATTTAATTCTTAATGTCACACCCTCTCCTACCTGGTTGTTCTTCATGGTAAGACTCAAGACAAAAGTATTTTATACATCCACTTACCTTTGATTTTTAATTAATCCAAAATAATTCTCTATAACCATAAACAAGTGGGAAGTAATAAGAAACCAAGACAAAGTCTACTTGATGTAAAAAACTAAAGAAATCCTTACAATTGGAAATAAATGCTTTTTGTTACATTTAATGCCCAATCCAACACAGCAGATACCTAGGAAGCATTAGACACTTAAGATCTCATGCAGTGTTTTAACAATGAAAAATCAATACATATTAAGTTTATTCTTTTCAGTCAGAGCATATGAAATTCCAGTTTTCCTTGACGAACAACCCTGCATTGCTATTATTTTCTAGTGTCTTTAAACTAATCATAAAATTGCAACAACAACAAAAGACCCACAATCAGCAGCTACTTACTTCTAAATTAGGATTTTCAGCGACTGCTGTCAGAACTACCCTACTGGCCAAAGCTTCGGACTGAACGATTGTCTCGGCATCTGCAGAAACTGGCCAAGATGAAACATTGAGAATACACTGGAAGATCCCCGAATGAGAAGGTAAGAAAAGTATTTTCAGATCGTTGGTAGAATAGGATCCTACGATGATTTTGTTCTTGAAAACCAGACACTGATACTTCATAGGATCCACCTGAAAAAGAAAACACCTGTCATTTTCAACAGGCCTTTTGCCAGAGGGCAGTTTCTTTCCAAATACTGCATTTGTCTGGCACCACTGCTCAGCACAGATATTTTGTATATGTTTTCCCTCCATTTAATTAATGCATTTTGATTCATATTCATGTCCCATTTCCATCCCACTCAACTGCAGGCATTTTCTTTTAATTTAAAGAGATAAGTCAGCCTGAAGATTGCTGGGATTTCTTTCCAGCTTCTAGTGAAAAAATGACACTGGGCAAATGAATTCATAAGTCAAACCCTGATTTTTGACAAAGAACAGCAGCAAAATAAGCAAAAAAAGCCAATTCCACTTGGTGCTTTCTGCCATCAAAGATGGGAGGAAGATCTATAATGGAAGAGTAATGGGAAGGTCAGAGTATGGAAGCCACCAATCAATCCTAATGCAACTGTCTTAAAACTTCTGTTCTGAACATCTTTATAGATAATTTTCAAGCAGAAAAGACAGACTGTAATGCATACGCAGTGTACCTCAGAGTTGACTGAAAAAAATGGGGTTTAATTATACCGTTCAATTCCTGGAAACAACTGTAAAGCAATTTCATCTAAAAAAAATCACCTCTTGATAAAACAGAATCTCAAGTTAGAATAGCTGCATAAAAGCCCTGTGATACTGAGTGACTAGAAAAACATGTTAAAAATTGTAACTCCCGTATATGCCTGTGTAAATATATACACACACACAGAAGCGTGGTTTGATGTTCTTTAAAGAGGAAAAATTCTGGAAAAAAAGGAGAGCAAAACCACAAGTCACACTCCTAGAAGGACACGTGCTACATCTGCTCAAAAAACATACCTAAGGAGGGATACAATCAGGATTTATAAAACCTACAAGCTGCAATATATTAAGTGCATCATTGTCCACTATTTCTCAGTAACACAGACCAAACAAAACCAGCAAGAACCAGATTTAAAGCAAGGAAAGAGTAATATTGTGTACAATCTACAACTGAACTATGGACAACACTTCATAGTGTCAACAGATTAGCTAGATAAAGGACAGTCCACCAAAAACTATTAAGAACAGAAAAAACATCTAACACAAAAGTTTCCAAGTATCAAACTGCCAGAAGCTCACAGTACCCTATGTTTGTTGTTATATTCTTTTCTACTAAGTGTATTCATTCATAAGTAAAAGAAATTAAATCATACTGATAGACCTTTAATCTAACTCACTGTCACATTCTTGAGATGTTTTACTTCTGGAACTATTACTGTGATAACAGAAATAGATAAAATTTAACAAAAATAAAGTGCAGGACAGCTGCTCTGTGGCCTACAAGCTACTTAAAACCCACAGAACAATCCATCCAGCTTGAAGCCTGCTCCAAATATTTCTCATTCTCCATCACTCAAGATCTCCTGATTTCAAGAAAAATAGGAGCAAACTGCCAAAAATGTTTTAGCAGTAACAGTTCTCAGCATGGATGCTTTCTTTCCCAGGGCTGACTTTTCTTGCATACACGAAGGTAGGAACCAGTAAACTCAAACCTACCACACACTTCATGCACACAATACAATTCTACAAGTCAATCCTGTGATGTGGCATTCACCTCTCAAAGCCTACTTGATGGAGTAAGTCAGGTGGCCTGGCTGAAAGAAGGTAGCACTGCTTTTGTGCATATTAACTATGAAACGGGGAAAACTCCAAATCTGTACAGGGAGTTTTACCTATGACAACTAATAAGAATACAGTATTATTCAGCTTTAAAAAAAAAAAAAAAATAACCTCTTACCTTTTCCCCATTAATTGAAACACTGAGTATTCCGATGCTGACCTGCAACCACCGGTCAGTTGGATTATAAATGCTAAGAACCGTCTGTGATGCAATTCCCACACAACAGGCATTAGGGAACTTCAGTTCTTCTGGCACTTTTACGTGTCCTTCGGAAGAAAATACACTCCTATTAGTTTCAAGTGCCCAGAAGCAAATCAACACTCAGGCTGCCACTACGTCAAGTTCATGAACTCATCTGACAAATGCTTCATTATGGCAAGGAAATGTTTGACTCTTACATCTCATAAGGATGTTTTCCACAAGTCTGAAATTTGAAATGTCAATCATTTCTAATTTGCATCTTAAAAGTTCTACTCTCACAGAACTAAATATTTATGGAAATGGCACATTCCATACACACACATCAAATACATGTATACACAACTCATAAATTACTCATTGATCACATTTTAATCAGTAGTAGTCCAACTAGGAAAATCTGAGTATCAGTATTACGACATCCTGTTGGTATAAAAACAGGCAAAGAGTAAGAAGTTCAAATTTCACTATTTTAAAATGCACTAACAAGATCAATGACTTAAAACAATCAATAAACCAGCTACAGACTGTCACAAATAAAAAAATCTTCAATACCACTAGCTCGTCATTTAGACTGAAAGAATGAGCCAGACAAAAAGTATAGCAAAAAACAACTTACAAGACTGTAGGTTAAAAGAAGTCTTTAAAATGAAATACTACTTTGCATTGCTTAGGTCTAGGTACAAAGTAACAGCAGAAAGGTCAAAAGACACTTGGCAGCTTGTCTTTCCCCTTTATAACCAGCAAACAGTTTGAGCCCACCACTCTCCTTCTTGGACTTTTGGCTTTAACTGACTACTAACACCAAATTAGGCTGGAAATAGAAATGTCATGTACTTTCCTGATAATACACAATGGAATTTCCAGGGTCTTGCCTAGCTTGAACTGCAGCTAGGATTTATCTTCCTCTTATGAAAGACAGTTCTAGACCCTTTACATAAACACAAAACTACTGAAGGATGAAGAATGCTAAAACTGTTCTACATTGTGAGAAATTTCTTTTAAGACTATTAGGGAGGCAGTAAGAATTCAGCAAACACCATTACACAAAGAAAATTAGTAACAGGGGATTTTTAAATAACAAAGACTGCATAAACAATAACTGCAGTTAAATGGAGTTATCTTGATTTTATTTACCGTAATATAAGCAACATTGCTATGACCATTCTTGTCCACAGCTGTATTTTAAACACACTTTAGAAAACACACTTACCAATACCAGGTGACTTCGACAACTCCCACTCGTTTCTACCAGCTCCAAGAGGTTGTCCAGTACATGATTTTATATTTAAGATATTATTATTCCATGCAGCATAGTGTGGATTATAAAGTGAAGCTGCACCCAAAGAGCCAGGACCAATATTAGGACCCAAAGGAATTCCTGCAGTAAGTGGATTCTCTACATGTCCTGCTGGGATACCAGAACACGGAAGCCCTGCTGTAAGTCCAAAGCCTGAAGAGATGCAGCCATGAAACTGAGACAGAACTGTATTCCCAGTAGATGGCATATTTCCCAGATGCTGCTGTGCAAATGGAGTTGTTGCAAGAGAATGCCCCGCAAGCAAGGTGGGGACAGAAGAAGAAATTGCTTGGCTCTCAGAGGTAGTGACATGGGATTTAAAGGCTGAAATAGGAACATACTGTTCACCAGATGAGTTTTGATTGCATGGCATGTAAGTGTTTAATCCAGAATACATGGGTAATACATTCACAGATTGTAATCCTTGTCTCTGCACTTTGTCTGTTTGGTCCTGACACACTTCTTGTGTATCAACATTGACCGAATGAGGCTTAAAGGTGCATAATTTACTTGGTAAAGCTGATTTAACACGGTCTGGCTCTTTATGACTTGCTGGTACATTTGAAGGACTAGATGCAGTTTGCTTTTCATTCTTTGGAAAACCTTCTTCAGACAGTTCTTTATCCAGTACATTATCAAGTTTTCTTTGAAGACCCACAAGTTCATTTTCTTCTCGTTTCTGGTCAATACTAAGTACTGCTTCTTTTCTATTTCTTTGACACAAGTGGTCTTCTAGATTTTCCTTTGCATGATCCCGTGGAGGAGTTGGGCTGGCTCGAATTATTGTTGTGCTCAGTTCACTAGCATTTTCATCCTAGTAAACAAACACAACAAGTAGTATTGCATATTTTAGAAAAGTAAACAGAGTATGTAAGACAGAACTTAATATTAGTATTGCCTGTTAAGAAAACTTTCCTGTCTGACCATTACTGGTATTGCCATTCCATACAAATAGACAAGTCTGCCAAATCTTGTCAGAAGTTTTACTTTTGTACAACTGTGGCTCTTTGCCTCAAAAAAGAAAGCCTGCAACTTCAACCTGTCTATTATCTCGAGTCACATTCTACTGGGTCTGCCTGGGATAGTAATTTTCTTCACAACAGTCCCTATAGTGCTGTATTTTTGGATTTGTATCCAAACCTATGTTGACAGCACACCAGACATACTTGCCAGCTTTTTAAGAAAGAGCTGAATTGCCTTGAACCAAGTCACTAATCAAAAAGGATTCAAGATGCATGAAAATGCACTGACACAAACATTTTCTTTGTGAGCTCACACAAAGAAATTCTTTAAGCCCAGACACCTTCCACTTTGTCAGGTACTCAGGGTGTAGCTGGAATGAGCACACCTCAACCCCATTCTCAACTCTTCTTAGTCCTAGAGTCTTGAGGGTTTATTTCACTTGAAAGTCAAACCAAGAAATACAGATCATAAATATGCATACACACAAAGTGTTCCAAGGATTCTCCTAGTGGGTTAACAGTCAAGAGCAAAAGTGATTACACCCCCTCATGCACTGTTTGTAGCTACTAACAATAGCATGGACACTAATCAGTAGAGGAGGACTGACCACAGGAAAACCACCCTTCCACAACCGGCACCACACTTAGCAGTCTTCACAATGGAAGCATGGATGAAAATCCAGGTATGTGTCCTACCAATCTGAAAAATCCAAGTGTTATTTAGATGTGCTACAAAGGTTAATTTCTTTTTTTGTTGTTAAGTACACCTATACCATAGATTGCATTTTCAAAAATGAATTTTCAAAATAATTTTTAAAAGTTTCAGAACCAAAACTAGACAGTGAGGTATCAAAGCAATGAGATATCAGCTCAGGACAGTTGTACCTAGAAAACTCTGACACAAGAACAAGAGAACAAGAGAGCTACACAAAGGGATCAAAAGTATCTGCAGTATAAAGCAATTATTCATCTTAAGTAAATAGGACCTGGGAGGCAGGGAGTATGTGAAAGAAGGGGAAAGGCCAATAAAATAGCTGCTCAGACTGTTGTAGACAAGTAAGCTGCAAGTTACAATCCTTTATAAAGCACATTCAGGGCAGTTGCCTAAGGTGAGACTGCTCACCAGGCCAACTCAAACAATCAATCAATACATTTTTTTTTTTTTAATTAAAAACAAAACCAAAACACACACACACCAAAAAACACCCAAACCAACCAAACAAAACCAAACAAAATACAAAAAAAAAACCAACAAAAACCAAACCAAGCAAAAAAACCCCCACCAAAACATGCACCTTTGACAACTGACCCTAATGTTAAAGGGAAAGGGCACCAGTGCTTGAAGAGACTGTACTATAGTAATTATTCAGATCTGAGGGTAACACTAATACAAACACTTCTTGTCTGCAGAAGCTTCAGGCAAGGGACATGAAAATGGCTCTTAACAAGAAAAAAGGAGATAAAAATCTCTAAGTCACTCCCTCTCAGCATAAAAGATGACTAACCCAAAGGAATAAATTAACACTGTGGGTATTATAAATGGGACTTACAGATGAACTCATAATACTAACATACATCTCTGGCAAAGTACTTGAGAATCTCCTTGCTGAGCACAACTGATAAAGATATCACAAAATAAATGCAGTCACTCATATTTACACAGATACCCACGCAGTCACCGAAGCTTTTCAGCTTTTGTATGTCTGTTTTTAAAGTTCCATCCACAGTTCCACACACTTTGGAAGAGGAGAGACAGTACAGAAAGATCTCAGATTCCAAGGAATACATAAACTCAGATAAAAGATGGACAATTATTTTATTCAGCATAAGACTGCAAGTCTGAACAAATTTCAGTCTCAGAGTATACTCTTTTCTAAAGCAATAAAAACAGTCAGAATGACTGTTAGGTGTAAAAAATTATAGTTTCAGTCCTGAATAAAAGTAGTACAAGCTAAACTATGTATTTATAAGCACTCCTCCAGAAAAAGAATCAAACCAGGAAAAGGATTCTCTTAACAGCTGAAGCTGAATAGAAAGGGACCATCAGGAGTGATGAAAGCAGATATAGATCCCACAAACTACTACTGGAATACTGCACTATGTTCCAAGAACAGAATGACTTAATGAGAAATTATGGGAAAAAAAATGAAAGGAAAAAATACAGCAAATCAAACTTTTTCAAAAATTTGTGGTTCTTTGATTGTTTTACTGTGTTTATATTCATTAGAATAGATACATTTAGCACAATCTACTCCAGAGTTCAAATTTCTAAAAAAATCAGGACTTGGGGAGAAGCAGAATACCTTCTCCTTATGCACATCACGTCCTAAACCATTCTGAAAGCGTTTTATATTTTAGAATGACTTTGACCATTTAAAAGTTCTGTTTGAGGGTAAGGGAGAGGGGCTGTTTTGTTTTTCTTACCCAGTATGTCTCTGAACTATGTACTGCTGCTGTGCTCTTATGGGCACTGCTGGCTGCAGAGACGTATGTCAGTCTGCTCATGCTTGGACTTGAGTAAACTGACTGAGGTAGGACATTCTCTTTGCAAGGAGATTCCTGATACTGGGACGGGCAAGTCAAGTCCTTTTCAGATCTGAAAAACAGATACAAAGCATGTGGTATTAGAATATATTTCTAATGCTGCCCTCAAGAAAATCAATACTACACATTAGCTACACTACTCTAACAGTCAACTTGGGGATTCTGTTTAACTTAGGAAGTAGAAATGTGAAATCACAATTTTAACAGGAAATCCTAATATCCATATAACATGCCTGCAAGAATACACACTCCTGCACATATTAACTTCTGAGAAATGCCCAACAGCCTGCAACTCTAATAACATGTACAAAACACTAACTGTAGTTAGATACCAAACAGTGAACTTAAAAAGGTAAGTCAAAGAAATCAGCTGCCTCATCTTTTTATGAGACTGCACATAATTATTAGCTACTGGCCATGTTTATATATTCAAGACTACATTAATTTGGCTGCAATCTTATAGCTTATGGCAGTTATTGTTATGGAAGCTCATTTAAAAAACATTGCTCCTTCAGTTGCAAAGAAGACTTTAAACCTTAGGCACAAAGTTCCATCAGGATACAAAGT
Source organism: Pyrocephalus nanus (assembly GCA_038380795.1). NCBI lineage: Eukaryota > Metazoa > Chordata > Aves > Passeriformes > Tyrannidae > Pyrocephalus > Pyrocephalus nanus. Next base: position 9,830,532 of record CM076261.1, on the reverse strand, counting down.
GGTCAAAAGCAATACAAATATTTCTACCCATCCGCTCTCACAGCATGCAATGGCTCGAATCAGAGAACCAAATAGTTTAAAAAAACACATCTTCATTGGTCTACAGAATGTCAAGGTTAGTCTACGAATGAAATCTTAGCCTAATAATGAGCTTCTATAAACCTACATGAAGGACACCACTTAAAACAGAACTAGGTCCCTCAACAATCCTCAGTAAGCATTAATTCTTATAACCTGCACCAAGAATTTACCCTGAAAACGCTGTTCCAGAAGTCTCACTAGGAGAAGAGTGAATCAGAGGTGAAGTTGAAGGTCTGAAGCTACACTGCTCATCCTCCAGATGCTCTAAGTCACATTCAGGTAGAATGGATTTACGGTCTATCGAATAAACAGAATTTAATAACAGTATTTACTTAAGCACAAGTCTACTGTAAAGAAAAGCCTTTTCAACAACTCGTTACATTTATATAGGTCTACTTACCAGTACTACTTTGGGAAGCCGGGGAGAGCTTCTCAAAAGTTACATGTTTTGCATTCCCACCACAAGCAGTACTGGCATCCTTGTTTCTCTTCTCTACTTCTGCATTTTGCTTCCTTTCGTCATTGTCCAGTTTCTGCCTAGGCTTTGCATTTGTAGGACTTAGTGAGACATATTTAGTAGATTGCTTGGCAGGTTTCAAGTTGCTAAGACATGAAGTATTTCTTGTACCTCCCTCCAACAAATCATTACGTGGTTCAGGAACAGCATGATCTACTGCTTCTCCACCTTCCCTTATACAAAATCTACTACTGAGATTGCTGTTCTGGCAGGCAAGTGGACTTCTCTGTGCCATTTCCCTCTTTGCTGCTAAAGGAATTCCACATGTGTGCGTTTCATTTCCATTAAGCGTATCTGATCTAACATCAGCACCCACTGACTGTAAATTTACTACATCTGACAACTTTTCTGAATATTTAACACTATCTGCAGTTAAGTCTTCATGGTTGGGAACACCAGACAGACTGGAAAAATTCTCACTATCACCTCCTTCATTGAGATAATTCAGCAATCTCTTCTCTACTTCTTGCTGTTTGCTATGATTACTCATTAGGTCTTCTGCAAGAGCATCCTTACTTTTATCTTTACCCAGTAACAAGGTATCAGAGGTAAGATTCTGGGCAGATGCTCCGTGTTTCACAATACTCTCATATTCGCTTTCACGGCCGTTCTCATCCGTTTTTCTGAGGTATTTTTCCACATCAAATACACTGTTTTCCTTGTTGCTGGATAATACCTGACTAGTAGAGAGTTCCACCTCTTTAACAATTCCAGGAAGGAAGTGTGTTCTTTTACTTTTATTAGAGAGTGCCATCATCATAGCAGCTAGCTGGGAAGGTTCAGCACTGGTAGAAGCATTAGCGATGGCAGCTGCAATTGTGCTAATACTCAGGACAGAGTCAGAATGATTAGATAAGCCATCCTCAAACTTGTCTTTATGAATTCCATCCTACAACAAAACAAAATGCATCACAGTAAGAATTTTTTTTTTGTTAGTGTTTTGTTTCCTGTGTTTTGTTTGCTTGCTTGAATTATTTTGCATTTTGGGATATGGTAATATATTAAGATTTCTAGTTGTCACATTTTTAATTATCTGTCAAAAAGGAACGCTCCAATAGGCATAATTCTTATTCTGCTGATTTTTTTAAGTCAACTCCATGAAGGCTTTTTTTTAAAAATTAAATAAAGATTGCCTGCTAGTAAGTCTTAGTTTGTGTAAAACTTTTTAAATCCTAAAAGGTTTTAATTCAGTTAGAAGAACTGGGAGTAAAAACCCATTGAAAACAAACAGTAAAGAAGGTACCACAACCAAATATACAGTAAACTCCCATTTAACTTTAAATCATCCACCTCTCTACAGGGGGAAGACAAGGTTATTCCTACTGTTTTCTCTGTTACTCAAGTCTGATTTGTTCTTTAGTTTTCACATTGGCCACGCTCAGCAAAGAGCATGAAGAACATAGAGAGTCATGTCCAGACCAGTCTCTCCCACCTCTCAGACAATACACACATTCAGCAAGAATTGAAAACAGCTGTCCTCTCGCAGATACACATGTATGTCTTCATAACATCCTCATAAAATGATACATAAAGTATGGAGCAGATAAGTAGATTGTGACTGGACCAAACTGGGGTGAGAAGCTCATTGGGTTGTGATCAAGAGCACAAAGTCCACCAGGAGGCCAGTCACTCACTGGTAGAGTACCCTGGGGATCAAGACAGGGGCCGGTACTCTTTAACAATGTGGATGATGGGGCAGAGTGCACCTTCAGCCTGTCCCATCATCATACAAAACTGGGAGGTGTGGCTGATGCACCAGGAGAGTAAGCTGTCATTCAGAGGGACCTCAACAGGACAGAAAAATGGACTGTGAAGTTCAAAAGGAAATGCCAAAACCAGCAACTGAGGAGGAATAATTCCATGCACCCATACAGGCAGTGGACCAACCAGCTGGTGAGCAGTTTGGCAGAAAACTACTTGAGGGTACTGGTAGACAGGAAGTTGACCATGAGCCAGTGGCAAAGAAGGTCAACAGCATCCTGGCCTTCATTAGGAGGAGCATTGCCAGCAGGCTTAGGGAGGTGACACGTTCAGGCAGAGAAGGTAGGTATCTAGGATTACCAAATTGAAAATATATTTTTTCAGACATGCATCCACGCTGATATTCTTAAATTCTATGGATTAAAAGACCTAATAAAGACAAGCTGTTTTCATTTAAAAAAATAGAAGGGCAGGACACAGATGAAATTCAGACACTTGATGGCAGAATGTTAATAGCCTATGAGTCTCTGAAAAACTATGGGCTGACAGACTAAACAACTCCAAAAGTGAATTTGGAAGAAAAAGGAAAACGAAATGGTGATACTAACACCTGACCCACTACAGGATCATGCCATTCTAATGAAACCGTCCTGACAAACAGTGGCGCCTATTGGGATTCAAATGGTCAATATAAGAAGAAATGAGCTGATACCAAAGTCCAAATTTAGCTGTAATCAAAGAAACAATAATAACTGGAATCAGTTGAATTTTATTTCAGTTCACAGTGCACTGTAGAGAAAAATACAAGACAAATACCTTTGCTTCACTTTTGGTAGCAGCTTTTGTAATAATGCTTTCATGTATTCCAGCTACAGCATCCATCCTATGCCCTGAACCTTCCGAGCTAGCAGAATCTGCATGTTCTTTTTTTTGTGATTCTAAGTCATCTAACAACAACAACAAAAAAGACATGGAGTTAATTTACAGTAAGGAAATTGTCTAACAACCTGCATTCCTGGGATAGACTTGCTCCATTAATGCCCTGTAGAAAAAAAGAGCTGTTCCATAATTACCTGAGAGCACCTCAGACAAGTGTGAAATCTCTTGGATGGTGTCACCTCCTGATGAATCAGACTGCCTTAGCAAAGCAACAGGTTGCCTTTTCTTCGGAGATGTAATGTAGTAACCAAAGGATGGCTATAACAAAAAAAATACCCCAGAATACACCATGAGTAAATTTCATCATTAACAAAATAGGTTCAGTGGGCTTGCAAAGCAGTTTCAGCCCACAGTGCCTGCCCAGTCTGTGTTTGGCTCTCATATCACTAAGAAATAGCATGTGCCTCCTAGCACTGCAAATGCCTAATCCAAAGATATATTTCCCATATATATATATACATATAATAAACTAACAAATGTCATGGTTGAACCCCAGCTAGCAACTAAGCACCCCACAAGCCATTTTCTCATTCCTCCGACCACCAGAAAAAGTCAAAAGGAACAGGTAAACCTTGTGGGTTGAGATAAGAACAGTTTAATAATTGACACAAAATATAACAATTGTAATGAAAAGGAGGGAGAAAAGAATACAACCCAAGAGAAACGAGTGGTGCACAACACAATCACTCACCAGTGCCCAGTCTTTCCCTGAACAGTGATCTGTGGCTGCCAGCCAACTCCCACCAGTCTACAGACCAAGCATCATGTTCTATGGTACAGAATATCCCTTTGGCCAATTCAGGTCAGCTGTTCTGGCCATGCTACCCCCCCAGCTTCTTGTGCACCTGCTCACTGGCAGAGCATGAGACACTGCAAAGTCCTTGATTTACAGTAAGCACTACTTAGCAACCACCAAAACATCAGTGTGTTATCAACACTATTCTCATACTAAATCCAAAACACAGCACTGTACCAGTTACTAAGAAGAAAACTATCACAACTGAAACCAGGACACAACTTACATATACCAATTACACAAAACAAACTACACATGCTCTCAGCATCTCTGCCCAGAGTCATGCTCTGCCACTGAGCCTCAGAATGCATCAGGACAGAACACGCCAACTCTACCAATTCATCGGAACACAAGTGAATTTCACAAGCATACTTGTCTTCTTCCTCCCACAGTCCACACTTTCCCATCCTTTTTTTAGTGTGCAACGCAGATGAAATCCTGTCTACCAAGAGCAGATGAGAGAAGGGCCAGGTATCCCACAGATGCAAGAAGCATACAGATGTTGGTAAGTCAAACCTAGGTGATTTTTACTGAAGCTGGGCATTTCCCTAGAGAGCACATCAATTATCAAGAGCCATTCAATGATGCCCTCACTGTTCAAATACCCCTGTCTGAGCTGCATTTCATTCAACTATTATGTGAACCTCCAACATGTGCCTGGTATATGATGTACCTTTCTCCCTCTAATCCTACACATAATTAATTAGTTCCTGACCAGAAGGTGAAGGTCAGCATTCATGGGTAACATCAGCCAGCACATCACAAATTCCAGGTGGGAAACTAAAGTCAATCCAGACCTCCCTCACACAGATCATTTCCTTCATAAGTCAACACAGAAAATTAGTTCTCAGAATTAGTTACAAGATAAGCAGTGCTAGTTGTTGTTTTTCTTCTCCTTCTCTTGTCTATCAATATTAAGATACATACCCGTTTCACATCACTGCCTCCACCAAGACAACCAAGAGCTTCAGATCTCTGACCAAAGAACTCCCCCAAAGACAAACGTAAATAACTGGCATCTTTATCAAGATCAGATGTTCTCAGCAGAATGCAGCTATTAGCAGATTTCCATGAAGTATTTGCTAATTCAGATGCATTTGAACTGTCTACTCTTTCTGCCTGCAAAGAAAGACATTTCAGAAGTTGTAACTTGTAAATAGAGAACTATTCTGTTTACATTGTGATAGTTACCTGCACAAGTCTGTGTGCTTTCTCAAATTCTTCCTCGTCCTGTGCAATCATAGCTGCTGCTTCAGCTTAAAACCAAAGAGAACATTTATTAAAATAAGGCATAAGTTACTGTCATCATTACTATTTTTCATCATTAAACTAAATTCTGATGGACAATTACTGCATATGTAATTCTAGATCTGAGACAGTTTGAGACATGTTAGGAGTTATTCCATCCCGTTTTGGTGGGAAAAGTTATATGAAATCACTTTTAAAGGGGTACTCACTGGATCTTAAAAAGCCAAAGCAAAATCAGCATTTAGCTAACCAACTTAGGGGTGAATAAAAGAAGTCGCTTACAGCCTTAAATCCAAACTAAACTACACCTTTTCACAGGTTATGCTACCCATACTAGCTAGAATTAGGCATCATGTGGCTATTTCAGAACCAACTTTTACTATATTTGGGATTGAAAATTTACTTCATCAAGGTGGTACCTGTGAATTGGAGCAAAGAAACAGACTGGTTTTGAACCACTTTATGAAAAACCTATGCAAGTTAACAGGCCAAATAAACCAATCTTACTTTTGAATTCAAATTACTGAACTGCACAATTATCGCCTATAGAACAATGAACACCTCAAGTCTCTTCACCAAAATTATGTGGAATACCAATCAAGAGGTACTGCTCTACCAGCTTATTTCAAAGTATCATTAAGTTCACCAAAACTTCTAAAATATGCAGTTTTGTACACAGAGCATCCCTAGTCATAGAGGACACAGGGCAAATGGAGGCATAAGTCAAGAATGGACACAGACTTGTAAAGTGAACACCGGTGTTGACCACAAAAGTACTTCTGAGAAGTTGCAATACATGCTCTGAGGAAAGAAACAAAGTTGGAATACAAAAAGTTGAGCGATCCAACTCTATTTCCTCACGGCAACCTGGCACTATAAATGACCCATAGTGATATCCAGTTCAACTCTTCAGTCAATATCAGTTCTTACTTAATCCTCTGTATAAACATTGTAGCTCTCTGGAGACCTTTTGAAGCACTGGACGCTCAAGTGAGCAATCCTGCACTACTCCACACAAGAATACAGCGTATGCACAGTTTGCTGACAGACAGACGTCATGAATGAGACTCAGAAGCATCAGATGTAACATTTCCTTTCTGTTTCTACAAATAACATGTCTTCAGCTGTCAAACTCCGCACTTGAGCACTGCAGACAGACAAGCAAACTAGCAGCCAGAAGAATGCTAACAACCTTGAATTTGTGAGTGTGTTATCCTCTACTGTGCAAAGAGGTAAGCCAATCAGCTCAAAAACAGAATTGCTTTAAAAACCCAACAGGTGGGAAAAAGCTCAACAAAGCCTTGGAAAAATTTACAACAGTCTAATATTTGAATCACTAGACAGTGCAAGTCTAGGAAGCAAGAATGTGTCAGAAATACAATGGCATTTGAAAAATAACAGAAGAGCACTACTTCATTGACACAGCAGATGGGGAGGTTTTTCCCAAATGGGATCATTTTTGCTTGAACCAGCAGAAAACCACTACAGTGTTGAAAAACATTATTTCAACCAGTCAACCTCATTATTTCAACCAGTTTGATCACTCATTCAGAATAAACACTTTTAGACAACAGCACACACAGCATTCTCTTGGAAAGAAAGAAGAACCTTGAGAGGACCATGGACATCTTGAGAATACAGTAGTCCACACACACATCAGCTTTAGAAATTATGAGAGACTAGGAGAACTACTGTTGCACACATGGCTTGAATCTGTCTAGTAAAACAAATGACTAGATGACATTTTTGTGCTAAGGAATTGATTTGTCTACAGTGGCACATATTAGAATGCTTTTTCTTTGGTTTCAAAACACCCTTCCTGTGAAGACTAAGAAATACGAAAAGAAGTTATCAGCTATAAATAATGGTAATATGATTAGAGCCTACAATCAGCATCAACTTTCAAATAATTTGTTGTATGTAAAGCCTAGAGGCTTTGCAACACCAAATACTGATTTGTTGAAGTAACAAAACAAAACAAAAAAAAAAAGGAAAGTTTACTTAACACTGTTACAGACAAGAGCTATTTAAAAAGGGAAAAAGATTACATACAGCCAGTAATGAACTCCTCCTTTATTTTATCATCTTCAGACAGATTTAAATCTTGTTCTTCATCAAATGAAGTATAATACGCAAGATCAGTCACCCATCTGCCCTCTTCATTTTGATAGACAATGCTGTGTGGTAAATCACCTGAAAGATATATGAAATGCTACACTGTGGATTAAAATTCAAAGGAATATAGTAAAATCTCCTTATTTTAGATCAAAGTTAGATTAATCTAGATAAAGTTCCCTTGCCAGAAGTCAGTAACAAGTTAAAAAGCAGAGCTCAAGTTGCTGCAACTGCAAGCTTAAACTAGGTTCATCAGCAAAAAACAACATTTAAGTGTAACAAATGTTTCTTAAAACAAAAGCAAGTCGAAATTTATTCATGCCACACTGGTTTTTATTACCAACTCCCACAGCTGAAGAAAAATGCCTAGCTTACAATTTTAATTTTTTCCATGCAACAGAGTGCATGGTCCCAATTGCATAGATGGGTTGTATCTAACGCATCCTACCTTTGTCTGCTGCACCTAAACTTAAGTTCTCAGAGCTGTCTCCAGTTGGTGACAGGTAAGCATCAGGAAGACCAACTTCACATTCAGGTGCCTCTGCCTGAGGTGCACTTGCACTAAGAACTTCAGAAGTGGTGTCATGCCCCAAAAACCCTCTAGCTGTGTTTAGTACTTCTGCATCAGAAGAAGCAGCCTGAGAGTCAGAGGACTGTATTTCTTGCTTTGGAAGGACATCTGAGACATCAGCTTTACGGCTGTCCATGCACTGGAGATACAGTGAATCTAATCGCAACTCAGCAGCAGCGCGGGAATCCAGCCCATCTCCAGTAGCCATGGAATTCTTCAAAAACAATAATCATTTGAAAAGTGTCAGAAGTGTAGTTGTTAGCTATTTGTACTAACAGTTCTAGATACAAAATATCCAAGTTAACTATGCTTGAAGAAAATATCTAAAAACAAAGCTGTGTTATTAAATTTTTTGTCAGGAAAGGCTGGGTTGTTAGTTCAACCTCTAGCAAGTTTTCAAACACACTGCCATCTTCTACTACAGCCTTACTCTATAAGATTAACAGGAATTTAAATGGCAATTTCATACCAGTTGCTGTACTGCTCTGGGCAGCATTTCTCTTTGCACAGGACATCCAGTTATCCCTTCATTTTGTGAATCTTCATCACTAGCATTTCCAGAGTCTACTCCTGTCACAGCCTTGTAACTGGCAGAATCCTCAAAGTTCGCCTTTAAATTAAAAAATTACAAATAATAAAGTTACACTAGAATAGATATACCAAAGGAAAAAAATTAACACTACGGGGCCTTTCACAATGTTAAAAATTTCCTAGCAGGAAAGAGATTATCATACTTTGTTTACTTGTGCCACTGCCATAGGCATCTCTAGCTGCCAGGACCACCACCAAGGATAATAGTTCCTGGCTATGCCAATCCATGCATCTGCCTCCAAATGCATACAGAGCAAGAACATGGGAGGATCCCTTCTTTTTTCCTGCTATAGGCTCTCACTCCCTTTAACACAAGCATCGTGCTACTCCTCTTTGCCTTCTGGTTGACCCACTGTTGGATGAGGACTCCAAATCCAACTCATAGCCCCACCACCTATCTACAACGCAGTGGAGCAGGAAGATCTTACACCAATAGAGAAGACCAAAGATCAGAGTGCAGAACTCTGTTATTCTCACTCTTCAAACCACTTATCCCTCTCTTCACGTACGGCTGTAGACCAGCAAGCAGCAGCCTATGCAAACTACTTGAACAGGGTTAGCATCACTTCCCACAGCCCGGAAACTCTGATGTCAGTTGGGAAATTTCTGAAATTTCAGAAGCTACAGTTTATTTAACTGTTTAGGATCAATCACACTTTTCCACTCTGGTCAAGCATGAGACTGCCAGGATTGCATCCACTGCTGCAAAGCCAAGAAAATGGAAAGGCACTTAATCCCTGGCAACCTGTATGTGATGGAGCTAACTGTTGCTCAAAGACAAACCACAAGCCAGCCAGTTGCTGCCCCACATTTACCTTTCACACACCTATCCATCATTTAAGAGACTGACTTACTTCTCCTGGAAACACAAGTCTGTGATGTTTTACACTTAGTAACACCTTCGACATTGCTATCCAAGACTTAAAAGAGGAGTGATCAAAGAGTATTTATAAATTAGCTGTATGATACGAAAAAAGTGCCTTAATAGCTATAGAAATAAAGTAAACCCCAAAAAAACAGGTAAAACTAGCTCTATTTAAGAATAGCAACAAATTTAACTATTGAAAGTTTGTTTAACGCGCTCAAGGACCATTTGGCATGCTGAGCTTTGAATTTTAAACCTACTTGAAATAAGCCATTTTCAGAAAGCTTCAGTGCTCTCCAGCATTCTGAGAGCTTCTGCAGGTTGGTGTCTCCTCTTGTCATTTCTGGTTTTATCAGCTGCTCAAAATAGGCTTCTAGTTCATTATCAAAGAATTCCTCATCATCAATATCATCATCTATTGAAAGATAAGAAAATAACGACTTTAAATGGTCATGATATATCACCTGACATACTATCAAAACAGCTCCATCATTTCTAATACACTGAGTCTCACAACACACAATCAGATCAGAATTATCCTGTTTTTCCTTACATTAACTGAGTCACAGAACCATTACCACATGACCAGTGATACACAGCAAAACAAGATGACTGCAAGCTACCATTTTAACTTCCAGGCTATCAAATAACTTATCTTCCTTCACACATCTATACACCACCACATCCTAACTAGTAAATCATATATATACTTATAAATTAAAAGGAAAATATATGTAACATTTTTCAAACTTCCCAGAAAGTGACTGAAGCATATATATATATATATTTATTCTCTATTTCAATGGCAAAAAACGTTAAGTGCTACTACTCAAGTATGCAGTAACACTGAGTCACAACTGTAGACTCAGCTACCAAGGGTTATAAACGTACTTACCCGTGGCATCTTCGTCTGAGCTAGAAAGAGATGAGAGTTTCTCATTTTCCAAAAAACTTGAAAGGCTATTGCTAAGATGATCACTTGAGATTTCACCTTCTATCAACCTTTCAGAAAGTTCAGATGGACAGATCTGTGAAAAGCACCCACAGAGAAACGTTTCTGGGAGTTACTAGCTATTGTATAAATTCAGTTAATAATAAACAATTAACGAGGTTAATAATATTACAAAACTCCACACACACTTTTTTCCCCCCTTATCCCAGTAAGCACTCTAGTTCCAATGGATTTCACCTGCTAGCTTCCGGAATGGATGCATGCAAGAAACATAGGGATCAAAAGGGGGGAAAAAGCATCTGTATGACACCAAACTTAAAAGATCTCAAAATGAAAGTACTGAACCACTGCATTAAAGAGTTTATACTAGAAAAAAAACACCCTCCTTCATTCATTGAGCTGCAATCTAACTCAAAAGTATAAAGACAAGTCTCAGTAGTTTCCCATGCCGCTAAAACAGGGGTTCTTCAGAAATTCTCCACCCAGATGCACCTTTTGTTGGAAATTTCTCCAAACAAGCACGTGAAATCACTGATAAAGTAATATTTCAGCTGAATCCAGCTAACTGCAAATACTCTATCTTTTCTATAGCTGAATGATTTTTTTAAAAAAGCATAATGTATTGTCTGTTTTGGATTTAGTCTCACATTCTTTGTGATCAACAGATTCATTTTTGACAGACAGCAAAAAGTCAAAGTTTAGAAAGTGAAGAATTTGAAAGGAACTTGAATTATGGCTTTTAGAACACAGCCTGAGAGCATTTGACTGTAACTCACTGACCACTGTGGGCCCTATAAGAACAGAATGCAAGAAAACTAAATGAATTTAGCAAATACCAGCTGACACATTAAGGAGTACATATTGGACAGCATTTGGCTGCATCCTGATACATATTTTCTACAAGGACCAGGAGATCTCCCATATCTGTCTGCCTTGTATCTCTGTGTCCATAGCTGTCAGCTTCTCTAACACAGCAGAAAAAACAGCTGAAGCCTAACCCTACCTGACAACATCTGCAGCTATTTGCTAGCTCTGAGATAAAGATACACACACACAAATACAAAGGCAGCAGGAAGATTGTGTTCTCACAAATGGTGCAGTTTTTAATGTTAAGGACACTGAAGAACTGAACTCATAGTCCTCAAAATAACAAACATATACAGGGGCAAGTCAAATCAGGTTGTTACTTCAATTTCCAAACGTGTTCCAAACAGTTCCTCAAAAGGCTTTTCAGTAAGCTTAACTACAACAGGATGAAAATGCAAGGTCCTTATATTGGCAAAGCATCACAGGACAGCAGAGGCTAGGAGCAAACAAAAATTCTCACAACTGAGGAAGATTAGATGGATTCATGCTCCCATGGTACTTATTACATTAAGTGATCTGCAAAATGGAGGCAAAGTGAGGTGTGATACAACCAGCATGCTAGCACCTTTACAAACTTAAGAGATACATGATACAGGACAATAAACATGGTTCAATGCCCTCCCTCCTCCTCGCACAGAATTAAGTCTGTGAGGTCTAATTACAAGATTGATACTAGAAAACCTTTAATTTCACTGTATTTGGAAAAGCTTTTACCTGGTTATTCTTAATGTCTGGAAGAAAACACATTCCACTTGGCAAATCTGAAACAAAAGTATGCACTACAGTCAGTATTTTATTATATTCTCATGTTATACTCCTAAGTGCCAACTATTCTCTAAGACAGCAGACTAAGCCTCTTGAAGGTTGTGGCACACACCATAAAAATAACCCTGAAACATACACATTACCACAACACCAAAGCTTATACATTCCTGTAACAATGACCTAAACTATCTGTGAGTAATTGAAAAGGCTTCATCAGGGCTAGAACCCTAAAAATTATGAAAGACAATTATTGCCTTAAGGTTTTCTACAAGGCAGAGCAAAAAAGTAAGGAGTCCCAGGCTGCACTAGCAGAAGTAAGAAGCGGCATTCTGTTCCACTATTGCATTTCACCTACCGGGCCAATTCTTTTTTTGGAACACTTTAAGCAGCTTCCACTTGTCTTTGTGTTACATCCACCCACAATCCAAACAAGACAGAGAACCTTTTAGACATGGACATGTAGATGTTTGCAAAACAAGGTTCCTTATTCTTAAGTAGTAGATGTGAATAAAAGGCAATTTCCAGACTAGGATACTAAATCTTGAATAAACAATAAGTTAAAGCCAAGCAACTAAGTCTAACCGGCCACTATCAAGTCCAAACACTGGGCAGTCCCGTTTTTGTAAAGCACCGTGATTTTGTTGCCACAGTTACTGCCACTTCCTCAAGAGCACAGTAGTTAGTGACTGAAGTCAACACTTCCCTGTTAGAAGTGTGTGTTTTAAAAGAGTCCATTTATATTAAAGATCACAGTACTTTCTAATTGAACATGTTCTCTGTCAAAATTATTAGTACTCCCCTCACAAAAAACCTACACAAATACTCAGAGTTTAGAAAAGGTAATGACTAGAAACATGTATTTACTAACTGTATTTATTAAATTTCAAGAAATAAGTAGAATTTAATCACACGACAGGCATTACCAAAACCCCCAAACTAGTTTAATATCAATAGCCATGCTTTTAAAATAAGTTGCAGAAAATTCTTTTGCTCACAGTACTCTATTCATGCTTCAAATAAACTACAGTTTTCACAGCAAGTATTCAAAACCACTTTTTCATGCATCATCTCACTAGAATAGCATGTTTTCAGATCCTACAGCTGCAATTAAAACCTCTATTACAGGTTGGAATAGAGCAAGAAAAGAGATGTTAGTTAAAATACAATCTCACAGCCTTACACCTACTAAAACAGAAGGGGTAGAGGACAAGTTACACACACTTCTTCCACAGACTTCCTGGAATTAAGTCAGAATACTACTAGCATTCAAGTATGCTACTCTACAGCAAACATTATTTTCACCAGCTTCCTGTCCAGCTTTGTACTTTGGGGAAAAATCCAAGAACATCACGTCAACCACAAGCTTTCTCAGTTTTGAGTTTGCTCACATCCAAGAGATTACTTTTCAGAACCCATTTATACTCTGCCATAGAGCAGTGAAAGCGTCAAGAGAAGACATCTGTAGCACAAAAACCTAATGACAGTGACAGCAAGTAGAAAATTTTTCCCAAAATTTAATACCTTGCAATCGCTCAGGTGGCAAGGCTTCACGTAAGGTAGCTTGACTGCGATTTGAATGCTCAGCGACGTTCTGATCCTGCTCTCCATACACTGAGTGGGATTCTTTCAGACTAGCACAAGTTGTCTGAGGCTCTACAACTTGCGTAGCAACTTCCCTAAAAAGATATGAAAAATTAGTGAGCTACACAGACCAACATGAGTGTACAACATCTCTCTAGACAAAGATTTGATAAATTCTCCAATTGGCTTGTCTCAGCCAGCTGTTTCCAAGAGCAGAAATTCTACAGACCTGTCATTTTACAATAAAGGAATAAATATCAAGATTATCAACCAAGGACTTCAGTTTCACAATCCAAACTGTGAAACAAATAGTTTAATTTCATGCAATATATGCCTCTCTACCTGTTTGTTCCTCTCTTTCATTTCTGTAAAAAGGGGTCTACTCTGAGCAAGTTCCATGATCCATTTGAGATAAAAATCAAATCTTAGAGAGGACTGTCCCAGGTCCACAGTATCAGCAAGCTTTTTGTAATATTAAATTAGGGACTAAACTGTAAAGAACATGATTTACTAAAATTATATGTAGTTAAGTAACAGCTTTTGTAATTCTGCAGGAATGTTATTCTTCACTTCTGGTTTTATAGAACTTCCACACGAGTTATTTCCTACAAAACAGCAATCACTGAGACTACAAGGAAGGTAAATTTAATAGAAATTGATGTTCCTTTCTGTATGCAAACTGCACAATACTTACTCAGAACAGATTTAAATCAGTGCAATGTATTATTCACACACAGGACACGAACCAGAAAGATCAGCTTAATTCTAGATTATGTAAAGTAAACTAGGTAAATACAGGCCAGATTCAAGTAAGTCAATTAATTATTCATGCTTAGGAAATTTTTCATTAATGTGACAATAAAATAAAAACTCACAGTTTAGAAAACATCAGTTTTAAATATTCATTCCTGTCATGTACCTGAAGCCTAATTAGTCAATCAAACAGCAGAGTGCTGCACAGGATGCTTCCATGTGACCTGCCACTATCCCTCTCCAGAAAACATAGAGGAGCTTCTTTTAGTAGGAAAAGATACCCAGTCTGCCAAACACTGTAAGCCAACAGCTTAAGGCACAGCTGAGCTCTCCAGTCATAGCTACCAAAAAGCCAGTAGTAAAAGCTGCTGCTGAGGTGGGCAATTCAATTCTGAAGCAGTCCATAATTAGCTTACACTACATATAAATCTACATTCTGCACACTGCACTTTAGGACAGAATTAGATTTTAATTGTCTACTTACATGTCATCAGGAAAGCACAGGGCAAACCTCTGCACTGGCTCAGGACCTGACTGACTGCTGTGAGAAGATCCTGATGGAGATGAATGTTTCCCATCCAAGTAGGATGCACAGTTATCAGAAAGCCTGTAAATGTGGGGAGGAAAAACACACATCAAAATCATTCTCATACGCACTGTTTTCCAAAGAATGGGGCAAAAAAGAATCATATTGATTTCCACTTATCTCCTGTAAGTTACATTATCCTAATATTTTAGCATTTTCTAGCTAATATGTATTTACAGGTACACATATATAGCCCAAATGATCCCCTACAGCCTTATGCAGTTCTTTAGAAGAATGCCACATTGTAATTTTAATGGCTAGTGGTGCCCTTTTGGAACGCACACTTGTGGAAAGACAGGGTATTAAAGTCTGATTTTACTTCTTGTTAAGTCACAGGACAGCAGTTAAGTGAGCAAAGGCTTCTAATTTTTACTCTTCGCTCTACTCCTTGCTGAGCAAAATATTACAAATTGTGTTAAATTTTCCTTCTTATCCATAACTCTAGTTCTTACATTACCCTTTCTAAAATGAGCCAGATTCAAGTAAGTTCCGTGAACTGTTAACAGAGTCAAGAGAGCACACATGTAAAAAATATATTATTCTCTACATGACTTCAAACTTGAGCATACTAAGCAGAAGAGTTCAGTTAAAAGAAACTTGACTGTTATCAGTCTAAAAATGAAATTACTCTTTTAAAGGGTAATTTCAATAAATGTTAAGTATTTTATTAGTCATCAGTTTGATGCATATTCTTCACTGGTAATACAGACAAACCTTTATTTACCAATTTCCGTGCTACTGATTAGTAAATAGCCTTATCATCTACCAAATGACCTGTAAAAAGATTTTTTCCTTTACAAAGCTAAACGGTTCAAGCGGGTTTTAATCCTGCTAAGTGGCATTTACCGGCGGTCTCACCTGTTGTCGCACCCCTTCTGGCTCCTGGCAACAGTGGAGGCCGCCACAGGTAACCCCGGGTTTGAGGCGACAGTGACATTGTCAAAGACGACACTCGCGCTGCTGTTCAAGGAATAGCCTAAGAAGCTCGGGAGCGTCTCGTCCGCGATGTTCCTGAAGTCTTCCATCATCCTGCACCGGCTGCTCACAACAGCGCTCGGCCTGGCAACACCATCAGCCCCGGCCCGGCAGCATCTGCAGCGGGGGCAAAACAAAGGCAGGGTTACACCAGCCAACATGCTCTACTCACACCTCTCAGCCGATGTTCTTTAGTAATCGCCCCGCTTCATCCACAAACGTGCTTAAGAATCGTTCCCGACCCTCTCCCGCCAAGACTTTGTTTTACAGCTTTCCTGGGCTGCCGAAATAGAGCAGCGCTCCCGCGAGTTGCAGAGAGCCGGCGCTGCGAGACGTGCCAGCCTATATTTAGGCTGTAAAGCCGCCCGGACCGAGGCGGCCAAAGCCTTCCTGCCTCCCTGGCGCCGGCAGCGAGCACCTGCGGCGACACAAACCCCCTATGTGTCCCCACGGGCCGCCGCTCGGCCCGGGAGCGCCGGGAGGGCTCCGGCTGCTCACCGGCAACGCGCCGCCGGGCAGGCCGGACCTGGGAGCCGGCAGCCCCCTCGTACCCCAGACAGGAAGAGGTGGGTGGGCTCTGCCCTCCCGAGGGTCCCGCCGCCGCCGCCGCCGCTCTTCCCGGAGGAGCGGGATCGCCCGCGGACGGACCGACCGCCAAAAGCCGGGCCCCGCCCCGCTCCTCGCCGCCGCCGCAGCGCCCCCGCAGGCCGGGCGGGCACCGCCACCCGCTCACCGGGCGCGCCGCGGGAACAACCGCGGCACCGGGACAGGCCCCCTCCCAGCGCCAGGGGCGCGTGCGCACCCCCCCTTCCCCACACACACCCTTTCCCGATCCCGCCTTCCCTCCCGCCCGGCCGACGGGAAGGCCCCAGGACACGGGGCACGGCCGCGGGGGACAACTTTGGGGAGGGACGGCGGGCATGCTGATTGGGCGAGGGGCGCGCGGCACCGCCCGGCACCGCCCCCCCCCCCTCCCGGCCGCGTCCCGGCATCCGTTAGGCGGGAAGCGGGAAGGGCGGGATGTTTCCCGGGATAGTGGAGGCGGGGGGGCGTTTTGGGAAGGGGGTGATGACATCGGTTTGTTTTGTTTCCGGTGTTTGCTTTCGGGCCGGACAGGTTTGGATCCCGGAACCGGCGAGTAGCTCGGGGTCTTCCAGGGAAAGGGCCACTGAACATCCCGCCCAGGATGTCTGAGTAGGACCAACCCTCCCGGCCCGGCTGTCTCGGCCAGGGCACAGCCGCCCAAAATGAAACAAAAAAGCTTCAGTCGGATTAACTTATATTACTTTGGTTTATTTATAAGACAGACTTTTTTGTATTCCTGTTTATATGTCCCATTTCTGCCATGTGAGCCACTTCAATGAGGCTGATCAACAGAATCCCAGAATCATTGGGGTCGGAAGGGTTCCTTTGGAGATCATCTGGTCCAACCCCGCTGCCAAGGTACGGTCGCCTAGAGAGGAACGCGTCCAGGTAGGTTTTGAATGTCTCCAGAGAGGGAGACTCCATGACCTCCCTGGTCAGCCTGTTCCTGTGCTCTGCCACCCTCTACGTAAACAAGTTCTTCCTCCCGCTGAGGTGGAACTTCTCGTGGTTCAGTTTATATACAGTACATGGGAAATTTCATTTCCATCTTGAACAGTAAATATCATGAGTTTTGTAAGTAGAGGACAAGAAGGCAGCAGAAGTGCCTTCCAAACGTGTGTGTGTGTGTATGACAACTCCCAACAGATCTACATAAAATCCATTGTTATCCGGGACGTTTTTACAGTGCACTTCTCCAGCTGTATTCCTGATATTGAGAAAGCAAAAACCGCACGTTCAACATCATCAGAAGTTCATACTGTGTTCAAAACCAAAACCAAACAACAAAAGCAAAACCACCATATGAAAAGAAAAAACAACAAACAAACAAACAAAACAAACACCAAAGCCTAATGGCTACTACAAGACCCAAAACCTTCTAGTCCTGGAAGTTCAAGACGAGATGTGGTCCAAGCACATCTGGTGCTCTTTCTGTGGTCTAGAAAGAGTATAAGGGGTAATGTGTATCTTCTTTCAGAAGAAAAGGGACAGAAGCCTTACAAAGTGCTGTATAAATTTAAAAGATCACAAGTACCTGCTGCAAGCATCCCTTCTTGGACCCTTCTAGGGGTTCTGCTGCTTATGTCCAAGGGCCCAGATCCTGCACAGAAGTACAGTTCAGAGTTTTGAGTCAAGGAAGCAAGACAGATGAATAAAGAGGGAAGCATGAGTTTGAGGAAGAGGAGGTGGACAGCCAAAAACGGGGATTAAAGGGCCCTGGTTTGGAGAGAGGTCAGTACAAAACAGCAGGCTGGGGGAAAGGCAGGCATGAGCCACAAAACCAGCCTGAGTTCATTTGTTGAGGTCAAAGTACTTGGCCATTTCTTCCTAACATGACTTGTTTGCACTGAAACTATTAACAGCATGTTTCCATTAATAAGAATTATGAATGGAATTAGGATATCTGACAATACATGCTCATCACAGAGGAAAATAATGTGACCATGCTGACTAAAGTATGAACAAATACACTAGTGAACAAATACACTAGAAGCTGCAAAAAAATTGTCATTTAAGTGGTTATTCTGTGATCTTTTAAAGGGTTAAGAAAGAAATTCTGTAAGTGGCTTAAACCTTCAACAGTACATTCTGCTGCTGGCATTCCCAGAAACAGTTTGTTCTGGTTTAGGAATGAATCTCAGTATAAGTTTTGATAGGTTTGTTGTTTGGGGTTTTTTTGAATTATTCTCTCCCAGATGGACAGTTACTTTCCACCCCCCATTTAAACCTTATTTTCCAATCATGTAACATTTCTGTTGTTTATGAAGTATGGCACAGTTTTATAAGTGTTAACTTTTTCTGGTAAAAAGGTATAGAACTTTTCTTTTTTCTTCCACAGTTCTGTCCCTGCTGGCTGGAAAAGTATCAGCAGCCCCCCTTCACATACTGCCAGCAAGCACCCCTTAACACCAGTGTACCTCACGTTTTTTTAGTAAATTGAGACTAGACTCCTAGAGGAAAATAAAGAAACAGAAGTGGTGGATTTGAACAAATAAAGTTATCAGAATACAAGTAAAATTCACAGGAACTTGCTGTCGCTTTGAAAGGATGCAGGCTGCCCTCTCCATTACCTTATATTAGTGGTCTAGTCCAGGAAATAGCATAAGCCCATTTTGAAGCGCGTTCAAATACACTATTGCACTCTGGATTTCTGCTGCACAGGAGTCTCCTTCTTCCTTCCTCCCCCAAAACCTGCCGAACAAGCTTAGCAATTACATGCTGTACAGTAATGCTGCTCCCTGGAACTACCATGTACTCTTTGTCCAGTGTTATCCTCCCACTTGTCTTGCACCAATGTCTGAGTCAATGCCAACACGCAGATACACAACAATGTTCCTGTACTGGCACATCAAAAAAACCATCTTCTCAGTCAGCGCTCTTCCTTCACGAAGTCCTAAGGGACTAATTCAGTCACGGGAAAGAATTATGACATAATGTGAAATCCAACAGCTCTAGCAGTCTCCCCAGACCTTCAGCACATCCATAAGAAAAGCTGGAGCACATCCTGTGGCAGACACATATAATATGCAGCTGCACATCTGGAATGGCACATGACAGCACAAAAGCAGAGGTAGGAGAATGGATACCTGAATCCAAAACCCTTTCATCAGGCACCTATTAAAAAAAAAGCCTTTTACAAGGAAAACTGTACAAATACAGACCTTTCAGAACAAGTTTATTAGTCAAACACAATTAAAAAATTTAAATATTTATACAGGAAGATGGAAAATTCTTAAGTAAAACCAAATTATTAAGCTGCAGTATTACACAGGAATGGTTTTGTTTCTTTTATGTGCTGATCCACTATCAACCTTTCTCAACAATTTCTTGAATGCATGTTTAATTTTGAGAATGTGTTTCACATGTCAGTGCAGTATACAAAAAGAAAAAATTAAAGACCATACTGAACTGATTTCAAAAAGACCAAAAAAAAAAAAAAAAAGAAAAAAAAAAGAAAAAAGGACAGGCACGTTGAAGTCAGCTACTCCATAAATAGCTCATGGCTAATACTGTTTGAATGTGTTGCCATAGTTCAAAGGGTACAAATTAATTCCTTTGATACACAAGTAACAGGTTCTAAATGTTGTCGTTTGTTCTGCAAAACATGCATGAATTTCCCAAATTTTTGAAAATCTTCTGTACGAGAGAAGAAATACAAAGGCAGCCAGAAATGGAAGCATTCACAAACACCAGAATAAGGCCCTTCAGAGTTTATTTAAAGTTAACATGTTAAACCCCTTCATTCTCAGGTAATAGATTAAGAGGCCGAGATACACATCGTCTGCGAGGGTGAGGATACTGGAGGTTGGCAGTGTCAGCATCGCAAGATTGCTCTATCAGAGGAGGAGGAGGAAGGAGCTGGGCATGACTGGACCATCTCGATCCAGCCCGTGGGGAATCCAGAGGGGGAAAGAAATACCTGAAACAATCAAGAAAGGAACAAAACACCAAAACAAAAAACCAAACCAAAACAAAAAAACAAAACAAGAAAAAAAGAGAAAGGTAGTAAATACAAGGAGAACCAAAGGGGAGAAAAGACATGCTGGAAAAAAAAAAAGGCTTTAGTATATCCATGCCAAAACCAATAGAACATAATAGCAGAAATCAAGGCTTGTAATTCAAAACAAGACAAATCTGGAAACTGTTCTGTAAAGCAAAATAATACAGTCTTTTCCACTGAAATTCATAGAAACGAATACCATAATCATAGCTCTAGTATACATTTTTACAAAAGAATGGACTGCTTTGGAAATCAAAAGGATGGTGTGGTACAGCTATTAACAGGTTTTCATTCTCCCAGAATTTCTGTGATTTGTTAACAGCCTTCAGTAACGCTTCATTTGTGACACAAAATATACATTAAATATTATAAAAGTACATTTTCTGCATATGCATCTAATTCAGAGTAACTTCACAGCGTTTCTAGAATAGACGTAAAAACACCATTGTTTTTACATGAATACACATTTACAGAGAATAACTATTTTCAATGAAATACAGCCTTTGTATGTATTTACATATTGCTGCAAAATCCTCAGAGTAATTTAAGATTCCTGGTGAGCGCAAGATTCAGAATTATGCCACTTCACGTCATTTTGCTGCTGTTTTTATTAGAACTTACCCGTAACACTTGTGCATTTTAGCATAACTATTTCAGATACCTACAGATGTTTTCTCTCTTGTTTACAATTCTGTGGGCTTACAGAAAGGAACAGCTCTTAACTAATTAATGAAATTATGGGACAGTTCACAACAAGATGCATTTTGGTTTCTACCTTTATATGGCTAGAGTGTTTGCAGTTTTTAAGGACACTATGTTTAGAGAATTTTATGTACTCCATGAAATTATTACCAAAAGAATGTACAAATACATATCAGAAAAAGTACTTCTCTTATGATGAAGAAAGTATGACAATACTTACAAAACATTTATTTGAAGTCATACTAAGGTATATAAATGAAGCAATACCCGAACTACTAATAGCTACCATCTGTACAATTGCCAAAACAGTTTACGTATTCTTTTTAAACTAACAGTTTCATATATTACAAAGCAGTTACAACCTTGTAATGTTTAGGAATCTTAATCAAATGCTGAACGCTATGAAATGCAAAACAAATTGGTTCTCAAAACAATTTTAATGAAAGTTATTATAATGGTCATTTCCCTCCTCCCATCCCAATCAAGGACAAAAATTCTCATTTTTAATCATGAACTAGTCTTTTAATTTGACAAGCTTTCAAAAAATACGTTCTGATGAAAGTTTTGGGGTTTGGGTGGGTTATTTATGGGGTTTTTTCCAAACAAGAAGCCTCTCCAAATATTTTTCTACCAGGAGTTCCGATAGTATCAAACTGTGCAGGCTAGTACAAAAAAGTGTACACAACGTGTTTTAAAAAGGCTTTTTGAACAGCATTTAGTAGTTAGCAGGCTGCTGGTGTCTTGGGAGAGGTCAAACGGCGTTGGGGAGGGGAAAAAGGAGTTCGTTTTCCATTCCTGTGTGCATGCAACAAGCAGCAAAACACCAAAGTTACTCCAGTTAGCTTGGTATCAGCTCTGCTTTCTGTTAAAAAGGACATAATACAAATGGAGAATGGAAATTGTATCATAAATCTAGACACACAATATCAACATAACAATATAGCCCTACTGATTTCTTTCCCAACAATCTACATCACCTGTTCTGAAACTTATTTTGAGTACAAATCCAGTTTGGTGATCGTGCTTTTACAAACTTTTTCAGATCTGCATATGCTTTAGCTGTTTGAAGTGTTTAAATGTATAGGCACTGAAAAAGCATGAACAGTCACAGACAAAATAAATTATGTGTAGGATACCTATTCAGTCCAATGTCAATACATCAATCAGCATCTTAACACTAACACAAAAGTTAACAACTGTGCTTAAGCAATTCAAGGCAGTGTTATTCCGAAAGAAAGCATGGAGTTAAGCATGTATTTTTTATAGTAAGGCTCAATCCCAGGACAAGTTTGGGAATTCCACAGCCAATGGCATAACTTCGGAATTAACATTTTGTTACAAATTGGAGCCAAGAATAATTTATTAAAAAACAAAGCAAAAAGCCTTCCAAAATGCAGAGCAACGGAGGGCATCTAAAGTAATGCTAGAGGTTCCAGTTTCACAGTGGCTTACTACCAACCTCAGGGACAGGAGAAGAACCACCAAAGGGGTGGGGTAGTGAAGGGTAGTCTTGCTGGCAGCACGCTTTAGATAAGGAGATTGTGAAACCACACCCTATGCTAAACGAGTATAAAACAGCCTGTATTTCCCCACAGGAGCCCAAACGAGAAGTTACACAGCTCTGGATATACTATTTCCAAGATAGGGCTGTATGTCAGTACTTTTGTGCTACACTGTAAGTAGAACCTGGAACCAGATGACCAATATGACTCTGGTGCCCTTTTTTGTGGGGCCATTACCACCTCTTGCTCTCCCAGTTATCTTGGGAGGAAAATGTGAAAGCCCCTCTCTGTTCCTCACAGCTAGGGATCTGGAAGCCAGAACTGTCATTCAGGATTGACTGCTGAAAGGGAAGCAGGAGTGGGGGGATGATGACCCAGTGCTGCTCTCCGGAAGCAAACTTTACTGATAAGCATTTTAAACTGAAAGAAAGCCCATGAGTAGCTGCACATGGATGGAAATGGAAGCTATCCCAAAGCAATTGAAAAAAATAAAGGTGGCCGCAAAACTTGGAAACTGCAGCTATGGAATTTGGCCACATCTAGTCCTTACGTAAGATTTACAGTCCTGTAAAGCTGATTGTACAGACTCTACCATGCAGATGAGGGGCTCAGTGTATTTTTACATTTCAGTGTGCACAAATTAAAAAGTTGGGGTTTTTTTTCAGAAGAGGCAGTTAAATTTACCTATTAAACAGCAATTATTACAGAATAAAAACTTAACAGAGATTAAATCAAATTATCTGCAATACAAATGCCATATAAGATTTAAAAAACACAAAATTAATGTTACACCTACAAAAAAGCAAGTAAACGAACACTAGCATTTGATAGTTGCAACCACACATTATGAAGTAGCTTTTCCTGCTTCCCTTCTGCTACATTACCCCAGTGAAAAACAGAGTTTGTTGCTGGTATTTTTGCTTCACTTTTAAACATGAATCTAAAACAAAAGGGCAGTTAAACAGCAGTATGATGAAGCTTCTTCTTTGAAACTATTTCAGAAACACTGTTTTTAATGTGAAAGGACTAGAAGTGAAAATAGGTGTTTACACTGCATATTTACACATTCTGATTCAGTGTGGCTTACGGTTTTGTTCATTTTCCCCTTAACAGTGGCACAGCAAGACAACACCACAGAGCAAAATGAGAAGATCTTGTAGAAGTATTGCACTTTGAAAAAACGTAAAACAAACGTGAAAGCTGAGTGAAATTAAGAAAATTCAGAGAAGAGACTATTTACTGAAACTCAGTCTCCCTACTGATAAACCTACCTGCTGGCAGATGATCCATTTAGTGAATTCTGTAGACTTGTGTTGGCTGAACCTAGAGAGGCATTAAAAATTCCCTGCTGAGAACTACCATTCACCGGACTCCCATTACCTTTCAGAATACCAGTACACTTCCAGTTGTCCATGTAATTAGCTGCAAATACAGATATATAAAAACTGTTAGTTTCTGTTCTGAAGCTCAGCATTCCCTACAAATATGTTTCTACCACACACCTAGTACCTGGTATGAATTAAAATGAAACTTCAATGCCAATATATAAATCCCAAATAGCTGAGGATCTGGCCCTTTAGCTGTCTGATAATCTTTGCCTATCCACAATTTAAAACTCAGCTTCCACTACTGAAATACTGAAAAACAAATGAGAATGCATAAGGAAACTAGCAGTGATTTTTTGGGGGGTTGTGCTTTTGCTGTTGCTTTTGGAAATGTAAACTGAAACAAAGGCCAGTTTGCCTGAACATTGTGACATTTTCTGGGCTTAGCAGCAGAAAAAGACAGTAATGCAGTACATATGTTACTTTGTAAAATTAAAATTTTGTATAGCTCTAGTCTGGTGAAACTATTTCAGGGTACAGGAACAACTATTCACAACAGCCTAAATCATGCAAGTGTTTCAGCAGAGAAAGTTATTTTCTTTTTCTGAAATGTAAACACAGATGTCAAAAAATTCACAAATCTGAAATGAACTTTCCTTCCAAAATTATGTTTTGAGTAAAATATCTCGAGTATATCCAGCAAACTACAAAGTTAATATATGTCAGGTGGGTGCCCTTACCCTTCCAGAGTCTAACACAGCCATCATCACCAGAGGAGGCAAGCACTGTGCCTGTAATATTCCAGCTCACTCGCCACACCTGGGAGTTGTGATTATCAAACTGTGCCACAATATGAATTTCAAATTTTGTTAATCCTCCCGACGAAGTAAATTCTTTCCTGTTTGAGAGAAAAGTGACAGTTCTGCACACACCTGTTCAAAGCTCTGGGTTTGAACATGATGACAGAAAGAGAGGATACATCTTTCAGGCAGTTTATACAACTGTTACTAGATTTGGAGTGCTAAGAGGTATTCAGACAAAATTATAGACTTGCTCACAATCTTGTCATCCTAAAAATCAGGCTGCTAAAAAACAACTCTGCATACATTAAGTTACTACTGTTCCTTCACAGATACTACTACACTACTAAAATAAAACCATAGTATCACATCATACCAAACCATCTTTCTCTTAAGCTCACCTTAGAGGTTTTAGTGTGAAAATCCGTACATCTTTGGTTGCTACAGCCAAGATATGGAAGGATCTTCCCAGATTTGGAGCAAATGCAATATCATGTACAGGATCTGTGACTGTCATCAAAGCTTCTGCTTTTGCATATTTTCTGTACAGCACAGGAAAATAACTTTTAATGCCATCAAAACTGCCAGTGATGCAAGTTATATAAACCAGACAGAGGGGAGCAGGGAAAAAAGGTGAAGTATACATAAGACTTGCAAAAACAAAAGTATTTTCTTAAAATAAATGTAATTGTAAGTAATAATTTCAAGCTGATTTCTTTAGAAATTGAATACATCGGATACAGTAACCACTAAAACCAGTATGCTAAATCATACAACAAAGCAAGGATTCCAGTACAAAGAACATTTTGTCCACAGTTGAAAAAGAGAAATAAAAGGATTCTTCCATTCACAAAGCTAAAGGGAATTTGCATGTCAGCAACTTATTACATTTTCTGTTGTAAGCTATCTGCCTCCTCTGCTGTATGATAAACATGTATCCCATTTTTTTATTTACCACCAGGTAAGTTACAGCAACTTGTCTTTATTGTTAATGCATGAAGAGCATTGTCTGAAGGTAGGCATAAATCCACAAAACACCCTGGCTCCTCTCCCACACCAATCACTCTGAATCAAACAAAATTTCTGTTATTTAACTGAAAGTGATGGTGCACACACTTCCTGGCTTTTTCTAGTTCTGTGAAGTCTTGACTGTGTGACCTTTCATAGAACATTAGAAATTCACAGGACTTTGTTATTATAATCATGCCTTTAAAATCATTTTAAGGTGTCTTTGAACAAAACAATGCCTAGTGCAACGCAATTAAAATTTCAACTTTGTCCTCTTAATTCCATGTGCAAAATTAAGCATATAAATTAGTAGATGGAGAAACAATTCTTCCTTTAAAATTCTGGTAGAAACATTAGCATTTCTTCATTGATGTGGAATAAAATTATCAATATCATGTCTGTTAACATCAGCTGCTATTCTGAGGTCTCCCTCTCTTTTCCCATCCAATGGCTCACAGACAAAATGAAGCTATTATCATTTACTATTCCACATCTAATGACAGAAATAAAAGACCACATATTATAAACTACCTTACAATCCCACAAATGTTACACACTGTCGTTTAGCATACCTGGTATTTTCGTTATATTCATAAATTTGAACTTTCGCCAATATATTTGGACTGTTGTCATCACTTCCTACAGCTATCATTGGAGAATGTGCTCGAGAGCTAAAAGGCAAAAACAAATACTGTTAAATTTACAAATGATTCCACAGAAAGTTCACTGAGCAGTTTTTAAATTTAAAACATATTATCTATAAAAAAAACCCAAAACAATAACAAAAAAATACGACAAGGGCAACCATCACAAGGAAACAAGTTAAGTGCTACTCACAGTTACCAGTATCTCTGCTCTGATGTGTTGGAATCCCACTTTATACATTCACTACGGTGAAATCATTAGGAAACATTACTTGGCAGTTCAAGATAATGTTCCCAGAGAATAGGGTTGATTCTATATATGCATGGTGCAGTCTCGTATTTGACACAAGTTTCATGGCAGAGTCTGCACTCTTTGCAGTGCTTTTAATGACTGATTTAGTGTAATTTCGTTTAGTTTTTGGAACACAGCTTACACAAGCCAAATGTATATGAATTATAGTTTTTAAATCAACTTTTAACACTATTTCATGCATTGAAGGGAAAGCCTGTATGTACTCTGAACCTCCAGCACAGACTGCTGCTAATGAATAGAAAAATAAGTGGATCAGCAGGACACAACACTATGTCTACAGGGGAAGCAATTAAGTGTTTTTGGACAAACAGAATCCAAAGTAGTTCAGCCTTGAAAGGTTTTTCCCTCCCCTTGCTGGGGGAGGATATAAGACGGGAAGCAAAGGAGAACCTCTGCATGCAAGTGTTCTTTTCGATAGGGAATACCCAACTGGACTCCCCTCTGATTCCATCCAGTTCAAGGTTAAGTAAATCATTGAGCCCCTGAGGACAGAACTAAAAGAACAACTCTTGGGCTTCATATCTGTGCTAGCAAGACTCTTGTGGATCCTTTTACTCTACTGCACTGGCAAGGGTTCATGTGCTTCTTGGGAGTTTTCAAAATTATTATCTATTGCAACACCACTCTAAAGGAAAGAAGACAGGAACTGTTCCTTTACACACTTTCTTTTATCAAAATCCCATTTAAGTTTTATGGGATAAATAAAAAGCACTCTGTAGCTCTTTAGCTTGCTACTTGCTAAAAATAATTAAGCTGGGAATATTTCCTCACAGAGCACAGGAGGACTTTTTATAACACTTCTCTGGCTCTGCCAAACTTCCCTTATTAAAAGAAATTGCAGCAGAAAGTTTCAGAGGTACCCAAACATACACTCAATCTTCTCCACAGTATTTATTCCACAAAAATTCAGAACTCACTCCTCTGCTTAAGCAGTTATAAAGCAAAAGCTATAGTTTTAATAACATACCTTGAAGGGTTCCAAGAAATACAACTGCAGCTTAGCTTACACGAAATTTCATGCTGCAGTGACCACTGACTGAGATTCATCACATCTGGAGCTTCATAAATCCTTACAACTCCATCTGCTGAACAGGTTGCTAACATAAGACCCATATGCTTGGGAGCAAACTTCACATCTGTAACAGATGTCCTACTGTCCACTAGAGTGGTCCTCTTGACCTGCAAAGAAAGGCAGAGATTCTTCAGAGATACGCTAGAAATTTCCATCAAAAGTTTATTCCCTAAGGAAGGCTAAAAAAAGTCTGACAACATCATTTCATAGAATCACTAACATCTTCCATCAAAAACTTAAAAAAAAAAATAATTATCTTTGTACACCAACGAATTGGAGAAATGACAGGTCATCGCTACAATCATGCAAATTCAAGCATCAAGACATACGTCACTGTGATATCAGATTTCTAATGCCAAAAAGAATTGTTTGGATTATGCTCTTCAGGAAAAGAAAAAAACCACCACCACCACGTAACATAAGCACAAAATACAAAAGTACTGGCCAGAGGTAGTTGCAAACTATCCTCTTCATTCTTGCTGGTGACAACATTAACTGCCCTGCCTAAGGACACCACGTTCTAAATTCAGCACTGTCCAAGTTTATCATGAAGCATTTTCTCACCAAAGCACCACAGTAAGTGCTTCTGATAAGGGAACAGGTGAATGCAGCAGGCATTGGATAGGAAGATTAGCTAAAGAGGAAAACATTGTAAACATTTCTTTTTCAAGTTGCCTCCTCTCCTGCCAAGACAGCCTTCTGAGCCTGCTTTGAGCTGAAAACCATGGATCACAACTGCACACAGAAGTGAACTTTTATATCCCACTGGGTGCCAACAGCAGTCTTGACAACCCAACTCCTCACAATATGTATTTTAACATTAGAAAACTTTAGTAGAAAGAAGAAAACTGCAGATATTTTAGCAACTTAAAATAAAATGTTAGATGCAGCAATAGTATTATGCATAAAGCATAGCTGGAAAATAGTCCATCTAGATCTAAAATTCCCATGATGAAATGCTATCCTGAAAGTCTACTTCTGAGCAAAATTTTTAATTTCCTCCAAAAAACTCGATCTGTTGTTTGAAAGACAAAAAAGACCAGCATAAGACAGTTTGAATGAGCTCTTGTCAAAGAACTTAAATTCTACTGTAGATGGAAATTAATGTTTGCAAGTTGTTTGCCAGGGAACAGCTTATTATGAAACACCAATAACAGTGACACTAATTGGCCTGACTGTTGCCATTTAGCTGTTTTGCCCAAATGTTTTAAAAATACTTACTTTATGTTGGAATATTGCCACAAATGAACAAAACATAGGCTAAATCAGGAACGCTTTATACTAACAGAAAAAAACTCAGGTCTCACCCAGTGACTCTGGCCTCGGAGTTTATCATTTGACTCTCCCACTATTTCTTCCCATACAGCTGCTGTTCTGTCAAAAGAGCAGGAAACCAGGACCTGCCCAAATTCAGGATGTGCCCATGTCACACGCCACACAGATCCACTATGGGTCTGCAAGACAACATCAAAACACTGTAGAGAAGCACACTTACTGCATTAGTCCAACTGACCGTGTATTTTTATCACCTTCTGCAGAAGGGAATTCTAGGAAGTACTAAAACTGTTCTTTTGAAAGCTCTGTTCTTTTATACCAAGTTACACAGCAGCTGTTGCATTTATTTCAACTAGCAATGCAAGGTTTTGTTGCTATAATAAGTGTTTAGAAAGCAATTATTACAAGCGTTTTTCAAAGCATTATTTATTACCACTTTAAGTTCCAAAGTAAGATTCTGTCTTGATGCAAAAAGTTCTGTTTTCAAAAATTGTTTTCAGACAATTTTCAGCCATTACCATGCTTACTTCTAGATTGCCTACACTTTTCAAAAGCATATGCAGAGCACTGCTTATCTTCTTTTTAATATGAAGCTCCTCTTTCATACCTATTCAACCTTCTTTTCTTAAGAGAAGGGAAATTCAAAAGCTTCATTTGCATTTCCATTTACAGGTATGAATGTACTGTGGTACAAATAAATAAAAATTTAAGGACAATTCAGAAGCTGAATGCACAAATTATCCAGATGAAGCAGAGTCTCTATATGAGTTCTCAGAAAGGTTTTGGAGAAAGAAAAAAACAGAGGTCAGATGTTGTAACATTTAACAGCAAGACCTCTTCCTTTTTATTTTTTCCCTTTTCTTTTTGTTTTTTTGTTTTCTTTAATCTTACTATATGCAAAAAGGAAAATATTCAATTAAACACAACGGTACTGTTTTACAACTCCCTAAACACCAGTTACTGTTATGTTTACTGATACCAAAGTCTGACAACATAACTAAGTACAGAAGACTGCATGTTAGCCTCGCTTTAAATGAGAGGCATTAGAGATATTTTATAAAAGCAGAGAAAAAGTATTTTTATATTATTTCTACTATATAAGTCAGCAGAAATGAAGCATGTTTCTTCAAAAATAACGGACAAATTATGGTTATGTCTGTGTAATTTTTATAAATACAAACCTTCCAGCTGGCAGTGCAGTGCCAGTCCCCATTTTCACTTTTGTCCCAGACCTATTGAGAAATCAAAACACAGTCATACAATTTGCAAATAAAGCTTACTAACTAGTACTTTAAAAACACAGCCATACACATATATACACATACACAAAAAAATATAAGTAAGAATATACACACATACCACTAGACATTTTCATCTGGAAAACTGTACCTGGCTCATTATACAACTGCACTTCACTCACCCTTGAAAATATCCCTACTACAGGTCAGGAGAAGAGGCACTGCCTGTAAAATCCACTATGGTATTACACCTATCTTAAAAAAAAAAGTAAATTACATGGAAGAGAAATCACTGCCACTCTCCATACTTCATTCACCGTACCAAGAGTACACTACTCACTTTCACTCTAGAGCCCCAACTGTCCTCAGGTGCTCAGCTCTGGCTGCAAAACCCTAATGCAGTGCCCAGCACCCATCCCAAAGACAGAGCAGGACAGCGAAAAGAAACCAAGGTAGTGGGGGAACTGATTTGTTTCTTTCTATTTCGACCTTGATTTATAATCACATGCCAAACCTTCCCCTCTCTTGATTTCTCATCCATCTTTATCGTATTTATGACTTTTTTATTGAAAAACTATGAAGAGAGTAATGAACATAAACAAATAAAAGACACCTCTGGAAGCCTGCCATCCACTCCTGTTTGTCACTCGTTCACTTCAATTCTGCCACCCTGCATCTCTGATACAATCTGGTTGTTTCCACCAGAGCCCAACGCTGTAACTTTTCCCCAACTGCTATTCCACAGGGCCCACATAGTGAGTACAAGACCCACGCCACATACAAGTGCTGTGAAACTCTGGTTAGAGTAAAACTTCTGAAGACAGTCTCATAAAGGATTTAGTTATGACTGGAAAATAACATTATACTGCTAAAAAACATGGTTACTGCACTCTACCTAACTCCTGGTATCTTTCTTAATAATATCCTTTTTAGGCTGCAAGTCAGTTCAAACCAAAGACTTACACGGTTTGGGCTTACTTTTTGGGAGGACCATTTTGTTGTTGTGGTTGGTTATTTGGTTTTTAATCTGTGCTCAGGGAGAAGAGACTGCTCGTTTGTTTTTAAGCATGATCTACATGCGACACAGCTTTCTAAGGAGAAAAACCCATTTTCTCAACCATCTACCTGATCTAACGCAAAACACGATTGCTCTCTTTAAATTACATTTCTTAGCGAGAAATATCCATGTAACCATGTAACCCTTGTAACTCCTGAATTTTCGTCTATCTTCTCACTATGCACAAAAAAGGGAAAAGGCAACCAACTTTTCGTTTAAACAAATACAAAGTGTTACTTTATTTCCTCTAAAGGAATGTAAAAAATTAAGGTATGTAAAAATGTTACAGTTTCCCTCATCTGCCAGAGCACGCGTGGAGCACTTCAACTTCAGCCTTTTGCATACTGGCATTTAATTATGAAAAAGCAGCTTCTTCCCTTGATAAATACAGATTGTTGGAGCTCCATTATGAAGCAGTAGTTTCTACCCTTAATGTTAATAAATTTTCAGTTAATGTTATTAGATTCTCAGTTGAATCAACAGAACAAGAGCCACGGCCGCAGCCACAGGAGCTCGGGAATGTTTTCCTAGGTGGAGCCCTGGGTGGGAAGCGGCGTTCCCGTGTTTACACGCGTTCGCGCGCACAAACACAAACATAAACACGCAAACACACGTGCCATGTGTGCGGGTGCCTCCCGCCTCCTCAGCCTCCCGCACCCACAGCCCGACACCGCCCCGGCGCGTCCCGCGGGACGAGCCCCCTGCAGCCCCGCGGCCCCGCCGCCCGCCCGCCCGGCTCCCCGCTAGGCCGTGCGCCGCCGGCACAAGGCCCGGCGTGCCCCGCCGACCTTGACGCTCTGGTCGCTGGAGCAGGTGGCCATGCGGCGGCCGTGGAAGTCGAAGGACACATCGTGGATGAGGTCGCGGTGATCGGCCGCGATGCTGCGCGCCACGAACATCGCCGCGCGGCCGCCACGCGGGGCGGGGGGCGGGGACACGCCCCGCGCGCGCAGCCGCCGGCGCCCGCCGCGCTCGCGGGGGCGGGTCGGCGCGTGCGCGCTCCTGCCCGGCCCCCGGGGCAAGGCGGGGCCGGGAGCGGGACCGGGAGCGGGATAGGATCGGGATAGGACCGGGCTGGGGCGCAGGAGGACTGGAGGGTCAGTGGGGGTCGTAGCAGGGCGGCTCTCCGCGGAAAATTACCCCCCTACCGCGACAGGGCCCCTCCAGTAGCTACAGGACGAGAGGATACAGCGTCAAGCTGCGCCAGGGGAGGTTTAGGTTGGACGCCAGGAGGAATTTCTTCTCAGAAAGGATGATTAGACACTGGAATGGGCTGCCCAGGGAGGTGGTGGAGTCACCGTCCCTGGGGATGTTTAAGGAAAGACTGTACGTGGTACTCAGTGCCATGGTCTAGTTGATGTGAGGGTGTTCGGTCGCAGGTAGGACTCGATGGTCTCGGAGCTGTTTTCCAGCCAAATGGATCCCGTGATTCTGTGTGGTTCTCAGACCGGGGTTGCGGGCTCTGCAAACAGCGCCGCTGCGTGTGGCGCCCTGGGGAGCAAAATCCCTTCAAACAGCGAATCCGAAAGTTTAGGAGCTCGCCGTGACACTGCAGGTCAATAAACAAGCAAACACTCAGCGCGGCGGTGTGTGATGGACCGCGCTGGCTTCTTTAATAATTTACTGTGTTAATGAGCTCTGTCAGATGAGCCCTCTGGTGCGAAAGAACGTGAGACCTGCTTCTTGAGGAGAGGTATATAAGGGATAAGTTTGGAAGATTTTATAAGAAGGGTGAAGCGTGTGATGTATGATGCAGGCAGGGGAGGAATCCCCAGGCAGGTTGGAAGCTCCTACAAGGAGAGGCTGAGAGAACTGGGTTTGTTCTGCCTGTCAGAAAGGAAGGCCTAATAGTAACCTAATTGTGACCTTCTAGTAGCTGAAGGGAACCTGCAAGAAAGATGGAGAGGGACTTTTTACAAGGGCATGTAGTGACAGGACAAGGGGCAATGTCATTAAACTGAGAGTAGATTTAAATTAGATATTGGGAGGACGTTCTTTGCTGTGAGGTTGGTGAGACACTGGAACAGGTTTCCCAGAGAAGTTGTGGATGCCCCATCCCTGGAAGTGTTTTAAGGCCGGATTGGATGGGGCTCTTAAGCAACCTGGAAAGGTGTCCCTTTACATGACAGGGGCGTTGGAACTAGAGGATCTTTAATGTCCCTGCTAACCCAGCCATTCTATGATTCTAAGTGAGACAAGGTGGGTGTTGAATAATATCCAGACTATGAAACAGAAGCAGAACAGAGACTTTCATGTGGTAGAAAACACAACCTCAGTGACTGAGCTCTGATCAGGAGCTATAGACTGATAATTACTGGCCTGTATTCAGTGCAAAATTAATTAACTAAAAGCAGATAGAGAGTCATGAGGACTCAACACTCTCACTGCTGACCTATCACCTTCCAGGGAGCTCCTCACCACCAGAAGCACCTTCTTGCAATATCCTGCACTATCAACTCACAAACTAAATCGTGCAGCTCCCAGTGCTAATATTTTTTAACTACCACTCATTCATTGTATCAGTGAGCACAAGACCATCCCAGCATCTCTTTTTAAGAAATATTTCATCTGTAAGCCAAGTTATTTAATAGCTATTTTGAAGATAACTCCAATGGCTGGTAAATCTTAACAAAGAAAAAATAATTTGTTCTGTACAATCCAAATAGCAATAATGCAGTTAGTAGATTTAAGAGAAAAGCTAAATAACATTTAAATTATGGTGGTGGGTATAAATAGCAGCAAACACAGTTGTATTTAACTGTTATATTTCAGTTCCAAAACAGTACTGAAGTCATTAGGACACCTTCATTGCCTTGTTGCTATGATATTGTTTTCCAATCAGCATTAAGTAGAGAAGGAAGAAGAATGAGATGCTGGTAAGCAGTGCCATGGGAAAGGAGCTGGGGGTCCTGGTCCATGGCAAGTTGAATATGAGTCAGCAGTGCCCTGGCAGCCAGGAGGGCCAACTGTGTCCTGGGGGCGCATCAGGCAAAGCATCCCCAGCCAGTCAAGGGAGGTAATTGTCCCGCTCTGCTCTGCGCTGGGGCAGCCTCACCTTGAATATTGTGTGCAGTTTTGGGTGCCACAATATAAGAAAGATATTCAGCTATTGACGAGTGTCCAAAGGAGGGCAATGAAGATGGTGAAGGGCCTTGAGGAAAAGCCGTATGAGGAGCGGCTGAGAGCACTTGATCTGTTCAGCCTGGAGAAGAGGAGACTGAGGGGAGACCTCATCGCAGTTACAACTTCCTCGTGAGGGGAAGAGGAGGGGCAGGCACTTTTCCCTTCTCTGTGGTGACCAGGGGTAGGTTGCAAGGGAATGGCCTGAAGTTGTGTATAGGAGGTTTAGGTTGGATATTAAAGAAAAGGTTCTTCACCAAGGGGGTAGTTGGGTACTGGAACAGGCTCCCCGGGGAAGTGGTCACAGCACCAAGCCTGACAGAGTTCAGGAATTGTTTGGGGAACACTCTCAGGCACATAGTGTGAGTTCTTGGGGACGATCCTGTGCAAGGCCAGGAACTGGACTCAGTGATCCTTGTGGGTCCCTTCTAGCTCGGCATATTCTGTGATTCTGTGAAATAGAAAGTTCCTTGAAATCAGATATATTCATATTCTCTTGATTCAAGCCTGACTCAGACCTTTTCTAGAACATTTTTGGTATCTGCAGCTTTAACAGGAGATTAGTTTTACCATTTTCAAAAAGATTTTTGATCCTTTCCAACTCATTTAAAATTTTCACTTTCAGTCATGGCAATGAGAAGTCACATTCTGTCCACTTGGTGAATAGAACTTATTCAGGGATGTCCAAATACTTCACAGAATTGTATAGAAACCATTACCTGCTTGTAGAATAAACCTGACAGTTCAGTATTTAATGCATTTGTTTTTGTAAACTGTAAACTACATTACATAGGTACTGTTGGAGCTGCTGTTATCACGTGCCATAGGGATCATTTCACTGTTTCTGCATAAGCTGCATGATTAATATGCAAGTATTTAACACCATAATGCATATGTTCCATTGTCAGCCCTTGTATTAAGACTAAGTATGCTGGTACCCAAATGTGATAAGGAATTAAAATAGATGAATGATAATAGATTAAGATAAATGACAACAAACTTGGACTTGAAGGCACACTGTGGCTTTAAAATGGTAGGACTTAATTATTTTTAATGATACCAGGTAAGGAAATGTTTACGTGTGGAAGAGTATTTTCTTCGCCAAGTATGGGGAATATGATATAAAATGTTCTCAGTTACAGAGAATGGCAAATGTGGAAGGATTTAGAAGAAAAAGTTACTAGCTGGTTTTATATCCTTATCCAAGTTAGCCAGTGATAGTTTTAAAATTGCATTTTCCAAAATACTGCAGAACTAAATCTTAATGGAGAACAACAGCTGGAGTTGAAAAGGGGAAATTGCAAGTTGTTTTCAAGAAAATTTAGACATTTACGGTTTAGCTGTTTATATTAGTGGAAAAGCTGGGTTGGATTTTGTAAATAATAAAAAAGCTTTTAAAAAAATAGCTAATGAAAGGAAGAGGTTAACATCTTCTCATTTCTGAAGATGAACTGGTATTGCACAATTCCTCTCCTAGAGGGAACCTCCTGTGGACTGTAGGGCCATGGTACAAGTACTCGTTTTTTTCCCTGCAATCATATGCAATGTGCACTTTGGACTTTGTGACATTTCAGTATTTTCTAAATAATAGGTAAAATTTAAGTGATACAATAGAAGAAGCAAGCAATTGTGATTGTTCCTGATAGTTCCAGTTCTGTAATTAGGGAGATATTAAGTTTTTCATGCTATTCTCATATGTAAGAATAAAACAACAACAAAAAAACAACAAATAATATTAATGCACTTATTTAGACTGCTAAGGAGAAAGTTGTTTTGTTTTTGTTTTTTTTTTTTTTACTCTTTCAGCTTAATTAGAGGCATATGTACTTTGAATCTTCAGTTATTGCTTCATTCAAACAGCTGGAGAGACAGAGCCTCATAAACACATTGAAGCTGAATTATAAGTTCTTTAGTTCATGGCAGTGCATCTGAACAGTTGATTTTGTTAGCTATTTTTGGGAAATGTCTTTTACAGTAAACCATTAGTTATATTTATAAAAAATAGTGGGTTTTTTTTTTCTAAGAAGAATTGTTTCCAGTCAGTGATTCAGCTGTCAAAATCCAGTTCTTTTGCAATTTTTAGTAATAATTTTATCAAGATTTAGAGTACGTTACAAATTCTGAGTTAATATTTTTCATTTGATTAAATTCAGTTTATTTCTTCAACCAGTAATATCAATATAGTTGAGGAAGGGCAAAATTGTCAGACACAAATAATTGGCATCAATCTGTTTCGTTTGAATAATATAGAAATGTGTAAATTTATATATTATTCAAATGAATATATATATATTGTTTGAACTGAAATGTCTTACTTTTTTGACATGTAAGTTGTACACTTCAAATCAAAATTAGGCTTTTTTCCTAACATTTTAGCTTGTTTAAAAAATATATATATTTTTATTTTTTTAATACACATACGCAGTTATTTGTTAATTTAGTTCTAGCCTACCCCGACCTCATTCTCTTGATTCAAAGAAGGTAAATCAGTTTAGATTTATTTAGAGACTGGGTCCAAAATCTTGACTTACTTTAAAAAATCCAGGAAACATGTAGGGGATTGTCATCCTAGGATGTCAGAATGTTAATTTACCATTGTATCTGATTTCAGTCAATACCCAGGAATGATGTAAATACATTTAGCTCATGTAGACATTTGTATCACATATTTTTTGTTAGTAAAGAGTCTGACACAGAGTGAAGGTTCAATAGAGGCAACTCTTCGTAGCAAAAAATCAGAATTAACAAAGGGATGAGAGGACAAGATAAACCCTTTGTTAAGGCAAGCAGTCATTAAATAGACAGTCTAGTAGGGTGAAAGGCATCTGGTCTAATGAAGAGGCATTCACATCTTCTGGGAAATGAAACAATGCTTGTTTTAATCCTTTTAAATGGACAGACTATCTCTTGGATTAAAAGTAAAATAAAATCTGCTGAATAAGATCAAATCCCTCTAGACCTCTTCAGGAAGATTTCAAATGTTAAAAAAAAATCGCTATAAAAGCTAACATGCTACATCAAAAGAGGGATTTTCCAATGATTTAACATGAACACAATGTACTAGGAGCACAGAAGTCTTGCGTATTATGGTAAATCAGAAGGAAATAGTATGAATAGTATGTATGGTTTAAATGCTTTTCTTTTACTTCCTCACATAGGTCTAGTGTAAACCTTTGTTATTCTGTTGCCTATTTTTAATCTCATCAATAAACACTTCCATTTCTTTTTATTTTAATCTTGATTAAATTAATAGCAAATTCAAGATTACTGTCAAGTGAGACATTCCCTTTTGAATGGTGTAACAAATCCAAAAAGCAAGGCACTGAGTTACAGTGACACAGAAAAGTGCCACTAGTCCCTGCTGCATTTCCCGAGTATCCAGAAGGTAGTAAAGTTGGCACTCAACAGGATGATCCACTCTGCACAGCAGTGGTGGGCAACCGACTTGACCGTGGTCAGGGAGACATAA
The DNA here is from genome assembly GCA_038380795.1 of Pyrocephalus nanus. Classification (NCBI taxonomy): domain Eukaryota; kingdom Metazoa; phylum Chordata; class Aves; order Passeriformes; family Tyrannidae; genus Pyrocephalus; species Pyrocephalus nanus. Next base: position 9,792,519 of record CM076261.1, on the reverse strand, counting down.
GCATCTACTGCTGATGGTAACCAGAATGCTCTGTGCCATAGCAAGATAACGGGAAGCATGCTGGAACTCACGGAAACCACAGGAAATTTGCAGCTTCCAGTTACTAAGCCATGAAATAGGATTCAACTGTTAGCTAACCTCGCAGACTTCCTTTTACAGCTGGAGCTGAACAGTAAGGAAAAACACTGTTCGTGGCGATGGTGTGCATGAGGTGGAAAAGACAGTTGTCTTTTAACCTTACTATTTGCTTAATCCCAAGCAGAGGAAGACCACACTGAATTATCGCAATCCTGATGCGTATTTTTTAACATTTTAATTCAGTATTGTGTCTGAACCTCAGCATAGTAAGTAAAAGCATCTATAATAAGGTTACTTTTTCACTTTTGACATGGTAGGCCAATTATATGCTCAAATTGACTGTATAAACCTGCATAACTTAATTTACTTCTGCTGAAAGTCCAGTGTAAGTGTATTAGCATTGGTAGAGATATTCTCATTCAGAATTACTATAACTGACATTGCCTTGGATTTAAAGAAAAGCCATGCATTAAGGATGTTTATATTGGCATGGGTTAGAGGGTGAGGAAGCCTGTCTTGTGTAGCTACCACTGTCACATGCTTCAGTCATGTCTGCACTAGAAGCTGGTCTGTTACACCCAATCATGGATTATTATGCTAACAGCAAATAGAGTAGTTTAAGGTTCTATTCCTGATGAGCTTCTAAAAATGTTATCATTGGCAGGGAAAACCTGCCTGACCCTGTGAAATCCTGACAATTTTCAGTACTATGTTTTCCTTAACTTAAAAACTCCACAACAATCCATAATATCCCAAAGGGAGTAAAATAGTATCTATGATTTGGAGATTTGATTAAGACAGTGTAGAAATACGAAGTGGCATAACTGAGCAATTAGATCATGGGAAAAAAATAATCTGGTACACCCAGTCATTTAGGAGGTTCCGTAGCTTTGAGAATCTGAAGCTTGACAATTAGAAAGAGTTTGAAAATGTTAGCAAGTGGTCTTGTATGTGTAACATACAGTGTCATACAAACTGGAACCCTAAAGGTGGAGGCTTCACCAGAAAGCACGCAGAGTCATGGCATTGTGTGAAAGATGTGGGATGAATTCCTACTGAGGAAAAAGAATACCAGCCATTACTGTTATGAATGTAAGTCAAATTAGAGGATCACTTACCAGGCATGACTGGCATATCATGGCAAGAAATTAGTAGCATAATTTGATTTCATGGGCAAAAATGAGGGTAAAGTCCCCAAGTCTTTTTGTGAGTAAACTGAGAATAGAACAGGCACTCAAAGAAAGCTGCTGCACTCTGAGTTACACTTACAACCTGTAATTTGTTTTGCTAGGAAATCAATAGAATGTCCCAATCTGGATTTAAAAACTCACAGTTTTATTTAAAATTATGACTATTACAAAGATGCAAGAAAAAGATAAGCTCCAACTGCTTACATAACGTAAAAAAAAGTACAAGAAGACCAAGTAGGCAAAATAATAATTATTAGCCTAAGAAATTACATTTGAGGAACGCATCTACCCAGTCATGATCAAGTATAGCTGTGGCAGCACATAAAAGATGAGTTAAGGGGAAACAGAAGTGATGCTATATATAAGTGGCTTATGGATGAAAAACTATTCTCAGCCATATGAATGTGCAAAGAAATGTAAGGGAAAATTGAAATGACAGGCTGTCAAGCAACATAAGTGAGAGCTAGGAAGGGAATACTGATGGCTTCATAACAGATGGAAACGAAGGTTGATCTCAGATGGTATAATTACATCAGAGCTATCTTAAAACTAGTGATCTCAAGTTGGGAAATAGAAGCAGCTTGTAGGAGTAAAAGTAGAAAATAGCTGGCCCTGAGAGTTTTCACAGTAAGAACAGACAGAAAAGTCTAAACTTAGCAGTGGTGGCCTTCCTCCATCTGTTTTGGTGTGTGGAAAGAAACATCAGAAGTAGAAGATGACATATGAACACTGACAAAGTTAACAGTTAAATAATTTTTGCAGACTGCAATTATGATATAATATCAAATGCAATATTATTGCTGTTGCTTACAAAATGGCTGTGTATGCTTGTTTATAAGCTAAGAAAGGCTTTAATACCTTTAGTGGTGCGTGGTAACACGCATTTTTCTCTACCTTAAAAAAAGATTTCCCAGCACCACCAGTTACTACAGTAATTAGTCATTTGGATAGTGGGGCTGGACAGGGTTTGGTGAATTGTGTTTGAAGAAGGACTTCTACCTTCTAGAGTTCGTAGTATGTCAGTGACCCCACAAACTCCCATTTCCTTCAGCAGTCTGCTCATGAGGGGTAAGAGCGGTGCTACTGAGAGGAGCAAATCCTAGAGCCTTTCCTCTTCAGCCTTTGACCAATGGGATGGAACTGCAGATGGCAGTCACAGAATCACAAAATGAGCTCAGTTGGATAAGAGCTCTGAGATCATCAAGTCCAACCCGTGACCCAGCACTACCTTGTCAACTAGACTATGGCACTGAGTGCCACATCCAGGCTTTCCTTAAACATCTCCAGGGATGGTGACTCCATTGCCTCTCTGCGCAGCCCATTCCAATGCCCAATCACTCTTTCTGTGAAGAACTTCCTAATGTCCAACCTAAACCTCCTCTGGGGCAGCTTAAGACTGTGTCCTCGTGTCTTACTGCTTGTTGCTTGGGAGAAGAGACTGACCCCCACCTGACTACAATGTTCTTTCAGGCAGTTGTAGGGACTGATAAGGTCTTCCCTGAGCCTCCTCCAGACTGAATACCCCCTGCTCCTCAGAGGACTTTTGCTCCAGACCCTTCACCTCATTGCCCTTCTCTGGACACATTCCAGCACCTCAATGTCCTTCTGGAATTGAGGGGCCCAGAACTGGACACAGTACTTAAGGTGCGGCCTACCCAGTAGCAAGTACGGGGAAGAATCGCTTCCTTGGTCCTGCTGGCTACACTATTCCTGATGCAGGCCAGGATGCCATTGGCCTTCTTGGCCACTTGGGCACACTGCTGGCTCATGTTCAGCCTGTTGTCAATCAGTACCACCAGGTCCTTTTCTGCCTGGCTGTTCTCCAGCCACTCTGTGCCCAGCCTTTAGTGCTCCATGGGGTTGTTGTGGCCAAAGTGCAGGACCCGGTACTTGGTCTTGTTGAACCTCATTCTATTGGATTCAGCCCATCTATCCAGTCTGTCCAGGTCCCTCTGCAGAGCCCTCCTACCCTCAAGCAGATTGACACTCCCCTCCATCTTTGTGTCATCTGCAAATTTGTTAACGGTACACTCAATCCCCTCATCCAGATCATCGATAAAGATGTTATACAGGACTGGGCCCAGCACTGATCCCTGGGGGACACCACTGGTGACCGGCCGCCAGCTGGATGCAGCCCCATTCACCAGCACTCTCTGGGCCCAGCCCTGCAGCCAGTTAACCCAGCACAGAGTGCCCCTGTCCAAGCCGTGGGTTGCCAGCTTTTCCAGGAGTATATTATGGAGACAGTGTCAAAGGCTTTGCTGAAGTCCAGATAGGCACATCCACAGCCTTCCCCTCATCCACCAGGCAAGTCACCTGCCTCACAGAAGGAGATCAGGTTGGTCAGGCAGGACCCGCCCCTCCAAAATCCATGCTAGCTGGGTCTGATCCCCTGGCAGTACTGCAGGTGCTGTGTGATCGCACTAGAGATGATCTGCTCCATAACCTTGCCAGGCACAGAGGTCAGGCTGGTAGGCCTGTAGTTTCCCGGATCCTCCTTCCATTATGGATGGGCATCACATTTGGATGGGCATCACACTGGCCAACTTTCAGTCATCTGGGACCTCCACGGTTAGCTAGGACTGATGATAAGTGATAGAGAGCAGCTTGGTGAGCTCCTCTGCCAGCTCCCTCATCACTCCTGCTCTGAGGGAGTGGAGGCAGAGGCACAGCTGACAAATGGCACAGAAGCAGGGCTGGACCATGTTACACAGGGATTTCATCCATCCTGAATATGACTAAATTTCATTTATCATAGGTACATCTTTAGGTTATTTTTTTCTTTATTTGGAGTTTTTCTTCCATTTTTGAACTTGATGTGATCTGCTTAATAGATTGGAAAATTTTAAGTGGTTGGTTACTGGAGCTGAATCAAGGCATCACCACTTGCAGGAAAATTTGAATTATGCAGCAGTAGTAGAGTCTGTAAACAATAGAACATGGATGTTGCGGAAGGTGGACATGCACAAAGAGCGTGGAGGAAAAAGAAGAGGGAGGTGTAGGGAGATTCATTGTTGAGACCATCTGAGAAGATTCAGTAGGGTTTTGAATGAGTAGAAGTAGAATTCAGATGCCTACTTCATCTGTCACTGGATCCCAGCCCTCCAGTCTCTAGTTTCAGGAGATTGTGCCTCTCCTTGCCCACAGCCCTTACCTCTCAAGCAGTAAATAACTCATCATTTACACCTCCCACACTGCTGCCAGGGCTCAGCCGCTCCCATGAAGGGATGGGGCAGAGATAGGACCAAGTCAGAAGGGTCGGGTTTGCTACTTGCAGCTGGTGCATACTCACTCTGAGAGTGAGTATAAAGCACGCACACACACAATATAATACATATATTCTTACAGTATAAAAGTGAAAATTACTCAGGCTGAGCGAGTTTGCTGTCAGAAGGTAGAAATCAGTTGTTCACATGGTATGAACAGCTCAAAGTCATGGTCTTCCTCTTCACAGGAGAAAGGCCTTGGCAGAGGAAAGAGTGGAGCTTGGCTGCTCTTTATTGGGACCATTGTGCCACCCTGAACATCTGCATCCATATCCATTCACTCTGTAAGTAACTTGCTTGTTACTCTTGTTACGTGATCAATACTTTTGTTGTTGGTAAGTGTAACAAACATGCTCCTTTAAAATTCTATTTAGCTATAGTAGGCTAAAGAGCTTTTGAAATTAGTGTTTTAGGAAAACCACATATTCCCCAATCCCGACAGGATTACCCATTAAAGAAATATACTTAAGCAGCTGTACAGGAACATTAATATAACTCTGCAGCAGTTGAACAAACTCAGGGCCCATCCCAAAAACAGCCTTATACTTATGACTTTCAACAAAACAATAATACTTGGGGCCATTTTCTTGTATCTAAAAGTAAGGAATAGCAATCTTTTATGTGTTCTGGGTGTAACAGGAATCTCAGCTAGGTCAAGAGGCTGTACTTACAGACAGCTTCAGAGTTCAAGGAATATTTCTGAAAGGGCACAGCCAAGATTTTCAGACTGTTAGATGACACTTTAATTTCTTCCTACGTAGAATAGACCCTGTCTCTCCGTCTCAAATTTCAAATTTCTACATGATGTATAGGGAAACTATATTATAGACTTGGAATCACCTATTTATGAATTTATGAATTATATATGCCACATATAGCTTATATATATAATCATTGTGGGGCATAACAAGATAGAGTTAATTTAGCTAAGGAACAGTCTGGGGGCATAGTCCAGATAATATAAATCAGCGAATGTTAAATGGACTGGGCTGTTTCAGACTCCAGTAGAGAGAACATCAAAAGGTTCCCGAGAGTTCTGCTGAACACTCGTCCCTCTGACATTTCTGAAAGGAAATGTGATGAATTTATTCTGACAAAAATAATAGTTCATTGTTTCCAAAGCATTTGAAACATCTGGATTAAGAGCATGTAATGAAATCCCAGACAAGATTCCAAGGGAAGTATTTCTGAATTTCTGGAAGACACATGACTACAAAAGCTAATTTCCCATTCACTGGAATTTTTTCCTCTGCCAGTGAAATTCTCACTGACAAACATGATGCCTTACAATCAGCTATGAGGGTGCAATTCTTTCAAAGAGAAAAAGTACACTGGCTTCATACTAATCACCAACCACCTCATTCATCATATCTCTCAACCCAGTGATGCTGTCACATCAGAATCATAACAAGAAGAAATTCCCAACATGAATTGCTATGAGGACAGATTACTCAAAGGGCCAGTCATTAGATGCAGCAAAGAATTCATGCAATTTTAAATTGTTATTGTGTAAACTGTATGATCATAGTTTATGTTAACATGTTTTCAATTAAATTATTTCTTAATCTTAAAATTTCGCTGTTGCGAGAGAAAGATCAGGTCTGCATGCTGTTAAGTCTCTTTTCTATGTAATTGTACAAATTAGCATGGTCACTTGGCCTTACAGGAATAAGGAATGTTTGTGTTGTGACAGATACTTAAACTGAAAACTCTAGGCACATGCCAAAAGAAACACAGCCCAAAGATGAGAGAGCATCCACCATATGAATTCACTGAGAAGAGCACTTGAGTATTTTGAGGCATGTTCACATCGTGCCTTAGTATTAATGGCACTTCGAACATCCCACACAGCTCTGTTGTGGAGGCTTATTAGCAACTGCTGAACAATGAATGCTCCTTTCAGCAAAGGTCAGGTAAGTGACACTAATTACCAGCCAGGTAATTGCCAGCTTCCTTCCCAAAGTAACCCACTGCCATGCAAAGGAGGAAACAATGTATGCCTAAGAGACATAATTTCTACCCACACAACTTATTCAACATTTGCCCAAAAGTATCTGCTTTTGATCAAGCTGAAATACAATTATTTCAGACGTGTGCATCTTTGGTGAGTGGCTGATGTACCGTTCCTAAGTACTGAGAATAACTCTTGAGCCCATGCCCTTGAGATATCTGAAATACAAAGAAAATGCACAGCACATTGTGGTGCTCTGTGGGAGGACAGCAGGAACAGATGATATTTATATACACAAGTATTATGCACAGAGTATAAACACACAAATGAACAGTGCACAGAGTCTACTTAACCACCATCTGCTGACTTGCACAGATCAGTCAAAGCAAAAATATTTTTTCTATTTTCTCCCTAATAATGCTATAATCTGATCCTGAAAGAGGTAATTTCTAAGAGGTAATAATGCAGTTATCTGCATGATCATTAAAACAATATGTTTTACTTTTTACAGAAATATTTTTAAATTATCAAGAAAATTATAAGTCGGCACTTGGTAATTCTAGCTAATTTAATTTCCATCACCTTGGGTAACACATCATAGATTTAAAGGTATACTTATGTGCAACTCGCATAACAAAAACTATTGTATAAAATGCTGTGCAGGTAAGTTTCCAGTCAGAGTAACCAGGGGGATATAACTTCCAGAATAGTTTTCATTAATCCAGTCAATTATCAAACTTATTAACGAGTTACTCCTCTGTGTTAAAAAGAGCACTCACAAATACTTCCTCTCTCAGGAAAGTGAGAGATAAAAGAAAGAGAATGCATATGTAGTTATGTTTTAGAAACAAAATAATTTCATTATTCACTGGAACCTCCTGACCAATTACATTCAGGATTTATTCCACTTGCTCTGACAGAATTGTGTAAATTCTATTGTAGTATTGCACACTGTTGATGCCTAGTTGACAGCAGAATTAGCTGTAATGACTGATGCAGTTACCTCCTTCAGCTGTCTGCCTCATCCTCCTTTCCAAGGTTGCTAAAACTCTGGAAATTAGGTGAGAATTGTCCTTACCACTTAATTATCCTTACCACTTTTCATGGGACAAAGAAATACTGGCATAATAGGATTTGACTTACCCCAGAACAGACATTCCCCTAGAACAAAGACAGCTTATGTGTCAGTTTCACAAAAAATACATCCCACTTTTAATTTTACCATTGCTGCTCATATTATTCCTTGTATGGCATTTACCAGCCAAGATATACTTTGAAGCTAGAAATTAGATTGTGCATTTATAACTTCTGATGACGGTATGTAGAAGGTACTATCAATGTGTTCAGAAGCAAAGGGAAATCGGGACCATTCAGATTACGATATAAATGTTAATGTAACAACCTGTTAAGGTATGGCAGTTGTATCTCCTAATCCCCTCCTCATGGTATCGCTTTCAGGAATCTAATCGCCAGACTCAACTAAATGTTCTTTCTTAATCAAGAAAAACAAAGGATATAACTACGGTGGTCTTTCTTGAACACATGCACACAGAAAAAGAAAACACCCTTGCTTTTGCTCTGCATCTTATCATTTCTGCTCAGTGCTTAAGAAGGGGATGGTAAGAAGAAAACAGCCATCTTTGATAATGAAAATAAATTTCAAGTGAATAGAGTTTCCCAAATTAGTGTAAGAGAATCAGAGGTAGAAGTTACCTGAGATGCTAAAGTGACTCTGGAGGCTATTTCTTGACAAATGTAATCTTAACAACATACTTTGTTTTGTTATCTCTTTGTAGCATTGTTCCATTACTGCAAATCTGTGTTAGTAACATAATTCTGTATTTAAAACATGAGAAGAACTTGACTCTGAGTGATCTAACACACAAGCAAGACATTTCTGATATAAGAATGTGGCAAAATAAAGAAAATTATGTACTAGCATGTCTGATGTGTTTTCTTTGGGATAAATTGCCTCCACTGTATTTAGAGGATAGGGATGTCTGCCACAAAAGAAGATGTGGGGGTCTGCTTGAGGAGTGGTACCATAAAGTTTTTAAAAGGAAAATAGTATTGTTTGATGACTAGTGATGTCTCTTTGTACACTGTGAGAGATTAGGAAAAAAGAAAAGACATAACATTCAAAAGATCTAGAGACTTTCATACGCCAGTTTTGATACTGGACATGTTCTGCACAAGGGCATTTTTCTCCCCTGGTTGTTAATTCCAGTAAGTGGTCATGTCATGACTTGAAATGCTGGAACTGTTCCACTGCCTAAAATAAGATGTTACAGACCTTGACAGCATTCCAATTGGAAAACGTGTGTTATGGATCATTCAGTACATTACATTCAGTTTTTCTTTTCTTTGAGAAAACAAACAAATTGGTTTAGCAGTTACAGCCCATTCATATGCCACAAGAGTATGAATTAGAGGTTTTAAATGTCTGGACCAAAGGCAACATAGCATACATTCAGAAATTCTATTATACTTGTTATGCAAAACAGATTTTTTTAAGACTCCTTACTTTGGCAGATTAGTTTCAAAGACATTTTTATAAGAGACATAATCATAGAAAAAAAAAAGGAAAGATAAATTTTACATGCACTACTAAGTCATTTTTTTAGGAAATCATACTGCCTGAAAAATTCTTCATGGCTCTTTGCCAAATACAGGCAAAATGAATTTTCCTCCTTGCTTTTTGATTTACTTCAAGGGTAAAATGAGAGGTGCATCTATTATCACAATCCTGCCCTGCCAAGTAAATGTAGTAATGCGAATTCTTATCTAATTTTTCATGGTCCTCATGAGATCCGATGCCTTTCCACAGTGACTCAAGCGTGAACACCTTGTTCTATATAACATACCAAAGGACATCTCAGCAGACAAAACTAGCAGCACTTTCATGGAACCCTGCCATCAAAACAGTGACTCAGAGAATGTGGCTCCTACAGGGCTGCTCATTATCTTCACAGGACAAGCTTATACGGGAAATTGTATGAAATCGGATATATTAATGTCAACTTAAAAACAGGCAAATATATCACAAACCTTGCACAGACCTACCTCTGCTAGCACAGGAAAGACAGAAGTAATTATTGTAATATATGTTGAAGGCTCACCACCACACGGTAAATTTAAATTTCAATGAAGTTGGTAACAATAAGATTTTTTAAATCATTATTACAGCTAGTAGTGAAAGAAAACCCTTTCCTGTTATTGGCCCTTCAGGTTGTCTGATGCAGGAATAAAAATTACAAAATGGATTACAATCAGAGGACTTTTATTACTTTATTTCAAGTTATTGGAGGAGAAAAAAAAAAGGCAAACACAATTTGGAGATCTTTACACCCTTGAAAATAGTCATAATTGCTTTGTTCAGATGCCAGGAAACCCAAAGAAAGCCCAGAACATAAAATTGAGAACACAAATTTGCAACAGACACATTTACTGTTACTCCTCAGTACAAAGTCTTCTTTTGCTAAAAGAGTATTTTCTTACCAGATCTTGTTCTAGGAAATAACAGTGGTCTGGTGCATCACAACCTTTTCAGCTGTAATTCAGAGAATGCCTTTCATTTTGTGATTTGGAAGATAAACTTGAATGTAGATGAAGATATATGTAATCAACAATGAAAAACCACTAAAATACAGAATCTGTGCTACAGACAAGCTACAAGATCATGATACTATGATTTCAAAATTGTAAGAGAATGTGAAGACTCACTGGGGAACATAAAGGTGTTTACAGAACTGCTGCCTAGACACTTCTTTAACCATTATGCAGTTATTTAAAGTGATGCTTTGAAATAATAACTGCAAGAACCATGAATAGCCATATCCAATCCAGTCTGTGAGGAAAACAATTTTAAAATCTAATAAACCAGTGATCTTCAAACAAATGCGGAAACTTTATGTCAGCTACATGCAGTTTCTATAGATGCCATTTCTAGTAAAAAGTTACCTTCTAGCCAGACCGTGGAATGACATCAAGCCACTCTGGACACTCAGTGAATTGGACTTTCTCACTTGCAAACCATGATTTCAATAAACCCCACTATAGCTAAGGATGAAAAGGAAAGAGGGACAGAAAATCAAGTAACATACACAAATCATTCCCAGCAAGCAAGATCCTCTCTACAAGCAAGAAAAATAGCAACTCAGAGTCATCTTTCTCTTGGCAACTGGCTCTCCTCCTCTTCCCGTAGCTGTACCCCACACCCCCTGCATTGACTCACAGGCGTTAGGCTTTGTGGCTGACTGCACCCCCAGCTTAGGTTGCTGGAAGGGCTGTTTCACAAAGCCTCAGCAGAGCCTAAAGTTGTTCTACCCCTCAGACATCCTGGCCAGCTGCCCTTTCTGCCTGCTAGTGTGTCCATTCACTCGTGACAGCACTTCTGCCAGTTACACTTCTCTTTTCATACTCCCACAAGTATTTCATCTTCACTATAGGAATCCAGGGCCATACAGACTGGCACAGATCTCTGGCCTACGAAACAGACTTCCTTCATAGACCTTGGTATTTTCTTTCTTCCTTGGCCATGAATTTCTTCTACACAGAACTCCAGGCAACAATCCAATAGTCTGAGCACAGCTGTGTTGCCCTTCTCTTCCATACTCCCATCACTTTTACTACAGAGCCGGTTTTTATCAAACACCAGGATCCCACTGTTGTGGATCTCTGATGTGACACACTTTCTTAGCTGATTGCAAACCTGTTTGAGCTCCTTGCACGTCTGCTCCTGTCAATGCTACAAGGATTTGCATTTTGCTACATACATTTTGAAGGGTTTGCTGTGGAGTTTTGTTTTGGTTTGGTTTGGTTTGGGGTTTTTTTTGTTGTGGTTTTTTTTTTTTTTTTTTTTTTCCTTTTGTCATATGCCAGAATACAGTTTTGGGCAGGGGGAGGAAAGCAACAATATAGGTGAGGAGAAGTATTTGCACTGCCACCCACTTTTGGTAATAGGAATTTTCACTTTCACTTGAACAAAGAATAGAGTTCCCAAAAGTCTGAAATACAATGACTACACTGTAAATGCACACAATAAATGAAATCTGTTTCATCCTGACCATTGGACCTTTTCGTCCAGCTTCTCCTGCTCCCTACCAGATGCCAGAAGAGTGGCCAGCCCTTCTGGGTTTCAAGTCCTATCTAGCTCATGGGGGAAGGGAGGATCCTGTTCTCCTTTAGGCCTTGGGCTACAGGACTTAAATCAGGAATTATTTGTTCTCATCCTTTCACATCGTGGCAAGCTTAAGCACATTACAGCTTTCTTCCTTAACAGCTAAAATTGATGTGGAGTGTATTTGTGAATAAAACCACCTCAGGGAAGAATTTGTTCTTCATCTACCAATATCCAAAATGGTTCTCAGAAAAGCAGCACAAACCAGATCATTTCCAATAAATGGTGCTTAAGTAATTCCAGTGAATGACCAAAAAAAGTACACATGGAGGAACAAACACTTAGTCCATTCCAGACTGGTACTAAAGTTAATTGTTCAGCCAAGGTCACAGGACAAAAAACACTTAAAATTGACTTGATGGGTTTTCAAGGGCACCAAAGCTAATTTTGAAATCAGAACTGCTGTGGATACCAACTACCTGAGGGTGACTCTTCTGTCAGCACAGCAAGGAGCTTCTCAAAATATCAGACATTTTAATAGAAAGGCATTGCAGTAACTGCCTGTTTGTGTTTATACTAACACAGAAAATTCTAACAACATACCAGACTTTCCAGGAACTATGTTATCCTGCTTTGCGTGTGTCTCCTGCTTCTCAAGGGTTTAAGGGTTTATGTAGTAGTTCATATGGGTTTGGCTGCACAGCTAACACAGAATGAGAATATACTATTGGCAATAAAATAAATAAAGTTTTCTAATAAATGTACTTGGTTTATGTTGTATATACAGTTCTTCTCCACAGACCATTATAACTGTAGTCTTGGGCTTATCCTGGGCTCAATTCCCAAAAACCAGAGAATTGGCACAGCATTTTCAGCATATTTGCAGTAAAACAATAACCCAAAACCAGGCAATGGCAATTTCTTCAGAAACTCCTGGTTTACAGCTTATTGCTTTTTAAAATCAGCTTTCCATGAGCTCTCTCTGGGCACTGGTTTGTGTTACAGATTCTAAACATAGCTCCTACCATGAAACTCCCTTTCCTAACAACACAATTACATTGCTGTCCCAGTATGAACTACATCCCCAAATATCACAAACGGTGGCAAGCACAAGCTTCTCATGTCATAAATGCTATAAATACAGATTAGTCAGCAAGTTTATGTACAGGGAAAAGCCTACCAAAGAATAAAATCAAAGAAGGTGTATATTTTAATTTCTTTATTGAAATCTGTTATTTGGCAGACAGTTTCTGTGTATCTATTCACTTTCTTACACCAAACTTGTGCAATGTAAGTTTTCTGAGGTAAAGAATGATTTTATTAATTGAAACATGAGTTCAAAGAAACCTATTTAAAATGAAAACCAATCATTTCCTTGAGGGTGGGCACTTGGATTCTTCTCTGTACTCCGAAGTCATAAACATAATTCACAAATGTTGTCTTATTTACTTGTTTCATAACTGATCACACATAGAACACTGATTAACTAGAGAGCACTGGAGAACTACAGACATGACCTGTGCCTCTGTCTTGCAGGCAGAAAAATCCAGGAAAGCCATTCCCTATATCTATTTCAAAGCTTGAATCCACAGTTTAAAAAAATATTGTGCAACATTTCCTTGAGTTACCAGGATAAACTTGTTATGAACTTACTGATTCTTACTGTCCCCTCAGCTCTGCTTCAGAGGCATCTGAAGTGTCCAGTGTGCAGTTAGTTGGTGTCCAGGACGTGAGATTTCCTTGGAAGACTTGAAGAGGCACATCAGCCAGTGGATTTAGAGCACTGTACAATAGAAAAGAAATGTAACAGCATTCCATGACAGGTATTTGGATGTCAAAACCAGAAATCTGTTTCAAAACTATTAGTTGCATGGGGAACTACAGTGGTGGCACAGCCACGTGCAGGACTGTGCAGTTTGGTTATCCTAGGCACTGTAGGTCATAGCATCATGGGATGGCTTGGATTGGAAGGGACCTTAAAGATCTCCTTCCAACCCCCCTGCCATAGAAAGGGGATTTCTTTTCACTAGACCAGGTTGTTCCAGAGCCCCATGCAGCCTGGCCCTAAACATTTCCAGGGATGGGGCATCCATAGCTTCTCTGGGAAACCTGTTCCAGTGTCTCACCAGCCTCACAGCAAAGAATTTCCTCCTAATATCTAACCTAAATCTACTCTCTTTCAGTTTAAGGCCATTTCCCCTTGTCCTGTCACTACATGCCCTTGTAAAAAGTCTCTTTCCATCTTTCTTATAGACTCCCTTTAGGTACTAGAAGGTCACATTTAGGTTACCCCGAAGCCTTCCCTTTTCCAGGCTGAACAATCCCAGTTCTCTCAGCCTTTCTTCATAGGAGAGGTGCCCCATCCTCTGACCAACTTGGTGGCCCTCTTCTGGACTCACTCCAACAGCCCAGTGTCCTTCCTGTGCTGGGGACCCCAGAAGCGGATGAAGTACTCCTGGTGGGTTCTCACCAGAGAGAAGTAGAGGGGCAGAATTCCTTCCCTTGCCCTGCTGGCCACGCTGCTTCTGATGCAGCCCAGGATACAATTGGCTTTCTGGACTGTGACTGCACATTGCCGGGCCATGTCCAGCCTCTCATCCACCAGCACCCCCCAGTCCTTCCTGGCACTATCTGTTCATCCCTCAGCCTGTGTTGCCCTCACCCAGGTGCAGCACCTTGCACTTGGTCTTGTTAGACCTCATGAGGTTCTTGAAGGCCCACTTCTTAAGCACATCCAGGTCCCTCTGGATGGCGTCCTTCCTTCAGATGTGTCAGCCACACCATGTTTAACACGCTCAGCCCCTGCCAGTGTGTATGTGACTGGTGTCAGGACACTCTGAGGGGGCCCAGAGCAGAGAAGGCCAAGTGGCAACAGAGCAGGAGAGCATAGGGGGGCAGCTGGGGCCCAATGAGGGGTGGAGGCCCCTCAGGGGTGGGAGAGGGCATATCCAAACATTTCCTGTGAAACCTCCCAGTCCGTGAGGGGCTGTGTTGAGAGTTGGGGAGAGCCTGCTGAAGGAAAAGGGAGTGTCAGGAGTTAAGGTTCAGAACAGGGACATGCAGGAGGGGAGGCAGTGGGATGGACGGCAGGGCTGTCACCAGGTTTTGGAGAGGCATTGTAACCTCTCAGAGAATGTGTCAGGTTGGAAGGGATCACAGTGGATCACCTGGTCCAACTTCCCTGCTTAAGCAGTGTCATCCCAGAGCACACGGCAGAGGATTGCATTCAGATGGTTCTTGAATATCTTCAGTGAGGGGGACTCCATAAACTCTCTGGGCAATCTGTTCCAGTGCATGGTCACCCACACAGTAAAGAGTTTCTTCCTCATATTCAGGTGGAACTTCCTGTGCATCAGTTTCTGCCCATTGCCTCTTATCCTACCTCTTGGCACCACCACGAAGGGCCTGGCTCCATCCTCTTGACACCCTCCCTTCAGATACTTACAGACATCGATGATACATAGTCCCCCTTTGCTTCACTAATTCACAAACACATTTTTAAGGCTCCGGGCGTTCCCCAGCGAACCTGTGCTGAGCCGCAGGCATTGTTCGCCTGTCCGAGGGCCATCGTCGCTCTCCCCCCGCAGCCCATGCCCCGCAGCGCTCGCTGCCCTCGCCCGGCCCTTGGCTTTGCCCTGCGTCTGCCGAGCTGCTCAGCGAGGGACTCCCTGTCCCACTGAGGCAATCGCGGCGGGACGCGGCGCTTCTGCTTTCGGGACGGCGAGCTCCGCCGTGATTTGTCTGTCCCATACGCCCGCGTCTCCGCACTTCTGCTTTTGAGAGCGAGTGGCTGCTGACGGGGCACAGCGGGGGGGGGTGCGGTGCTGAGCCGGGATGGGGACTCCATGGAAGCGCTCACGCACCCTCAGAGGGCCGTGTCCGCTCAGTGACATCGGGACAGCGATGCAGCGCGACAGACTGGGGGCAGAGTGGCTGGAGAGCTACCCGGTGGCAAAGGGCTTGAGAGTGCTGATGGATGGTGGCTGAACGTGAGCCGGCAGTGTGCCCAGGTTGGCAAGAAGGCCAATGGCATCCTGGCCGGTATCAGGAACAGTGTGGCCAGCAGGAGCAGTGATTCTCCCTCTGTACTCGGCACTGGCGAGGCCACACCTCAAATACTGTATGTTCAGTTCTGGGGCCCTCAGTTCAGGAAAGACACTGAGGTGCTGGAGCAGGGCACCTTCCTGTGAAGGAACCTTCCAGAGAAGGGCAACGAAGCTGATGAACGGTCTGGAGCACAAGTCCTATGAGAAGCGGCTGAAGTAGCGGGGGGGAGGCGGTGTTTAACCGCTTCAGGTTCTTATCACTCTACAATTACCTGAAAGGAAGTTGTAGCCGGGTGGGGATCGGGCTCTTCTCCCGGGCGACAACAAAAACAGCGTCAGGCTGCGCCAGGGGAGCTTTAGTTTGGACGTTAGGAAGACTGTCTTCACAGAAAGGGTGATTAGACACTCGAATGGGCTGCCCAGGAAGGTGATGGAGTCACATCCCTGAAAATGTTTAAGAAAAGACTGTGGATGTGGCACTCAGTGCCATGATCTAGTTGACAAGGTGGTGTTCGGTCACAGGCTGGACTCGATGATCTGAGAGCTCTTTTACGACCCGACTGATTCCGCGATTCTGCGACAACAGGCGCTCGGCGACCACTCGGCTCCCGGAGCCCCCGGCCCGGCCCCGCCCCCGTGACGTCACCCCAGGTGCACACCGCCTCCTCCTCTCAGGGGCGTGGCCTCACCGTCCCTCGGTGGGCGGGGCGAGGGCCGCGCATGCGCCCGGCACCGGGACACCCGGTCGCGAGCGTATGTGCGCGCCCGCCGCTCGCGTGAGGCGGGGGGCAGCGCGCGAGCGGTCGCGAGGTCGCCGGCCGGCCTGCCGTGGGCAGGCTCGCGCGCCCTGCCGGCCGCCGCCACCACCACCATGTCCGCCGCCATCGAGAAGGAGTTCCAGGAGATCGACGCTACGAACGACTGGCAGGCGCGTTATCTGGTGAGCTGGGCGGGACGGTCGGCTCCAGCGGGAGAGCGGGAGGGGAGGAGGGCGGGAGGCAGAGAGGGCCGCGGGCCGGCAGCGCCCGTGCCCGGTCCGCGCCGCCGCCTCGGCAGCGGGGAGAGCGGAAGTCGCTGGGCCAGCCCGGCTCTCGCCCTCAGGTGCGCGCAGCGGAGCCGCGGGCAAGCGTTGCGCATGCGCGCCAGGGGCGGCCCCGAGAGAGGGGCGCGTGGGGGAGGCGGCGGCGCGCAGGCGCGGGGCGGGGCGCGGCGCGTGCGCGGGCTTGGCGGCCCCTCGGCGTCGGTGCCGCCGGGGCTGAACCGAGCGGGGCGGGCGAGGAGCTCTGCTCCGTAACACCGGCTCGGCCGAGGCTCGGCGTCGCCCCTGGGTTCGCGCGGTTCCCCAGGCACCCGCGCTTCCTCCTCAGCGCCTGTTCCCGCTGCCTTTGGCAAAATCCGACGGCTGCTGCGGGGATCCTGAGCGGCTGCCTCTCGAAAGATGCAGTATTTGCACTTTTCTGTGTTGAAACAACGGGAGTACGAACTTTCAACAGCAGTCAGTTCCATAGAATAGACTTTTATCAGCCTGTACCACTTGAGCCGTTATTTGTCCCAGCAATATTTTACAGCTCTCTTTAATGACTTCACACAGTGCTTTTTCTCTGTTAAATTAGCGATTTACTTGATTTATATGTGATTCAAATACATTATTTCAATATTTCATATATTTCGGTTTCGAATATATCTGTATTTCAAATAAGTAATGTTTAGACTAAGCCTACCAGAGTTCGGGAAATATTTGGACAACACTCTCAGGCACATGGTGTGATTCTTGGGGTTATCCTGTGCAGGGTCAGGAGTTGTGCTTGATGGTCCTTGTGGGTGCCTTCCAACTCAGGAAGGGTTCTGTGTGATGGCTGGACATTATTTGGGAAAACCGATTTTAGAAATCATCATTAAACTCCCTTAAGTTTGTTCCTTTATAGCAAGCCTGCCCTCCACCCCATCACTGTAATAGTGTTTCCAGCTGGTTTGATGTTTCTTTACCAAAGTGCAGGTGTGTTTCTGTGCACCCATGATGCAGGTGCTCTTAAAAACAAAATATGTTGCATCCTATTACTGAATAATACAAAATTTACATTTCATGGAAACTGGGGTGTGAATGCCTGCCAGATCTATTCATTCCATGCGCGAGCTCCCAAAGCTTGTCAACTGTGTAAACCAGAGGAGAAGTGCCAGTGTGCTGTATCAAAATAAAAAAAAAAACCCAAATAGATCAAGAGATTTTTTTTTACGAATATGTGGAGCACTGGTGCTTGGCAGTTGCCTCTCCACGTTGGGGTTTATGTTCTTTACAGATTGGTTCTGCACTTAAAGTGAGGTCACGCACCAGATGCTAAAAAACGGAGCTTGCTTTTGTGTTTTGGATTTCCACTGAAGTCCTTTCTAGCTGTGTTTATTGTCCGGGAATAGACTGGGCCATTTAGGAAATTTGAAGACAAAGATAGTGGAAACATTGAGAAGACCAAAGAATGCTCAGTTGTAATGAGAAGTTTAAATGCCCTTTGGGACATAATGATGAAATGCAGCAACATAATCTGAAAACAAAAGGAGAATTCCAAGTAAAATGCTGTTAATTCTGTATCGTACAACATCTCTGCTGAGATGGCATCAGTACAGAGATGCAAAGGCAGTTGAATACATTGGGGACTGTTTTCAGTTGTCTACGTAAGGTAAACCTGTATATCTTAGTGAAGTTGAGGAAAAGATGCACTGAGGAAAAAAAATGAATAAAGCTGAACGTTTGGAACAAGTGAACAGTATGGTACTTAAAATAGCATGTGAATGAGCCTGTTTGAGTATCTGACATACTATTGAAAGGTTTCTATTAATGCATAGGGAGAAGCATGCTGTTATTTCACATTGATATATGTGACTCTAGAATTCTTTCTTCATATTGGTTCATGTTTAACTACAGCTGTTTGGGATGAACTATCAAACTACCAAGAATAATCATATGGCTCTTAACAGCAGCCATAAAATCATTAATGAGTTCAGTTACCTTTGTGGGGCTTTAAGCTGCCAGTCAGTGTAAAGGGGCCAGCAGGAACACTGGTGAAAGTTCCATATGAGTCTCTTATTGCTGTGGCAGATAACATGCAAATCAGAGGGTAAACTGTAAGCATAATAAATACCTGGTTGAGTTTTTTCCCCCTTTGATCCTCGTGCATCAATTGCTTAGCAAGTTGTGCTTATGTTAGCTTGGTTATGTCAGCCAAGTGTAGGAAGATCTAAATGACAGCAGGTTGGCCAAGAATAAGGCATGTTTTTTGAGTGAAATGGCACTAGGTGCAATAAAAGTTGGTTTAAAAATGTTAATAGCTGTGATAAATGCTAATCTTAATCATCTTGCTGGCTATAAGTAAAATGCATTTTTTTGTCCTTTAAAGGAAATCCGACATAAATCCAGTGACTACCCTCACAGGGTTGCAAAATATCCAGAAAACAGAAATCGAAACAGATACAGAGATGTTAGTCCATGTAAGTATCTTTTCTGTAATAATTGCCATAAAATCTCTAGACTTTTTGCTTATCCTGTTGACTAAAAACACTGAAGCTAATATGTCATGGTCATTTGGGATTTTGCATTTTGTTTATTTCTGTAGGCATGTATCCTATTATAAATGTGTTTTTTTGGTAACACATACACAAGTGTGTGTAACAGGAGGGAGAAAAGTGTACAGATTAAACTCATTGTGCTGAGTGGTGATAGAGGGTTGCAAACCCTAGGTATTTGTGTATAAGTAAATGTTTTTGAGCTGCAAAGTAATATTTTAAAGATATTTTTCTCATAGGGAAATTATTTGTTTAATATTTTTGTGTTTAAATGCCACTCAATTTCTACTGTTACTTTAAAAAATGCTTGAGATATAGTTATTTCTGTCTGTATGGTAAATATGGTATGGGGTTACTAACAGCTGTAAAATGGTCTTTGTGACATAATGGTCTTGCATCTCATGTGAAAACACTTCTTTGTTTTTTTAGACCAGCTTCTCTGCTACAGAGATGCTATGGGGCTTCTTTTCAACAGCATTTGTGTGAGCATAAGATTACCAGTATGTAGTTATAGCTGGAGAACGCTATCATAAATTACTTTTAAAAAAGCTGGGGGAAAAAAACACAACTGTACAAGCCTTAATTTCTCTACAGTAAATTGAAGCTGGAATGGATTAAATGTTCGTGTGTTCTTCACTACGAAGTTTACCAATGGTTCCTGAAAGCCTTGTTAGCGGATCCAGTTTTTGAAGGGTTGCTGGTGCCTTGGGGCTTCTCGTTTGAGTACCTGTCTGTAAGATTTGGAGAAGTCTTGAGCTCCATGTTTCCGTTGAAAGTTGTGGTAACAGTGTGTGTGTGGCATTTCTCAAAATTACACGGAAAGGATCTTGGATTGGGTCACGCTGGTCAGATGGAGCACTGCGTGCTGCTCCTTAGGCTGCTGCCAGGATCCTCACTGGCACAGTGAATTCTTTCTACACGGCGTGATGCCAAATCTCGGTGCTGCAGGCTGGTGGAACTGAACTTAGGAGTGCATGACCTCCTTACTGTGTCTGCATGGCATTCCACTGGAAAAGTGTACAGCTCTGAAGAAGGTACCTCAGATAAGGCAAGGCTCACTGACTTCAACTGTAGGCTTAGCAAAGGGAGACAGGCTTCTTGCTGGACACATGTTGACATGTTGAACTGTGCAGAGGTACTTCTGTGGCCCAGGTTTGCTGTCCTGTTGCAGCGCAGCATTGGCATCTTACTGGTGCTGAAGTAGATCATGTTTTATTCCCTTTCTGTTCCATACCTAAATTGGGATGGGGGTTCTTTGATGAGAAGGGAGGAAATTGGATTTGAACCCCCAGGAGACCCAGATTCTATTACTGGGTCTAATATCCTATACTACTTCTGTGTCAGAAGCTGTATCCATGGGTTTACCATTTTTCCCATCCATGGATTTAATTTCTTAGGCACTACTGCAAAGAGAAGAGAAATTTCCCTTCAACATATTTGTGCTTTTTTCTTTGTTTTTAAAAATAGTGTTTCTAAAATAAATAAAAATACATTTTATTATTTAAGTAGCATCTAATAATGCCTCCAGTAATACCTTACAGATGTGACTGGCGTTCATTTCCTGCAGTTATTTGGAGCTCAAAATTTTACGATTTTCAGAATTTTTCAATCATGATGTGCCTTTTACTGTGATGAAGAGCATCAAACACCTCTATCTTAGTCATGGCAAAGCCTGCTTATGAAATCTGTGTTTAGCCAGGAGGAAGGAATTTATATGATTCTGTTAATTCCTGAATCCTGTGCAAAAGCAGATAGTTAGATAAAATCTAGTATTGAGGTAGTAGTGGGGCTCAGGAAAGGGTTAGAGCCATTACACGCTAGTTGGCATGAAGTATAGCATGATGAATGAATTAAGATGGTGAAATTTGTGAGGAATGTCTAGCTTTTAGCATTTTTCAAAGAAAGAAGATTTGAATTAGTCCACCGAGACAGCCTACAGAATGGGGCATTAGGATCATGGCTGTATGAGAAGAGAGCAAAACACTGTGTTTGGACTAATTTCTCTTGAATTTTACATCTGTGTTTTCAAATATGACTCATAATTGCTTCTGTAATAGTGATGAGAGTTGGGAGGAGAAAGAGATCTGGCAGGGATTATATGATAAATAAGATTTCAGGATAGCAGTAC
The DNA here is from genome assembly GCA_038380795.1 of Pyrocephalus nanus. Taxonomy (NCBI): domain Eukaryota; kingdom Metazoa; phylum Chordata; class Aves; order Passeriformes; family Tyrannidae; genus Pyrocephalus; species Pyrocephalus nanus. The sequence goes on along the minus strand of CM076261.1, from coordinate 9,771,186 downwards.
CTAAATTTCAAAGCAGCTGGGATCAAACTGTATGGTTTGGTCACTGTGGTGAACACATCTAATTGTGGTGCATGAATGCAAGGAACTGGTGTTGCAGGAATGCAAGACAGCTCAGTCTCACACAGTCTTGGCATTTTGGTCCTTCACTTTGCAAATCTTACCACTTTTTAAGTGTTTAAATGAAAATCAGTTGATACTAGCATCCTCTAAAAGTCAGAGGCCTTAAGAACTAGCTGTTAAGACTTCTTAGATCCTGCTACTGAACCATATTGTAAGACGTTATTTGATGAAAACATTTTATTTCTACCTGGCACTGAGAGAATTGTTTGTTAACCATGGTAGCGGCTGAGCCAGCCTAAAATCCAAGGTGGTGTGTCTGCAGGAGGAAATGCAAGGATTTTTCTGCCTTATGGAAAATATGCCTATTACAAGTGCAGGAAAAAATGCTTTGAGTTGGTTTGCCCCGTTTCAAACATGATGTCAGGACAAGTACACTGAAACTAATTTGTGTCTGTTCCATACATCTCTAGGTAAAAGTTAATTTTTGTCAGCTGCGAAAGGCTAATCGTCTGCCCATTACAGTTGAGTTTCACATAATTTCCAGTTTCATAAGTATTTTTGTTACTGGGCGTTTTTGTTGGCTCAAGAGCTATATTGTGTATAAGTTTAATTTGGTAAAAGCCTGAAGAGTTACCGCCTAGTTAAAAATCCCAGCAGTCCAGCAGTTGGGTATTAATCTAGAATAGGGAGAGGAATATCTTGGCTATGTTGTACTGTTGAAACAGGAAGTTAATCCGAAATAGGTTTGGTTTGACAGCCAGTCATTTCCGGACAGATGAAACCATTTCTCAGAAAACATTGTTAGGAGAGGAAAGTAACTTGTGAGGTTGTTATTCTTTATTAATACCTTCAGTGAAACTGTCTCAGATTGACTGTAGACACCTTTTAGACATCTGCTTACTGTGTTCCCAGATTTAGAGGCAAGAAGGAAATCCCCTCAGCAAAACTGGCAGGATTTTTTTTCCCTTTAGCTTTTTGAGGGTAGATGGGGGTTTACGCAGTTTTATCTTCAGCCTTCCTTTGTAATATGGTGTGTGGCTCAATATCCTGGGTCATCTGAGCATTTTTGCCTGGTAGATCATTTTGCTGTTGGAGGATGTTGCAAGGTAGTGATTTCGCTGGCTTTATTCTTGAGGCCATGAGTAGACTTTCTCTCAGACTTTTCAACCATAGGCTTGCAGTTGACCAGGGAGAGAGGAACATGAAGAGTATTGCGCTTTACAGGCAGCAGAGCTGGAGCTGATTTAAATGGTTTTGCACATGGTGCTGATTAATTGTCATTGCAGAAATGTTCCCTTTCTGTACTGTTTCGAGTGTATGTGCTGGGAACAGGGAGACTTCTGTCCAAAATAAGCGTGCTGCATTTCTTGTTGTCCCTGTTAGAAGCTGACATTGATGATATTTATGATGTTATCTAATGATTCTCTGAAACATCTTGTTACCAGAAATATTGTAAAATAAACACAATGTGCTGCTTTTGGAGATGCTTCTTTCTTTAGGGTTAGAGAAGAGGGAAACTTTATAGCACATGCTGATCTGAACTTTAGTGTGTCTTAAGATTGCCTTTCACCATCTTTAGAAGCGTACAGATCCTGTGCCGTAGCGACGCGTGTATTTCGGTATGAATACATTTCGGTCATGACTAGGCCATGATTGATATGATGGTATTCATTGTGTACGACTGGTGACAGGGTGGTGAGGAAAAGTCACTTTGCCTTTCCTTTGCCTCAGGCTACCTCTGAACCTTGAGACTGTAAGTCTAGTGACAGAGTATTGTAATTTGAATAATTTAGCAGCTCAGATAGACTAGATTTAGATTAGTGAAATGGAGGGGATTTGCTGGTAGGCGGGAAAGGGTCAGGCAGGGTCATTGGGATGGCTTACAGCTGCATGTTTTATTTATGACTTTCTTTAATCCACTAAGTAGCATTTTGTCCTCCTCTATTGTTAATAGCTGTATATTTAGGGGACCAGAAACGTCTTTTGGATAAAAGATAATTTTGAAGTTATACAGTGGATTCACTTCTAGAAACACAGTTGTTTTCAAGTAAAAACCTTTCATTAACCAACTGCAAGACCTGCATGATGTCAAACACCAAATGTGTTTTATCTTGGTTTTAACTGGATCTGTCATTTTAACAGGGAGTTGGCTGATTGATGTGTAATGTGAAGTCTTGGCCTTACTTGAAACATGGGGAGTATTGTCAGTGATATCAGTTGGACAGGGTTTCATTGGAAGTAGGTAGAGTTTGCTTATCTCAGATAGTACCGTTCTGGGAGTGGGTTTTCTCAGTGCTGGAGCCAGAATGAGAATAATTTTTAAGGTTTCCACTTCCTGTTCAGGCTGCATAGTTTGTTGAAATAGGGGAATTAGCACTTCAGAAAATGAGTATTGTATTTTAGCTGTTGTGGGTATGGCTACGTATAAGATAAATCTTATCTTAAAGATTTAAGATAGGTTTATCATTCATATAAATCTTAGGTACTTTGTAACTGGAAATGATTTCCATTCGGGAAATGTATTACAGCAAACTCACTGTCAAAAGTTGGCTTGCTTCATTTAATTCAGAAGAGCAAGCCAGGGTTTGAATGAGGTTTCTAGGTCATTGTGTCCTTTAAGAACCTTTTCCCTTGAAAGAAGGGAAATCAATATATCCTAGTGTCTGTCTTTGTCCTGTGAACTGTATGCCAGAGTGTTTGTAGGATCGCCTCTGTTTTACTTGGGGAGGAAGAGGGAGGCTTTCTGTGCATAGAATTAGTTGTTAAAGGAGCTTTAAAAGAAAAAAAACTTTCAGAATGCTCTTTGTCGTGTTTACAAAGCAGAATTTATAAGAAGAAAAAAATAAAGCTGGAAGTGTGCATAAGGATTAAAGTAGGAAAGGTCCTTAGAGCCTGGGCAGTTATCTCCCCCGGGCAGCAGAACAGCAGCTGCCGCTGGGTGATTAAACTGTTAACAGAGCTTGCTGACGTCACCTTTCCGAGAACACTAGTACCGGTATGTGTGATTTACTATAACAAGATCTTAAGTTTTTCCTGTTGGCAAATGACATGTAATATTTACAGAGGTCTTGGTTCCTCTCCAGTAGAAACATTTCAGATAAAGTGATACACGAGAGGAAAGAGTAACGCTTTCCTATCCCAGCAAAATAATACGAAGAGATGTATTTCACTTTAAAATGCACGTGTCTCTATTTTACCGTGTATTTGATTTGATTTTTTTTTTTATTCACATAGAGGTATCATAATTTTTTTTAAGACTCCTGAAAGTCAAGGTAGTGTTGCCTTACAACTGGAATGCTCATAAAAACGAACTAACCCAGTAAATTTCTCATGCTTTTATATTAAAAATATTTTTTTCAGCATATTTCTGTTCTCTGCACGTTTGTATGTGACTGCGTATAAAAGCTAAGGAGCTAAAGGAGGCAGGGTAACAACAGCCCCAAATCTGAGTCCTTGAACAACAACAAAATAGTTGTACTTCACTGTTGACTTCTGTACTTTAATCCAGCAAGATCATCTTTGGCAGTTGCCAATTAGAAGATAGATGAGGGAGAGTATAAAAGCAGATCAAAACTTAGTAAATGTATTTTCTCAGGTTTCCAAACATGTGGAAAGTATTTATATTAAATCATATGAGCAGTCTGTAGAACAAGAGTCTAATTCAGTGACTGTTTTTTGATTGCCATCAGCTTTTTTCCTGTGCATGGTTATATTCACGGATTTCTGAGATAAACCTTGTGCTGTAGAGTTTTACTTTGAGTTCAGTTGTCATAGCTGTGCTGAATTTGATACTTGGAAGTTGCTCATGTGAAAACTCATGGTTTTGTGCGTTTCCCAAGATTTCTGTCAAAAGGAAGTTAGCCTTTTGGTGCAGGGATGGGAGAGGGAAAAGTGGGCTGACACTTTAACAGCACTCTGTGCCCCAGTTGAGTTCTGTAGGTTAGACCAGCTGACTGTAGGTTTAAAAACTGGCATTGCATCATAATTCACTCTCTGCTCTGTCAGTTTCCTTATGGAATCTCTTCTATCTCTTCCTGAAATGTGTTGAAGTCTCTTAAGTTCATTTTAGTTTGTGTTTTTTATTTACTCTTCTCACACAGTCTGCTGAGGCTGTTGAATTTCAGGAGGTTTGGAGTCAGTTGGATCTCATTTTCTGGCATGTAGTTGTGTACAGATTTTAAACTAAAAGTGTTCTTTATTTAATACAGTGACCGATAAATGACTGAAGCATTACTTACTATGAACAAGTCTCATTACCTCAATGTCTCCTAGAGGCTGATAAATCAGATACTAAAAGGTTCTAGGAACAGCCATGATGACTTTTTATTATGCAGTGTTTGAGCTTGACAGTATGATCATCTTTCTCGTGTTAATGTTAGAATTTTAAACCGAGTCCTTCACTTGCCTCTGCCATAAATAGGGGAATCTTCTGTCTTGCCTATGTAATTTTGAGAGACTGAAACCATTAATTAGATTAGGCTTCATTTAGTTGAAAGATTTGTTAAATATGTACATTTTTTCATGTGCTATTATATTGTATAGTATTTGACAATAACTCAGGGAAAATTAAATTGATCGATACTTGGTTTGAATTATTGCAAGTACATTTTGGTGGTTTTTTTTTTTTTTTTTAGCTGTGTGAGCTTTTCTTTATGATTCTGCCTCAACCTATGAAACTTAACCAAAAATCTTGGAATTCTGAACACAAAGGAAACCATGCAGTAGAGTGATCTGTTATGATAGGACTATGTTGCCTGGTGTGAGTTGGGGTGCTGTTGTATTAAGGAAATGCAGCTGTTGAAGGATGGCTGTGAGCATCATTTGGCATGTATGGGAGAGTTGTTTTCTTTGGCTGTTTTTTTCCAAATAAAAATCTGTTTTTTTTCAAACAAAAATGAGTATTCCAGTTTTCTGAGCATCTGTTAGTAATAGCTGCCTGAAATGACTCTGGTGGAATACTGAGGGGAGAATGAGACAGGCAGTTATCAAAGTTAGACGAGAAATTATTTTCGCACATATTAATAGTTTACTTCTTGGGTAGGACTGCAGAATTTATTTCAGGTTGCTTGTCAGACCTAAACTTGCCTATTAGAGAGTATTCATCAAGATGGATGCATCATTAGTTCTTAATTTTATTTGAATTTTAGATGATCATAGTCGCGTAAAACTCCAGAACACCGAGAATGACTATATCAATGCCAGCCTCGTGGTCATAGAAGAAGCCCAGAGATACTATATTTTAACACAGGTGAGTAGCACCAATTACTACATTATTAGAGGGATTGAGAATCTAGGGGAGTGGGATTTGTACAGTTGTAATTTATATTTGGATGGTTCCTTGTCTGCATGCATTACATATATCTCATACTGACAGCCTGTGTGATGTGACTGTGATCAGATTATTTTATATTTTAAGAAAAGCTAAAGGGACTATTGAAGTATGATTAATTACTGCATATGAAGCTTTTCAAATATTTATTGCTCTTTGGTTCTTTTGGAAATAGGTTGCAACAATACTTTAACTCCTTAATTAATCTTGTACCTTCTGAGCAGTAGTTTTAATTCTGACAGCACAATAGTATTGATGCTCAACCCAAATATAATTATAATAATAGTGATAATAATAAAAATAATAATAAAACCCACAACCGTTTCAAGTCCTGTAGTAGTCTGTGCAATGTGGTTACTTTCTTGCCTTCCACTTCTATAATTCTATTAATAATTTGATTAAACTTTTCAGAGGAAAACTTTTTTCTCTTTCCCACAGTGAACTACTGTGTTCAAATATTGGTTTGCCTGTATGTTCTCATGCCCATTTCCTTTACTGCACAGGGTCCTCTACCTAATACCTGTTGTCATTTTTGGCTGATGGTCTGGCAGCAACAAACCAAAGCAGTTGTCATGCTGAACAGAATTGTCGAAAAAGAATCGGTAAGTGACATTAGGCCTAAAGTTGTAAAGCCATATAATTTTAGTAGAGTTGAGCAGTGTTTGATTGTTCCATTTAAAGAACTAACATACTTTCTCACCAGTGTACAGCATAATGTGTATTGAATGTAACATTAAAGTGATGGAGCTAAGACCTAAAATTCAGTTTGGTGAAAATAGCATCCATTTGGTGAAAATACATCCAGAAGGGTGAAAGTAACATTCTGAGAAGGGAGGATATGCAGATAGAAATAGTGTGGAGTAGAGGCAGTGTAAGTTGCTCTTGGAACAAAATGGAAGGTGAGAAAACAAGTTTGAATTAAAGTATCTTTAGATTAATTCCTCTAAATCTGATTCCTCCTAAAGAGTAGTATATTTGTTATATAGGGATATATATTAGCTGTAACAGTGAAGACAAACTGCTGCCCAAGAACTGGTGAACAGTTGGTATACAAGCAGAACACAAAAATTTTGTGCTATGATGTAGCTTTTCTGCTAATGTACCTAAGAGCACTTTGGATTTTAGTTATAAGTACATGTCATTTGAGGTTATGTCTTCAGAGTAGATTAGTTAGTGAAAAAGATTTGACTGGTATTTTAAAAAGTCACTAATTTTCTTGTGCAGAAATTTTTCTACAGAAAGTTTGAGTGCAGAGCAAGATGAATAAAAGACAATGGGTTTGCATTGCTTTGTTCGCTTATCCTTTTGTTTCACTAGAGCCTTCCAGTGTACAACAAGCCTGGGGAAAACTGGATGTGATAGAAGAGTTTTGTAAATGTGCAGGTGTGCATGTCAGAAATTAGAGGAGGAAATGCTGAAAGAGCTGAGCAGAGGTCTTGGTTCCCTGTAGAGAACTAGAGGGGAGAGTGGGAGAAGCGTTAAGATGTATCTCAAAACATGTTAGCCCTGCAATGAAAGAAAGCATAAACAGATAAAGCTGGAATGCATAATAGCCACTGAAGCAGTTGTAGTAACTTGGCTGTAAACATTATGGATTACAGACTTTGAGAGTTCTCAAACTGGGAGCAGCTATTTGAGTCTACTGTGTTGAATAATGAGCTCTCAAAATCTGCACACGCAAAGCCCAAAATACTAGGATATTTAACCACATTTTTCTTTTTTTCCCCCTTCTTTTTCTTTCTTCCTTTAAAAAAAAAATAGGTGAAGTGTGCACAATACTGGCCAACAAAAGAAGAAGAAGTTATGACATTCAGTGAAACGGGTTTCCGTGTGAGGCTAGTATCTGAAGACGTCAAATCCTATTACACAGTACATCTACTGCAATTAGAAAATATCAACGTAAGCTTTTCTCCATCTGTACAGCTCCTGTTTGCGGGCTTAAGTGTATCATGAGAACCGTTTAGCATGTTGTCACTCCAGGTTTGATTGAGCTTTTACACTGGGAATTTTAATGCACTTGGCTTCTGAGAATGTTAAAGATGTTTGTGGAATATAAGCAGGTGAGTTAGACCTCAATTTATCTTTAGAAAGATAACATTGTCAGCATCTTTATACTTATGTTTTCCATATGGCAGCACCTTAGCGTGCTGAATTGGGGTTGATGGTAGTGGTGATTCTAAGAGGAGCTGTAAGAATTAACCTAAAGGGAGGAACACAGGAGTTGAAAATTCTGGTTTCCTTTGATTATCAGAAATCCAACTTAATAATGACTGGTTTTTTAGTGGATCTTGGATTTTTCATGTAATTCAATCCAGCTGTTTTAAGTTTTTTGGGGGAAGGGTGATTACCACCTGTAGATAGGTAACTTTATCTCCTCTTGCTTACCTTCCCTTTTGCTCCACAGGACCAACCATCCTTTTCTCTTAAAAAATTAGGCACTTTGACAATTTAACCAAGTTAAGCTCAAAAAAATTGTTCCTGGCCTGAGCTTGGGTTGGAATTTGCTGCTTCTGTTTCAGAGCGGAAGACAGGATTGAAGAGCTTGTCTGTTTGTTCCAGCTATGTCTTGTAAGATATTCTCTCTCCCTGTAAATCTTGCCTTATATTAATTGAAAGTGCTACTATGGCAAGTTTTATTCAAGATTGTCTTGTCAGACAATTTGAGAAAGAAAGCTTGGAGATGTTCTTTTGCATGTTGTTTTATACAACTAAATATGGATACATTTGTTCCAAAATATTTGAATTTATAGTAACTATTGATGGTATTTTGGGATATTTGTTCATTCAAAAGCTCCCTCATGATATCAACACGATAAAACTTGGCATGTTGTTCCTTCGTCTCTTCCATGTAAGAAGAACTTTGTGAAATACTGTCCTGCTGACCTGAAGAATTTCAGTTTAGTAGTTTGTTCATTGATAGCAAAAGCAAAGAAAAGAGACGTAGTGTGTGCACGCTAGTGCCCGAGAAAGAATAACTCTCCTTTTTGGAAAGTTAGTTTTGGAACTTGCATTTTGGAAATGCAAGTTTTCCTAACTACCAGAAAGGCTTTTTTTTGTGGAATTATTTGGTTGATGTTGGCCCCTACTTGCCAACTTCCTATTTTCAAAGGATGCAATTTTCATCACATGTGTATGTTTGAACATAATATTAATTGGAAAATGCAGAAATCCCTTGAAGAACAGCACAGCATATACTATAGTAGACTTTTGAGTCGGAGCTACTGAGCACTTAAATTTCTGGGTTTGTTTTGGACCAGCAGTGCCTGTCAGCACTCTGCAGAGTTTCTTGTATGTCATGTAAATCAGTTTCACAAATACCTAGGAAGCTTTCTGTATTGCATTTTTATTTTAATAAAAGTGCTCTGGCACTCTTGTAAGGCTCCACACATTAACTCCATAGAATAATTTTTTATATAAAACACTACAAGAAATAAAACATACTTGGTTATTCAAACAAAAAAGCTACATAGTTTCTAGACTTACACCATGAATGTTAAATGCAGGCTTTTGCAAGAATTTGATAATTATACCATAAACCTTCTGGGAACTGAGTATTCACAGTAACTTGAAATGTGAGCTTAACTGTGTTTATGCAAGTTATTCTGGAGGGGCCTTTGGTGGAGGCAGAGTGTAAGACATTTAGCCACTCGATGCCTGGAATATAAGATGACTCATGAACAAAATATATTCTGAATGCCAAGAATACTTAAATTTTAGCATTTCCTTGAAAACAGAACCAAAATTGTTTTTATAATATAATCATTCTGAGCTGAGTATATTTGTCTTACTGCAGCAAACCTCTTTTAAGACATAAGCAAATTATATATGTATGAAGAGTAAAGTGCTTGTTTAATGTTGTTACCAATGAAACAACCACTGAATATTTGGTTGTTTTGTTGTTGGTTTTGTTAAAGAGCTCTTAGAAGTACAGGTGAGGTTGGGAGGGTGTTCTTTTTTTAAGATTAGAGCAAAGCATTTGGGTATTTGATTCATTTATATCTGTTCTAGGCTAACATTTGTTTTTGCTTTTGAGGCTGGCAGAGTCCAGTAAAGCTTTGGAGAGAAAATGTTGTTTCATGGTATCTTTCCAAAAGTTTTGAAAATATTTCTAATGTTCTTTGTCTTGCTGGTGATTATTGTGGAATTTCCTTATTTTTTGCCTGACCCAGTCTGCATTTTAGAATACAGGCGTTTGAAGCTGCCTTTCCATCTTGGTTCATTGTGTGTCCTCCATGGTTTTGTTGGTGTCAATTGTCAGCCCTTCTGCAAGTTGAGTGCTGTTTTCTGCTGTAGTAGCTCAGGTTCAGAGCTCACCTTGAGCAAAGACTTATTGTGAGGGCTTCCACAAACCTGTGCCTCTGTTGGAAAATAAAGGTAGAAGGAAGAAACTGTGCTCATGCTAAAGTTTTGTAATCATTTATGTGTGAAGCTATTGCACGTCTGTGATTTGAAGCAAAGTGTCCCAGCATATTAGAGAAGTGATAGGAGAGCCTTTTGTTAAATTTATAAAATAACCTTCTACTGGATAGTGTTGCTATGTTTTGTGACAGTATTATGGGGAGATTCTTAAGTTAGCTGTCAATATCTAACAAAGACTCCACCTTGTGTTGTTGTTTTTATGTTCTATATTTTTTTTTTTTTGGTCACAACTGTAAGTATTGATCTTTAGAGAAGGAAAACTTTTTTGTTTTCTGTTATTTCAGGTGTGGGAACCCAGATACTCTGAGAAAGTTACGGTGTGATACATGATGAATGCTTATAAGCAAAACCCTACCACATTGGTACTGGGGAATTCAGACAAGCCATGGGAGGGCAAATGGCCCTTAGAACTTCAGGAAACAGGGATTGCTTGGGTCAGGAAATGAAGCAACATAACTTGAAATTGCTGAAGGAACCTTAATGACGGTAGCTCTGACTGGGTTCCTAAACTGTGAATACAGCAGTTGAACTTGGAGCTTGTGCTTGTGATCATCCTTTGACTGTGCTGTGGGTGTTTCTAGCAGTCAGTGGAGAACTGTGCAGCATGGTGGTAACTTTCTGAGTTTGTCATTTGTAGCTGTGTTGGTTATTAATGGAAAGCTCATCCCAGTAGTTCCTAAAAATTTCACTGGAATGGTTTGAGTAATTTTTTAAAAAATTTTTTGGCTTTTTTTTGGTAGCTAGACTTAGGGAATAAATCTTGGGAGATTGTGTTGTGGTTACCATAAAACAAGCTTGTTTTCAGTAACCATGCAGAAATGTGTTCCTTGTGTATAACATATAAAATTTTATATTAGTGCCTGAATCTTGAAGTCCAGGGTTTTTTAATTTAAAAGACTAGCCGATTTCCTGGTAACACTTCAAATTAAGTTAGCTGTTCTTTAAATTTGAATTTTTGTCTGTCAACAGTTGTGAATCTTTAGCAAGCCAAACCTCTTCTCGTTACAGTCGCACATCACTTCACGTAAGTGATAGCTATGGTGCATGGCTCAGTGACTGGGAGTTCTTCAAGAAAGGGTGGTACAGATACCCACACAAAGGCAGTGTTTCAGCTGTACAGCTTGACTGCCAAGCACCACTTGAAAGAGCCATTCTGTTTAAGTGAGAAATGTGGGAGGTTTGAAATATTCAAATGGGATTTGGCTGTAGGGTTAGAGACTGCAAGTTCAGAGATGACCAGCTGGTTCCGGTGCACTGCAATGGGACTCTTGTAGGAAGATGAAGAGACTAGGTATTTTTAAAAAGAGCTGAAGGGATGGAAAATCATGGGATGAATAAAGCCTTCATGCAAGAAAGAAAAAAAAAAAAAAAAAAAAGTAATTTTGTGGGTAAGAGCTGAGTGACATGTGCAACAGCACTGTTTAATCTCTATTTTAGAAATACCTGTTTCAGATTAGTGTATAAGCAGGGTGACACTTGGCCATGTGCTTGAAGCAGTACCTTTTTTTTTTTTTTTTTAGGAAGAGGATGCTAGCACTTGTTAGAGGATGAGATTGAGGGGAAAAAACCACCCCACAGACAAACCCCACATACCCACTGACAAAAAAAAAAAAGCATTTTTGCCTTCTTGAGGTGTAGGGGAGGCTTTAATCTACCATGCTGTCTAACAGTCTTAAGGGGATGGAGTATCAGTTGCCACGTACAGACCATCTAGATTCACAAGGAACAACTTTAACCTTTGCTTTACTTAGTATGTGCATTTAGCTCACCTCTCCAGTTTTCTTCTTTATTTTGTTTCTAAAGTGATAAGTTATTTTTCTTAGAAACAGAGGAAAATTGCTTGAGTGTTATTTCCAGATTTCTTGTAAAAAGTTTATCTCCATGTTTTTTAAACAGAGGGATCATTTCCTTTGATTTGTGAGTTAACTCACCACTTAAAAAATAAGGTACAGAAGAGCAGTTGGAAGATCTCAGTTGAAAATGCAAACTCTTGTTTTAATGCTTCGCTTCTGACAAAGAAAAGTCCCAGTGTATTTACACAATTTAGACCTTCGTAGTCTTTTTTCCGTATGAAATCTTAACATGAACTCATTTCCCCAATATCATAGATCACACTCTGTTGTCTTTGTTGAGCTCTTATCCAAAAGACAAAGTATTTCTGGAAGATAACCGTGCATTTGAGAGTGACTGGAGTTGTGTTAATATCCACTGTTTTCTGTGAAAATATTGGCAGTCTTGCAGTATCAGGCATTGAAGGCAAAAGACAAAATGGGAGAGTATTTTTGTTACTGTGGTAACCACGAACTGGATTATTTCAGTTTCACAAAGGAGTTTCGTAAGCTGTCTCTGATAAGAAGTTGAAACGGACTGAGCAGATGAAGAACAGTAGAGTTTATTTTAATTTTATGGCTGTATTTTACTGTTCCTGAAGAAGGAAAAATAACTTTTCTGGAATACATTGATATTTTAAATCTTCCTGTGTTCAGACTCTGTCAAGGTTTGGGTAGGTTTGAGTCCATGTGGAAAATCTGATGTAATGGAGAGAAGGTAAAAATAACATTTCGAAAATTCCTGAGCTAAAATCTGTGATCAGTTTGTCTCAGAATCACCATGGCAAGGAGTAGCATTTAACAGCATGTCTGAAGGGAGTTCCATAAAAATATAATCCAGATTTTATATACATATTCTTGCAGTTAGTTGTTCATGTTAGGAGAGGAACTGTATGATTTTGGAATCCTCCTTTTTTACTTAAAAAGTCCTGTAGAAGTCTTGCTACTCATCCTGCTGAGTACGTTCTTACAGGCCTTTTCCATAACGCTTCCTGCTCCTGTCAGTAATGCGGTTAGTACAAAGGAGATGTGATACCTCTTGGCATTAAAACTTGCTCTGAGCAAGAGTGGAGAGTGTACACAATGCTAGTGTGGCCTTTTTTCAGTAGTATTAATTCTAGCAGTCTAGTAACTGCTGTCAGCCTTTAAACTGCACTAAAGGTAGAAAAGGAGGGAAATTTGGGAGTAAGTAGTAAAGCAACCCAAATACATGGAGAGTTTTGAGAAGAAGAAAAAGTTGCGTATGGTGATAATTGGAAAGGAGGAAACGACCAACTCGGATGAAAAACTGCTTCAGCTTGCACTGTTGGTTGTCATCCAACTTGAAGGGGTGGTTTATCTAAATGGGAGTTTTAAAATAGAAAACAGCCGCTGATTTAGATTAGGGAAATGTGTGCTAACTGAACAAAAGAGGAATACTTCTTAGTTGTATGTTTTATTTGTTTCCATTTCTAGAGTGGTGAGTCCAGGATGATCTCTCATTTTCATTATACCACATGGCCAGACTTCGGAGTTCCTGAATCCCCAGCTTCATTCCTGAACTTCCTGTTTAAAGTGAGAGAGTCTGGTTCACTGAGTCCCGAACACGGGCCTGCAGTAGTGCACTGCAGTGCAGGGATAGGACGTTCCGGCACGTTTTCCTTAGTAGACACTTGTCTGGTTCTGGTAAGTGTTTGCTTATTTGCTCTGTCACCTCTTCCCTTTTCCTGACACACTGCCTCCCTTCCCAATGTGGGCTTTTTGGTCAGAAGGCTTTAAAAGCATTGAAGTTAATGACATGCCAGTGGAAACTGTAATTAAGACGTCGTGCTTTCTTTTTCTTCCCATGTATTGATGATTTAAAAACGCAGTTCTTGAAATGCTTTTACAAATCCATCTTCAAGTACATTACATATTTTCAAAGCTTCTTGGAAAGTGAATAGTAAGCATTCTTTTCCTTCTGTGTAAGATGTGCTTAGAAAAAGTTGAGGATTGGTTGGTTATTTTAATATAAGTTTTAAGTTAAGCTTGTGAATATATATTGAGATAATTGAATTTATAAGTCTCACAGGCCCCTTTCCTGAAGAGTGCAGAGAATTGTTATCGGAACTATCATGAGAATTTGGGCATGTCCCTGGATCTCCTGCAGTGTGTAATGAAGGGTGGTGTGGGACTTCCTTGCTGTGCAGCCCTCTGGGGGATGGGGCTTGGTAGCCAACTGCAGTGTTGCATGGATGTATAGATTTTGTTTGTTCAGTGAGCTGCATCATCAAAATTGCTCATGACATGAGTGAACTTTAAATGTTAAATAATATTTAAAACTGCTTTAAAATGTCGTTGGATTTTGAAGTCCAGGCACAGACTTTTTATTTGTCTGTGCTTGGTAATAGTGAAAAGGACAGCACAGGGTTAGTTAGGTGAAATAGGATTTCATTTAAATTACAAAAGACTTGTCTTCTGGTTTGGTTAGATCCTCTCAATTTATTTTTTTGGGGTTTTTTTCTTCATTTTTTTATGCATTTTGAGAAACAGGTATATTTTGATGCAAATATACTTTAATATTAGATGATTTAGAGCAAACATTGAAAGAAGTGCAGATACATGTTTAAAAACACCCCATGAATGTAATGTAGGGAGAAGTGTGTGCATTGTTTGGATTAGGGATTCTGCTTTGAATAAGGAAACTTCTGCCACATTCAGTCAGTCTAAATTGCTGTTCCATTCAGGAGCAGCAGGAAATACTGTTTTACGGTTCTGATTCTTATAGTCTTATTTCAGAATTCCATTACATGCCTGAATAAAACCAAGCATGCCTAAATTTCTTAATTTTAAAACTTGATATTACGGTACTAATTTATTTGGTTTATACAAGATCATTGATTTGTTCATAGTAAGTTTTCATTAGATGGTTTGCATTTTTTCTGTAAAATCAGTTTAGAAATAATTTGATTGGGTAATTTTCTATATAACCAATAGAAGCATAATATGAAGAAATTAATTTTTAAATTGAATTTTATGACTTTTAGTTGTAATTATTTTTGAATATACTATTGATACTTTCAATGTAACTTTCTTTACAGATGGAAAAAAAGGACCCATATTCTGTAGATATTAAGAAGGTATTACTGGATATGAGAAAATATCGAATGGGACTTATTCAGACTCCTGATCAACTAAGATTTTCATATATGGCTGTAATAGAAGGAGCAAAATTTATAATGGGGGATTCAACTATACAGGTAAACGTTTAGCTCTGTGTATTGAAACAGCAGACTACAACAGTAGTAAAAAATGAGCTCCAAATTATTTTAAAACATGTAACTTTGTGGAATTTAAATAAATAGCCTTTTTCAATAGATGCCTAGGAGGTATCAGAGGGTATCTATTCAGTGCCTTCTATGAACTAAACTTCTAATCCTATGTATGTGTCCCCTTTTCGATAAAATATAAAAATAATTTGTCCATATAAATGTTTAGAAAAAGAAGGTTCAATCTGTATCTTCAATACCAAAAAGCAAAAGCGCTGACCAGTACTGCTTTGAAGATAGCAAGGATCTTTTTTAGAATTTCTTGATCTTTGTATTTTCCCAACAGAAAAGTTTCCTGATGCCACAGTAACGTTTATTACTGACATATGTTTTTTCATGTCTCTCAAAATCTGTTATATTTAGCAGAATCTAGTCAAATATAATGAGTTTTGGGGCAAAAAGATTACCGATATCACTGTTTCATCGGAGTGGCTTGCAGGCGTAACAGTAGCTACAGCTGTGTAAGTGGCTGGGGCTGGGTGTGAGGGAAGACTGGGAGGAGAGGCTTTGAAGCTGACTTAATTCTGCTTTCTTATGCTAGGGCTTTCTTATTTTGTTGATTTCTCAAAATCACAAATAGAGCAGATAAGCTAAAACACATTTTCTCTCCTCTGTGGTTCTGGTAGGAGTCTGATTCTTCTCTTTAACAAATGTTCCTTGACTTGCAAGAAACAATTTTGCACAACTGCTGATCAACACCTGGGACAGTGTGCTGCTGGTCTTGACACCTGTGCCATATGCCCAGAAGACTTCATGATTCATCCTAATACTAACAGCAGTTTAGTCCTTTTATTTTCTGGAAGCTATTTCTGATGGTATGAGGTATTGTCTCCAGTAGTATTTTTCTGCTTTGTTTGTTACAAAGCCATGCTCCACACTGTGAGCAGCTTGGGTTCCCCCACTTACCCATCTAGATCACAGGATTTCTCATCTCTGGGTACAACGGAGCAGTCAGGTTCAGGTGTGTTATTTCTTCATAGTAAGAGAATGCCTAAGAAGGCACACCTCTCGTTTGTTCTCTTTTTCTTGTTATGACTGTTCAGATGATCTTTCTTAAACCAGTGTTTCCTGCATTGCAGGCATTTGTCCTGATGTTTTTCTCTTTGGGCCTCAGGGTCATGTGCAGAAAATCAATTGGCAGTATTTAAAAGGAGTGTTTCTCCTTTCAAGGTCAGATAGGCTGTTTTTTTGCCCCTGAATGGAACAGTTGTACTCTCCAGAGCATGAGAGGTATTCACTTCTCTCTGCTAATGATGGGGAGGGCATGAAGTTATTGACCGCTTGTCTATTATAACATCAGCCAGATATTCATCTCTGACATAACCATGGGTTTTTGAAGTCGGTATGGAAACACAACCTTAACTTGCTGCCAGCTAGTGGCTGCAACTGCAACATGCACGCAGTCTGTCTGCTTAAGGTTGTGCATTATTTAATTGGTCCTGCCATTCATGCAGTCTTGTCATACACGTTCAAACTTGGAATTACCAGCCATTTCAGCAATTGTTATTATATGTTTAGAATAGAATTCTTGGTGAGAAATTCCTTCTGTATGACAAGAGCAGTGAAGTTGTCTCTGATTTCAGTTCTTCCTGTGTGGCTTTATCACTCCAGGTATAATCAATATTTGTCTTAGCCACCAAGTCTGTTGTGGACACAAACATCTTCCAAAAGGCTTTTTTCTGTGACAGTAAGGGGTAGCTGCTAGGTGGATTTCCATTTGTCAGTGGCTGCTTCTTCTGTTTTGTTTGTAAGTTTGTTTAAGACAAACCAAAGAAAACCTCTGAGAATGAAGAATTTTTTGGGTCAAGACTAGTCCCTCTGTGAATTTCAGATCTATACGGGGAGCTTCTTTGCAATGGAGGAGTCAGTTCATTGTTAAAACTCATTCTGCAGCAGTCTGTTTATAAGTGGAGGGCTTTTCTATATCACTGTCTGAGTTTGATATTTAGTTTGGACCATCAGTCTTGAATTCATGCTGCAGACAGGAATCTATCACTTCGATTTGAGAAGAGTCAATTTTCAGTTCATCCTCCCTATCACAGACTTTTAAAACTGATTTTTTTTCTACAAGGTATTCTATGTCTTTATAGGCACTGAATGATTTGTGTGAGAAAAGAAATTATGGATTTTTAGGGACAATTCTTTTCCTTCCTGTGAATTTCTAGAGCTTTTTTCTGCATGAAGTTTTATTGCATCAAGTCCTTCAGACTATTCATCATTAGAACAGTTAACTATTAGGGCAGAGATCTAGCAAAACAGGTTTGCTTCCAATTTTTTTTTTTTTTCCATCTTGTTTTAAATTACTTCTCAAAACAAGGTGAATAACTGTTTTATGATGCAGTAGATCTCTGGGCTAGTGGGCCACCAGGTGAAATAGTAGTCTGTGACTGGCATAAAAAAATTTAGTGAAATTTTCCCAGTTCTCTCTTTTTAGAATGTTCTTGCATACAAGGTCCTGTTGTATTTTGAAGCCGTGAAAGGCACAGTGTAGGCCTGTAGTGAGTAGAGGGAGATGGAAAGTGCTGGACAGTGCTGGATGATACAAGACAGGTTGCTTCCTAATTGTGGAGCTACTGTGGGCAATACAAACCCTAGAGTTAGTGGTCTTATGCCACCTTAGTAGCATCATTCTGGAGAAATAGAAAAAAGGATCATTGATCATTGTTGGAGAACCTGCATCTTCCCTTAACTTTATTTCTTTATCTACCAATTTTTTTTTCTTGATCTGATAGTTCCTTTAAATCTACTTTTGTGACTGTTCTTTTTGAAGACATCTTGAGCAAGAGGTGTCTTTAGTGTTAGGGGAATGTTTGAAATATGTTCTCCTTGTTTGCAGAAACGGTGGAAGGAGCTCTCTAAGGAGGACCAAGCGCCACATTCCGAGCAGTCTCCTCCACACCCAACTAAAATAACCACAGAGAAGTACAATGGGAACAGCATAGCCCTGGAGAACAAAGATCAGATGGAGAAAGTAAACACTGACCTGTCCACTAAAGTTCAGGATATCACAGATGGGAGCATTGAAAGGTAGGCAAGATGAAGAAAACGTTTAGAAGGCAGATCACTTTCTCAAAAGGCTTATTTCTTATTGTAAGAAAACTTCAAGATCTTTCTTCAGTAGGGAGGAAGGAGAGGTGGTATTTGACTGTCTTATTTAATTATTTTAAAAATACAACCTCAGTTATTCCTTGTGATAGAGTTATACTGTTGAAAGATCAAGAGAAGAAAATGTCTCTGATTGAAGCAGCTAAGCCTCATGCTTGAAAGCATTTTCCTGCACACTGTCAGTGAACTCCATTGTGTAGTGTGAATTAGGTCCTAAAATTGCCAAAAATAACTTGATACTGATTTGTAAATACAGTGCTAACTTCTGTTTTAAAAAATCCATGATACCTCAGAAACACAAAGGCTTTATCACCTACCACTTTCTGTATAGTGGTTGAAATTGTATCATTGGAACCATACGATACCCTCTGTTTGTGTTAAATCTACCACTGTGAATGGTTTTCTGTGGTTTAGCTGTGTCAGGTGAATTTGTCTTTCAAGTGTCTCTGCCTCGCAAGCACTAATACCTCAGCTGGGAGGCACTGTGTCACTGGGGCCTGCCCACATGGGGGTCACCAAATGTTGATCCTAAACCAGAGATCCAGAAACCAGTCAGGGTTGTGAGCTGAGCTGAGCCATGTGGTGCACGGGAGGAGGCAGCATCTGTTCCAAAGAGGTGCAGCCTGAGACAAAACACAGCAGTTCAGTGTGGATAGGCCAGAATTCTGAAATAGCTTCTGGCTCACTAAATGCCCTGGTGGGTTTGCCTTTCCATGTCTTCATGAGTGTTTTTGAGAGAGAATGACAGCAATTCTGTGGATATTTGAAGGAACCTCTCACAGGTGGGGCGTGGGTGTGAGTGTGGTGGTTGTGTGCTCGGACTTGGATCATCAAAGTGGGTTTTTGTGTCGTAGTCACGGATGTCTTACAGATTGTGAGAGTACTTTTGGAGACAAGACTTAGAAAGTGGCCCTAACAGTGTAACAACACACAGAACTGGGTTTTTAGCCTGTGTCCTTTATCAAGATCTAGTTCACAGCCTGAGATATTATTAAACCTGCATGCAGGTGTGGGTAGGTTTGGATCAATGTATCATTGAGGCTGGTGGGAACTCTGCAGTGGAGGGACCCACATACATACTATGAGTGTTTGCATGTAGTATGTGACATTGTATGCAAACCCAGCCTCCATTAAAACATCTCTGCCACCAAATGGGGCACAGACGGGTGAAAGACTAAGCTCAGATAATGTAGATGACTCCATCTGTTCTTTGTTGAACAACGTAGGTCAAGCACTGTGTACATCTTTACATCTGTCATTTATTTACTTCATGGGGCTTCACTGATCTGAAACTCTCTTCATCAAGGTTATTAAAACATAAAGATTGCTTGGCTTGAATTATATATACTGCTAATTTATGGTAATGCTGGGTTAACTACAGGGAGTGTGTTGGAAAGAGGTTTGCTTTAATATTGTCATAGCCTCTTTTCCTGTTCTACAGTGTAAGATTTACTTTTTTTTTTCTCTTCCAGTTCTGTCCGAAAACGACTGCGGGAGGATAGAAAAGCAAACACAGCACAGAAGCTGCAGCAGATGAAGCAGAAGCTAAATGAGACTGAAAGAAAAAGAAAAAGGTGGTTATATTGGAAACCTATTCTCACTAAGATTGGGTTCGGTACACTGATTTTAGTTGGTGCTTATTCTTTTTGGAAAATGTATTTTCAAGAACATTCCTTGTAAGTAAACAGTAAGCGTGACTGCTCCAACAGCTAATTTTGCTGCAAGTTAATGACTAGGGGTGTGACTTTAAGCAGTAAATTCCTTACTCCTGGAATGGGTGCAGACTGTTACATACAATAGAGAAGTGATGTAAACTTGATCCCATGTTGACATCTCAGGACTTTCCACTGCAGGTACTGACAAAAATGAACCGCTGCCCCCCAACAAAGCTGATGGTTTTGGTTTATATGAGCAGGTACAAACTTGCTGCAACTGTTTATACACTTTTTAAAATGGTGTTCTACCGGATCTTAAACAAAGCTGAACCATGGAGGTTTAGCTACTGAAGGCTGTCTGGATTTAAATTTTCATGCCTGACATAAGCAATAAACAATGTTGTATCATTTACATTATTAATGCAAAGAAGTTATCCTTAAATATGTGTAATGTACTAGTGACATGAACTTAAACATTTTATATTCTTACGACCTAGGATAAATATATTTTATAATTGCATATTTAATCTTTTTGTAGTTCACTGTACTTTTAAAAGCTCAGTTTGTACAAATTTCTGACCAAAAGAATTTCATTTTGAAACTAAATGTAATTATAATTTGTGCATGAAAAGAACAGTGCAACCATTCCCCGTATTTTGTCTCTTCAGTTTGAAATGAGCAGCTAGGGGTCTGATGAAGCACTTGCCAATTTCTACTCTGTTAATTTGCATTCCTTATTTATTTTTTGTAGTTTTCATTATTTAAGTAAGACATAGAAATTTTTTTTTTAAGACTTTTGACAACTTAGTCCCCTTAGCTGATTAATGTATTCAGACTTCAGCTACTGTTTGAAAGCCAACATTTCAAGTTCTGACATTCCATTAAATGTGAGACATAATGTTTCGTGTGTCTATAGATTTTAATTGCTAGAAAGAATAAAATTCATTCATCAGTGACAGGTGTAAAAAGCACATCAAAGGAAACTGTAGTTGGACTTGCAAGGGTGGCTTTAATAGGAAAGAAATGTTGGTAGTGTTCTGCCATACCCAGTTTGTTTGCCTGTACGAGCCACTTTGGTGGCTTCACAAAGTCTAGAACTGCTTTTCAGTTTCTCCAGCACTGTTTTAGAGACATGATGGTAAAACACTTAATTACTTATATTTTGGGAATACATGTGCTACAGCCCCTTTAAAATTATCAAGCACTCCCTTTCCGTTCCTTGGGCGATAACACTTCCTAAATACTAATTCAACACAAATCGCTTTCTGCCCTTTAAATTATCTTCCAATACAGATGGTATGTGGCTGTATGTAGCTTTTTGTTCCAGTTGAGACCTAATAATTTGTAGGATTGGATTGTACTTTGAAATGTGGATTTTATTTATTCAAGCATTGCCTTGTTGGGTGACTTCAGAGAAGTCATGTTTTCTCCTTCTGTTTTCTAAGCTTGGTTGCTTTCTGTTGGGTGTGAGGTTTGGGGAGTTTTCTTCCCCCCCCTCCCATTTTGCTATGTGCTTCCTGGATTTATTGCTGAAAAATACCAAAAGAGCTGGATGGTTACTTTGTTCCTTATTCAGAGGAATTAACTTGAAAGTTTTCCAGAACATCCAAGCTTTGCAGTAACATAGGAGGCACAGGGCCCAGTTACTTTGACATTTACTACACAAAGCTAAGTACAGTTTACTCTTTGAAATTCCCATTTCGCAATAGCTAATACTGTTTTGGACCACACTGTTTATATAGTAAACAAATGCTAAAGGGTCCAGATCAGGAAAACAAGTGCAGTTTCATGCAGTTCTCAATTCGGGAAATTGTGCGTCAGCAGAACAAGACAATTTGTTCTGTGGCATTGCTGACCAAACGTGCAGCCCTAACAGCAAAATGACTTGCTGACTGCTTTGACACAGTGTAGGCAGGCAGCTCACATATTTCAAGATGTTTCACCGTTTTTATAACTTTTAGCCAACAAGACTGTCAGAAGATTTTTTTTTTTTCTTTAAATTGAGAAGACAGGTTTTTCAGTATCAGCTGTAACTGTTAGTAGGTGTAAATGTATGTGCCTTATAAAGATATTTTGGTTATGGAAAAATACATGGAATGTAGTTAAATGCTTTTGTAACAGAAATATTCCAAATTTTATTCTAAATACTTAAAAGCATCTAAGGAAAAAGTGCAGGTGAAACCTTCACTGATACCACACTGTCACTGATTTCCCTTCTCTTGGCATGAGAAGGATTTCCTGGGCCACCAGTATTCTACAGGCACTGAGCTCTGACTGCAACTTGTCACTGGAGTTGTTTCCTGATTCCATCTTCCAAATTCTGGCTTTTCAGTTTTGTTGATCCTCAGCAAGCATTCCTCATTTCAGGGTGGAACAGGGCAGGAGGTGGCCATCTTGCATCTCCTCACATTCTCTTACCTTCTTGATGCAATAAAGCAGGACTTGCACATTCAGCAGTTGTTCTGTAAAAGTTTAGTTGGGTTCTGTGATTTCAAGTACCTTGGGAGTTTTAACTGTTAATAGTTTAAGGAGGATGAACTGATAAAAAGTCCTGGATAAAAATATTTTGAACAGGGAATTGTTCATGGCAGTGTGAAAATAGGAAGGACAAGCAAACAACATGTCTCTTAGTACATTCCAGGAAATAATTTGGATAAAAGTCTTCCTCCTGGTCCAGCACTAATCCTTAAAATCCAAAATCTGGAAGACACTTGTTCTTGCTGCACATTAAACCCTTGTGATACTTTGTTATTCTGTGGGATTTAAATTTGCAGCAGTTTTGCACAACTTGGACATAGGAACAACTATGGGCCAAAATGAAACACTGTTGATCCCAGGCACCCCTGTAATAGGAAATAATTAAAGGGTGAAATTAAAGGACGTGCCTTCTGACCCCTCTCCTACCTCCTTCCACCCTGGTTTCTGGCAAGCTGCTGGCTGGTCCTGTGCTACTTCTAAAACATTGTTGGGCTTGGTTCGAAGGGTTACTGTGTTTGGTTTTCCCCTGTACTCTGGAAATGCATCAGTCAAAATATTTGATGCATAGTGGGCATCTCTGAATTTGATAAAACAGTTTGACTCTCAGATGAACACTCATGTAGAAATTATGCACATTTTCATAAAAAAAAAACCTAGCAAACATCTGGATCTCCATTGCAAGGAGTTTGCAAAGTTGGAATTAGTTCTTTAGGGTTCCTGTTTATGTTCTTGGTGCAGGGACAGTCCATTTAGAGTGACGGTACATCTGTATTTTCCTTGAAATGTATTAAGTAAAATAATTTAATTCAGTGTGAAATAGCAATTTAAAAAAACCTATGGATTTATTTTATGGAAGTGAGATGTTGCAAGTGAAACTTAGCTTATTCTGTTAAATCTCGAGTAAAATGGTTTACTGACATCAGTTTATTTCCCTCTGAAAAGGGAAGAGGCATAAATGTGTATGCATGTATGTGTGACTGGATCATGCAGGCAGTTAAAAAGCCTGGCTAGCTTTATGTTTAATGAATGTAAACCAAATTATTTAGTTTGCTGTTTGGCATTATAGTAAAACCTGAGACACTTGAGGACTGCACGAGAAAGTATATTAATGGTGGCAAAAGAGGAAGTCTTCTGCATTGGCCGAGTGGCTTAAGCCAGAGGACGGTATTTGCAAAGTTGACGTAACACACAGTAGTCTTCCTGGGCTTTTTTTGTTTGCCCCTGAAGTTTTAAGTCAGTCTTTCATTTTTATGTACGAAAAATAAATGTGTTCAAAATTGCATCTCTGTCTGAGTCTTTATTTAAATTGGAAGGATAAATGCTTGGAAGCCCTTTCTCAGTGTGTCATAGCTGATCGAGGAAAGCTGCTTTACGAATCAGTGTAGCACTCGCAGAACTCAGACGTGTGTTACTTGTAGTAGCTTGGGGGTGTGGTGCTGTGAACACCAAGGTGTCTTTGTGTTCCTCAGAGTAGACACTTACCTTGCCTAAGAGCGGAATGTCCAGTGCTGGGATGTCTTCCTCTCTGCAGGAAACCTTTGCCTTGTAAACAGTTATTTCCGTGCTGCTGTGCCAGGGCTGGCCTACAAAGCCGTTGAGAGGTGGTGTGTTCTGAGATGCAGCCTGCCATAATCCCACTGAGGCCTAAGGAGACTCCTGCAGTGCTTGGGGTTAAATGTGTCAGGAAGGGGTTTGCTGGACTGAGACCTGTACTTGAAAATCTCCAGCAAGGATGTGCCGTATACTGTCACATGGAAATACCTTCTGGAAAAGAACGGCTTTCCAAGAGTACTTGCTCTGAAGGCAGTAGTTGCTCCAGGGAATGCATGAGAAGCTGTTTGGTATTGACAGTGGGCTGCAAACCTGCTGCTGGTTCTTAGTTTTTTGTTGTTATTGTTTTTTTCCCCCCCGTACTCTGTACTGAATCGGTGACTTTCTTTTGGTTGTATGTCGCAGGCCGAGACTGACTGACACCTAAGCCTTCGAGACTTGTGAATATTCTGCAGCTATAAACTGCAAATTATTGACATGCAAAGCGAGACATGAGCCCCCTCTTCGGGAACAAAAAGTGAGGTCTGTTAAGTACCAAGAAGACCTCAGTTATCTGTTTACAGCGTAAACTGCACCGAGGGGATGAAGACCACCAGCAGCGTGTGCTACTTTGCAAAACGAAATAATTTGCCATCTTGTGTTTTTTATAATGCCTGTATTAATGTAGAAAGATGTAAAAGAAATAAATTAGGAAATATTTTGTTTTGTACTGCCATTCTTATTGTATTTTTATACTTTTTGGCAGCATTAAATATTTTTTTAAATTGACAATATGCTGTTGTGTGCACGTTATGTTAGGGAGAAACTGTTTAAGAGCCTGTTTTGTGGAAAAAGAAGCGTTTTTGCCTTAAGGTTTCCTGATACCTGTCTTAACTGGAAAATGGCAAAATTATTAGAAAGTGCTTAAAAATATTTCCATTGATGCTAAGTATTGTAGTTTGATTTAGGAGGAAACTCTTGCACATTTGTTTTGTAATACACCACTAAGATTATTATTTTATTAATCTGACCAGTTGGTTTGGTAACCCTTCTTATGTTTGCTATAAAATATGCACAAAATGTTCAGAGTGACTTTGTGAAGGGAAAGTGTTTCGTTGGCGATGCTTTAAAGGGAAGACAGATGTGAAATCTGACCTCTCAAGACCCACGGTCCTGTGTAACAGGAGCTCAGGGCCCGGTGCAAAGTGCATCAAGTCAATGGTGTCTGTAATTAAACGGGTTTTGGATTGTGCCATTGCCATGTGTTGTATGTACAGTATTTTTCTTCACATATCCCACCTTCTGTCAGCATACTCCCTGACAAAGTCAGGATGGATTGGTAAGGGGTAAAACCGGAGTGTTGCTTCAAGGAGTTCTTCCAACAGGGTCAGCAGTTTCCAGCCCTGTGCCTTCTGTAACAGAGCTGATCTCAGTTTTGCACTTGTTGATGTTCTCTGACAGTTTCAGATAAACCTGAACTCACAAAAAACCTATACATCTACTATGACTGTCTAAAGTGGCATGTGGTGGGATTTTATATGTGATTTGCACTTTGCGTATTTTTGTAACAGGTTTTTGTACAAATCATACAGTTACTGAAAGTAAATTGTGAAAGAGGGGGAAATCTAGGCCAAGTAAAGCAAGTTTTGCTAAAATAAGCAGCACCCTGAAATCTTAGCAGAACTTGGTTTTGAGACCCAAGCATGAAAGCATTGTGTTTAACTTGAAGGAAAGCTGAATCAGGGGAGTATTTAATGAAATTACTTGAGCTAAAGACAGGCTTGACACCATCCTCAAATAGTCTGAATTGTCAGAGTCTGGCTTGTCCAAATATTTTTGCTTCTTTAGGTGATTAGCATTGTCCTGAGCCTGTGTTGGAGAAGAAAACACTGTGACTTGATTCAGCTTTCATTTTCAAGTTGGTGCAGCTGTGAGACCAGGAGTGCTTATAACAAGAGATGAAACTCTGCCAAAACCACTGCAATAAACCCTGTTATTGTTTAATACAGGAACAGAGCCCGTTTATATCACTTGGAACGTCTTTGGATAAGGCCTCCAGCTGTTCATGCCTTTTACCTTGGGCTGTGGTTTAGGTTTTCATTATTTTACCCTCTTGGAGGAGTGCATGACTACTGGAAACACACACGTGTTTCGTTATTTTACCTGCTGCTATCAGACCTATCACATACACAGCTAGTTTATCTTATGGGGCATAGAGGGCTGAATGATGCTAATCGAAATGCTGATTTGCCCTCAGTTTTTAAATGGTTCTCAGCTACTGAGCTGCTGGATTAAATTTGATGTCAGGCCAACTTGATGAATGGGCAAAGGGCATCAAGGTAGAGTAGTTCCTAAACCAGGGCTTTGTCAAGTTTGATTGAGGGCTGCCTTGTGACAGAAATCTTGGCTTACTGGCCCAGGAACTTCTACCCCGTGCATTTGTTTAGTTATTTCTACACAAGCCACAATTCTTGTCCACTGTTGGGACAATGTATTTAAATAGGTGAAAGAAGGGGAGAGGCTGCCTTTAGAGAAAAGGGACAAGTGAGCATCTAATTGCAGCCTTTAAAGAAGAATCAGACTCGTGGATGGCATTTTTTTTCCAAATGAAAAAGCTGTGATTTAATGGCTGCCAGTTTTTTCTCCATGTTCAAGAGCAATGTTGCAGAGGTATCTTTATTTTTGGTAGTCCTCTTAAGAGCAGCACAAAGCCGCGGCCTTGTTCTGCAGGCAGGCTTTGGTGTGTGCAGAGTGGGCTCACCTCTCCCGGGGCTCTGGGAGGGGCTCTGGCCGGCCAAGGGCAGCCGCTGTCCGTCCTGCAGCGGCATCTGGTGGCCATCTGTCTCCTTGTCTCATAAACATCGAACTGTCCTATGCCTTTTCCACAGGGAACAGAAAGCCTTGAGGATTTTTCTCTTTTAGAGAATACTCCTTGTACCGAGTGCTCTCCTTTTCCCTCCTCCTCGAGCTTACACTCGCCTGTGCTTCTTGAGGAGGTACTGAACGTCTGTGGCTCACTTAAGAAAAATACTGTGGAGCAAACGACAGCCCCTTCATCGCTTCTGTCTGGTCCTTCAGTCACTCCAGACTTAATCTGCCCCTCTGCTCTATGTACACCCCATAGTCACTTTTTAAAGGCTACAAGCAATCCTTTAGCCCTTAACAATACTCACCTTGTCTTTTTCTCCTCCGCTCCAAGGAATGGCTCTTAGGGGCACAGGTATAAAAGTATGAAAAGATTTATCACCCTTATCAAATCTTTCCAGTTGGTTATTCCTGTTAACAGCTATTTTAACCTAGATCCAAAGTTCAGAACTTACACACAGGAGTCAGTGTGCAGGACTGGAATGTAGTTAGCTAAATAAATACATCCATTAGGCTGGGAATTAAGGATGAGAGGGGAAGAAGAGGGAGAAGAAAAACAGAGCCTGAGAGTCAGTCTTCACCTGTCCAGCATGGAGCCCACCTTGCACCTCGCTCACACGGAGTGGCTGATGCTGGTGCTTGGCAGGAGCTCCTGCAGTGCAGGACACTGGTGACCTTGAGTTTCTGTGTGATGGACAATTACAGATCCTTTATTTCCTGCATGGAAGCTGCTGTCACACCGCAGCTGGCCTGTCTCCCAGCACAAGCGTTGGGGAATAAAGAGGGAAGTGACTGTGCTCCCTTCTCCCTTCTGCCTCACAACAATTTAAGCACTGGGCTCAGTTTGAATGTGGTCAGTTTTTCCAACTAGTTTTAGACTTACCAGGCTTGCCTTGTGCTACTCATGGCCTTTTGTCTGTGTTCCTGGACTGTATCTGCGTTTTGACTTGCCAGCTTATTAGTCTGGATACCTGTGGGAACTCCTAAAAATATATTTTCGTTATATATTTTCAATACTTTTCACAACACTTTTCAACTCTAAATCACGGATAACTGAAATGGTCAGTTCTAGAGCTGCTTTTAAATAAACTGATGTGACCAAGCACTTCCAAAAGATCAGTATTGAACGTGTAACCTAATACAACAAAACAAGTACCATGAAAAACATCAAACACGTGAATTGCACATCACACAACTGCTGTCTCAGACTCAACTTATAAAACACACAGATACCAGACTGCCTGCTCTCAGGGCACTGTTACCCAGTTCCATTATATCTGAGAGCACTGTATTCATGTTCAAATCAGTCTAAGAAGGCTCATCGACCTAGAAAGCTGTAGTTTTATCATTTCAGCAGCCCTTGGAAGTGGAACAGAAGCCTGGAAAAGAGAAGGCTCAGGCGTGACCTGATTGTGGCCTTCCAGTACCCAAAGAGATCCAACAAAAAAGATGGAGAGGGACTTTTCACATGGGCATGTAGTGACAGGACAAGGGGGAATGGCCTTAAACTGAGAGTAGGTTTAGATCAGATATTAGGAAATTAGATATTAGGAAGAAATTCTTTACTGTGAGGGCGATGAGGCACTGGAACAGGTTGCTCAAAGAAGTTATGGATGTCCCATCCCTGGAAGGCCAGGTTGGATGGGGCTTTGAGCAACCTGGTCTACTGACCATGGCAAGGGGTTTGGAACTAGATGATCTTTAAGATTCCTTCCAACCCAAGCCATTCTCTAAGTAGACTACAAAAGCCAGAACAGGCTATTATATTGCTTGCAGTCTCCCCAGCTGAATCTACCAAAACAGCACTGGGAAAAGAAGGCAAAACTGGATCACTTCTGACCTTCACTCACATCACCAGGAAGTTTTGAAAAGGAAGATCCACAGCTGACATGGAAGAGAAGGGTTTTATCTTCATAAGAAAATCTATGCCTACCCATCACTCTCAGGTTCTCACCTGATTTAAGAAGGAGCACCATAGGCTTGTCCATGGCAATAACGCTTCACCAAAGAATAAAAAATATTTCTTAAAAAATATTTTATTAGAAAAAACTTTCAACCAAAGTTACTCAATAAACAACTATACAAAACATATTTCTTTGGTCAGTTTGTGAAAGTTACCTTAATTTCTTCATCTACCCACACACACAAAAAGGAATTTATCTTAAATAAAGCGTTTATGCAGACAACAAAGCAAGCTGCTGTGGCTTGGCAATTGCTGTGTAATCACCACCTCAAGGGACGTCTGTGACCACACACGTGACTCACAGGAGAGTTCAGAACTGATCAGAAGAGCGCGGGTGGAAGACCGTTGCCAAAAAGTAAGCGCCAAGAACTTGGTATCTTCCATTGTGAAGAACACTCTGTGGAATTGTTGCTCTGCAACAAAACCAGAATAATTCTTTAAGTTTTGAGTATTAATGATATAATTCTATCTCTGGCACAGGTAAAGGCGTCAGTGCCATGGTGGGTTGCTTTAGAGAAGGGCACTGGAAGACAGAACTCTATCAAACCCTCGCACAATCTTTCCCCACACCTGTCAAACAAAAGAACTGGTGTTCAGGTTTGGTTCTTCAGGTGTGGAGGTTCCCAGTGAGATTGTAATCAAAATATATATTTAATTTGGTGTATCCTTGATGACCAAGAGCCCAAACAAACCAAACATATTTAACTTTGCTAAAATTCATCTGAGTAACATTTTTGAAGTTCTGTATTGAAGAAAATTGAAAATAATGGATATAAAATACGAAAGCAAGAACTCTAGATCAAACAGCACTTACTTCACTCTTAACCAGCTGGAGCCATTCATTGAGATAGTTAACAAGAACAAATGCATCAGGGATGTTGTCCCCTTCTGAGCAAAATTTCAGAAGAACTGCCATTTGAATTCCCTTTGAACAGCTGTAACAAAAATGAGCAGGCATTTATATTTCTATTTTAGATCAAGAACAATTATATTTATGTATTAAGAGCAATAACAACCTGCATATGGCTTGTTAAAAAACAAATCCAAAACGTAAAAATGTATGCATATATAGACAGATTTTCTTTCCTCTCCAGACTTCCTTGAGTGTGTTTTCACATTTCATGCCCTTTTTCTTAGTCTTGAATTTGTTCTTTCACTTGCAGGGCAGGAATTCTACATCTTGCAAGAGTACTCAGGGCCTCTTTTACATACTTAGTTTGCATCTTTGTGTTGGTGGGGCATTAACACAGATCCTTTGATAGAATCACTCCTTACCTTTCTGTGTACTTTAAACCAGCAGTTTTGCAGGCTGCATATCACTACTTTACTCACAGTACTCTCATTTTTTCATTAAGATATTAAGATTGTTATTTTTGATTATTTTCCCCCCTTAAGTCCTGGCAGGTCTTTTTATTTTTACATTTGTATATTGTTTCCATACTGAAGTCGGTACATAGGTTAGCATGGTATTAGTGACTCTGCTGCTGTTGGATGCAACAGTGTGGACAGATATACAAAATAATAATTAAAAATAAAAGCCAATTTTCCACCTAACACAAAACAAACATCTTTTGCAAAACTACACAGTTGTGCCATAGTGAGTATTAATACCCAAAATATTTTTAAAAACTCAGCCATGCTTTCAGCACAAGTTCTGATGCACACACCTTTCAATGAAACCCTTACATCTAGTTGCTTGCTGGCCCTGAAATCTTAACTTATTCTTAGTGCTCAGAATTGTTTGTGATTTTGGTTTTTTTTTTTTTTTTTAATTTTGCTATTAACAAACTGTGGCTTGCATAAAATCAGATACCAGATTAATTGTGAACTTAACTATAAAGCTGATTTCCTTATATTTTTATCATATTCTAACTTATTGATCCAGAATTCCCACTTCCTTTTTCCCCCTCTTAATTATGGGCTTGACCTGGAAAAAGTTCCATTTCTACAAAACCCTGTTCTATGAAAAGAGGAACTTTCCTGTAACACACCAGTTTAAAAGACAATTCTACCCAAGTACTAAAAACAGGACTTCTGATATTGTTCTGTGCTTATCTTTAGACAACTCACCTCTCAGTAAACAACAGTTTTGTGATGCCACCTCCAGGAATATGCAGAACTTTGTCTGTATCACTTATTCCAGGATAAGCTGCTACTTTTTCCATTTCTTTCCAGTTTAGCTCCTGCATAAGGCCTCCAACTGCTTTCTCAAGATCAGGTGTAAGTAGGTAGCGCAGTGGTGTCCTAGAAAGAAATCAAGAGTACCTTTGGTCTGACAAGGAAAGACATTACCAAAGTTATTACTTGTGGCAGACAGAAGGTGCAAGCATTGAGGACCTCACACTTGCAGTGAGGAATTGCTCTGACATTCCCTCCCTCCTCTAATCAAAGTTAGAAGGTAAGTCTGTGGTCTCAAACAGTACAAACTACTCAACTTTCTGCCACAAATAGAACTGTGGTGGTACCCACTTCTATGGGACTCAATTAAGTGGCAAGTACCAAATACACAAGCACATAAACAGGAGAACTGCATATGGTTGTTAAAATTATTTACAAATAAAATGTGCTTTTTCTTCCTTCAGATAGGAGGCAATTAATTGAAAGTCTGGGTAAACTTGGACTTCACCATGATATAGCATTTTTAATAAGCTCACACTAGTAAATCACCTATAAGGGAGTTATTCTGTGGTGCTGAGGGAGGTGGGGGGGGTTAAATCGCCACAACGTACGACTCAGAACTCATCAAATAACCATCAGTCCCTCTCATTTCATTCCATGTCAGCTGGCCATCCTGCAATTGTATGCAACTACCACTACTTCTGGGACATGCACAGACCTAAACCTCCTTTAAGGCCCTACACATTTATACAGCCTGAGAATAAAAACTGGTCTTTTGCAAAAATGCTAATTTTGTTTTCTGTTAAGTCACCAATTATGATGCCCTCAATACGCAGGAAATGCTTGGGTTTTAAATGGGTGATATTTAAAAAAATACATATAGTCTAAATCTTGCAGTTGCTTCCCGACAAATAATAACTGATAACTTCCTATTTAAAAACAAATAAAATGACAACTTACTGTAATAAAGAAAACCTTCGAAATGCAGAATGATGATGAAGAGGTAAGAAACTAACCAATATCATAATCAACTGTTAAAAATCTAATCTGTGACCTGTATGTCAGCAGATAATGCCTGAAACTGCTTGCAGCCACAAGAAGTCAGAACTGAGGCTCTGTGGCCTGACAGAGCAGGCCAAGTGCAATTTGCTTACAGCTTGTTACTTGATCAGCAATTTCGACAGCAGTAACTAACAAAGTTCAGAGACCTGCATAAAATAATCCTGTATAACATCAAGTTTTAATAGTATACTAAGCATTTCATGACACAGCCAAGCAAAAGCACCCTGCCGAAAGGACTCAGCAGAGGGAAACACGCCAGTCAAAAAGAACAGAAACACCATTAGGTCTTTCAAGGACACAGACATACCCCAGAAGCTGCTCGTCGTCGCGCTGGTACGCGTGGCTGCTCGACAGAACGACGACTCTGGCACATCTGCTGCCTTTCACCCAAGAAAGCAGGGCTTCACAGAATGGCCTGTACTTGTTCTTCATGCAAAGGCACAGGAAAAAAAAAAAAAGTGGAAAATGTAATTTGTCCTTAACAATATAAGGTGTTACATACAATGTTTAGCAGTGATGTAAATTTTACTTCATATCCGCTTAGTCTTCGGTCCCAGATATATTTTTAAAAAGCAGAGCATTGCCCTGGTTGTTCACTTCATCAAAACTACACGTAGAATGACAAAAAGTATCATTTAGATCATGTTAACAACATCAGTACCACCTACTTTGTGTGCCATTAATACCAATGGAAAAAGCCTTAGAGTAAGATGGGATGGCAGGATCACAGAGTATTTTTCCACAGTTTGAACAGCTAAAAAAACTGCACCATAAAATTTTTTTTTCTGGCATGGTATTCTGCTTATTTTAAATAGCAGCCGCTGTCCAGTTAATGAGTAATTCTAAATTCTTTGTTTTTTCATAATGAATGCAGTTTAAATTAATATAGAACATTATGAAATAATTAATTGGCACGACACAAAAAAATTAAGCTATTACAAAGAAGACACAAAACCAATAAATGTAACAACCCCACTCCACACAAACCCCAGATAATTTCAGATTTTCAACACTGTTAGTAACTAAGAAGATATTTATACTAAAATCTTCTACCACATACAGGCTGTTGTGGGGCTTGCAAAAACAAAATGAAAGCTCACTGAATGCAGAGATCAATAAAATCACATCAGCTGCAGAAGGTGTTTTAGGATGAAGTAGAAAAATAATTTTGTTAGGTCACTTAAACTACTTGCCAGCAGAACTATGCAAACCAAATAGTGAAGTAAGAACAATCAATGAACATACTTACCTTTATAAAAGGTGATCTGATCTGCAGGACTACGAGTTTCTTTGAAGGTAACGAATACACTACAAGAAGAAATAATTAGGTCTTGTTAAGAAGAAACCGAGAAAGAGATCTGGGTTTAGAAATATCAAGATTTATCAAATTTACAAACCTAAGGATAGTAAACCTTTCAGCTATCAATTCACATGGGAAAGCCTGAGAATATCCACAACGTTAAAAATACATATTTTTTTGTGCAATGTCTTCACTGGACTTTATTTCACTTGTACTAAATTGAAAGGATTAAATGAAAAGAAATATATGAAGATCTGCCACTGGTAATGACTCAATCTATTTTGCAGCTCTGCAAAGACTAACAGATTATACTTAGATTTCTGTGATTTAAGAGGGTAAAAAAGAATTAGATATGATGATCAACGTAGGGAAAGAAACTACGAATTTGTAGGGGGTAGGGGGAAAAACACTGCATAGGGAAAAAGGCAAATGTAGGTAGGAAGAAAGGAAGGAGAGCAGATGAATATCCTTCCAAGCCAGAAATTCAATTTGCATCCAAACAGTTTATTTTAAGTATGTGCAAATTGATGTTACTTTGGATTAACACTGCAGTGTGTTTTGGCTGCACTGCAATAATGTTGAAATTCAACATTTCTTACTAGTTCCGCAAGTCAAATTGGTTTTCCAAAATAACAACAGGTACAGTCTCCTCTGTGAAAAGTAAATATGTTCTTACCTGTAGGTTACTGCAGTTGTTATTACTGACCTTAATTTAAGCACATCAGCAAAGTGCAACAACAACAAAAAAAAGTAAACATGATGTTCTTGCACCTTAAGCGCCTTGTAAATACCTTCAGCATTCAATACCCACCTTCAGCATTTATACTCAGCTCCGTTGAGTTTTCCTCTGCTGTTGCATAAGGGTTATTTCCAACCATTGGCACCAGGCAATCAGTGTAGAAGTAACCAACTTTCGTCATGTCAAGTGTGGAAATCACCAGATCTATTGCCAGCTGACCAACATTTCCCACCGACACTGCTGGCTGAAGCAACAGAAGTTACCAAATTACAATGTGTTTTACGGATGATACAAGGTGCTCTTCAAATAGTGAAAGTTAAAATAGCTTCAGTTCTGGTCAAACACGATTTCTAAAAGCGGCTGCTCATCCTCTGACAAAAGTGACTATTTCTTATCAGATTAGCAACATGGAATTTGGTCCCTGTCCCACAAAAAAACCCTCAGCCACTTCTGTGAATACTCCTGTCTCAGTGTAAATTTGAACAAAGGCTTGAAAACTAATGCCCTTCCTTCTTCTTTTGGACAGAGAGTAGATACAAGCCACTGAAGAGACTGATGTGAGACTGGCAAACCTCACATGACACCCAATGATAACGCTGATGTTACATATTAAACCTCTAAATCTCAGATGGCAAAGAGTAGGTAATTTTTCATTTTTTTAAGGATGAAAATGCTAAGGGTCCCCTCGGATTAATTTCACAGGTAGCGCCGTGGGTGATCACCAACTGGGGCTGATACTGATCTAATACACCCAGTGTGATGACACAGAAAGAGAAATTCAGGAGTCTGTGTCCTTCCGAAGAAACTATTACAGGAAGACAACATTAAAACTTCCACTTTCTTTCCTCTAATTAATAAGCAAATCTACGAATTGCTGCTGCTGCCCGTTGCGGAAAGACACCGAATTTGATGCTGACAGAAGGTGAAGGAGGACGCGGCAGCACTTTGCGTGTGGCTGCATGCTGGCTGTATCCAAAACCCCGTCGCTCCCACACGAAGAGAACAGCAGTGATGCATTTCCTGCTGCGTGTCAGCTGACCGGGAATGACTTCCCGCGCAGCCTGCAGAGTCATCCCAGGCTGTGCAGCCCTGGGTTGGGAAGCGATGAGGTTACCTTTCACTAACCCAGGAAAGGGAGAGAAATGACGTAGGCAGGAGAAATGATGGGTTTTGTCCCATCGCAGCCTGTGCTGGAGCTCTCGCCTCACACAGACGTGGTCACCTCGGGTACCATTACCCGAGATCGACGTCGTAACATAAGGGGATAAAAACACCTCCTGCAACAATCCCAATCCCAGTTTTAAATATAGCAGAAAGGAGGATTTTTTTTTTTTTTATATTGCAAACATTTATACATCGCATCTAAATGGAAAAAAAAACCCCAAAACAACAAAAACAAAACAAAACAAAAAAATAACAAAAAACCAAAACCGAACAAACAAAAAACCCAAACAACCAAAAACGAACAAACAAAAACAGAAAAAAAACACACACACAAAAAAATCCAACCAAAACCAACCAAACACCAAACCCACCACCTTTTATTGTAGTGGCAACCCATGAGTGCTACATATCTTGCAAAACCACATAGGGCGTATTAACTTTTAGCGCAGTGGCATATAGCTATTGCTCTAAAACTGTATACAGCTATTGCAGCTCGGCACGTAACATCTTGACAGGGGCTAACCCGGGGTTCTGAGAAGGGAAAAGCTGACGGGAACGGAAGAGACCGCGCCAATCTCTGCTGGAAACAGCCCTGGAAAGGCGCCCTCCAAACCCTCCTTTGCTCGGCACAACACCCCACAGATTACACACACCGCTCGCCCAGAGCCTTCTCCGTTTACCCCGCAGCCAAGTACCCAGGGATGATCACCGGGCAGGGCAGGGAGAGACCCGAGCCCCTCCTGTCTCGCCCCACAGGAGTGGAGCCCTCAGCGCCGGGACCCGGGGCAGCCATCCCTCAAAACCACCGAGGGCGGGCGCGGGGATAGAGCAGAAACGCGACTCACCATGAGCAGAGTGAAGCCTTTAAAGTCGGAGGCGGCGGAGCCCCCGCCGCGGTCGCAGGGAACGAACATGCCGGCCTGGAAGAGGGCAGGGAAGGAAGGAAGGAAGCGGGGCCCGGACGCCGCGCCCGCGTGTCCCCGCCAGGGGGCGGTGGCGGCGCTGCCCGCGCCCCTTGGAAGGCGGTTGGCGCTGCCTCCCCTGCCGGCTCCGCCATGTCGCTGCCGCCGGAGAAAGCCTCGGAGCTGAAGCAGATCATCCACCAGCAGCTGCTCAAGGTGGGGATGGCTCCGCGGTGCGGCGCCGGAGAGACTTCCCTTTATCCCCCCCGTCCCCGGGGTGGCCGTGGCGGGTCCCGTGGCGGCGGCGCGGAGCCCCGCGCTGTCACCCGCCGCGGGCGGCGGCAGCGCCCGCTGAGGCGGTGGCGGGACGCGCTCGCTTTGTTTTCCCAGCTTCGGTAGCGGCAGGTGGTTTCCAGCCACCGTCACGTCGTTTTCTTGTTGCTTTTTTTTTTTTTTTTTTTTTTTTTTTTTTAAGTGAGGGCTTTGACTGGGAAATAAATACCGGGGCTGTAACTCATCTATCGATTGTTGGCACAGTGGTGAGTTTCCTCACCTGTCGTGCGGCAGAACGGGCTACTTGGAGGGAGTCCAGAGAAGGGCCACCAAGTTGATTAGAAGGATGGGGTAACTCTCCTGTTAGGAAAGACTAAGAGAGTTCGGAGTGTTCAGCCCGGAGAAGAGAAGGCTCAGGGGAAACCTTTCAGGATCTGAAGGGAGCCTACAAAACGGATGGAGAAGGACTATTTACAAGGGTATGTAGCGACAGGACAAGGGATAATGGATTCAAACTGAAAGAAAGTGTCTTCAGATTAGATATTAGGAAGAAATTCTGCACTGTGAGGGTGGATGAGGCACTGGAACAGGTTTTCCAGAGAAGTTGTGGATGCCCCATCCCTGGAAGTGTTTAAGGCCAGTTTGGTGGGGTTCTAAACAACCTGGTATCCCTGTCTGTGGCAGGGGGGAGTTGGAACAAGACGATCTTTAAGGTCCCTTCCAACCCAAGTCATTCTGTGATTCTATTTCAGGTTCCAGCAGTTGTGTCCTTAACATCCTTCCCGTGTGAGAGACAGGTTTATAAATCCATGTAAGTTACACAGCTCAGATGTAGGGCAGACATTCTCAGACTTCCCTTTGAGTGTAGGGAAAGCGTGCAAGGGAGATTTACTGCTTTTATACCTTACCTACAAGTATACAAAAGTGTATTTTTTTGCCCTTAAAAAATAAGAAACTGTTACACTAAGATTGAATTACGAGGGAGATGAGAAATTGTAACAATGACCCTTTTATAATGGATGGATTTGCAGACCTTTTTGTAAGGAAGGAAGTTCAGTGCAGGGGATGCTGTGAAAATGCTCAGATTTGGTATGCTTGTGATTTTTTTTTTACCCGGAGGGCTGCTTTTGCAACACAGTGGTTCATTTGGTTAGTTGTGAAAGGAACAATATTTTGGTGTAGTTATTTCTTTGTTCCCAGAAGAGTTCTTAAAGACTTAACTGTTAAGTCACAGCCACTACCACGTAAAGAGCTTGTATTTGTAACATACAGTGAATTTTTTTTCAGATGGATGTCCATGGGAGGATACGAGAAGTTCTAGCTGAGACTATACGTGAAGAGCTCGCGCCTGAGCATCAGCAGCTATCCACAGAAGATCTGATAAAAGCCTTAAGGCAGCGAGGAATCATTGATGATGTTTTGAAGGAACTTAAATTTGTAACTGTAAGTAGATTTTGAAGAGTGAAAGTGTTTTTGCTTATTCCTCTTACTGACATGGTGTTTTGACAAAGTGGAAATGTGCTACTTCTGAAGATTTTTAATGGCTTTACTGATTTGCGACGTAATAGGAGCAGGAAAGCTTAATGCATGTGCTGAAATTGGTTTAATGATACTTCTGCATTGCAAGTATTAATTTTTGTTATACCTCAAGTACTAGAATGGAGCATACTTAAGGAATGGCATTCAGCTGAAACGGGGGATTCTTGAATTTTTAGAAGACTGTGGTAAGAGCACTGTTGCATTCCTTGACTCCTTAAAAAGTTTTAATTATAATTCCAGGATGTGAATGAAAAGGAGAGGACCTCAGCTCCAAAACCATCAACACATTTTGTTGAGAGAGAACCACCAGTTCTGAAAAAAAGTATGTTTGTTTATTTAAATGTTTGGATCATAGTTCTGAGAGAAATTTGAAGTCTGTGATTTTTGCACTCTGAATTAGTAATCCAGTATGAACTGGCATAAAGGTGGATGTTTGCCCTGCTTATCCACAGGAAGTAAATTCATGTAAGCACGAGCAATTGGTGTTGCATTAAATGTGACTTTTTCATTATTTATTTTACATTAAGATAACTTAAATACATGTAAAAAAACACTGTCTCCTGAGCACTTGTTTCAGAAAAGTTTCTTTTGTTTCCTGGTCTCCTGTTAGTTACCTGATACTTAACAATTTAAGCTTTCTAAGATCTGTTTGTAGTCTCTTCATTTTTATTGCTATGCTTTACAGCAAACATTGACCCAACACGAAGGTATCTTTACCTTCAGGTTTTGGGTGGAAAAGCTTTTCTGGAGCATCTTCAGGAACCGGAGCCTCTGCCTGGCCAAATCTCTTCCACCTTCACTCTGTGTTTGCATTTTCGAAATCAGCGCTTCCGTTCTAAGCCTGTACCCTGTGCCTGCGAGCCAGATTTTCAGGATGGTTTCTTACTTGAAGTCCACAAGGATAGCCTAGGTAAGGAATATTGTGAGTTTAAAGCTGATGCTGTTGGGATTTTTTCTGATTTAAGAGTTACTGTGAAATGTGTTTGGTATTATTTATTCGGTGGATTTTCTTCCTGTTTTTTATCGTATTTTCCTAAGGAAACTGATTACTGTATTGGGTTATGCCACTTGTAGGTCTTTCTCTGCTCTTGCCTCTTTTCCTTCTTTTGCTCTCTAAAATAACTTGAATTTGACCAACTTTATCCATAATTGATAGTGAGGGGATAGTCTCATGCATGTAAGAGATACTAAGGTGGCTGTGATTTTTGTGAACTTTCTGCTGAAGAGTGAAGAAGGGAAATGTAAATTTGTTGACATGTGGAAGGAAAAGCTTCAGTGTGACTTCATTTTGCCTACCAGCTGGCAGACACCTGCAGAAGAGTCAGTCATCCACAGCCTGTATTGTTGTTCTTCTGCTGGTAGCCAGGGAACATGGAATGAGCTAAGTAGGTTATGAAAAGATTTTTGGATGTTTTATGAATCCTCTAGAACTGCAGGGTGCCTTATGGAATATCATGGAACAGAGAGAAAGCCAGAGTTATTGCAGTTGAGCTTGGAGAGGACAATGAATATACCACAAATTCAAAGAAAATCAGATTTTGTTAATTCTGCTCCTCATGGAGCAGTTTACATCACAGAGTCAAGCTTAACTGCAGAGCAAGTTTTTCCTAAATACTAATATTTATTAAGTTGACATGACACTCCAACTTAAAGAATATTTTTCAGTTGCTTTTACTTAGAGGTGCTTTAATAGTCTTTATTTTCTTAAATGCTAATTTCATTTAAATTTTTTTTATGTAGCTGAACTGGTGCATTGGAATACTCAACCACAAGAACTTTTTATCTCCTCTGTAAATTAACTGTGCTCTTTCTGTAGCTCTGTCCTAAGCTTGGTTTGGTTTTAAGTTAGGTTTTAAGATGGGATCATTGCTTACGTGTCTGGACTCAAGATTTTTCTTTATATTCATTGCTTAAACTGCATTTTATTGCCTTTTTTTTTTTTTAATTTTGAGGATTTAATTTGAGATTGTAACATTCTTGCTGTCTTATTTTGGTTTAATAATGGCAGGTGATGGAAGTAAAATGGTGGATGCAACTACTATGTTGTCTATATGTGATCCAGTGCATATGGTTCTGATCAAAACAGACACATTTGGTGAGACCACACTGGTAGCATCCTATTTCTTGGAATGGCGATCTGTCTTGGCTGCAGAGAATGGCGTAACAAATATTGCTGTTGAACTCCTGGGTGTAGGTAAGGGTAAATAATAAACATGATCACTGAAAATCTTGGGTACTGAGCTTCACTGTAAGCTTAAAGCAACATTTTATATCTAGTTCCATTTTAGTTTAATTCATAAGTAACTATAAAATATCCTTAGAAAATGTCTAGAAAATTTAATGGTCAGATTTTTTTGTTACCAAGCTGCTAAAAATGAGTATTCCAGATCCTGTGTAATGTTGGTCCCAATGTCTGGGGCTCCCACAACTGATTATCTGTACAATCTAGATAAGGTTTCAGAAAGAAGCCAACCAAACAAAAATCCAGCAGTTCATCTTTAGGAATATATATCTGACAAGTGCACTGCAGAGTAAAATCCAGCTTGTGTGCCTTTCATAGAAAACTATCAAGTTCTAGAGAAAGGGATCTCTGCTCTGATCCCATTTATTCCAGTTGCTGGAAGCATATTTTCTGACTGAAGGGTTGCACAGCTTTGATAAGGTGCTTATCAATTAATATACACTGATATTTTTGTGTATCACTTGTCCTCACTCCCCTTTTCAGGAGTTCCGACCTAAGCTTTCAGGATATTATGATTTAGTGAGTGAAGAGTGGATCTTTTGTCACTTCCTAAGGGGTAGCTGTCCCAGAGTTTAGTAAACAGCTGCTGAGTCATTTGAGTATTCTTTATGCAACTTTCTCTACCTCTTAGGTAGTTGAGCAGTTCTTAATAGTTTCAAAAGAGATTGAATTTTACCTTAAAAGTATTCTGAAGATTGGATATACTATCTGAATTATTCCTGATTGTTATCACTATTCCCTGCATTCTTTTTTAGAGAACATACAATTTGGTGCAGTGTTTTATCCAGCCCATACAAATGTAGCAAGCTTGTTTGCTAATATGTTTGTTAGCTTCTCCTGTGAGGAAAGGCTGAGAGTTGTTCAGCCTGGAGGAGTAGAGGGGCTGGAGGACCTCTAGTAGCTTTCCAGTACTTGAAGGGAGCCTGCGAAAGTTGGAGAGAGACTTCTTACAAGAGCATGTAGTGACAGGGAAAGGGGAAATAGATTCAGACTGAAAGAGAGTGGCTTTAGATTAGATATTAGGGAAAAATTCTCTACTGTGAGGCTGGTGAGGCACTGGAACAGGTTTCCCAGAGAAGCTGTGGATGCCCCATCCCTGGAAGTGTTTAAGGCCAGGTTGGATGGAGCTTTGAGAAACCTGGTCTAGTGGAAGGTGTCCCTGTCCACAGCAGGGAGTTGGAACTGGATGATCTTTTAAGGTCCTGTCTAACCCAGGCCATTCTGTGACATTTTTTTCAATAATGATTTGGAAATGCATAGCAAATAAGTTGAGTATAATACACTGATGGGTGATGGAGCGAGTTAAATCTGTTTCTCATGATCTTTTTTTACAAGTAGTAAAGTATCAATGCAGTAAATCCAGTGCTTTTTCTCCTCTTCTAAAGTCTTGTCATTGTACAAAATGCATCAAGAACATCAAAGCATGTTGCCATTTCAGATAAATAGATAAACTGTTATGTGAGGCTTCTATTGCTTGTATTGCCCAATGTAATTCATGTAATTCTAAATTTTCAGCATTAGACAAGAATGTTAAGTTTGGGGGGATTTCTGGTTCATTTGTTTGTTGTTTTGGGGAGTTTTTTTTAAGTTGAATAATCTCTTGGTATGACAGTTGGGGTCTTTTATAATAAACTGCATCTTGGGGAAGATGACTTATTTCCAGCTACTTAAATTTGAGCTACCTGTGTAATCAGTAGGAATAGACACATTAACAGTTTGTGTTACTCTCCAATTCGACTTTAGATGCCTTACCTAAACATTTCTAGAACACCATTTGTCTCATACATCCTGGTACTGGCTGCAAAAAGGGCCTTGGATAATTATGTTAGATCTATAAATCTGTGCTTTTTTTTGTCAGATTATGCTCTCATACAGCCTCAATGGAGTTTGAAATTTACATAAAGATTCTCATTTTGCCCATATTGAAAGAAGTTTAATTACTTTTTGTGATTATACGTCTAACATTTATTTTAATTGTTTGCCCCTGCCTGTCTGAAATAATCCAAGTAAATCGAATATGAGAGAACTGATGAAAACTTATTTTTGTTCAAAGGTACAGAATCAAACGTTTCTGTTGGAGTTTTAAACATCAGACTGGAAATGTATCCACAGCTAAATAAGACGCTGTCTTCAGAAATAACTAGTACTCAAGTAAGTAATTTCTGGGAGGGTTAACTTATTCTTTTATTGGGGAGGAGGGGAAGCTCAGTATAGAATTATAGATGCTGAATGCTGTTGGTTTTTTTATTATTTGATATCTTTTTTTCTATTAAATTTAAATAAAGTTGATTTTTTAAAACTACTTTGTCTATACTGAACATGTCATGGGTTTGCCCATGACGGAACGTTATTCAATATATTACTTTTGTAGTTTTTCTAATTACTTGTGTCAAAACTAAGGAGGAAAACGTAGTATGTTTCTTG
This sequence comes from Pyrocephalus nanus, assembly GCA_038380795.1. Lineage (NCBI taxonomy): Eukaryota > Metazoa > Chordata > Aves > Passeriformes > Tyrannidae > Pyrocephalus > Pyrocephalus nanus. The sequence continues at coordinate 9,728,903 of CM076261.1, read as the reverse complement.
CTCCCTTTCCCATGTGAAACAATAATTTCAAGTCAACTATTCTGCTTGGAAAGCCTGTAAATGTTGGCCTGAAGGCGCATGCAGATATTCTTCTGCACATAAAAATCTGAGCAATCCTTTTGTGCATCAACCCATCACTTGAGATGGACACTACTTCAGTCAAGCTTAATATAAGAGCCTACAAACAAGAAATGTAACTTAAGGTTTTTCTTAATTGGATCTCCATTTAAAAATACACAGACTTTGCATAGTGCACGTAAAATATTAAGCTTTATTTTACATATGCCAGATGTGGTGTTAATGTACTTAACTAGGTTGGGGTTTTTTTTTCCTGTTTAGAATTAGTATGTGTACAGTTGGTTTTGTTTTTCTTACCTACAGTTCACTTTGGAACGTCAGAAAACAGCAGAAAAAGAACGTTTATTTCTTGTATATGCTAAGCAGTGGTGGAGAGAATACCTGCAGATTAGGCCTACACACAATGTAAGGCTTGTAAAGATTTTTGCACAGGTTTGTAAATTTTACAAATAGACCAATCCTTTCTGTAAGTTACCCTTTTTTTATTTTATTTTCAACTCTATATGTAGAATGTGAATAGATTTATGATGTGGTTACATTTACTACAGGACTACATATGGTGTGTCAAAAAATTGAATTTGTAAGGATTGAACTTCAGTTTGTGTACTGAAGCTTACTAGGATGATGCAGACAGAAGGTAGCTCCAGCTACCTCTGATGTACGAGGTGAAAAAGCCTGTTTAGTCTTTTCCTTGAATACTCACAAATGGTAGAGAGCTGAGTGATTTGTGCAAACTATTTCAGATAAATTTTATATCAGATGAAACAGTTGTAAGAAATGGACTTACTACATCTGTTAGAACAGATCCACACAATGTTTGAGCTCTGTGTGATCTGTAAAGCAATCTGTCTGCTTAATGTCACACAATAGCTACAGTCAAAATTATTGCAATCTAATAAATTAATGTGACAGCTGCTCCTTGGCAACTATCCCTCAGTATAAGGAGTGGTATGATCCTTGCGTGGTAGCCATGTTCCTAGCAGAGTTCATGCACAGGGAACTTCTTATCTCAAAGTAGTGTCCTGAAGCAATCTGTGCCTCCTCTTTCACTTCAGTGAAGCAACAACTTTCATCCTGGCTATACCATGAGTGTTCAGTAGTGATGTGAACTTCCAAATCCCAGCCAAAAGCTGTGCTCCCACTCGGTCACTCTCTCACTCCGCCCCAGTGGGGTGGGGGAGGGAATGAAAAGGGCAAAAGCAAGCAAAAATTCATGGGTTGAGATAAAGGTGGTTTAATAATTGAAGGAAAGAAAGGAAGAATAGGAAAACAGTAAGACAGTCACTCACCACCTCCCATGAGCAGTCTGATGCCCTGCTAGTCTCCAAGCAGGGGCAAATTTAGAAAAAGTCTGTTCCCCACCCCCACCAGTTTTATTACTGAACATGGCACTATATGGCAAGGAATATGGCAGTTCAGGTCAGCTGTCCCGGTTGTGTCCCCTCAGAGTTTTTTGTCCACCCTGAACCTACAACTGCGTGGTGGCAGAGTGAGAAGCAGAGAAGGCCTTGACACTGTGCAAGCACCGCTCAGCAGCAGCTAAAACACCGGCGTGTTGCCAGCACTGTTTTGGTCACAAATCCAAAACACAGCACCACGGGGGCTGCTGTGAAGAAAACTTAACTCCCTTCCAAACAGACACAATACAAAGGCTTAAGGGTTTCAGGGCAGGGTATAAAGAGAAACAATTGTATAATTAAATAGGATAGAAATGAGGCCCTTGCTATTTCGGTACCTATAGAGAGCTTATCTGGAGTCTCTCACTGGCTATAGCAAGTCTTAGTAAAACTGCCCTTAATGGCCTTGCTCATTTCTGGAAAAATTAGAATTGTTTGATAACTTTGTTATCATCCAGTTTCATGTGAGTAATGCAGAAACAGGCCTTATATATGAAACTATATTAAAAAATGAATCCTGCCTGCGGCAGGGGGGGTTATTGCTTTCAAGCTGTGAAATAATTTTCAACAGGATTCCAGTCAGCGTCAAATAAATGCTGCTTTTCTTCCACCAGCTTACTGGAAAAGCATTACAAAACCTTAACAGGGACAATATGTGTCTCCAGTAAAAATATGAGACCTTAATTTCCTGAAGCTGCAGAGATTTAAAAGGCTTTGATCCCTTTTTAAAGTAGATGAGCGTAAAAGTATCAATTTAGCCCAGAGAGGAATAGAAGAGTTCTATACTTCTTGAAATGGTTTTAGTAGTTGATAATCATAGTATTTGCCTGCAGCATGTAATAAAACAGACCTTTTTAAAGTCATCTTATTTTTTCATTTTTCCAAGGACTTAGAAATTCTTAGTGCTATTAGTCAATTTGTATAGTTCTAGTTACTTCATTGTGAGTAGTTTTTATTCCTTGTTGTTATGACAAGAGGTAGAGTATTCAAATTCAGAAGCAAATAAACATCTTTAAAATCAGCTGCTGAGTGTTTAATGCTTTTTGAGGATGTTGGTTTGTTTGTTTGTTTTAGGATTTGGTGTGTGTGGAGATTTGTTTTGGCTTGTTTTTATGCTTGATGATGGTGTGGAAATTGATAGTGGGTGGAGCACAAGTAGTTCCTCACATTTAAGAAGATAAATTACAGCCTGTGCTGTTCCTGATGTTCAGACGTTTAGTCCAGAATGCCCTATGAGTGACAGAGCCAGCAGAAAAATCTAACCATAATGTCTCTAAATAAGTTTGCTTATCGGTCCTGTGTCTTAATTCTGGAAGTATTTTTGTAACTTGCTGGTTTTTGAGTGATACTTATTCCAGGGATGTTATATCCCGTAGCAAAACAAACGGCAGCCTAAGTTAGGATGAATACTTTGCCCTACTTGAGTGGCTGGCCAGTAACCCCGTTTTACATGTGTTCAGGATGAAAACGGAGTGAACCGTCCGGTGTGCTCCTTTGTCAGACCACTCCGAGCGGGCCGGTTGCTGGACACACCCCGGCAAGCAGCGCGTTTTGTCAGCGTCCTGGGCTATGAGAGAGCTCCCGTCATCGGAGGAGGGGGTGGCAAGCAAGAGCAGTGGTGCACCCTCCTCGCTTTTTTGTGCAGAAACAAGGTATGTGAGAGTACTCCTTGTGTGATGCAATGGAGCAGGTATCGTATTCTAAACTGAAGTCAGTAATTTGAAACGGGCTGCAAATGCATGGATTAAATAAAATTTGAAGGATGCTGTTACAATAATTTAAGTTCTTTTTAAGGAGAAAGAGACGTTAAGTAGTAGACAAGAAGGCTTTGGCACAGACTTCCTTTACTGCTGATGTTGGGGTCCATTTGTCAGTACATTCCTGGCAGTGAGTTTGCTTTTCTTCAACTGCATTTCTAAGAACACATATAATTATTTGGTGAATCCCTGCTAGAGTGGAGGACTAATGTACAGAATTCACTGAATTCTTGACTAATCCAGGAAGAGCAGGAAAAGTCTCTTTTGCTGATTTTTTTTTTCTTTTCTGAGATGGACTAAAATATACTGACAGTCTTTACATTCCATTTTTTGCAAAATAGGAATTTTCACTGAAAGTTTCAGCCTAGTTCTTGGTCATCTTATACTTGTATCATATAACTGTAATAAATGAAACTAACTGTTACTCATTCTGGATTATAGTTCTTCTGTCGTATGGATGAAAATAACAGTGATCATTTTTAATACTTCTTTGGAGTGGTCAGAGCTTTTCATTGCCATGGAGATACTTCTGCCTTCAAAAATAACGTCACTGATGTGTTTGTATTAAAAAGATGTGTTCATGGAAGCAAGAGCTGTATCACAGATTTTTAGACCACAGATTTTAGGAAGACCACACAGAACAGGCTGTTGTCCCTCAATATCATATGATGCATAAGTACCATATAAAGGCATCACTGGCTATCCAGTGGCTTTCAGATGGAGATGACAATAGGGACTTTGAGTTTGAGGCACAGAGAAAGGTGTTTCTTCAAGACAGAGGTGGAAAGCTGTATAGAAAATAATTGAATTTAGCCCCTGAGACACAGGCTGGGCCATTATTACTTTTCTTGTGAAAAGTGGTAAAGCATTACTAAAATAACACAGGTTCTCTACGGACTTGTTCATACCTATTTTTCTGAATATGTCCTTCTTGTAGACTGTGGTAGGGGAAGATTGTGGAAGATACACCCAAAAACTCTGAATTTTACGTTTTCAGTATTCTGAATAGTTACTCGACTCAAGAGCCTTACTCTTCTACTTCTGAATGCTATGCTTTGTGTTACGAAGCCTCTATTGCATAAGCAATTTTTGTTCTTCCTTTACAGCTAACATTTGTGAAGAAATTAAGAGACAAAGAATATGAGACATTGTATTTCAAAATTGTTTTCTGAGAATTATCGTTGGTAGTAATGTGTTTATGAGATGCTCTTCTGACTGAAGGGAAAAGCAACTACACGTGACTTCCAGCTGGTTTACAGTTAGATCTGTGGGGAACCTTGTTTTATCTTTGTTTCATTTCTCAACCTTGACAGCACATGCAAGGCAATGAAATAACAGTAGAATTACATTTTATTAAGTGAGTAAATTTCCTAACTGTGTGAAAGTATTTTGTAATTTTTAGGCTTGCCTCAGGTTTTTTTGCATGATACACATTTTTACATTTAATTAGAACATTGGTTTTGTCTTCATGGGTCAATAGATTCTGGTTTTGGGTTCCTTGAAGGTACCTTTATAGTCATAGGAAATGTTTCCCAGTATTAATCATACACTGTATTTGAATAAGTGATATAAATAGTCTGTCATTAGAAGATACATTTTTAACTGATTTATTCTAAAACTAAACTTTAGAAAACTAAAACTTGTCAAGTTTAAACTGTAAAATCCTGCCTTCTGAGACATGCTTTAGGTAAACAGGATAGAAACATGACTTGTTAAACAATGGTTAGAGAAATATCACCACTTCCTTTCTCCAAGGTTTTATCCATGCTTGATTCTCAAAACAGCTTATTAATATTTACTGTCTAGGGTGACTGTGAAGATCATTCTAACCTTCTGTGCAGTCTTCTTCTTGGGTTTGGATTGGAAGCCTTTGTGTGTGTCGGGACAAAAGCAAAAGGAGTCCCTCACACTTGGGTAATGACTTGTGGAACTGATGGAACAGTTACTTTTTGGGAGAGCTTAACAGGACACAGGTGAGTAAAAGGAATATAAGAAAACTGAACAATGTAATTGAGGCTTGCATGGGCTATTTTTGTCATTGCTTTTTTTTTTTTTTTAATCTTTATACCCTGTCGTGTAATACAAGTGACATTTGTCTTTGACTCTTTTTCCTTTGTGCTGCTTTTGTTGGGAAAATAACTGGTTCAGCACGAGGGAAAGTATTTCAACAGTTTGTAATATGGTTTTCAGTGTCTTTAAAACTGTGTGCTAACCATTCTGTGTCTTATGGCAGCTGAAAGCCATTGATGCTATCGCTGCCATCATTTGTAAAGGAGATGAAATCTGATGTGATTGTTTAGGAACCCTTGTTTTTCTCCTGATTTCATCAGTGAAGTCAATGTTACGTTATTCCTCCCCGCCCCCCGCAGAAATCTCATTAAGTTCTCTGAGATTTTCTCTTGCTTAGTCATTTGAGAAGAGCACATATAGTTCTTTGGTGTTCTAAAGCTCTAGTACAGGCTATATTCAGTGCTGAAAACAAGCAGTTCTGTTTTGCCACTGTTAGTGTATCCTTTGAAGGATGTTTGTGTATCATTTGAAGATTTCTCCAAATGCGATGAATAGTGGGGAAACTGTATGTTGTTATCGTTGTGAAATTTAATTGCTGTTGAGAATCTGCTTGATTAATCAGCTTATTTTTCTAGATTTAAAGAATAAAAATTATTTATTTTTTCACAGTCTATTATACCTCCAAAATGTGGATAATTACTTTTCTGTAAACAAATTAATGTCATTTTTGGAGGGAAAAAATATGACAAACTTGACCTGTATTTTTAAAGGAGAAATGGCTATATCTGTCCCATCTTAATGTTTTTACCTTGCCTTGAAATAAGGTGTATTAATAAGAAACTGAATCTTTTTGATTAGGTACATCCACAGACCTGTCAACCCTGATGACCCTCCGATAGTTGAACAACCCAAGCCACTGTATCCTTATCGCACAGTAGGCTGTGTCTTCAACCACCAGAATTTCTTTGGAAATTGTCAGCCCTCTGACGCTGTGGATCTCTGTGTGTTTGACCTGCACGATGAATCTAAATGGAAGCCCATGAGTGGAGAAGCCATAAAATCCGTATGCCCTCCTGGAGCAACGTCTTCAGTTCCCCCTTTTCCTCCTCTCTGTGCTTCTGCAATAGATGCTGCAGTAACAAGCAACGAGATAGAATTGCAGCTGAGAATACTGGTCTCTGAACACAGAAAGGTAAGAAAGGTTGTCGTTGATCTGTCATAGTAATAAAGGTCCGTGTGTTAACTGTGTACTTGTTTTGGATAGCCATTTCTTACTTCTTACATGCTCCTATCTTTGCAATGTGTTTTCCATCAGCTTTTGCAGAAATTTGGTATGTGAAGAATGAAATAACTGAAAAAAAATGTTTGGAAAGATGGTACTGAGGTGGTTTAGACATCATTGTTTGCAGTGGTGATTTGTAGCCTCAAGGGTAGCCTGCAGACTACCTATGAGTGGTCTGTAAAAGCTCCAGGAAAATCAAATGTGGTTGTTAGTGGGCTTTGCCTACGCAGCAGAAATGTTTTTGGTCCCTAGATAAAAGCAGACTTTCAGCTTACTCTAATTGCTTTACAAAATTGGAGATATTTATGGAAGTTAGTTACATCCTTTACCAGGACTTTTACAAGGTATGATGTGCCAGAAACGAGTCTTTTCTATGCTGGATGTGAAGGTGTTGGTGTTTTAAGTCTCTGTAAGCTTATGTCTGTTTCTAATGGGGTTTTTGGACTGCTTTTGTTTTTGTCCCCACACAATGCTCAACCTTTGGGGTGGCAAGCAATTCTCAGAGTACTGAGTCTCATGCAGTGTTGAATACATACATGGTAAACTTTCCTACTTCTTGGCATTTTGGGGCTGGTAGGAAGAAGGTGCATGTACATGCCTTTGTGTTTTGGGGAGCTGTTGTGCACTGTTTTTTCAGAAAGGGTTTTCTACGAGCGACATTAGAAAAACGTGTGTTGAATTGCAGTTGATCTTTTCTATATTTTTGCTGTGTATTTATGCACATCTTCTTACATTTCATGTGGAGATACTGTAGCTGAAACATCTAGTTTCAACTCTGCTGGCCTGAAGTTTTAGTCTAGTAGTCTAACTTCATTCCTTGCTAAATGTTGGATATTTTGTTGGTTGTGTTTTTGATTCTTCCAGTTGGTGTGTGAGTCAGTCTGCTTCATGGGCTCATTGCTGTTAACTACCAATTAAAGATTCTTGTATTTATTTGAATCTATACAGTAGGCAAGCTTAGACATATCTTAATGTTCCTTCATTGCACAGTTGTCATCATTCTGTGACTTGCCTCACAGGATCTTGGCCTTTCTACTGTTTGGGATGACCAGCTCTCCTATGTGTTGTCACCAGCATTAGCAGCCTATGAGCTCGAACGCACAACAGGTGTTTCTGCAGGAAATGAAGAGTTTCAAGATGCCATAAGAAGAGCAGTACCTGATGGTCACACGTTCAAAGGGTTTCCTATCCATTTTGTACACAGAAATGCCAGGAGAGCATTTGCCACGTGTCTTCGGTGAGTTTAAATGTAAAGATTTTTTTTAAAATAATGAAATTTAAAGAAAATTATTTTCCTTAGGTTTGAACTGTAAGAAGAGTTGTGTGGTATATGTAGTGGCTACAGAGCTTTTCGGTTACACTGGTGAGTTCACTGATGATAGACTTCTCATGGATTAAATTACAGAACGGGGATTTAATTTAATTTCGGTACTTGTTAAAACTGATCAGTGGTGATGTCGTTTTCCTCCAAAGCAACAGCCCTTGCACTATAGAACAATATTATTATTTGTAATGATAGGCTCATGACACTCAGTGTTACTTAAACTTTAGTCATATTTGAAAAATAATGCACTATGTAATTGAAAGCTTTAATAATAACTTACTCTTGTTTTTTTTGTCACACAGGTCTCCGTTTTGTGAAGAAATAATCTGTTGCAGGGGAGACCAAGTGCGACTTGCAGTTCGTGTACGAGTGTTTACATACCCTGAATCTGCGTGTGCTGTTTGGATCATGTTTGCTTGTAAATACCGCTCTGTCCTTTGAAAAAAACCCCAGAATTATTCATTCCTTTTCAGATCTGCAAAATAATGTATGTGGGTACAAAATTTTTCAGTTAAAAACTAGTATTTTATATAAATGCCACTGATTTTGAATACCACAGTGTGTGTATTGAAGGGGATTGTGTACACAGTAATGATTTTATTTATAAAGAGAATTTATTATTCTTTGCAATAAAAGTTACTTTTCATATTTATAGGAATGTGGGTCAGTTTACTAAAATGTGTGCTAAAATTCTGGCTTCTCTTTTGCAGTTCTGAATTGCTGTGAGAGTTCAGTTAGAAATAAATCTGGTTTACCTCTGCAGGGTAAGCTACTCCGTTCTACCTCTCCTTTCCCTGTGGTCTCCAGAGTGTACTTTGTGAGTGACTGATATCCGGGAATACTGACATTTAAGCATGTGTCCTTTCTACAACAAAATTTTATTTGTGCTTCCCTTGGGCACAGGAGTAACTTCTACATTCAGCTTCTGAGAAATTCAGTCAGACACAGATAATCTTGTTAATCTATGAATTTAGTAATTTATGGTTTTATTTTTTAAAATATATATTAAGATTTGGATACCTGAACATGTGAATAGCTGTGATGGGTTAGATGAAGTGATACCTTTTTTCTGATGTTAGCTTAGGAAGCTTCTGAGGTAGAAGTTGTAGTGAGGCCATTTCCCTCGAGAGCCATTTGTGGTTTTGTCTAGTTCTGACACTCAGAGCTGAACTTAATTACCCATCTGTGGTCTTGTCTGTGTTAAACCTGTGGATGATGATTTTGCTCAGTATCTTTTAGTCTTCATGCTTTGCAAAATGGTAAGCAGTTGGACTTACTGAACATCTCCATATCAGTCCTCTCAGATTTTTTACCATGTGGACTCCAGGAGTCTCTTCTTGGGGCTGGAAGAACTGAAACTGTTTGGTTTCTTCTGTAGAAGCTGTTCTGTGTCTGTGATAGCCCATGACCACCTCCTTTCATTCTACTTTTAAGAGAGAGACAACTCTTTTTGCTGGTGCTGGAGCAAAAAGAATTAACTAATTCTAGAGAAGCTTGCAGCACATGCAACAGGAGTGGATTTTGACATTTGGAACGTACATTTAATCAGCAGTGTGGTAGCGTGACACCATTTTTGTTTTGTTTTGTTTTTTTTTCAAGAAGTGTTAAATACTGTAGCACTGGGGTTTTAACTTGAAATTTTAGTAGTACATTATGTACTTACTGGCACTGCTGCTAACTTTACAAATCTGGTTCTATGTTGTCTCTCTTTTTGTACCTGAAAGATCAAAATGTATTCGTTTGCCTGTTACACAGCATACAGGATTTTTTTTCATTGTATCCAGTGTGACATGACAGGCTGGATCATATTACATGGTGAATACCGCTAAATTTAACATCGTTATTTAGGTACTACTTGTATCTTATATGCAGCGCTGTATGTTACACACGTGTACGTCACTGCAGGAGGGAAAAAGCAGAGGCGGTCAGAACAGCTGGAAGTGAGAGGAGAGAGGAGCGGGAAGCGGAATGGGAGAGGAGCTGGCTGGCTGGAGCCGGGCGCTATCCCGGCTGTGCGACAGGGGGCACTGCCCCGCGCTGTCCCCTCACACCCTCCGGTCTCATGGGGAGCGGGGGCGAACGGGACCATTTTAGTTTCTTTTCACGTCTGAGTGGTAAAATGCTAAAGAGAAAACCACTGTGTGTTCGGTGTGAGTGTTAGGTTATGTAGTCTGGTTTTTTTCCTCGTTTACGTGGGGAGAACCTTGGCACGAAGGGCTGTGCCCTTCTGGTGCCCAGGTGTGTTCAGGGGCAGGGGCGTCAGTTCCCAGCTGCTTGGAAGACGATTCCCTTGTTGTTGCCTTTCCATACTGTGATGGTTCAGCTGCTGCCGGCCTCTCTGTGCCCTTCCAGCCTTGCTGCTGCCGCCGAGGATGGAGCTTTCCCGGAGGAAGGGTTTGCGCTGGGAGGGCAGACCCTGGGATTCAAAGCCGCCGACCCTCCTGCTGTGAAAGCAGTGTCTGGCTGATAGGATTCGCCGTGTCCGTGATGATGTGGGTTGGTGTCGGTGTTCGGCAGTTGGGGTTGCAGGGAAGTCGTCCGTTTCTGAGGGGAGTTGTTACGAACGCTGGCGCAGAAGGAGCGGCTCGAGGGTTGTGGGATAAGAACATCCCGCCGCTCTCCGTGTCTCAGGCAGGGGAGGAAGCCCAGCGCCCGGCCGGGAGATCCGAGCCCTGCCTGCCGCGGTAGCCCTGAGGTGAATCCCGCCTTGTCCCTCCCCGCCGTAGCGGCCGGGGCCGGCAGGGGGCGCTGCGGCGCCGGGCGGCGGCGGGGGCGGGCGGGGACGGGACGCCATTGCGTTGCTATGAGCTGTCGCTCCCCCTGCGGCGGCGGCGGCAGCGGGCGGACCGGGTGCTGATCCTGCTGCTTGCCTTCCTCCCGCCTGGTTCCTGGATCCAGCCTCCTGCCCGCCTGCCTGCTTGCCTGCCTGCCGCGCGGGCCGGGCTGTCCGTCCGGCGGCCTGGTGTCACTAGCGGGGCGGGGAGGATGAGCACGGCGGGACCGGGCGGCAGCATCATCAGCGCAAGCAGCAGCCGCTGCCGCGGCGGCGGGGCCGGTCACTGAGCGAGCAGCACCGCGGCGGACGCAGGGCATGGAGCCTCAGCCCGGCGCCTCCCGCCCCGCCGCCGACGAGGAGGAGGACGGCGGCGGCGGGTCCGGCGGGCAGCCGGAGGCGCTGTCGCTGGAGGAGATCCTGCGGCTCTACAACCAGCCCATCAACGAGGAGCAGGCGTGGGCCGTGTGTTACCAGTGCTGCGCCTCGCTGCGCGCCCGCGCCCGCCGCGGAGAGACCCCCGCCGGCAGGCCGGGGGCGGCGGCCGCGCACCTCCGCGTCTGGCGGGACGGCGCCGTCACCCTGGAGCAGGACGAGCCCGACCGGCCTCCCCCGCCCGCCGCAGGTAAGGCCGGGGGTCCGCCAGCCCCGCTCAGCCCCCGGGCACAGCGGCCGCACCAGCCGGGGTCGGCCGCCCATCTCCATCAGCCTTTGTCCGGGAGGGAACGGTCCTTCCCGCCGGAGGGTCGCGATGGGAGAGCGCTCGGCTCCTCGGCCGTGCCGGGGCCGGTGGGGGAATCTGCGTGTGTGTGTCCGTGTCCCTGCAGGATCTGGGTGTCGTGCGTGGAAAGGTAGAACCCGCCGCCTGGGATGCGGTCGCCTGCGTGCGGGCACGGGCAGGCGAATGCGGGTTCGGTGTTTTGTAATTGCGTCGTCTCTCCCGGTGCGTAATCCCGTGTCATCCGCGCACCGGGAGCGCCTGCTCTTGGAGGCTCCCCGCTCCTGGGGCTCCTCCGGCCGTGCCCTGCATCCCGCAGGGGCTCGCCGGAAACAGCTTGGCATCCAAAGGCACCTAATAGAAATAGATCGATTTAGATGTGTGCTGACATTAAGTAAGTGAGAAAGCCGTGTACAGGGGCTTAGCACCTACCATCTGTTTCGTTAAAATACCCAGGAAAGCGTATCTTGCATTGGAAAGGAAAATGAGGGCGCAGGTCTTTTTCAGCATTTCAAAGCTTCTGATTATGAATGCGGAAAGCAGTAATTTTTCTTGAAAGTAAAGCGTGATTTCTGAAAAGAAATTAAAGTCGGACAGCAGAGGGATCACTTACGTGGTCGGTGTTCCCATACATGGTGATATTCCCCAATAACAGCCTAGTTCACGTTCAACGTCACAGAATTTTCAGGGAAGACAGAGGTTTTGGCATTTTAAAGTTGTGTGAAGCAGAAGGCAGTGGTAAATTCACAAAATGGGATTAAGAGAGCCTTCAGCATTTGGAACACAGATATTATGTCTGCTGTTACAATTTAATGAAGCCTTTTAATACAATGCCTGTCTGAAAAGTCTTTTGGTTGAGATTTGCAGTAATCCAGTCTGGAGCTAGAGGTACATGCAAATATCAAAATATATGCAGTGGAAGAAGTGGCATAATTTTGTTCTACAATTGTAATGAGTCTAATAATGACTTCCATTTAAATGTGATCTGGTGTGCTTTTAAAATTGTTTTAAAAAGTGGGTCTTTGTAATGTTATTTAAATGCCAGACCAACACCCAGAAATTCCAGGAAAATGCTTTCCTGACCAAGACATCTGCATGTCACAAGTGCATTGAAGAGTTCTGTATTGCATTATTGTGTGCTGCTTTTGCTAACAGTCTTATGAGATGATATCAGACTTCTTCCTTTCTCTTTCCGACTGGAGGAAATATATTGGTTTACTATGTGTTGCTTTCTTTTTTTGTTTTCTTTCCTTGTTATTGGTGGGCTTGTTCTGTTTCCTCTTACAGTACATCTTTACTGGAAGGTGTTGGATATACCTAGATATAAAGTTCAGGGCCCTCATTGATACCCAGCATGTTTAGTTTATGCTAAAGCTGCATGTCACATCTGCATTACTCTTTGAAAATGTTTTAGTTAACATGTGCTAACCTGCGTATGTTGATACCGCATTTAAATTTTTGGATGCAAGAGACCTTTTTTATCTTCCAGCTCTGTCTATTTTTCTCTCTTTTTTTCTCTCTTTTATTTAAATCTTTTTATTGTATGTTTTATGTTGCATATTGGTTAACACCACATGCATGTGCTTATTTGTTGAAAATCTTAGAGTGTGTGTTTATTTAAATAAAGATAACCAGTCTGCTAAGACCTCCCAGGGAAGCACAAGAGGGGAGCTACCCCAGGGAGAGAACCCCTCTGGTCCACATAATAGAATAGGGGAGGAGGGGAGTTTTCTGCCAGATGTCCCTAAATCATACTCAGCAATCCTGCATTTCCATCAGCCATAGGCTAGTGGGTGCCTGGATTTGAAAGGAGGCAGTATTGCTTCTGGGGTCCTCTCCCTGCTCCTGGCCTTCCTTATCTCCCAAACTTTGAATAGACTATGGAAATATAGGCCATTGCTCACCCATCAAGCTTTCACAAAGGATTTTATGCGTTCTTTGATTTGTGAAACCTCTAGCAGATTTTCACTGGAAACTGTCATATAAGCGGTACAGTGAATGTTGTTAATTCACGATACTGAATATTGAGGAGCTGACAGTAGGCTTGCTTCTGGTTGGTATCTTTTGAAATGTTCCAGTTGTTTTCCTTATTGCTCACTGCATTCTCCTTAGCTGATGATTAATGAGCTTCCTGAGCCAATTTCATCTTGAGCATCTCAAGGCTTCTGTATTCTGCTTTGTAGCAGTGAGAGCTTAGAAAGAACCACTGCACTGGTGCTGTGTCTTGGGGAGCAGTACAGTGAAGCATAAGCCCTGAACCTGTCTGGTCACTTTAATTTTGCTCCTGAGATATAAATTAGGAGTTCTCTTAAAAAGAAGTACTGGTTATGTAGAAACTGATGGTAGTTTTCCAAAGCAGTTTCTTGTGAAACAGTTTTCCAGTTAATGCACAATACTTGAAATTCCAAGTAACAACAATATATAGAAATTGAAGAAAATGTCCTTGAGATAGGAAACAGAGATGAGTTTCACTGATAGTGGGGCAGAAAAAACGCCACTGGAGATGAATCACTGTCCTTAACCGCAACCAGGGACTGATTCTCAAATCTTTCCAGTTTTATCTGTATGATCTATTAATATTTGGTTAGCTTGTTAAAAAGCAAGGTTTTGGTTAAAAGGAAGTAAAAATATTAAGGGTGAAAATGCCACTCCTTTATTAATTTTCATGTAGCCATTAATATTATCTGAATCCCTGGCAAAAGGAGGATCAGAAAGTATTCCTGCTAATTGTTTTCCTGCCTTTGTATTTCAGACAATTTAGATTTAAATGCTTGTGTCAGGAGGTTTGTTAGAGCAATAGGGGTTCTGCAAGTTAAAGCTCTGGGCTGTAAAGCTGTTTTGTTCTAGTGATACCTAAAAAATGGATAGCTGTAGGTTGGTGCATAGGTTTGGATAATTCACAGGAACAAATACTGGCTGTTAGTTTCTGTTTTAGTAAACAACAGAATCCTGTGTGGGCAAATAAAGGATTCCCCGAAGAATGGTGTCTTTGGGTAGCGAACATTCGGGCTTTGTCTGGGGTTGTGAAGAGCGATGTGATCAGTCACGCCTGTCAGTGGGGCTCGGGCGAAGTCAGGAGCAAACGCAGCCGTGTCACAGAGTTTGCTCTAGAGACACACACGAAGCGATGCCTTTACAGAGCAGTGCAAACCTTATTGCTTTTCCAGAACCGGAGTAAGAAACAAACATGAAAGCGCAAGAAAACCCAAAGAATTGTTTACTGTGGTCATCTTAGTATGGATCATGGTAACTGTGTGTCATCTGACTACCACAGAAACACGGGTTGCTTAGAAATACCCATGATGAAATTGGACATAGAGAGTAGAATGTATTTTAACTGATGGGTGTTTTAGCCATCTCTTTGTTACTTGGAATTTATACAAAAAGAGGTAAGGGTGGCATCTCGTGAAGTGCCAGATGCAATAAAAAATTACTTCTGAATGAGCTAAAACATTTGGGGTAAACATGTGGTTTGACTTCTCTTAGCTCTCTTGCAGAACCACATTTACAGTGTGCTTTTATAAACTTGGAGCAATAATGAAATGATAGATGCAGGAACAGAAAACCCACACAAGAGCTGTCAATAAACCTCATGCCTAGTATTCAGTGGCATCAGGATACCTTAGGGCACAGGAGGCTATTTCATTGGCACTGAGCTGTTGCTGCAAGCTGGATAAGGGGCTTTTGCTTTTCAGCGCACTGGCTGTGCCACCTCCTTCCTGCAGGACAGTTTTGGGCATTAGCAGGCTTGGCAAAATCAGAGTTTTCCCCACGTGCTTTGTTAGTGCCAGATCCCTGACTTAGCAAAGGCAGCCCCTGATTCTGGGGATTGCACTGAGCTCCTTAGGAGAAACAGCCGTGAGGATGTTGGAAAGGGGCAAAGATGGGTATTTTGAATGCTGAACTGGGCTGACTTCCATCTGCTGGCTGTTTAGGGCTGGCATGAATGTGGTGCTCCTCAGCCTTCCCTCTCCCTCCTGGGATCGCGCCTCTGTTGGTACTGTCAGTGGCTCTTCTTTTGCCTTGTCCTCCAGCCCTAGAAGAGAAAGCTCAGAGGGAAATTACTGCTGGTCTTATCAGAAGCAAGTACGATGCAGATTTTTCTCTTGGCAATCTGCCAGATGTTCAGCAGGAGGGCATAATGAATGGAGTATCCTGGCTTTGAATCAAAAAGATCACAGAAAAGTTGACTGCACGGTGGCTTTCATGCGACTTGGAGGGCTCAGGGTGAGACATGCTGGAGAAGAATAGTTTATGTTGTCTTGGCAGTTTTAATGACTTTTGTGTCATTCTTACACTCTTGTGCCCAAGTATTGGAGGGCAGTGTGGGGAAGTGTAGGGCGAATAAATGCAAATTCAGTTTGTGTGAATCAAGACATTCTCATCTCTCAGTTGCTTGTGGACCAAGAGGAAAAATAGGCATGGTTTTTAGAGGAAAATGAATGTACTGACACTTTCCTTCTGATTTTATTGACCCTTTCTAAAGATGATGGATAAGAGTAGCCTTTCTTGCTGTTTAAGTTTCAAAAGAGGTGTTGCTATGAACAATGCTAAAATAAATAGTAACTCTAGAATGCTGACTTAATTATGCTCTGAATTTGGATTTAGTTTAATGGTACTCAGATACATCTGAATTGAGCCTCACTTTATCCCCCAAGAGTTTTAAGATAGGTATCTATATAGGTATGTTAATGTTGGAAGTCAAGGTAGGAAGAAAATAGTACTAGACAGCACAGAGGAGCCTTGGTGAGTTGATGCTTTTTTTTATCTCTGCTTGCTCTACTGATCTGTGAAAAAAGAAAGCTTAGGCCTCATTTATGCCAGGCTTTCTGTCTTCAGAGTGGTTCCCAGTACATAAGTGTGAACTGGAAGGCCTCCAGTCATGGCTTATGCTGATGCATCCCGTGCACCAGGGGTTACATGGGCTCTCTGTGAATATATTTGCAGGTGCTGGAGGTCCTGTTGTAGGCATCTCTGGTGGAAGAGGACAAAATAAGCAAAGGAAAGACCTGGTCATAACAAAACAATGTATTTGACTAAAAAAAAGTGCATATTTCAAATGCCTGCACAAAAGAAATGGAAGGAAGTTTCCAACGGTGATAGGTGACCACTTCTCCATACAAATACCTATACTTGTATGGAGAAATGTTGAGGATGGCAAGTAGGCAGTGAAGGAATGAAGTCTGATTTGGTGTTATCTGAAAACTGCACTGTTTCCTAAGGAAAAAATAAGAACTTTGAAAGAAAAGCTTTGAGTAATTGTGGGCTCCTGATATTAATAATGACTTTATGAAAGATAACACATTTATACTTTAACAGAGGTTTTCCTGGCTAATGCAGTACAAATGTTGCTGTAGAAAGGCAAATGGAATTTTAGTTGTCATTATTAACAGTGATTGAAGAATGAAGTGAAAAATGAGATGTCTGCCATGATGTTGCAGAGAGTTATGTCCCTGTGTGGTATCACAGGAGAAAGGACAAATATGGGATTTTTTTGGCTAAAAACCATGGGTGATTGAGTCCAGCTTCAGGGCTGGCTGGAGGTGATGGTTTACCCCACAGAACCCAGTGCAAAGTGACGAGTAGGACTGGGGTCGCACAAGAAGAGCTTTGGAAATGAAGACGGTAGCAGTGTATGATGTGACAGAGGGGGAGAGAGAGAAAGCGCCTTGAACAGGACGATTCAGAGAGCAAGACGTGATCAGAGTCACAGGCAGTGCAAATGACCTACATGGCAGCAGCGCTGAGAATGAGCCTTACCCAAGTGTGAGCATGTTTGCCAAGTGTGCAGTAGGTATGTTGCAGGTGACAAGAGGATTAAAGGCACGTAACATCTTGGATTAATGTTGGCGATGAACGTATCTTTATAAAATTGGGGAAGCTTTTTCTTAATATCTGTTAAAAGTAAACTGAGGAGTGTTTACTTTTTGTTTCTGAATTAGTTTATCACATTACAGCATTGGATCCGGTAAGGAGACAAAAGGAATATTGTACCATTCCCGATAAAACCTTAAGCTAGCTTTGTGACACGTGCAACTAGGAGTGTGTTACTGAATTTTATTACTGTGCACTTTAAGAGGAACAAAAGAAGATGAGTCGCTTTGTACAGTGTAAATACAAGACTGCAAAGACAGCCAAGGTAGAAAAAGAATTAAAAGAACTCCTTTTTCAAATACTTGAGAGAGTTTAATAACAACTGGTGAAAGTTCTTAACAGATCCAGCAGTGCTGTGATACCAATTTAGAAAAGCTGTGACTTGCTTGAAACTCCAGATCCATCAAACATGATGGGAGAAGCTGCTGACTTCACTGAAGTCAGAATTCTGCCAGGAGCACACTTACTTGTTGGATGAGCACACAGTTGGATAGCTCTGGGAAAAATGAGAATATGATTAGAGTAACAGAAATTTTAAAAAATAAAAATGAAAATCGCAACACATAAATTCTGCAAATTCACACTTTTTTTGTGAAGGGTTGATATCTGGACAGGCCAGAGGAAAGTGAATGTAATATCTGTATTTACACATCTACAGAAGAGACTGGCAGCTATGAATGGAGCTTAGCAGCACTCCGAGATGTGGATCTACCACAGCATTTTCTTAGAGTAACAAAAAATTGATGTGATCTAAAGAGAAGCTTAGAGAGTTGCTAAAGAAGGTGAGCAGTGGAACACAGAAAAGTTGTATGGTGAGACAGGCTTATGCAGAGTAGAAATGAGACAAGACAAGTGAATATTTAATTATATATTAGAAGGTAGCAGTAAGGTAGCATGGATTTGTTAATTTGCAATTTAAAAATATTTTTATTACAAAGTTTAACAGGGTATTAACACATAAGACCTTTTAGTCATTCATTACCTTTGCTTTGTGCAATTTACAAGAGGATTGCCTATGACTGTACAAAATGAGGAGTAATTTAAGTGAAGTGTTGAATAGAGAAAAATAAGGGCATGAAAAAAGATTGACACAGGGGCAGAAAGTCCTGACTGCCTTTGGTCTAGAAACTTCTCTAAGAATTTTCTTTGTATTCTCTTACAATTTTTACAATTTCCTTCTCTTTCCTTCCCCAAGCGGAGAAATGAGCCATATAATTACTAGGTCATCAGCTGTAGGCTGATACAGAAATCATGAGTCACAACCAAAAAGCCACAAGCTCTAGAAACTCATCCCATTTCTCGTTGCCTTCTAATTACAGTTTAAAGGAAGGTTATGTTGTTCCTCAAAGCGTGTTTTTCTTAAAAAAGTGGGGCTCTGTGCTTGCTGCTCTGAGGGGTCTCTGATTACCTCTCCTAATCCAGTCTGCTTCCTTCCATTTGCTTGTGTTCTCACACTTCTTGACCTTCTTCCCTGCATCCTGATGTCTTACTCATAAGCTACGCTTTCCCTATATTTGTCTTTGTCTTTTTCACCATTTTTTTTAAATTTCTGTTTATCATGCAAGTTTTCACTGTCCTCTTCAGTTTATCTTGTAATATCATCCTTAGCCAGAATTCTGGCTCACTCCTCCTACATCAATATTTTCCTCTCCATTTAATTATGAATCCTGTTCTTTTCATATTAATCTCTTTTTCTGGTGTTGCATGGTTACCTTTGCTTTCTTCCTGCATTCCTTTTCCTTTTATTGGTACTCATCCTGACTCTTGTATTGATGAACTTGTCAGATTTGGTAACTAATCTGACCAGTTTCAGATTAGTTACCAGCTCTCCAGTTTTTGGTAACTCCAAAGTTACCAAAGCTCCAGTTTCTGCAATCAGATGATGAAGTGGGAGTCTGAACTTCTTTTTTTTTTTTTTTATTGGAAGAGTTCCTCATTCTCTTAAGGGCAGAGAAAAGCTTATTATTGTAGCTACAGTGCCTCTTGAAGATATAAAAGCTAATACAAATTCGACTTAATTTCACTCCAAACCTACAGAAGTGGGCTGTGACATTTAATTATAATCTTAATCTTTAACAGAAAATGAGTTTCAAATTTGTTGCCAGTGCATACATCAGCCACACTTTTGCCAGAAAATCAGTGTTTATAATTTCAATTCTGTGAGAAGCTGTCTTGAAGGAAATGCCTGTGGATCCTATCACAGGAGTCTGAGACACTAGAGGAAGGGTAGGGAGATGCTCTGAGCTTCAGGGCTCTTAGAGCAGCTGGCTATAGCTGAAACAGCGGCCATGTGATTGTGGTGTCACATCACTAACGTCAACTCTGTACCTTAATTTTTCTTCAGATGGGATTGCAAATGGTTTTGCACATCCCACATGCTTTCCTACAAATATTCTGTGTCAATCTATTCTAACATACTGAATTATCTATTTTTCTTTCAAAACTAAGTCTTAAATGTGTGCTTCTTACCAGTGGCCGCAGTACAGGAAGCTCCTGCCCTAAGGGGTGAAACAGTGTTCCCTAGTGCTTGACATAAGTTTGCCATGACTCCTCTTGTTGAGAGTTTGATATAAGAATGATTTTCAAATAGAAATTTTTAAGAACAAAAAAACGCATGAAGGTTTGGGATTTCTTCCCTTTTTTCTCTTTTTTTCCTAGCAAATGTGTCTCTCTGAAACCTGGTTTCAGAAATATGGGAAACCTCCAATGTAAGTCATTTTTCTTCTTACAAAAACTTCACTTTTTGCATTTCAACCAGCTGAGGGTGAAAAATCATATAATCTTCCAAACTGTAGTTTGTTTATGAACTGAAGTTGACAGTTAGAATTATGCTGTTTACTAGTAATGAATGTATTAGCTGCTATTTGAAAGCTGCCATGGAAGATTATTGTTGAATGGGTTTTTTTGGCAGTAAGAGTGGTGGAAAAGCTACACAGATGAATATCTAGTTGAATAGTTCTGAAGTCTGGAGAAGTCTACATTTATGTTAAGAAGCAGCAGCTGAAATAATCTTTCAAGACTTCACCTATTTATCAGAGAAGCACTTAGTAGTGCTTGCAGAGAGAGACTATTCTATGACTTCTTATAGGGATTTTTTCTCTCGCAGTGCAAATGAAGAAAGTGTGACCCTTAGGCTACATTTATGAGTTTCTGCTTTTTCAGTCATACCTAGCCAGTATAAATAAAGCCAGTTTAAGTAAATCAGTTTGTAGGGGCCATATAAAAGCTAATTCATTTCAATCTTGATAGATGTATGTAAGTGCATTAACAGTATTGTTAATTATCTCTTCTGAAATGTAGTAAATGCCTGATGGAGGGTGTCCACAAGCCACTGCAAACACCTTGGGGAAATCTGCTAAGTGTATAGCTGGACTCAGGGTGTAGAGAGGCATATGGAATGGTATGGTTAATAATTACCATAACACAGCATATATTATAATGTTGTAAGTCACTTAGTAGTTTGCACTGTCTAGAATACCGTCTGTGGTGCATTTGAACTGGTGTGAGGCTTAAACTACTTGTTATTCCCCCTTCCTGCCCCAGCACATGCAATCATGACAATACTGCTAGTAGCATATATGAAATAAGGAAACTTTTCAGAATTTGAGTGCTTTTCCTTGAAGAGCAGCTTTCATGGAAGTTAATGAAAGATCTATCAAAGGAGCTGCAAGATAAGCATCTTGCTGTTACTTTCAGAAATTCCAATTTTGTCTTTCTTGGTTTGGTCTGGGCTGATTTATTTGTTTTCTATGCTTCAGGATTTGTTTAGGACTTCTATTGAAAGGATCTTTGTAGGATCTCAGCAGTGTTATGAGGTGTAGCAATGAGTACTTTGGGCTAATGAGAGGACCTGCTGGACAGTTTGACTGTTCCTAGACCATAAGAGATGCAAGTCCAGATATTTTAAATTATCAGATGATTGCAAACGTTGGTGGCCTGCTGTATGCCATTGCATCATTATAGGTTTAAAATACTAGTTTTCTCTGAAGTAGTGGTATTTAAAAAAAATAATACCTTATCCAGAAAAGGCAGCATGTGCTATTTTTTTTTCCCATCTTGACTACGTTTCTGTGAATTAGTCTTGTATCATCTTCTATCATGGAGAGACATTGTTTTGGTCATCTATAATTGGAGTTTCACAAAAATAGTCCCTGACATTAATAAACCTGCTAATAATCATAGGGGTAGTTAAAAAACATTCTCAGTAATTTTCTCCCATTTATAGCAATCACATGAATGTTACCATTTTAAACAGAAAAAACCGTTTTATGTGAATCTCAAAGTGAATCAACCAGAGGCACCAGTCCTTTTGAAAAGATAACGTGTGATGCAAAAGCCGCCTTTTTAAGTCACTCTTCTGCTTTTTGTTTTGAAGTCAGACACCAGCGTTAAGCATTCAGCTTACACTGGCAACAGTTCAAAAGGAAGGTAAACAACTTTCACTCTGCTGGGTGGATGTTCCCTGTTCATCCAAGATGTGTTTAACCTTTAGTTTCGAAGGGAAGGTGACCAGTTCAGTGTGAAAAATTAAGCTTTTTGTCTATGCAGGTGACTCTCCCTCAGTGCCGAGTGTTTTGAGTTCTGTTCACGTAACATGGAGTCAGTATGATCACTCCTCTTTGCAAACACTGTGATAACCAGTTGGTTGAGCCTCCTTGGGCTTGTCAGCCAGTCTGATAAAACAGTCCCTCCAGTTATGGCTACAAACTGCAGACTTTTCCTAACTATTGCTGTAAATCTGTGGCAACCATCCCCTGGAACATACACTCTCAGAGCTTGCGCAGTCAAGCGAATGCATCCTGTTCTAGTTTTTGAGCACTTGAGGACTCGGGATTATGCCACACGTTTCCTGAGGTCTGTGCCATCGGGCCCAAAGTCACAGGTTTTAAACTAGCAGTGTGAGTGCAGCGCAGCTGAAAAGCTAAGACAAAAAGAGTAAAATTCAACTGCCTGTGTGTTTTGAAATTAGGTTTTGTGTGGGTTCCCTTCTAAATGGAGAAGTTTAACTTTTTTGAATGTAATTTTTCCTGCAGAAAATCATGGTGTCAGAATTACTTCACCATACTTTGATAAGTATAAACTTGCTGCTTCTAGTGACATGATAGTTTCCTAATATGCTGTGAAATTTCAGTCTTCTTTTTGTAAACTGTCAAGACACTTTTGTATGAAGCTGTTTTGTATTTGAGAAAATTGAGATTTCAATTTGATGAAACAGTTCAGAAACTTAATTTTTCTATATTATACAAATTTCAAAGTGATGTTCCTGAACGCTGAGGAAATGCAAAAAATGACAAGAGGGACTTACAAAAATAGTACAGTAATGCTTCAACTTTAATTTGCTTGAACTTTGTGTTGTTGAACTCTTTGATATCCCAGAAGTATTAGATGAAACAGTGGCTTTTCCCTGGTTTATGAATTAATGTTGTTTTTTCTCTTGAAATAATTATTTGCTACTGCTTAATTTAAGCGAGCGTGTTTTCATGTTCCCTCCATGGCCAAGCATCAGTCATACAATTTAAATAATTAACCAAGGCATTAAAGACACATCTTTTTAAAAGGGAGTATTGTGAAGTATCCAAATAAAAAGGGTAGGGCCTTCTTGTTGTTAATTCTGTGATGCATTCATCATAATAACATTATTGAAATGTGTGATTCAAGTAAGACAAAGAATATTTGGCAGTTATTTAAAAAAAACCCTCAAGTTTTTAGTTTAATTTTGTTCCATATTCTTTTACTTAATCTGAAAACTTTTTTTTTTTTTCTGTTACAGGTAAATCAGGCCGTTTACACTGCACAGAAATGGAGGTAAGAGAAATATTCTGTGTTGTCTACTAGTGCTGATTTAGCTCAGCTCTTTTCCATTAACTTACAGTGCAGAAGTGGTGCACTTATACTGTGTACTTACCATTGCAGAGTTGTACTGTGTATTGTATTTATGACTTTCGTTGACAGCTGCATAAATGTGTCTTAACGTGGGATATTTAGTCTTATGTTCCGAAACGGAGGGAAGAAAGGGTGTGTGATTTTTCAAAAAGATGACAGATATGCTATTCAGCCAATATAATTTCATTTGATACTAATTTCTTTAAAATATATATGTTTTTACCAGAATATTTAATTTAGGTAAGTTCTGTTGGATGAATTCTCCTGTTTTACTTACTTTAGAAAGGATGCCGTGGTATAAATACTTAGTGTTTATGGAGTGGCTTGGTGATTATTGACAACCTGAGAATTTGGATGGAAGGAGAGAATACAAGTTATCTCAGGGTTGTTTGTCCATCTAAATACATCCTGATTTCAGATACTTTTAATATTTCCTTTAATTGATCACTTGCCAATGTTTTGGGGCACAAGATATATTGTTGTATATCTTACTGGGGTAGCAGTAGAAACACAAATCCATTTAAATTTGCTTCACTTATATCTTGGCCATTATTTAACTCTGTGTCTTTGATACTAAACTGTGACTTGTGTTGTAGGGGAATGTTCAAACTATCATTTGTCAGATTCTTAGATTTAATAGAAGATTGAATAGATTTAATACAAGACTGAAAGAAAAACTAAATTGAATGTCTAGTTGAGCAAGATGTAGTCACAGTATAATTTTTGTTACCATACAGAGTAAATAATATAGTCTACTCCTTAAATAAACTTTTTCATCAATAAATACAATTTCTGTGTCCTTTGCAGAGTAGCCTTTTCTCACTGCCTTTGAACTTTCTTTGAAATGTAAAACTGAGTTTTTGCTTCAACTGTTCCATCAGTACCTCAGGCTGAGCCTGGAGATGGGAAAAGGGAAGCATCTTAATTGGTGGGTTGTGTTCTTTCTCATCAATAATATATACGAAGGTGACAAACTGCTGTTACCCAGTGGTTTATACAGAGATAAACTGTGCATGATAATGGCTGGTTTAAAGACAAAATGAAAGGCCAGCTGATTCAACTCCAAATGGTAAAATGCTAACGCCGTCCAAGTTTTTGGAAGTATTATTAAAAATAATAATAAATCCAAAACCATACTTTTTGCAGGACATGGTGTAAAGAGTAATTCTTAAGGCATGCAAGTACAGAAATTGGAAGTAGGTGCGTTTTATTTCTTCGAGTGGTTCAGTTTAAGGAAATGCATCCTGGTTTTGTTTCAGCATTTGTAAAATCTCAATTCACAAATCTAGTGCCTTATTTACAAATTATAATCTATTGTGTCATCTGCTTTGCATACTAAATATCATTTACAGTTTTGCTTTGTGCTTTTTAAATGGAAGGTAATAAAAGGCCCTAACACTAAAAATGCAGACAATAAATCCCTGTTAAAATATTTTTAGCAAAACATAAAATACTTCACTTTGGGAAAGTAAAGTGCTTTTGTTTCAAATGAAGATGTCTAGTAAGAGTCAGTTGGATATGTTATACTCCATCTTCCAAGGGAAAAGAGTTCTTTAGTTTTGATATTTCAAAAATATTTTTGTTGATAGTTGAAAAGAAAATCAGATTAGAATTTCCCGTGAGACAGAGGCTTCATTTAAAAATGTCTCTAATAAGCAGCACTGTGACCATTAGCACATTGACTCTTCTCTTTATCTCTGTCATTTTGAAGGAGTCAGTGACTTTTTCCTTTCCAAAATTCCTTTGGGTCTACAGCATTAGACTTGAAGTTGATGATGTTTGTGTTTTTCAGAACCAGGAATTCATCAGAGACAGCTCATCTCACTTTTTTGATTCCTGTGTGAGAGAGTATGGCCTGATTGAACATATTAGAATATGTGGGAAGCTTCTTAAAATCTTAACTAATAACAATCATAATTTTTTGCAAAACATCCTGTCAACTATCCTGAATTGACACGCCTTTTATTTCAAGCTAGCAATAGGAGTGGTGTGTCAAGTTCAGAGTCCAGGTGCCATAGCCATAATGGGAAGATGGGAATAAGGAATAAGGTGACCTTATTTAATCTGCACCTGCCTGTAACTCTGTTATGTACATAATGATAGCGCTCCTTAGTCATCTCAGCTGAGGTGGTGAAGATTATATAAAATATGCCAACCTAGTTTGTAAATATTTAGTGCTCATATAGAAAGTATTCTGTGAATGCAAAGTGATTCATATGTAGGAGGGTTTAATTGCCTGTATTTGAAAAGACCCACCTAACTGAGCACAGGCCTGTTGTGTGTGATTAATGCAGTTAACCAGTGTGCACACCAGTATAAAGATACACGCAGCCTCTCACGTTTGTTAAGGAGTCAGAAAGGAGTTAAAGAGCCTGTCCCAAAGAATGGTGAATAAATTGTTCAAGACTGTTCAGTTCATGTCAAATCACTAAGGGAATCAATTGTAGAAGTGTTTTAGGGAGACTTTGTCTGCTCTGTATGCAAATTCTATTCATGAGCTATCAGATTAAAAATCTCAGCATACAGTGACAATTATGGTACTTGTCTGTGGAGATAATTTTTTTAACCTTTTCATTGGGAACTTGAAACGTTGACTGTATTTCAGATAATCATTCAGGGAAATAAATATATAGGTTATAAGAATACAGTGTTTGTTTTGATACAAATGAGAATATACCTGTTAGTTCTGTGTACTGATGCAAATAAAATCAACCACTTCTCTCATGCAGATGAAAATAAGAACATGTATTTAATAGCACAGCATGTTAGGATTTCAAAAGAGGTGTCATAATGCCACACCTTTATTAAAGTGTGTTACCTGCTCATAATTCAAGCAGTGTAAAATGTGTACTTAGCATATGCTGATATCTGGGGTTCATTTTTTTATCCGTGTTGAGTGTAAACAAAAGTAACATTCTGATTGAGGAGTAATTGCTGCAGCAAACCATTCTTGTCATGCACAGTAATAATCACTTTGTTCTCCTTCCTGAGCATTAACCTTATGGTGACAAGGAAGAAGAAATGGCACTGCACAGAGGACAGACAAAAATGTTTCAGAATTGGTAAAATATGACTGAGCGCGACTTGCATCAAAATAAGTTTCGATTATATACTGTAAAAATAAATTTCTCTGTGAATGCTTGGTTAAAAATTTGGTGATTTTATTAACAATTTTGATTCCTTGTGCTTTTAAGGGGAAAATTAGCAAGCACTTGGAATTGCCTTCTAGAAACTGAAGTAGAATCATGCATCTTTTCTTGCAAGCATTAATTTGTGCTTGACCATTATGTGGCAGTTCTGATAAGTGAAGCACTCATCCCTTGATGATGGAATTATCTCTCAGAGAAGCTGCGCATCCAGCCGTGGAGGGACCTGTTATTTTAGATACCTGAAAGACCATTATGCTTGATCACTGATGTGGGGGTTCTGTGGCAGTCAGTGTGACATCCTGGTTTTCCTGAAATACTTCATAGTCACAAAGAAGCAGCTTAACAGACATTTGATTAAATAGTGAACATACAAAAATGTGTTTTGTAATGAGCTGCTTTTTCAAGAGAAGCTTTGTTTTTTGTAGTTTGTTTTCTGGCACATCAGGAGGAGATCGATCTTGGAAAAAAATGGATTTCTAGTGTTTACTTGCTATAAGCTTGGCACATTGCCATTTTCATTCATCAATTTAATTAGGAATACACAGCAAATATTGGGCTGGAGAACTAATAATGTATTTGACTAAGCTGATTTAGTGATAGTACAATCCTGCCATCTGTCCAGTCTCTAAGAGAATTCAGCTGTTCCTTGTAAAGGCTTTGTAATTTTGCAGGTAGTATGATGTGCCTTTATTAATTTACACACCCTAAAGTCACACAGGATTTATTATGAAATCTTCATTCCAGTGATACCACCGATAAACCTCTCAATCAGCTGGGGAAGAGTCCAGAGGAAGATTTCAGCCTTTGGTCTCCTGACAATTTCAGATAATAGGTGGTGGAAAACTAGGTCTTACAGTAACTTGGATCCCTCCGGGGAAGGTTTTGCCTCTGAAAAACACAAATAACAGAGCATGGAGCATTACATTAGCTGGTGGTAGTGGTGGTGGTGTTTTTTTGATTTTTTTTTGGGAGTTAGGTGGGGGGAGGGGGTGTTTTTGTTTGTTTTTTTGTTTTTAAAATATCAAAGTACAAAAATATCCCCTGCATAGTTACCCTGTGGTAACAACAGGATTACCTATTTTTTTTCATGGGATTAAATGGGAAAGTTTGCAAATATAGATTGACTCTGAAAGGTGTCTCAGAGTTTTGGAAGAGTAAGATAATTTGTACAGCTCTTTAGTTTTTGCAGAACCCTTTCTATATAAATTCTATTGTACTGTACTTGAAAAGATACCCATCCTATCAGTGGTACGTTAGCATACCTGTGGCAGCAGTCATATGTACTGACTGATAGCTATCACATCAATTATCTGTAAGGTGCTATTTTTTGAGTAAACCAGTGCCAGTGGACGTGTTTGCCTGTCTGTTTAGACCAAGAGAGTAATTTGATGGCTCATTCAAACTGCTGGGGAAAATTAGGCTTTAGATGTTGCTTGCATATGTAGAATCTAATGGCCCTTTGTGTTGTCCTTCTCTGTAGTTGTATGTGATAGAAGACAAGTTTAGAGTACCAGTATGAAATAAGAATGCTGCGTTCCATACTTTTTTTTTTTTTTGCTTGTTATAGCAAATAAACTTTAAGCTACAAAACTTACAACTACATTTCTGATCTGCTAAATCCCTCAAAGCCTTCTGAGATTATATGACATGTTTTTCTATGAGCTCTGCTAGTTATGAATTTTCTGTTAGGGATGCTGTGTTTTCCTGCCTCTTTGTTAACTACCGAACAGTTAATAGTAAAAACGTAATCCAAACAAAGAATATGCTTTCTGTGGATGAATAGAAATGGATAATAGTTCTCAGAGCGGTTGCATGGAGGGAGTTCTTTGTTATTTCTTTAAGTATTTTGCCTAGGGCATTTCTAAAACTGAGGCAGAATACACCCCAGAGTTCCGTGAGTTCAATTTCAGTGATAAGTTTGACCTGATAGTGTTGGCTTTTTGATCTACAGGGGACAAAACCCAACCTAGGCCTTCTCTTCTTGAATATCTCTATTCACTCAGAAGTTCAACATCCACAATGTAAAAAGCGTAGAAGATATACAGGAGATGAGAATAAGGTACCTAAAATGTAGGTTAAATGGCAAATGAAAAGTACACAAAGCAGCTCAATGTCTGAATATTTCCTGTTGTTTACAGCTATTCTTTCCCTGCATCACTTCAGTCTGCATAGCACTTGCTCTTGCAGGGGTGAAGTTGGGAGTACTGAATAGGTTCAATGTCTGGCTTGATTTTTGGGAAGCCAAGGGAAATCAAACTTTAGCACATATTTTGTTTCAGATGAGCAAAGAGCACTTTGGTGAGTTGATTAAGTATTCAAATATAATACTGCAATCATTTTTTACTGCATTTTATCTTCCAGATGTTCTACTTTTGATATTGTAGCTTTCTCACTGCAGGACATGAGTAACTTCCTCTGACTGCAGTGGGTATTACTGGTGTTTTATAAAGAACAAACATTGAATTATTGATTTATTTTAATTTTTTTTAATATTATGGTTCTATTAGATTATTAAATCATCTTAGGAGAAAAAAATTGTACAAATAGACCTTTTATGTGTGTATGTGTTCCTAATTGATGCCCAATTTTTATGTTTCTGGATGGCTGCATTTAGTGACTCTGTGACTCTATCATAAGGATCCTTGAAAATCTAAGCAGCATTATTTCAGCAATAACATGCATTATTGGATTAGTCTGATTTTAACATAGCAAAGGTAAACTAATTTCTTGTTAATCAGTTTTGAATATGTTCAGTGGTCAAAGAGGACAGGAACTCAAGGGAACAAAACAGTTGATTTTGCTTCAGCAGTTCAGTTACCAGGTACTGGTTTCCCAGTTTAAAAGCAATTATTGCTTTAAATTTAACCATTAGGAAAATGAGGCAAAAATTGAAAGATGAAAATAAAAATATCAGTAAGTTTATTTTCAAAATGTGAAGAGAATTGAGAAAAATAGTTGTTTATGAATGATATTAATCCAGAGTGCTCCCACCTGCCTTGTTTAATGACACATACACTCTTCTTTTCAGTGACAACATATTAATATTGAGTCATTTGTGCTTTGAATATGCTTAGGGATACTGATCTAGTTCATCTAAACTGTTCTTATATGAAGTAGATCACATTTTAACATTTAAATTCTTATTATCCACTTTTCATATGTGTTGAACCCCCAGCAATTTATACTTGGGAAAATAACATTATGAAAGGTGTAATGAATGAACAGTAGACAGTGTGGTTAATTTTTATTTAGTCTTCAATTTCTCTTGCTGCCTTCTGCTATCTTGTCTGTCAGCTGGGAGCAAGAAGAGCTGCTGTCCTCTGGTTGTGAATATGCAGAGGCTCCAATTATGGCAGGACAAGGGAGGAGAAATGTTGTGTCCCCTCTTAGAATTTCCAAAGGTTACTCAGGGAAAGTACTAAGAGTAAAGTTTAATTGGAATTTTAGTAATATACAATTTTCAGTAGGTTAATTAATAATGGGGCAGGTCACGGTGATTGCAGAAATTCCCTGTAACACTGTCTTTGAGCATTCAAAAATCATAAGGCTTATTCTAGCATACAGTGAGATCAGCAGAAAACAATCTGTTGAAAATACTGTGGGGATTTTTTGTTAGTTTCTACATTTTAGTTAATGCTTACTCAAATACATTGATTTTTTTCTTTGCAGTTCTATGACTAAATGTTTTCTTCACATGAACACTTACATGTAGTTTTTTATCTAAATCACTTGACCTGAGAAGTTGAGACGTTAAACAAAGCAAGATTTGCAGTGGAGCCGTGAGAGTGTTCAGCACTGCGTGCTTTCTTTGGCAGAGACAGTATGGAGTTGGTCTAGGGGCTCACTGAGGCAAAAGGGAGTTTTTTGTTAGTTTTGTACTTTCTTTTGTTTGGCTCGACACAGTGCAATTCATTTGAGCTTTTGTTCCAAAGTGAATTTTCTAGCAACTGGTAAGTTTCTGTGCTCCCCATGACCTACCAGTGTGAACATTTTCATCTTAAACTGTTTAATTTTGTCTGCCACTGACATGTCTGTAATGTCAATTATGGGAAAACAAAGCAAGCTCCAAGATCTCTCCTTAATAGCATGAAGGAGAGACTCTAAAAGATGTTCCATGCTGAACTCTTCAATTATTATTTAGTATTGCTGTGTGCTGTAGCAGTAAAATACCTCTATTTACCAAAAGGAAATGCAAAGGGTAAATTAACAAACATATAAAATTAGACTGAATTCTAAATGTTTATTTCATCATGTCCCTTTCTTCTATTAACTAGTAGTAATTATGAAGCACCTGTAATGCTTTTAGTACTTCACCCTCAGCAAGAAGCGAAGGTTAAATAATTAACTAGGACAAGGCAAGCTGTTCACACTTAGTAGATTAACTCCTGTTTCATTTAAGAAAGTAAGGCTATTCTGTTAAACTGATAAGTTTTTCTCTTCCACCTATTAGTCCCTAAGCCTGAAACACACTTGTCCAAGCCTCTTGTCACCATTTCTCACTGTACCTTTACTTCCAAGCCTCCCTCTCCTGCTCTCTTTCAAAGTCTTTTATAGTTCATTCATTAACTTCCCTTATTTCTCCCTAACCAAAAAGTTAATCATCCGCCTTTGCAGGTGTGTGTTACTGCCTCTGCCCAATATTTGATGATTCTCAGTGTTGCTGAGATGACTCTCTTTTCCAAATGTGTTCTTTCATAGCTATCTGCTTTCCTGCTTGTTTCTTCTGTTGGTCTTAGTGGATGTTCTGAATTCATTATTTTTCTGCTGTGTATTTTTCACTGTGTCTTTATCTCCTCTGTTATCTGGACTTGTGATACTACCATTATCTTTGACTCACACCCTTTCCTTTCCTCCAGATGCCTGCCAAATCCTTAATTGCCATCTGCTAAAAGCACCCCTCTCTTCTCTGTTGCCAAGATGATTATTCAGCCTTTATGTTTTTTTGTGTTGGGTTGTCTTGGCTAATGCACACTGCCTACCACTTACTCTTTTCTTGGCAGTGAGGAAAATATTTCTTCAAAGTTTTTTGAAAGACTCTCCTCTGGCTGCATTGTGGTTTGGGGATTGCCATATGTTGCTTTTCTCTTTACCTGTGACCTGCGCATTCAGACTCTCTTCTTCCTACTGTTGTTTGTCTGGAGCAGACGCTCATTGCAAAGTAAACAAATTGCTCCATCTGGTTTGTTTGCTTAGGAAGATATGCCATGGATTCTGTTTGCTTTGAAGGACAGCTCTTAAAAATGATTCAGAGAACATAGATGAGAAAAACATGCATGTATTCTTCTAAACTAGGTATTTCAAGCTCCTTCACCTTTGGTGATTGTGAATCAGTACTTCGACTATTCTTTGTAGAGTGTCAGATTACATTTGTTTTTCTGAGCATGTTGCTTGTGCTTGAGTGTTTGAGTATTTCACTTTTATTCTTCGAATGGAAGCTCCATGCAATTCCTAGGTCTTCCACAAATGTTTCATTTCATTGGGAATGCAGAAAATAAGTACAGTTGAAACTGCATGAAAACAGTGAAGTAGTCGTGGTCTCTGGTCCGTGGCCACCTTTTTGCCTTGTCATTTTCTACAGGGCTGTTCTTGTTTATAGCTTTGAATTGTTTGCCTTTGGAGTTTGTTTTAACCTACAGCTAGTAAGGCACATAGCAAATAGTTCTTTTCCATTTCTTCTTTTTTTTTTTTTAACTGTCCGTACACTAACAGAAATAATGCCCTTAATGAACTTTGTTGGCCAGAATAATAACATCCCGCATTACTTTATTGTAATACTTTTTAGCTTTCATTTCACTGAATGTACTGAAAGACTCCTGCTGTGATTTTATTTACTAAAAAAACTTTTTTATTATAATGTGTTCTTCTTCAAAAATTTGCCTTTACTTTTGTCATCTCTCATTAAGATCTGGTAGACAAAGCTTGTGCTGAACCTGAACCTGCAGGCCCTTTCTTTATGCAGAGTCTGGTGCTTTTATTGCACAGCATAAAGGACATGTGAACAGTAACACTTCATGCTTACGGAGAGTCAGCTGCTTGGTTATGCCTGTAACATTTAAAGCATTGGCACTGGGAAAATCTGTTTGAATACTGTTTGTTTTTCATATTTTGGACTCATTACAGATGTTAAATAAAAAGTTAATCTGAAAAACATAGATAAGAATTGTTAAATGAGAGAAAGGGAGAAAAACATGCCATTGTGATGGGAGAGGTTTTGCCATTTATTTAAAGGGATTATAGCAACAATATTTTTCAATTTAAAGTACTTCATTCCCCTGCACAAGGAAAACATTTGTTTAAAAGTCAAGATCTCTTTAATCCCTGGACTCCCAGCTTTGTGTAGTGTTGTCTGCCTGCAACTCTCAGATCCTTCAGATGATTTCTACATCTTGTTGTGCTAGTTATGTATGCAAATATAGTAGCAGACTTCATAGTTTAAAACCCAGACCAGGAGTAAGTGAGGTGCGTGATGAGTTTGTGGTTCTGTGAGTTGCCACAGTGACTTAATTATGTGGACACTAAAGTAGTCAAGATGAATGTTTTGGTGGGAGAAAATAAATGTTATTCTCATTTTACAGAAAAATTAGTTTGAAGACATTAGGCAACTTGCCCGGTGTGACATTTGGACTCCATGGAGGAGCCAGCATAGAATCTAGATTGTTTAAGCCTTAATCAGAACCCCAAAAATCTTTCTTCAGATTTTAACTACCTGAAATACAAACCCACTACTTTATGGCCGAGAAAATTCTAATGCTCCTAAGAGACATTTCATCAAGATACTAGGAATTTACTTTCAGGCTAGGCTGTTCCTTCTTTCCTGTGTAGACTTCTTAAATACATTAAAATTCAATAAAAGTAGTAGCCCCTTGTCTTTCAAAATAAATTTATCTTTCAGGGTTATACATGTTAGATGTTGCCATACTAGTACAAGAACAGACTTCGCTTTCTATTGTTCCCTTTCTGGTAATGAATAGACTGAGCTTT
Organism: Pyrocephalus nanus; assembly: GCA_038380795.1. Lineage (NCBI taxonomy): Eukaryota > Metazoa > Chordata > Aves > Passeriformes > Tyrannidae > Pyrocephalus > Pyrocephalus nanus. The sequence goes on along the minus strand of CM076261.1, from coordinate 9,695,677 downwards.
GTTCGTACACAGAAGACAAAAATTTCTTGTATGCTATTCAGTAAAAAACCCCCAACATTTCAAAACATGTAGAATGTTTGGAAAACATAAAAATTAATAGTTTCAAAGAAGGAAAAAAGGCAAACTTGGGAGATTTGAAATAGGAATCATATTTATGTGTGAGGAAAGGGAAAGTCTTCCAGTAATAAAGGAAAGAAGCATCGAAAGCTAATACAGAATAAGGAAACTTTTCTTTACCGCAGCATTTGGAAAGACAGGGAAACAAATGAGGTCTATTATCATTAAAATGTGGATAAAATAATGTTTAGCTTCACAGTATTGTAGTACTATAGTAATAAGTAGGAGGGCAAAGAACTTGAAGAAAAAAAAAGTTAGATGCGAGCAGTCTTGGGGTCCTAAAAATAGAATTTCATTTCACAAAATTTTTAGTCCTCTGCTTCAGAGGACTGGTATCATTTTTTCAGCAGATGTATCACGAACTGTGGATTTATAGTGCAACACAGCGTTTTGGTATTGTTCCAGCATTTCAAATGTCATATGGAAACACAAAGTGTCAAACTAATAAGATTCCAAGCACTTTCCTGTCAGTGGCTTGTCCTTTTGTTTTTGGAAAAGACGGCTTTGTATATGTATGAAGATCTTGGTTCTTCAATCTTATGTCTGTGTGAATATCTAGATAGATGGATTTTACCAGACAGCAGATACACATACACACAGTCTTGCATTTCCTATGTTGGCATGGAAGCTTGTATGTTATGGATTAATGGACGATTGCATTTGTATTTTTATTGTGTATAACTAAAAGATACTGTTCATCACTGTTTGAATTTATGTGACACTGCGGTTTTAACATGGCCTATTACAGATTTTAGACAGGGTCTGAAAGCAAGTTTTCAAAAAACTTTCTGAAGAGAAGATAGAAAAGTGTGGGTCGCTGTGCTTTTCCCTAGTTTAATGGCTACAGGAACAAAGATCTAGTGAAGGTCTTGTTCAGATCTTATTAAGAGGATGCCCATCCCTCTCAATCACCCAGCACAACAGTATATTGTGGACATGTTCTTCTCTGAACTTACTTTTTAATGATTCATTCTGTTGAAATGATCTAGACTCACTTCTACTCTTTTACATCTCTTTCTCCCTGAAAATAATTATTTTCGTATTACTTTGTTTGTCACCTCTTAGTGCCAGATCTCTCTATCTCCTCTGTATATAAGGATCCCAGTCTACCTTTATTTTCACTGCTTTCTTTTGAATTGCTGGTAAGCAGCGATCTGCCTCCAGAGAACAGAATCCTCAAAGCATACTTCTTGTCATCCACCCACACTTGGACTATCTGCTGCTCTGGAGAGATCCAGTAACTAAACAGAGTTGTCAGTGTTTTCAAAACCCACATCTGCAGAATCCTTCCTGGTAAGGGTGATGGGTGGTTTTTTAAACCATGTTGGCCCCATGAGTGTTCCAGGCTAATTCCACTGTTGTCTCTGTCTCAACCCACTTCTGCCATGGCCCTAGGGATGCAAATGGCAGGAATCCTCAGCACTGTGGTGCAGGATTTCACCTGCAAATCTCGCGAGGGTATCCTGAGCAAAAAAAGTCTGAGCAAAAGAACAATATATGAATGGACACAGCAAACAGTAGTCCTCAGCCACAAATCCTGCTAGATTCTGATGGCCCTAAACGTAGCAGCTGCTGCCATTGCACCTTCTGATAACACCTACAGCTGCAGAGTCAGGATCCTGAATGTACAGTTGACTCTTATGGATTCTCTATCCCTCTTAATACCTTCTGTTCTTGTCCTATGACCTCGAGGAGTCCTGCTGTGAGGCACTGCGCCCTCTTGACACTGAAGTGGAGGAATAACTCATGCTGCCACAGTCCATTTTAGAGATGTAACTACTGCACAAAGTCTTTGATTTCCACAGCTTCTTCCATTACAGTGACTGACTTAAGGATGTCTTCCAGGATTTCTAGTGTCAAGGAAAATAGGCGTTGTCCTTTTCCGGCCTGCAGAGAACACTCCTAGGTCATAAGATGCTAAACAATCTGGTTATTGTATCATGAGACTGGAGGATATAACATCTTATTGAATTTGTACCTTTGGCAACATAGTTACTTGTGTGTCTTTCAATGAAGTTGGTTTTTATGTTAACCACAATGTTATTTATGAGGAGATGTTGAAGATCCTATGGCAACTGTTCCTATACAGACAATTTAATTGTGTTTTCCTTGTGGATACATAAAGTTTATGAAATTTCTAACTTGCTATGGATGTGAAAAATTGTCTTTTAACATTCACAGGTCTGAGCCCTTCATATTATCTCTCAAATTTTTTGTCTCCATTGTGGAGTGAGTAAATGTGGGAGTTGGCCATCCCTACCCAAATGCTTCTGACATAGCCAGGACAGATTTCTATTAGCTGTGGTCATGCTGGCATTGCTGATTGCCATTTATTTCAGCGGAGCCTTAGCTGCATTAGAGTTGATGTTGGGAAGGTTTCCAGCACTGACTTCTTCAGCAGGGCCACCAGGAGGTCTGCAACTTCATTAAGCTGTGTGGCATTGCTGAAGACTCTGGCAACAATACTAACTTCAAGTTAAGTGCGGTTGATAAGGACCTTGTCTAGTCAAGTTGTGATGACATCCAAGGTTGGAGATCTCACAACTGCTTCAGGAAATCTGCTCCTCTGTTTCACCACTCTCCTGGTTAAGAACACATTTGCTGGCAGCCACTCACCCAAACACAGAAAAAGAAATTCCTAGTGGTATCTGTACTTACTTGAAAATGTAATTCAGGGGTATGAGTACATTCTTGTTGTCTTGTCTTTAATCTACCAGCACTTGTTTTGAATTGCATGTTGAGAAATACTGAGGGCATGGAGGTTAGTGCTCAGAGCAGAGCACTGATGTGGCAGCACAACATGAAAGACAGAGGCACGAGCTCCTTCTCAGAGTACTGTTAAAGCTAGAGACAATGAGTAATCTTATTTAAACTTTGCAAATAATTCTAAGGTATTGCTATTATTTTCACGGTACAAAGCTCATGTTTTATTATGCGTAGCAAATAAACACACATACTCATCTTTATTTTTGTCGTGGTGAAATAGCAGACAAAAGAAAGCAGAGTGGATACATCAGTGTTTTCTGTTAGGAGCAGTATTATATTGCTTGCTTTGCAGGCATGTAAAACAGCATCAGGAATTGGTGTGTGTTGCACAAGAAAAAAGTAAAGTGACACTTGGTAAATTTGTGTTAAGTAGGTATGGTAAGTAGATATGTGCTCATTTGGAATATGTAAATATCTGATGGAAAAAACAGTTTCCCTTTAAGTGAAGTGATAATCTCAAGAGTCATAGAGCCTTGTGACTGATCACAAGTTTTAGAAGAGACTTCGATTCACTGAACCTAATGTTACATAAAGTTTGTTGTTATTTAATGAGTCTTATCGACTGTAATTTTTCAAATACCCAACATGTGTTACTATAATGTAGGCATTTTCAAATTTAATTGATCTTAAAATGACTTTAAGGCAGTCAATGTCATTAGACAGCTGGATATATTTAATTTTTTCATTTAGATTGTATCACTATGTACTTGCAGTGAAGATGGTGATGAAATGTTTTCCAGACATGAGCCTGGACATAAACTAGGAGCTCTTTGCATATCCTAGATCTTTCTCCCTTTGTTGTATCTTTGTTTTTCCCCCCATAGGTATGTCTCAAATTTAGATACATGTTTGCCAGTAATTAATTGTGTAGATTTTATATACTTGAGATTATTTTATTTCTTATAGAAAGGCAGCTGCCTAACAGCAAGTGATATAAAATATTTGCTCATATATATGCTTATACAGACAATTCAGTTTAAAAATAAGAAAGCTTCAAGATAAGCAAAGATTTTTATGTGTTTCTCAGAAATTAGTAATGTTTTCTTAGCTGCTCATTTTGTTAAACCAGCCTAAACATATGAGTTTGGAAAACTTTGGTGATTTGTTTGTTCATGTTGCCATAACGAAATAATTTATGTAAAAAAGACCAAATCTCTGTGTGTAAATCAATCCCTTTTATTGCTCCTTGAATCCTCTGAGTCAGGATTATTTTAACTATGCATTAGCCTCTACAAGTATTTGATGGAAGAAAAGTTTGGTTGTTTTCCAGGTTCAGAGATGAGAGAGAGGGAGTCTAATGCACGGGAGTCCTGAAATACTTTAACAGCTTGGAACGCCCACACTGACCTCGCGTGGGGAGATGAGGTGTCAGAGACAGTGCAGGGAGGTTTCGGGGAGGAGGTGGAGTTGTTGCCCTGGCCACACAGACTGCCAGCTGACTCACAGAGTGTCACTGGGTGTGTAGGATGCTCAACTGGCCAGGAGGAATGAGCCATCATGTTGGCTAAACCAGGTTAGTTCCTTCTAAAGACAGTCAGAGGCCCATACTAAAGACAAAGTCCAAACAGGATGAGGATACTGCTGCTGCAGTCCCTGTGTGTATAATGAGGAGGATTTGTGCTACCCAAAAAAGAGTCTGTCAGTGCAGGAGTCACAGTAACATGATATCCAAGACTGATTTGTGGATGTGAAAATCCTCTGCATGTTTGTGTTCAGCCTTTCCTGCAATACTTGTTGGTATAATTTCTTTTAAAGGAGGGTCTTGTTTATGTGTTCCTGTTGATGGACCTAATTGGTATTAGTTACATAAACAATATTGGATTAAAAAGGCTATTGTTCTCTCACACGAGGCCATCAATGACTTGATTGCAAGCATTTTCCAGGATATTCCCAAGTACAATAGACTTCATTTAATTAAAAAATGAACACAAAAGTGAATAAGATGGGTTTGTGTGTAGGTCTCATGCACAGTTATGAAACAAGTGTAATGAGCAAATTGCCGAATCTTCAATCAGTGTGATGAAGTTTCTCTTATTTTGAATCATAAGTCAGAAAAAATCAAGATAAATTCAGAATCCAATGCAGCTCTCTCACAAGTGAACTTTCAAAGTCCATATATATTTCAGTTATGTCGTGATATATCTTACTTTATGTGTGAATGCTGGATTGTTCTTTTTCTTCAGACATCTGATTTTTCAGTAACATTTTGTTTTCTGATAGTTGTCACATATTTTTAATAGAAGAATACACACTTTTCCCCCCAGTGCTTTGCTATTTCCTGGTACCAAAGCAGTGCTCCATGTTAAGACCCTGTGCACTCACGTGGGATGGGCTGCCCATGCCCAAAACCTGCTTTGCTGTTGTGCAGCTCTAACCTTGAATCAGGTGGCTGTGAAAACAGCCATGTCGAAGAGCTATGGGAAGACTTTTTGCAGGCATTCCTCCTGCCTCCTCTGGAGGAACATTTAAGCCTTTGCATTTTGGCTCTTGAACTACGCTGCAGCTTGTCCTGTGTCCAGCCACATCCCTTGCTGGACCTGACCCACTGGCTTGCCTTCCTGGCCAAGCCTCCAACCTGACTCGTCACCATGGGATGACTTGGGTGATCATGGACTGTGGCTGACCATGCTTTCTTTCGCCAGACCTGCTCTGCTTTTCCTGTTTGGGTACGTGGGCCCACATCCCTGGTCAGTGAGGGCACTGCCCCTGCCTCTGTTGTGGTCATCCTCTGTTCCTGACTTGCCTTCTTTTGGGGAGGTGGCTGCCCTTGCTGCTTCCTCACACGAGTTCCTTTACTCATTCAGAAACAGGGAAGCATATTTCCTTTCCCTTTACAATCACAGCATAAGAAAAACGCTACAGAAGATACAGACACACACAAATTCAGAACCTTGTAGGTAGGCATACAGGCACTTCTTTTCTGTCCCTGCATCAGTGGCTACCAACACATGCATGTGAGTATAGGTTTACACAGGATATAAAAGATTTTAAGGTAAAGTTATGAATGATCTGTAAAGTCCATAGCTCTAATACCTCATGCTTTTTGAGAGTATCATAGTGGGATATCAAAGTAAATACTAAGAAGTTGTCCTGTGTTTGTCCCTGTGCATTAGTATGACCTAACTGCTGACAGGAGTCAACATGCCCCACTGTCTGAGAAATTAATTCCAGGTTTGTTTCAGTATTTTACATCTGCATCCCCTCCCCAGCCAGTGGAGATGCCATGATGACAGGGCTGATATCTGTAGAAGAGCCACCAACCAGCCAATTGGGTAGTTGTGGCCTATCCATTTTTTCATCTTCCCACCCTTGATGTCTGATTTATGTGGCCATTGTGAGCTAGTCACAGTATAAATTTAGATTATTACTGGGATCATTTTGCCTGTTTACTTGAAGGTCAGGGACTTGTTTGTGATTGAGAGAAATTCTTGTGTGGAAACCAAACATCTCGATTGTTTCATGTAATAGCAAATTATATTTGGAAAGATATGTTTTCACTCAACTTCTGAGGATAGAAATTATTACTTACTTTAAGTAAATCTGCTTACTTTATGAGTCAGAAAAGAGCAGGCTTAAACTTCCAGACCAACAAAAAATACAACAGTAAATACTAAATCTCATCTGATACTGTAAGTGCTCCCCACTTACTTTTGTTATCAGTGTTATCACCACATAGTATTGTAAAAACAGTTTTAAAGCACACTAATACATTTTGTGTCCCTTCTCTCTCAGAAGAGAGGGAGCTTTACCAGCTGTAAACAGGAACAGTAAAAGCCTGACCTTTCTAAGGATATGTAACAAAGTCAATACTATGTCCTTTCTCCTCTTGCAACATCTAAATTGGGAGCTGTTTTCAAGGAACATCGGTTTTGTAACTTCGATAGTGTTCATGTATTAGTCAAAACTAGTCCTACTTTCATACTGAAGTTTATTTTGGACTCTGCAGAACACAGAAAATAGTCCTTTGCCCGTTTTCATTGCTCCCCAAAGAGGATTGATGACATACGTCACGTATCTGTGAGGCTCTTCAGTTAAGAATATTTATTAGATAGCTTTGCATATGATATCATTGTAAACTGGCAAAGGAACAGAAATCATCAAAAATCTTCCTCTTCTAATTTACTTAGATACAGTGTTTTAGATAAGCTCCGCAGGGAAGATGGCAGTGTTTTTCTGAGCCATGTGGCCACTCTATGAATTAAAGAATCATATTGAATGAATATGAAGAATGAAGAATCCATTAACTTAGTCAACTGGTTATATATAAGAAATCCTCCAAGGTGAGCATCACATTATCATCTGATGCCATCTTTTTACATCTTTTTGCTATTCTGGCTCCTCTAACTAGAGGTTGCTAATTTACAAGAACAAATTTTCATTAAAAACAAGAACATAAAATATCCATCTATTACATGAAAATAATTTTTTTGGATCCAAGTATCTACAGATTGAACACTGTCTGAAGCTGCGAACCAGGGAGAGTGGGTAGAGTGTGAATTGGCACACATATTTTTTCAGCAGGTATGTTGCAAGAGGACCACTCTTCAGCATGACTGAATCACTTTCAAGTTGACCTAGAGCGGGCAGAAATTCCTCAACTAATGAGTCGTAGTTGAGACTCATCCATCTCGAGCTGACTGATGTGTTTCGGCTGCCTTCAAGGCTTAATGGAGCAGAGATTGCAATGCTTTGGATTTGAGCATGCAGTTCTTCCAGAAAGGAAGTACTTAGAAAAGCTTTAATTATATATATATTTTTTTAAAATGAAAATCTATGTATCTGTGGTGCTACTGTCTATACAGTATGTGTTTGTGTATATCTATATCTGTACCCTATATATGTATAGTATATATGTGTGGGTGTGTAGTAATATCTAACATAAAAGGACCACCTTGGTTGAAAAAATGCCTGTTATCTCAATGAGGAACACAACTAACTCTTGGCTCAACAATTCCCTTGCAGTGTAAGAGTTTCAGTGTTTTCGGCAGGAGTTCTGAGCCTGCCTGGGTTCTCTCTGGATGCAGGTAACCTTGGTGGCCCACAGCTCTACATGGGCAGTGCTACTATATGAGCATACACTTTGTACAATCAAAGGCAATGCAGAATAGATGCTCTACTTGCTGCTGAAAAGTACTCTTTGGTAGCAAAACTGGATGTAGAGTCCTGCATATTAGTCTGATGTAGGGTATGATCAATGAGTCAAACCTTCTGCATTTATGGAAGAGAATATTCCAAGTGCTTGGACTCAAAAGTATCGTGGAGGCAGGGAACAACTGATTTTTATTTTTCTAGCAAAATGCTTTTTTCTTTTTTTATCTCCTTTGGTGAATTTCTGTGATTTTTCCTGTTGCAACAGCTCTCAGAAAAAAAGCAAGAAATGAGCAAGGAAAAAAGTGATGATTTGACTGGGGATTTCATTATTAAATAGTATTATTTCCCTTTTACATAATGTTGTTGGGCTGCCCTGTGAACATGAGTTAGGAAGCAATATCTTTGTATGAACTCCATATGATTATGTAAATGTACTTTCCCAAGGAAGATTAGACAGAAGTCACTCTGCAATAGAAGTACTTCTAGGTGCCAACCTAACAGATGTGCCCAAAACTAATGTCATATCTTAAGATAAGTCAAAAATTCTCACACCAAGGATGAAGCTTCATTTTCTTCTGTTAGCAGCAGAATGTAAAAGTGGGAACTCTTGCAACACTGCAGTTCTTACATGAAATTCGGCAAGATAGATAAACTTCTAAGAGAATAATGCTGTGCTATAAATAAATTTGGTCTGCCTTTCAGGAGGAAAGGCAAAACTATTTTTTAGGATATTGCTGTCTCATCGGAACAATATAAACATTCTATTTCTTAGATCTCATGACATCTTGCATACTCAGTGTGGGAGACTTTGGTCATTATAACTGCCTGAAGCTGTATTTAACACAGAATCATAAACACGTAGATAGAAGGGACTTGCAGAAATCTTGTATAATTCTCCCTTCTAAATGGAAGCAGAAAAAAAGTCCATCTAAGTTATGCCATCACCTTTCACCCACCAGATGGTTTCTTCTTAGAGAAGTAGTTGATTTGCTTGTTTATTCCTGTTGGTTTGCTTGTTTATTCCTGTGTTGCTCCTCTTTGTTCTTGCTCTCCCTATCAAAAAAGAAGATTAATGCTCATAGTTTAAAAAAAAAAAAAAAAAGAGTTATGAAGGAATGTGAATCCTTATCTTTTGCTTTGTAGGTGTTGCCTTTCATGCCTTTGGCTTAGTGTAATGCAATAGATCTACCACCTCTGCTGTAAATACTCAGTCCTCTTGATAAAATTTTCTAATACTTTAAATCCTTTGGAAGCAATAAAGGTCTACTGGTCTATGTCTGGGGACATGATGTAGTGAAAAACTATCTCAGATTAAGTTTAGAAGAGGTTTAATGCAAAAAGTGTTTCTTGAATGCTTTATGATTTTTCAAGAAGGCTGTATTTATATTTTTTCTTTGTATTCTGCTTTTATTTATATACTACATTAACTAAATTCCGTGAAAGTTTGTGAACTTACAGCATGTGATTAGAAGACAGGGTACAGTAAGCTTGGTTTTTGCAATGTCATGTGTTTTGGCCTTGGGTAGTTAGATCCTGGGAAAGTGGTACAATGATAACTGCTACTAATACTGCACTTTTTTGGGTAGGATTTGACTGCTATTTAAAGATAGCTTAATGTTTGATGTTAGAATGTTGATAGTGGGATAGCATGAGTTTGGCTTTTTGCTTCTTTTTCATCTTCCTCCCTAGCACTTAAAATATTAGTGTAACATGTATATAGAGCCTGTATATCCTAAGCATCCCTAGAAAATCCGAAGCTGTTAAAAAAGAAGTTATGTAATGATTACTGTGGGAATAATAAATCTGAAATGAAGCAAAGCAGTAGTATAAGAAATAAGCAATTGAAATTGGGTCAGGCTTTAGAAAACCCTTTTTTTCCCCTCAGAAATTCATGAGTTTGAATTTAATTTCCTCTTTAAAGCTCCAAGCCTTTTAGAATTCCTGGGGTTTGTTTTTTTAGCTTTTATTTACTTGAACTTTACAGGACAAAAAAAAAAATCCCCACTTTAAAACGAACAAGCAAAAATCCCTAAACTCTGTTGCACAACTCAGGAATTGTAACTGTAAGGAACAAACTAAATTGCATGAGCCTTTTGATGAAGTCATATGAACTGGCAACTAATATTTCAAGTGCAATTAGAAAGATGTCTCAAGACAGAACAGGTTTTAGTACAAATATGACTAGATAGTTTTCCATATCTGCTGTGCTACAGACCTCATCAGTTGTCTTAAACCAAAATCTGTGTATTTTAATGGTTCATCTTTAGGTTTTCACTAAAAAGTTTTCAATAGAAGTTTTATTGACACCCCAAAGAATGCCTAGAACATGCATTCATCTAATAAAACTAAAATATGCTATACCATATTATCATAAGTAAACATAATATTTTAGGAAAAAAATGGGAGAAAATGTAGCCGTTTTATGCTACAAAAATTGGCATCAAGAACAGCAAAATAACAAGCGTCCTTGCATAGAATAATCTGAAGAGTTACATGTTTGTAATGAAGCCTCTTCTTCTCGGGGGCTCAGAAATCAAGGTATTTTTTATGAACCACTTCTGGGTCATATCCAGAAATTGAACCTTCATCTGGCAAAATCAGAACACATTGGCATAATTTATGCTTTTAACAAATAATGTTTTAACATTTCATGCATTCTGCAATTACTGAGAAGAGATCTAGGGTGACCTAGATTTTTTAATATGACCCTACATCTGTTTCAGAGAGTGGGCTCTGTCAAGCAGCACTTCTGTGAGTCAATTAGAGTATTTAGTTGTTCAGATGAGGCAAACCTTATCAAACTAGTCAGTAACCAATCTTTTTGTTAAAGTATCTACATAACTCAGGAATTCTGAATACACCAGAATCTTCCTATCTGTGTTCCTTATTATGTCTATTTGCTGTCCTTCAAATATGATATAGTGGCACCCCATCTTCAGTTGAGGTTGACTGTTTTCAGTTTGGTCTTCCCCCTTGGAATCAGGATGGATGCATTCATGTTTGGTACTGCACAGCAGGCAGCTGAATCAGATGGCGCAGAAGGAGTTACTAAGTCAGGAGTGGGTTCTGGATCTTACAGACTTTTAGTGACCATATTATAATTTAGCACAGTGTTTGGAGGTTCTTCATGGTATATTGCTATCATCTGGTCATATAAAATAATAATAGGAAAAAAAAGAGGGATTAAAGTAAGGCAACTGCTTATATTTATTATTTAAACAAAAGGCGGAGGGTTTTTATGGGTAGTTATTTGCACTGTGTTTGATATAAATTGTACTTTTAAGACTGTATAAATTATCAGTTCATGAATTATGAATTGTCACGTGCAAATTTAAAATCAGTTTACCAGAAAAATTCTTTATTCTCTATTAGCCAGACCAAACACAAATCTTGTGAACAACTTTATTCCAAAATATCCATACATAAATATGTAATGACTTTTATATTTTTGTTTAAATAACACAAAACAATAGCACTTGCACCATAAAAGAGATAATAATACTGCATGCATTTACATGATCTCATGCCCATGGCAAGATTCCTTCTTAAGAAAAGATAAAACCTAATAAATAATGACAGCCTCTAAGACTTGGTTTTTAAGGGACAGCCTTTTTAAAAAATCATAAATGTATGAGGATTAATCACTGTGTTTCTATAAAAAGGCAATTCCTCATTTCTGCATTTGCTGCTGCTGGCAAGTCAGCTTATGGCCATCAGTATGATTGCTTTAGGCAAACTGCTGCTTCCATTGCAGGCACACCACTAAAATTTAAAGAGAAATGCTTGCCTAAAAATTTCCAAATGGAACCAGGTGGTTGGAAAGGGCCTCTGGTCAACTCTCAGTTCAGACTAAGCTGCTTGAGGCTTTTTGTCTAGTTGAGTTTTGAAAACCTCCAATGGCAGCAGTTCCAAAACATCTCTGGACAGCCCGTTCCAGGGCTTAGTTGTCCTCGAAGTGACTTTTTTTTTAATTATATCTAATTTAAACTTCTCCTGTTTCACTTTATGATCATTGTCTTTTGTACTCACACTGTGCAATTCAGTGAAGAGCCTGACTCTGTCTTCTCAGTTACTACCTTCTAGGTATTGGCAAGCTGTGCTTTGCTCCCTCAAAATTTTCTCTTTTCCGGCCTTGAAGAAGGACAGGTCCATCTAATGGCAAATGATCTGGCACCCAACCATTTAAACTAAAGGAAATGAGGACAGTCTTATCCAGGGATTATTTTCCTTGTCTTTTTAATTCTGAGGGGTTTATGATTTTTAAATAATGTTTCTCAAGAAGTTATATTTTAAGAGATTGTAAAATAACACTAAAGGGCTAATTAGAGCAGAGGAGAGGAGAGGAGCTTCAGGAAGGAACGCCTCAGAACTTTGTGAAGTCAAGCAGAAAAGAAACAGCCTATCCACCCAACTCCTGATCTAGGGGACAAACTGCTTTGAAAGGTTGCATCATGAAGATATAAGAACCTTATTATGATAAAGATACAGGATATTTTAATGATTTGGAACTAAACTGTAATGAGGAGGTGTTTTAAGCTTTTGAACCGTGCAGTAGAATAGGGTCTCCCATGTTATCTGTTTATCTGTTGTAAGCACACATGCAAATCTTTTTTTTTTGGGGACTTTCATGGATTGCTTCAGCAAGACTTTTTTAAAATGAGCTCTTAGCATAAGTGGAGACGTTTGAGGTACATCAATATTTTTGAATTAGTGCTCATGGAAACAGTATGTCATGTTGGGAAAGGAGAATGCCCATGAAAGGAACATATTCTGCAGGAAGGTCTGTGTGCTTAAAATGAAAGATCTTTAGCATTTATTTTACTAGTGGGTATTCTGATATTCTGTTCATCCTTTGTTTTGAAATCTTTAATCTGATAATGTTCAAGATACTGTTGGGATTTACTATTTCTTACTGTAGAGGCAAAACAGTTGAGGTACTTAGTGTAACAAAATTGCTTCTTCATGTGAACAAAAAAAACCAACTTGGTATTGGTTAGAAGTTAACCAAGCTTTTCTCTGATCCCTTATTTCTTTTGAAAGCCAAGGGAGGGGCAGGCAGGGGGAAAATCCTTTTGTGATGCTTTCTTTAACCTTCTCTCTTCCTGCTTATAAAAATGGAGCTTTGTGTTCTTGACCTTTCTGCCTTTGGAGGCAAAGAGCAAAATTCCTATGGTGCTACTCAGTGTGTTTACTAACAAACTCTCTAATTAAAAGTCACCAAGAAATCCTCTTCCATGCTATTCAGTCTGTATACTCATAACATTAATGTTCAGATGATATTTTTTATGAGGCAGAATAGTTGTGTGTATATCCAAAATTACTTTCTCCTGCTGTCCTACGCGCCAAGCTCACAAAATTTGGTAAAATTACATTTTAAATCGATCTGAATTGAACAGGACATATGCAATCACCTTTTTTGTCCTAGCAGTTGCTGGCAAAAGTGTTTGAAATTATGTTGAAATGGAATCCTACAGAATGTTTTGACATGAACAGATACACTGTAGAAACATGCAAAAAACCAAGCCATTCTGTTATAACAAGTGTCTCTCATTTTAGCTTGCTGCTAATGCTTGTATTGACTGAAATGTGTATCTTTCTTCTCCTGTATCCTTGGAGAGATGTGGAAGTTCACATGTTCAGCTGTGATCTTATTAAGAGCTGATTTAAATAATTTTGATATCTCTTAAATGTTTAGAAATAATTACTCTTTTTTTCCCTGTATGGCATCATTAATTTGAAAAAGCAGTAGAACTATAAAGGTTATACTTTAACAGGCCTTATGGCTGTTCCTTTAAAAAACCCCAAACCCCCAAAAAATGAACATCAAGAACAGCAGTATATTAGATATATTAGCTGTGAACTCCATAATTCTGGATAGCTATGAATTGGCTAAGAGTTTCATTTTGAAAATGTAATTACTGTGTTCTAGGTGATTATTTTTTCCCAATTAATTTCATGTAATACCTTTGCAAGTCACATTTCATAAGTGGAACTTCTTTATGTTCCAACTGTGCTTGACTTTACGATTTGCGTAATCACACTGTGAAACACTTGTAAAGAAGACTTGCTAAAATTAAGCATTAAAAAAGCGTAAGCTGATTTTCTCACAAGCTCTATGGAACTGACCTAATGCTTGAAATTTGTAGGTTAGTTAGCTGTTGGTAGTTAAGTAGAGCTTGCATAATTTCTTTAACTTAATTAGTTTTAATTTAAAGCAAGCTGCTAAGAAATGGCGATGGTTGATACCTGATGCCTTTTGCTGCTGGGGCTCCCAACCCCTTCCTCTTGACTACTCCTTTGGCTGCAGTTAATAGTCCTGTTGTCAAGCACTGGAGTATGGTGCCTGTAGCTCCCTCCTGCATGACTAAGAGGCCACATGAAGGGGACAAGTGGCAGTTTTACTCTGTGGAGCTCACTGGTAAGAGCCCTTAGTGCTGTGGCTACGCCCTGCACTGCGCTCAGCCGCCAGTCGCATCCTGGGTGTGGCTGTAAATCGTGCTCTGATGTTCAAAGCCCTAAATGGGCTCACACGGCGTTATCTATGTCGTCTCTATGCCTGTCGTCTCTATGGAAGCTTCTCCCAAAGGAATGAAACTGCTGAAGTATAGGCTTGGTCTCTACTTTTTGAAATACTCAGTCATTAGACAGGACGTTGAAGGTTTTTTAGTCGTCAGAAAAAGGCAGACCTGTTATTTGTTTCGGTTGGCTTCTTCAATTATCCCTCTAACAGTTACGGGTGTAAAATTGCTCCTTCTAATAAGCTTCCAGAATAAATAAAATAGGTTCAACTCTTTAAAGTAAGCAGCTTAGTTTCAAAGCCATGGCAGGGGATAGACAGAGAAACTGTTTGCTGCTGTAGGTAATGCTGTTTCTACGTGTCTGTGCACATGTGCTTGCACACATGTGCATGTACCATGTGCACACACATCAAAACATTAGTGAAGTAGGCTATGTGCATATATATCATTTTGAAGGAAGATCTTTGCATACTGCTATTTCTACACACACACACACGTTTAGAAAGGAAAAGCTAATTAAGGATGTAAATTCAGGAGTTCACAAACTAAGAATGCCCATAATTGACGGTGGTGGCTTTGCAAAAGTAGTTTGGTTCCTTTCAGTGTTTGCATCATCCTACAGGTTTTCCACAGGATTTTCACAGAGTCATCCTATGTTGTAATTGCAACATTCAAATCAAATTTCAAAGTACACTTGGTTCTGACATGGGCTTTGCCATTATATTAATTGCTGTGATTTCAAAAGGTTTTACAAATATATATTTTCATAATATGTTTTCATTTTGTTGTACAGATAATCTAACTTTAGATGTCCAGTCTCCAATACCTAGAACTTGGCTCTCAGAGTACTTAATGCTCTACAGCAATTGAAGTGCTGAGAGCGCAGCTTTCACTGATTTCCATTTCAACTCTGGGGGCTCAGTGTCTCTGCTGTTCTCACTTAATTGACAATGGAGGCTTATAGGAAAAGAGGGGGATAAAATTTAAGGATTAACTGTACTAACTGTGTGCAACAGATCTTGTGGGTATTTATAAACGTCTACTTTGACTAAACGGTGGAAGATTTTATTAAAGCTCAGAAAAATCGTTCCTGAAACCAAAGCCATAGACATGCAGATATGTTTTAAGCCAGTCTTCCAGTCAGTGGAGACAGAAGTTTTACCAGCAAAGGGCTGCCTGAGCTTAACACAATACATCTTTGTTTTTTCCATGAGGGGAAGAAACAGGGTAAAGAATGAGTTGAAGAGCACAGGGGTGGACGAGAGACAGGCCACACACTTTTCAAGTATTTGTGGTCAGAAGTATCAGGGAGGGCTATTTCCTTCTGCAAATAGCTGCCAAGGATAAATCAGACCATGTGGAAGACAGCAGCCTCGTATTGTGCTTAGGCTCTGGGTTGAAGATTGCAATTTTACAGGTGTCTTTATAGTAGTGCTTTGACAGAGTTAATTTTTGTTATCTCCCCCACCATCCTTTCTTTCTTTCACAAAACAAAACCTATGAACTCAGGCATGTGAGAGCTGAGAAATGGCAAAATTAGCGTTGCCCATTCCATGACAATAGGAAATCTCTTCTGCTCATATAAGGAGATTTTCATGTATCAGGACAAGGCATTCTACTGCCTCAAAATGGAATGTGGTTTTAAAGCTTAATCTTATAACAGTGATCTTATATCAGCTCCTAGAAACATCCTTGTTAAATCCTGATCTGTGCATTTCTTTTAAAATAAAATTAATTAAAATGTCCGGCAGGGGGTTGCTTCATTGCCCCTTGCATGGTTCACACTATGCCAAAGGAGTAGATTACGTATGTTTTTCTTTATGGTTGGTTCTAATTGGATCTGTTCAGTATTCATAATTAACAGTAACAGCAAGAGATTCAACAGACTCTTTTCTGCCCTTTAAAATTGTAAGAAGCCCCCTTTTATTGTTTCATTTTGCTTGGAGGAGCTATGAAAAAGACATCTGCTGTCTGAAACTAAATTTAAACATCTAACAATGCCTGTGGGTTTGGGGACAGGAGAGGGAAGGAAAAAAGACAGAGACAAGCCTGTGTTGCTAACACAAACTTTCTCTCTGTTTCCCTTTGCTCTTTGTTGGAATAGGATACTTGGGAGACACTAAAGCTTTCTCTTCTCTCTTTAACTGCATTTATCTGAACTCCAACAGAGTTCAAGTTACAACCAGCTCCAGATATCTGACCTTGACAGCCTGTAGCCCTGCAGAACAGGTGTAGACCACCTGAGATTGCATCTCACAGGCTGGGCATTGTGAAATAGCTACAATAACTACTTGTAATGTAGATTTGTACATCAATGCTGCTTTGTGAGTCAAGTCCTCATTAGAGGCCTTTATAGTCTCTTGTAGCTTCAGCCTGGCAAACTGTTCAAGGTGATGTTGAACAAATGCTGATCTGCTCAGAAGTTATCTCCCCTTCAGAATAAATGTTCCATTGAGAGGCATCTCCTCAGTAAAAATCTGTGTGATAAGATGGCTTAGAGCACTGCATCCACTTATGTTCCTAATACCATTAGGGACCATGGATCAAAATTAAGGGCTTTATTTTGAGGTGCATTTTACCCAGGTTATCAGTTTTCGCTTGGCTTTTTGATTTCTTTTTTTCCCACAGAGATTCAACAGTGCAGTTTCACATATGTGTGAGTGGTTGTATGAGGTGTAGGTTACTCTTAAGCATCCTGTTTCCTTGCAGATCCCCTCCCCTTTCCCACCCCTGATTCTGATCCCTCAAAAGCTCCCTCACTCCTATCTGTGATACCACATTTGCAGGTTTTCTGAGGTGACACATTTCCTGTAGGAAGAGGGTTATCTCAGGTGAGGGTCATGTAAGTAAAAATGTGGGCGTTTTGTCTGTAGGGAATTTTTAACCAATTGCAACATCTGTGGTATAAAGAAGAGAACTTTGGAAAAGCAGAGTGATCGACCACTGAGAGATGACATTAAAAAATATTACATTGTATCCAAATTAATCTGATAATATTTGTTGTCATGAAGCAAGTGCTTGTTATTGTTTGAATATTTTTGCCCCACTATCGTATCATATCACATCACATCATGATACCATATCATATGTAATGTCTTTTAATCAAGCATGTTGCATCTTGTTAGTAGCTCTTTTTATACGCCTCCCTTCCTACCTCTACAAGGCTATGAATGTTATGATTCCATTTTGCAGAGGAGAAAGGAAAAACTTTGAGAATTTAACTTTGAATTCCTTGTTTGGCTTTCCTTGAGGAGCTGCTGTTCTTTCAGTTGCTGATTGAAAAGTGTTGAGTAATTTAACCTTGGAGTGGAACAACAGAATAGATTTGGTGAGAGCAGAGAATCCAGAATACCTCTGGCCTTCCTGAATCCCTTGTTTGAGGTACTAGAAGATGTAAGCACCTTCTGCTTGTAGAAGTGGCCAAGTCATTGTGAATTCCTTCTCCTGCATCACTTCCATCTCGCAGTCGTCTGCTCAGCAGATAGGACTAAGCAGAGAGGACATTCCTGGTTGGCAAGCTGGGTACTGTATAGGTGTAAAGAATGTTCTATGGGAAGGATGTGACTTGGGAGGTTATAATTACAATACCCTAATTATTCACAGGACGTTGTAAATGTTTAGCATATAGCTATAACCTTATTTCATCCATATTTCAGTATCTAGACCTATTGAAATTGGACCTTCAATAAGAAGCAAAGATGTCCTAAAAGAAGACAGATAAAGTGCTGAGCAATGTGTATATGTACACTGTGTATTTATTAAAAAAACCCACAAAACCCAACAATGTTTGTCATTAATGTTAGACTACCCATTAGTTTTTGGTTCCTTTTTTTAAAAAAAACTTAAAATATCCATTGCCTAATCTGTATATGGTTTCCTTCACACAGGGTAAAGAAAAGTGGTTAGCAGGTGTTAGTTTATATTGCAGTGTACATGTGTCTATATTATTTCACCTTTTAATATCCAAAGCTCTATATTCTATATTGGTTATGTTACATTATGGCGGTTGTTAGATTCCTCTGGTAGTTTTACACTGATGATAATTACATGCAGTTTCACAGCATTTTAGCAACAAGAAAATATGCTGAAGGAGGAAAACCAGACTATTTTGTTTAGAATGTCTGAATTATTGACATTTCTGTTTCTAAGAGAAATTTTAGCTCTTACATGTGTTCTACAGGATTCAAAATATTTTGCAATTATGCTAACCTTTCACTCCAGAAATTTCAAGAATTCTGAAGTTTCTATCAGAAGAGAAGCCAAAGTGTAGGAACTAGAAAGTACTCTTTGACTGAATGTAATGCACTTTGTAAAAACTGATGAGAGGCATCATCTTGTACTATATGTATGGGAGGATAAAGGTTTGCAAAACAGGGTTGTGGTTTTCATCTTAAAGAGAGTTTTCCTGTTCTGGCAGTATTTTCACTTCTATTGCAAGGGAGCATTTAAAGGGATTTATTAAGTATTTTACCTGACTAAATTTGTGTTCTCTTTCCAAACTACTTTGCGATTAAGGTGAAGGATATAAAATACATGGTCTTTTTTCCCCATTACCTTGTTGACTGTGTGTGTTGACTCAAAGCAGAATGCTTTAACATTAATGTCCTATCTTAAAGGTATTGATAAACATAGATAATATTAAACTGTCTCTCCCTACCATAGCATATCCAGCCATAGTGGTACTCATCCAGCCAGGACTGGTACTCATCTACCAGCATTCAGCCAGGGGAAAGAATGCCAGTAGATGCTGCTGGATTCTCATCACAGGGTACCTATGCTGGCCCAGATATCCCAGAGGTTCAGCCACCTGCCATAAATTTCCATTAAAACAGAAACCAAGCTGCCCAACTAAAACCACAGCTTTTTTATTACAAAATTTGGCCCAAGATACTAGCTGTTATTACTCTTTCTGTACTGGCTTAATAGTTTTGTGGTTATTTTACAACTTTTCAGTTGTTCTTTAATCTTGCATAAAAGCTGTTTATGACATTTCAGTCTCAGTTCAATCTTTTGAATTAACAAATACCATGTTGCAAGTCTAAAGAGCAACAAAGTTTGTACTGAGGACCCAGGGTCCATGGAATACATGTCCCAGTGGCTTTATTTCCATTGAGCTCTCTTCTGAAAGCCTTAGATTGAGCGTGCCATCAGCAAAATGAGGTGAGCTTTCTGGATTTCATCTTGAGTTTTAGCCTAATATAAAAGGAGCCCCATTTTACACAGTATTCCATGATGCAACCCAGATGCTCAGGAGAGGGATGGTGGAAAGTTTCACTTCAAAAGCTCTGTTCTGATCTGTTAACATAAAGGCTAAGGTGAGGTCCTCAGGGAGGAAGGCGGTCAGTCAAGAATCTGTTTTAATAAGGTTACCAAAACCCCATTTTGGTTGAAAACTGAAATGCTGCATTACTCTATGGCAACTGTGGATGCTTTATCCAAGCATGTGCTACCTCACTTTAGCAACCCACAATAAACTTGAAACATCATCCCACCTGGTTGCACATGCATCACAAGATGGGTTATGAATGCAAAAATAGAGTGGTTTCCATGCATTTGTAATTTGAAAGCAGTTACTTATTAATTAGTGAGTAATAGAAGAGAAAGAAAATGGTTTTTTTTTACAGATCAGAGTGTATTTTTTAATGCTGTAGTCCAAAAAAGATGACTGAGCAAGAGACATAAAAT
Organism: Pyrocephalus nanus; assembly: GCA_038380795.1. NCBI lineage: Eukaryota > Metazoa > Chordata > Aves > Passeriformes > Tyrannidae > Pyrocephalus > Pyrocephalus nanus. The sequence continues at coordinate 9,675,500 of CM076261.1, read as the reverse complement.
ATTCAACAATTGTTTGTAGCAGACTGGTATGTCTGATTGTCAGCACAAGTTTCCTTTCCTATGTTTAGTGGCTGCTCTTCTTAAAAAACAGTGACAAGTGGTCTGTTGTGAACAGCTTAATGCCAACATTCAACCAACATTTTTTCAACTTTGGAAAGAGCAAAATGCTCCAACAGAGAATTAACTCTAGGTTTCGTAGTCAGATGAAGTAGGTTTGGAGGAAGCACCTGTAAATCAGTCCAGAAAAATCAGCTGTGGTCAAATGGCAAATATCACACATGCTCTAAGAATATTAAGGCTTGCCTTCCGTTAAGGATTCCTCAGGAATTGTTACCATCTGTATCTGTGATGGCTGCTGGCCATCCCGCCTACTACAGATGTCGTGTATTGTTCCCATATGAGCAGCAACTACTGAAGTCCCTGCTCGCTGGAGGCAGTTTCTCCCTGAGGCCATGCTTTCCAGTGAGTAGTAGTCCACATTTTGAGGCGTATCTTATGCATAAGGAAAAAAAAAAAAAAAAAGAATTTTTTTTTGGTACAAGTTTCTAGGTCAGACACTTGTGTATTCTCATTGGTTGGTCATTTCATGGGATATGTGTTTTAGCTGGGAGGTGTGTTTAAAATTATTGCAAATGTTATTCATTCCCTCAGTTTGACCATCTAAAAATAGCTTTCTAGGACAGAGAAAAGCTTATTTTCTTCTGATAGAATACTTGTATTAGCTTAATTAGATAAGGGCAGTGAGCAGGGAAGGTTGCATTTCCAGTCTGCTTGTTCCTTTGCACCTGGGCTTTGCTGGATGTCATGTATTACTCCACAAAAACACCTTTGAGTGTAATGGAAAAATCCTTGGAAACTTGATTTTAAGGGGTTTTGTTTAATTTGATTTTTTTAAAAAAATCTAAATAACACACTGCATTTGGAGCGTTTTGCTCCCCTTTGAAATCTCTTTAACATTATTAGAGTCTTAGCTTAAAATAATGTTATGATTTGAGTTAGACATAAAATAAACAAATTTTTTTTTTTTAATCCTAATTATACAAAGGAAAACCTCCTGGCTTTTCCCCATTCTAGCTCTAATTGGCATAACAAGTATTTGGTAAAAATCACTGTTCGTAGGTTAAAACTGGAGGTTAGAGATGACAACATATTGTAAAAAACATAGAAAAATTGCCAGATAAAGGATTATATTTACACCAAGCATTTTATCAAAATATATATGAAATAATTATGGCAAACAATCATGCAGCCACTCCTTGTTAAGGCTAATTTTAGCTCTTCCAGTTAAAATAGATATTTCTTTCATGGGTAAGAACAGCTTTGATGTTTCCGCTGTGCCGTGCTCTCTTTTGGCCTGAAGCCAGCGTTGATGTATGGTAGCACAGAGAGTGCACATGCACGTGCATAGAGGGTGTATATGGTAGCACAGAGAGTTGGGGTTTGGCTTTGTTGGGTTTTTTTTTTTTTAATTGTTTGTTGGTTTGTTTTTTTTTACCTAAGCTGATCAGGAAAATGTGACTTCTCCCAGCTAAGTCAGTTTTCTGAGCTGGCAGACCACGCTGCAACACAAGCCCTGTGATGTTAGCAGGGGGTGGGTGGGGCAGCAGGGATGACACCCCTCCGCTCCTCTGGTTTGGCAAGTAATAGTCATTCCTTACGACCAGTGTTCTCTGAAATGGTGTCATTGCAGTTTGTCTGACGCTTACTTGTGGTCCCGGTCCTCAGGAAAGAATCCCCTCCTTTGTGAGGTGTTTTGTTCACACAAGCTAACGTTTACATGTCACTGCCTGTTCGGTAGTTTACGTGAGAACACACAGCTTAGTGAAGCGTAATATGACTGGACAAAGGAGAAAAATAATCTGTGAGAAAGGGTTAATGAGAAGAAAATAAAACCAGATTCTGCTGTCGCTCTCTGCTACAGAATTCACAAAAATAAATTGTTCAATGGCACTTGAAATACTGAATGTTTGAGTCCCTGGAGGTAGTTGACTAGATGCTCTTTCAAACTGATTTAATTGAAGATGTTTAACGCCTTGAAGAGTTTTGATGACTGTGCTCATTTAGTCAAGGAAGTCTAGGCATATGTTTGCAATACAATGATAGTTTTCTTCTTAATTTCTTAAACTTTTGGGGGGCTACAAAATAAGAGAACAAGAATAAAAGATTCTCTGATGGAATCAAATGGATATCTCTCCAATATAAGGAGATTACTTTCAAGTAGTTTGTTTCTTGGGTAAGCAGGAATGTATTTTGTTATTCCAAAGCTGGGGTTCCTATGAAAATCTGGCAGAATTTAGTGTTCCATCAGTAATGGACCTTCTGACTATTTCACTGTGGTGAGTTGTGTTTGGGTTGGTTTTTTTATTTGTTTGTTTGTTTTGTTGTTGTTGTTGCTGTTGTTGTTTTTGTTTTTAAATTTATTATTTTTTAATTCCTTCTAGGAAAATTATTTCACTTGTTAGAGAACTGTGTGAAGAAAAAAACTTTTTTCATTTTGATTGGTCTAATAATTACCAGACAATTTTTTTTTTTGAGCTGTAATATGAACTGTCATGCTTTATTACAGAACATCTTCCCAAAAGGGTGTGTGAATATGGTAGAGTTTGTAAAATGCTACAATCTTAAAGGATATTACAAGTAATTTGGGATGCTTAATTAAACTAAGGATCAAAATTTAAAGCCACAGTGTCAAAAATCATAAAAACTTTGCCTTTTCCCCTATTTCTTAAACTTCAAGCCATTCATCTCTAGGGCGTAGGGTAGGTGTAACAAGACAAAGGGATGATGCTGTCAGAATTTATTTCCTGTGAAGTTTAGAACAATATGATAGTCTAACCATAGTAACTGTTTTCTCTGACTACCTTTGCTACTTACATTTAAATAAATCACTCTTGCATCTTTTTATTCTCAAGAAAAGCAGTTTTATGTGTTGCATTGCACCCAGTGACAACCCTAACCATTAGCCTCAGGCATGTACTTTTCTTCATTTCCCCTTCCCCTGGTTTATAGGGAACAAAAGTCATAGGGAAAACTGGATGATTAGAGACACTTCCAGCTGAGTTTAAGCCTTTGTGCATGTCATGCAGAAATATAATTTAGACTTGCACAGCATTTCTCATCCAAAGCTTTGAAAATGGGTCAATATCCTCATTTAACAGGTGCTAAAACTGTTATAGGAGAGGGGAAATCATCAGTGTGAGGTTTCACAAGAGCGATGAGGAAGACTCCATGGGATGGACCTTCAGCCCCATACACTTCCTACATTTGAAACTGGCTCAAGTACTGGGTAGAAGAGGTAATACCTGTGTTTTCAAATGTGGTAAGGAAGGGCAGTGAGGCTTATTTTGCTGGAGGTTGGAGATGTAAAGATGAGGCTAAATTTAGGATTTGAATTCTTTGACTGTTCTGTGTTAAGAAAATTGTGGAGGCAACCATATTCTGACTTGGAGGTGCTGTGACAACACTTATCTGGACATTATAAACTCTTAATTTTTGTTGATATTTTACCCCAAAAGTGTGATGTTTTCAAAAAGTCAGGAGACTCACCACAGTATGAACATAATGCCTTGACTTTCTTTATCCATGTAAAGATCCCTTTCTATCATTCAAAGGACAATAACATGGTTAGAAAGACAGGGTAATATTGCAATATTGTTTTCATTTCTGAAGCATAAGAAGTCCAAAGGGATTTATAATCCCTGTACACTCAAGTTCAGAATTTCATTATAGATTTTGAGGCATAAATCTACTTAATTGGTATGCATATACCCTTTTTTAGGTTTGTTTTTGTTCCCAAGTACCTGTGCAGCATTCATAGATGGAAGTGTTGGAATTAATCCCTCTCCACCAATCACTGGGTATTTAGTAACTTGGCTGCTACCTAAGCAGCTAAACGAGTTACCTGGATAATACCTCTATTCTATTAGAGGATCAAGTGCTGAGCATTGTAGAAAATCTGGCTCTGTGATAGAGGTTTCTGCAGACAGTCAGGAATGCTTTGGTTTTGTTGTGGTTTTTGGAGGGGTTTTGTTTGTTGTTTTTTTTTTTTTTAAATCTAAGCATGAAATGCATATTGTCTTTTCTTTAATATCGTAACACTTTTGACCTGTGACTGTAAGCAAATCTTCGTTATCATTGCTGTACTAGAATACATGAATATTGTTGCTATTGGCAGAGAGCAGTAAAACAATGCTCAGCAATTCATGATTCCAGGAATATGGCTATTCCGTTAAGGATAATAAACTGTCACAATTCAGCACTTTGATGGCTTTGAGAGCTGGCAGGTGCTGGAATATCTTGTGCTGAGGTACTTCATGCCTGAGGTTATAAATTGTATGCTTTATATATCAATATCTTTTATCTGTGATAGACGTGTGTCTCGATATGGATTTCTTCTGTGGGGATTCCATTGTTCAGAAGAAAATAGAAATCTGTGAGTGACATTTCATAAATGCATTCTGCAGGGTTTTGCAGCCCAGAGAGCAGGTGGTAAGCTTTTTGCTGAGTTTTGGCCACATGTTCTGTTGCTCTTTGTTTTAGGCTAAGTCACCTCCCATGCTATGACTGTATCTGAATTTCAGACCTAAAAAATAGTGCCAAGCTTACATCTTCTTATAGGTAAATAACTTGTCAGAAGTGCCTACTGATGCTTTCTTGAATTATTCCAGCAAATACCAGTCTTTTCAACAAGGCCATTACAAGAGCTCAAAGGTAATTGTGCAGTAACGCCCCTAGCTTGTTACTAAAATATTTTATGTTCACTTAGGTGTTCAATTTTTAAGTAATATTTGTTTGAATGCTAAGGATCCAAATGCCTGTATCCAGTGTTGCTGGTTATAGGGAAAAAGACGTGGAATAATATTCATAAAATTAGGAGCTTTGCAGAGCTCTGTCAGGCTGCAGTATTATGTTTGCGTGACATACTTACAGATCGTACGTGACCTACATGAATAATGTGCCTGGCACGCTAGTAACTCCTTGGACTATCACGATAGTGATATGTCAATATTCACATATTTCATAATCAAGTTACGGCCTTATGTCAAGCTCAAGTTTTCTTGCACATATGACTAAAAAAAACCTCTTTAGTAAGAGTCTCAAATTTTTTGGCTTTCTGTTCACAGGCTGTATGTGTGAATTCCCTTCAGTTTCTGTAGGAAAGAAGCCTAGGTATGACTGAGTGATCTTCCACAAGATAGTGGAGGTAGCTGTGCATGGTTTGTCTTAGGTGGCTGTGTAACAAATGCAACATCCCATAGACATCTTTGAAGTTTCTCCTTTGGCAGGGATGAAAAGGACAACTTTCTTATGGGTGGTTGCTTGACTTGCCATCAATATTCAGTACCTCTAAGACAAGCAGTGTTAAATTAGTATTGCTTTGTGTGTGGTTAATGAATACTCCAGTCAGTAGAAAGGAGCAGCATATACCAGTCTTCTTTTGTGGCACATCACTTTGAAAAGGACCTGCTGAGTGGTTACATTTGGGCTTCTTTCTTGACATAATTGATTTTAGGCATGAAACCTTGGAATTATGACAGTTTGACTGACAAGAGAAGTCTTTTAGGAGGCAGAAGGTCATATTTTTTCAGAGTAGAAGAAGATGGATTTGGGGAAAGCTACAGTCAAACCAGAAGAGTTGTCATGTTCCCAACTCTGTGTAAACTTGGTCAGGTGCTTCATCTGTCTCTGTGAAGTTCATCATCTGTTAAACGCTTGAAATGCAGACCTATCTCTGACAAGTACGGTGAAACCAGCCTAACTTTTAGAAAGTCTGTTGTGAGACGCTGCTGGAAAGCTTGTAAGACACACATGCAAATGTAAAACTTTAACTAATCCAGAATTTGTATTTAAAAGAATAGCTGTCATTGTACCGGTATTTTGTTTGCTTGGCTTTTGTAGTTGTTAATTTTGGGGAAAATAGGTGTGAGAAAGTTCTTGACTCACAGGAGCACAAATGGTTTATATTGCAGCAGGTGTTTACTCACTTTAATTTTTGGATTAATTAAATGGGGGACAAGCCTGTAGCAGGCAACTGTAGTGGTTTAAATGCAAGCCGTGTGGGAAGGCTGAGAAGTTCATGCAAACTGACTCTTTGAGTAGAGTAGTTGCACTATGTAAATATTTTGAATAAAAGTTACATTGATTTTGCATCGCTTCATGACTACCATAAATTGAACTGAATCAAAGCACCTGTAAGGTTTTTTTATTATCTTTTCTCTATCCCTTGTCTGACAAACCATAGGCAGGTATGCGATGTCAGCCAAATGTAAACCAGTCGCACACAAGTTCTCAGGATCAGAGCTACTGAACTAGTCTCACTCCCCTTTATACCAGTTTTCCTTGAGCTGGTTACTTCTCTCTCTCACTACAAAATCTTTTGCTGATCTGATACTTTCATGTAATCTAGAAAAAGCTTTATTCAAAAGGCTGATGTGACAAATGGCAATTTCTGTCTCTTATACAGTTTGACCTCACTGGGATTTCTGGGGCCTGATTATGTTTTTGGTAGTCAGCTGAAGTCTTTGCTCCTTCTGTTGCTTTACCTGGGGAGTTCATCTGATTGCTTTCTATTTATATATATATATATATATATATATATTCAACCATATTTCATCAATTAAAATTAAAAAGAAAAAAAAAAGAAGACAGAACTAGAACAGAAGTTTGTGACATGGTTGAATTTTCTGTCTTCAACTTATGATAAAAAACATACTCTTCTTATTTAAATGGGAGCAGGATAACATGACCTGTATTCGAAACCAGGATATGAATAGAGGTGTATTTAAGAACTTTTAAATGACTTTCACCATCTTTTTTACTTAATTATTGCACCTAATTCTTTTACTGAAGCTTCAGCCATTACTAGAGTCTCCACAGTTAAATCAGGGAATTTAATTTTGTTTTTCTCTGGGGGATGAACTGTCACTTCGGTGAAATTCCTTCAGGTTGAATAAATTCCTTAGTAACAGTAATGATTTGTCATGATCTTGGGAATTATAAGGTATGAACAAAAACTAGAAGAAAATTGACAGTTTTGTTTCAATGTTTCAATGCAGCAGATAAAATGTAAGTTGAGACTGATAGAATAGAATAAATCCTGCTTTCATTTATGCTAATAAATTATACTTCTCCTTAAATACTATCCATAGGGAAACTTCAGCAACTGAGAAACTCCCAAAAAGCCAGCATCCCCTTTGTATGTTTTAGGCTTGTTCTGTGTCTTTGATCAAAAGTTCTTGCACTGAATCTATTTAATGTACACCTGAATAGTACAAAGAATTCAGTAAGTAGGTCTCTCTGCCCACTTAGTGCATTCAAAGACTCAGAGTATAAAACCATTTTGAAAAAGATTGCTGAATACAGTGGAGAAATTTTCCTAGCTCTGAACATATCTAAAACAGACTGAATCCTGTTAAAAGGGTTCATTTAATTCTGTCTCGTGCTTATTTTCTATGAGACCTGACGTACTCTGATTTTTTTTCTTTGCTTTCATTACTGCTCTGACTCAAATAGCAAGGCTCTTTATATTGCAGAAAGCAGTATGTCCTTATTTCAGTAGCAAACCAACATCACCAGGAGGTTAAATAATGCTGTATCTTATGTCTTTATTCTTTGGAAATGAGTGATTTATCTGATTCACTGGAAATAGTCCAAATCCTTGCTGCTTACCTGGAAGCACTTGGGAGTTCTTTCGCTGCTCTCATTTGACAGTCTGTTGCAAGTTGCTCTAATTTAGTGAAGGTCATTAATTTAAATTTAGAGTTGTCCCCAGCCATTAAAACCTGGGTAATGCTACCCTGTTTCCACCGGGGAATGCTGTGGTGAAAACTACATTAGTATACCCAAGGTATGAACTGACAGCAAGACATCTCTCAAAACGTCCTATTTAGACATGCTCTTCCATGAGGTGCTCTTGAGAGTTATGCAGGGCATCTCAGCATGAGGTAAATAACCAAAAAACATATTCTGGGTTATCCTAACCCCTTTATTTTTTTCACCTTTCTTAAAAACATGATCTTTTTCACTTCAATAATTGGACACCCAAGAAAGAACAAATTACTTTGTTAACAAATGGAAATGAACCTCAGAGCAAAAGCTTTCTCCCTTTGTCATGCAGCTAGAGAGGAATAAGTTGGGTTTACATAACGTTTTAACATGCCAGTCTTTTGGACCGTATTACAGAATTTGATCACGAAAACTTGTGTGTGTTTGTATGTTTTCTCCTTATGTGCCCTAGAAAATTTAAGATACATAACTCTTGACTTCAAGGGTGTCTACATATATGTTTATGCCATGTGTTATGATTCCAGAAGCACAGCACGGAGCTCCTGGCAGGCTAATTTAAAGTCAGCAGTAGGACAGGTTAGTCTTTGCGGATTGACTAAGTGCTGCCTAATACCAGGGGTGATGGCAGAGTTGGTGGTGGAAAGGAACTCTGGCCTAAGGAGTGCCATGGCTAACACCAGCCCCAGACTTCCCAGCATTCTCACTGCGAGGCAGAGTGATTCTCTTTCATAAAGTGTGTTGGAGATCTGCTGGTAAAAACTGGGCACACTTAAAATAATAATTGTAGTACACATTTGTAATAAAAAATATTGCAATTCATGAAAGGCAGTGCAGTAGTAGTGCAGATATTGTTGTGGCTGCTAGCTATATCTGAGGGCCATATGGGAAGGTTCAAAATTATTTGACTTACCTTAGTAGCTGGAGCTTTACGGCGTCTTTAATCCAAGTTTAGGGACACAAAACATGAGTGGCTTTTGGAGGAAAGGAAAATTTTAGGGAGGGACAGGCATTTGAGCTGAATAAAACCCCACCTTTGCTGCTGTAAGTACAAGCCTGTGCTTAGTCTTTGTTGGTTTGTTTAAAAATTGAGGCAAGACTAGGAAGGGGATGAAAGCTCAGACAGAGCCCTATTGTGTGTGTTGTGGGGGGGGAGAATGGCATGTGGATTCTGGCTGCTCTCATCTACACTTCAGCAAGGGTCAGGGAGATACATATGTTGAGGGGAAAAAAGGGTTTTTCTCAAAGTGTAGTACTCACAATAATTTGACCTTTGCAAGACTCAGACCTGTTTGGTTCCTATACAAAGGCAGCATGTTTGAAGAGGTTTTGAGAATGTTAACTTGGAGGTGTTCAGTGGAAGAGCATAATGTGGGTCATATAAAAGATTAAAACCCTGATGAACCCCTTTCCAGGAGGCATGCCTCCATGTGTTGGAGGAAGGTATGTGGAATGGAAAGTTCCAGGCAGTATTTGTGTATGAAAATAATCTGAATTATTTGGGGTTTGTTTTTTCTACGTGTGTAAAAGGAGTGTGAGGATATTGCTTTTACATCATGTTTGAAGTCAAGGTATTCCAGCAACTTTATCACAATTTATTATAAAAGAACAGTATAACACGAGTCTAGACTGGTGTAGAAACTGAAGGAATACTCACAGTGGGACAAAATTCCCCTTTCACTAATGATTGCAGCACAGCAAAGTACAAGTTCAATCTGTGGGAAATGTTAATGTGTTTGGTTGGGTTTATTTTTGGTCTGAAGCCATGACTTTCAGAAGAACTTGGTGAGAAGGTGTAAAGCATAATAATGCTTCCTTGTTTATTTTTTAAGTTTATTTAACCACTGATTGATTTGCAAAGGTCAGGTCCTTTGCCAAAATTTAAATCAGTCGGGAAAAAATGTGTTCTAAAATTCAAGGTGCAGATCTTGCTTTATTTTTTTTCACCTGAATTGAGAAGCATAATTTATTATTAGTACTGACACTTATTTCAATGTCATGCAGTTGTTTTGGTATGTCAGTGTGCAACTCTGTGGTTTAAAAAAGCTTTGCTAAGTCTGTTCTTACCCTTGTTTTTTCTACTATAGCTCTGCTTTCACATATAATTGAAAACTGTGCTGGTACTTGTCACTTGTTAGGTGCCAGAAGTTTTTATTTTGTGTGAAATTAGCCAACAGTGCAGTTTAGAACCTGTGATTTCTTTGTAAATAATTGATACTCTAAAAAAAAAAATGGAAGTAGTGTCCCTGATTATGCAACTCAAAAAAACCTGCTTATTTATCAATTCATCCATTCAACTATGAAAAGCTTTTTCTTTTTTTGTTTGCATTTCATTTCTATTACAGACAAAGTGACAGCACTCATGTGTTTAAGCATCAATGAGTTGACTTGTATATTATGCTTCCAGTTATATAGACCTGAAAGTTTTATTTATGTAAAGTTGCATTAGTAGTTTTGTTCATGGAAAGCAGCGTCGACAATTTTGTGGCTTTTGTTTGATATTCATATGGCAATTGGGTGGTTTTACAAGATCCTTAGTAAACTGGTTTTATTGAAAGCACTGAGTTTTTCAGTTTTAATGCAAATCAAAGCAAAGTTACTTAGTTAAGATGTTTGCTGCTTTGTCTTTCAGCAAGAAAAATCTGTGATACTGACAGACATTGGAGAAATATGGTTTTGATTACGTCCTAAATAAGGAGCTGAGCGACTGAACTGTAGCTCTGAATGGGTGCCATTGCAGGCTTTCGTGTTCTGTGAGCTTAGCATGTATTATGAAATCTGTTCATAGTACATAAAAATGTACAAGCCACATTACTGAACTGCAAAAGCCCCACTGCTGATACATCAAAGAAAGCAGCAGCTGTCATCCAGTTTTAGCCACGGTGCTTCTGAATGCCTTAATCCTCTTCCCAAAAAGAAGGAGGCAGAGAGAGTGCACTTTCTTTATCCACCCCCCTTCTATGTTTTTTGAAGCATTGGTAGCAAAATCCAGAAGCTGTGTTCAGCAGCCATCACTGCATGGCACAAGACGTAATTTTCTTTGCATCTAATTTGGACATTTCAGTCCTCCTCATGTATGCTAAGCTCTTTCAAATATATATTTTGCTGAAGTTAGAGGTAACTCACATTGGCTTACTCCCGGGTGCTCAGAATATCAAAGTGATTATTCAGTTGTACTTCATTTTAATTTTGGTCTCCTTCAAACTGGAATTAACTTGGTATTCTTCTTTTGGTTGCTGAAGGAGTGTATATTAGGATTATACTCATGTGCATCTGAGTACACATCTGCCAGTGGAATAGATTTTTATTTTGTGAAAGTTTCACATTTTCAGATTATTTTTGTAACAATACAGATTTTACAAGACAGTGATTACTAAATAGCTTCCCTAAGAAGTGAGCCAGATACACTGCAAATATGTCTGATCTGTTACAGCTGTTTTTAAGGTCTGTGTGGTGCAATGTCCCATCTCCAAAGTGGGTCATGGCAGAATTCTGAGGAAGGGTATGAGAAGTGAGTAAGAATACAGTGATGCTTCCCTGGTATACTTTGCTGTCTCACTAGCATTTCCCGAGCCAGAAGCTGTTCTTTGAACTGAAAAAATTCTTTGCTAACCTTCAGCCTCTCAGACCAAAAATACTTTGCTGTGCTGAAATAAGTAAGCTGCTAGAGTAAAATTTAATGTTTTAAGAATCCATTTGTGTTGTCTCATTTACCCCAAAAGAATTTAAAAATCTGCATTAAAAAGCATGTTGACCAGGATAGTACTGAAAGCCAGATGAGAGAAAAAGGCATTTGATGACAAGGTTTGGCATGTTTAGAAATGCTTCTGTTATTAAAGTTGCTCCCTATTAATAGTGCCAACTACTCCTACATACGAGTCTGCTAATTTGTGTGACATGCTAGCCATCACAACACACAAGGAAGATCAGAGTTTACATGCAATTACTCCGGTCCTACTTCCGTTGTCAGACAAGGATCTCCCAGCAGCAACATTACCTTCTTGTGGCTTACTGTTGCAATCCCATTTTCCCTTCCCTCTTCATTAATACCAATTTTCAAACTTCTCAGTTTGAAATGCCGTCTCTTTACATCTTTAAAATTTTAGAAGCTTCAGTATCGCTCGTAAGGAAAATAATTAATGCTAAGAGAGAAAAATGTGCATTTAGCATTTTGGGATGTTCCTGACAATTTTTTGCCAGCTTATTATGAGTAAGAGGTCACTGGTTGGCTTTGCTCTTGACAGAGCACAAATAAGGAGCCTGGATTCAATGAAAAATGGAGGTACTACCTCCTTACTCTGGAATACGGTTGTTGGTAGTTTCAGTGGAATATGCATGTCTCCACCAGTTGTGCAACAGGCAAAGGAGTTCTTGTGGCTGATGTCCCAGTGCTCACTGAGTTAATATTGGGATGGCCACAGCTGTGTCCAGACACCTCTCAGGTCAGTGAAGAGATGCAGAAAATGAAGTGTCATTAAGTTGTGGGAGGAGGGAGGCATCTTATGTTAATTTATTCTTTCCTTTAATTTCTTCCCACCTGCCCCACAAAAATAGAGGTCATATGCATGCAATATAGTCTTACAAAGTGCAATGTTACTTTCAGATTTGTCATATTAGAAGGAAAAAGGGGAAATAATCTAAAAAGGTCCTGCTTTGTTTTTAAATTATGAATTTTTGTTTCAAACATTGAAAAAAGGAAAGTGGTAGGTATGTGGTATGACCTGCTCTGGCATGATCTGTGCTGTATTACTGAAGTGCTGCTGTAGGTATTAGAGGGTAATTTTTTTCTTTGATTTTGATGTTTCTTGCCCTCTCAGTCACTGAGTTTGTTGTGCAAACACCAGAAAAGTGTGTTCAAGACTGACCTATTTGTCCATGTAAATGGCATTAATAAATATTTCTTTTTTCTTGCTTTTATAGGTTATTGAATCACTAGGGATTATTATATATAAAGCCCTTGACTATGGTTTGAAGGACAATGAAGAGCGGGAATTAAGTCCTCCACTGGAGCAGCTTATTGACTACATGACTAATACTACAGAAACAGATGGGAGTAGGGATGAAGGATACGATGCTCTGGATGAAGGAGTGGAGGATGACAATGAGGACGACAAAGAGGAAGTTGAGGCCATTCATTCCTATAAAGATGTCATGAAGGTACAGTAATGGGCAGTTTTTATGATAGTTCACAGTTTTTGTCAATAAGAAAAAACAACTTAGTATTCCATGTTATTGTCCAGTGTGATACTGGCTGCATCGTTTTCTGATTTTCCTGGTCCCTCTATGAGGTTTGCTTGTGAAAATGAGATGCAATAGTACTTCATGTCTGACAGTAAGCAACAGAAGATCCATGATGAACTTTAGTGTTGGATGTGCCATTAACATCCCAATCTGATTTCCTCTCTGTGCTGAATAGTCAACCTCCCAGTGTAAACACCTGAATTACTTTGTGTACACTTAGATACTTCACGGTCTGTTTCAATTAATACACCTTTTCATTAGCACAGTATTAGTTTAATTATTTCTTATCAGTTTCTTCCCTTGCCACCCTCCCCTGCAGAAGCAGAGTACTTTTATAAGCGTAGCCTATTTGTATGGAGTGAGTCAGGGCACATTATTTCATTGGCAATCATTATGGTTGTAGTTCTTGACCAGAGTTGTGAGATTTGCAAATATAGCTTATGAATTTTAATTGCAACAGGTTCTTTAATGTTATCTGGGCTACTGTGTGTAATCATTTAAAAATATTAACCCTCTGTTTTCTACAGAGTAGTCTTCTGTGCAAGTTTTAGAGCCCAGTGAGCTTTCAGTATGGACAAAGGTATTAGTAAGCAGGGATTTTGAAAAAAATTGTATAACTGGTTTACCTCATAAATAATCTGAGAACTGAATATAGGGAAATGTTCTGCTACTTTGTACCAAGGGATTGAACCTTTTATAGTGCTTCTTCATAAATGCTAAGAACCAGAAGCTTAGTGTATGCCACAGAAATTAAGAGTGTAGTGGTGGAAGCTGAGACTAGAAGAATATCCCAGATAGTCCATCAGAATGCATAAGCACACTGAAACAATACCCCATTAAAACTCTCGTCTTCTGATGAGTTGACATTAAAGAGGGGAGCTCTTAGGAGAATGGAAGAAGGAGTTACTTTTGTTTAAGATGCTTTTGCATCCTCCTTGCATCAGAAATAATGCTGAACACTCTGTACCTTTGTTTATCTCCCTCCTTCAGAGAAGCAGAGGTTGGAGGGAGAAATTAATGAAATGGCCTTTCACTCCCTTGGGACGGGGAGGGCCTGGCTGCTGTCTGAAGTGCTCTCCCCTTCAAGCCCCTGCTACTCCCAGCCTTGCTGAGTCTGTGCCCTTGCTGCACACAGGTGCTTTGCTCTCTCCTCCCTCTGCCACTCCCTGTCACCCAGTTACCTTCTCTAGAAGGGACCAGCAGCACCCTGCTAAGCCCCCATTCAAACTGCTCCAGACAGTGTAGAAAAAATGTAGAAGACTGATGGAATACATTCTCTTCTCCCCCAGTTTGGTAAAATGCTGTGGATTGGTGTGACAATCAAAGTTGGATTGTTAAGAGGAAGTTTTGCTCAGTGCAGAGGCAGACAAGAACTTTGTATATGCAGAGCTGAGAGCAGTGGCTTTGTGGAGGTGATTATTTTGCAAGTTCTTTGTTGATTTCTAACAAGAAAAGATAAGTGTGAAAAACTTTGCTGAGCTCCTTTTGGTACACTGGTACACATCCCTGAAATACAAATGTGATAGTAAAATCTTAGGGTGGGTTTCAACTGTTATGATATCAAAGGGTGTCCTTTTTGTTTGGCTTTGTGAATTGCTCTTCTAGTCTGAGGTACCTGCCTATGTGTATGTTTTAAAATCAGCATCTTACATTTTATTTTCTCATCATGTTTTGCTAAGGATTTTTTATTATTCTAGACATGTACTGCTTTTGTGACTTCACCTTAGTGAACTGCAGTTCAGCTGTCATTTTTACATCATCCTAACTTGTACTCCTCCATCCTTTGGAATGAATTCTCTTTTCTTGCTGTTGTTGCTTGCACCTAAATTATGTGCTGCAGGCATAACTGTGCAAATTGCTTTTATTCCCTACTCTGTGTCGCTACTGCATTGACAGTACTAGAATAGCAGCATCGTTCTGCCACATTTTTGACACGAATGTGGATTTGCAAGATCCTTTCTTCTTGCATTCATATCTTTTTAGGGGCAAAACCATCTACTGCATGTGGCTTTTTCTTTTTCTTTTCCCCCAGCAGTGGTAAAATGTTTCAGGATACACCCTTATTTACCCAGTGACTGTTTCACAACAGTAGTGTGTGGTCTTGTGACCATGAGGTTCAATTATTGTAATTCCTTCTTGGCAAGACTCACTGTGAAGCTTTTTCCTCCTCAGTTCATAGTGAATGCTGAAGCAGGCTTGCTCACTGAATTGAGCAACTGTTGTTCTTGCCTACCCTGCATTCTCTAAATTACAAGCCTGGAAAATTGTAGAGATGGGCTGTGTGCTACTAATACTGATTTTTAAGGTTTTAAACTATGTAGTCTCCAGTCTGGACATGATTTTGTCCTTGAAATGTGATTATATGGTTCTTGCTTCTGCAGAAAGTGTTACTGTCTGGTCCAAGGCTTGCCTGTCACTAAGACTGATTTTTTCACCATTAGTTAACTAAGATGGGCGAGCCTATTTTGTGATTAAAACAGAGATAGGTAAGATACGTGTCAGGTTTTTCTGTACTGTGAAGTATACATGGTCAATACTGAACCCTCTCCTGACCTGGAAAATCCTGAGCAATGTGGTGGACACCTATTTCCGAGAACTAGGAAAAGGGTAAGTGCTAAATAGTACTGCCAAGATCATCATTGGAAAAGCTCCTATTTGGAGAAGACACAGACAAGCTTTTGTGCTGCTTCTTGGTATATTTGGCTGATTTAGCTTGTGATTTCCTTGGCAGGACTAACCTGCTGCCCAGACCTGACCTACTGTTTTTAAAAATGCATCTATGAAGAGAGGAGACATTGGCTGCCAGATGCTTTTAATCTTAGATGTATTTCTGCAGCCCTACTGCAAATGAAGGGAGAAATTGAGACAGTAAAGATGGAATGTTTTCAGACAGATGCTTTTCCTTGTTTGTTTCCCCTATCCCCTGTGTGTACACATCGTGCAGGAAATCTGTACATCTTGGGAGTGCCAGGTTCGCTGTGCATGTACACAGTGACACAAGTGTACATATACAGTAATCCCGAGGGATCAGGAATGCATCATGCTGACAGCACATGTGCATGTGCAGCTTGGGAAGCCTTGGTCAACAGAGGATATAGACAGAAGGCCTGGCATGCTGGGCAGTGTTGGGCTTGCTAAGGGTGTGTGAAGTCCTGTCATGTGGCACCTTTATCATGGCATGGGGCCCTCCCTGATACTGAAACAAGATGATACAGTTTATCAATCTCCCCTAGAGTATGCTCAAACCCTAATTCCACTCTTAATCTTAATATCATCTCACTCCTTATCCCGCAGATCTCTGCAGTCAGATGTTTTTAGCCAACACCACTTTTCATGTTAGCGTGGAGGCACTTTCTAAGCTGCAGTTTATCAATATCTGCTGGCCTGAGTCCCAACCCTAAACCCAGTTCCAGTATTATACTTTGTTCTAGGTCAACACCCTGTTCTAATTCGAGATGTAAGTGTAGCCCCATAACGCTTTGATAGCCGTTTTTATTGTGTGCTGATGTTTTCTGGGCTGCACTGCCATCCTAGCCCTAGCCCTGTCATTTCTTCCAGCTTTGAATGTCATCGTAGCCAAATCGCTACTGCCAGTACTAACTAGACTTCACCTCAGCTCTCCTTCAGAGCAGAGGTGTTGTAGAGGCATTGTCAGAAGTACCTGCAAATCATGACACTAATTTTTGTCACTGCCTCTGCTACCTTTTTCTGCAGGTCTCATAGAAGGTACATAAGGAGGCAGTGCTCTTCATGAACCAGTATCTTGCTCTTACTTAACTTTCACCTTTCGTCCTGAAAGTTAACTCAACTTTAACAGGAACCTTCTCTGTAGCCAAGCCACCCCTTCTTGTCTAAGACACAAATACAGGTGGATGGTCTCCGGTGCTCAGTGGCCTCAGGTCCCAGCTCTTACCTAACTAATCACTTTTAGGTAGTTCAATAATAATATTTGTTGATTCCGACCTAAAATTAACTGTCATCCAGCTGCTGCTTCACAAAGGCTGAAGAACGACCCACGTTCCATCGTAAACAAAACTCTTACTTAGGAAATCCCCATGCTAACTTAATTGGAGTGAAAATTATTTTCAGAGCAGCATGTTCAGTATTGTGTTATCTCACTATAAGAAATGTAAGCAAGGTTACAGTTTGCAATACTTTTACTGGTAGAAAATTATGTTTATGCTTTGCAGAGAGGAAGAATAAGTTGTTTCTGTCAACCCCAAACCCCACCCCCCTATTTCAGACATTTTAATCATTGGCATGGTCATGAGATGAGAAACTTGCAAATCTAGGTGACTCATGTGTCTTGGTAGTTCAAGTATATGACTGACTCCTTTCAGCTGGAAAGAACTGAGATTTACAGTGGTGATATTGATCTGCTTCTGTTTTGTTTTGAGTACTGTGATGGTAGTACAGATCAACCATCTATGGTATGTGTGGAGTTTCAGAGGAAAAGAAAAGTATGTCCTGTCTCAATGCATCTATAGGTAGGATAAGAATATCTGCATTTAGATCTAAGTGTTTTGGAGACTCCCTTCTGAGTTTGAGGACATGCATTATTATCATGTAGATGGTATGACCCCATGTAAGTGTAACATGGGAACCTGTCAAAGAGGAACTAGAAAATGCAGTGAAAAACAAGTCAGGGTATTTGTTTATGGGAGACAGTTAAAGAGTTCATGTTACTGGAATTCAAATGCTCATAATTTTGCCTAGTCCATGAGGTTAAGTTTAGTAAGGTGCAGCTTTCTGTGAGCGTTATTCTGTTTAAGGCTGGACTGGATTTAGCATTTTTTTATGAGCCTGTAGAACAGCATTTATGCTTCATTTCAGAACAAATAACTTGCACTGTATGCTGTAACTCTGTGTGAAGCTTTGGAAGATTTGGAAACTTGCTGAGATGAAACCAATGCCCCAGATGTTGTCAGTTCAGTTTATATTGAAAAGGAATGTAACATCTTTGGCCGTTTGTAAAAATTCTCACACTCAAAAAAGAAAACAATTGATCCTCTCTCTTCTCTTGTTCGTAGTATACTCAGATGTTTAGATGCTAGTCTTTACTTTGGTGGGTCTTATTTTAGAAAAACATGATCTGTGCCTCTGTATGCTGAGGCAGGGGGAGAAACTGAAATTACAGTGGGTTGGAATTCTTCAGTTCTGTGCACTTTTGTTGTCACAGTACTTGCTGTCTTTACCAAAAATTTATCATCTTCTACCCATTTATCTTCAGTTGTCCACACAGACCTGCTGTCTGAGACCCCCTTTGTAATGTTGGGAAATCTCCTATCCCAACCATGTGGGTCCCTGAAAGTTCAACCATCTAGATTTTGTAACTCTTAAGTTCTGAGGAAAGCAGGTTCTCCTTTGGATGTTCCTTTTTTTTGCAGTTTAACTCTTTGTAAGCTGGAAAGAAACCCAAAAATCTCCCAAAGTGATTTTGTAAACACAGTCCCATATCATACTGCTATGACAGGACACCCCCAGGTGGGTGTCCCTGGGCAGTTTGGGTTGCTGAAGGTGGAGTTTTATGGTACTGCTCTGAACAGATAGCTTGTGTTGGTTGGCACCCTCCCTGGACACCCTTTCTTTTTGCTGCTTTGATAAAAGTGGGATCTCTGACTTCAGCAGTGAAGTCCCAGAGACCCGCTCAGGGCCTTAAAATCATTCCCTTTGGGGCTTTTACAAAACAATTGTTGAGATTGGGTTAGCAAAGGAATGTATAGATCTTAATTGAACAGAACCCATCCACGGACATTTTCTTATTCCTTCACCATTCTTTGAGCTAATTTGGAGTTGTCTTAGAAATGCAGTAAACCTGCTATTTTTCTCTTGTCCAGGCAAGCCTTGTACATCATGGTTGCTAATTCAAACCACAGTGTTTCTTCTCTCTGTGCTGTCCCCTTGGCTGGGATCCGTGTCACCTATATTTAGTTCAAAGCATCCCAAAAGTTTATTTGTTTTGCTTTGTTCTTTAACTCTGTCAGTTCCTTCATCTGTGTTGCTGCAAGACCCCTCAACCAGTTGTGCAAGAACAGCTGGAGGACTGATGAAGCAAAACTGTGCTGCTGGCTGGGCCATGGAAGGAGTCAGTGTTTGAAGCTTCTGTACTGTGCAGGCCCGTGGAGCTGAGCTGAGGACAGATTGTCCAAAACAGACCAGAAGTGTCTGTATGCATGTTTGAGTCTTTGTAACATTTGAGCAACATCTCCATGTTGTTGGTTTTAAAATAAAAGTATTTCATTATAGTAGTAGGGTTTTGATATGAAGAGTTTATACCAAATGTACTTGCAAGGAAATTGTTCCTTGTGACTTTGATCTTTCCAATTTAAAAGAAAGGCTTTTTGTTTTCCTTATTTCAATTATTCTTGGAAACATTCCTTCCATCAGTGTGGGCTTAGATTGGAGTGTCTTATTCCAGGCTGGGAGACAAAACCGAATCACCTTTTCTGAATGATTTATGGTTCACAGTAGCACATCTACATTGCTTAAAAACCCCTGTACCCATAATTCACATAATTATACTGGTATAACCTGTCTAAGGTCTAAAATAGTCTGAGGAATCCAAGGAGTTGTCCAACAAAAACAGGAAACACAGATGGGGTGTTCAGATTATTTTTTTGTGGGGGGAGGTTAGAGAAGACCTGAAATTTGTGTGTGGCCCTTATGCATCTAAAGGTTGTACAATAGGGCAGGGACTCTTTTCCCTGCCTATTTTATGCTGTAATTATTATAAATCATTTATACATGGGTAAAAATAAAGTTCCATTTTTTAGTGGAGAGAGAAGGATTCTTTCATGGTAATGGTGTCCTTTAATGCATAAAATGCAGAATTTTTCATGACAGAGTTCCAGTTATCCCTTAAAGAATACAAATGTCTAAAATGTGCGAAGGAGTTTGTTAGAAATAATACATCTGAAATATCAAAGAACCTGTGTGAGCCTGCACGGCCTAAAATAGACCCTGGAGACTGAAGTAGATCAATGAGTGTTTACTTTCACAAGATGTGTTCTGTTTGATCAGATTAATATGAAATTCTAACTAATGACTGGAAATCAGGGTAATGGTCAGTTAACACAGTAAAGCTGTAGTGACACTTAGCAAAGTGAGAAAAGAGCAGAGCCACCATTACAAAAGGAACCCACATCTTCTCTGCCCTGCTGATTAACTCCAGCGCTCAGCCAGGCAATGCAGGCTGACTTGGCCAAAGCTGAAGGGATCTGCCTGAGAGTCTCTCTCTCCAACTCTGAATCCCATTCCCTCTCCAGGTGTTAGAACTAATAAGTGCACAGAAGGCCGTGATGGGTTTTTCAGATTCACTGTCAGCCTGGTAAAGGCAGTCGATCTGCTCAGAAAAATTAGCCAGGGCAGCAGCTTGTCTTACGTTAGGATTTGGCAAAGGTTCAACTTGTCAGAATCGTTTCCACCCTTGTAGACTTCGCAGCCTTGGATGTTTGTGGTGTTGTCAATTGCTTTTTAGCTCTTCAGGCTCCTTTTGCTACTTTTAAAAATGCAGGCCATTCTTATGCATATTCACATGATATCTTCTATTGTGTCTGTAAGGCATAAGTGTTCTTCAATTTCCATGTAATGCCAGCATGGCATAGGGGATATCCCAGGTACTTTATCAGGACTCTTGTATTATTTACACTATGTATGTGATGTATGTTTTAGTAGACAAGTAAGTCAATGGTGACATGCAAAATTGTTGTACAATTCTCTTTCTCATATAGTGTTATATGTTGAAGGTTCTCAGTCGCTGCCCTCACAGACTGTGTTCAAAACAGATGAACTTGTTTCTGCAGTTTTTATGTTGTGCATATGCAGCTCTTGTTTGAAATGGGCCATATAGATGTTCTTGTAGCTTTAGTGTTCTACAGGCATGAGAGAAGCAGGATTTATGGGGTGTGGGAGAACTTATTAATTAGGCAAATGGATTTAACTGGGGGGAAATATGTTATGCCTTCCAGGCTGAAAGGAAAGGTCCAATGGCAGAGTCTCCAAGTGCTTGTCCGCTATATATTTTGGAGTCCCTAATGTTTCTCAGGTGTTAGAGCCTCACAATCCATCATCCCATTCAGGAGAGAAGTTAAGAGAAGTGGCTGTGGAAGCTTTGCCCTTTCTAGTTCTTGCCATGACACAAATCCCTGGATTTGAGTATGCTCAGAAGCTTTTCATGCTGATAGCAGTTGCATAAAAAACTATGTATATTGCAGTTGTCAATATTGCTACTTAAGAGCCACTTTAAGGATGACATAATTGCATTACCAAAGAAAATGGAAGCAAATAGATGCTACAAAATGACTTAATTCCTTTTGTCCTTTAACAGCAACATGGGAAAAATAAAGAAACGGAGCAAGGGCCCTTTAATTAAGCCACTGTGATCTTCTTGCTTTTGAATTATTCAAGAGGGAGCCTTAGGCTCGAGGCAAAGTTTCTTTTGGTGTATTTATTTCTGTGCCAGGAACAGTATAAAAAGAAATTAAAAATTTGGAGGAAAGTTCATAGAATTGATTTAAAAATACCACTAATTGTCCAAAATAATTATCTCTCTATTTTAGCTGTGTGATTTTTTTTTTAGTATGCTCTTGATTACTTTGCTCCCATTATGCTATTTTCTGCTCCCCTTTGCTTAGTGTTGCATGCTGTATTTTGTAAAAATATTTAAGTGAGATAAGGCCTCTTGATACAAAGAAGTAAACAGTTTCTGCTAGACTGTGCTGACCCCTGAAGATCTGAATCTAAAAGGCAGGATATCATATTTATCCCAAAGATTGGTCTGAAGACTGGGCAAGTTTGGCATTTCTTAGTAAAAGTTTTTTTACAGTAAGTTTTTGTTTAAAACATGAAGTTGCAAAATCCTTAAATAATAAGTAATTGAAGCAGTCTGCAGTGGTAGCTTTCAAAAGATTATTGTCTGCAGGGTACACAGCTCTGAGTGTATTTTAAGTGATTGATTCTGTAAATATGTCTTAATAAAATAACACAGTTGTAAAAGCAGTATCCTTCTGGGTGATGGCTTCAGTGCTTTTCTCATGTAGTTGTAGTTTGCTTTACTGAATTGCTCGGGCCATGCCATCTTAAAACTTGTGTGTCTGTGCAGGTGAGTCATGTATTTGTAGTTGTGGAGAATTATTTGGAGATTTTAATCTGGCAGCCTTCCTGATAACTCACACTAACCTGTGCAACAGAATAAAATGCTCTCAAGAGAAAAATTCATTGAATTTACTGAACTTGGCAGGGCATTTATTGGAGAGAAGTGTAGACCAGACTGAATGCTATAGTTGGCTTGGGAATTCAGGGCTTTCATGTGGGGAGGCAAAGCTGACTGGCAGAGCTAAGTAGCAACCATGGCTGCTTGCTGTTTGGAGATCCAAACTAAACCATATAAAGAGGAATATTTATGTGAGGGCTTGACAAGGACAGGGAGCTAAGGGATTGTGCTAAGGGAAGCCAGCTGCATGCGGTGGCAGTGCTTCACGTGCTGCTCTAAGTTGCTTTGTGTAAAGCCTGCAAGGGCAGCACTAGGAAGACTCCTTTCGGAAGATTAGTTGCATGGAAAACAGAGGCATCCTTTTGCCTTTGCCTTGAAGAGGGAACAAAACCCTTTGTTTTGTTGTTATTTATCTATTTGCATCTCAGAGAAAGAGGCTAGAAACTTGATTTTAAGCATTAGAAAAAAAACAGGCATTTGTTTTATAGATATTGCATTCATGATGGCAGGGAAGAACAGGATACTTTGGTTGATTTAAGCTAAAAGAGAGTTCTGTGGTTGGGATTTTTTTTTTTTTTTTGCTTTCTCTTAGGACAAAGCAAACTTGGAGCTGGGACAAGAACGTCCTAATGAGCAATTGTATTTGTTTTTCCCTTTTGGCATACCAGGATTTCTTGATGTGAGCCTTAAGACCAACGCTTGCTTTAAATCAGAAAATTCTCATGAAGCCAGATCTCTTTATGAACTGGTCTCTTGTAGTCAATTCACATCAGTCAGTCCATTATATCATACTACAGGTAACAAACCCCCATATATGTATTTTATTCAGTCACACACACTTGCATAGGTAAATGTAAGATATTGCTATCCTAATCAAAGGGATGAAAGATTATAAGGGGATGTTTGAAAACATGATGGTGTTGAGTGAAGAAAGTGAGCTATAGGGTTTGTTTTTTAAAAAATCTTTGACTTCTGTGGTAGCATTTAATAGTTAAAAAAAAAAAAAGAAAAAAAATGCAGTTCACCATGATCTATTATGTCTTTTCATGGCTGGACAGAAGAATCGTGTCACAGTAGAAATATTTTTAATGGCTCAGAGGTAAAAATAAAGAGATAATATGTTTTCTAGGCAATACACATTGAGAAATAAAAACATTCAGTAATTTAATTTTGCCCTTGTGTTTGCCCTTGTGTTTAATTGTTTATAAACCTATACAGAAAGTGAAGGGATTCTTGTACCTTAGCTTGATGAAGAAAGCTGGGGACAGTTTGTGTAAATCCCTTTAAAGTAATTTTAAAGCAGCTTTTAATGTGACAAGTGTTTAAGTGAATTATGTTGATAGACAGGTTTCATTAATTAAAGTGATGTCATTTGTGCCTTAAACAGTTGTCCTGATTGGAGGCAGTGTAATTGGAGGTCAACACGTGGTCAGCTTTACTTTGAAAGTAACCACTGTGCTCATTTTAAAAGGGTGATGTCAGCCCTTTTCAAATTTGCGTGTGTTAGTGAGCAAAGGAGGAATGTTTATTGCAATTTCTTGCCCTGCAATGATGCTCTTATATGTTTGGAGCCAAGGCACTTTGCTAGGGACTTTCCAGTGAAGAATCTGGTTGCCAGAGACATTTGGCCTCATGGTGTCACCTTCAGCAGAAGTGCTGAAATCTGTCCTTACCCGAAACCTTTAAAAAATAAACCCAATCTGCAAAATAGTTGCAAAAAGTGTACCTCTGAACACTATGTGTTGGGTTTTCTTTCCTACTTGGGCCCACTTTTTGCCACCAGTGGCTGAAGGAGAGAGAGAGAGAGAGGGAAATGTGCCTGCTCCTTCCAGGTGCTCTCCCAGTGGCCAGGGGATGGATGGATGGCACCCATCTGCCCTCAGCACGGCTCTATGGTCAAGAGAGCAGGTAAAACAGGATGGATGTTGTCTTTATATCACTTTCTGCTGTAAAGATGAAACTCAAGAGGTTTGTAATCTCCCGGCAGGTATTACTTCTGCCTGGGTGTAGGACAGCAAGCTGCTGAGGGGAGATAACCAGCAAGATAACTGGGCCACCCCACCACTAACCTCTATTGTCTTGCATGCCTACCACAATAAAATGATTATTAATATTCTTTACCACTCTGACAGATAAAGATAACCTCTCTTTGAGGTTAATTTGGCAGCTATCTAGGCCTTTTAATGAAGGCGCTGCAAGCAGAGTGGTTTCTTGGCAGCTCCCTGCTGGTGTCACGCAGAGTTTGAGGGAACTGAGCCCCCCCACACACACACCTTCCCCTGCTCCCCAGATTCCATTTGAAGTTGTCTGTCCTGTGGGACCCTGAGGTATAGTTAAGGATACTGGCAAAAAATCCTTTAGAAACTCTTAGATTGGGGATTTTTGACAGGAGAGTGATTTTTTTAGCCATCTTTGCTGGCAGAACAATCTGTAATCTTTAACGCTCATGAGTTTTACACCAGACTCTTTGTAGATGTGATGGTACATCCTAAATTCAGTTCAGAGCTGTCAACAAGCTCCAGTTGAGGCCCTTTGCCAGTGTCTTAGGATTAGCCCTTTATTAATTGCAAAGTTCTTCTATGTGAAGTTGATGTTAAGCTGGCATTCATCTTGCTGAAGGTAGCAATGATTGAAATAGATTTATATATTTGCATTTCTAGTTACTTGTACTTTGCTCTAAAGTCTTGTTTATTTTAAAAATAACTGCCCTGAGTTTCAGACTTCAAAAGTGATTTTATCATGAAAAATGTCAGTATAGAAAAGAGTTGCCCGAGAGTAGCAATTGGTCTTTGACTACATTCAGGAGAGTGCTCTACCATGATCACCCTTTTGATAACCTTACTCTCTGTGGACTGTCACTACAGTATTAATTACCTTCCAGAGATTTAATTCCTTTTATATTTCTGCTTTGGAAGGCATTGGTAAACATATCATGTAAAAGCATCTATTTCAATGGATGTGTAGTAGATGCCTCTGCAAGTGCCAGGGGTTTTAAAGTTAGCTTTGAAGTTGAAGAACTGAGCTGGGAATTCCTGCCTGACTTGTAGAGATATATCTTTCATGATGTGTAACTGAGAACAGGTAAATAATTATCTATGGTGCAGGTCCTTAGAGTACTTGGCACAAAATTGTTTAATTATTTTAAGAGCTGTGTTTGAAAACAAAGCAGCCATGCAGCAGTTGACTGGAGAACTAGGAAAATGATTTGCCCCCTTCCATTTTCTCTTTTTCCCTTCGGATAAAAAGATTTTGATGAAGAGGCATCTGGTATCTGGGTTGTGGTATATGGGGATATTTTTATTGTTGTTTTTTGTTGTTTGAGGTTTTTTCCCCCTTTAACTATTCTCTGTCGAGGACATATCCCTTTTACTGAAGAATATACTTGTTTCTACAAGGTTCCTTCTTAGATAAGAATGGTAAGACTTACCTGATGTGGTTGAAGTAACTTAAAGTGCAAAATTATTTTATGTTAATTAAAACCAAGGTAATAAGAGTTGGAAGATTTCTTCAAAACAAAAATGTGTTTGTATTCCAATGCATCTTTTTCTGAGTGTGCAATTGAATTTATTTCCAAAAGAATGCTCAGTATCTGAAAGTTCAAGTAGCTTTTTCTTGAAAATATAACAGTGTTTGCTTTTGCCATCAGAGATTGGTCCAGGTGCATGGCTTTGCATCCTTCTACAAGTAGCATATTTTGAAATAATCAAGATAACTATTAGAAAGAACAGCCAAACCCAAGAGAAGGGAAAGAAATGTTCTTGCATTTAGTTTATTAGCAAGAGACAATCTCTCTTGCTTTATATTTTGAGTTCTCGTGTTGAGGTCTGTGTTGTTCATCCTTTTTAGAAGCAAGGACTCTTGCTATCCCCTCCAAGGAATCATTTTGTTTAAAAATTAATATATTTTAAGAATGGAGCAAGAGGTCAGCCTTTGGATTGTACTAGAATCTTCACAATCTCTTAATCAGAAATAATTACATTCACATTTCATATCTATTTTTATGAGTTCAGGACTTAAGATTTCAAGAATACTACCAATTACTACAAGATGCATAATTCTACAATGCACAATACTACCAATTACTACAAGATGCATAATTCACTACAGTTTTCCATTCTGAATTTTCATATGGAGACCAAGATATTTTTAGCAGAAAGAAGTGCAAATGGACCAACAGAACAGGGACAGGATGGAAAAATATGCTGTGGCATCATATGTGATTTGGTCAGCTACAACTCTGATCCAGAATTTTTTAATTTTTCTGATCAGAAAAGATTCCTGACCAGATCAGTGGGCTTTACATTGACCTCAGATGCACTGGCAAAATAAAATTAATAATTCCCAGTGTCACAAGGGTGAGAGATTATATGCAAACACTGACTGCAAGGCTGTGACTGAGCCCCTATAGCACAACTACAGTGTAGACTCAGTGCAGTTTGGGATACATAAAGTGGCCTTGAATACTTGACAGGTTGGTGGGTTTACTCCTGTTGCTGCCCTTGGCAAGAAATGTGTGGAGCCAAAGCAAAGCAGCAAAGTTGTCTTTCCCTCAAACCTCTGAGCAGTCAGGGCAGTAGAAACACCATCTGCAGTCCCTACAGATGGTTAATCCCACCTATAATACAGGGTGCATGTCACAGTCATTGACTCCAGGTAATTCAGTTTCTAGTAGTTACCATACTGGAGGCAATTTCCAAGAATGGAGTGTGCATAGAGAAAATGGACAAAAAAGGGCACTACAGACAGAACTGAGGAGAAAATAACACCTTTTAAGTTCTGATTCATTGGATATCTGTTCTGCTTGAATAAGCAAGGATCTATATTTGGATCAAAATTACAGTATTACATTTTTTTATCAAGTAATCAATAAACTCTGGGTTAATTTTGTTCATACCTCTCTTAGAGTGGCATATGTTTTAAGTATTATTAACAGGTATGTACCTGATTCCCTTGATAAGACTGTTGCAATGTAGAGTCAGTAGCTATAAATTGTAAGAGAAAAGTGTTAAGCATACTTGCATAGAAGAAGAAGAGAAGGAATTTTTCTGTAGGACCTTTTTCATGCAATCAGAGTTTCAAAACCTGATTTCCCTGACAAAGGTACTACAAATAAGGACTATGGCATACATGAAGGAGTAGAATAGCTTTCCATACACTGAGGTCTAATGGAAGATAAATGAGATTGGTTAGAAGTTACTCTATTTATTCATTGGGAGTGAAGTTTAAAAGCTTGCTATGTTTAGTAATGCTGTCTATTTGGTTAGGCAGCTGGAAATCTGGCTTTTTGGATACGAATAAAAAAGTCGTGCTGCAGGACAAAACATGAAAGCAAATTATTATTATGCCTACTGAGAGAAGTTTCAGCACTTTACATAAAAACAAACAAGCTTCCCACACACACATGCACTTTAAAGATCTGTATGTGAACTGTAAATTGCTGCCAAGGAAAGTGCATGTTTTTATTTTAGTTGATATATTTTAATTGGATTTTAAGTGGCTCATGAATAAACTGCCTGGCATTAATATATTGTCTCTCAATTAGTAAGTATGCAAACATCTGAACTGCTTAGTGATGAGATTGATGGGCATTATTGAAAAACTGATATAACCTCTCCTCTTCACTCTCCTTCCCTTCCTTTTCTATGTGTGCCAGTGATTTCTGATTTGAGAGTAATTTCCCACGATTTTCCGTTGCCTTTTGATAGTTTTCTGCTTTATGCTGTTTGAAAATTTCACTATTTTCTACTGTTTTTCCAGAGGTGTTCTGGTTTTTTTCCAGCAGTACCCTGGATGTAATGACTACTTTATATGCTTGTGTGGAATGTTGGGGAGAAGGGAAGAAAGGAGGGCATTCTGCCCTGCTCTCACTCTCCACTGCGTATGCCAAGCATCCTGGTACAAAACCAGCTCTTCTCTCTTTTCTGCTGAACAGAAGTGGTAGTCTCACTAAGAAGGCGCCCTCCAGCCCTAAGGAGGCCTGAGAAGTGTGTCAGACAACCATATGAAGTGGCATTACAGGGGTGCAGCTCTTTGCTATCTAGGTCTAAGATATTTAATAATGTGAAGGGTGGTTCCACAGCTTAATGGGCTATTAGCTAAATAACTACAGGTAGCCCTGTGAATATGCACAGCCACTCCCCTTCTCCTTTAATTATCCAGTTTTATCATGTTTCCCCATCTACGCCTCTACTCTGCTTTTGAAGCCAGTTTTCTTACCCAGGTGCCTCCATCTCATCCCTCACGCTGCTGCTTCTGCAGGAAATGCAGGTGCATGAGTGGACAGATGAGAGCCACCAAATGTGCAACTGGGCTGTTGCCTTTTTGTGAAGCAGAAAACTTCAGAAAACAGTTGCTGCTGACAGGCTACCTAGTGGTTTTGCTAAATGTTGCAGGGGTTGACATTTCATGTAAAGAATGGGAAAAATATAAATGGTAGGTTTTCTCCCTTGCTCATGAATAATCCCATTGATGTTCCGTTGAATAGTCAAAGAACGGGAGCTAGCAAATTCAGATTACTGCATATTTATATTATTAATTCCTCCATTATTCTGCTAAGAAACAACAGAGCACAGTTTCTCTGAAACTAAGAGAGAATGCAGAATTGGTTTTCACTTAATTGGCTCTTTTGAAACAAGCCTCTTTGAGAAGCAGGATGTTGTTAGTCCACTGTGTAAAGACAGTGTAACAATACACCTAACACAGAATCCAGAAACAGCTGCATGCAGGGGGCTGTATTGGAGGGGTGAAAATAGCGTTGTAGCTTTCAAGAAGAAATGAGGATTTATACAAACACATCTTTGCCAAGAAGTCTGCACTAGCACATAAAATTAGTCAGTCACTGAAAAATTAATGTCAAAATGTCCAGTGGAAATAATCGTCATCTCACAAAAACATAGGTTGACTTTCATTTGAAGTCTATTTTGATAGTCAAGATCTTCATTCTGTACTCAGAAAGCTAATAAAGAGTAAGAATAGTGTTCACCGAGCATGAAAAATACAGGATTGGGCTTAAAAATTGAAATGTAGTCAGTAACATATACTGGAGTGTGCTTTCCATGTCTTAACACCAGTGTAAGTTTTAAATACTTTCAAGAGTGTTTGTAATTGTGTTAAGTATTTGTAAGACTCGTTTACCTAAAGATGGTATCATATGAATGTAACAGAGTACAAATTGTCTTCGCCTGTAATTGTTTCTGTTGTTGGAAAAGGTTCAAGTTTTGTGAGACAGTTCTGTGAGGTGTTAGTCCTGCAGTTGCTGTCTGTTGAAATTTTATCAAGATTCTCATCACTGCCTAAATTCAGTCTAATAGTGTGGAAAAGTAGCTAAAAGACTCTTCAAATAGCTGTGAAGTGTAAGATTTTAAGAAAAAAAGAAGGGTCATGGTGCTCAGTACCTCAAGGCAATTGTTACCTGAAGGGAACAGTGTCAGGACAGATATTCTGTTCAGAAGAATATAATAATGGAAGGGAGTCTTTTACTGTGCACCAGCTTCATCCTCAACATTGTTGAATTGCTCATGTTTTGGTTTGTGTTTCTCAAAACAAGTACAGCATACAAAACAGCACTGCAACATTTCCCAAACACAGTCTACCCACATGACAAGAGTCTTTCAGTTTTACTTCCACGCTGACTTAAGTTTTGACTCAGGAGGGCATTTGTAAACATTTCTTAGTCCATTCCTGTTTGACTTTTCAGGATATATATAAATAATTTGCTCAAGGCCTTTAATCCTCAGAGTTTGCAAAGCAGAGGGAGGTTAAAGATGATGACAATGATATCATACACACAAGTGGACATTTCTTTAAGGATCAAGGTCTTATGCAAAGCACTGTTTTCAATTCTTACATCATCTAATTCCCATTTGCAGTTTTGGCTTTAATTTCAGCTACATGTTAGTCTACTTTTTACAGGCCTGAAAGAGAGAAGCAACTAAGGCCACTATTTTGTGAAATTGTATCTGTTATTGCTAAATGCAAAACCTTTGCTGCTTCATTTGGGATTTTATATTAGAAAGGAAAATCAGTAAAGCAAGAATGTATTTATTAAGTCATTTTATGGGAAGGATCACCTAAACCATTACATTTGGAACTTATGTGAGTAGATAACTGTGTAGTTCTTCTCTTGTCCACCTCAAAGCGATGAAAAACAAGATTAAAACAACAGATATCACAAAGAGAAGGACTTACAGACTGCTGGAGAACACATAAATACTGAGGTAGATGTACTAGCAATTTGCTTCAGTTTCTACAAAACCTACATTTTCCTTGAGGTGTGTAAAATTAACTAGGAGCTCACATGTCAAGCAATTGGACATTCCATGCTACATTTGCAGTTACAAGTGGCAGAGCCGAGGGCAAATCTCTGCCTGAAAAGTTTGAGAGAGCAGCTCTGAACTTCTGGGAAGCAGGTGAACTGGCTCCAGGTGTTGTGAAAGCCTGTGCCTAAGTCGTGGGTACTATGCACAGGAGTGGTTATAGCAAGCAGAAACATCTTAAAAACTCATGACAGAACACTTATTCCTCTGAACAGCCCATTCCTTAGCATTGTTCTGGATAATAAAGTGAAGCAAAATACTTGGTTGAGTTTTAAAATATGCAGATATTGTCTTGGTAAGAGTTCTCTGGTAAGGCATATGGCTCCTTGAAAGTTCATATATATGCAAAAAAGCATATATATTAAAAAAAACTCCTCTAATCATAACTTCTAGTTTATCTTCAAGGAGATAAAATCTTTCAGAAAATAACCTTGACTTGGAAAGGCATCTCAACCTGAGTTGCAATTTTTGAACCTGTTGCAGTACCATACTGCAAAGGATGAGGCAAATATCTAGTACAGTTGCATGTTTAGTGATCTGTTGGGTAAAGTAATTTCCTGTTGTTGCTTAAGAAAAAGTACATCTTTTAAGTCTATGTTAATACTCCAAGGCTTTCAAAACACTTAAGTCTGACATTTGCAGGCTGGTAATATGTTTTGCATAATATCAATAGCCTCTCTTTGTGGCCCATGGGAAAAAGAAATCCTTTTCTTCTTTGTGGTGCATTCATACAGGCCCTCTGTCCAAGATGGTTGCAAGTGGAAACACTTTTTGTCTTTTGAAATCTTAATTCCAGCAGCCTCAGTTTTTTGATGAAACTTCCAGTATAAATCCAGCCTAAAAGGTTTTACAAAACTTATCTGCATTTCAGTGGGCAAATTTTTTTTTAGTTGTATTTCTTGTAATTTTATGGAGGCCATGCTGGCATATATTCACACAAATGCAAGAAATGCTGTTTGATCTCTTCAGATGGTTAAATTGTGATTCCTGTTAGTGCTGCTTTGGCTTGGTGCACCTGTTTCCTAGTCAACTGAGGATGAAGTTGGAGGAGCTGGCAAGGCTATGATATTTACATAATGCCTTTTTTTCCTGTGAACCCTGAATGTGGATGGAAACAGCCTCTAATCTTCTTAGTGATCTAAGCAAAGATTGAATGCTTTGGGTCAAGCTGGGGTTTTGGATAGGCTCAGTTAGGAAAAAAAATAAATTAAAAAATCCCAGCTCTTCACAGTTACTGCAAATGGAAATATTTACAGACTGAGCTAGTTAATGTTTCAGTAGTTGATGATATTTTTGTTATTTCATCAGTTTGCAAAGACCACATAATCTGTTTTGAGCTGTACTTTTTGAGACTTCTTGGAAACAGAACAAATAGCCCTTGTGTTAAGCTCTGGGCACTGTTCACGTTCATTCCCCTTAGGGTAGTTTTAAGTTGTATCATGAGGGATGAAAAGGCAAGTGTCAGAATAAGCAGGACACAGAGGCTTCCTTTCCTCAATGAACTCAAAATGACTGGAAAAGACTGCAGATCTGATTTTAATCCTTCTTGCACCACGTCCTCTATGACATGGTAAGAGGAGGAGTTTATTAGGTGGCTGTCCTTTCACATCTCAATTATTAAAACATTCTGACTGGGGTTTTTGTTGTATGTTACAGTAACATAGCTTTTCAAACACTACTACCATAAAATTAAAGGTTTAAAACTTTTTTAAAGTGGACAAATATCCTGAACTCAGACTAGAAGTGACATTTCATGCTTGATTTGCCTTGCCTGCCTAGATTTTGTGGTATTTTTTCATGCAGAAGTTATAGCTTGTCAGGCATTGTGAACAACATGCAACTACAGTATATTACAATGAAGGGGGAAAAAATCAGTCTGTCCTATTTACATTTTCCTTTTTCTTCAGGCTTACCTTCCCCAATCCAAAAAATTTATATTAAGTCACTTGACTTAATATTACCACGAGGAGTTGTATTATATAATGCATCTTCAAATAATATAAGATAACTCAGAGAGTGATTTTTCAGAACATGAAAGTTAGTAGGAGTTGCTGTCCCTCTTTTAATACCTGCAGCCTAACGTTTGCAAACCAAATGGTCAGCTTTTTATGTGGTTGCTTTTGTAACTAAGTTCAGCAGCAAGCTTTTTTTTTTTTTTTTTTTTGGCTTTACTTTGTGTTCAATAATAGAATCAAGATTATATCCATCCCCTGCTTGAACTTGCCACCACTTCATTTCATTAACTTTTTCAATATTTGATGCAAATTATTTCTTATTAACATGCTTCTAAATAAAGAAAAAAAGCGTTCATAAAAACTTCTGTTCAATCTGTATAATAATAAAATTTATTCTCAGCTATGAAGACTTATACCATTTTATGACCTTTTTTAAAATTGCTTTTGCTATTATTCTTATTCTTGTAAGTGGTGTATTTTAAAATGAAACCCTTTTATCTGTACTATCATTAATAACTAGAAATAGCTTCTGAAAGCATAGTAAGACAGGTAAGGACACAATTCATTACTGAGAGAAAGGAACACAAATTAACCATACTCCAAATTTTCTAATATTTTCATTAAGCTAAGGGAAATATTTAATAGATTCTCTCTTTGTGGTATGTGTTGGCATTGTTGCACTCATTGGAGGTGCATCTGTTTTGTTTTACCTCCCATACACACAAAAGAGTTGATCTGATTTGTTAAAAAGGAAAAAGAGAAAAGAAATTTAAAAAGGGGAGGAGAAAAAAGAAGAAAAAAAAAAAAAGGAAAGGGCGATTTGTTGGTTTGTTTTTTTTTTTTTTTAATTTTATTTTTCTGTCTACTATGTCCATGTGAGTATCCAAAAATAAATTTTAAGATTGTAAGAAAATTTTGGCCATCCATTATAAAACAGCATAAAATTTCGTGAACATATGCCTTGCATTCCCTACATTTAAGGGAAGTATATAGGAAAGAATGAAATATACACACACATATATAGACTTTCCTTATATATATTCTTTTTTTACACCTAAAAGAAGAGAGAGAGAGAGAGGGAGAAAAAGAGAGAGAGGTACAGTGATCAGAACAGGACATTGCAGGAGTCCAAATTGTGCTTGTAAAAATTTGTCAAAGGAGTTGACCAAATCTGACCACTGAACTCTGCACTGCTATTCTAATGGGAAGAAATGAAAGATAGCAAGGGATCTATGACCTCAGAGAGCAACCTGTCAGTGACATTGAACCAATCTAAATCTGGCTGTACTCAAACACAATTGTCAGCCCTTCCTCCCTTTTCCCACCCCAGCAGTGCATTCTCCTTGCTCCTTTTTGCCTGCACTACTACACGTGTATCTGTGCCATGAAGAATAATTGTCTCCTGCTCCATTTCCTTCACATGGTTAATTTTTGTCCAAATGAGTAATCCTCTCTGAATTAGGGCACGAACTCTAGTGCCAGCATAAGGGCATCGGTGGATGCTTACAGCTGGAGGCCACAGGACCTCACCTTTTAGTGGCAGTATGGATTTAAGTCAAATGGAAAGCAATATGGAAAAGCAGCCTGAGCTTTACATGCATTGTGCCCTTTGTAACCACAGCATTCATTGTAATAACAGGAGAGATTTAGACAAGTATGCCACTAGGCTAATTAAGGGCTCTTCTGCTAAAGAGGCTTTTGTCTCAAGCTTTAGTTCTGGAGATCTGAATGTAGCCACCCTAAGGTTTTGGCTTGTTCTTGATTTTAGTTCTATAGCTATACCTACTGCTATATGTATGATAAATAGCTACTATAAAACCACGGGAACAAGACAAATTTTAGGGCCCTGGTAAAGATTTCTTTTATTTTAATATATAGACCAGTATGATATATGACATGGATCCTCTAGTTTTGGCTTTGGGTTGTTGTGGCGGTTTTTTTTAAAGTGTTTGGGGAACAAATTACAGGTATTATTTTATTTTATCTGTTTCCAGTTGAGATTTCCATGTTGAAACTTGGGGGTGATGGATTTGACTTCGGGTAAAAAAATATTACAACAGTTAGTATCTGTGCTGAGCTATTCTACAGTAGTAGAAGCTGGTTGTTCCTGTAACAGAATGTTGCTCATAACATCCCGGTTCTCTGTTTGAAATGTAATGTCTCAGTGAAACTCCGGTTAGAAATGGGAGCTGCATGATTTACTCCAAAAGCAATTCTGGACTGACTGCTTATCAGTAATAGTGAATGATTATTAGTGATTTCGGTAGGCTTTCAGAGTTTTACAGGTTTAGCAGATTTGTTGGTTTGTTTTGTTTGGTTTTTTTTGTAATGAAAGACAATGCCTTGGTTTTCAGAGTTTTTCAGAATGCAATCAACCAGTCCCCTTACCATCCCTACAGAACTCTTGTCATAAAACAAATAAGAATGAAGGTTTAGAAAATACATCCCAACTTCTGACTAAACTGAAATGTCTCATGGATTTGCTTGTGTCTTTGATATTCTGTTGCATTCACTTCCATGTTTTCTCATGCTCTGTAGCATTAATGAAAGCAATGGGGCATTGTTTTGATATTGTTATTTATTTGTCTCCCTAGCTGTGTGCTGCCCACCTGCCAACCCGATCAGAGGCTCCGAACCACTATCAAGCAGTATGTCGGGCTCTGTTTGCTGAAACAATGGAGCTGTACACTTTCTTGGCCAAAATTAAAAGTGCAAAAGAGGTAAGCAGTCAGAGAAGATTTTCTGCTTTTGAGCTCATCCCTGTGTGAATTCAGCTTACAAAATCACTTCTGTACCCAGCCAGCAAGGAATGTCAGATGCTTGAAGAAATGATCTGTAGTGTTTAGAGAGAGCAGTTCTTCAGCTGAGATTTTCTTTTTCCTTTTGGCCTTTAACCATTTACAGATGTCTTGTAGATTTTGTTATTGATTGTAACTAGTTTATTTGGGAATAAAACAGATTTTCTTGTAGGTTAACACATTGCATACATCTACCCATTCCTTCATGCATGTGTACAATATATTTGAGTCTAAAAGCTTCTCTGGTGTTTCAGGGATGTTGTGAAGTGTCAGAGCTTTGTTTGTTCTTACTCAGCTCCTTCCCATGACGGCATTCTCTTTGCTGAGAATTATCTGAGATTCTTCTTGTTCATATTTTGTCCCCAGTCAGCACCTTCTCTTCCGCTGTATGATTGGCTTGTTATCTGTCACATTGGTTTCACAGCAGAGCCAACTTTTAAAAATAGAAAAATTTTCTCCTGCTGGTCACAATGCTTATGTTCACTGCCTGTTTGGCTGTTATTGTTGGCTGAAAGACCATTCTACGAACCACTGCAATTAGAGGGTCTGGCTGAAGAGTGACTTCAAGGATGATATTTAATGCAGATAGTTTCAGATCCAGCCTGCAGAATGGCCCTGTGAACAACTGTATTTACACAGTGCTGGTGCTGGTAACGTTAGAAACCTGGTGGGTGAGGGGAAGAGCAGGAAGAGAAACATGCTTCTTAAAGCTGGTTTCTTCACCAAAGCCAACTTGTCAAGTAACAACGCTTTCATAATTTCCTTTAATAAATCCCTGAAGGATTTTCTTTTCTAAGTCAAGATCTACAGTACCTCTGAAAAGCAGGATAAGATTTTACAGGCTGACCTAAAAATTTTGCTACTGAAAGAGGCAGAGCTGTTCCACCCACGCACACATGCTCCCACTGTTTTCCTTCTTCTGGATCTAGGGAACAAACCCAGCAAATATTAAGCAAAACAACAGAAAAAAGAGGAGTTATTCCTTGTCAGGTTAATGAGCTAGATCAGCTCACTAAAGGGTCAGATGAGCCTCAGAGCAGCACAAGAGAGCTTTTATTCTCACACTGATGATGGAAGATGCAAACCAGTCAGAGGCAAAAGGGGCTGGTGCTCTTTCCTTCCTGGCTGAGATGAATCATCCAAGAGGGAGAATCCTTCAGAGATGTTTTTTTTGCTGCACAGAGTCAAGTTTTATTTCCAAATCTCCCCCAGTCCTACTCAAATGGAGAGCAGTTTTTAAACTGAAGCGATGTCATACCAGGATAATTTGACAGCGTCAGCATGGCTAAAGAGCCACTTGTTTTCTCAATGCTTGTGTTACGGGACATCTTCATCCAGTGCCCGTGATACAGGGAGAAGTCAAGATACAGTGTCCCCATGATAAATCTGAATTTTGTCTCTTGAACCTCAATGTCATTAATTTCACATCTAGGCTTTTAACTACTGGTATATTAATTGAGGGACCTGTGCTGGAAGTACCTCGTTTAACAGCTATTGCAAGTCAGTGTTGAAGCTCGAAGACCCTTGGGAGTTATTCTTTCTACTGAGAGAGGAATTATGTTTCCAAAAGTTCTTGACCATCTTGGCCACAGTGAGCACTAATAAGGCATCTCTGTTGTCAAGGTCAAAGTAAAATATTGTGGGTTATAACCATTTAAAATCAAGTCGTAATAATAATTTAAAAAAATTAAAAGTAGGACGTTTTGAATTCGCAAATTATTTAATCACCTTTTAATTGGGCAGAAAAACCCAACAACATCTGATCACAGCATAGAGCATACTATGGGTTAATTCCAAATGAAAGAAAACATTTGCTTCTCACAGACTATTAGGCATTGATTCAAGGCACATTTAGGTCAAAGGAAGTAATCCTTGTAGATGGAATTTTGGCCCTACTGAATCAGTAAGAGTTACATTGCTGCACCTAACCAGGGCCAGAATTTTGACCTTTTGATTTTGTTTTACTCTGGATCAGCCTCCCAGCATGTAAGAAATTACCAAGAAAATTGTCTTGGAAGCAGCTTTTCGAATCTGAATACCTTGGGTTTATGATGTGCTTTATCCTTGGTGGTAGCTTTTATCCAACTATAGATTTGGGAGGTATTTAATTTTGAAAATAATGTAGTGTCCAAAATTAAAAATCAGGTATGAAGGAAATAGGATGTGGAATGCTGTAAATCTTGTTACACCATTTAAAAATGGCCTCTATAGTTTATACTTGAG
The DNA here is from genome assembly GCA_038380795.1 of Pyrocephalus nanus. NCBI lineage: Eukaryota > Metazoa > Chordata > Aves > Passeriformes > Tyrannidae > Pyrocephalus > Pyrocephalus nanus. The sequence continues at coordinate 9,637,975 of CM076261.1, read as the reverse complement.
GCAGGCAGGGATCTTATGATCACACTGGGTTTAGGCCAGTAAAAGCTGTGGTATTGTTTATGTACTCTTCTGTCTTGCAAACACATAGCAGAGTCACAAGGAGTACAATTAAATGCTCCTTGATTAAGAAAAAAAAATCTTTCTTTCTTATTGTCATATGAGTATTGGGTATAAAGGAGATAAACTTCAGTGAGGACATTTTGTTGTCATTAATTTCTTGTGATTGCATTGGCAGATAACCGTGGGGAAAAAGCAAGTTACATACATCAGCTCCGATTAAAAAAAACCCCAAACTTATACTGTGTAATATTGTGGGTTTGACACTAAAGATGTCAGGAATTTTATACTGTTAGTTTATTTAAAAAAATAGCAGCTTTATTTGGAGATCCTGCTTTAGAATCCCTCGGATATAGACACGGTTGTGGATGTGAGATCAAAATGAAATTAAAAACACCAAAAGGGGGGAGGATATCCTCTAAAATTACTTAAAATACCTTCTCTATGAATAAAAATTACTTCGAAATTACTTGGATTCTCTCTGGGGCCACTGAATGGCATCTGGGTATCTGTTTCCCAGGAATGTGAGGTTCATAGTTTTTTGCTCAGTAAACACTTAAACAGCTACCTTCACTGTAGTGGAAGACGGAGAATTTTTATCTGCAGAAATTCACTTGTTTGGAGAGAACCAAATCTGACCTACCTGATGCTACAGATTTAGAAGGGAAATAAACTGTCCAAGAGGCAGAAATAAAAATACTACTGTGATGCTGTAGTCAATTTGGCCCTCTAAAAATGTGTCAGTATTTTGAAAGTTATGGGATTTCATGAGGGATAGATGAGGAGGTAGGAGGGATAGGTCTGTAGGGCCATAATATGTTTTATGACTAATATATATACTAAGGAGTCATGTGCTCCCCAGTCTATCATGTGAACATCATCACTGTTATATTGCAAATGGAGTGTAGTTTCAGTAAGAATTTTACTGGCATGCATTTGGGTGAGTGTATTAATCAGAAATGATGGAGCAATGAGTGAGCTGTTCAGGCCATCTCAGTGGATGTCAAATAGAATGTTTAAGGCACTTTGTCACATAATTGATGCCATGTGGTTATTTCCAGTCTGATTCCCTGTGTATGAAAGGTCAGCAGTAAATACCATCAGGGAGATGGTATTTTTATTCTTAGATTTCAGTCTTAGGAAGATTCTTAGAATCTTTCATTCATTTATCTTAGGATGAAATGTTTAGTATAGTGGATACACAGGACAGCCTAGAGTTGAGAAAGACATGATACTACTATTGCAAGAGTTTAAAAAACTAAATAACTAAAAATTAGGGTAACAGTAGTAAAAATATTTCTGTGGAATAGCAGCAGCAACTCCATTGGGGTTGAAATTTAGTTATCTAATTTGATCTAACTTCTTTTTGCAAGGTGAGATTTTTCTAGCAAGTTTTGTGGGGTGTTTTTTCAACTTGCTGTCAGCATCTGTGTGCCGTTTAGGCTCTGTGAAAGGTGCCCTTATTGCAGACCCACCCTAGGTACCATTCTGATGTCATCCAGAAGTGGTCTTTTGATGGGCCAAGACCTCCTAAGTCTGTGTCCTGCTGTTTAAGCATTTACGGATGATGACAAAGATGGAGTACAGCTTGTTTTTCATCTCAAGAAGTGAGCTTTCAAAACTGCTGTAGGAAAATTCTACAGAAAGGGGTTTTTTCCCTTTTTTTATATTTTTTTTTATTGTATTGGGGGAAAATGGTCCACAAGGTAGAGAAAAGGCACATATGCGTGGCAAGGGGCCAGATAGTTGGAATAACTGCTAAAAATGGACCTGTGTAAAAGAAAAGATTCATCTTTTTCAGGATCATCCAGAAGTCATTGAGATAACCTTTGTTGGCACCTAGACGTGGAAAGAACTGTAGGCGCAAATAAATTATGTCCATGAGATAAAGTAAATGGTCCCGCTGTGAAGTATCTGAAAAGGTCATACACATTGCTCAGAAATGGCATCAGTTGTGACTGAGACAGGGAGAGGCTATGCAAGCAAAGGAATGCTGAAATTGCTGCTCTGGATCATACAGGGTATTCACCTGTGGTGCTGTCCACACTGAGAACCTACTTTGTTGATGTGTTGATGGGATATCTGCCCTAGTTCTCCTTCAGCTCCCCGTTACTGCCTGGTTTTGCCTTTGCCTGGAACTAATGTTCCATGTGCACTTAATGGCTGAGTGAGCCAGCAATGTGCCCTTGCTGCAAAGGAGCCCTGTGGTGTCCCAGGCTGCATTAGCAGGAGTGTTTCCTGCAGGTCAAAGGAGGTGATCCTTCCCTTCTACTCAGCACTGGGGGCCACAGCTGCAGTGTTTGGTCCAGTTCTGGGCTCCCCAGTATAAGGGAGACCTTGACATACTGGAGGGAGTCCACAGAAGGCCTAGGAAGATGATGAAGGACTCCATCAGCTCTGCTGTAGAGAAAGGCTGAGAGACTCAGAACTGCTCAGTCTGGAAATGAGAAGGCTCAGGGGGATCTCATCAATGTCTACAAATACCTGAAGGGAGGGTGCAAAGAGGACAGTGTCAGGCTCTTTTCAGTGGTGCCCAGTGACAGGACCAGAGGCAATGGGCACACAGTGAGACACAGGAGGTTCTTTCTGAACTTGAGGAAATACTTTTTTTTTGCTGTGAGGGTGACACAGCTGTGCTGAGCACTGGCACAGGTTGTCCAGGGAGATTGTGGAGTCTCCATTCTTGGAGATATTTAGAAGCTGACCAGACATGATGCTGGGCAGCTGGCCTTGTATGGCCCTGCTTGAGCAGGGGGGCTGGACCAGCTGAATTCAGAGGTGCTTTCCAACCTGAAACACTTTGGGACTCTGTGAGCGGTACCAGTAAAGGGTGATGCTGGCCTGTAGCAGAGCTAATCATTCATGAGAGGGCTGTGGGTAATAAGCTCTAAAGCTTGCACAGCTGGTGCTAGAAAACATCATGTGATGCTGGCCAGCATAAAATAGAAGATAAGTGTCCAGTAGGCAGAACTGTCACAGTAGGTTAGACTTATATCTCAAAAATGTTTAAGATTGATGTACACCCTAAAGCATCAAGATTAATATTCCTTCAAGACTAATTAAAACTTTGTATATTTTTATAATTGCCTACATCTCTGATTGCAGGGAAAGTCCATGCTCATCAAAAACTCATCCATAATTTCATTATCCACAGTGTGCCTTGTAATTAAGTTTTTGGTAGAACACAGAGAAAGCTCCCAATCTGTCATCTTTGTACTGTTCTTTTAAAACATATCGACTTTCATTTCTCTCCTTTCTGATGTAAAAACATAATTCTTTCATTATGCCTGGATATATTTCAATCTGATCTGTATGAAACGTAAACGTACAAATCTAGTTAAGTACATGCATAGAAATTAAATTTTTCCATTCATTTTTCCTAGTTTCATGTCATGCAAGATGCAATTCGAAAACAGGTAATGAAAAAAGTCAGGTGTTACTTTCCATTTAACCTGGCTATACTGCTGTATTATTTGTACAAAATATGATAATAGATAAAGTTAATAGGTACCTAAACAATGTTAATGGCTAACTTATTTTGGAAATACAGTCATTAGCCAAGTTACTCTTAAAAGTCTTGTGACTGTGAAAGCTGTCAAATACCCTGCTGCTTGGATTTTCAGAAAGCACAGCTGGAGAAAGAAATGGATTCACAAAGTTTTCTGCTCATAACTTCACTTTTGCCTACACTTCCAAGCCTCCAGTGACTCCACTTTTGCAACTGTATTGTCATCAGGCTTGCAGCCCCGTTGTGATCTCTTTGATCCCTCAGTTTAGGAGCTTTTTAATATGGGAAAGCGTTGCTGGTTAGTGTTTGGTGGGGGAGGATTTGGTTTTATTTTCTTAAGGGGGCAGGCACTGTCAATCAGTATTCCATACAGTTGGCTTGGGGTCTTTTCCTCCTGTTAAACAGCATGTTTATGTTGAGCAGCATGGGAACTATTGCCTTCTCCAGAACTGAACAAAGTGCATCAACCCATACCACTATATGTGGAAAACTTTGTCTGATATCAACTCCAGGTTTTCAAGGACTGATTTAACTGATCCTATCCCCATCTTTGAATTAAATGAGATTTGAGTCTTTTCAAAGAACCAGAGTAATGCTGCTGGCCAAGCCCTTGGAATTTAAACCCACTTTTTTCCCCTGTGTGCATGTTATGTATTTTGAAATTGAGCCTAGCCGTGCAAGAATATTTTATTAGCTTCACAGATAACGGTGTAAGAATCAATTCAATCAGTGAATAAATGATTCCTATTTAAGAGTATAAACTGGGAGCTGCAGTAGACCGTGTTCTGCAGTTGGGGAAAGGCAAAGTTCAGATCTGGATTCCCTAGAATACCGTATTCGTTGAAGCACTGTGTTTTAGAGAGCATTTTATGGAAATGAGTCTTTGACATTGTGCTGAGAAGTGTCTTATATAAACTCCCATCTGTCGCTGAGCACAGAAGAGTGCATCTCAAATGTGGGCCACGCAGCAGCAGCAAATCAAGTGCCTGCTTTTAATAGTGCAGCAAGAGGTTTGAAGACATTTGATATTTTTATTACTAGCTTTGTCACAAAATGAAGTCTTTTTAAAAAATGGCCAAATGATATAATGGTGTTTTAAAAAAGCAAAAGCTCTTAAAACATGCATTTCCTACACTTCCAAACCTTATTTCCTGAACAAATGTCCAGGCTGAATCAGGTCTGTGGTAAGGATCTGAGGTTCTGGGATCATTTCGATCATTTAGAATAACCCTTTTAAGATGTTTCTGCTTTCTGAAATGGAAATCCTTTTAGGGCATGCATTTATTATACTGTAATAGCTTTTCTTAAGCCATTGTCCCAAGGGTAAGTGCAAGTGGCTACAGCAGCTGAGGTTAGTCGCAGGTTTTGGATCACAGCTGAGTTATGATAAAGGGTCTATTGTATTTTAAATGTGTTGGTTTCTATAATTTACAATTGAAACAGAGGCAGAAACCCACTGATGCTGGCTGGGGGTGCTTGAGGGAAATCCTAATAATTCCATTTAGTCTAGGAGTTTAAACATAATCATTTGTCACAGTGAGTTAATTCCCTCCTAAGCAGTACCTGACAGGTGTGGGAGAGTTAAAGAAGCCATCCTAAGAACTAACTGCAAAGATAGAGCACTTGCTGGTTTCTTTTCTCCCCAGTCTTCCAAAGCTTTGTAACTTCTATAATCATGGAAATTCCTTTATTTTGTACTCTTCTCCCACTAATTGCATAGTGGGCTGCACTCAGGGGTCTGAACCAGGTGCCAGGAAGGGGACTAAACTATCCCTGTAAAATAGATATCTGCTGGTACAAGGGCAGCAGCCAGAGCACTCAGCATGAGAATAGGGCATAATAGAAGCCTGGCTTTGGCAGTAGCCTGTGCTTCTACCTGTTCATTTGTACCATAAACTCCACTTTGAGAGATCTCCTGGCTGGCAGGTTTTGCTCTTGCAGTTCTCCAGTGCATGGTAGCTGGCATCACTTACACCCTTGCTTTCTCGGGTAGAAACTCCCCCTCTAGCTATGTTCCAGAGAAAATAATTAGATGGTTGCCTTATTTGGAAGATCTTTTAGCAGCTCAGGGTTTGCTTCCCCCACCACCACCCCTTCTTGTTTTCTGTTGTTAAGAAAAACAGGTTGTAATCTTTTTAGCTTCATGGAATATTTATGTCAGTCAAACACATTAGCCTTTGGGCATAAACCAACCCAGTAAATTGTATGGTAAGGGAACACGGTTACTGAGATGGGTAATTGTCATCAGTCTTGTTGAACAATTGAAGTATAGGTTGAGCAGCTGGAACACGTTATTTTTTTAAAAAATTAACATGTACCTTGCAGTGTGGAAAGAAGCAGTAAATCTGACAGTTGTGAGCTCATTTACTGAAGTTACCTCTTGGTTACAAAGAGGAAAAGGCAAAAGTATCAGAACAATTTTATGTTTTGCACATTTTGAATAAATGTTAGCAGTTTGCTAGAAAGCAAGTAATTTACAGTTCAAAGATACTGTGTTTGACATTATTATTGCAACTGTGTGACACAGAAAAGAAACCCTGGATAGCAAAACACATATAAGCAAGGCATTTATCCGTTCTTTCCATTTTTCTTTTTTTTTCTCCCCTTGGAAAGGGCAATTGCCTGTGAGTGTCAGACTGACTGCTGACCACGGTGCCAGGACAACACAAGTTTCCGCAAAGACATTCTTTCCCAATTGGGTATCCTGTTGTGATACTGCAGGTCATGCCAAAATGTTCCCACATTGTCCTGTGATCTGTCTGCTTCTGTTAGTGTAGGTGATTTACGATTTTGAGAGTCTTCATGTAAATTATGTATTTTATTTTTATAGGGCAATGGTAGTATTTTTTCCTTGATGTGAAAGCAATTGTATTACTTATTAAATAAGACAGTAAAGAACCCATGTGGTCTCTTTCCAAAACCTTTGTGGTAGGTGACTCACATTTTCTATCTTTGCAGCCGGGTTTGGGAGATACTTGCACTGCTAAATGTGCAAGGTAAACACTCTTCCAGTGCATCCATTTCTTACACTGAAATGTCGGCAGTTTGGAAATTGGAAGTTTTACTCCAAGGAAAAAAAAACCATTTTAAAAAATATTTGTTTTTATTTTTTCTTGAAAACTCAGAAGCTGAATTGAGACTGATTTTTCAGTACCATTAGAGGAAGAGCTTGAGTGCTTAAAAGTAAGAAATATACTTTTGGTAAATATGTCTGTCAGACCTCTGAACTGTTGCTTTAGTCTCATAAAATAAAGAAGTAGTTAGCAGAGGACTTAGCTATCCATTTGGAATGTATTAGTCAGTATGTAGAAAAAAGATCATATTAAGCATTGTTAAAGATTTTTTGAAAAACTCTCTGTGAAAGTAAAGTATATTACTGAGAATTTGTACTGCTCATTCCAGAACATTTCAGTACAGAAGCAAACAAAATAAAATAGCATTATGAATATGCAGGAGTTAATGCATGAAAAAAATAATTTGTGTAGGACTACAGCCTTCCAAATCTATCTCTTGCATTTGTATGTATGCAAGCTTGCCTGTTCTTTGATCTGTTCTAACTTTTAATCATTTTTCACATTCTTATTTGTATGAAAGCTTCTTTTGGCCCCTTTGCACCCAAACTTCTCCATATTTGTATGATCTGATCTTGTCCATAAACAGTTTTCATATTTGAAAGATATTTCTCTTATTTACATGATTTTATTATTGATACTTCAGAATCTATATGCATGTTATACAGACTAATTAATTACAATATGTATACAAGTCTGTTCAGCGTAAAGGATTTCTCATAGATTATTTCTCCTCACAAATAATGTTCTAGGAATTTCTCCTTCTGCAAAAATGAAGTCTTGAATTTGACAAATAACAAAAATTTTGTTATGAATAGGATCCTTACCTTTCTGTGTTGTAGCCTAACAGACCTGCCAGGTGATTGTTTGCTTTTTTAATGTGCACAGTTAAATTTTAAGGATATTAAAATTACCATGTATAGTTTTTCCTCGAGCATGTTATTACCTGAAGTACTTTCATACTTAAAACTTAAATTTTTTTTTCCCAGCACTGAAGATGCACTTTTCAAGGAAGAGAAATACATTCAAATAGTATTTCAAGTTACTTTTACAGTATTACTATTGAAGTCATAAAACATTCAGTAGAATACTCAAACAACCTGATGTAAGAGATGTCAAAAATTAAGCTAAAATTTTACTTGAGAGTTATGTCACCATTCATTTATTGACTCCTTTTCATTGGCAGAACCTGAAGAAGATTCAGGAAATGGACAAAGAGGGAAGTGATGAATCCAGCACAGATCTTGATGACTTAAAAAATGCTGACTGGGTAAGACAACAGTTAAATAGTGATTCAGCATCATTACTCGTAATTTATATTTCTTTATGAAGTTTACCTAAGGTGTCATTACCTCCACTCTCCTGAAACCCCACCTGAAACATTGTGTCCTGCTCTGGGTTCCCCAACATAAGAAGGACATGGACCTGTTGGAGTGAGTTTGGAGGAGAGCCACGAAGATGATCAGAGGGCTGGAGCACCTCTCCTGTGGAGACAGGCTGAGAGAGTTGGGGTTTTTCAGCCTGGAGAAGAGAAGACTCCAGAAGACCTTACAACAGCGTTGCAGTACCTAAAGGGGGCCTGCAAGACAGCTGGAGAGGGACTTTTTAACAAGGGCCTGAAGTGACAGGACAGGGGGAATAGCTTTAAACTGAGAGTAGATTTGGATAAGATATTAGGAAGAAATTCTTTACAATGAGGGTGATGAGGCACAGGAACAGGTTTAAGCAACCTGATCTAGTGGAAGGTGTCCCTACCCAATGCAGGGGAGTTGAAACTAAATGAGCTTTATGGTCCCTTCCAATCCAAACCATTCTATGGTAATATGTTAAAATCAGTCTCTGGGTTTTTTTTAACATATGAATTAATAGCAACTTGTGACAAAGCTAGAACCATATGAGTCTAACTTTCATTTCCTGACAGATAAAACAATAGAAGTATCAAAGCAATACATTTTTCTTTAGACTGTTTTCATGGAGAAGCTTGTGCAGTTTAAAAAGACTGGATATTTAGACAGGGATTGTGCTGACTCCTCTTCAGAGGGGCAACCAGCTGAGTTTCTCCAATGATGTAAGAAAAAGGTTACAGGGAAACTCTTAACCAGGAAGTAGCTTGTTTTATTTTCTAGTTTCTGTTCTTGCGAGTTCATAGATGAATATTGTGAGGCTCTTTAAAGGACTTGATTTCAGTTTCCCAGTCATCTGTCCACCACTTTTTCTTTTCTTCTCTCCAGCCGTTCTCCTTCCCAGAAAATGAGAGGGAAGTGTTAGTCTGTGTTGCTCTTACAGGCAGAGCAAAAGGAAGTTGACTACTGAGAAGATATTGCTGGACCCTTAGGATTTGGAGTCCATTCCAAACTTTCTATTTGAAGAACAACTACTGGGAAATTTTGCAAGGAAGTTCTGGGTGACAGTATTTCAGATTCAGTCACTGTTTTAATTTGCATAGTATTAGGTATAAGGTTTAAAACTTAAAAGGCCTGCTTGCAGTATACTTGAAATGGGAATATATATATGTAAGGTATGAGAATTTAAAATCCTTTTTCTTTACTTGAGTTGAGTCCTGCTGAGTTTCAATGAAGTTTTGTTACATTCATTAGTATTAAAAATAGGCTTATATAAAATAAAATGGGTTTTGGTTGACGTGTTAAAAATAAAATAGTGCAGCTGTACATATTCGGTGGTGCCCTGGAGGGAAAATGAACAACTTTGATTTCATGTGAGTTGGTATTCAAGGGAAGGGTATCAAATAAAATTTCTCTCTCTTTTCCCTTCAGGCTCGTTTTTGGGTGCAAGTGATGCGAGATTTACGGAATGGTGTTAAACTTAAGAAAGTTCAAGAGCGTCAGTACAACCCACTCCCAATAGAGTATCAGCTCACACCCTATGAGATGCTGATGGATGACATTAGATCCAAGCGCTACACCTTAAGGAAGGTCATGGTAAGTCAAGAAAATCTCTAGAATTTGTCAAATCCAAAACGTTCTTTTCCTTCTTTTATCTTTTTATTGTCTTTTTCTTATCTTCTTTTTTTTTTTTCCTGAGAATCTTGAAATTATTATTTTCGTAGTGCATTGAGGGGGAAAACATGAAACCAACACACGTAGTATATTTTGTTTCCCACTTGGCAGGCATTTAGGATTCTGAAAGACATGGCTATACATCATATGCTTGAACAAATACCTTGTGGTGGTTTTGTGATAACCTTTAGAGCTATTTCAAAAGTCCTGTCATGCTTTCCGCTGAGAGACTGTTTTAGACTTTTCTTATTGGAGAGAACAGTTCTGTTGATTTGCAACACAGTTTTTGGAATTCCAGAATGTGAAGTGCTACCATGAGTGACACTGTGATGGGAAAGGAAAACCTACAGGGGTTGAAAACTTTTATTATCTATTGCCTGTATCACGGCGCTTGAAAACTTACAAGATATGTTAAGAATTTTCTAGGAATATTCTATATAAAAGAAAAATCAAATCTTCCATTTTTAGAAGCTGAGCTCAGTTATTTTCAGCATATTCTACTGTTGCTTTCAAGTCAAGACAATAAGCCAAAGCAAGCTGGAGAGTGTTCATGAATCTCCTCCTCCTAGATTCTCATAAAGGTGCTTGTAAGATTGGCTTGAGGCACTCTTTTTACCAGAACCGAGTTGATATTTATTGGTGTCTCCTGTTCGTTCTGTCCTTTTGGGTTATATTTTTTTTCAACATTAGGAAGTTCTTCCTGATAAGCTGGCAACTGATCTAAAGGGGTCTAGAAGAACATTTTATATCCCTTTTTCAGAGGCATGTATTTGGTCAATATCAATATTTATACCTTGCATTTACTTATCTTCCCCTGTCATTAGTTACAATGGAAGCATTGTCTTAGAATATTCAGTGTTCAAATGTATCTCCTTTCCTGACAAATTCTCACACAGTCTTTGATAGTGAGAAAGCCATGATTCCCCCAGAAAAAATCAGAGAGGGGGTAGGGAGACAGACGAGAGAGGCAAAAGGTGTGTGGCATAAATACCTTTTATGTTTGAGCTGAAAGTACTTTTCTAATTGAGATCTGGGTTTAGGCTATCCAATTGTATTTATCTTCTGCAGCAGATGCCGCTTAAATGTTAAATCAAGAGGGTAAAATACAAACCCAGGTAATGATGTTATCTGTCTTTCCCCTAACAGTTCAGAGAACTGTGCTAAGTGTTCCTTCTACCTGCTGCAAAAGAGGAACAGTCCCCTCAGGACCTTGATTACTGTATGCAGTCAGAATAGTAGTTTTGCTTGAATGGGAACCCCTGGGTCATCTAATTTTGCTTTTGTCAGACTAGCTTTTAATTCATCTTCTGCTAAGTAAGCTCCTGCCTCTTCAGAAAAGATTTTCTTCATTGTATGGTATGTCTTGGAGGCACAACTGCTCCTCTACTCATCCAGACTCTCACTGTGTACAAAATCCCTGCAAGGATCTATTTTTGGCCTGCTGTCTGTCAACTAGATAGATTGTGAAAGTGAACTCTGGGCATAAATGTGAATTGGGATTAAATCTGCTGCAGGTACAGTACCTGTAGGACTATCTGTGGTGCAATTGCTGGCTCAGTCTGACAACTGATTCTGACATCATGCTAGAAAAATCACTTTTTTCTTATTGGAAACCCTAAATTAAGTAACTTGAACCCTGCTGCAGGGTTTGCTTGAAGACTGTGCAAAGCATGTTCAATAATAAAGAGTGTAGCTTGATAGGGAATGTGCAGAGCCTGAAGAATTCACATAGAATTACAGATTTCATTAGATTGCATAAATACAGCATCTTTTAGCTGATTGTCATGGGTCAAAGCTGATTGTATGTATTCCCATCAGAGAAAACCATTGTGGTTCTTGAGAAGAAGAGAAAAGGACAAGAATCTTCAATCTTAAGTTTTAGGCAGTCTAGAAAAGATGTATTATGTTTCTTTCTATCAATCAAAATGGATGTTTGGCAAAATTTTTATTAAAAGCAATTTTTGCTTTCAATTTATAGGTAGTAGTTTTAGACTTGGTAGCTTGTGAAAACACATATGATATGAAGGATAACAAGAGGCTAGTAAATTTTTTAAGTAAGTGAGATGCAACATGAAATCTTCCTTGTTCTTTTCATTAATATGATGCTGTGTTTAAAAGAGTAGCTTGATCTGTCCGTGACTGCTCAGTACTCTGAGCAAAAATTAGGAAAGGAACAGATGTTTCTATTAGGAAGTATTTTGGTGTTTCAGACTATCAATAGTGTTGCACTAACAGACAGCAATAACTGGAGCTGCCTGTTCTCACCCACCTTCCATCATATTCAAAATGTTTTGAAGACGCAGAATGTCAGATTCTGGGCTTTTGGCAAATAACTGGTTCAATTTGTTTCAGTGACGTTGGCATTTCTATTTCAGGACATATGAAAATAATTCCAGATTTGTCATCTCTTTATCCGGATGCAAGAGTCCTCATTTCTCTGATTGTTATGGGAAAAGGATAGCTTTCATTCTGGCATTTTATGATCTTTAAATATCTACCTGGAGAGATTAATTAGCATTTTTCTCCCATAGAACACCCACTCCTACAAAAGTTAAAAACTGTGAACGTGGTTAGAGTCAACATTTGCCAATGGAGAAATTTAAGAGTTATATTTCTCTTGCAGGCTTGATTTTTCTTTTTTATGCATATGTGTTGAACTACAGTTTTTAATTTCACAGTGATTCACAATTAGCTCTCTTTTCTACCCACCTCTCCGCCTCGAAGATGTGCATCATTCATTGTATTTCTTGAGCAGTCTATCTTCATAGGTAACAGTACCCTGTCTTCATATTCAAGCTCTTCAGAAACACCTGTGATAAAGGTATTAGCCTGGCCATGTTGCAACAGGGGAATTTAAACAGGGGGTTTTGGTGTGTTTTTTAAAAACATTTATTTCTTTGCAGTATTTAGCATCTTACAGTACTTACTTTAGTTGCAGTATTTTCATAAACAAGATTCCATATATTTCAAGCAGGAACACAGAGAACAGGAGGAAAGGACTTTGACCAGTTTGTCCAGCTGGGCAGTGTAGAATCTGTTGTTCTTGTAAACACGAGGGTCTGACGTAGTTGTGGTGAGTGGCACTCAGTGGCATTCAGCAGGGAGTGTCGCTTTTTCATTTTCCAACTTGGTCATGTTTCTACAGAAGTTTAGGAGTCATCCTAGGTAGAGCAGGGAGCTTTACAGCTCCTACTCATGCTTTAGGGGTATTCAAAGGGGTGACCGTGTGTAAATACTATGGTTATCACGTGGTATCATAAACTTGTTTCTGCAGTAGATGTACAGGAGCAGCAGTGTGAATACAGTGCCTTACGGTGGGAATTACCAAAGCACTTCGTTCTTGGACACTGCTGCTTGAGCTTGCTGTGTGGTGTCACAGACACACTGTGTAACAACTATGTTAACTAAAACACTATACTGTCTGCATAATGCAAGATGGTCAATGTGTATCTATTTATAACACTTTAATTCACCATAAAATTTTATCATGAGCTGTTTTGGAAATGATGTAGTATGCCTCCTCTGCCTATGTCAGTGTCTGTGCAGTTTCCTTTTAAATGGTAATTTCTAGATAGTACAAAACAATATCAGTTTCACATTGACTATTATTTAGAGCTAGCACTCTCCTACATAACACTGACAGCTTTAATAGTGAGACAAATAAATGGCTGAAATAATTAAATGCCAATGATAAGGGAAGTTATTTTTTGTGAAAGTTATGAGCAACGTACTTCTTGTTTGAGATCACCATTTTTAAGGCTTTGGGCTTCACCCAAAGGTAACTAAATACTATTTGCAGTTATTTTTTTAAATGGCAAATCCATATTTATATATTAAAATGTGATGGTAGCAGGTTGTGAGTAGATGATTACATGCTAATTTTTCTGTGCAGATCTCCACATTTATGTTTGATTTTTATAATAATTGGTTATACTTTCTCCACACCACTAATTTTAATGCATACTGATATACAAAAACTGTTTTACACAATGAAAACTTAGTGTTCACTGGTTTGCAGTTGGGGCCAATTTGGTATGTGAGGAAAAAAAAAGAGCTAAGTTTGTTCTTTGGTTGTTTTTCCCCTGCATGTATCATGGCTGCATCTGTGCAATGTCTCTGATTTAGACTTTAATCAAGAGCCATGAATTTTAATTAAGTAAAAGTAAAGAAATTTGAAAATTGCTCATTACAGAAAGGGCTATTTTGAGTGAATAAATAGATTTAGTGTGGACAGGGAGAATGAAAGCTTCTCTTTAGTATCTTTCATATCAGTGTCTTGTTTGGGCACCAAAGGTTCTGATACCAGTGCTCCTGCTCTCTTGGCTTGTTGGCTGTGAAACATCCACTTGCTTTGCCACCAGTTCCCCGTGTATCCTGTGGAAAATCACTTAAGCAAATCCTACATTTCTCCTTTTCCAATCAAATGGTAATACTGATACTAATTATACCCTGATGGCATTAAGTCAGGGCCTAGAGTGCCCTGAGGTGAAAGGCTCAGAGACATGTATTATTTATTTACTATTGTCATTCAGAGGGTTGTTCCCCAAGGCTAGAACAGAGATTATCAGTTTACAAAATGGGTGTTCTGATGGTAATAATTCTCAGCTTCAGCTATCAACTTTGACATCTGATGAACAGTAACTCAGGGAAGAGAGACTTCTCATTTCATTAACAATCCTTCAAAGCCTGCTGGCCTCAAAAAATTGCTGAGTCTTTAAACAGAAGAAATGAATCACACCTCTTAAAATAATATTCTCCTCATCAGGAAATGTCAAATCATCATTTAGTATAAACCTCTTCCATTTTATTTTTTTCTGCACTGCTTTTAAGAAAATTATGCATGTTGAAGGGTTTAGCAGCTTAGTATTCTCTGCCAAGCAACGAGAAATTCACTCTAAGGAAGCTAAGGAGGGTGCAACAAATAGAGTTTGGACGGTGTCTAGGGTAGAATATCTCCAGAAAGAGTCCACAGAAACGCAATTAAATGTTCTCCAGGAGGAACTGCATCTGCTGCCTTAGAGGGAAAGGGATGAATCTGGGAGGCTGTCACTCAGCCTCAGCCTGGAAACAGGGCATGCCTGAGGTGAGCAGAGCTTGTATAGAAGCTGCTTGGCATTGATGAAGTTCAGTTAGGGATCATATTCAGGTGACTTTGGCATTTAAACCCATTTTTCTGATTGCAGCATTCCATCTGGATAGCCAAATGGCAGGTGATATGGCAAACCAGAGATATGTCTTTACATATGTTTTCTGGCTACAGAGTTTGTGTGAATGGAGTCTCCCAAAGAATCAGACAGCTGGCCCTTAAGAAAATAAAAAGAAGTGCTGAAATATGGGACAATTGGTCTAAGAAATAGAGTCATGTATTTCATGTCTTGTGTGGTCATGGGAATTTCTGTCAAACTGGAGGACAGGACTGATAGCCAGCTAGTGTGTGGTAATAGGAGGTGCCAGAAGGATATAAGACACAGGATGCTCTTTCATCCCTGACAGTGTGCTTGAGCACTGTGCTGTATGCAGACTGACCCCAACAGGTGTTTTTTGTAGGCAAATCCACACATTTATTCCAAGCTTAAAATGTACACATTCTTTATATGATACAAGAAATTCCATTGCCTTCTTTTATACCCTATACATATGGTAAATTGATTATTCTTTCCTGTGATGTCTTAAGTCTAAATGAGTTCTCAGAGAAAGAAATGTCTGTGTCCTTGGAGAAAACCAAACAAAAAAGCAAAAAACCCTCACCCAGCTCCTGTTCTACAGAAATATATGATTTACAGAGAGGAAAAGTACTTCTCCTATAGACACGATTGCAGCCTTGACATTTGGTTTCATCATTTCTAAATCCTAAGTATTGCTGATTAAAGCTGCTGCAGTTGTGGTTATTTTGCAGCTGTCAGCAAAGCTGAAAAGCTGTTATGTATGTTTTTTTGCTTGACTGTGCTCTGCATATGGATTGTTGCTCTGCTCAGGACCAGTGGGGTTTTACGTCTGGTGCAGGTGTCAGAACACTTCAAGCTCTGGCAGGGTTGTTGTGAGTTTTCAGTTGTCTCATCTGCATGAATCTGAATGTAAAACACAGCCATATATGTTTAACTTTCTCCTTTCCAGGTCAACGGTGACATCCCACCTCGATTAAAAAAGAGTGCCCATGAAATAATCCTGGATTTCATCCGATCACGACCTCCATTAAATCCTGTATGTAATCCAGTGGGCTTCATTCCTAACAAAAACTATGGCTTTTTAAAGCATGCTTGTGTCCAACGAATGTGTAAATACCACATTTTCTGCCATGGGCTTTCAAAAATATTGTCTTGTATATATATAGAACAGGATCTCGAGTGTGCAATATCTTGCACATACCAATGAATAGCTGTAGTTACCAGCAGCCCTTTATCTCTGGGAAATCATGATGCACTGGGGAGAAATAATTTCATATTTGCTTGAGGTTTAAAATTGAGCGTTTGTAAAATCGTATCACAACATTCCACTTTTTTTTTTTTTTTTCAATAAAAGTGTGAAATGGATTTTCAAGGAAGCAGTTTTGAATGTAAATACGATTATATTTATATCCCAAGGCCTCGGCAAGGAAACTGAAACCAACCCCACCACGGCCACGCAGCCTTCATGAGAGGATACTGGAGGAAATCAAGGCAGAGAGGAAGTTACGTCCAGTCTCACCTGATGAGATAAGGCGTAGCAGGCTGGGTAAGCACACTGCCAGTTTCCACCTGCAGCATCTACAGAAAACTTCCCACACGAGAAGCAGCAATATTAGCCACGTCTGTGCAGGTGTTGAGAAAGATAAAATTATTCTCAATCCTTCAGAAGAAAAACCTACAGGCTTTTCTAGGGCTATTCAATTTTTTGGCTAAGTTATGTTCTAAAATAAGAAACTGAATGGTTCAGTTTGATTCCATTCAAGTTTTTAATGTGTTAGATAAATTTAATGTTGTTATATTGCTTGTTGCACATGACAGTTAAAGTTTTGCTCAGAATGGAACAGTTTTTCCTTCTCAGCAGTGCAGTATGCCTTACGTATCTGCAAGTCTTCTTTACATGTTGTTTTTTAATTAATTTATTCTCTGTGTTTCCTGTTGTTAGCATCATCAACTTCCTTATTTTAATCTAAAATCTGCTTTTATTGTGTCTGATGAATTTGTTGCACTTATTTTGAATCTAAATGTTTGCTTCATTTTCTGAGTTGTGGAACGTGTCTTCGTAATCGTTTTAGTGGGAAAATAATTCAAGCTTGCACTGCCAAACACTTAATTTCTGCAGTGCATATTCAGCAACCCACTATGAAATTATACAAAATACTGTGCTCTGCAGCAATCACCAGGTTCTGATGACAAAAGAATGACAAATATAGTCTTATATAGTGACTTGATTGCTTTAAGAGAGTGGTATTTATCTGTATCTGAAAAACCAAACTAGCTGGATTTTTGAAGAGCAAATGTGGCATCTTACATCTGAAAAGCATGAAATAATCCATGTACGTACGTACTCTCTATCACTGCTTTTTGCAAAATATTTGTGCTTTCCACGTGCCCAAAGGCACTGGTCCAGATTCAAGTGGATTGTGACAACCCATTGTCTCTGGAGAAAAACAGTTTCATCAGTCTTGCTTTGTTGCATTGTTTTTGAAGTGCTTGATGGAGTTTGGGGAATGCTTGGGTGCGCTTTTAAAGGCAAGACATTTTGAATATTGTTCCTTTGGGCCTTCCAGTTTCTGTTTTGGATTCATTTTATGCTTGCCCTAGCAATTAACATTTGGAAAAATGTCTAGGCCTGTTAAAAATGTAGGAAGTTTGTAAAAATGTGGAATGATTCCTCACTTTTCTTTCAAACATTCAATTTCAGTGTTTTAAATGTTCTCCATCTGGGAACTGTCATGTCATCTCAGGGGCAGCAAATTTGATCTAATAAATTTTTACAATTTCTAACTGATAAATGACATCCAACTCACTTAGTAAACAGTTTCCAAAACTAATGTTAAATTTTGGACTACCACTGGTTAGGACTTCTGAACTGATTTCAGGGCATGGCCTCCAGTGAGGGATGCCTGTCTTCCACCAATTCTTCATTTTTTGTTAAAGAATTAAATTTTTGTGTTTTGGAGCTCTGGTAATTCCTCTTAAATCCAGTGAATTAATTGGATTAAATGCCATATTACTATAGGTGTAAAAGGGGATGCATGCAAGTTTTTTTCCCAAGTATATATTTGCTGCTGGCATGAAGAAGTAAAAAGACCACAGGTCTTTAAGGTAATTTTTCCTTATGTTGAAATATGAGGTTTTATTCTTTCTCACATTGAAATGATTGTTATGCCCATAGTTGCTTTTAGAGCAGAATGTGTTTGTGCAGAGTTGTGAATAGAGTGATGCTAGTGACATTCAGTATGGCACAAATAGATCTGCCATGTAGTTTAAATGACCACTGAATGTAATTTAGTGTAACAACATGTAAAGTAATGAGGCTTAAGGATTAAAAATCTAAGTAGAAACACCACATGGGATACTTGCACCATCTGGACAGAAATATTTGTTGCTATTAAAAAAGAGGAAGGGGGAAAAAAGCACATGAGAATGAAATATTTGGGAGCATAAAGTATATTTCATGTGTCCCAGAGTTACTCCTTTTTGCTCAGTTTATAGCAGTCAAGAGCACAACTACACTTGACTGCTGGGGTGAGGGGGGCTATACTCCTGCAGTTCCTCCTCCATGGTCTGAGTGTACCTACAGCATGTGTTTCCCAGCAGCCTCAGGCTTTGTCCCTCTGCTCTGCACAACACATGGTACAGGTAAAAAATCTTCTGTACCCTGAGCTGCCACTGAGAAAAGGCAGCCTGTGGCTGGCCACTCTCAGTCTAAAATTTATTTGGAAATGGTGATTGAAACTTGGTAGCTGTTCTCACAAAGGGAGAGTTTTGAGTAGGGGAGCTGAAGTGAGCTTTCAAATGACCTCATAAAATCATCAGCATAAACTATCAAGACAAACACAGCTTTGAGGTACATGCCCTTTTAATTAAAAGCGTGGATTTGTGACTCAAGCAAATGGAGCTATTGGAACTTGGAGAAAACTTTGCTGCATGTGCATGTTTTATCAACCTTCAGTTAGGATTCAGCACTGGGTGATAAACACCCTTTTGCTTTAAAAAGTATAATGCTAAGTTTGGACAGGGATTTACATACTGTTTCTTCTGCTGTTATGTATGGCCAATGTTGTCTAGTTAATGAACTACAGAAAAAATACTGACTCCCAAATCTGGCTCTGAGTCAGCCACCTACAGCATTCACCACTTTATTCTCACGAGCAAAACTTGTCCCAGTATAACCTTTTAATAAACACATTTTAGTGCAGTGGTATGTGTGGCTGACAGGCTCTTTCATACCAACTTCCATGTTTATCACCTGTCAAGTAAAACACATAAGCTTTTTTAACATTTTTGTACATTCTTGTCATAGGGCTTGGCCTACTTGTCCAGATCAGTGCACTGAAATTTTATTTTCAGTTGAGTACTATTTTGAGTGTCTGCTCCCTGAATTACATTGTTTAATTGGAAATATAGATATATAGTCTAGATATCTATATCTAGATATAAAGAACATCTGACTGCTTTCTTATCTATCAATAAAATAGTTAGAGGCCCAGGAAGAAGAGAATATTACTGATAAATTTTAAAGGCTAAGTGCACTTAAGGTTTTTAAAAAGTACAGGAATCAGCACAAATCAGATTTTTTTTTTTGGCCTTTTTTTCCATCCTCTTCAAGGAAACTACTGTTCAAGCTTAGCTTGAATGTCTCTCTTTATTAGTTTAATTATAATCATTGGAGATTATGCTTAAAAAAATTAGAAATATCTTTATTTCAGGTCACTGAAACTTGTGTGAAATGTGGCTTTGTGCTTTCAATTTTCTTTTCAGCTTTCTCTCCTCTTTCCCTTTTCCCTTTTTCTCTTTCATGGCATTTTATTTGAAAATACTAAATTTTTAAGATACTTGCCTCTTGTTTCGATATTTGATTTATTGAATTCCAAAGATCTCATTCTACAACTATACTAATATATTGATAATTGCTCTGTTTGGAAGTCCCATTTATGCTACTGTAGTTCTCAGACTTTGAGCTTTACTACAGTGAAGCAGTAGTATGTCTGACACATTTTGGATTTAGACAACAGAATCCAAAATGTCTTAAGTGGAGTTAATCTTTTGTTTTCATTATCCCTCTGCTTTTCTAATAGCTGAATCGTTTTCTTGTTTTGTTGTTTTTGTTTCTTTTTTTACAGCAATCCGGCCACTTAGCATGTCTTACAGTTTTGACTTGTCAGGTAAAATGTCCTATACCACCTGACCTGTGGTTATTGTGCTTATTGTGAAATTTGTTCCATCTGTATGTTGAATTCCCATTTAGGAAAGAAACTTGAAGGGATTCTTCCAATACATGGTCAGTGAAAATAAAAAATGTATATAAATTAGCTATTGATACCTCCATTTCCCTTGCCACAAAGCGATGCCTAGGTATAGGAAACATCTGCATTTCACCTGAAGTAGAGTGTTGGAATTCTGCTTAAACAGATTACCAGAAAAAGGTGACCCAGAGCAATTCCAGACTCTTAAAAGGATTGCAAAATACAGTGTCGCCTTCAAGTTTGATTGCTTTATTTATTAATCTGACCTTTGTGTCTTTGTACTCACTTTTTGACTAGACCATCTTTAGCAGTACTTCATTTCTCACAAGGATCCAAAAACTAGCTTTGAACTCGTCCACCTTTCTAGATTTAATGAAATATACCTATACACTAATCTAGAAAGAAACTCTCAGTTCTGCTGAGTGTCTTTACATTAAAAGGTTTGTGAGCTGTGAAATCAAAGAGGTTCACTAAAAAAGAGGCTAAACCTTTCTTCTTTACTGATTAGCAGAATAAATTGATAAGGTTTGCTGGTAATAACTGCTACAGGGGATTCAATGGCTGATCCTTCATCAACAATCTAATATAAAATTTCAAGTTTCCTCTTTGTGAGCCATTAGTTAGGACAAGCAGTAACTGTACAAACATATTCTTCTTTAGAGTCAGCAGTGTCAGAAGAGTCTGTACCTACTAACCAGAAAATAAATTCATTCCTTCCTCATTATACACTAACTTTCTGGGATGTTCAGGCTCAAAGATTCCACCACTGATGTTGGAAATACTCAACATCAGCCCCAAAGGTTTGCCTGCTGAGGAGAGCTAACTATCTTATGCTAGCTCTTACCTAATTTCCCTGAGGTGACTCCCAAAAGAAGTCTCCAAATGAATCCATGCTCTCTGTACCCCCTCGCCTCCTTCCTTAGAGTTGCATGTAGAAACATCTCATCTGAGACTTTTGCAGAGTTCTCATCCTGTTTCTCCATGCACCCTTTAGCCTCATCTGATTGTTTTCCCCACAAAAAGGCATCATCTGATTGAAATGCTGGCATACTGTGAACTAGAAAGACCATATAGAAGTTTTTCAGTAACTATAACATAAAAACTAAAATAGTTACGCAATATGGGAACACACGTGACCCCCTGTTCTGGCTGAGCCAAGTAATCAGTTTTTCACTGTGGAGAGGGGAGGGGGGACTCGCTGCTCCCTCTCCTTCCCAAGCTCTCCTCTATGCATGAGATTCCCCCTCCTCCTTTGTGCAAGCCCTGCTCATTTATTCACAAGATGGCCTGGTTAGACCCATGTAAGCCAGGAACAAAAATACTTTTAATTTTTTAACAGGTTGGTCTTCTGTTCTTTTAGTGATTTAAACCCATTTAGTATCTGATCAGATGATCAGAGAGCTGGCTGAGGAGGGCAGGTGATGAGCATGGGTGGAAGGGAGGAAGAAATGGGCTCTCCCCGTCAGAGGCGGTGACAAGCTGTTAATCCAGCTCGAGCCTTTTTGTGAAACCTTACACTCATGGTGCATTGTACAGCTCCTACAGCTGTCTGGTGGGATTAAAATTACATATGTACATGGTATCATGTTTTACTCTGCTGAAAGCTGCAGGGTCCCCAGGGCCTCAGATAGTAGCATAAACAGGCAAACTTCAGTTTTCCAAAAAGTATCACTACTTTCAGATACGCCAAAAGTTCCTTCAGTTTTAAAATTATAAAACTGAATGTGCCGGTGACCAACAAAAGGGAAATGTTTAGGTCTGTCCTTTGACATGTGTCTGTTCGCTTCTTCCCTTGCCTTTTATTTTTAAGAATTCTGAGACATCCTGATTTGTTTAAATCCCAACAATATTTTGTAAAAGCTCCCTTTATAATCTATTAATTCATCACTGTCCTGTTTTTGTTTTAAAGTAGCTTTAGCAATCTGTACTGTACTTGGATTTGCTCTTTTTGACTGACCACTGAAGAACTCTTCCTGATTTCTTTATCCACCTCCCAGATGTGATTGATTTTGGTTTTTTGAGTCATGTAGTTCTCAGCAAGTATGGCGTGACTGAGTGATCTGATAAGTTGTCCTTAGCAGTAAATTCTGGATGATTAAAACATTCCAGCTAGATAGATGTGAGACACCAGATGAGCAGTGCAAGCGAATTAAATGGGTTGGGATATTGATAGTAAGCAGATAAGCAGTAATTTTGAATGGTTTGCATGCTTTTACTTTTTTCCTTATTTTGGAAGCAGAGAGGCTGTACTGCGCTTTCATCACTGTTTCCACACACTTGCCTTTTCACTGCTTTCATTGCTCTCTGCTTGATGGAATTGCTGTCATGAAAAAAAACAACACAAACCAGCTGAAAAACAGCAGTGTTTCCTACTAAGTGCTAAAGGACAGGTGCAGGTGTATATTATGCATGCTGTCTGCGACAGGAACGATGCAGACCAACGCTGAGAAGACTTTTGCTGGTGTAGTTGGTATGTCACAGTGCCCAGCCCCAGGCATCTGCCTGCTGCTCTCCTGAAGAGGAGAGTAGGGATGCCTGGGACCTCCTTTTACACTGCTGTTCCCTACTGGTAGAATAGAAAGAGTAACCTGTAGTGAGATATCTGAGAAGTACTCAGATATCATTCAGATAGGGACCAGGGCAGTCCTTGCCCTCTTCCTGTAATAGAAAACCACCTTAAAAGCAGTTTGATTTCAATGCAGTGTTGAATGCAGATCAGTCATTCCCACTCTTAACACTCCAGGTCTTACCTCAAAGCTGTATGCATGGCTGCTTCAAAGTTATTATTTCAGAAAGTTTGTACATTAGGAGGTGTGCAGGGAGAGAAGAAAAGGAAACTGAAGCATTTAACCCCAAATTTCTTGGGAATTTTTACTTTTAGATCATCTCTGCCTCAGACCAGTGTGAGAAAGGACTCCACCAGGTCCTGGTAAACTCTTAATTTAGATAACATAATAATACATATGATGAAAACACCAGCAAAGGGCTGGCAGTTTGTTACACTGATTTATTAGTTCTCAGGTTTGACTTCAATGTCTTAAGTCCACTGAAAGGAACAGCCCATCTCTGTTACCTTTATTCATTATATAAGAATACCCAATATATCATCATCCTAACTAACAAAAAGTAAACCTGTATTAATTCTGCAAATCCATTTTAGCCTTCGTTAAATGCAGTGTAAACAATTATAATCTTGAGGAGTATATTTGCTGTCTAGAGCAAAATTCACATTTTTGTTGCCACTCTTTGCCAAGGAGAGCTGGTTAGGAGGCAGACAGCGTATGGTTACATGACTGCTGTGGTTTACATGTAATTTGTGGTCTGCTTAATTCCTTGTTTCGCAAGAGACGTAATCTTACACGTAAATAAAGGTGCATTTCATATTATCCTAGGGTGGGGGTTTTTTGTCTCCCCCACCTTAAGGCTAGTCAGGGAAGCCCAACAAAATGATCAAGTAATCAAATCAAGACCTTCTCTTCTTTGATTTGCCTGTTGTAATGATAGCTTAGAGAAGAACTCAAAAGAAGCCAAACATATTCATCCAGTTTGCAGATACTGTTCATTGTACTTGCTGCTTGAAAACAGGGAGAAATGACACTCTCCCAGTGTGTCTAACTCTCTAATAAATTCTTAACCCCAGGCCATTACAGACACAAGCCTTTTTTTAATATCATTGGAATTGTCTTCAAAACATCTATGAAACCAGAGATTGTGGACTCCTGTCAATTTAAAAAAAAAAAAAATTTCATTTTAAAGAACTGTCCATTCATTTCTTCTGTCTCATTCATTTTTATAAACGTTAGTCTATTTGTTTTTTCTGCCTTGTTTGTCCTGATAATTTTTATTTTGTTTATGATGATGATGTACAATTATTTGCTACCTGGTAATGTTTCTGTTGCCTGAGTACATCACTAAAATAACTTAAAGAGAGAAGTCATTTTTTCATCTGTGTTTGCTAACAAATTCTGGTTTTATTTTTGGAACAAGTTACTTTTCTTGAAATCTGTTTGTTGAAATGAAAATTTCATGATCTTTTTCTTCAGTTATGATAATCCATTTATTCATATGTATCCTGTACTGCAAGTGCAAGAATGAGAAACTGAACTTGATTGACCAAATGGGTTTTATAGATTGGACAGTTTTCTAATTTTATTCAATTTTTAAATTATTCTTTAGTGCTTGCAAGTTGTAAAAGCTCCCTGGTTTTTTTTTAAGGAAAGAATGGTGATAAATTATATTTCCTACTGAAGAGCCCTTGAAAACAAATACTATGTTGAAGTGTCTTCTTGATTCACCTAAAGCTTCTCTTGTGTTTTAAGAAAACTATGAGCAACTCAGAAATATGTGTGAACAATTCATGCATGTGTGACTTCAAATCACAGCTGGTTTAGGCTTCACAGATAGTGATTGGCTACATAAATTACCTCCAAAATGGACCAGAAATTTCCATCTGTGGCTTAAAAGAAATTGGGCCTAATTCTTAGGAAAAAAGCCCACACCTAAACCAAACAAACAAAAAACCCACCAGAGAAGAATTTATGATGTAAAAACACATTCTATCATCTGCCATAGTGCTAGGGGATGTCCAGTGGGTGTTTCCCCCTTTTTCCTTTCCCCAGACCTATTGTGTCTTCTATTTTTTGGCAGGAGGGATATGCTTTGGCCTTCCCATCCTTTATTGTCTCAATGAGTCCGACAGTGCTTACAGGCCATTCTTCACCCACCCTACCATCAGGCAGAGGAGTCACCACCCAGCAGGTTTAGGGGAGAAAGGGCACCACCTTTGGCTGTTGGGTTGCTGGGGCTGCTTCCTTGGGCAGTCTGTTCAGGAACCGCCCTGTGCAATCGAAAGACAAGTCAAAGGTTTTTTTCTTACTCATTTGGGAAACCTGAAGCTTCTTCAATCAACTGCATGCCAGCTAATTATGAAGTCTCAAGAAGTGGCATTGGCAGCAGGGAGGGGAGGCAGTTTGGGTTTTGTTTTCCTGCTGTCCCTTTCTGGGATTGCACTGAGCGGCTCTTAGAGCAGGAATGCATTTGATGTGGAGGACGCCCATGCTGTACTCACAGAAATCTAGAAGGAAAAAAAACTCCATGACCTATAAGGCATAGTGGTAGTCAGGACACCCATTAGCAAAGCCTTTGAAGATAGGAACTAAGGGTTAGAGAGTCTAAGTCTTTGATTGCAGCTCTTTGTAGGGAGGACCTGAAGGCAGTAATGACACTGTAGTACACAGATTCATAGGCTTGGAATGTCACCATAACTTCAGTAGCCCAAATAATGGCCTTTTCATATACTCCCAGTTAAAGGTATGATTTACAGAGGAACTAGAATATATCCCCTGCCCTTTCTGGCTCAGTTTCTAGCGTTTAACAATACCCTGAATGATTCTTTGCAATATATATTGATTTAAATTACTCTTCTCCTTATTCTGTTTCAATAGCTGCTCTGGTGAGAATGTTGTATAACAGACCTGCTACTGTAGCTGAGCTTTGTCTAGACTGTAGTTTTGATTTACCTAGTGCAAAGTTGGCTTTATTAATTCAAATGGTGTTGTAGCAGCCATGACTGTGTCTGTTTATACCAGGACATGTAAGTAACTCCAAATGATGCGTGAGTACTTACATTGTTGGCGCTCTGAATATCTGGATGATATAGTTTCTCTGTCATAGTCCTCCCAGTAACCTAAGGTACAAGTCACTTGACCTTCTGTGCCTCTTTTCACCATGTGTAAAATTGGGAATAATAACTCATCATTACCCTTATAATAACTGGAGGTACTTTGTTATTACAAGACTGGGGAAGGAGTCCTATAATTACGTGAGTAGAAAAACACATTTGTAGAAAGACCAGATGCTTAGGCATACATGCAAATGGGAGATTAACAGCTTCTCTTCCTTGTCCCTCCAACATAATTTTCTTCAGATTGGAATACTACACTTTGTACTTTTACAGGGATAAAACTGATTTATCAGACCAAACTCTAAGCTCCTCTAAAATATCAAAGCCTAAGCCATTATCTTAATGTCTAAGCTAAGCTGGGCTAAGCACAGCAGACCCAAAGCTTACATTATCTGAGATGCATCCTCATTGCACGCTGGCAGAAATCCCAAGTAATTTACTCCATGGAGTTACATCCTTGTAAAACTCATGTAGATGAAAATAGAGCTGGAGCCTCATGTTTCTGCTGTTACATGAAGGTCTGACATCACAGATATATTTTTAATACAAATGGCCATGCAAGCCTAAGAGTTGTGCATATGTTTGAGGAATGCTTATTATTTACCTCATTTTCATTCCTTTTCTTTATACTGCAGAATAAAGTGCAAATCTGTCCTCACAGGAAAAACAGGGTTTACTCCATGTTAAACCTCTTAATTTCTGTGTGGTGGTGTCATCAGATTCACTGGAAACCCACTTGCCCAGATATGGCTGTGCATTCTTCTGGCACTTTAAAAATAGTTAATTATAGGTTATACATTGAAGGAAGAATATTTTCGGGTTTAACACAGGCAGTTTTTTTAAAAGTTGATTTGGGTTCCCCTGAGGTTGGGTTTTAGTGTTATGCTGTTAGGCACTGCTGCTTTTGCCATGGCTTTCATTCTTTCATACTGCTTCTGTACCACAAGCCATTGCCTGTAGTTCTCCGAGCAGCATACTGCTGGGAGTAGAACAACTGCACACATATAACTATCACAATGATTTTTTTTTTTTTTCCTTTTTGTGTGTATTGCCTTGACAGTAAGATTTGAGAAGGCAAAGTACTTATTAGTTCCAAACACCAATTGTTCTGTTTCTTTTGCTAGATGTGCCAACACCAGAGGCTGGCAGAAAAGCAGTGGATGCCTCTGTAGTGAACGGTGGCCCGGCACCTCAAGGAAAGCAGAATGGGGCCACACAAGTGACAGTACAACGCAAGAGACTCCTTAAAGCTCCCACGCTGGCTGAACTTGACAGCTCGGATTCAGAGGTAAAAAATCAGGACACAACTTGCTTCTCGGTTTGTCAGAATTGAGTCTTGTTTCTTAATTTGCTGAACTGATCAGATGAGAAGTGACTTTGCAGATTATAATCTGAATTTTTTGTGACTGCTTTGTCAGCCCACAGAACTTCAAAAAACTTAGATCAGATCTCAGAAAGGAGAATATTATTTTAAAATGTTAAAAGTGAAATTTGGCCTTAAACCAGTATTTACTTACTTAATGTCCAGTGTCTGTCCATGGTGTGTGTGTTGCAATTACGCTTTTGGGAATTCTGGAAAATGCGTTGCACCCTTCTGGCACCCATACAGGAGCTGTCACTAAAGGTCTCAGATGTAGGGCCAGCCTCACCCTACAGCTGTTAAATAAAGAGCATCAGCTGTGCCAGAGGGGTGGCAGTTTGGTGCAAATGTCAGTGCATTAGTTTGCTATATAAGATTGGGATCTAACACCCTAAAAATGTTTCACAGACAGGGACAAGCAAATACCACTCAGATGGAGAAATAATTTTGAATCCATCCTCTCTCAAATTAAGAGTTAAAGATTTAAAAAAGTATTTAAAGGAGAAAATCTTAAAAAGCTTTTTAGCTTCAAAGCTGCATTATATATGATCCGCAGGAAGTACCAACATTACACCCTCAAGAATGAGCTTTGTCTTCTGGACCAGTAGTATTACTAATTGAGTTTGGACCTTTCTGAAAGTTAAGCTGTCTGGAAAGCTCATGCAGGCAGGGTTTATTCACAGAGGATAATTTTAGCCTAGGGAAAGCAGTCTTCCCTGACTGTTTTTCTCTCTTGTAAATGGGGAAGGAGGGGTTTCCTGACAGGGTGGTTACAAAGGCGTCTAAGCTAAAAGATAGGAGGCTGGGAAGAAATATATGTGGGAAGAAATTTATCTCTTTGCATATTTTCTTGATCTGTGAAAGGTTGGTCCTCTTTGTATTAGGGGTTATCCTGTGGGTGACTTGTGTGGGTGCGTAATTTGATACATCTATTCTGAAAGCAGAAGAGATTTGCATTCTGAAATCACTCATCAGTCTTTAAAATTACAACAGAGGCTACATGAGGTTTTGTTAACATCAATGAAGCTGGGCAGAATGCAGGAATATTAAGACCTGTCAGTGAGAGTTGGACTTGAACTTACAGCCTGTAGCTCTGTGCATCCTTGAAGCTAATGCAACATGATATTTCACACAGAAAAATGAGCAGAAGTCAGTAAAAGAAAATTATGTAAAGGGAAATATGAAATAATTCTTGTTGGAGGGAAAACCAAGATGTCTGAACGAGGCTGTTGATGAGAGAATACTGCGTAGGCAAGCAAAGTGGTATGGAATAAGCTCTGGAACAGACAGCAAAGGATAAATAGAAAATAAATCACATCAAGTCACAGAGAACACATGCTGTACTGGGTTGAGTTAACAGATGTAACTGGTGAAGAAATTGAGATATTAAAGATGCTGAAGCAGAATACTAGTTGGGGCTCAGGAATAGTGCTGAAGTAGTGAAAATAAACTGAAGGGAGTTAGGGTGAAATTTTTCAAGCTGATGAAGGGGATGGGACATAGAACATTTGAAGAAAGTGAAGATCACTCTGTCAAAATGTCTTGTTTCCTGACTTTTACTTTGCATGTAACACACAGAAAAGTGTTTGTGTTGTCCTGATTGCCTGTAAGTACTCAGCCACCTTTTTGACAGCAGTTCGAATTGGGCTTAACCTATTTAGAGCTACTCACTGGGAGGGAAATGATGACTATGCCCTAAATTACAGGCTGGAAATACCTGCACTGCCAAGCTGTGGACCTCCAAATGAGCTACAATATGCAGACACATTTTCTTCACCCTGAATCTCCTTTGTTCTTTCAGCTGTGTTGTGATGCAGGCTAAATCCTACCACTGTAGCCAGATGGAGGTGAAAGGGAAGGTCTGATACAGCCCTATGCCCATTCACTGGCAAGGATGAATACTGTATGAATCATTCCTTCTTTCTGTTCTTGATTTTTCTGCATTGCCCAGTTTCCAAGGGGCAGGGAGCAGGAAGTGCTGTTTTCCTTTGTGTGGCTAAGAGAAGTAGCAATCTAATAGTGATTTTTTAATACAGATATAAAAATTGTATCTTCCTAATGAAGCTACATCTATCTGGACAAAAATCACGTCTGTAACATAATTACATGTTTTAGGGTGGTGCTTTAAAGCTTCAGCTTTCTCAGTACCTGTAAAATTCTAATTGTTTAGTACTCCATGGAGAAGTGCACAGTTCTGCATGTTGGGCTGATCCAACCTCAAGTGTAAAATGTCAGATAGTCTACCATAATAGGCAACAATTACTGTATAGATATGGAGAAATAAATACAATGATTCACCAGTACTTCCTACATAAGATTTCATTCTCAAAAAAGCTTTCTATGTCAGAGAAATTGTAGGGCAACAATAGCATTTTCAGTGCACGTTTGTCCACAGAAGAAATAATTTGAAATGACAAACCAGGAATACCTGGGAACTTGTAGAGGCCTCTGTCCTGTGATGCATGGTGCTCATTGAGGTGATCCTGCCAGCTTTTCTATCTGACTGGCTGTTACCAAAGAAGGCAATCTTTCAGCTAGTGGAGGTTTTCCTGCTTTCAGCTCACTTAACTAAGGAAAGTAGTGACAGAGAGGTTCAGACAACTGGTGGATTTTAGAGCAGGTCACATGTTTGATCTGTATATCTTGACAACTTACATCATTTAAGTCACCGTGGTTGAAGGCATTCCCATTAGAGCTAAAGAGCATTCACACTCGGTCCTTCAGTGCTTCTTTGGGAGGCTCCTGTGATGATCTATATCTTCACTTTCAGTCTGGCAACTGAAGACAGAGTTTTTAGGTGAAAGCAAAGGATTTAATAATTTGGGTGGCACAGTGCTTGAGCTAGTTGGAAGTCATTAGTCAAAGCCCATTTTACTTTCCTTCATCTTGCAGAAGTTGCTTTTAGATGTTGTGAAGAAAAGTGCTTGTATAGTGAATGAAATTTCTTTTAAATACAGAAGAAAGGAGAAATACACCAGGATTGGGAATCAGAGAAACAGTGCAGTGCAAATCAGATTAGTTTCTCTTTACCTGAGTCAATTATGTGACTCTCATTCCTTTGGAGACTAGAGAAATCTAAATGCTGATTTTTTGTTAGTGCAAGATGTAAAGTTTCCATTTGCTCAGTGCTGTGCAGAGTCAGTGTTTTTCACAGGACTTCTAGGGCTTTGAGTGATTGAATGGTGCAAAATATCTGTGATAGCTTACGATTTCTGTGTACTAAGAAGGAATAAAAGAATTAAAACCAGTCCCTGAGGAATTCTGTTTCTTTTCCTCTTGCCAAACAGGAGGAATCAGTGCACAAATCAGGAAGTAGCAGCAGCATTTCCCCCTCACAAGTGGAAGACCCCTCTCAAGAAGGCACCAGCAGCAGGAAGAGTAAGTTATTATGAGAGAGCTCGATGGCTGCTTTTACACACTTTTGTTGTCTTCTGTGCGGTGAACTTCATCTGAAACTTTTATAGAAAGCTGAAGCTGAATGTTATTAATGGAATAATCCTCTAAAGCTAAATCCTAGAACCTGCTGAATGGGTCAAATGTGATAAACAGTTGGAAGCCATTAACCCCCACTATGTGCGGATCTCTGTGTGAAGGAGAAGGTTTCATGCTCGATGTAAAACTGGAGTCAAAAGTGAACGGAGGGATGGGTTAGTTCTGCTCATCTCATAAAATAATTTGTTGCTGCAAAAACATGTTCTAACCTGGGACAAATTCAGAAGTTTCTTGCATGTCTGTCACCATGGCAGTGAATGTACTTGTTTGAAAGACATATAGCCATCACCGGTATTTCTCATAAGTATTTACAGACCGGAGGAGAACATCTGGTCTTTTTTTTCTTTCAGGGACAGTTATTGTAACCTTTACTGTGTAACAGTATTTTTCATTTGTTTCGAAGTGTTTCAGTTTCACTGGAAAAGTTTTGTAATGAAACCTGCAATCTGTGCATGATGCTGAAATGAGCAGAATAAGCCAATATCCTGAAACACCATGGGAATTGGACAGTAGTGTGTCTTATTTGCTAGTTTTATGATATTCCTATTCTCTCAGTCTGGAAGATGTGATGAATGGGATACCTGTCTTGAAAAAGCTCTTGAGTATGGATGTGTAACTTCAGCTACCAGTAGTAGGAATTCTAGCAAATCAGTGGCTGGATTAATACTGAGCAATGTTGCTGAACAGTCTCCCTTACAAGAACTAACTTTTTTATGGTGTTTGAATCCTCAGTGCCTCCGAAGTTCTTGCCCATATCGTCTACACCACAGCCTGAGAGACGGCAGCCACCTCAGAGACGACACTCCATTGAAAAGGAAACACCAACCAATGTGAGACAGTTCCTACCCCCTTCAAAACAGAGCTCCAGGTCACTTGTAAGTGGAGGGGGTGGTAGGAGAGAGAAAAAGAGGCATGCTAAGAGTATAATGAAAATTAAAACTTGGCTTCAGTGTGATTAGAACTTGGCTCAAAGAAAACTCAATTCAGAAACAGCTCTTGGCTACTAAAGACATTTTGAGATCAAGATTTGAACTTTATCTCCCTATCATATTTGTCCAAAATCCCAGGTACAGGTGCCTCAGAAAACATTTGCACTTTGATTAGGACTCCAGGTAAAGCCGCGTGTCTTGATTCTGTTTCAGAATGTTACCAAAACAAACAAACTTCACCTTATTGATTTTCCACTTGAATAGTGACGATTCAAAAGCAGTGGATCTATTTTGGGATTTGGGGGAATTTTTTTAGTTGTTGGAAGTATTGCTCTTAATGACTGAATGAATGGAATGGTTTCTTTTCTTCCCACCTTAAGAACTTGCATGGTAATGTTTATACATATGAAAGCTCTTTCAGTAGTCCAAATCAAGGTTTGTCTGTGTTGCTTTGTTGAAGTTACTGAGGCAAAAACCTGTATTATTGCTTGAAAAGAAAGTACAGTGCATTTGATCAATTAGCTTTAATTGAGAACTGTTTTCCAACAGAGTACAAACAGCAAAGGGTATGAAATCCTGGTTCATTTATGCTGACATACTGATTAGTTCTTTATGATTTCATGCAGGATATGTTCCTTGTCTCTTTTCCTACCAGCAGGGTTTCAAAGTATGACCCAGGTAAATAGGAAAATTGATAAACACATCCTAGTTTTGAAAGGAAGGTAATATTCACTTGCCCAGTCTTGTAGTGCAGTAGTGTTAACGGGCTTTGAAGAGCGTTTTTGTTGGCCCAAGAGATAATGGCCAGGATCCAAACCTATTACATGATGAAGTTGATCAGTAACAAGCAAAATATCTCCAGATATTCCCATGAAGTCCTTTCCCTTTTCAGAGAGACTGCTGGATTTTATTACATCCTTCCAGGTAGAATGTAGTTCCTCATTCCTGCTGAAGGTCAGGTAGTAACACGTTGATAAATGCACAACACAAGTAGACACCTTCTGCCAAAGTGAACTTGGAGCAGAACACATTGCAGCAGAACTGAGCTGGAGGGCTCCTTCAACATGAGTTTGAAAACACTATCACATAAAATGGGTTTCCTGCTGGCCACTCACTGTATGTGGAAACCCAAGCTTTATTTTCTGGTAGGCCCAGAGTTGTTCACAGACAAATAGTTTAAAGAGAGGAGGGGTTCAGAAAGCATTATGTGCTGTACTGAGACATTTGCTCCATCCTACTTTTAGTGTATCTATGTTACATCATAATATTAATCTTGTGTATTTGAGAGGATCATCCAACTTAAAAATCTCTTGTGAGGCTGATATTTTAAACAGGTCAACCAAGTTCTCACCAGGACCTTTTTGACCATGTACATACTCTGTCAGTCTGTTCACTGACATATGCCTAGAAAAATACATACAAAATAAAACCATTGCAGAAAATCTAATTGAGTTATTCCATTCCCTTGAAAAATACTAAAGAAAAAGGGAGAAAATGCTTTGAGATAAGTCAGGCTGAAGTGGAAACAGATGGGAAGGGTTTTACTATTTTCTTTTGTGTTTGGGGAGGGGGTTTGTTTGTTTTGGTCATTTTTTGTTTGGATTTTTTGGGGTTTTGTATGTTTGTTTGTTTTTGTTTGGTTTTTGTTTGGGGTTTTTTTGTTTGGGTTTTTTTTTTTAAATCTTCAGAGAACTATCACCTAGCATGGCTTTGGCTTTGAAGTGAGAAAGAAGGAAAGACAGTAGTGAAATGATGTTCCATTAGTAAGAACCTATTTTATTTGATGCCTAGAGACCTAATTCTTTAACTTGACAATAGTGCCCTCTAGGGTGTGACAGACAACTCCCACAATACTCTTGTTTTTCGTTTTGATAGATGAGTTCTGATATGCTGGCACTGGCCCAGTTCCAGAAAGCTTCAGCTTTCTGCAACTCTCTCCTTCCCCGGAGGGATGGCAGCCTTCCAGTGGCTGTGCCAGATGTTGCATATGTAAAATTGCCCTTCCAGGAGTGAACGCTTCTCAATAAGTGCAGAATATTATTTACTTTTTATTTGACATCACACTTCTTCATCCCTTCCTTCAGGATTGATGGAATTTCATTTCTTATCACCAGCTCCTGTGACCTCTCTTTCTCTCCAAGGTGAAGGAGGCCTCGTCAATAAATAGCCCTCGATGCCAGTGAAAGCAGTCAGGGGTTTGCTACAGTCTCTTAGCAGGATTAGCAAGAAACTGGTCTGTCTTGCATACTAACGATGGCTTTGTGAACTGGCATCTCATCAGATAGAGGGAGTTAGGGCTGAGTAGGTGGGGAGGGGAAACAAACTTGGAAAAGTGCCAAATGTAGTCCTTTTGATCTACCAGTGCCTACATGGAAAGGCAGAGTGGCTCAGTGATTTTGGGAGGGCAGCTCTGGTGGTGTGCTTACTGTAGTGAGCTGACTTGGAGGTTAATCAGAGAGTTGAAGTCAGTGTCCTGAGATGAACATATGGATGCTTTGTAGTCTGTTTGCTTTTTTAATTATTATTATTATTATCATCATTATTTTTTTACGTGACCCAGAGGACCAAAGCTAATGGTTTCATTTATACACAGCATTCGCTTCTCTGCTTCCTATCTATTGTTCAGGTTCCTAGGATAACCAGTTTATTTCCAAGGATGACTTTCAGACCACTTTTTTCAACTATGCAAGCAGCTTCTCTGCTCAGCTCTCATCCCGTTGAAGCAGCCATGTGTGGGGTGGCAGGGGCTATGTACTGTCTCTGTGAGAGAGCTTTTGCCAGCAGGTGGAAACCCGCAAAGGTTTGCCTCTTTTTTGCTGGCTTTGGAAATCACCTTCACCAGCATGTTCCCTGCTAGGGGAGCACTTCCTCAGCTGTGGCAAGAATTACGGCTCAGGCTGGGACACTGCACTTGATTGACGTTGATTTAAACGTGTGTAGGATATCTGTGTCTTCAATCACCTCACGGGGAAAAGAAATCAGTTCTGAAAGGACAGCAAACTAAAAATGCAACATCACAAGATTATCAGTGGGACAGACCTTAAATATCACATCACGTGAAGATCCTGCAGCAAAAATCAAGCAGAACTATTGTAATCCATGGACTATGCTGAAAAGAATAAGGGTTTATGTTTCTACCAAGATACACTGTGTAGAATGGAAGGGCATTTGCAATGTGCTTTACTTGAAAACCCTCATATTGTTTTAGTCCTCAGCACACTTTCGTGTCAGAACTTGCAGAGCAACTCACAGTCATGTACCAGGGAAGGCAAATCCACTGAAAAGAAAACTAATTCGTTTACCCCTATGTAGAACTGAACATGAGTAATTTAATTTTTCCTTCTTTTTGTTGTCCCAGCCACTAAGTGGAAGGGTGAAACTTCTTGCAGAAGAGTTTATTGTTGAGATACCCAGCTGAACTTTTAGAAACTTTTAGTCTGCAAATGGAAAATAAGAGTTTAGAGTGCTTGACTAATTGTGAATTGCAGAATTTAGAGGCAAATCTGGCCCTTGTTCATTTTGCAGTTTAATAGGCTGCTCATTTGAATGTCTAGTGACATCCTTTAGTGAGAAGTTTTACAAGGAATACATTAGAGTAAAAATGTGTTAGTCATAAGGACCTATTAGGTGTGTGTATGCTGAGAATGACCTACAAAGCACTTTATTTCACATTATGGATGTGCAATTCTTACTACTTGCTTTTCATGAGCAAAAAAAATTACACATATACACCTTAAACTATTACAGTGTTTCTAAGATGATTTCACAGTTAGTGTTAAGCCAATTCTCAAGAGGATCATAAAAACTTCAAATTCAAAATAGTATTTTTAGGTAGTATTTTTCCCATTTAAAAATAAGCATATGGACTTTTCTTTAATATTAAAATGAAAATGGAGTATTATTCCAGAAAATCAAGAGCATTCAAACTATATTTTGTCTTTACTATGTTCTGTTGTATGCAAGTATTGTAGAGAGTGCTCTCATTTGGAGCTGCCTAATTTGAGGGTATATTATTATTGGAAGTTTGAGCAATAACTCCAAAGCATCATTGGTCAATGAAGTTAGCCAGTGCTTAGCATAATTTTAATTAATTTCAATGCCTTAGAGGTAGTATAGAAACAAAAGATTTTCTTGTATACTTATTTCTATTCTGAAAAGGGATTAAAAAAAAACAAGTAGTTTTCTGAAATCAGCATAATATTTATCTTTCATTTAATGTTGCATTAACATTTTGTTGTCCTTGTGTAACCTCTGGAATTAAAACATTAGCATTTAAACATGTGAACATTTTCTATGTTTCCCGTCGCCTGCTGGCTATTCCTATTTTAATGATATTCGTTTTCGATTGGTACAACAACAGGCCCACACTATTCCCCTAGTACGTGCTCTACACCTATAGCAGACCCACAGACTTTCTTCAAAGGAGCAGTATTCCCTGACGTCATCGTTCTGTAAATTAAAGGAATGGGCGTTCATGAGGGGGAAGGAAGAGCTTCAAGTAAGAAATGTATTTCTAAAGGACTTAAAGCTCTGATTGATTACAAGCATGCAGTCAGCCTCATTCACCTCGGATAGTTTTTCCCAGTCTCCCACGATGTAGAATCGAGGGGGTTTGCTGGCATTGTGTGCATCCCGCTTTCCCACCCACTTCCTCTCCCGTCTCGCCCCAGCCTTCAGCCGTGCCTTCTCCATAGCAAGGCAGTTGCTATGGGAAGAACCCAGAACTAAATGCTGAGAGCTGCTGGTTAGCTGCAAAGTTGTTCACAAGGAACAGAAGTTACTTTGTTTTGGCTGGGCAGTTTTACACCTCAGAGCAAATTGCAGCTGCTTTTGATGTAGTTTGTTCTTTCCAGAAAACTAGTGTTCCATACCCCAAAGATTTAGATGGCAAATCTAACGAAGTTAACTCAATTCTAGTTTTTTTTGGGGTACCTTAAACAGAGTGAAGTTTCTTTGTGTTCCCTTTCTAGATAGGTAAGACAACAAGTTTTTAAAAATGTGGTGGTTCCTAAATGCTAATGTTTGCCAGGTCTGCAATGTAGAAAGATTTTCTTTTTAATCTGATGGAAAGACAGAACAGACCTCTGAGTACATGGAAATGGAGCATTTCCGTACTAATCCGATTCATCACTTCAATTTGTAAACGAGATCTCCAAACTGTCAGCCATGTCTTTGTATTTGCAGGAGAAATTTCCTTCATTTATTCAGAGAGCATTGCATGTCATTGTCATTACCACACAGTAGCCCCTCTGGGCTGACTTGAAAAGGTTCACTAAGCATAAAGCGATGGGAGTTCCCACAGAGGTTTCTGTCTTTCTCTTGGAAATGTATAATCAACTACTGGGCTGGATTACAAATTGGGTTGGTGCTTTTTATTCCCTGGTACCAAATTCAGGAGTTCTCCCCTCAATATTCTCCTAAACGCTCTAACACAGAATAGATGCAAAATTTTGTAAGCGGAAGGTTGTGTTGTTAGACTCTGTTTGAATTTCTGCCATTAATAATGCAACATTGGATAACCAGTTCACCTGTTTGATATTGGAAGATTATTTTCTAAAGCTTAAACTGCTGCTGCCTCTTTCCTGAGGCAGAGAGTAGAACTTTTCTGACGGAACTGATGTAACTTTTTGTAGCCTTGGTGGAATTCTGATAATGTGAACACCAAGATGTGGTACCACTGAATAAAAATTTCTGCTAGAATGGGCCTACTAACAACTTTTCTTGGCCACTCCGGGCATCACAAAGTCTCAGAGAAATTATTTTATGTTTACTTCAAACAATATGCATAAAATAATGCAATCTGTCATACTACCTTTTCCCTTTCAAATTATAAATCTGATTGTTGATTGGTTTGAAACAAGTCTTTGTAATAAAAGACAAATTGAGAGAAGGATCAAGTGGTTTGAGGAGAAAAGATTAAGAAAACTGTCGTTGTTGTGAAGGTTGAACATGATACCACTTACGCACTTCCAATGGTTTGGTACTCACGTGATGCCCGTGAAGGAGCCAGTGCTATTCCAGTTTGAAGGGAGAAACCCTCTGTTTCTGGAGTTACTAACCAGGTGGCTGGTTGTCTAGGTTGGCATCTGGAGGAAGATGTTTGTCTTTGAAATAATATGGGATTTTTGGCTTCCAGGAGGAGTTCTGTTACCCAGTGGAATGTCTGGCTCTGACAGTGGAGGAGGTCATGCACATCCGTCAGGTGCTGGTGAAGGCAGAGCTGGAAAAGTACCAGCAATATAAAGATGTCTACACTGCTCTCAAGAAAGGAAAGGTAGGGCTGAGTCTGTGGAGGCTCCAAAGGTTTTTTAGGGAGGCCAGTTGCACAAGCTTTCCATTTACACTTGTTTCTATTTACATTTGTTTCTTATCCTGTATTGGAGAGAAAGAAGAGTTATCCACCAAAACTCTCCCTAAATATATAACACATGGGTCAGCTACCTTGAATTATGTGCAGAAGCATGAAAACGTTTCATGAAGATACTTTGTTTAGATTGTCTATAAAAATGCAGTAGCATTTACAATTATCACAGTGTATCTGTATGTGTCCATTTTAAACTTCATTGACTGAAGGGATTTCTGTCCCCATGCCTTCTGCGGGATTGGTTACAGATAGCAGTAGGAAACTGCAAGTTCTTCATATATGAATCCTTACTATTAAGCAAAGAGAAAATAAAAGCCTTCAGAGAAGTCAGACAACATATGACCCCAGAAGAAAGTTTAATATTAGAGACCCATTCACTAAGGCATTTTTTTCTGTAAACTGCAGATTGGAGATTGGTACTTACCAGTGGAATCAGCGCCCTTTTCTCCCACTTTTGACTTGTGCTTCTTGAACACCTCCAGCAAGTGTACTTTGACTTCACTGTGTATTTTACCTACAGGCCTACCTGTCTCTAGTATGCAGATTTCTTTTAAAAATTTAATACATTCAAGCAGAGGAACAAGAATCTTAAAATGTCATTCATTAGATTCAGATGTTGCCTATTGTCATGATACATAAACCTTAGTAATGAGCTTTTATCAAATCTCAAAGTAAGTTGATGCTTTAATTAATTCACCCCACTGTTAAAACTGTTCACTTTTATTTCTGACCAAATTTATCTAGTTAACTGGCAAGCATTTAATTTAGGTAAAACAATTAAAAGGCTAGTTCTAAGTATATGAAGATACAATTCTGGACCTGCTTTTCAATATCATCTTAGAAGTGTGAACCCCAGAACTGGATGTAATTGTGCAACTGTGATCTTGCCGATAGCAACTGGTACATGAAGTCATCACTGTGTGGAACTTCACCTAATGTTGTGGATTCCTCTCTTCTTCTTTTAGCTCTGCTTTTGCTGTCGAACAAGAAGGTTTTCTTTCTTTACCTGGTCTTACACTTGTCAGTTCTGTAAGAGGTAAATATTTAATATGTGTTAATAAATGGGTACCATTTCAGAGGGAAAATTATTGATTTATACATTAGAAACCCTCAAAAGTTTCTGCTGAGTACTGTTGATTGGGCTTATTTCTGTAACAGTCTATGTTAAAAAAAACCCAAAACTGTGCAAAAACATTTCTTTCCTAAGTGACAGAATTGATTCCTTGGACTGAGACTTTTGACTGAAAGTGAGAGAAATACTCATTTGTTTTTTATGCTTATGGGAAAGAAGTTGGAATTTACTCAGACTCCCCAGTCAACACTTCCACAGTCTCTGTTGTTGAGAAAAACATTTCAAGGCAATTTACCTTCTGAATTATTTTTCAAGTATTGAGACCAGGGGAAGGGGAGAAGGAATCATTTGCAGGCAAAATCCTGTAGATTTTTAGTTGAACAATAAGACAATAAGTCAGGAGAGCTATGTAAGACACTAAGATAGTGTCTCACTTACCAAAGGAGGTTTCTTTAAAGGAAAAACAACTTATTTTACTTTTTTTTTTTTTTAATGTATTTCTTAATTTAGCTGTAGTTCTTGTTTAGTATTTCTTCCTGGTTTTGGCTTCATGTTCCGATTTGAAGTTATTATGTTGAAGAAGCCTTAAAAATTAAAATTTTTTTTTTTTTAGGGGAGGATGGGGGAGGATTTTAACTCCTGAAAACATTTATCTCTTATTCTTGATTTAAATGTAATTTTTTCTAGTGGATTGACTCATGCTCTTTCTGTCTTACACAGGCCTGTATGCTCACAGTGTTGCAAAAAAGTAAGTAAGTAAACCTATGGTTAGAGCCCTTCTAAAAAGCTGCAGTCTTTGTAATGATGCTGCATGTTCCTTCTGCTGTTTTCAACAGATGCGGCTGCCATCAAAGCCATATTCTACTCTCCCCATCTTCTCACTGGGACCTTCAACCTTGCAAAGAGGAGAAAGCTTTATGAGGCCAGAGAAGCCCTCTACCAGTCACCACCATTCACTGCGGAGCAGGTGAGAAACAACCTGAGCTCACTTGTGTCTGTTGCAAATTCCTTATGGGGTTATCAGTCATTAAGATGCTGTCTACCTGTTTGGTAGTTGTCAGTGTTTCTAATGCTTGTAGTAACTCTTCTGAAGCCTGAAAAGCCAGGTCTCGTCTACTTGCTGCTTTAATTTACAGAAATAGCAACACTAACAGTGTCTTCTTAAACCTTTTTCACATTACACTTGAAAAATAATGTAAGTCTGGGACAACTGCATTTCTGTAGCACCTTTGCACAAATATCCTTAACATGTCTTTCTCTAGTGTGAAGGAGATAAATCTCTCAGGCTAGAATCACCCACTTAATGGGAATTCAGTGATGTGTTGTGCACAGATTTATGTTTTTTCTAATTTTTTTTAATTCAGATTTTCATAATTTTTTTAACTTTGATATTATCAAGTTGTCTGTTGGTTTTATGTATTATACATAGATGGTTCTCAAAGCTAATCCAAGAAATTAAATATGAAAGAAATGCTCATTTTTGAGGGAAGCTATTGTATAAACCCTCCGCATTAATCACCTTAAGATGCTGTGTAGATTAGCCAAAAACATCATATGTTTTTAGTTATTAGCAAGGTTGGTTTTGGTAGGTTGTAAACATTACACATGCCCTGCAGTTTTGCCAATTTAGGCAGAAGCTGTCCTCTCCAGTGTTTGGTCTCCTGGTGTCATTTTTGGGACAGGAGAAAGGAAAATTTAAATCCAGACCTTTCTGATGTGCTGTTTCCTGAAGGCATCCCTTGGGGCCCAGTGCCAACCTGCTGAATAAAATGACAGATCCTGCTCTTTTGCCTTTCAGGTTGACCTCAAGGTCCAAGTCTGTGGATAAGTCACATGAAGAGTTTCCCAAAGAATTAATGGAGGACTGGAGCACAATGGAGGTTTGTGTGGACTGCAAGAAGTTTATTTCAGAAATCATCAATTCAAGCCGGCGCAGCCTATCTCTGGCCAACAAGAGAGCCAGATTAAAAAGGAAAACGCAGTCCTTCTACATGTCATCCCCGGGAACCTCCGAATACTGCCCCTCCGAAAGGACTATCAATGAGATCTGAGCCGTGTGCCTTTTTATTTGCTTTTGTCTTCATGAGGTCATCATCCATGGGCAAGGTCACTGAAAACGGATTACCAATTCCCTTGCTTCGTTCCACTTGACTGGCTTGGATTTGCATTAGGTCACAGGATTTCCTACTCCAGCGGTTCCCGGAGACACAGGACGCTGTGTTTAGATCTGTGCAGAATGACGCAACGGGTCAGCTGCTCGCACTGGAAGAAAGAAAATCAATAGTTTGAAATCGTTGCCTCTTTCGCACTTGTGCGTCGAAACTAGAAAGCCTTTTCCTGCTTTCAGTCTTTTTTTTTAACCATGCTTTGAATCGTTTTTCAGGAGATGAGCTGAAAACGCACGTTTAGCGGGGAACCAAACCTAACCCAGTGTGAGTGTTGGCACAGTAGCAAACAGTAAGTCATGCTGGTGTTACCACCCTCGCTGTGCTCACGTCCCGTGGCTGAAACAGCAGAGGGTCGTGTGGCACACCAGACACCGAGTGTGAGCGGCTCTGGGTAAAACCATCCTCCCCGGAACCGTTTTGGTTGCTCTCAGATCAGGGTTCAGCACAGGAATCTACGATGTCCGTGTCCTGGGGCAAAGCAGGCGACAAAGCTCTTCACCCGTGTGGTTGGCCATACCCCCCGAGCTGCTGTACTTTTTAAGCCTTAGTGTCTCCTGAGCAGGTTATAGTAGTTTACTTTCTATCTTGAATGTATGATAGTGACTACTAGTAGCAGTGAATTTTAGTAGTAGAGAGAGTTGTACAGTTTATGGAGGAGGACGGGAAATAAGGGAGGCTTCTAATTTTGACTGAATACCTGTAAAAAGTTGTTCTCGTGGTTACTCAGAGAAAACAGTGAGTAAGGTGTAAATTTGTATTATAATGGAGCACACAGATACTGCTATAGTTCTGTCTGACAGCATATCCACTAGTAACCCCATTTTTTCTGGGGTTTTTAACTTGGCTGTAAAAATTCATGTTCTGCTGAAATTTGGGACAGTGCTGTCTCAGATTGGGAGCGACCTCTCTTTTTTCCTTTAATCTTTTCTTTTTCATTCTTTTCCTGTTTCTAATTCACTCACAGAAGAGTGCTAGACTAGTTGTTTAGAAGTTCCAACGATGTTACATCAACTGACATCTTGTGCTTTTTTGCACTTTTTTTTTATATTCAAAATACTTTTTTTTTTTTTTTTTTTAATTCAGGCATAACCAGGGTTTAGTCAAT
The DNA here is from genome assembly GCA_038380795.1 of Pyrocephalus nanus. NCBI lineage: Eukaryota > Metazoa > Chordata > Aves > Passeriformes > Tyrannidae > Pyrocephalus > Pyrocephalus nanus. The sequence continues at coordinate 9,595,735 of CM076261.1, read as the reverse complement.
AATTTGGGGCCAGAACTTTTTGGTATTTAAAAACAATCTAACATAGCCAAGTTATTAATACTTGAAAATCAACTACTGTAACTTTTTCATAGATTTTTAATACCCTGAGGCATATTTAATATCTATATAGCAGTGTATTATAGAATGACATAGCAGAAAAGTGTCAGATCTATTTATTAACATTTCTATTCTTCAGATTAATGAGAGATACCTCAGAACCGCTCCAAAGTAGCTGGGACTGTATTTCTATAACATGATTTTAAAGGTGTATTAATCAGAACAGATTCCCCCGTCCACAAAGCTCAAAAGAGGCAGACTGCCCCTCCGGGCCTGGCAAGGCACAGTGCTGAGGTTGGGAGGCACCAGGGCTGGTCTGCTCCCGTGTGGTAGCTGGGCTGCAATCCCACTGCAGGAGCCTTCTGCTGCCCAGGGGAGCAAGGCTTCCCCTTCGGAGTCTCTGTGCACGCCACATGGCAGCCTTTGGAGCAGCCGGCCATGTCATCTCTTTGAAGCTGATTTGAAAAGCACACGCTCTGTAAACCTTCCCAGGAACTCTTCCATCCCTATTTTTTTTGTTAAACACCCCCTTGGAAAATGGGAATTTTTGCATATGCAGGGCTTATTGGAATAGTTTCTAATTTTTTTCTGAACCAATGCAAACAGGAAAAGGAGGGCTCAGTGCTAACTCTCCCTCGTAGCTGTCCCATGTAAAGTCAGGTATCATGGCCCTCTCCTCGGGATACCTCTGGAAAAATGTCTTGCATGTTAAAGCACCTAGAGTACTGGCATGGGATAAGTATGTTGGATTGCAGAAGGTGAGCAGCACAGACGGGCTGACTGGAAAGGTTCTGCTTTTGCTGGAAGGGTCGCCTGTCCTCAGTCACATCAGCACTTTTTCTTGTTTCTGTGCCAAAACCAGGCGGTGTGTTGGCTGCACAGTGCATCAGGGAAACTAGATTGAAAGAAATGCAGGAAATCTCACTTTGCATCTACCCTGTTGTTGTTGTTATAATTTTCTTGTGGAAATCCCCTGGCCACTGTCACTCAGACCTCTGCTCACAGTCCTCTTCTCTGCCGTCCTCAAGCCACTGAGGCACGGAGTATCCAGCACGTTTGTCTTTCTCTTTGAGAGGAATTAAGGGTGTTGTAGAGCAGGCAAGATGAAGGACTACGTAAATTCTGGGTGTGCAAAGGGAAATGAGTTCTTCATGCCTGTGCCCCTCTCCACCTCGGCAGTGTCCAGGGGTGGCTCTGGGGCAGCAGCAGAGCCTTGCGGTTGTGCCTTCCCGGGCTGCCCAGCAGTCCTTGGCTCAGGCTGGGCTCGGCTACGCTGGGCAGGGCACAAACACTGAACAACATCGCAGTGGTTGTACAAACTGCTCCCTGTTGCTCACACAGTGCTGCCATGCCTGGATAACCTCCCTTTTTCCCCTGGAAAAAAACCTCCAGGCTGCTGACACACTCTGTGGCAGACTCCAGAAAACATAGTGTGGAGGGCTGCCTTTCCCCTTCCCTCCCATCCCTTCCTCCCTGGCACAATTGCCTGCATTATCCCGGAGTTTCATTCCGCAAAAGGAAAAGCAGGGGGTTGGTTTGTCATGCAAAGCCTGAAGGAGCTCAGCTCGCTGGTTGCCTGACTCTGCGGAGTGGACTATTTTTAGCTTTCCATCTCGCTGCTTGCACGAGCATCCCAAATCCACTGCAGCCATTTGCCCGCACACCCCGCGGTGCTGCCCAGCATGTCCTACTTACGGTCTGAACTTCACAGTAGCATCAGAGGATGAAACCAGAAGCTTGTAAATATCTGTAATATATTTATTAATATTTAGGAAGTCTCCATCAATCATGCAGTGGGAATTGACTTTCCTATGTTGTTTTAAAAAAGGAAATGAGTCTTATTTATATGTGTGTTGGCTGTTATCTTTTATTAGAGTTGATGCTTTCAGCCCCCTAATGCAGTTTGCACTCAAGAGGCATCCTGGAGTGAATTACTGCTGAAAAGAATGCAGGACTAGCACAGTGAGCTCCCTTCCATGAATTTTTAAATAATTTTCATTTTTTTTAGCTTTATTTGTATGCCCAAGGTTGGTTTAGATATGTTATAGGAGACCCAAGGAGCTAAAAATGCCTCTGACAGCATCGGTGTTGTTTTGTGTGTGAACCTGGTTGTGGGGAATGCAAAACCAGCTCTGCCTCACGGAGGCGATGGAGGACATGAGCAGACCTTTGCTGCAGCTCTCAGACCTGATCTTTCAAGTGTTCACGGTGACAGTAGTGTTTTGGGAGTTCGTTGTGTTTTTTTCTCTTTCCCCATTACTTCCTTTATACATGGAGGAGTGTTACCTGGTGAAAATAAAATGCCTTTCCATTATAACCTTTGTCTGTGTTAATTATTCATGTGGAAGCTGATTTAAAGGTTCTGTCTCTCTCTTTTTCCATGCTTTTATAGTTTTGTAAGATCAGTCGTGTTTCTTTTGGCAAAGAATTGTTAATGAAAATGATTGCATAACAGCTGAACACTGGCTGGGCTGCATGAAGGGATGGAAACATGTCAAGTACCCTCTAGAATAGCAATAAAACTGCTTGTGTAACCCCAGTGATGTGATTTAGCTCCTAGTCATCATTTCCAGCCAAATCCCTCTGTTACCGATGTGCGGCTTCTTCCAACACTGGCAGGCTGTACCTGAGGCAGCGCCCTTGTCCTGCATGTGGTACAGGCTTTGGGAAATCTCCATCCCTCCTTCATCACTGGGAGACAAATGGTGGCAGTCTTTTGGAGGAGTTTTTGATGGATTGGTTTTAGTTTTTAAACCAGAAATGGAGACATTTTTATCACAACTATCTATTACCTTGTTCTCTCTTCCAAGCTCCCCTCTTTCCCCAGGCAAGTTCAGCATCAATCCCCTGGTTAGTTACCAGCTGCATGCTCTATAGGTTAAAAATAATTTAGAAGCTCCAGCTTTAAGCTCCTGATTGCAACCTTCATGCTTTACCTCATCTGGCAGCTCTGTACACCATTTAGGAATGTCTTTCTTACGAGCTCAGTCTCATCTGTGAAACAGTGACAGCACACAGGCATGAGGGAAAGGTGCTGCAACTGGTGCTACAGCATATAGATTATGTTCATGTTATCAGAAAATTTTATACTATTGCCATGTTCATAACTCGGAGCTGCTCTGGTTTATTTCTTCTTTTGTATGTGTGTATCTTAAGGCCAACCTGAGAATGTTTATGAATAATGATTCCAGCTATGAAAACCTCTTCTGTTGTTTCTGTCTGATTTTTACTACTGTGTTTCAGTTTGTTTGTTTTTTTTTTTGGGGGAAGGTGTACCTGAAATTGCTATTCACAGGAATTTCAGTTAGGAGAACCATGACAGAAGGGCATTGGCTCAGCCTGGTGTGATACCCAGACACAGAAACCTCTTCCCAGTGAACGGCCGTTCATGAGCACTCCCCTCATGGCAGCTCTATTGAGTCCTGCAGCCCAGTCCTCTCCTGCTGGGAGCTGAGCAGCACCCATGAATTCCAGCAGCCCACGACAGAGGCAGCTTGTGGCCCTCCCTGTGCCCTCACTTTGACATTGAAAACTCCCAGACACTCATGTTCCTCATTTGACAGGGCATGAGCTTGTCCATGACCCATGTCCCAGGGTCCCCATCTGCAAGAACAGGGACTTCAAGAGTGGCTACAACTATTTAAAAAATTTTGAGAGCTGCTGCTGAAGAGCTGAGAGTTTGGTGTGAGAGCTGAAAGGGTCCTGCAGTGCTTTCACTACTTGGAAGCAATTAGTACCACTTCCAGGTGAAAGGAATTCCAGAGTTGAAACTTCACCAGCAAAGACTTGTGATTGAATTTTACCGTGGTAGATCTGCACTCAGCAAATGCTATGGGGCATAATCAGGAGAGGGAGCTAAATAGATACAAAGTAGACATGGCAAATTTTACGCAGCACTAGCGTAGTTTGTTTATGTGCACGGAACTAGAATTCAGTAACTTTCCAGTTTCTTCTCTGGTTCAGCTGTTTTGCAGCAGCAGTGCCTGGCTGAACTGAGTGTCAGACATGCAGGTGTTCTGGGCTCTGTGTCTTGAAGTAACAACAGGTTGGTGAGATGGTTTTTTTTGTAGAATATTTCCAGAGGAAGCCCTTTGGAACAGACCCTTTGGAATAGACCTTACTATAGCTAATTAAAAAACACATTTGTAAGCAGGTAGACTTTCAAGGTGCCAGGCTACTACTGTCAGTTCACAGCTGAAAAAGAGCTGTTAGATTATTGACATTCAATTAAAAAAAAAAATAAAAATCATCCAGTATGAAAAAAAGCATAATCTTCGTGCCTCCCATGCTGTAACGTTTCCACAAAGCTTCAGGTCCTTCCTGCATTTCTCTAACCAGTCACATCAGTGCTTAACAGTGGGAAACGAGCAATGCTTTGGCTTTTGCAGGACAGGCTGTAGGCCAGACACTGCAGTGTGGGATTGTTAAACTGGATTTCAGAGGCTGCTGGATCTAGAATTAAAGGACATGGGCGTGAGCTGATGGAAATTCTGCAGGAGGCTGGCTTCCACAGTTCAGTGGAAATGAGCACCAGTTAAGCTGATGCAGATCTATAGAGAGGCAGCCAAGGCCCAGCTTCAGCTAGGCATTTAAAATGAGAATGTTTCTATTGAAGGGGCTGGTAGCTACACTACTTGTGAATCAGAAAGCAAAACAAAGATAGCAAGGAGTGTGTTTGAGCTTTATTCTGGTAAAGTTGGTTCCCACTCCCCAGTCCCCTTCTGTAATAAAGGGAAAAGAAAAAAACAATGAGCAGATGCACTTTTTGAACATGAACAGGCCCAAAGCACAAACCCTTCCCCTTTGAACTTCTCCTGCTTCTGTGCTGTCACTGTGCATGTACTGTCTGTGTGGCTTCAGGTACATCAGGGGCATCAGCTCTAACAGAGAAAGGCAACAGAATTGTCTTCTACTCGTTTTCATGTTATGTGGTACTGAAATGCAATTTCTTGTTTATGAATTACTAATAAAAAGCTCTTTGAAATTACTGCATTGCTCTCACTTTCTTGAGCAAACTGTAAAGATGATGAGCATCATTTCTTACAGAGCACAGCTGGCAAGGGCATGTTCCACATTTGTTTGGCCAGGTAGAGACCTGAACCTCAGCTGGTGCAGATCTTTACTAATTCAGAGACAAAATTACAGTGGAGTAAAAGGGAAGGTATTGTACCAGCAGGACCCCAGATTAGGAGCCCTTTCTGATCCCTTTACTTGCAGGTGCCTTCCAGTTAAATGAGAATCGTACCTCAGTCACCTCGGCTGTGGACAAATTAAAAGGACAGGACTTGTGCTTCACAAAAATGCCTTTTCATTGGACAAATCCATAGTGAACGCATGACCTGCTTCCCGAAGCTGTGATTAAAAGACTTAGCCCATAACCTGCATGATTCTGACAGGTGGCGAGTAGTGTTGGTGGGATAAGAAGACAGTTTATTAGATAAATAAGGTCTTATTTACAAGTCAAGGCTCATAGTTTTAGATGACTCTCTGCTGCTTTAATGCAAAATGAAGCAGCTGCCAGTCCCAGATGGAGTTACCAGCCCAGGACCAGAGGACCCCTGCAGAGCTTTTGTGATGTGTGGCTTACAGGGAGCTCCAGGGAGCCTGGTACTGCTGCTTACCCAGCACGGGCTAACACAAACGATTTTTCTGCAGCCTTCTCTGAAAAGCAATAGCCAATTTTATATTAGAAGTTACACCCAGAAGTGTTTTTTTTAAACTGTGCATGTCATTCACTTCAGATAGCACCATATTGTACACAGACGCTTCACAGTCCTGCCCTTCACGGCTCACAATCTAGGAAGGTGCAGTAGGAAGGGTGTTACCTACCCACTGCTCCACCTGCAGATTTGAATGAAAAGTGTCACATCATGGAATGTAACTGATCATACTCGGCACTACTTTGTTATGTTGTCAGATACATCAATGCCCAGTATGTGCTGTGCTACAATTCCTGACACACACACCCTGCTGCAGATCAGTGCCTTTGATTAAGTTAAGCAAGTCCTTCAAGAATGCACAAGTTTCACTAGGATTGCCTGTTGTCCCAGCAAATATGACCCTTCCCCCATCGCACCTGCTGACCTGAGGGGGGGAAAAGAAGTAAGATGCGTGGAGGAGCACGGAAGACTCCCACTGGCACAAGGGCAAATCAAGAAAAAGATTAAAAGGATAGTTAACACAAAATCAATAAATTACACACCAAACCATTTGACTACACTGTTTTAAGGTTTTTTTTGTTGCTAACACAAGCCTGTCTGCACTAGTATGAAAACCAGACATCAACCAGAAACCAGAGTTTACCTCAAGTTTGGTACCTTCAACGTCTTAAAACTCTTCAGAGCCAAGAGCTAACATGTCCAGTTTGCCACATTCTGGGAACCATCACTGCCTCAGAAACCAGCTCTCCCCAACTTCTTCCTTCCACAGCAGGCACATGTGACACTGCTACAGGTACTGGGCAGGGGGGGCAGCCACATTTCCAACCAATCTGAAGACCTGATATGCCACCACTAAATTCTTAAACCACCCCCTGTATCACAACCCTCCTATACTCCCTCTGCCTTGAACTGCAAGCCAGCAGCTGAGAAACACTGAACTGCCAGCCTCAGCTTGAACCAGAGCAAACAACTTCCCTCTCCCAACTCACAAAACTGAACTTTAATTCTACTTTCAACTCTCCAAGTGCAGAATTCTTATTCAAAGTGGCACTTGTTACTATTAATCAGCATGGTTACAAGCACCGAGCTTTCTGCTTGGTCCCCAGCACCTCAAGATCCTTCCAAGCTAATGAGTGTTGACTTCACACCATTTCTGCTTCATACATTTTTTTCCTCCTGCGTGCCCTTCTCCTCCTGCATCAATCCCAAAAGCTACAGCCCCTGCTCCCCACAAGCAGCCTAGCACTTTCCCTCACATGCAGCTTTCCACCTTTGACAGACACCTCAGTCAATGCACATGACAAAAAACTGACTTCAGAAATATTTTTTAGCCATTTCCAGTGTAGAAAGAAAAGTTGGAGGAGTTTCTCTAAGGAACCATGAAGATAAACAATTCCAAAGGCAGGGTAGTTTGTTTGCCTCGAGGGTCAACTTGGACTACAAGTCTAAGATCTTGAGTGGAAATTCAAGTGCTGCAACGACAAGTGTTAAGCACAGCATACACAGCTACAGATCCCACCAGTTCCATGGAGAAGAATCACATGGTCAAGGGAGAAGGATTGGAGCCCTATATGCAAAGCAGATGGACAGAGAGCAGAAGGGTGAAACTGTCCAGGAAAGCTTATCAAAAATTAGGAACCACTTGATCTGCTAAACACTGGAGCAGTGTGACCACTGCTGCAAGGTCCCTTGTACACAATGAGCAACCACAGGAAGAACAATAATCCCACAGATGCATACATAGGTGTCACCTGCCCCTAAGACAAGGCAAGAGGCAGCAGCACTGTCCGACAGTGGAAAGGGCAGCTGGATGACAGGACTGGCCTCCAGAAGAAATTAGTTCTTTTTTCCTACCCAAAGCTTCCCCACTACCATTTAGCCAAGAGAAAAGCAGAAGAGGACTGAGCACAAGTAGGAAAGGTGCTGATCCCTGGCAAGTGGAACAGCAGACAGACTGGAGAACTGAGAGTCTAAGCATACAGCTCCTATATGGGACAAAACATGGAGTGAGAGCAGCCCAAAACCAAGAAAGTAATCCAGAAAACGTGTAACTGGTACTGACCCTATGGTGTGGCAGAGAAAGCCACAGAGAGAGCGTGTGGTGACTTTTCTGGGAAGTCATCTAGTGCTGGAAGGTGCTAAACAAAACTCAGTCAGCCTTAAGACAACACCAAGCAAATATTTCACTTCTGATGCAAAAAGCAGCTCTAGGCAATTCTTCCTCCGAACCAAAGCAATACATGAACCTTTCCAAAGACCTTCCTATCCCTGCTGACAGTCATGTTTTCAGCACCTCCAGAAGGCATGTACGGAAATGCTGCAGCAGAGCTCTGCCATGGCTGCACTCCCCTTCCTAGCAGGAGGCCACCAGGAGCTAGAACATCTGCTGTGTTCCTTATCCAGGAAGAGGCATCACTCCTCTGAGAAGGGGGACGACAACCGACCGGCACCAAAGCGATCCAGTGTATCTTCTGGAAAGGGGCTGCTATCAGCCTCTAAGCTCCAAGTTTCTGTTCCAAAATAAGAGGGGCTTTAGGTCCACTTGAAAAGAGCAATGTAAATATCAGCTACTCATTTAATTGCTTTCAACAAATATACACATCTTTTAAAGTAGGTTTATTCATTAGGATCATGTAATTTAGTTACACCCAAATTAAAGTTCAAACGAACCAGAATATGAATGCTGAAAATTCCCTTAAGCTACAGACACTTTAAAGTTAGCAGATCAAAACAGTGACCAACATTTTACTCTTCTAGTGTTTTAGAAGTTACTCGTGCTCTTGAACAGCTTTCTAAGCACATGCTCACCACCTGAATGAGTAAACATCCTTGCAACATTCATTTCACTTTGTGTGCATACCAAAAAATAAGTTAAAATGCCCGAAGAGGGTTGCCTAAGAAATAAATACTACATCTGGATCAAACATGACAACTTTGTAAACATCAGACAAGGCTAGGACCATTACCAATATATATTTATGCATGTTTTATAGGAAACAGTTTCTGTAGTTACTGGAGTATTTTTCCAGATAATGAGAAGCATTTAAAAGGATTTTAAAACCATTTTGTACCAATGTGGAAAAGTGTTGAAAAAATTCAGTTACACTGCTGGTTAACACAAAGCACTCAAAAAGGAGAGTTCATTTGGTTTTCTTGTACTTGTTTTTTTCATTCAGGGAATGAAAAGTTCCTGTTTAGGACCATTTGGATTTCAAATTTCCCGCTTATTTCTCATTTCAGCTCTTCTGATTATTGCATCAATTTCTCCCTCAGTTAAGACATGATGTAAAGAGCAAGGACCAGTGGAACTGCATGGTCTCTTCATTCAAGTTGCCTACAAGTACCCTTCTTAGAGATAAAAAAGTATTTTCCAGCACGTTCCAGGAATTACTACTCGTGTCCTCATAGGGAGGGGAGGAACTAAGACAAATTAATAAATAAGAAAATAAATTATACCTTTTTCCCTACCAAAAAACCCTATTTTTGGTTATTAACATCAAGAGAAACTTTATCTTTGTTTGGATACAAGCGTAAAAGATAAAGTATCTGGTGCCACGATCAGGCATCATATTTAAACAACATAAGAGTTAGTTCCACACAAGTTGTAGCCTTTCAGGATGATCCTCTAGATAAGTATCTAATGCTACAGTATCATGTTCTGACTCATGTAGTTCCCTTTAACTGATCATAAGACACTATCACATTACAAAGCAGACAAACTTCAGTGCTCTAGGACCTATCAGCCCTTCACAGAACAAAAATTCACATGGAAAACCCTTAATACCACACATGCATTCTTTTCAAGTTCGAGTATGACAAACTGAGATCGTGCAAATATAACATACTCTCTATCCTTGTTTAAAAAGGCACATTTAGGCCGTCTTAAATGTGCTCAATGTTCTGTTTCCAGTGTTAAAAATAAATTGTTTAAAGGAAAAGAGCATCTGCAGGAGGTCAATTTAATCTTCAGTAGGCAACAAGAGCTGCCGTGGAGATGACAGATGAGGTTTACTTTTCCGCTGATCCAATATTCTTATAAATATACAAAACTTCTTCAGATCAGCCCTGGAAGGGAGCAGTCTGCAGGATAAGACTTTTCTGTCAGTTACGTGGTTTTACTTGGTGAAACCAAATATTTGGTTTTATTTTTCCGTTGAGGCTGCTGCCATGGCTGGTTTGATGCCCTCGCGCGTTGACTTCAGCTCCTCCAATTCCGTGTTCAGTTTGCTGATCACCCACTCCAGGGCATCCCGACCCTGCCAGAAAAAATGCTGGAATTTAGGATCAGAACAGATACACCACCACTGCTCATGTTTCTATAGTTCTTCCTCTGTCAGACATGGGACTTGTTTTAAAATTCATTTCATGCCCTGCGTAATTTGGTACAGATGATATTGATAATTTCTTAGCATCTTCTCATGGAAACATCACTGAAAAGGCATTTGCTTAACCCCTAAGCCAGAAGCTCACTGTGAGCTCCCAGCAGTACACTGGGATTAGGCAAAAAGCCTAATTCAGCAGTTAAGTTTCCTTACCTAAGAGGATCTCTGTTTTTACTGTTTGCTGCTCCCACCACTCAAAGAATATTAGAAGATTTACAGCAAGGTCTATATGTTGTTCTCAGATTCGTTAACTGAGTTATATGGACTGTTTTTGAGAAGATCCAGGACAAAGAAAGTCTTCCAACTTTCTCTGACGTAGCAACTAAGAGATCTGATGTCTGTTAAGAGATCAGAAGTGGACTCACACTGAACTCTACATTCATGCACAGCAACATTTCAGCACCTAAACCACACTGAGATACTAGAGTTGCATATTTTATATCAAGGTATGGTCTTTCTCTGTTCAGTCCTCAGAATGGGAGTGCCCCAAAGCTATGAACTGACAGCCAGTCCTTGAGTAAGAGCTGGAGGACCCAGCACAATGAGCCTGTCAAAAACCTTCGACCTTAAGAAGACCCTGTAATAGCTGCATCTCAGTGACCACAAGACGCAACCAGCTGCACAATGAAGCCAAGAAAGTAAGAACTACTTTAACTAAACAGAAGTGCAAAATTTCAGTGCAATATTTTCATTTTAGAGCTCTGCGATCTCAGAATAGCAATGTTAGCCACAGCAAGCAGATGGGATCAGACTAGGAAACCGCCTGGCCTTTTTTCACCTAAAGAGGTCAAGAGACATCAACTCTTATTACTCTACCAAGAATAAGAAGTACACACAGTAGAGAGCAGTAAGTGGGAGCCACGTGGCTCTGGCCAAGTCTAGAGTTCTGGAGATAAAGGGTTGAGCCCCAAAAGTCCTAAATCTTCACGAGAGTGAGTCTCAGTATTCAAGCCCTCTGCAGAGATTGACAGAAAGGAGGGGAACATCCTCCTCCACACACAGTTTTGTTCCAAACTGTGATGTACTAATTTTGTTGCGTGCTTTACAGGTGATAAAAGTGCACAGAAACCTCATAGTCTCCAGAACCCGCTGTTGTCTTTTATGAACCACTATGCACAAACAAGAATCTGCATAAGCAGCTTTGAAAACCTAAGAAAAAAAGTGTCAGAACAATGCACACATACTCTTGAAGGATTTTTTTTCAGGCTAGAAACATTACTCTGGAAAAATATGAGAAGCCCAGATCCAGGCTGTGAAGCGCAATCTCTTAAAAAAGAAATAAAGTTTTACTAAGAATAAGAGCATATTTATCTCAAGACCCTCATTAAGGCTGGTGAAGAGCTGACTCTGTTTCTCTTTGGGTTTTCCATATAAATAAGAATAAACACTAATTGTTACATCTGCACTGGCAGTCCTTAGATTAGGAAAAGTCATGCACCTATGACAATAAAGTGCTCAGCTCTTAGTCAGAGTTCACAAAGGGAGATTCAGCTCCACCCCAAATGACCTCAAGAACTGGTACCTTTAAGTTAACTTAGTTCAAGAAACGCCTTTATTTACTAATAATGTTGAAGAAAGCATGATTTAAATTGTCCAATTAAAGAACAGGTTGCTGATAAAAGACCTTAGAAGGGGATGATTTAACTTCTGAATTCTTTCCATTTGAGCATGAAAGCAACCGTTCTTCGGCAGGTGATAACTTCCACCTTCTCCACACGCCATGCAAGACCTGGGAACACCAGCAAAGCAGGCCATAAAACGGCCCAGACAAGGGCAGGCCACTGCATGGCAACAAGTTGTAACCAGCCGTGAATTAGTTGAGAGGAGCGCTCCTAAGGAAAAGTCGGGAAGGGGGGAGGGGAGTTGGGGAGACTCAGAGGAATCATCTTTCAGTAAGCTGGCATTTGGGCATTTAAAAGTCAGGTTTAAATGTCCTCTCTGAGGTGACAGAGGCACAGAGAACTGAGACAGCAACAGCTTCGATGTTGTATTTGTCTAATTGCACAAAGAAGACTTTGTCAGGAAGTCAAACGCCCCTGCCACAGAAAATGCTCAGTAGAAAAAGGCTGAGATTCTCCTCTGGCCCTGACTATGAAACAATCACGTCATTGTGTTTTATTTGATATCTGTGTTGATAAGATTAAATAACTTTTTAAAATCCACAACATTCAACTGGAGCACCAAGATATTTCCTTCAGTTTTTGAGACTACATAGGTCTGTGCATGTCCTTAGATTCACATATACATTTTGCAGCTAAGAATAAACTTGTGATATTGGCAAGGAAGATTTCAGGAATATTCTGCACAGGAAATTAAGTTAAAAATCTCAACCAGATGCAAAGCCTCCAAGTATCATAAAACCACCCAGTTACCAGAAAAAATCTGACAGAGGACTGGTCTATAAAATTTCATACTGTGCAATTTCTTTAGTAAATCATTAAGCAAGCACATTCATAACCAGGCATGCATATTGTATTAGTCATTATTGCATGTGTCAGCAGTATGAAGTGTCTGGCAGAACAAGCGCTACATATGAAGATTTGTTGGTAGAGCTTAAGTGACTGATAAATGCTGAGCCTTTGTAGTTGATGTTTTCCAGAAAAAAAGCCACAGAAGCTTAGTGGAATGAGAACTTAAAAGCAAACACTCATGGCATACACAGATCCCAAAGTAAGCAGTGTAGAAAGCCCTACTTTCTTAACTAGGAGAAGCAGCATAATGGATTTTTTTTTTTTTTAAGAAATCTTATTAGTTGAAGCACAAGCCAATACAGGAATGACAAGGACAAGCTACACTGACTAGTAGAAGGAAAACAATTTGCACAGAGGTATCACAAGAGGCAAGTACACTCAGTTCTCTCAACCCTGAAGTCAGATTTGTTCATAGGCACATCACTGCAGGGACATGTCACTCCTGAAACAAATATACCTACAAGAACAGTGAAGAGCAGGAACAGTCTGGCACCCTGACAGCTTCAAGCTTTGTACAGATTTCCTCAGAAAGGCAACAATATTCCTCAGGCATAAGAAAAGCAAATACAATTCTGCTATGCAAAAGATTACCCCTGTTAGGCAACCTGTTCCAAGAAACCAGTTTTATAACCTAAGAACACAGTTATGTTTCATAATGCCAATTCCACTCACTATCCCATTTATTAATTTCTTTGGGTACCAGATTTATTTACATGCTGAAATCACAGAAGCTAGGCCCAGATCAAACACCTTATGGATGGACTCCTTCACATCCCTGGCTGTCTGCAGTCGTCATTCCACTTTCAAACAATAAGCAAGTCTGGCACAAGACAGGGCTGCAGCAAGTTGGTTGTCCAGTGGTATAAGCACAGGTTCACGGATCCAGTCTGGATTGGACCTACTCTCACCCTCTACCACTGCAGTGTAATGAATGTCTGCCATTCCTGTATGCAACGTGTGTAAAACATACATGCAGGTTAACTTATGAAATCCACGTGCCAACAACCCATGCACATATTTGCTAGGAAGCTGAAATGCTGTACCAAGAAGAATGCTGGCATTACCACTAGTTAGTACAAACTGCAGGTGTGGAGAACTGCTAGCTTAGAGCGCTTTCAGAATTTTGAATTATCCACTCAATAGCATCCCACCCCTGGAGTAACACAAGAAAGGTTTACAATGTATGGCAAATGATTTTTCCATTGTCATCAAAAATAATAACGCGTCATCTGCCACCTCTACCTCAGAGCAAACGCTCAATAATTCCAATTTCTTCAGAAAAACATTTTTCAGCAACTTTCATGAAGTTTAAGAGGAGTGCTAAGAGCACAGAGGCACAGCACAGTATGAAAGAAGAGTTTGTAGTAGCACAGTAGGTTACTGGCTAGCAAAGAAAGGGTTGGTAACAGCAAGTACAAGTTCCTGTTAAGTTAAAAATCTCTAGAGACTTCTCAGTGAAATACTAAGGACAAGAAGTTCTTTCTGGTTTGCAAGAAGCTTGTGAGCCAGCGTGTTCCTTGAAAATGGCAGAACAGAACAATCTTTAAAAGAAATCGAGCTTTCACACAGGCAACACCTGAACAGATACCAAGAAATATTTACACTCTTTATCCAAGTTCAACAAAGACATGAAAATGAGACAGGTATGCCACAAGAGGAATTCGGACAGTGTTTTCAAGTGTGCCTAGTTATGTGGACATGCCAGCTAGCTGGAGCTGTGCCCTCCACAGACTTTTAAATGGAGACCAGATCAAGACAGAACCGTAATTTAATTAAAAAACATTCCATTAGAGAGCACTCAGCTAGGTAAAGGTAATCCTCAGTGTCTAGAAATGACCCGTTATTACTTCCCTAACCCCTGTTTTTAACATGTTTTCCTCTCAGTTTAGGAGAAGCACACAGAAGGGTGGGAAAGGAGGCTTTCTCCTCTCTGATCTAGTTGTGCCTTGCCTCCTATGAAGTTGATTTACATTGGCTTGGTCAAGCAGTACCTTTCACAAGGACAAAGGGCTGGCCAAAGCACAGGCTCTCCGGCATAGCAGGAGTCACCTGGGCCAGATTCCCACTGTGCTGAGCCTCCCAGCAGTGCAGAGCACAAACTCAAATTCCAGGAGCGCTCATCCTGCTGTTAGGCAGCAAGGCCTGTGCTGCTCTAGCAACTCCATTTCTTCCCCAAAGAACTATAGGACAAAGTGACCAAGCATTCCCATAGCCCTGTCCGTGGAAACACAAGACAGAGGAGTCAGTCTAGTGTTACCCAGGAGAGCCAGCACAGTCTCACCTCCTCAAAGAACATGCTTCTGCTTGCACTACCTTACTTCCAGCCAAAGGCAAGGAGACAGCTCAGTAATGGACAGGAACTACGAAAACTGACAAAGTAGCACAGAAAACATGTTGGCATTAATCGATAAACCCAGATTATGATCTGATAAATCCAGATTATAAGGGCTGAAAGTGAAGTTACATTCTTTCCTAGCACTAACTCTTGGAAATAAGAGGTTAGTGTTTAAAAAGGTACTTTGGAAAAAACCAATATCCAACATAAAATGTATATTCTATAGGCAATTGTAGCATACACATAGAAGCTTGTTTGTCCTGCTGTGCAATTCTAATTGAAAAACAAAGATTCAGTAGTGACACCTTTTCATAGTGTGGGAAATTATATTCTACTTGCTGAAGTCCTACAAAAAACAGTTGAAATGCTGTGCAAAAAATTAGATAATTTAAATACAGCATTGATCACACATGATTGACAATTACTATTTCAAGAAAAAGAACAACGGGGAGGGGGGAGAGAGGGAGAGAACAGAATAAAGATGTACCTTTCTGGCATTAGAAGATATCGTGTTTGCCATTAAGCTTTCCAGATAACTGCTCAAGCTAATGCCTTTAACAGTAATAATTGCCTCTTGAGTTAGCACAGTTCTGTAACAGAATAAAGAAAGGTTAATACCTAAACTGAATTGGACTAACATAATATCTCCTATCCACCAGGATGCAAAGAAATATCCTTACTTACTTCTCAGGGTTTTCGGGATGAGGAGTGTAAACCAGTCTCTCATCAACAGACACCAAGTTTGTGAGAGTAATCTTAAAAAGAAAACAAGAGCTGAAATCCTCACTTCCCCCCTTTCACTTTTCTGTTATCAGCAGCACTACTGTAGTGCACTCAGTCTAAAGTCAGCAGTGTATGCAGAATACAGAACTCAGAACACAGACAATAAAAAGACCTATACAGGGTGATGCATCTTCTCCTATCCTCGATCTAATTGTATCAAAGTTCCTGTTCACATTTGTACAAAACACAAGCAGCTTTCTCTGACTCCCAAGTCTGATTTATGGCAGGCGGTTTAGAGAGGCTCTTCAAGACCAAGACCACCATAACACATACTTGGACTATACAGAAAATTAATACCCGTGAAAGACAATGCCTCTTGTATGGAGACAAGGCTCTCCTACAGAAAACCCCATTTTAAATCTGGTAGTTAGAAGTTCCCAGGATACCCAAATATAGACTAATACTTCATTTACATTTTATGAAGAAAAGGCATTTCATGTTGAAACTTTTGTTGTAAATGGCAGTGTAAAGTATAACAAGTCATTAATCCAAAAGTCAAACTATTTTATATGCATTCCAAGAAATAATCTTGCATTAAAAAGAGAAACACAAATGTTTGATCCTGAAGTATTTAAATTTCCTATTTGTGAGAAGAGAAAATAAGAGTCATCTAAGACACCAACTAAAATACAGATATTATTGCCTTCTGATTAAAGATGCAAACACATTTCTAATCTAAATGTTAAGAGCAAAACATCTAATTTCCAGAACTAATTACTAGAAACTGTTTAAGCCACCACTCACATTAGTTGAGCAAAGCTCCATCTTTTTTTCCACTGGATCTACCACAGAATGTTCCTCAATGT
This sequence comes from Pyrocephalus nanus, assembly GCA_038380795.1. Lineage (NCBI taxonomy): Eukaryota > Metazoa > Chordata > Aves > Passeriformes > Tyrannidae > Pyrocephalus > Pyrocephalus nanus. Next base: position 9,579,241 of record CM076261.1, on the reverse strand, counting down.
AAGTCAGAGTTCTACTTGTTCCTAAAATCTGAAGATGAAAAAAAAAAAAAAAAAAAAAAGTTAAGTACCAAAATTAAACAAACAAACTGAACTTTGAAACTCGTAAAGGTCATGTTCTCAGCAACCCCAAATAAATACAGAGTAATTCAGAGATACCACACAACCATGATCTGTGGCAAGATGTCACCCCGGTAGGTTCTATCAGTCCTACAGCATGGCACAGACCAGCCTGGGAGGCATTTACAGACATGTACACACTATGGGCATAATAAAGCCTACAAAGTATTCTCACTACCAAGAATGCTACTTGTAGCCTGTGCAACACTTGTGGATGACATTTCCTATGGATTAAGCTTTTACTTTGAATTCAGCTCCAATTCAGACAATGACATGAAAGTGCACCACATCCTTAATAAAGCATGAAGACTGTGAAAACCTACAGCTTTTACAATGCTTGGCAATCCCCACTCTGTGCTGAGAAGACGGTGGCTGTGCAACCTCCCCTGGTTATCAAGGCTTCTGTCCAGGACATCTACTCCTACCACAGATGGATTCATCGGGTTGGGGTACTTCCTCATAGCAGCTTTGATCACTGTATCCCAGGGATGTCTGCAAAAAGGAGGGGAGAGAATGTTTGTAACTATTTTGTATTCAATCACAAGTATTCAAAGGGTACTAAATCAGGATCTAGCTCATGTAATATGGCACATGCTGTACAACTTCATAGCTCCCAGAAGTCACTCTGGAATTCCAGTTATGCTTGGAAGGGCAATAAGAAAGTATTGACACACAACCAGAAGAAAAATAAACTAATTCTTCTTTTCAGTATGAAGCAAAGAATTATTAACCAAAAACTAACAGAAATAAGGGCAAGGGGCAACAGTCACTAATTGCTACAAGTGACATTCCAATTAGCTGGGCAGAAACCCCTCACTGACAGGGAAGCTGCCCACAGAGATTGCTGAAATCTCGATTCATTCCAGAACTCAAGCAGGAAAACAACCTGACCTCACACTTCAGTTTGTCTTGCCTTGAGAAGAGGGCTGGACTAGATGACCTCTGGACAAGCAGCTCACTCCAACATAAATTCTTCTATAATTCTAACTACATCAAATAAACTACAGTGGAAACCATTAGCTTCCTATAGCAAAAAAAAAAAAAAAAAAAAAAAAAAGTGAAATTTAATTCAACAACAAAAAAATAATCAAGAAGTTCAAAATAAAGAAACAGATTTTTAGAAACTGCATCAGTTCACAGCCTTATGTCTGCACCGGTACTACTGCTTCCAGCAGTTTGTTAGCACAGATTACATTTATGGATACTCTTCTCAGTACAGAACTGTTTTTATGAAATGAGTTTTGATAATCTCAAACCCCTGGGACCACAGCAGCTCATTCTATTCATTCTATTCAGGCTGCCCATATGACTCTTTTTCTTCTGAAACAGCAGAAGCTACAGAAATCATGGACTTGATCCACTACAGAAATTCTGTCCCTAAGCAGTTATTTCTATATTCAGAATAACTGACTGATCTGCAATGATAGGTTTATAGCCTTTAAAGGTATGTTTAAAAATTCAACAATTGGTATCTAACTTAAGAAGGATCAGGGGTGCCAACTTGCACTTAAGAGTTGACTTAGGGCCCTAAATGGATTTTGTTTTTGACAATACTACTTTTAGTCTTAAAATAGAGTGGTACAGAAGGGCACTAACAGTACAGCACTGCAAGAACAAACAGAAACTTATTTTTCCAACAAGAAAAGTATTGGAAAGTTTTTTTGGTGCAGGCAGGAAAAATAAGAGCCTTCCATTCCTACAGCAGAGAGAGTGCTGGAGGATTGTTCCTTGTTGTCTTCAGAGACTATTCATCTCCTTTAACAGAAGATACACAAACTGAAAATGTCAAATTTCTGTCAAGTGTTCCTGAGGGGTTGAGTCAGAGATGTGACAAGGCACAACAATATTTTATTAACCATTCAACTGAACTACCTACACCCGCACACCTTACACCATAAGACGGGGGTGTTCTAATACACATCTTGACAAGAAAATGACAAAAATAGCTTTTGTGTTTCCTAGGCGACAGATACCCATCTCAAACTCAGAAGCTGTGCCATGCACGAGCAGCCTTTACTTCCCTCTGCCTGACAATTCACGTCAGAAGCTACAGTTCACTCACACCAGACTGATGATGAAGGTGAGCCCTGAACAACTGCATCCATCAGTGCAACGAACTGCGTTGACGTAATTAAAGAAGTGTAAAGCAACACATCTGGGATATTCTGTAAGCATTTTAAGAACTATTGACCCCAGTGCTCTTCAGGCTTCCAAAATTTATTGTAAGACCCTGCAGCAGTCGAATCAGCGGTGGTGGCGGCATTCCAAGAGCTGCACCGGCACTGCATCCTCCACGTCTGCTCCCCGACACAGCCTGTAACACGCCTGTTGATACTTTTCCGGGTTGTTCCCTCGTTGCACAAGGCTGGAACTGGATGGACAGGACCACGTCCAATACAGAAAAGCACTAATGGGAAGGAAACTTACTGAGGAGCTGATTGCTGGGCACCTCAGCAGGAGCTCCCGGCAGGTAAGGTACACAGCCACCCTGTCTATGCTTCTTGGAATGTATCACCCACTACGTCAGGAGTTTGAGATCGGGTTTTTTTTACAGTGTGAAACTTATTTTTCCTTGAACACCCATCCCTCTATCAAGCCATCACGCTGCCGGGCCGGCTCCGCCACTCTGCCCTGCTGGAATGCTATTCCCGAGGTGGAGGAAGCCCTGGCGCGGGTCTGGCGGCGCAGGGAAGAGCCGAGACGATGCAGGACTGGCACCGCCGGGGCCTGTCCGCCTGTCCTCCTGCTCCTCCTGCGGCCGCGGCCGCGGCATTCCCCGTTTCCGCCGTCACCCCGGCGGGGCCCGGTTACGCCGCATAGCCCAGCCCGGGGTCTCGCCGCGCCCCTGCCCCCCTCCCATCCCTCCCGCCCGGCCCCCTCACCCGAACACGTGCTCCGAGCTCCAGATCTTCATGGCGGCTCCCGGCGCGTCCCCCCGGAGCCCGGCGGGAAGGGCGGGAAGGCGGCGGGAGCAGCTCGCGCCGGGCACACCGACTGACAGCTGCGCGCGGCCCGCACAGCGCGAGCACCCGGCGGCGGGGCGAGGCGTGCCCGGGCCGGCGCGCGCGTCACGCGCAAGCGTCATCGCCCCGCCCTATCGTCCCGCCCTCGGCGGAAGGAGAGGAGCGGCACTGCGCATGCGCTGAGTGCGCGGCTGCGCCGGCCGGGCCCGGCTCTGGAGTCACAGAGTTATGGAACGTCTTGGGCTGGGAGTGAATCACGGGGGGCAGGGAAGTCCAGCTCCCGGCCCTGCGCAGGACACCTCAGGAATCACACTGTGTGCCTGAGAGCGTTGTCCAAACGCTTCCTGAACTCTGTCAGGCTTGGTGCTGTGGTCGGTTTCCTCGGGAGCCTGTTCCAGTGCCCAGCCACCATCTGGGTGAAGAGCCTTTTCCTAATATCCAACCTAACCTCCCCTGACACAGTGTGCCCTGGAAATGTGCAGCCTGGGAAAGCAATTCTGCGTTAGCGTTGATTGACTGATCCCCCTGCCCCTCACAAACCCTCACCACCATCTCATCAGGACAAGAGAAATGTGGAGCTCCTGGAGCGGGTCCAGTGGATAGCAGCACAGATGATTAAGGGTCTGGAGCATCTCTCTCATGAGGAAAGGCTGAGGGAGCTGGGCCTCTTCAGCCTCGAGAAGAGATGACTGAGAGGACACCCTGTCAGTGTCTAGAAGTATCTGAGGGAAGGGTGCCAAGAAGATGGAGCCAGGCTCTTCTTGATGGTGCCAAGCTACAGGATAAGAGAAAATGGGCAAGAACTGATGCATAGGAAGTTTCACCTGAATATGAGGAAGAACTTCTTTACTGTGTGAGCGACTGAGCACTGGAACAGAGCCCAGAGAGGTTCTGGAGTCTCCCTCACTGGAGATACTCAAGAACCATCTGGACACTATCCTGTGCCATGTGCTCTAGGATGACCCTGCTCGAGCAGGGAGCTTGGACCAGATAATCCACTGTGGTCCCTTTCAACCTGACCCATTCTGTGATTCTATGAACTACCAGCGTAGGAGTTTTGCTTTAAACACGCTGATAACAGCCATGGTTGGGGGTGACAGGCTGGCAGACTCAGCCTGTGTGGGGCTGTGCCCAGGGACAAATTGATTGTTAGGTAATACAGCTGGTTCAGGTAGCTTGTTTGTAAGCAGCAGATTGAGATGCAGATTGAGCTCTGGGTGGGAGCCTGAGACAAGAGGCCATGACAGGCTAAACCTTTACATAACAAAGGGCACAACGACCCGTGGCAGGAAGCCAGGTGAATGGACACTGGGAGACACACTGGGAGGAAAAGAAAGATTTTCGGGCTGCTTGGACTGAGAGAGGATAAAAGCCCAGAGGTCCAGCCCTTTGTTGGGGGTCTGTTCTCAGATGCACCAGCTCGGGTTGTTTCTGTGTTACTGTGCCATGAATAACTTGCTTTATTGAACTAGACACCTGCGACTCTGCTGAGGAGAGCCTGAGGTCTAACCGGTAAGGAAACCTGGTCTGACTGGATGGGAGTGGAATGTGTGGGGAATCAAGCGGGGCAGCCGTGGGCTCACTGGAGCCCCCAGCTGTGAAAGGGCTCAGTCCCACCAGTAAAAGCGGCGTTGGGAGTGTGACTGCCAGAAAGTGTCGTGAACGGTCAGACTGGGATGTTTCCTCAACAGTGATGATGCCAAACACCCGAGTTCACCTGGAGGACTTTGCACAGAGTAATTCTACAGCGAACACGTCAATACGAAATGCCCTACATAGCGGGGGAAAAACAGGAGACAAGGTTTTTTACTTGCCATCACCAGGAAGCTGCCACAGGGTAAACCGGCCCCAGCAGCCGGGGAACCCGCCTTGCTGAGCGGCGCCAGCCGGGCTGGGCTGGGCCGGGCCGTGCCCTGCCACGTCATCCCTGCCCTTGACTCAGCAAAGGGATCTGGACAAGCTGGATAGATGGGCTGAGGCCAACGGCATGAGGTTCAACAAGGCCAAGTGTCGGGTGCTACACTTTGGCCACAATAACCCCAGGCAGAACTGCAGGCTGTGGGCAGAGTGGCTGGAAAGCGGGCCAGTGGAAAAGGACCTGGGAGTGCTGGTAGAGAGCAGCTGAGCATGAGCCAGCAGTGTGCCCAGGTGGCCAAGGAGGCCAAGGGCATCCTGACCTGTATCAGAAATAGTGTGACCAGCAGGACAAGGTAAGCGATTGCCCCTCTATGCTCATCATTGGTGAGGCTATGCCTCAAATACTGTGTTCAGTTCTGGGTCCCTCCGTTCAGGAAGGACATTGAGGTGCTGAAGCAGGCCTAGAGAAGGGCAGTGAAGCCGGTGAAGATTCTGGAGCACAAGTCCTGTGAGAAGCAGCTGAGGGAGCTGGGCTTGTTTAGGCTGGAGAGAAAGTTCAGGTGGCAGTGTCACTCTACAACTACCTGGAAGGAGGTTGTAGCCAGGTGGGAATTGGTCTTTTCTCCCAGTCAACCAATGACCGGATGAGAGGACATAGCCTCAAGCTGCACCGGGGTAGGTCAAGGTTGGACATTCGAAAGAATTTCTTCACAGAAGGACTGATGGGTCACTGGAATGGGCTGTCCAGGGAGGTGGTAGAGCCATTATCCCTGGAGTTGTTTAAGGAAAGACTGGACGTGGCTCTTAGTGCCATAGTCTCGTTGACGTGGTGGTGTTCGGTCACAGATTGGACTCTCTGATCTCGGTGCTCCTCTCCCCGTGACTGTCACCGACCCCGCTCTGAGGGCCGGCCCAGCCCCGGGGGGCAGGGCTCAGACTGGTGACGTCGACGGGCGTGATCACAGTGACGTATCATTTGTCCCGCCCCGAAGGGGCGTGGTCTCCAGCCCTGGGGGCGGGGCTAGGGGGCGTCCTTCGTCCGCGGCGGAAGTGGCCGTGCGGCGCGGTGACGTCAGGCGCGCGTCCCGGCGGTGAGGAGGCGGCCATGGCGCACCGGTACCTGCTGCTGGCGGGGCGCGGCCGCCGCCGGGGGCTGGCCGCGGGCCCGCTGCTCCAGCTGCTCTGCGGGAGGGGCCTGCTGGGCACCGCGCGGCCCTGCCTGGCGCAGGTGAGCAGCAAGCGGGAGGGGGGAGGAGGGCCGCGGTTGCCGTGGCGGCGGCAGCGGGCGGCCCCGGAGCGGGGAGAGTCGGCCCGGGGCTGGGGGTCCGCGGGGAACCGCGGGCTCCTGGGTCCGCTTGCCGAAGGAAGACGAGGCGGCACCCCGGAGCTGCTGCATCCCTTCGGTATTCATAGGATCATAGAGTGTTAGGAGTTGGAAGGGACCTTAAAGATCATCTCATTCCAACCTCCCCCTATAGTGGGCAGGGACATCTCACACTAGACCAGATTGCTCAGAGCCCCATCCAGTATGGCCTTGAATACTGGTAGGTTTGGGGCATCCGCACCTTCTCTGGGCAACCTGTTCCAGTATCTCACCACTCTCACAGTGCAGAATTTGTTCCTAATATCTAACCTAAATTTCCCCTTTTTCAATGTGTACCCATTACTCCTTGTTCTGTCACTACAGTTCCTGATGAAGAGCCCTTCTGCAGCCTCCCTGTAGGCCCCCTTCAGATACTGGAAGATTGCTATGAGATTTCCATGCAACCTCCTCTTTTCCGGGCTAAACAGCCCCAACTCTCTCAGCCTGTCTTCTCAGGGAAGGGTTCCCACTTCCCAGCTGCTGTGTCCCACCTAACTTAAAAGTTGCTTTCTCAGGGCAATGATTTGTGTTAGATGGGTTTGTGGCTGTGTGAGAGACCGAAATGTTGAAGGTTAATGACTCTGAGTGGTTTGTTTGGGTTGTCACTGTATTGGAAAAGAAGAGGCTAACATACTGGAGGAATGACAGGCCTGTGCTGCTGCCTGGGAAAAGGGAGGTGCTTACTTCCTGCATCTTCCAATGGCATCTTGAGAGGGTTGCTTTGTTTTCCTATAGAGTGGCAGACAGTCAGGCCTTTGTAGGTGTGGAGGTTATCACCAGAGTAGTGGTATCTGTGAGGTGACTGTACAGAAGGGTGTTAATGACAGTCCCCAGTACAAATGTGTGGTTCAGTTTTAATGCTGAATTTGTGGTTTTGTTTGGTCAGAGCTGAATATCATTACGGCAATAAAGAAAACACTCAGGAAGCTAATTCTTGTTTCTTTCAATAAAATTTAATGAGTTTTTATTTGGAATGGAATTTAGGAAGGGGACTTTTAATTAATACTGGCATTTGGCTGTGTGTGTTAGCAGCAAAACAAGAAACTTCGTTTTCATAAAAGCCATTACTTTTTTAAATTAATCTTTCTTTTAAAAAAAAATTAGTAACTTGGAATCATAAGATCTTAGAAAGGCTTGGATCGGAGGGGACCTTAAAGATCATCTCGTCCCAACCCCCCTGCCCTGGGCAGGGATGCCACTCACTGGACCAGATTGCTCGGAGCCCCATCCAACTTGGCCTTGAACAGTTTCAGGAATGGGGCATCCACAGCTTCTCTGGGCAGCTTGTTCCAGTGCTTCACCACCCTCTGATTAAAGAATTTCTTCTTGGCATCTAATGTAATTCTCTACTCTTTTAGTTTAAAAACATTCCCCCTTTTCCTATCACTGTCTGCCCTTGTAGAAAGTAACTTGCATTAAGTTGAATTTCTTTACCAGCTTTTTGTTGTGTCCGCCTCCCTTCCTCCCCCCCCCAATATGCTTTTATGTAATATTTTGGTGGCCATTAGATAATTAAGACTTTAAGCTTAATTTTACTTTAATTTGGAACTTGTTTATGGATAAAACTCTTGGGTTTATGTTCTGCTCTGGTGTAATTATGTTTTATGAGTTATTTGAACTGTGAAACTGACTTTTGTGTACTTTGCTTATGTAGAATTTATATTAAAAAAAAAAAAAGTCTTGGTTTTTCGGAAGGCTTACCTGAAATAAAAAATATAGATAGGGGGTTTTTTTGCTTTATATGCCATGACAATTACCTCTGACTGAGAGAAGCTGGGCAGAGTTTCCCAGTAGACAGTCTGAAACAGCATCCAGTCAAAATGTGCTGTGTTTGCTTTCCTTTTGATGTTTAGGCAGTGGATATTCTTACATCAGCTAAGCTTGCTGTGGCATTCCTAGTGCCAGACAACCGAGAGACAGGGCCTGTATCAGGATCAATATGATCAGTTTTTGTGCTGATGATTTACAGAGTTCTTGAGTATCTCCAGTGAGGGAGACTCCAGAGCCTCTCTGTGCTCTGTTACAGTGCTCAGTCACTCACACAGTAAAGAAGTTCTTACTCACGTTCAAGTGGAACTTCCCGTACATCAGTTCCTTGTTGCCTCTTGTCCTATTGCTTGGCACTGCCAAGAAGAGCCTGGCTCCATCCTCTTGGCACCCTCCCCTCAGATACTTACAAGAGACATTTAGAGGTCCCTTCTTAGACATCTCTTCTGGAGGCAGTCAGGTGACTTACTGAATATGCCATGAAATCAGTTGTTCCCTTTTCTCACACAGCAACTTCAAAGTGCTCAGCTCTCTGCGTATTAACTTGACAGGTGACTGCACATTTATTCATGGAATTTAGGAACTATAGAGACAGTCCAGCAACAAGCCAGTCCCATTATTCAGGTCTTCCCCAAAGCTCCATTTGTTTACCCTTCTCTCTCCTTCACTGAAACTATAACTTAATGCTGTAGTAAACCCACGCTGGTCTAGCTGAGCCAGGCAGTTGGGTTTGGCTTACTTAAACTTTTTTTCTGAACACGAGCAGCTTATTTATTTCAGTTGGAATAAAATTTTCTCTTTACAAATAAAAAGTACTCTGAGTTTGCAGAAGAATTAACTCCCCAGTTTTTGGTGTTGTAGGAGACTGACTTAGAAGAAAATCCAGTATTACTAGATGTTTCTTTGAGTTTCATCAGTTGCTACAACATTCACTGCCTGTCTGTATTTGAACTACAGATGGTCTGTGGCAAGCTGTTTTTATTTTATTGTGAACATGGATGCCTAACATTTGTCCTAAAGCCTCTTGCAGGAACTTAGATGCAATTGCCAGTGTTGGAGGTCACAGTGTATTGAATCTAGCAGCTGTTCTCTACGGGAGGTGCTCTCCAGACTATCTGCACTGTATCTGCTTTTCACAATCAGTAAAATTTCCTCTTGGATTTTCAGTACCAGATTTTATTCAGAGACGTGCAGTGGCACAAAATTAATGTCGCGATCAAGCAGCCCGAGAATTCTTAGCTCAGTCTACAGCAAAAGCAAGCAATAAGAACGTTTTGGTATTCCTCTTGGTTCCAGCAGGTGGAACTACATGGCTGCTCGAAATAAGTCTCATGTACTTCATCATTTAGTAACGGGTGGAGGGGGAAGCTCCCAGACAGAAGACTTCAGGAGGGTTAGCATTCAGTTAATGGTACATCTGTATTCCTAGTGTAGTTTTAGCACGCAAGCTGGCATTCTACAAGTTTCTTTAATATGCAAAAATAGGTTTTGTTTACAACCGTTGTACCTTGACTATAACATTGAGCTTTCCTTCACAGATGTAGTCCCAGAGGTGTTAGTCCTAGATGGATGTTTGCTGTCTTGCAAGGATACTTTGAGTCATGTTTTCGGACCTGTTTTTCAGTTGGTGGTGTTTGTTTCTTGTATTTTTGTATTTCTCTGGCTCTTAAGGTAAATAGCCTGTAGTCAAAAAGAGCAGAAGGAGACTGAGTGCCCTTATGGGGTGGAAGGGAATGGAGGCAGAAAGAAAGTCTGTGGGGAAATCTTGGCATGCATAATATTTTGTTTCTTAGAATTGTTGGGAAACCTTATGAAGGGGACAAGTTGGTATTTTATTTAAAATATGTCCTTGAAGAAATCAAGTATGATTTCTCTTCAATAAAATTGCAGTTTACTCTGTTTTTAAGCGGTCAGATATGTTTCTTAAGAACGAGTAAGTTTCTTTAAATTTCTCTCATCATACTTAAATGATGAATAACAGTAAACAATTAGCCTTAGAACAAGGCTTGGGTTTGTTGTGTTTTTACAACTGTATGTTTACCTACTCAGGGCTTTAAGTCTTCTTCTTGAACTGAGGTTCCTCCTCTGTGTTGGTTTCTTGTCTGCCACATCCCTTTCTTTTGGATTCAAGCAGATCTTTCATATTCAGAAGTTTAAAGTTCTTAACTATTTGAAAAAAGATGCAATTCTTTAAGAAAACGTATTCAGTACTGTGTGGTTCATTCTTGTACAGTCACAGTTAGTGTTGCACTTAAGTGTCATTCAGCTGGTATTATGAAATATTTCCCACAGAATCAATGTATATTTAGTGTTCACAGCTTGTAGTGTTTCCTGCTCCATTTTTCTCTTTTAATAAAGAGGGTTTTATTTGTATGCAAGATGAAATTCTATTCTTAACAATGAGAATAAAAATTTATTTGCTGTAGAAAGTACTCATTTGATTAGCTCTTCTTTTTCTATTGTCTTGCAATCTGGCCCACAGCAGTTATGGTGAAGGCTTTTGTAAAAGTTCCAGTTGTAAAGTATGCTCTGACTAGCTGCAGTTAAGGACTACTAGAGAGCTTGACGGTTTCTGTGGCACCTTCTTTGTTGCTTTATGTTTCTTTTTCATCTTTCAGCTCTGTGAAAAAGTTTCCCCTGGAGTTACTGCTGACAGAAGTACTATCTTGGCAAGTGTAATCGCTGCTTGCAGAAGGCTTTTCTCTCAGCCTCCCAAAGGTGATTATAGCTTTGATCAGTGAAATGAAGCAGACTGCATTCCTTGCTGAGGACTGCACTTGTCTGCTGTTCAGGTTTATTTTCTGTGGGGAAGTAAGTTCTTCTACCAACCAGCCATTAGTCTTAAGATGCAACATCAATTTATGGGATTTTTAGGAGCTATTAAAGAATAACTGGTTTGCTTAACCTCATGCTATGCAATGCAATTTTCTGTTGAACTAAGCTTGTCTGTCTCTGGTTAAAAAAGTAGCTTTACTTTAGGTTATTAAATACACGTGATATTTTCTTGTCAACAGTAGTAAATTTATTTCTGGTAGAGCTTTCAACAAAAAGACAGGAACAAAGCTATTTTTGCACTCTATATGTTGCTAGCTTCTTTGCTGTTGTATACATTCAGGTTGTGAGTACTGAAATGTGGTGACAGAATTGTGAAATAAAAAACAATTATGAGCTCCTTAACTCTTTCTTAATAGGATTTGAAAAATATTTTCCCAATGGGAAGAAAGCTAATGGAACTAAAGGTGCACCTGCAGAAACAAAAGGTAAAAAAGCTGCTTGACTTCAGTTCTTTGTGGAGTGTGTATTCATGAAATTAGATTTTGGCATAACAATTGTGATTTTGGGTTTTGGGCTTTTTCTTTGTTTTTCAGGGAGGACATTTCTTTACTGGACTAGTTTAAAAGTGCTAATTGATATGTTTTTATTATACATGATACAAAAGCAAAATATATTCTGGAATAGTATATATTTTCTCTTATGCTTCAGTTGGAATGCTGCCCTTAAATTCTTGTTTTACTGTTTCCTATTAGTTGACATTAGCCATGCATTCAGAAACTCTGTGTGTGTAACTCTCAGTTTTTCCAGCTAAAATACCCATTTTGTTTTGTGGAATAGCCAGAATTGTCACTCTGGGTGAGGATCCAGAATGGCTCTTCAGTTCTGGGTGCCCAAACGCCATCAGTTAATAGACCTCTCTTCATAACTGTATGAGATAGATGTCTGTCTGCCACTTGATGGACTATCTATTTGCTTTTCTATGGAAAATGCTGTTTCTCACGTCATCTAATTGTTATAGCGTTGCAGACTAGTACATTTTTCAGGACAACTCCTTAATTTTAAAAGTAACGAAAAGTAGTGTGAGATTGATATAAGATGTAAAGATTTTTTTTTATATGTTTCTTTTTTCTTTTTTTTTTTTTTTTTTGTCAGAAACAAAGCAGGCTAGTGCCCGACAGCCTAGTGGGAGTAGTAGTGGAGGAGGTGGCAGTGGTGGAAAAAAAGGTGGCAAGAAAGAAGACACTAACTGGTGGACCAGATTACAGAAGGTTTTGACTTTAAAATATCTTTCTTTATGTTACTGTCTTATCTCTGTGAAATAACCTTGCACATTTTTTGCTCTTTAAGGCCATATTCTGATTGCCTAAATCCTCCTTAAGCCTCCTGTGCCTAGCATTTCATGGCACCTGGCTCTAGGTGGCTCCCTACTCAGTGCCTTTGATAAATTACTGTTCTGTGTATGACTCCAGAGACATTTATGTCTGATTCAGGAACGTTAATGGAATTTCAGGCTATGTGAGTGTGGTTGCTAGTAGTCAGTATTCTTATAGAGGAGCCCCAGGCCTTTAAGGGCTTTATTTTTTGTTTGAGAATGTAAATTTGTAAAACTTTCTGACCACACAATGCTGGTTAAATGTAGTTTGCTCTTACCTGTTCAAACCTTAATGGAGTACTTATACGAGTTTCTTTCTGAAATTTATTGCCATTAGCTGTAGATAAAGATGATAGAGTCTGGCAATACAGAGATATAAAAATATTTTTGTGATTTTACTTGAGGCACATAATATTTTTGCCCCTTCTTGGGATTTTCCTTTTAGTTTTTTTCCTTTTTTTTTTTTTTTTTTAAGTATTGCATGTAGTCCTGGAGAACAAGGATAATTGGTTTAGATTGGAGGCATAAAGGTCATGTGATAGATGGCATTTTTTTTTCTGAAAGCAGAACTTCACAGATCAAAACTGTTCAATTACTATTTGTAAAACACTTAAAGATTTTCTACTAGTGCTGTAATTCCTCAGTTGTATCTGAAGTGTGTTCATACAACAAAGTAGACCTTAGTTTGACATTCTCTGTGGCAACCTAGAGGGCAGGGAATAGAAGCCATAGAACTTGAACTAGAACTTGTTTGTTACCTACTTACTGTATTACAGACTCTAAAACTTTTTTTTTTTTCCCTCTTCGTTTCCTAGGGTGACATTCCATGGGATGTCAGGGAGTTTCGGATGTATGTAGTGGGAAGTTCTTTTTTTTGGACAATGGTTGTATACTACTTCTTCTTCAGGGTCCCTGGGAGAGAAATCACCTGGAAAGACTTTGTCAACAACTACCTTTCTAAAGGAGTGGTGAGTAGTGAGGGGAATAAATGCAAAAAATCAGTGTGCTGGAAATGCTCATTTCTGCCTCCCCACTTACACTTGTGTTCATGTGTCTGTAGAGTGAGAACTGGCTCAAGAGTAGCTTTTGAGGGAGAAAGGAATTAGCTTTTATTTTAATCAGTTCCTTGATCTGATGTTCTGGATGGATGTGTGGAGGTTGATGTAATTTCAAGGGAGGAGAGGGAAATGCAGCTCAGGACAAAATTTCTTTGTTGGGGAGCTCATGTGGATGCTGGTTTGAAGGGGCAGTGTAGCCACACTCTCAGGGTATCATTTTGTAGTACAGGTAAGCTGACCTAATGGCTTAAGCAGGCATGCCAGCTGCCTTTGGAAGAAACTTACTCCTAACCTTAAGCATTTCCATGAGTCCGTCCCTCTGAAGGAAAAGGTTTTCTGTTTGTTTCATGCCTGAAATCAGTTCCTCAGGGAATCTGAGAAGCAGCATTGTGAACAGAAAGGTGAGGGTGGGGAATGGAAGAATCCCTTCAAGGACAATAAATTGGCCTCCCTTCAAGGACAGTAAATTAGTCTAACTCTGTTGTAAAATGGCCTCCTCTCTTTGTTTTCTTCTCTCTTATTTCTTCTTACCTGGAACCACTACTGGAGCAATCAATTTTATCATCGGTGTCCTATCTCTCTGTAGAACTTGGCAGCTTTCCACACTTCGAGTAATAGGTTGGTGATGCCCTGAAGCTCAGGAGATTGCATCTTACACAGGCTTTTTCCACTTCAGGAGCCACTAGTCCTTTGCTCTATTCCCTCCCAGCTTGTAGCTTCACCTTCAGGTTAGGAAAGCATTGGCTTGCTTCCTCCTTCCTCCAGGTTTCATAGCTGGGATTTTTTGTTAACAGCATGCCTCCTACCCCTCCATTACTTTGGTAAACTGCTAAGCAGGGGGTTTCTTACCTTTCTTCATCTTACTGATCCCTCCAGAACTGCTCTGTTTGCTTCTCCCCTTCTGCCTAGACTGTGTCTTACAGTCAGTCCTGTTCTTAATTGATGATTATGTGTCCATCTTGTGAAAAAAAACTTACTGATTGCATTTGCTGTGAAGCAGTGGGACACTTAGCTCAGTAAAAAGATTAGTTCAGCTGTTAGAGTGAACAAAGCCTGAAGCCCTGCTGCAGAAAAGCACTGTAAAAGTAGGGTGTTGCACAAAACCAAGTTTCTCCTGTCTTTGCAAGATGTAGTCTGGATGTTCAGATGTATTAAATATGTAGCTATCAAATGCTCTTGTTTGCCATATTGATGGGGAGAAACCACACTGCTGGGGTTATGAGCTTTTCAAAACAAAGATGTTCAGGTAGTGTTGCATGAAGTCAGGTTAGTTCCATCTGCAGTGGAAAAAAAGAAGAAGTGGAAAAGTCTTAGTTGTCTTCTGAAGAGATCCTGTCAAATTCAAGAAACTAACCATTTGAGGAGACTTCTAAAAAAGAGCTTTATAGTATATATGTGCAAAGCTATGGCTTTGTTTTTGGGTTTAGTTTATATGGGTCTGTTACCTCAGCTAGATACTTCTTTATCTAACTGATGTTAATTGTGTTTAGTATGGTAGCACAGGACATCTTTTAAACTGGGGTAAACAATTGCAAGAGCAAAGTTAAACCTTCCTTCATTCTGTTCAGTTTGGTCTGTTTTGGAAGTTACTGTAGGATTTTGGAGTCATATAACTTACTGCTTTTGGTGTGTGACTACTGAAATAGTTAAGTATTGTTCAACTATTTCACTGTAACTGATTTTTGCTGCGGCATGCATTGGGTTTTCTCCTTGAAAAAAGGGTGTGAGGTCAGTCTCTCAATCTAAATTCTAATGTGCCCGTATTCCTTTCTTCCTGATTACGTACATGATTCCTAATGGCAAACTGTAGATTGTGGAACCATCCTGATGTACAAGATTAATTTTATTCTCCTTGCTGGAAAACCGAAAAGATTTGCTTATGGTATCTGTAGTCGTTAGCTGTGATGGAAGTGCAGTGACTGTGAGCTCTTCACACAAGTTTTGCTCTTTCCTCCTACAGGTTGACAGACTTGAAGTGGTAAACAAGCGCTTTGTTAGAGTCATCTTTGTTCCCGGAAAGTCTCCTCATGAATGGGTAAACGCTTTTAGTACATATACATGAGACACTAGAAACAGCAAAGCAATCTTTTTAGGTAAAGTTTGATATGAAAAGCTTGGTCTGGAGCATTAATAGTATCTCAATCTGTTTTCTGCCTTATTGTTTCATTATACTACATTGTGTGGTTTTTACTTTGCTGTACCAGTTGTTTTGCCATGGATACCTTGAAATTATGGCACCTAGTTCCTTTCCAGCACCATGCTCTTAATACAGACATGGAAACAAGGAAAAGTGAGAAACTGCTGAAGGTTCTGTAGTTTTAGCTGATGTTTTCCACGCACTTAAGAAAATCCCAGACTTAACTGTATATACTTTTTGATCTTTTCTGTTCCAGACTGTTTCTAGCCAGTTATTTGAGAAAACAAAGAGAAATGTTTAATTTTGTCTCCAGAGTACTTATTTCAGGGAGTTGCTTTTCTGGTAGCACTTTTCCTAGTGAGAGTCCCACTAATGCAGGCAAAAATTCTCCAAAGAATAATACCCAGTGGCAGGGACCTATTAAAAGTAAATAAAGAAATATCTGATAGACAATGTGGAAAATTTAGAAGCAGCATCAGAGAAGTTTATCAGGTTATCTAGGTGGTGGTGGTTTCTTAGCTGACTTCCTGAAATAAGGTCTGCAAGTCCCTCCAGGATAAAGTGAAATCTGCAGTAGTTACTTAATCAGTGGGTTTCAGTGTGGCTTATTATTACACCTACTCTTTAGCCCACATACCACCAGTTGCCTTAGCTTCTCAATCACTTACTACTCAGAACTACTCTGTTTTTAATTTTTCAATATTAAGGTAAGTAGGGGAAAATCAGGCAGGTCATGGTGCAGAAGGGGAGATTTCTTGATAAAACGGAAAAACACTGAAAGTAATGTCTAGGCTTTTTTTTTTTCTGGTGTATGATACATTTCATGCTGTTTTTTTGTGAAGACAGCTTACTTCAAAGCTAATATGGACTCTGAAAGTAGAGAATTGCTTTTCTTAATCAGAAGGGCTGAGACCTCCAGGTGAAACAATAAGTTGTATGACTGCTGTTTCCAGGTTCAGTGCTCTGTATTATTCTGACTGTATAGCTCCTTTCTGTTTGTTTTGGAGAAAATGTCTGGATTTCTGTTTGTTTGAAGTGCCCCAAAACTATCAGGTGTTGTGATTCCAGTAGAAGTGATGATATACAGTGTATTCAGGTTGGTAGGCTTTAGATTTATTGTGGACCTCTTAGATCAGTTACACATTCGACCAGGCAGCTTAAACTTGGTCTGAATCTGGTTTGATAGTTTCTTGTCTATGTGTTAGAAGTTGGCTTTGTAATGAAGCTGGAATAAGGTAGGGCACTTTGTGGTGATCTCTGCTTTTTTTCTTCTCGCAGTACGTCTGGTTTAATATCGGTAGTGTGGACACTTTCGAACGGAATCTTGAGACTGTGCAGCAAGATCTGGGAATAGAAGTGGAGAACAGATTGCCCGTAGTCTACTCAACAGAGAGTGATGGGTAAGAAGTCGCTTTAAAAGAGTCTCTGATAAAAGAGTCTCTAATGGTTGTGTTTACAGTAGATTCGTAATACACATGCCCTAGGCTTCTCTGGGTGGTGGTATTATCAGAGAAACAATCAGCTTGGGTTTATTTTTGAGTGTTAACTGTAAGAGAAGCTGTTCAGTACTTTGTCTATGAAGAAATCCATATCCTCTTACTCTAAAAATAGCTGCTTATTACGTAAATGTTTGTTTACTATTACTCCTTTCTTCACTTAAGCCCTTCCTCCCGGTGACTTGTACTAGAGCGAGAGTCAGCCAGGCACAGCAGTAGAGCTCCAGAGGTGGCATTCACATAGATTTTTTTCCTCTTTATCTCAGAAATGTGGGTTATCCGTAAAGCTTAGAAATTCTGTGCTCACTTATGATTGTGCTTCTTTTTCCCCATTTCGTTTTTGTTCAGTGTTGATAGAACCTCTTGTGAGCTGTTTGTTGAAGCTGTTCCTTTCCACAGAAAAATCTGTGCAGTGCTCAGACACTATGATAATGAGGACTGTGTTAGGAATTTTGGCTTGTACAGAGCTGTGCTTGAAAGCTGGAGGACAGACAGTAAAAGATAATGGGCAATGAATAATAACCCCCCCCCAAAAAAAAAACACCAAAACCAAACACCACACACACACAAACAAACAAACAAACAACAACCACACACACACCAAAAAAAAAAAAAACAAAACAAAAAAAACCACAAACAGAAGCCCCCAGAAACTCTGTGGCCTTGAAAAAGGAAAATGGAAACATAAAAAGAAGAAGAAAATGTAAAAAAAATTGAGAAAGAGCTAAGGGAAGAAGAGCAAGTATGTATTGTAGAGAGAAACTTCTGGTTGAAGTTGTAGCATATGCTGATTATATGCAACAACTTATTTTGAGAATATAACCAATTGCATAACTAGTCCTGTGAATTTACCTTTGCAAAAATTTATTAGGTAATGCAATTTTTCTCTGTAAAACTCATCAATGTCACTTGATGTGCTTGGTTTAAAAACAATCAACAATCAGTATAACAATTTGTTCTCTATTTTATTTTGTTTACTTCCCAGAGTGAACAACCCAGCAGAAATAAAAATATTAGAAGTTAATCGAGTATTTGTCCTGAATGTGCTTGTTTATGGTGGAACCAACATCTTTTACGTGTTATATGCAGTAATGGAGTTTTGTGATATATGTGTTTTTCTTTGTTTTTTTTTCCTCCACAGGTCATTTCTCCTGAGTTTGCTGCCTACAATCCTGATTATTGGTTCCCTGCTATACACGTTAAGAAGAGGTCCTGCAGGCTTAGGTCGGGGAGGACGTGGAATGGGTGGACTTTTCAGTGTTGGTGAAACCACAGCCAAAGTTCTTAAGGATGAAATCGACGTTAAATTCAAAGATGTAGCTGGCTGTGAGGAGGCCAAATTAGAGATAATGGAGTTTGTTAACTTTCTGAAAAATCCTAAACAATATGAGGATCTGGGAGCAAAAATTCCAAAGGTAAGAGATTGCTGACTTAGCAGATAAAGACTTTATTGTTTTGGTAGTCCTTGGTATTCTAAATTGTACTAGGATTGTTTGCATATGTAATGCTTTCCAGCTTCTTTCTTGTCACAGTCAGAAAAAAAATAAATAGGCATTAAGTGCCAGCAGTGGTGCCAGAACTGTGATGCCAGAAGACTTGTCTTGTGGAATACTTCAGTTTGTTTCCTTGCATAATTTTGACTGTGGTGGAAGAAAAGCCAGGGGACTTGACATTGTAACATATAGATCTTTAAGTAAGATATTTCATAGGCTTAAGATTGTTTTCTTTGTGAGGAAAATACACCCGTTTCTCTTGCAGGGGGCAATTCTGACAGGTCCTCCAGGTACTGGAAAAACACTTCTAGCTAAAGCTACAGCTGGAGAAGCTAATGTACCATTTATCACAGTCAATGGCTCAGAGTTCTTGGAGATGTTTGTTGGTGTGGGTCCAGCTCGAGTAAGTCTTTTGTCTTGCTCTTTTCTTTCGGTATTGGTTGTTGAAAGGATGTTGTCAAGTTTGGGAGACAAACTGTTTGATTACGGCTGAAGTTCTTTCTTCTATGCAGATTACTTACAAGTGATGCCAGATGCTTGTCTAAACACAACAATCATAGAAATACCTTTCATAAAAGAAACTAATGCAGTTTGGTATCTGGTTGCAGGCCATTAAGGATTTAGGTCTTCTCAGAAGCTTAAGAACACAGAACAGAACTCTGCAAGCTCTGCTCTGAAGTAAACTTACTAGCTGGGTCAGAAATTTGTAGCTCATTTAACTACTGCTATGGGAATGCCTCCTCCTGCTCTAAATCATTCCTGTTTCTTTGAAGGACTTCATTCTCTTTGTAGTTTCCAACTCTTAGCTATGAAGAGTTGTCTAGAACACACCTAAAATTTCTGGTTGAAATAGGAGTCCAAGGGTCATGGAATTAATGATGGATTTCTGGAGATCAGGTGATTTAAATAACAAAATATATCTGTCTAATACTTTTTGTGCACTTTTGTTTTAGCTCTCTTGAAGTAGCTCATTAAAAACATGTTAAATGGTATAAAAAAGTTACTGATGATATTTTACCATTACAAAAATTAGAGAAAATATTAGGTATCCTAAAATAATAGTAATCCTCAGACTACATTGACATCAGTTGTAAATACATACCTGACATGTCCCAAAGCAAAGTGACTTAAACTTTTGTACTGGTCTGTGCAAATGATTATCAGCTTTACTCCCCAGTGAAATCATTTGGCACAACTTTGGCTGTGAATTGAGGTTTCAACACAGTTGATGATTTCTCCTGTAGAAGACAACACAAGAGAGTATTTTAGTTTCCGTTCCTATTAATTGATCATTTTTCAATTGAGGTGTGCTAGAATTAAAACTGCTTACACAGCCTTGGTTCCTTTGGGTTTTTTGAGTGTATATGCATTATGGAAACTTGTAGTTCTGTTCCTTCTGCAAAATAGTTGTGTATTTCCCGATTTCCATCTCTTTCCAATGAGAAGATAGTTCACTTTGAGCATCTAACACTTTTTCCTAGTTTATCATGTTCCTTCGTTGTACTTTTTTCATAAAATCTGATTGACTTGACGTAGTAGAGTGTACTATCTAAAATTTGCATCTCTTTAAATCTGCTGTACATTGTTTCTCATCAGAGAAGCCTTCTCTAATTGCCTCACTAGTGTCTAAAGTAGTAAAGCTCTGAGGTGCCATACAATTCTCAATCAGGTCAAAATTCTTCCATAATTTTTCATTTCCTGTTTGCTCCTGTTCGATTCCTCAGTTGTAGATCTGATGACTCACTGAACTGGTTTTAATGAAGTCCTTCTGATATATTTGCAAGCAGAGCAGCATTGCATCTTGCATCTAAAAGTCAGTCCCATTATGCTGAAACTACAGCAGTAGAATTTGATAGGTAATATCTTACTTAGAATCTGAAAGTCTACAAAAAAATTTCAGCTATTTACTCATGTCTCACCCATTTTTTCCAGATTTCTAGAAATAAATTTAACTTCCAAACAGACATTTGGAGATGAATTAAGTTTTTGTTTTGTTTTTTTTTTTTTTTTAGCCCATGTAGGGGAGAGGCAGGAGGGCAAAAAGTCAGTATTTATAAAAGCATGTTGTTAAAATACAGTGGTAATGGGTTGTAAGTAAGCCCTCAGAGCTACACGTAGGAGCTGCATCACCCTGTTCCAACTACAGAAAAAAGACTTTATTTCCTCTGTATAAACAATGACTGTGTGGTATCATTCCTGCCCTGTTTGTAACACTGTGTGTTAAAGAAGAGCTTAAAAGAGAAATCATGCTTGAAATGTCTGAAGTTTGGAGGCTTTTATCGCTGAAGATGTATTTCAGTTATGCAGGAAAAGTAATTTTTTAAGACTTCTAAGTTGTTTGATGTTCTCAGTTTATGGATTGGGAAAGGATCGGCAGCCAGTGGGCCTTCACATCAGTGATTCCTGCTGAGCAGCAGCTACAATATAACTTATTGCCTTGGGAGCTGGTTGGAGTCTTGGGAATGGTACTGGATTATAAGGATCCTATTACTGATGTGCCTCTTCTCTTCCTACCAACCCCCCAGCTCAAAACTGTTACAATCCAGTCTGATGCACTCTCTGTTCTTCTATTAAGGTTAGAGACTTATTTGCTCTGGCTCGTAAAAATGCCCCGTGCATTCTCTTCATTGACGAAATAGATGCTGTAGGAAGAAAGAGAGGAAGGGGCAACTTTGGGGGACAGAGTGAACAAGAGAACACACTCAATCAGCTTTTAGTAGAAATGGATGGTAAGTATTTAATGTCTAATATTACATTATAATAACAGGTATATGGGAAAGAACTAGTATGCTTGTTCAGACCTGTTAACCAAGATTTGGATTCTAGCCTAAATCCAAATTGTCTCTGTTTCCTTGCTTCCTAAAATGAAGAATGGTGACTCATTTTGCTGCAGCCTGGTGTTTTACTAAAATTCATTCAGAAAAAAAAAGGAACCCTCCTTCTGCATCTCCTAACTCTTTGTCATAGTTGAATAGGCCAAAAAATTCTTCTCATGAGATCAGTCTGTCTGTAAAAAAATACAGTTAGCCATGCTGGTTCTGCAGTTTCCTGAGCAGTTAATCTATTATTGTATTTTGAAGATAAAGCAGGATTTGATATAGTACTTCACAAAGCAGAGCCCAAGGCCATTTTCTTGCTTGTTATGAAAAGCTGGACAATGCTCTAATAAATAGATATATTTTCAGCTCTAAGACCATTTGTTTAAACTTCTTACATGACCCTGTAAAGTGGACAGTCTTTTTATTACTTTTTTTTTTTTTAACTCATGGAAATTATATTTACACAGATTTTTCTCTTTATTACATTTCTTCAACAGGATTTAATACAACCACAAATGTAGTAATTTTGGCAGGTACTAACAGACCAGATATTTTAGACCCTGCTTTAATGAGACCAGGACGCTTTGACAGGCAGATTTACATTGGTAAGTTTTAGCTGCATGGCTGTATCCTTCTGTGTTTGTGGAATACCATTGAAGTCACTGCAGCTTTTTATATAAGTAACTTCCTTGCACACATTCAATTTGAATAAATATATGTGAAAAGTAAAATCATATGTCTTTTATCTTAAAGGGCCCCCAGATATAAAAGGAAGAGCATCCATTTTCAAAGTTCACCTCAGACCCCTGAAGTTAGACAGTATCTTAAATAAAGATAACCTAGCAAGAAAGCTTGCATCACTAACACCTGGGTTTTCTGGTAAGTAACTCCTAACGTTGCTATTATTCTCAATTTACCAGTTAGTCTGTAGATATTTTATTTCCCTACTACTTCTGGTTTTCTTTCACCTGATCTTCTGGATGGCATTCTATTTCATTGTATTTACTGGTACAGTGTGAATTTTTTTTTGCCTGTTTGAGCAAGAAGATTTCTGAGGGTCTTAAGTTTTGTCTACTCCAATCAGGGTGATTTACCACATGGCAGTTTCTTCTGTCTTCAGTAAAAGCAATCAAGAGGTTTCTCACTTCTGTCACTCATGTGTGTTCTTCCTTTGTTTGCCCTTTGATTTGTTTGTTGCATTCTTGAAAAGTGTAGAGATGACTTGTTTTTGTGGAATTTGTGTGCATATTCTGGATGTAAAAACTGCTCCCTGGAAACGTACTGTAACCTTGTGTTGAATTAGGAATGGATGTGAGGACTTTTATTACTGACTTGTAATGTAATTAATTTTAAATTTGAGTTGACTAGTACTTGAATTTTTCACTGTTTTCCTGGTCTATATAAAACTGGCTTTCTGAGATTTGATTGTCAGTGTTTCTGGCAGTGATGATGTTGAAACTCAGTTATCTCAATAATGTTACTGTAAATAGTGTTAACAAGTGGTCGGCTTGAAACCAGTAATGTAAAGGGATGTCCTCTAGAGATGTGCCAATAGCTGAGCTATCCTGAATTCATATGTAGGAAATTTATGCAGCTAAATATATGCTAGTTGAAGTATAGTCTTTTGCAGACAGAAAATAAAGGTAGAATATATCAAACAAGTCCTCTTCTGGTAATGAGCTCTATTTTCTGGCTGTCTACCTGTGAGAAAAATCCTAAAGCCTATAACCATAGTATGTGTATTTAAATATCTCTTGAATAATTAAGCTGTTCAGAGGACATTATGTTTATTTTTCAAGCTCTGTGAGAATTTATGGCAAATAATATATAGGAAAGGTTATCTTTTATGCTAAACTCAGAGAAAACTGCTGAAAATTATCAGTAATTCATGCCTCTCTGCTTTTAGGTGCTGACATTGCTAATGTTTGTAATGAAGCTGCTTTAATTGCTGCAAGGCATCTCTCAGATGCTATAAACCAAAAACATTTTGAGCAAGCAATTGAAAGAGTTATTGGAGGTGGGTGAATCACATCCGTTGTTTCTCAAAAATTATAACAAGACAAGAAACTTTCTTTATATATATAGCACCATGCTTTGAGTCTTTCTGCTGGTCTTCCAGGTTGCTTTTTTTTTTTTTTTCCCCCCTAAACACAACTGAAATTTAGGAAAAAAGTATCCTATCTATATTGTTAACTTCTATAATAGAGCAAGGGGTACAAAGAGAAGTTTCATCAGAACTCTTTTCTAATTTCTTCAAAACGGCAAGAGGAAAAGCTGTTTGGATTTAAGGATGGTTTTAACTGCTGCTAGCCTGAAATAGTCTAGAGAACTACTTGATTTTTAAAGTGCAAATGTTTTATTTAAATGTTTGAATACTCTTAAGAACTTACTTTGAAACTAGAAAGTCTAATCAGGGACAATGTTACAGTGAAACCTGGAAGATGTAAATTTTTAAACCTTGCAAGTTTGGGGTGGAGTTTTTTTTAAATTTTTTCAGTATATGGTATACATGTCCTCTAAGTATTGCTCACCATCTTTCTAAATGAGGTAAAGGATTTCAGAGGAGAAAGGTGTGTCTGAAACTATTAATCAAATTTATTTTATAAAGGTTTGGAAAAGAAAACTCAAGTACTCCAACCAGAGGAGAAAAAGACAGTAGCATATCACGAGGCAGGGCATGCAGTTGCAGGGTGGTTTTTGGAACATGCTGACCCACTCTTAAAGGTAAGGAAAGTAATTTGAACCAGTAATTTAACAGTAGCACAGACTTTTCTTTTTCTTTTGTAGGTTGTTTTTTTCCCCTTGTGTTGAGAGGGTATTAAAATATATGATCTCACAAAAGGATTTGTGTGTCAGTTTTAGGGTACTTTTTTTGGTTCATTTCTTGTAACTTTCTTAACTGTTTTCTGACTTGGCTGTTACACAGTATGTAGTATAAATGTCCTTGGAAAGTGAGAGACCTGAACCTTCCATGAGGAGGAACCTCTCATGAGGAGGATCTGCCTGCCCTATAGATGCTTTTTCTCTAAGGCTTTCACTATAGATCAGTGAGTTTAAGTTAGTCTTACCAGGTTACATAGGTATACTTCAGGAATATAACTACAAAAATTATCATTTGAAGGCTGGATTTTAGTTTTATTTTGCTTTTTTTTTTGTGGATGCACAGCTTGACAAATTGAACATAAGGGAAAAATCACCCCACTCTCCCAAACTTGCTTTAACATTTATAGTTTTGTGTAGCTGGGTTTGAAATCTCATCTGAAGTTTAAAATTAATCTTGTACAATTTACTGTTGGAAAGAAAAGCATTATTCAGTGTGGAAATTCCTTCAGCTGTTCAGAATGCTAGAGATGGAGAAATGCTGGTCTATTCTGTCTGATACGTAATATGCAATGCCCAATACGTAACTCTCAAGGAATTGTGTATTTTAATTAAAGTATTTTTAAAATCCCATGCACTTTTTAGAAAAGGTATTACAGAGGTCTTACCTTTCTTTTCCAGATATTCTAGTAGTTGTTATCCCAGTTTAGAGCTAGCCAGGGCTTTTAAGGATAAAACACAATGGGGGCAAAACTGTAAATGGAAATAATGTCTGAATTAAACCTCCAGGGTGAGTATGGTGTAGGCTGTGGTACAAAAAATCAAGCCAAACTGAAGAATGCTTCATGTTTTCTAACACTCTTTAGTTCTAGCAGTCTGTTAATTTTGATTGCAGGTATCAATTATCCCACGTGGTAAAGGACTGGGTTACGCTCAGTATTTACCCAAAGAACAGTATCTTTATACCAAAGAGCAGCTACTTGACAGAATGTGCATGACTCTGGGAGGACGTGTATCTGAGCAAATCTTCTTTGGAAGAATAACAACTGGTGCCCAGGATGACTTGAAGAAGGTGACCCAGAGTGCATATGCTCAGGTATGGGCTTAAATGAGAGTTCTTTTTTTTTTTGCTGTGCTGTTTTCTTTATTTACTACCTACCAGTAATATTTTGATATGATGTAATTGGATCAGGTATGTCCCTCAAAAGCCAAATTTCAGAAAATATTAGATGAATAAACATTATGCTGATGACTCAGGTATTTTATTTCAGTGTTACCACAGCATTAGGCTTTGATTACTGTCCTACATCTGCCCACAGGTACACATAGGTTGCAGTTGAATTGAACTGGATTGAAATACAGGTGGAAATTATATACTTTTAAAATGGAATTAAGTTCTCAAGTTTTATCATTTCATCCTACATTTTACAATTGCCCAGTTTGAAGTCCCAGTTTGGATTCACACTTTAAATCCAGAAAACCTTGTGTTAAAGCACTGTTTGCTGTCAGTTAAGGCTATGGAAATTACGACATCAGTTTGTGTTTTGTATCATACTAACTAATGTAGATGAGTAATTTGAAATCTTATCAATGCAGTGACTCACCTAAGTGTAGCTGTGTGCTGCACACGGGTGCATTATTACATTTCCTGCATCAACACAAAAGATGTTATAAGACACTCACAAGGTGAGCAATTGACATTTTGGAGTATGTTTCTCTTCCCCTGCACGCTTATCCCCAGCCTCCAAATCCCACCTACTTCCTGGTCTCTGGATGCTTGTTACCCCAGTTCAGGAAAGTAAATGTGCACTGATGTCCTGTTAATTTTATAGGATCTTCAGTGACTCTTGTTCAGTTTGAAATTAAAAAAAAAAAAAGTTTAAGTATAGGCTTTTTTTCATATTAACAAAAAAAAAATAAAAATTGAACTTCTCTTAAGGAAGCAGATTAAGATCTCATTGAATTCTGAATATTCTTTGTCATATGTATATTGATCTTGCTAGGCTGAGAAGTGCTGCTTTAGTAACCATCAAATTGATAGTAGCCATGGAGTGAATAAATAAATAGCAGTCTGAACTTGCTTCTGCCTTTGCTGGAGCAAAATGCAATTTAAAACATCCCTATTTGGCAACTGAACAAGTCAATATTCAGTAATGAGTCAAGCAAGATAAGAGTCATTTTCCCCTTTGTAGAGGAGTGTCTTGGGATAAAATACAGCATATGATTTTTGTACATGATAGGACAAAAGCTTAAAGACCCTGTACTTTAGTACTTAAGTCAACTGATCTTTATGAGTGAGTGGAATATGCTAAACTTCAGAAGTATTTTCAATTGGAATAACGATTATATTTCTGGTAAAAGAAAAAAGAGTTTTACTGATTAATGAAGGCTGAGGTGTTTCTAGTGTAATGTCTTAGTATGTATACAGCAAAGCACTTTGTATGTCACTAGTAACCACCTTGAAATGGTGATATTTGTGTCTTTCAATTTGATCAATAAAAAGAAATAAGTAAAAGACAAGTAAAGTACATTAACTTAGGTAAACTTGAGTTTCCAGAGAAGGGCTGGTTTTAGAGGAAGAGATTGGGTCATAGCAGAATGACTTCGTCCTTTCAGTTTTATTCACCATATTTTACATCAACATACCCTAAAATCTTAGTGTCCCTCCTTTGTTTGATTTTTTTATTTTTTTATTTTTTTCTTCAGATTGTTCAGTTTGGTATGAATGAAAAAGTAGGGCAGATTTCCTTTGACCTCCCTCGCCAAGGAGACATGGTATTAGAGAAACCTTACAGCGAGGCAACTGCCAGGTTGATAGATGAAGAGGTGCGGTCACTAATTAACATCGCATATGAAAGAACATTAAATCTCCTTACTGAGAAGAAAGCAGAAGTGGAGAAGGTGAGCATTACAGTATTTGTAGCCACTGGGTTCCAGCTAGTAAGCCAAAACCTGAATTGATCCGAATCAGATTTAAAATAGTGACTGTGAAAGTATATGAGGACATTTGCTCAAAAACCAATCGATGTAATCGTGAGAGTGTGCCACAAGACACAGGTAAATAGAAACCTCCTTTTGTGTTGGAACACCTCTGAGCTTCTCACGAACACCATTTATGTGGTTATATGTGTTCTGTAAATGGTGGTGTAGTAGGTCACCATCCCAAAAAAGATCACTGAACATGGTTTGTGCTGAACAATGCACTTGCTGATCCAAGAAGATTGAAAACTACCCTGGTAGAGTATTGTGCACATTGGTATTTTATGGTGCTCTTTAGCTTGTGTGTAACAGCAGCCCAATTGAACTGTCCTGGTTGATCAGAAGGGAAGGCTTGTTTTCATCTGTAGCTTAATGTCTTGCATCAGGAGCCTTTTGGCAGCAGCAACAATTGTTCTGAAGCAACAATAGCAGCAACTGTGGCCCATAGGGAGGGCACTTTTCATATTTGCCAAAATAAGATTTAAAAAAAAAAGGTATTTTTGCTACCTAAATGCTCACAGGGGGGAAAAGTCTCATATTTGGTGAACTCAGAACAACCTGGTTTTTCTATCAAAATTAATCAGTGCCAAATTTGGTCCCAAACTGCCTTAAATTCTTCCAAAGAGGACAGTCAGCTTAGGTATTTGAGGTCCCTTGGTCTGTTCAGCTTGGAGAAGAGGAGACAGAGGGGAGACCTCATTGCAGTCTACAACTTTCTGAGGGTAAGAATAAAGGCAGATACTGATCACTTCTCTGTGGTGACCAGTGACAGGACCTGAGGGAGTGGCCTGAAGCTCTGTCAGGGGAGGTTTAGGCTGGATATTCAAAAGAGATTCTTCACTCAGAGGGCAGTTGGGCACTGGAACAGGCTCCCCAGGGGGCTCACAGCTCCAAGCCTGAGTTCAAGAAGTGTTTGGATAATACTCTCAGGCACATGGTGTGACTCCTGGGGATGGTCCTGTGCAGGGCTAAGGGTTGGACACGATGATCCTTGTGGGTCCCTTCCAACTCAGCATGTTCTGTGATTCTGTGTCTGACGTAAGTTGTTGTTATCCCAGGTTGCCCTGCGATTACTGGAGAAGGAAGTGCTCGATAAAAGCGACATGGTAGACTTGCTTGGCCCAAGACCATTTGCAGAAAAGTCTACTTACGAAGAATTTGTTGAAGGTACGGGAAGTTTGGATGAGGATACTTCACTACCAGAAGGCCTTAAAGACTGGAACAAAGAGCGTGAAAAAGAAAAAGAGGAGGCAACAGATGAACAGGTTGCTAGGCAGATCAGAGGAGGGATGCCATTTTAACTGTGAGATGTGTGCTGATGTTGACTTGCACTCTGGAAGAGAAACAAGCTCGCCTAGTTTGTTCAAAACAAAGAAATATTTATTCAACCAAACTGTATTATGAATGAGTGGAAGAGTGATCTCTTGTGATAAAGATGTTCTGCTTCGATGTACGTATGCAAGATCATCAGTTCACTGGTAAAAGGTGATCATCTTTCATTTGCCAGCTGAAGAAGCATACATTGGATTTGAGCTGCAATGGAATGCCAGAACTGAGCCTCTCAAACTTTGAAACAGTTCGGATTCATGCACAAACTTTGTGGCACTGGTCTCTCTTTTTTTTAAAATGTATGCAAGATTACAAAAATCAAAGGGTTTTTTGATTATTTATCTAAACTATACCTGTATGTGACCTATTTCAAAAAAATATAACAGAATCATACAAAATGCATTGTTGAATGTGAAAGTCTGGTCTTACAAAGTACTAGCTTTGCAAAACTATCTGACTCTTTCCCCCTCACCTCATTTTGATTTTAGAAAGAGTTTATCTACTGAGAACTGCCATGTAAGTTGACACTGAAACTGGACAGTTGCTTAAATATCTTAAAATGTATTCATGGTTCAGTGTCTTAAATTAAACTCAGTTTGGCTCCTGCAGTTTTACTAGTCAGTTTTTTACAGAGTTCTGTAAAATATTGAACATATGAATGTGTTGTGTAAATACAGTTTGAGTCAATAAAACCAGTACTTTTCTGAACAAAGCTTACCTTTTTCTTTTTTTCCTAATTTCTTGGTATAGAATTCAGACCAGGGCAAAACTTTCTTAAATTAGAGGTCACAGGGTTGTGCTCACAAATGCGGACAACAGCAGCCAAACCCAAAGGCTGTCAGAGTTTCATATTGGTTTGCTTAACCTAAAGCTTTTTCCTCTGCTTAGTTGAATGCAGTTGTCTTATTGAAGCTGCTTCTGGTTGTCTGTTGCGTGCTAAGGATTCATTAGTGAGAGAATTCAGGTGTTCAAAAATTAAGGACCCATCCCAGCAGAAGATAGGGAAGTGTGGTTGGAGGTTAAGTGGGGAAGGAAAATGAACCGAGCTTTTCTGCTGGACTAGAACTCCTTTAAGGCTTACAAGTCAGAGGGCAGGTTAAGGAGATAACTACTGATTGATTCCATCTGTATGTTGCAACGTAATAGAAAGCAGTAGGAGAACAAAGTCTGAAAGATCAGAGCCTTTGCTCAAGTTATTTGAAGTAAATTGTTTATGGAAATGATTCTTTTGCATTTTCTTTTCCTTCGTGATGAAGCTTTTTCCATCTCTGATGTTGCCTGGCTTTACAAAGAAGAGGAGCAAGGTAAACAGCAAATACAGCAATCTGGGGCATATTTACTGTCCATTTTTAGTTGCTAAACGCATCTCTTTATCCCTACTGAGTTTGTTGTAGAATGAAGGAGAAACAGGAAAGCAGTCTGAAAAAAACTAAACTTCATTTCCTTAATTATTGGAGTCAACGTTTAGAATGATTTATTGCAATAGTTGTTTTATAAAAAACCTTGCAGACATGGTAAAGCAGTGACTGATTTTCTGTGTGAGTGCTCTAGGTTGTATCTTACTTGAATTCTGTATTAGTGCCTTGTTTGTTCTGTTCTCCCTCCCTCCATTTAGCTGAACACTTCTTGTTTGGTACAGGCAGTTTGTACCCAGTGCTGAGGACTAGCTGTGCTTATACAGTAAAGGCCAGAATTCTGCATTTCTTCATTCCTTGCTAAATAAAACCAACAGAAAACACAACAACCAACCAAACCCCAAAAACCCTTAACTCGACTCTTCACAACGGCACTACCAGACTGTGAAAGAATTGTCTCTTCTGCAGGAAATGTTCTCTCTTACTCACTGTTTGTGCTGTCTACTTTTAAATTCCACTCTTGCTTAGTTGCAGCATGCAATTAATAAATGCATGCTTATTAATAATTTATTAATAATATATTAATAATTACAGTGGCCTTTCCTTTATTTTAGAGCATTAATTTCCTTGTTTAGCCTTACCTCAGTAGGTCTTAATATTTTGGGCCAAAAATTGCAGAATCTGACAGTGTTAGGATTTTGGAATAAAAAACAAAGATACGGAAAAACAACAATAACAAAAAAAAAAAAAAAAAAAAAAAAATGTTCACCCAACCAGCTACTCCGAAGAGGACAGTTAGCCTCCTCCTCCTCACAACTTTGTCAGGTGGTTGAACATAAATCAAGAAAATCAAGTTTAGTCTGTGCTGTGGCTGCCAATAATGCTGGATTAACTTTTGTTGCAAACACATTGAGCAGTGCTGCCTCAACTAGCAGGGGCTTGTGCTATGCAGAGGGAGCTGCTGAGTTCCCTGTTCCTCCCAGTGCCGGGAGAAGGACCAGGTCTAGACCCTCTTTCCCAACCTGACTCTGTTCCTAAGAGGTGACCACCTTTTCCTAAGGCCATCCGTGTGCAAGTAAAGGAATGGAGAGCAGTAACTGTGGGATGCAGAGAGATGAAGAGCCTAAGGTGGCTTGTTTAATGGCTCTCATGTCAAAACAAAGGGCCTGCCCAATTCCTTGCTGGCTTTGCCTGGAGCAACTTTGCAAAGGAGCAGGCCCATCAGGTTAGATTCCAAATTCTGTCCTGATACCACACCTTCTTTCCATGCAACGCCTCACCCACTTCCTGTTTTCAAGTGGTGTAAGTTGCCATTTTTTCTCCTCATCCTGACATTGACACAGGCATCTGCATCTGGGCAGTACTAAGAGCTGCACTTCCAGGCTTCCTCAGGCCTGGCTTGTCCTGGCAGCCTGTTTGCTAGGTATTTCCTGTGGCCAGGTGCAAGGCAGTAAAAAAGAGAAAAAGAAGGTGGGCCAGGCCACAGAAATATAAGGTGCAAGAGACTAGGCTGAAAATTCAGAGGGGAAATGAAAAGCACATAGGTGAAGAATGTGAGGAGAAACAAAGCTAGGTGAGACTCAGCATGCAGATTTCAAAATCAGAGGTTTCCAAGGAAAAAGCAGGAAGTTATTTGAAAGGAAGGGCAGCTGGAGGAATTGTTCACTAAGCCTGTTACTAAAACAATTTTCAGTTATACGTCAGGAAAGGAAGATTATTGGAGTTGGTTGACTGAAGAGGAACAGGAAGCATTTGTGCTTCCCATGGTTCTCTTACTGCTTATAAGTAAGCTGGTCCTCTCACAATGTTCCTACCATTGGGTCCTGGATTCATTTTGGTGGCTTGGGTATCTCCCCCCTAAGATCAGATGGAAGATTTATCTTTTTTTTTTTCTAAGAGGGCATTACTTTTCCTCCCCCACCTCCACACATTCTAGAAATTCACACCAAACAGTTGCAAGTAAACACATGTGAAAGAAAGAATGGGTGAGTCAAAGGAGAATCACAGGACATTGTTAGGTCTGGATTGCACAGCCTCAGAGTCTATATTCTGCATTTTGTGTCAAGTGTATGGAAAACAATAAAGAACAGGCTGGTTCACCAGGTGAATAACAACTCAATTATTTAGGAATGCCAAGATTCCTGGCATTTTTAAAGTATGAACTTTTTTTTTTTTTTTTTTCACAGTAATATCAGAATTTATGGCTTGGACCAAGGTATGAATTTCGTATTATAACAAAATGCGGTTCCACAAGCTGTAAGATGGTTAGTTCTATTTCATTTGGAAGTGAACTTCATTTGGAACTGTGCTAGTGCTTTAACTGGAAAGCTGTGTGATAGCAGGCTCTGAGCCTGTAACGCATTCTCCTCCCTTGCAAAGCCAATAGCCTGCCATTTACAAAGAATCAACTAAACTTCGAAGTTTAATGGCTTTATTCCCAATGGATTTTGCTTTTGCTTTGTATTGGTACTACATGTTAATTCTCTTTAATGCATATTGCGTTATAACTTTATCTCATGCTGCGATTAATACATAGCCACATCTCACATTCACAAAATGCGTATTTAAAGGTGTTGTATTGCTGTTCACAAATCCTTTAGGCATCACTAGACATTGCAACAAATGTGGCCCCTGTGAATTTGCTGACTCCATTATGACCCTTCTAAAGACAATCAGCCAGTCTCTGCCTACACCACTATGCCAAAGCCAGTTTGGTCAGTACGTTCCAGCAGCTGTGTCTCAACCTCTGAAGTCACTTCATGTTACTATGAAAAACTTGTACTTGATTAAAGCTAATTTAGTTCCATTTCTATGTGGAACAGAATCAGGCAGGCAGCTTCGGGTCATGTGAACAACAGTTGCCTAGTTCATATACTTCATAAAACACTGTGTCATTCCCTGAATCCTAGACTAACAAAACATAACATGGTGTTGTCAGGAGCAATGGATCTTTAGAAATTACACTATGTTTGTAAAGTGCCTTTTTAAAGTATTGAGCAACACTTTTTGCTTGGAAAGTGCTTCTGAAAGCAAGAAGAAAAAACAAAGAGTTCCTGAAACATCTGAAGTTTGGCTTTCCAGAGGGTTTCTCCTTTGTTTGCTTGTTCTGTTGCCTAGAAACAGACCTAAATAAGAGTCTCCATGTAGACAGAGTGTTCTCTGGTGGAGGCTCTCTAATGGAGAAGGGCTGTTTAATTGATATGAGCAGAAACATAAAGCATGCACGAGGAGCGAATGCCCAACAGTCACTTTGTCAGCTGGCTTATGCAGAGATCTTTCTGGTCTGGCTTTAGTGTGAGCAGATAAACCTGTTGTTCATCTTTAATTTTTCCAGCTGCTTTGAATACTGTGGATAAAATGCTCTTGTACTTCAACCTTAATCTGTCCAGTTATTTTAACCTATCTTGGTAGCAAGACATGCACAGCATCTAGAGGTGTGGTGAACTCAAAAACCTAGGTAGTGAGATCTCTTGACATGTAGCCTACATCCCCTCTCCCACCATCATCTGGGGAAAATCTGAATTATTTCAGCTATATGGGCTGGGTGGAATAGAGATAGGAACAGCACCAGCAACTGGTGATAGCCAGAAAGACAGGGCACCAGCAAGATACTGGGGTGTCACTTTAAATCCTGGGGATCCATGAAGAACACATCACAAACTGATAGATTTCATATATATAATCTGTGGTTATTCAGCAACAAAGTGGTAAAGTCACAAATCCAGCCTCTAGCCTGCAGTTCACTGGATATTTACATAGCATTGACTGCCCAAAACACTTCTGCTTGAGAGGATACTAATCGTTTTTATTTTGGTTTTAGAGTACTAGAATCACGTATCACCGTCAGCAGTTACTGTACAGAATACGAAAAAACTTTTTCTTCTTTTTATTATGAATAAATTTTGTTTCTGGCAGTTCAGTATTGTACATCTGGTACAGAATGAGTGCTTCAAACCCACAAGCTTTTCTTACCCATAATAGGATGAAAATAGCGCAGCTCTAATTTGTAGATTTTCAGGCCTATTTTACATCTTCTCTTCTACAGCTTTAGGGATGACAACCTGTTTGGAAAAAAAAGATCCCAAACTAGCAATCTCTGTGTTCAGACTCTTAGGCCAAAGCCTTAAATGAATGCCTTACATTTGTCTCATGAATAGAAAAGACCTGATGTCCAGAAATGCTGAATGTTCTCAGTGATCTCAATGGACTCTGAGGAGCACCTCTAACACCTGAAATTCATGCTGCTTTTTTTTTTTTTTTTTTTTTTTTTTTTTTTTTTTTAACATAAATACGGATTTACAAGCCTAATTGTTATAAATCGAGAATTGAGAATTTGGACTGGAGAAAAACTGCACACCTAATTTCTTTATTCATTGATCTCTTCCTCATCATCTTCAAACGCTTCCTCTCCATCATTTGCTGTTGCTTCCTGATATTGCTGATACTCTGAAACCAGGTCATTCATGTTGCTTTCGGCTTCCGTAAATTCCATTTCATCCATTCCCTCTCCTGTGAACCAGTGGAGGAAGGCCTTTCTCCTGAACATGGCCGAAAACTGCTCTGAGATCCTTTTGAAGAGCTCTTGGATAGCAGTGCTGTTGCCGATGAAAGTGGAAGCCATCTTGAGGCCACGGGGAGGTATGTCACACACCGCCACCTTGACATTGTTTGGGATCCACTCCACAAAGTAACTGCTGTTCTTGTTCTGGATGGCCAACATCTGCTCGTCCACCTCCTTCATGGACATGGGGCCACGGAAGACAGTGGCCACCGTCAAATATCGGCCGTGTCTTGGGTCGCAGGCTGCCATCATGTTCTTGGCATCAAACATCTGCTGGGTGAGCTCCGGCACGGTGAGCGCTCGGTATTGTTGGCTGCCTCGGGCTGTCAGAGGAGCGAAGCCTGGCATGAAGAAGTGAAGGCGTGGGAAGGGGACCATGTTCACCGCCAGCTTCCGGAGGTCAGCGTTTAGTTGGCCTGGAAAACGCAGGGATGTAGTTACCCCGCTCATGGTAGCGGAAACCAAGTGGTTTAAATCACCATATGTCGGAGTGGTGAGCTTCAGGGTGCGGAAGCAGATGTCATACAAAGCTTCATTGTCGATGCAGTAGGTTTCATCTGTATTTTCAACCAGCTGGTGGACTGAAAGCGTAGCGTTATAAGGCTCCACCACTGTATCAGAAACCTTTGGAGAGGGCATGACACTAAAGGTATTCATTATCCTGTCCGGATATTCCTCTCGTATCTTGCTGATGAGTAGGGTTCCCATGCCAGATCCTGTCCCTCCTCCCAGGGAATGAGTGAGCTGAAATCCTTGCAAGCAATCACAGTGTTCACACTCTTTTCTTACTACATCAAGTACAGAGTCAACCAACTCTGCCCCTTCTGTATAGTGTCCTTTAGCCCAGTTGTTTCCTGCACCAGTTTGTCCTAAAATAACATACAACAGGAAAACAAAATACACAAAATTATCGGTAAGGTTTGATATTTGAACACTGAATGGATTCATATCTCTAACAAAAGCTGCTATAAATCTGTCAGGTAGATAACTTTGCTGTTCAGTTTTGGCTAATAATATCTGATACATATATATAAGTATTATGTTGACACTGGAAGTATCAACATAAATTTTTTAGTATCTGGTAGTTTTCATTTATGCCTTTGGACATTTTTTCTTCCTTTTTGGCATTTTACCTTCCATAAATGCAAAGGTAGCCTTGACTCCTTGTTTTGAAAGCTTTCACACTTCTAATCCTGATTTTTCTGCAAACACAAGATGACTATTTAATATTAAAAAACTTCCTGTCTGTAAGGACCACAATGCAAACAAAGCTAAATCACAGATATATATTTCTAAATGAAAGGTTCCTGGACTGTTCTCACAAGACATAGAGCCAAATTTGTCATTCTGAAGCTAGGCTTCAGAAGTCCTTTTTAACTTGTTGTATCAGGAACTACAGCTTTTTTAATTTCCTGAATGAAAATACTGATCAAAAGAAGCTTGAAGACCATTATTTCAAAAACTTGGAAGTTAAGTGTCTTTTAGGTTTTACTGGTCTCTTACAAACTCCCCGTTCTTCAGGACGTGCAAAGCAACTTGCAAAACTGGATTACTGATATTTCATAAACGTCTTCTTTTCTTCCACAAGGCTATTTTCCTTTTGTGTGCCACTCAAGTTTATTAAGATGAACAGACCAGATCATTTGCTATGCCACCATTTTGGTATTACTTAGGTAACAAGGAGGATTAAGTGGGGGATCAGTTTTTCAACACTCTCGTTCCTCACAGTGACCACTATATACGTACACTGTGGCTCTGAACTCAGTGTACTCCTGCGAGTGGTATTCAGGAAGAACAGCAGTTTCAGAATTAAGTGTATAGCTGACAAATTCTGAGTTGTTCTCCAAGAGCTTCCCCTCCCTTCCTATTACCATGTCTCATTTCAATTCCCAGTGCACTGTGTTGGTGCCAAACACATCAACCAGGGAAACTGCTGGCTGGGATATTTTTTAAATATTACGCACTTTATTTTCACTGCATAAATGCCTGGTTTCCTCATGGTGCGTTTGGTTAGTTAATGCATTGTTCTGTATGCTGCTATATTTTTCTCTCTCTGAGCCCAGGGAGCTCAGCACTTCCTGTCCAGCTGGGCAAAGCACACAGTAATATCCTTCCAGAATTAAATATGTCTGTAACCATCTGCAGTCTGCTTGGGCAGATCCCCTACTACAGATAGGGCAACACGTCAGGATGCACACAAACAAGCAGACATCACTCCAAAACACAGAATTTCGCTCTGTTAAGATCCTTCTGAGTTTAGGACTTTATCTTATAGGTTGCCCCTTGTGTAAACAATGCTTGGTCCTTCCTCAGTGGGCAGCGAGATAAGACGTAGGGAATAGGAACAAAACGCAAGATAAGAGAAGGGCAATTACTCTAACAAATGTGAAAATTTTATTTTCATGGGAAAAAAAATAATCAGTAAAAACTGATTTTACTTGCTTTTGCTTCGTTTGCAGATTAAGTCTGCAAAATTTAGAAGGTAGCATGACTAACACAGAGGTGGACCTGTCCTCCAGTGCACTAGACTCCCTTTAGTCTTACTCTGCAGGACACAAATTCCAGGATGCCCACACAAGTACTGCACCACCTCTCTCTACTGCACTAGCACAAGCTCTGTATCTAAACTGCATCGTGGAACTGCACCAGTGGCTGCCTACACCAAAACTAATGGCTTCCATCCAGCCCTCTGTCTATTGGCTACTACTGTGATAACACTGCACTTCTTCCACCAGTCAGCCATGTGCCTAGGATCTCTGACATTTTCATTGGAGATTTCCTGCTATTTATACCCAGTAATCTTTTATACTTCCACACCCACTAGCTCTACAGCACTGTAAGACCACCGCTACCACCACATGCAACATGTAAAACAAGCCCTGGGAGCTCCAGACTTCTTATCCGTGACAACACAGTGCAGTCTGGAGGTGCCAAGACTGCCACAAACCCAGAAATCCTGACTGTGATCCTGCAAAACTCTACTGGATGGCCTCCACTTATCAGGTGCCTACCTAACTGACCTCTGAAAATCCTACAAAAAAATTATTAAGTTCCAGCAAGACTAAATTCTCTAGGTGGAAAACGAGCCTGCGTTCACAAAACTCGGGACTTGGCAAATCTTTTGCCAGTCTTGGAAGCTCTGTGTTTTATACAGCCCATCTCTAGCGTACTGCCTCTGTCATTTCTCACTGTACGTTTGCCAGGATCTAAAGAAGCCTGCACGAAGCAACCCCACAACTTATCTGCCCTCTTGGCACTTCAAGATCCTTTTATCACTTTCTTTTTACAGCACACTGTAGGGTTATCAAAGACGTTCAGGTTGAGCTGCACACACAGAGAAGCCATTTGTGAACAGCCAATTGGTTTTTTAATCCCTAAAATGACAACTGTTTTCTGCAGTCTTCTCTCACTCCTTTCCTCTCTTCACTGCTTGAAATAGAAGACAAACCTGCTAAGGAAGAGCAGTAGTTTGCACACTAATGCTTAGAAGCCTACTGTGAACAGCCTTGCTGCAGAACTTGCCTGTGACTGCCTGACAGCCATTTTGTGGTTGCTCCCACCAGTTCATACAACTTAAATTAAAGTGGTATCTATGTAGCAAATCTAGCAAGGGCGTACACAGGAAAGACAAATGTTAAAATGTACAAGTGAAAACTGGTTAACGAGATGAGATACACCGGAGTTCAGAGCAGTTCCTGGTGGGCAACTGTATGCTGGCAGAAGGCCAGGAGATCTGCTGCTCTCACACAGCAAGATCATTCCACCTGTGCTCCTTCACTTTTCAGATCACTACCTTGTCAACACAAGCATTAAAGTATAAGGACTGTTTTGTATCCATCTCAAATTTCCTGCTGGTCTGAGATAAATTCCCATAACTCGAATATGTGATCACATACTCAGTATACCTGCATGAAATCCTGACTGATGGTCCATGGTTACTTGCAGAGGTGGAAAACATCTCCATCAGAATGAACCCTAACAGCCTGGGGTACAGCAAGTATGGGACTGCCAGCTTCTGCCACAAAATCCTTTGTGGGCCCAGGCCAGATTTTTAAAAGAGAAAACAAAATGCTTTGTTGGCTTTTGACACAGAAGATCATTACTTCAGCGCTCAGCCATTCTACATTATTCAGCAGGTTGGGAGGACAGTGCCTGATGCTGGCAGGGGCCTCTGTCAGATACGAGTTGATCACATGCTGTTGGTTCATTGTTATCTTGGCAGGAAGGGAGTACAGTTAACAGGACTATTGTTGAAGACATTCTGCATTGATTTTGCTCTGGTTTTACTGGTGGTGTGCCAAACTGTAAAGCTCCAGTTCAGGTATTTCCATAGATCAGGTGAATTCACTTTCAGAGGACTTGTGTGGTCCATGAAGGGGAAAGGGTATGAAAGGAGAAACCTGAATACAGAAACATACTTCAAAAAGCTGACTAGAGCTATGGCTTTTCTCCCTAACCTTAATTCTACATGTTGTAACAGAGATCCTTTGGAAGAGACCCCTAACGTCACTGCCATGGAATTTACAGGAGAACAATGTTCAATAGAACATTGAAAGTTTTAAGTCAAAGACTTAAAGGAACTCTGTATGACTTCTTTACTTCCCACCTCAGCAGCAACAACCCCGACTTAAGTTTGTTTTATACCACCCAAATAATGTTTATCCTTTCTCTGTCCGTCCCTGGCATTGTTCCTTCCTTATGTTGACACGATATACCAAACTAAGTTCCAATCTAAGCTTGCCCTGTCAGAAGGAAATGTTTGTGGCTAGTGCAGACTTGGAAACCAAAAGGACATGAGAGTTCTCATGGTAGCTTTCATTCAGACTTCCTATTTCAGGATCACTTAACTTCTACATGCTGTTTCTCCTTTAGTGCAAAGGAACTGATAATGCTTCTGTACTTCATAAGGCTGCTCAGAAAGGATAATGTGCATTTTTAAGCTTAGATGAAAAGTACCACAGAATTACAAAGTAGAACAGTAAAGGCAAAACCAACCCTGTGCAAGAACACTGCAAAACCAGTTCTCCACATACTCTCAGACTATTCCTCATTATGCTGGAAAATAAACCAGTAATGACAGTGTTTTCCATGTTATAGTTGTTCTTCTTCCACTATTACTATACTGTAAGGATCTACTGAAAAAGTTTAATTACACAGCCTAAAAGCAATTGAATGCTCAAGGATTTAATATGAATTCAAGTGAAGAGTAGTCTGGTTGGTTTGTGGTTGAGGTTTTCCCTCCCCCTTCCATTTTTCTGCAGAATTTCCATGCATTTTGTTGCAAAGAAGTGGCCTCAGGATTTCTCAGGAGTTCACAAATATGGAAAGCAAATGTACTTTATCTGAATACCATAAGAAACTTTCAGCAGTTTGCTAATTGAAGGAATGATCAACAGAAGAATGACTTTTTCAGTTAACGGGATCTTTTGACTGACTAACAGATAACTGCAATTGCATTGTTAGCTATTAGGATTTCTCAGTGGGATAACTTTGGAATAGAGAGATTAAATGCTTTTTGACCATTCACTTGCTAATCAAACAGCTGCTTTGTTTTTTACAAAAAAAGAGCTTTGTTTTTTAAAAAGTAACATCCACATACCAAAGATGAAATTATCGGGCCGAAAGAGCTGACCAAAAGGACCGGATCGCACACTATCCATAGTTCCCGGCTCCAAGTCCACCAAGACTGCTCTCGGTACAAATTTCTGGGCTACAATAAAAAGTAAGCATGCCCTTAATGCTCTGACACAGTTATAGCCCTTAACACAGAAATATGTCTCATACTGTTACTCTAATACATAGTTCATACATACATAAGTACTTCCTATACAGAAAGTCATGGTGGTGAAAAACCCAGTACTCTAGGAACAACTCAATTCAGCTTGAAAAACAGAGCTGACATCTTTTGGGTTCTATAGATGGTATATAACATTCTGTAAGCTCTTTATTAGCAATAGATATGAGGGAGGGAAGTTTCTGATTAGAAAAAATGGTTTACACGTTCTTTATAATCAAGTAGGTAATCTCTTCTGTGAATAACAGGGCGAGTAAAGTGTTTATGTTCAAATGATCCTAACACATCTCACAAGCTTTAATGCTTGAAGGATTCTCCTCCACTGAAAGAGCTACTTGGTGTACATGGCAAACAGCGTATCTACCACAAAGCACAAAATAAAACATCCGTATCATATTGAAATCGTTCAAATTCAAATAATATGAATTAACACAAGCTGGACAAAAGATGAAACATTCACACTTGCAGGTTCATGACAACAGACCAAAGGACTCAAGATCTCCATTTTACGCTGTTAACACCTTCCAACACCAGACTGACTCAGGGGATTTGGACGCCTTTGGCATCCTATTAATGAATTACTGTTCAGTTCTCTATTACCTGTGACCCAACCCATTCATGAAATTAGGGTACTACAGATGCAGGCTCATACAACCGTTTAATTTGAGGTAATTGACACGATGCATCTGATGAAGTAATCATGTGTTAGAAGAGCAAACGCCTACTGCTGTGTTAAATAAAAAACAAATGTCCACCTTCAGACCCTAAGGAAGTCCCTTGTGCCACTTCTCTCGGTCTGGGGAAATAACTCCACAGATAAGAAAGTAGGCAATATTTTCTATGCATGGTGGGTTGAGCCGGGCACAGCTAAGGGGCCTAATGGCATGCAAGGAGGGCGGCCAGATGTGCAATTTTCTCCCAGACTCCTGTGCCCCTTCCCACGGAGCCCCCTGTCCCGCTCCCCTCCCCGTCCCACACTTACAAGATGATTCATTGTAGTAGACATTGATCCTTTCCAGCTGCAGCGCTGAGTCACCGACATAGCCTCCGGCTGGGTCAATGCCATGCTCATCACTTATTACTTCCCAAAACTAAGGGAGGAAAAGCGAGAAGCGCGTTGGGAACTCCCCTGCGGAGCACTGGGGGCCCTGACCAGCGCCCGGGCGGGCGGCGGCCCCGCGGCAGCTGCCGGATTCCAGGCGTGCCCGCCGCCCCACCCTGCCCGCGCCTGCAGCGGGAGCGGGGCAGGCACCAGGATTCAAATCCAACGGAGCAGCGGCAGCCGCCCCGCTCCCCGCCCGGGCGGGCTGCACCGCCTCAGCGCTCCCCGGGGCCGCTCGGGCTGTGTCGCCCTCCCCCCTCCTCGCTTCTGAACCGCAGCCTGGACGGTTTCAACGCAAAAAATAATTAAAAAAATAATTTTAAAAAGAGGTCCCGTTTGGTTTGGGTACTTCTCAAAGCCTTTTATGGTCACGGGGAGCGGTGCGATGCGCGGTGCCCCGGGCGTGCCCGGCGCCGCTCGGCAGCGGATCGCTCGGGGCACGGGCGGCCCGGAGGGGCGAGGGGGCGGTGGGGGGCACAGCCCAGCCCAGCCCAGTCCCCCTCCCCGAGGGATCCCACAGCCCCGAGGAACTACGGGGCGCGTCCCCCGGGCGCTCAGAGGCTCCGCCAGCGGCGGACAGCCAGTTGGTCCCCTTCAGGCTCACCTTGGTCCCGATCTGGTTTCCACACTGTCCCGCCTGGATGTGCACGATCTCCCTCATGGCTGTACCCCCAGCTCTCCCAGCCGCGCTCCCGCTGTCCCGCCGCCCAGCCCGGCAGTGCGCGGTGCCGGCCCACCGGGCGGTGCTTTATGGGCTCCTCGCACCCCCCCGCCGCTCTCCCAGCGGCCGCCCCGGCCGGGACCGCCCTCGGCCCCTCGCCGGGACAGGGACAGGGGCGGCGACGGCACCCGCCGGCTGACACCAGCCGCTCGCGTTGTCCCCGTCGGCAGTGGGGGTCCCGGGGGGTCCTCCTGCCCCATAATCTGCTGCTCACCCAAACCCAGTTTGGCAAACGTGGGTCCGGCATCCTCCGCACCCCCCTCGGGAGCCCTGCCCTGCAGGCGGACATCGCCGCCTTCTCCGGTCGTTCCTTGGGCAGATCGCAGCCTTCGCTGACGGGCAGCGTCCAAAGGAAAGGGTGGCCCTTCTTCGTGCCTTGCCAAGGGCCATCTTTGCATTGCTCTTTTCCGACGTGGTTTTGCCAGCAATATAAACTGCTGTCTGAAAGTTTTAGCTGGGATGACAAGCAGTCTCCGCTGAGCAACTTTGCTGAAAGCTCGTGTCACCACGATGCAGAGCATGCCCTGGGATATGCATGATTTAAATAACTTCATTTTTAGTGAAAAAGGAGATTTTCTTTCTCCTCCAGAGGGGAAACAAGTTCCCACAGCTGCTGAATCTGCTTTATGATCCCTTTTTATAACTGTTGCATGGTTTCCCAGGTAGAGGATGCCTGCTTTGATGCCAGAGTGACTCTTCTGTGGGATGTCATTGTCTATATAGCCTATTCCAATATGTAGCCCTGGTGGGAGGCATTCATCTGTCCATGCACATCTTTACTGTCTGACCTAGTCTCTACTGTTGTGCAAGAGCAGCCCTTAGGCCAGAGTTATAAAACCTCCTTATCTACATGATCAAAGGTGGCCCAGCTGGGGTCCTGTGGAGAACAATCTTGGGTAGTCTTTACAACTTGAACATAGTCAAGGTAGCCAATCAATATATTACCTTCAAATAACCCCAAATCTGTATTTTCAGAGGCACCTCCTACCTGTCTGCCCTTATGTTGGTGTGACATGACTGATGTCAGTTAGATTGTGTGCTCTGGGCTCCAACCTTGCCTTTCCATAAATGTTTTTCAGTAGGGCTAGCAGCTTCTAGCAAATTACCTCTGAGTAGCCCACAACCATCATGCTGGGCTGAGTCAAATGGCTTTCTGACATCAGTGAAGCAGCCGGAGGATCAGCACATTTGCCTTGCAAGCATCCACCAGCAGAAGATTGGACACCATGCGCCTTCTCTGCTGAACTGCCCTTCACTGTGTGATCTGCATTTTTGGAAGAGATCCACCAACAAGTCATTATTCAGCAGCCTGATTAGTGAGATTGTCTTGGACTTTGCCTGAATCTATATGTCTGTCCTTGAATATGCCTTCCAGGCCTGGCTTTCCCCACGCTTTGCAAATCCTCCCATTTACTGTTTGTACTTGCCATCAACTCTCCTGTTGCAATCATTTTTGCTGGAATGCCAGTTTTTTAAATTTGGTTGGTTCCCAGATCTTGCTAGTGGTAAGCCTGAGTGTGTATTCCCGATAGGGACATGCACATGCACACGCACCCCTCACACACATGTACACATACATACATGGATGTCCACATAGGCAGAAAACACAATATGGATCCCTTCAGTAGCTGGTCTTAGACACTCTTCTTATTCGGTAGCTAACCCCTGGATCCCAAGTCTTCCCAGCTGCTGGCACCTGGAAATGTTATCCCAAAAGTCCATAGTTCCATCCCAGTTGCTGGTATTCAGACCTAAAGACATGCACAACAACCTATGGCTCCCTCCTCCAGTAGCTGGTCTTAGGACACAGCCTGTTCAGTGGCTGACCTCTGGATACTCAGTTACCTCACAACAGGCAAACAGGCAAACAAGTTTCTCAGGTAGCTGGTCCAGACTTGTGACCTTACCAGTAGCTGACCCCATCACAGTCTCCTCAGTAGGTGGTTTGGACCCCCTTGTCTCTCCAGTAGCCCCCTCACAGATCCTCTCGTCTCTTCACGATCTTTCCTGGACATATGGCTGCTCCAAAACTTGATTCCCATCTAGGCTGGCTTGGTGTTTGCTAGTGATGACACACTGATGTAGGGATGCATGTAACGTGTGCACTCTGGTCTCTCCAGTTGCTTCATGAAAGACACAAAAACCCCTGCGACTTGTGTCCCTCTTCTTTGATTGCTGACACTCAAACCACCATGCACACACATACACATGGAATATAGATGCCACTTTCACCCCAAAAAATAACTTAAGTATATTTTAGTAAAACAAAACAGACTGAGGTGATCAGGTGCAAGGCGTAGCCAGACAAGCATACTGACTGACAACCTGTTTACACCTAACCAGGTCATTTTAGCCCTGTATCTTCTTATTTTTCTATATCAAACCACCTTTACTACCCCTCTTTCCCACCTTTGATTCCTCCTCTAAACATCCCATAAGTCATTTTGTACAATCCCAAGGGTGCTCTTCCCCTCCTTCTCCTAAATATACCACTGCAGGCTGTAACTCCTGTCTATACAGTGATCCATGGTTGCACTGCCACTGTCTATCATCTTAGCA
The DNA here is from genome assembly GCA_038380795.1 of Pyrocephalus nanus. NCBI lineage: Eukaryota > Metazoa > Chordata > Aves > Passeriformes > Tyrannidae > Pyrocephalus > Pyrocephalus nanus. Next base: position 9,534,804 of record CM076261.1, on the reverse strand, counting down.
AGGTTTGTCTACTATTTGGGAGCAGCAGTCAATTAAACAACATTTAAAGGCCAAAACTTCATCCAGTTTCCCACACATAAAAAGTAACACACCATAGTATGCGTAAGACTATGGAACCATGTGGGTGATGAAGGTGAGCAACAGCTTACCCAACAAATTTGCATCTCACATATACAAATTTTATGGTTTCGTAAAACAACTTCTAATTTTCAGTCAGACCTGAATCAACTTGCAGCTTCTCCATATTTTACTGCTAGTAATCTGAAAGAAGCAACATTTTTTGGTGACTGAATGTAAACATGCTTTTAAATCCTTTTCATCCCTGCTGGTGTCTACTCAGTAGTTCACCTGACTTAGGAGATGGAGGTGCCATTATAAACTGTGTCATTCTCCTGCACATTCTCCTTAATTCTCCACAGACTTGGCCTAAGATTTTATAGGCACTTAGGTGTTTCAAAATCCTACTAAACTACTATGGATTACTTCTGGATGTATTTTAAAACACCACTAAACACCTCTTGGAAATTGTAAGGCATGTAAGTGTCTTTAAAGATTTCTCTCTAGGTGCTTCATCTGACTGAGTCCGTGAGATTATTCTATAAATAGATTAATGTAAAAACACATTGTAAATTCTATACAATGGATTTTCACTTGTTATATTTCACTCTCTCAGATACTTATAATATATATTGACTTTAACCTTCGTAACTCATAGTATATTTTTTACTTCTCACTCACTTCATAGGTTAATTTAATACATAAAGTATTGCTTTTTTCACCATGCAAAAAATAGGAAGAGAGTTTTCTAAAAATTTCACTTGCAAATTTACTCTCTTGATTGGTTTTCCTTTTTAACTTCCTTTTGCAATTTTAACTTCTGTTGTTAAAAAAATCAATTCATGTATTTAACCTGAAAAATTAGTAAAATGTCACAATAGCTACAAACTATCAGCTCAAGTTTGCAAACTCATGCTCCAGACAATCAGTTTACATGACTTACATTCTCAAGGTATCTGTTGCTCTCAGGAGTGGAAGCAAAAGGCTAAATACTAGAAGAGGTCAATGTTTGCATTTTAAGGACTGGCATGACCATTTATGATAGACAGGACATGGATTAGGAAGATCTGACCGCTAGGCCAAGTCTGGATTAGTCTGCCATTTCTAAGTGGGAAAAGCCCAGTTCATTTCCACTGCACATCTCTTCGGTGCTTCAATGTGATGGGCAGACTCCATGTGGTTCTTTTTTCCTGTTAGTCAGAACTAATAATGTATCAGAGAGTAACAGCAGATGAAATACTCATATTGCTCTTGCGCCAGACCCAGCGGCCTTGAAACAGCTGTGCACATTCGTAGGCAAGACAAACTGATGGGGCCACGTGGGGTGGCAGAGCTTTCAGTGTTCCTTCTTCAGCCTTTCTCACGTACTCATTGCTCATGCACAGGCTAAACAGAAATGGATTCCTACAAGATGATGAACTTCACAAGGCAGGACAAAATGTATGAGGTGCCCATGCTGCAGAGTAAAATGATTTTCCAGCAATAGCAGCTCAAGCAACAGTCATGTCCCACAAAGTCACATGGAAATTTGCTTTAATGCCCTGGAAAAAACCCAGCAAAGTTCTTCTGTATTTAGCTAGTCATATGATATGATTGTTAAGCTGCTTCCTGCTTTTCAGGAAACACATTTGTGTTTATATCAGTGTTGTTGCTAGGACTATTTCTATTTACTGCAGTTTTTAAGGACTAAAGAGAAAGTCATGTCATAGCAGAACATCTAACACATTAGATACCCTTTTCTTTTTTCAGAATGATAAATATGCTATGTTTTGATACTTAAGAATGTCAACAAGGGTCTGTCCAGTGATACAAAGCTTGTTATCACTTTCATTAAATGCTAAAGTAATAAATATAATTCACATGGTCGATTTACTCTTGACAGCTTGTAGCAGGCTAGTAAATGCTAGTAACTCCATGGTGACCCTTAGGAGGAAGGTCCAAAGATCAAGTTCCTGTCTTTCTTCTTTAGTCTGAAGATTTTCATGCAAGTTAAAAAAGGAAAAAAAATCTTAAGCCACTTTGGCTTTGGTTTTTTTTGTATTCTTCTGTTGTTTGTTTGTTTCCTTTGGGGGGGGGGGTGTGTTTTGTTTTGGAATTTTTTTTGGTTGGTTGGTTGGTATTTTTTTTAGGGGTTGTTTTTTTGTTGTTGTTGCTGGGGTTTTTTGCTGGGTTTTGGGGTTTTTTTGTTTGTTTTTGTTGGGTTTTTTTTACCTGACTTCCTGAGAAAACCAAGCATGGAAAGTCATGCTCCTGTTCAAGCTTGTATGAATGTATCTCCACCACCTCATTTTCCATCAGCCTCTTATGACAAAACCTGCAAGAGATTCGTGAGTTCCAGAGATATTGCAGCTGCAGATGAATCTAGAAACAGCTCAAGAATCCAACAAAAACCTTTAAAAGGGGAAGGGAGATGACAAGACACATACAGAGAAGCATACAGTCTAATAAGGTAATCACCAGCATACACTTTTAGGACAGGTGTTTTGCAGCTTATATTTTGCCCAGAAAAACCATTACATTTCATATGGTCCTCAAACAATTTCTTGCTTTGTCACCCCCCCCGTGCCCATTAAAGTTGTTGCTGTGGCAGCTGCAGTGTCACTAATTGCCACCTATGCTCAAACACAGTGTTCAGGGGATTGTTTTAATGCCAGTCATCTAGCTGCTGTATAACTGTAGCTGTCTGTGGAGATACTGCTGGTGGTTGTGCCTTAGCCCACAAGATGTGGCCTGAACTTTTAATGTTAAAGCAGAGGTCACTACACCAACTCAGAGGTAAATATGTTTTGGTGCGCAGTCTGAGAGACTATGAAGTGACACCGGAGGGATTCCAGCATCTTGGCCAAAGGAGTTTCTGTCTGCATTTTCACGCGTTTCTATCACTACTTGACAAGATGAATGGAAAAGCACTGTAACTCCAACCCTGAATATTGATGTGCTTGAGTTCAGGTGCTTTTGCATGTTCCAGCACTTACTGTCTTTTGATTTGTAGTAAATTTTCTGTCCTGTGGAAACAAGTTTTTTCTTCTATCCCTTTGTTTCTCCCTATGCTTAGCCTCAGTAATTGCTAACAATTACTCATCCAGGACTTTTTGCAGAGCTGGTCATAGTGATTTTTATGCAACAGCTGTATCACCTGGAGAAGAGGGAGGCATGTACCTGCCTGTTTTGTCAGGCAGAATGTGTGTTTGGTGTGGCTGTGTTTTTAACCTCCATTCTAATAGGTCACTTAGCTACATAAACAAACAGAGCCAGAGAATGGGCTGCACTGTGTGCTCAATAGAGTCAGTAAAGTAGCAAGGTAATGTTTTCTCACAGCTACAACCAAGCGTAAGGTAATACAAAATTAGGGAGGAATCTGTCTACATTCAACTTTCCAGCCTCTCTGCACATCAAAGATTTTGGGGAACTGAACTATTTGGAGGACAGAGTGAAAACATATTTCAACTGGAATGTATACTCACCATTATCGGTATCACGGGGTGAGTGAGTGATACAACTGTAAGAGGACAATGAATCTGAGATCTACCTTACTTGCTTTTTGAGTTCAGTCAGCTCTGAATAGACACCAATACAATGCAGAGCTTACCTATGAAGTTCTGGGTTTTGAGGTGTGGGAGATATCAGAACGAGGACAAAATGGTCTATTTACCAGTAGTCATGCTAAAGACTATCAGGAGAAAAAGCGTCTTTTGGCCAGATGAGTACACTGACAGCAGCTGGTCTTGATTAAATGGAAGATCCATCTAATATAGAATTTCATCTCTGACAGTAGTCAGTGGTGGCTGTTAGGGAAAGAATATGGTAATTCTTCCCCAAAAACTACTTTCTACATCTGGCAATGTGGTTAAGCCTTTGTTGAAGCAAAGGATGGATCTGGACCATCATATTTAATAGTCCTTTTGAAGTATCCTTTAAGTTATGGAATTGCTTTTTTAACCCAGTTACACTTTCAGCCTCCAAAGTCTCCTATGGCATTGCCTGCCATGCACAACTGAATTCCATTCTGTGAAGAAGTAGTTCTTTCTGTTGTAAAGCTGATGCCTTAAACTGGTGCCTCATAATTCTTCTATTCTGAGAAACAGCGACTACCAATTCCTAATGACCACTGTAGTTGTGTGTAAGGTGAAGGTTTCAGCATTTATTTTGTTCTGTATTTCCCCTATCTGTCCAAGGTTTTATGAGCTGAAACTGTCACACTAATTAATCTAGTTAGTCTTCCTATGTTTGAGGGTGACACTGAACTCCTGTGATAGTCCTTGCTTGTCACCCTTCTTTATGTTTACTAGCTCCACTGCAATGTCTATGAAACCGAAGTAACAGTGTTTAAATCATGGCCGTATTTTTATGCCGTGTTATAGGATGCTTCATGCCCTTTATTTTCTAATAAGTCTTAGAGCTGTGTTTGCCCTCTTGGTTTTTGCTGAGCTTTTTCCTTCACTGAACTATTCACACTACCTCTAAGATGTCTTTTGACAATGGTGACAGCTAAATTGGATCCCTCCACTGGAAATACAGAGTCATTTTCCCCCGTATTATGCAGTTACAGATATTAAGGTTCGTCAGCTATTGTTTATTCAAATCAATATCATGAAATACTTCTGAAACTCAGTCCAACTGATAGCAGCTTTGACTACCCTGAAGATTTTTGTACTATCAAAAAGATTTACCAGTTCAATACTTTTTTTTCCCCAGCTAATTTTGAATTAAGCAGAGCAGGTCCAAGCACAGACAATGGAGCTCATCTAGACTTTTCTTGTATTTTGTTGCTAAAGCAGAGGAGCACCTGCGCCTTATTCCATCCAGCTGAGTCTCCTTAAGACTCTTGAGTAAAATACCTTGCAACAGAGATGTGTACTGCAACATGTGGGAGGGGAAGGGGAAAGATAGATGGGGGGTTTATTGCTCAAACTTAACTCTTCATGGTTTTGTTCTCTGAGAAAGACGAAAAAACAATTGACCTCTAAGACAAAGGGCTGCAGTCCTATTTAGAGTGTCAGTTATTTAACACTTACTAAGCAAATCATATATTTGAGATGAAATGTGTAGCTTTCCAAGTAAAAGTGATTCATCTCACTGTGAGAAACACTTCTTCTGTAAGGGTAGACTTGCAGCTAAAATCAGTTATAAATTGCTCTGGTCAGGTCTTGGGTTTCACAGGTTAGTCACAGTTTCCTTCCTTACCCTTTTTCTCAGGTGGTGAGTGGCTCCTGGCTGCCACCCTTCCCTCACCAGCATAGATCCTGCTCATCTGTCACACATGTCCATCCCACATCAGCATACCGCTTCTTGCCTGCTTCACAAATGATTCTCTCAGATTACATTTGTAAGGAGAAGAGCACCATTCCTCACAAGTCCACACGCCCCAGGACAAGCAGCACAAGCTCCTGCTGGCCAAAGCCTGGCTTATTTTTAACAGCACAGTCCCCAGCACTGTCAGGGGTGGGTGGGAACAGCCACTACAGGAATGTGTTGGTACTAAATGCACAAAGGCAGCTGAGCCATCCCTCTCTGAGCAGGGTGCTCCAAGAGCTACCGGTCGAGAATTAGGAGGGGAAGTCAACATTCACAGACAGAGAGCCTAACATTATTTTTCTTAGAAAATCACTCTGCAGCAGTGAGACAGAGGGTGTACACCCCTTGCCGTGGACTGCAGCCTGTCAGTAGCATTACCATATTAATGACTTAAAGGCTTGTGAATGCTAAGAATGTAAGAGGTCAGTTTGGCCCACGACCAGGACTCAACCCACTGCCTGGTGAATAATGCGCTTCATGGTCCCTTTTGTTGAACAGAGCACCAGAATGCAGGAGTATAGGGGGTTACAATATACATTGGCTGCACAACTGAATGCCACTGCTTTGTGGGAAGGGTAGGGAGACAGCTGATGCCTGTGCATTTAAGATTTGCAGAGAGATACATTTCTGTTATGCAAAATTATTTCACTGTGGTGTCCTGAGTCTGTACTGAATAGGGACTTTATATAGCCTGTATGATCTGTCAGGAAGAGGGCACAGCTCTAATCAGAAGCTTTTTATCTCAGGACAGCAGCTTGGTAAGTATGGAAGACAGTCATGCTAAAAGTGCTGCATAAAAAAAAGGGGCTGATCCTTTCTATGTAAAAAGACAATATGAACTAGAGCGAAACAGAAATGTTTTTTTCTGAAAACTTATATTTACTTAAACACCTGCCAACCCCCACCCTTTCTCTTCTCAGTCATGAAATATTTTCAGTTTGAATGTGCCCAAAGGGAATCTTGAATAGGTGATGGAAGGCCACAAGAGAAACAATATAACAGGTTGCATGTGTAAAGGGGTCACCAGAGCAAGAAATAGAAAAATAGTTGAAGGAACTGAGTACTTGAAGCTGATGACATCTAGGTAATGGCATCAGACACAGATAAAAATAGAATGTAGCAGTTGGAATTTTTTTGGAGAAAGAAAACCAAAACACAAAATAAATGTCAAAACCAATGAAAAAAATCTCCAAAACCAACTCAGCAACCCTTTGGAGAAATCAGAGAAACAAGAGTAATTTTTATCTGTTAGATTGCTACTGCCTTTAGCCAATGCTGATGCTGCTAGTGACAAAACCTGCCTTGTTTTCACTGATCCTAGCTCTTGGGAAAACTGAACGTGGTACCGTGTCAGGGCCAGATAAGACCAGAAGGAATGGAGAGGATTCTTTACTGAATTCAGTGGTCACAGAGGTGAAAATATTAGAAACTGTACTTTTCTTATGTAGATGAAATACTGATTCTAATGCAGTTTGCAGAAAATGTTTATGGTAAGGAGGAAAACCAGCTTGATCATCCCATCCAGAGATCAAATGGCTTTTCTGGGAGACTGGAATAGCTAGCTACTTGCAGCACCTATTTAGTACTTTCTGATTTCAGATAAAATGGATTTATTGTTGAATAATCAATTGTCTCTGAACACACATCAGTTACTCTGGAAGATAGGGACTTCTATCTGGAAAGCTTGCTCACCTGGGGAGTTGCACGCAAATTAGACCAATATTCTCCAACTGTTTGAGGTAGCCTTGCTGGGGAACTTCCCTAAGTGGGCAAGAAAGCAGGAAAGCTGTGGCTGGGAGGGCACATTTTGTACAGGAATCTGAAATTATGGCATTTGTAATTTAGCTTCTCGGGAAGAAAGTAGAGATTACCATAGACATCATACTGACTAGCTCAATAATAAATCGGCAGTCCTTAAATAAGATTATTTACTGTTGTTTTGTACATTCTCTCCTGATTTTTGAGACGGCAGAAGAGCATTTGAAAACACTATTTAATAAAGAGCAGCAGCAAACCAAGCCACATACCGATGCAAGGGAAGACACTTTGTAATTAGAAGTGCTTTTAACGTAAAAGATTATGGACTTCATAATGTAATTAAAAAATATGTCAGAAATAATTATACCAACCTCTAAGACTTTAAAGGACTTCTTAGATGTCTGAGATTTCTCTGGGTCTATAATAGACTGATTATCCACATCATTAAACTACTCTTTTCTTAAATAGAATTGCTGTTCTATGATCTAAGGTTTTTTGTTTGTTTGTTTTTTTAACACATGACAGAATTAAGACCGATCTGTGACAGTAGGTACATTCCCTAAAAAAACACCAAACCTAATCTATACATAATGTATTCTAATTATCGAAGCAGACTTTTTACAAAACTAGTGATCAATAAACATTTTATGTTGGAACTGCATAGAATGCATTATCCCGATTCTGGAGTCTATTAAGACATATTTTATTTCTAGTGTTCCATTTCATTAGTTGCTTTATGAAACAACTAAGAGCAGTGTTTCAAAGTTCTTTTTCAAGTGACAATTGATATTTTTTAATAAATATTTCTCACCAAGAACACACTAGGAGTTAGGCCTACTATGAATGATTTAGGCTGATGGGTGACCTTAGAAAAACAACGCTTGAGCTTGAGGTTAATAAACTGAAAATATTAACCTTGTCCTGCATATGACTGGATTTTGTCTCTGCAAACATTGCTGTGAAAAGCGATTCAGAAAACACTCCACTCCAAAAGATTTGCTTCCAATTTTACTGGTCACTGGTAGCACAGACAGCTTGGGTTTTTTTGCTTATTCTTACGTCTGGTGTTTTGTGCTTGTGCTTGTGGTATGTTAAACTTGTCTGCCAGGCACCCACCATCTGATCTCTCACTTCATCCCCTGAACAGGACATGGGGAGAAAATAAGATGAATACGTTTGTGGGTCAAGATGAAGATGGGGACATCACTCACCAATCACTGACACCAGGAAAACAGACACAACTCTGGGAAAATTAATTTATTTTCAACTAGAGTAGGATGGTGAGAAAAAAAGACAAAACTAAAAACACCTTCCCCAACCCCCACTCTCTTCCCAAGCTCAACTTCACTCCTTTATTCCCAGCTCTTCTACCTCCTCTCCCTGTTCCCAAGCAATGCAGGGGAATGGGGGTCATGGTCAGTCCACAACAGTTCTTTTCTGCTGTTCCTTCATTCTCATGCTTTTCCTCTGCTCCAGTATGGGCCCTTTCCACAGTCTTTCACAAATTGCTCTGGTGTGGGTCCCTTTCACAGGGTGCAGTCCTTCAGGAATAGGCTGCTCCAGTGTGGATTCCTCACTGGCCACAGCTCCTGCCAGAAAAATTGGTCATGTATGGGATCTCCACAGGCCGCAGCTTCCCTCATGGCACGTCCACTTGCTGTGGGAGGGGTCCTCAATGGGCTGGGTGGATATCTTCTCCAGCGTGTTCCTCCACAGACTCCAGGGGAAGCTCTGTCTGGCACTTGTAGCACCTCCTCCCCCTTCTTTCCTGACCCTGATGTCTGCAGGTTATCTCTCGTATTTTTTTCACTTCTTTCTCACAGCTGCTGCACAGAATTTTTCATCCTTTTTCATAAATATGTTTTCACAGAGACACCACGAACTGGTTTGAAGTGCTCAGCTTTGGGCAGTGGTTGGTTCATTTTGGAAGCAGCTCTGTAAAACACAGAGGCCACCCCCACAGGGTCCCTCCACTTCTCACTGCCAAAGCCTTGCCACTAAACCAAATACAGTTCTATTTTGTGCTTTTCCCGAGGAAGAAATCAGACCTGTTTCTCCCACAAGAGGGGAACTGCCCATTAGCCAAACTGCAAAACTGCCCCTTATTTAGATAGAACAGCACTAGATAAATCACACTTGCACGCTGTTCATCCTCAAGCTTCATCTGATATTTCACTAAACTAAATTACTTTTTCCCTGCGGTCAAATGTTTACTAGTCTATCTGTAGGTAAATGACTTCAGGGAGTTTTTGTGAGGCATTATTAAAAGAGGTCCTTAATCCTAACACTGTTTAGTGAACACCAGAGATCACTGAACCCTTCTATCTCCTGTTCTCAGTACTTTTTAGTCTTTTGCAACTTCTGTAAAAGATGGAAGAAAGCATTCTTTTTGTATGAAAGGAAACACAGTATGCACAGTTTCTCTGAGGCCAGAAAGTGAGTCAGCAGTAGAAAGTAAAGAGTTCAGAGCCACATAATAGTATCCAGTTACTTCACTGCCACAATCCAGCTTTTGGAAACTGTCTGTGCCAGACCATAGATTCACTAACATTCATGATTATTTCAAGAATAAGTTATTCTGGAAATGAATAGAGACAGCATCCAATGCCACCATGTGATTTTGTTTATTCACGGACAGCGTTCCTTAAAATTGGCACGGCACAGCAGAAAACATTGCCATCACTGACACAATTTTCACCCATCTCAATTTTCAAAGGAAGTTAAACTACTAGGCTTGAAAATTGTGAAGTGGTAAAATACTATATTTTCCTTTAGCAAAACAACATTCCTCATGTTTAAAATATCTTAACTGCATATATGATGATGTAAGGTAGAGAAAGCAGTGATAAACTCTAAGCCTCACAAGGATATATAATTGAAGTGGCATGTTAATCACATTGAGACCTCTAGTAAAACTTGAGGAATCAAGTAAAAAATATACTTTGTACTTTGGCTTTAAACCCTACTTTTACTTTTACTAAAGAAGCTTGTGCCCTTAGCTCAAGTGCTATCTCAGGAAGACACATACTGAAATGATTTAGAAATTGTATTTCTAGTCAGTTACAAATAAGCAAATGTGGTTATCTTCACAGTTAATATTCAGAATTACATTTCCAAAATTATGAACACCTACCTCTCTACTCACTTCACTGAAAAAACTTCCAGCTCAAAGTCCTATTTTCCTTTCTTTACCCTTCTCTTCTCTGGAAATGAATGATAGGGAAGGAGTGCAGGATGTTTCCTAGAGCATATTCCAAACAATCTAAGGAATTTAGATCCTGTTTTTTCCTCTCTCCCTGGACAGAAGAGCTTGTAATCCTGTTTCTCCTGAAAGAATCAAAAAGTACAAAAAAAGCAAAAACTTCACGGGTTTACAAAAGAAAGGAAATGAAGTAATGATAAATTATGTACACAGAAAAGCTACTAGATCCTCCATTCTGGAGAGAGCAACTTTGTTTTGCCTGCAGAACATGAACAGTGCCTGAGTCAACAAGATCATGTACTTCAGTGAAAATTCCTTTTTTGGTAACTAGAGAGTATGACTTGGTGCATTGTTAGTAAGTGATGCAAAGCAACAGGCAAAAAGGGTCAGTGCAAGCAAGGAGGCAGTAAACGTGTTTCACACCTTCTACATGTCACTGCTCCAGCCTGGTCTGCAACAGTCACAAGTGAAGGTTCACTGAGTTTATAGAAAGGAAAACTAAAGCTAAATATGTCAGGTAGAAAATCTAGCTTTAGCTCTACATACCTGCCTTTAAGGGCCAGTGCTTTTAGTTTTTCTAACTGTTGCTAGATATTTTACAACACTTGTATATAATTTCCAGAAAGGTAGATGGAGGTGAAGGTTTTCTTTGCTGTGTACCTTATACAGCTGAAATAAAAGTTATGCTTTCTAAGCAGTCTGTAAAAGAAAATAAATAATCACACTGGTTCCAACTCAGAGAACGACAAACTTGCCTAGTTTGACCCAAAGCCAAAACTTTATTTCAGGAAGGAAGTTGGTACAGTAGCAAATATCATCCCCCAAATACTAAGCCTGTGAAAGACCCAGATTCAGAAGCAATGAAACAATTTTAAACATGACTTCCAAGATGCTTCTCCCATTTTGAGAAAATATCAAAGCTGAGTTATTTTGTTCAGCAGTTTGCGTTTTGAATGGGAGAGAAATGCTCTGAGATGGAGACTGCTTCTCACATGACCTTCAGCAGCTCAAGCTGTGACAGTTTAAGCTGTCAAAGCAGCAGCTGCTTAAAAACATTGCAAATTCATAACAAGATAGCATTTCAGATCACTGTTAAGTTCCCAGGTTGTGCCATTGGAAACTATGGAGTGTTAGTTCTGTAACAATTGCCCCTGGCTGGAATTTGAGATCTGCACAGTTCAGACATGCAAAAGCTTTTATATTAGAGATGTTGAAGAAGCAACTTAAAAAAAGCAGTAATGAACTATACAAGTTGGTTTTGTTTTGTTTTTGTTTTTGTTTTGTTTTTTTTTTTTTTTAATGTTGGTGCTCCCACCATTAGCAAGATAAATATTCTTAGAAGCATTTCACAGAATTTGCTTTCAAGAGATGTGTTTAATAGAATAAGTGGTCCTTAAAAGCTGAAAAAAGTTAATTACAAAGTCCTTGCAAAGTCAGTTAAATGCAATACCTTTACAGGGAGAGACAACAGTTAACATGGCAACAATCATCTGTGCGGGGGGGTGTTAAGAACAATAAAGTACAAAGCTTTCATTTTAATAAAATCTCTTTCTCATTACTTCCAGAATAGTTTATTGTTTTCTTCTGAAGGACACATGACAGTGCAGTAAGCTACAGGAATTATTCCCTGTGAAAAACTAGGAAAGAAGAAGTCCTCCCCTTATCTGAGTAGTATGCCCTCTCTCCTCCTCCAGCAAACACTCAGAAGTAGATGGGAAACAGAAATCAGGGAAGAAAACCCCAAGGTTTTTCTTAGCTATCTACTTGTTTGTACTACCATTACTGAAGAGACAGGCAGAGGCCTACCAAAGTTGTGTCCATCAGTCCCTTCAACACTTGGATTTAGGCTGCTTTTCATCACAACAGTGATTTGAAAGATGCAGCCCCATCCATAATAGGAAGGCAAAAATAAGCATATGAAGGTGAGCAATATTCCCATGTTAGTGAAGTGAACAGAACCAGCTGACAGGTCAGAATGGATCCCACCAACCATGGTGCTTCATCTTTTCAATCTTCCTGCTTCTCTTTAACAGGTTAGGCTTTCTTCCAACTGATCAATGCAGTTGATGTACGTAGTTAGTGGATTCCTGTCTCAGTGGCATACATTTATATTATGCAAGACTAGAGAGTGTCCTGCTGCTCTCCTTTGAACACAGGGCATCAAAATATGCAGCATCTCTTACATGTACCTCAAGCACAACTTGAGAAGTAGTGTCATCTTGCAACTGAACAGTGAAAACTACAGAAGTGAGGGTTTAACCCCTGCAGGAAACTTCAGCAGGTGACTTATGAGCCATATTCATGACACCATGGCAGATTATTCAAGACTCAGTAAAAAGTGGACATGACATTCATTATAGAAATACATCAGGTTCTTCAACTGGTATGAGGCATAATAATCTGAAGTTCCTGAAGATTTGAAGAAAAATATAAAGAGCTATAATGAAATGTTTTTTATTTTTACTTGTTTTAATGGAAGTAAGGCTAAATTTTAAGCTTCTGCTTAGTAGTTGCCCAATCTCCAATTAGATTTCATGAGAGTAGTCAGTCACTGAACTAGGACTGAAGTTGTGTTATGTATTTCCTTTGTTAGCAGGAGTAAATAAGTACACTTCACCTTGTTGTACCTCAATGCCAGTTTGACACTAATACCAGCACTGTTAAGGATTCAAACAAACAAACAAACAAATAAAAAACCAGAGTCCCCTTGCCCCCACCTTACGGCCAGAATGCAAGTAGACAGCCATGAAAAAAAAAAAACCCAAACAACCAAACTATGTTTTAATTGGTGCAAAAAATACTCCACTGGTTACGAAGCATTCAAGTTTCCAAGTATACTTATTCTCTGTTTTGAGTTGCTGGGGCAAAAACCTGCCCTCTCTCCTTCTGCCAAGCTCTCGGACATTAGGCACTCATCCTTTTGAGCCATTAAGAGCCTGTGAACATCAAACACTTATTTTATGACTGAGCCCTACATAATGCATCCCAAATGGGAAAAATATTAGTTCACATTAGTGGACATCCCCCTACTATAACATTATGACAATCAAAACTGGGCAAAAGAATGCCTTTAAGCAAAAGGATCCGATGTCAGAGGTGCAGCTGTGTCCACTACTCCCGCCTTGGTCTTGTACACATGTCATCTTCATCATATTCACCCATCAACTGCAACAAAAATGTTCCAGTGTAGAGAAGAAACTGTCCAGCTATTTGTGCTGCATGGGATATTAGCTGAAGCACTTTCCTAGAAGAAAAGCCATTTATTTAAGAAAAAAATCACCAGCACGATGACATTACCCCTTTCCACCCACACCATGTTTTTGAGTCAAGTTGATATTTTTAAAAACTCTCATTCCTTGTCATTTCTGAGCAGCTGGTCATTTTTATATCATCTTTAGAAAAAATACTTGATTGACATAAAACTGGTTCATTCTGCCAGCTAGAAAACACATTCAACAAAGCAGGCTATCATCCTGCTAGACATTTACAGGCCTTCTGCAAAGCCACCACTCAAACTACCAGAGCACCACAGAAGACAACTTTTCCTGGGAGCTCCACAGCATTCCTGCAACATAAATCCACCTCATGTCTCACCACCTTTAGGTCATTCATGCAATCCTGCATTTATCTCCAATCCACAGATCAAACCTGATTAGATCTGCAGCTGAACAATCACATAACAATGGATGCCCAATGGCAAGACTGGTGAAGACAGATGAAGTCAGGCTGTCCAAGCTACAAGCCTTAAGAATTCTCTGTTCACAGCTATTCTATTTTTAAAAGATTAGATAAGTATCATCATTCATATATATTATACTGTGTAAGAATCCATGCAGGTCCATAAGCTAATATCAGGTAAGCATTGGAGGCCTGCAAGATAAACTGTGGATCACCACAGGATCACAGGGGAATAGAAATACTCATATTTGAATGGTTGTTTATTCATCTTAGTTATAGATGCATCTTCCTTCTATTCTCCAAGAAACAATGGGGGTATCAGCACTAAGAGCTATATTGGAGGCTGAGGCACTGGGGAGGAGATACATAAGAACTGGGGCCATTCCAAACCTGTAATGGGATCAGTTTCTGAAGATGCAGAAACCAGACTAGCCTTCTTCTTCTGCAAAAAAAAAGGGGGGCAGATTTTCAGAATTCCTGTCTGAGAAAGCATGCAAGTATGAACCCTCTGCTGCTATTCACTTGTCCTTTGATCTTCAGCAGAAAAGGCAAAGTCTTCTTCTTACAAATTCATTTTTCCCTTCTGTGATAAAAGAAGGCTTGCAGTCAAAATCCAGTGCTTCAGAAGAGTAGAATGCCCTGTTCTTGTAGCCTGGGAAGCCTTTCAAGAACACTGTACACTTATTTGTGCTTCCCTGAAATGTGCCATTTCATCGTGTTCTTCCTCCATCGCACAGTGCAGGCCAAGGAGCTTTACAGTTGTAAAGAAAGCTGCACCTGGTACTGAACTTTTGAGCAGCTGCAGTGTGTCACTTGCACACAAGAGCAGTTGCCACTTAAGCCATGGAGCAAGTTATTTGTTGAACTGGACATTTGATCCTTCAGTTGGACACTACAGGGAAATGTACTAATCAGATCCGGCAAGCTTCCAGTCCCTCCCACCCATGAACAACTGTAGATTTTTTTAAGTCCTTTCCCTTCACACTCTGCAAGTAGACTCAGGGAGAGGGCATCAGAATTAGCAATCTGGAACTCATGAGCAGAGGGACCTAACATCATCTGTCTCCTATTTAAACAGCAAGTTGAGACAGGCTGTCCCACTCTTGTGTTCAAGGGCACCTAGGTTAAGATAACCTTCTGTCACCCCTGTTCTTTGCTAGCAGACTATTTTCCCACCTTGCCACTGGCACTTCCCTTACAGTTCAACTCTGTAACATAGCAGTGCTTCCAGAAGAACTCCACAGCTACTTCAGCTGTTGCCAGCACCGCTCCTTTCTCAGCAGCTGCCCTGTCTTGGCAGGGAGGCAGAATTGTCACTTCAAACTCTCCTTAGCAGCGCAAGTTCCAGTGCTGATACTCAGCTCCATAGCAGGCAGCCAGAGATTAGTGTTTGTTTTGGCTTAGGAAACTCGACAAACATAGGAGCTGGATGAGTGCAGCTGTCCAAGGGCAAACCTTTTATTTGAAGAAACCCTAACAAAGCCAGTGTTACAGGTGGGTGTAGCATGAAGCTGGATCCTCACTGCAGCCTGACCAGAGACATAGTCTTGTCTACAGTCACACCAGCTGCAGCCTGAAAGATTAAGCAAGGGACCCCCCAAGTAGAGTGGGAGAGGTCAGCCAGAGTGAAAGACTCGGAACAAGATTAGCATTACAATGCTAATTAGCATACCTACATCAGGAGAGGAGGGAATACTTAAAGACTTTAAAGACTACCTATCACTCAGGGGAAGTGAAAACTTTGTGTGTGACATATATTTCTGTCTGTCAGATCTGGTCCTCGAGTAATAAAATGCAGCAATGCTGCATCGTTGTGTATCAACCAGAATTTGAAAAGTCAGGTAGAGAAATTTAGGGCTGCAGCTTAAACAACTGTCAAAGTATGGCACCTCTGTGAAGACGGTATCTGAATTTAGGAGTCTTCTTGAACCAGGGCAGGACACAGTTTTGACAAGGCATCAACTTTTAACTCATTATTGAAAACAGTGGCCTGGACAGGTATTATTTTGCCCCTGAATAAGACAGCATTTCCCAACAGCCAGTTCTATCAAATTCATAATGCACCACAGATTAGTCCTGCAGAAGAGAGTGGTCCCTGATAATCTCCATTAGTCTGCCTCCAGACAACTTGATTTAAGAATAGTGAGATCAGTGTCTTACTACAGATGACAAATTCACAATAAGATAAAGTGTAATATCTCTTCCCTTTTCCTTTGCCTCTATGTAGCTCAGCTGGTGAATTTGGCAGACAGAAACTGCAAAGTCCAAGCAAGCTTTAAAACTAGATCTCAAATTCCTTTAATTTCATTCCCTAGAAGTCCTCCCTTCAAAGAGCTTCTTCCTAGAAGTCCTCCCTTCAAAGAGCTTCTTCCTCAAGCTTCTGCATTCTTCAAACAAGTCAAAGGAGTTTGGGAAAATTCTCTCAGCAGAACAAAGAGACTATACTTACACCCTTGCGGTAAATACAAGCTGATAAGATTTTTTGCCTTGGGAAAAATTTAAGATTCCACCATAAAAAGCTGTAGGAAGTTTTTGCAAGTCAGCTATGCACCTTACAAAGGAAGATTCAGCATATTGGCCAGTACGTAAGAAATAATAAAACTAACTTTAATAATACTAACTTTATAAACCCACCTGCTTCACACAACCAATAGCAAACACAGATTTTGTGTTAACGTATACACCTGATCAGCAGTGGCAACAT
This sequence comes from Pyrocephalus nanus, assembly GCA_038380795.1. Taxonomy (NCBI): domain Eukaryota; kingdom Metazoa; phylum Chordata; class Aves; order Passeriformes; family Tyrannidae; genus Pyrocephalus; species Pyrocephalus nanus. Next base: position 9,518,110 of record CM076261.1, on the reverse strand, counting down.
ACTTACCGCAATATGCTTTTTGCTCCCATGAATTTGATATCCCATGAGACAGAGTAGATCTCATAGAAGGTCGCCTTGATGTTTAAGCAGCCAATAAAATCCTTAGGGTTCAGCTTGTACAGATCAAATGTGATGTTAGCTACCCCATTTCTTGTCTAATGTAAAAGAAAGAGAGACAGTTTGTACCATGACCCAGGAAACTACAGCAAGAAAATCGCTAACAATGCAGCTCTTCAGAAGCAGCTTTGCTTATTCCAGTCTTAGGGTTAGCTCTTGGTCAGTTCTAAACTAGAATTAAAAGCATTAGCACAGAGAAAGAAAAGCAAGTCTGTATCTTATGTAGTTTTGTTCAAGTCTTGACCAGGATTTTGAAGCTATTCCAAAATGACACAGAAGTTCAAGTGACATAGCACCTCCTGAATATTTCTTTTCTATAGTAGAGCTTCTTCAGCGTATCCTGAAGCCACAGGTAATGACACCGGAGAGTGTTCCTACTCTTTATTTATCTGTTACTTTCCAGTTCCTATCTGAGGCAGCACAGTTAGCCCACACTGAAACAGGCCACTAAATAACCAGGATGACCTTCTGTTTAGGAAGGAAGACAATACTGATGAGCACTCTTAGAGACAGCTACAGAGATGACATATGTGAAAAGTCATGTCCTCATTTCAAACCCTGGCTCAAAACACCTCTTTTTCTTCCTACTGAAAAGAAACACAGGGAGGGAACCACTGCTGATTAGGTCTAGGGTTTAGTAATGAGTTTTAAAGAGAAAAATCAAAGGAGAAGGAGCGTGGAAAGTCATCTTCCACCTTAAATCCAGCCTCCTTTATTGAAAACAGCCCTTGTCTGCTGCAGGGCTGACTGTGCTTCAAGAAAGGAAAAACAAAAAGAAAATAGCGAAGAGAATCCATATTTACAGAGACATCTAGTGGATACACAGGATCCTCTGCTCAGCACATTCCACTCAAGGTTAATGGCCTGGCAGCTGTCAGGTTGGTTTTTGCATGCTAAATGAAGCAATAAAGTTGCATAAGACTGGGCCTTTTTGTACTTGTCTCCCCAGCTCTCAGACAGTGCCATGATAAGTCAGACAAAGTTAAACACAGCAGTATATCATTAGCCAACACTTTTATGCCTGTTTTACTTTGATAGCCTCGGAACTCCAGCAACAGGGTCCCCTATCAACAACAGGTTTGGATATGTAGAAGTGGTTGGTATATACTTGGTAGCATGTCCCCTCCTAGACCCTCCCTGTTTGCATCCAGAATATTTGGATAAAGCATAACAGAGCTGGTGCTGCACTCTAGATGATTTGCAAAGCTGAGGCAGTCCTGCTGTCATTCAGCATATACTGAAGAGAGGCTGCATTCAAACTTGTGCTGCTGCCATGCCAGACACGACACAGGGGAAAGGAGCAAGGTGGAATCACACTCTGGCTACAACTTCTTTTTTGGCCTTGGAGCTCGTGGCCCAGATGCAGCAGGCTGGTAAGCCACAAGGTATCTTGGGGGAAAATGTCCAGACAGCCCACACTGCAGCAGGAGACTGAGGAAACAGGGTCACACGATTGAGTCGTGTGTGTACAAACATAAAAATGGTATGTCTGCTTACAGCTCCACAGCTAGCTCTGCACCTGGTAGAAAAAGTGTTGATGCTAGCAACAGCCATGAAAAGGAAAGACAGTTAGGAGTTTGACTATGTTATTAATGTACAGATGATTATCTCCCCACAAAACCACTAATTGGGCACTGAGCTGATGTGATTAGAAGGCTAAAGCTAGCCAGTTTCAGTAGTTCTTATAACATCTTGAAGCATGTAGACTAATGCTAGGTTCTAATGTCAACTTTTAGCTATTTGTAAAATTAAACAGGCATTTTTCTAAACTTCACTAAACTATTGCTACATTCACAAGACAGAACTTGATTTACATTGCCTAATTTGACTGGTTTTTATGCTTTAAAAGCTGGCTTTTAAGGACATTGACTCCGTGAAGTTAAAAAATACAAGTTCCTAATTTTCTTTATGTTACAAAAAGTAAGTAAAGAACAAAGTTATTTCTCTCAAAGCAGGGTATTTCCCCTATAATTCTTTTCAGTTGTAATGTTTTATTTCAATTCCTGGTGGATCTTTGCCAACAGATTATGTCCAAACGAGGGACAATAAAAAATATAGGCTCGATTTTTCCCCCAGGAAGGCTCAACAAAGAGTTGATACCTTGACTTTTTTGGCGTAATTTTTCTTCCTCTTCTCCCCTCTTTTCAACAATTCTAGCAGCCACAAACATTCTTCCATCCACTTCTACTCAAGTGAGAGAGAAGCAGTCAACACTTACTGCTGTCCATTTCTGTCCTTTTTCTAGAACCACGAGGTGTGTATTATCATCCAGGGACTTGAAAAACTCCTCTGTGTCCACAACTGTGCCATCTTCCTCTAAAACCATAGTAATTCTTCCAGCAGATATAAAGAAGGAATCTAAAGTCTGAAAAAAAAAAAACAACAGTACATTTTAGCATTCTAAAGAGAGCTTGTCATTTCATATTAAGATTTGTTTATTTGACATAGTCTCCCAAACTTCCCCAGTAATGATTTTTAGAAGAAAAAGTCTGTGGTTTGTCTTTCTGGGACATTGTATTTCACTCTAAGTTTCAGTCAGACTGGGATTGTTTGCTATTACCTTCCTGATGAGCTCTTGCAGGCTGCTTGCAACAATTCCTTTCCGCCTGCTTCGGGAGGCATTGGACACACGGAAAGGTCGCCCTGCAGGCATGAGAGGAGGGAACAGGGCCTGTTTTGTTATGGCTCCTACAGATGCTCCCATGGATATCAAAGATCTAAAATAAACAAAAATTCAACATAGTTATAAAAAAACCAGTCATGTCAAGTTCTGCTAGAAGGAGGAGGACTGTTGAGTTCAATGACATAATCACATTGTACGAGTAATTCACAGATCACATTAGACCAGTGGAGCTTCCTTTCAAAGCTAAGTACTATGCAGCCATACAGGTATGTCTCCCAACTTTCTCTTTTGCCCATGACATTTGGAAGCACTTTTAAAACTAAAACAATTTCAAGCAGATGCGGGCCACCTCTAGCTCAGCTGGCATCAAGGTCACAATTGCAGTGAAGCTGATGGGTTTTAATACTGAATTAAAAAGGCAGCAGCTCTTCCTGCATTCAGTCACTTGGATTATTCTTTTTACCTGCAAGGTAAACATGCAGTGAGATAAATAATTAGTTGAAAGTAACTTTATGCATTAAGATTGGAGTTTGCTTTAAGAAGACTGAACATGCTACCCATATTCAAAACACTGTCACAATGCAAGTGGAACTTTTTGATATAGTTATGCTTGACTTACAAACAACCGAGGCCTTTATCTTGTAAATTATATCTACAGCCTATAAAAATCGATGGAGTTTTGAAAAGCACAAACTAAGACTTGTTTGTGCCCTGATGTGTCAGAAGAAGTCAAATGAAATGAAAGTTAAGATCCAAGTACCTAAATACATGGTGTTGGAGCAGCCTGCCAGAGAGGCTGGAAAAATTGAAACACTTTTAGAAAGACATTTTAGATTTTTCTGGGCAATTACATGCTTTAATAGTGGCTGTTTCCCTTTGGTAAACCAAACACACAACACTGGTAACTGCCTACTCCCACACCAAGGTACAGACCTGCTCTCATCTACATTTAGTGCCGCTTTTTTTGCCAAATGCTGTTGGCTAATTCAGTAGTCAGCTTGTCAAAAATGATGCTCTGCCTGACACCTGGAACGAAAGGACTGATCTCGAAATCTTTTAAAGGGAGACAATATTTTGCCTGCCACAACCTGGGACTTTACCTCCTTTGCTCCTTAATACTGAATTGCTCTGGGATGGGAAAAGGATTCATCCCCATTTTGTTCTCCCACATGGGTGTGAAAGCTCAACTTTATGTAGGAAAATCTCAGACACTTTCACCGAGAGTAAAGGAGTGAACTGGCAGCCTCTTTCTGCAGCCAGAGAGTGAATACAGGAATTCCTAGAACAACAATGAAATGGTATAAAGTTACTCAACTAATAATGTCCCAGTCACATCTTTTTCAAAAATCCACATGGCTTTCAGGAAACAAGCATTGTTTCCAATTAAAGAGCTAATTAGCACTATTCCTAATGGAGAAGGATCAAGGCCAGGGAGGAGGACAAGGTGACAGTAGCACTGATAAAGGTACTGAAGCTCCACAGAAGGGAAGCCTGCTAGGGCAGGGCGTGTTTGTCAATCTCATTACTGACTAAGTTAATTGTCCCCCAATCACCCCACTGGTCCGTGGGCAGCTTGTGTTCTGAATCACTGAGTCTCTTCCTCAGACAGGAAGCCTGCTGATCTATCTTGGGGCTGGGGACACCACTTCACAGGGCATCCTCATGTTAGAAAGTGCAACACTCAGGTTTCAAGAGCTTTCACAGCTCGTTGCATCTCGTTCCCTCTTACACATTTGAAAACCCGTATGTAGAATTGTTACTTGAGTGATGTATATGACAGTACTGCCAATTTTTTTTTTTTTTTTTTTGAGGACAGTCAGTACCAGACCCCTTGAAAAGTTTGCTTTCCCATTACTTAAGCCAAGTTGTCATTCACAAAAGACAAAAAGCATAAGGTAAAGAGCCAAAACATACATGCCAATACAGAATGAAAAGTGTTAGGGGCACAGCTCATGGCAGAACTGGAGCTAAGAGGGTTCACCTCAGGCATTAGCACAAACAACTGTACAAGCCATACTTTAAAGCTCGGAGCAGAAGTTCCTAAAGGATTCGAGATCAGTCACCTCACACTGCTGCCTAATTCTGGGAGATTTAAAAAGTCAGAGAAAAAACTAAACCAATCAGATTAATAAACCAGGACTTTCATTGTCTCCACCAGACAGTGACTGAATAGGAGTTGAAGCCTTAAGAATTTATTTAACATTGATGACATTTCACCTACATTTTTATAAAACCTGTCAAAATCATCTTTAAATGAAGGCTACTTATGAAGCAGTGAGTCTGAGCTCCAGGGCAGGCTGAGGTTTCAGCTAATGAGAAGTATTAGGAGACAAAAGCCAGTATGATTAAATAAAGCCAGATAAACAGAATGTGAACCCTTCCATTTCTGGGCCAATTCCTGAAAGCTTGGATTTGTGTTTGTGGGTTTTTTTGTTTGTTTGTTTGTTTGTTTTGTGTGCCACTCTCTTTCCCAGACTACAGACTCAAACAGGCCAGCTTACACTCACTGCTCCCAGAAAAATCCCTTCTTGTTGCAGCTGTCCTCAAAACCCAGACAAACTGATTGACTGGAGTTGCCAAAAATAATTTCCTATTAGAAGCTGATCAAGCTAAGTCAGGAAACAAGTGGTGGAAAGAAACTAAGGTATAGTTGGTTTTATTATAAAGTTGAGTGACATGTTAGATACATACATTTTTTATTTTTATTTTTATACACATGTTTAGATACACTTATTTTTATTATTCTTTAAAGTTAAAAGGATTGAGTCCTAGCTCTTCCCTAAGGGAAGAGAAATCCTTTGTCTGTGGAAAACAAAAATACATTTTTAAGTGAAAGATCAAATATCTTAAAAATCTAGCATCTTACCTAGTTTGTTTCAGATAACTACAGCCTGCTAGAGGGGGACTCCCAGATACTGCTGAAAGCATTCACTGTAATGTCAAATCTGGTGGAAGAGATTAATTAATTTTTTTAGGAGAATCAAGGGATTAAAAGCCTGCTTTGAGCTCTGTACACATATTTCACTCTTTATCCTTGTTTGCAACGTGCCCCATATGTTTGTATAAGAATCTTGCTCATAAAAATCAAAGTTGCACAACACAAGTGGTTCCAGGATATGGCACTGTGATTTTTAGGTGAGGGTTCACTGGCAAACGGCAACGTCAGTAAGAGTGAAGTAAAAAAAAAAAAAAAAAAAAAAAAAAGAAAAAAAGTAAAGAAAAGAAAAGGGCCAGAAATTAGTCAGGAGACTTAGGGTTCAACCAGATTGCAGCCATGGTCTCCCTAATAGAACAAGAGCTGTGGAGATACCAGAACCGCAGTTGGCAGCAGATGCATTTTTGGGTAGTGTACGAAACTGTACCCCCATGGATGTGGTTGGCACTCCTGGAACGCTAGCAGAGGCCAGGGGTTGTGGTCATGTTGTCACCGAGTACGAACGGCTCCCGGCTACGTGGAGGCTCCGCTGCTGACGCGCCAGCTCCTGGCACGCAGGCGGCAGCCTCGGATGCCGGGATGTGAGCGCACCCGGTCCTTGCACCTCAGCAGGCAGTTTAAACTGCAAGGCTCCTACTTGCGCTTCCCTCAGCAGAGTTTCAGCCAGGATCACAGAATCAAGGTTAGAAAAGATCTCCGAGATCATCGAGTCCAACCTCTGAGTTAACACCTTGTCTACTAGACCGTGGCACTGAGTTCCACATCCAGCCTTTTCTTTAACACCTCCAGGGACGATGACTCCACCACCTCCCTGGGGAGCCCATTCCAATGCCCAATCACTCTCTCTGTAAAGAACTTCTTCCTAAAGAAGGATTGCAGGGCTGCGAGAGTGTCCCGACTTGTTTCTCCCACCCAGCGCCCATCAGGTTTAATCCCCCAGGAGCCCCGCCTTGGCCGCCCTCGCACGGCGCTCCCGATGCGCCCTCTGCTCCCGCAGCGCTGGAGCCGACAAAGAGCTGTACAGACTCGGGCATCCCCCGGCAGCCGGACCCCCAGCCGTGATCAGCGTGGGAAGCGGGGATGGAGAAGGGGCGTGGGTATCCCCGCACTCACCGCAGCAGCGTTATCACGAAATCCCACGCCACTTCCATGGCCGGTCCGGCCGCGGGGCAGCGCCGGTCACGGTGCTTAAGTGTGGCGGGCGGGGCTCCTCCTCCGGGTGGAGGTGGCCCCTCCTGGTGCCGGCCCTTCCTGCCCTCTTTCCCCCGGCGGCAGTAGGAGACGTGCCCTGGGAATAGGGAGCACTGCCCACACAGTCCCGGCTGGGCTTAACGCTTGTCCCACGGCGCCAGCGGCGGGGATGCAGGAACAGGTGCGAGGCAGCGCTCTTTGGGAAGGAGTATTTCTTCAGGTGCCGTATGGTTTACCCGGGAAAGGAGCGGGAAGGATTTTGTTCAGTGTGTGTATCGGAGGTGCATGCTACATCGTGGCTAGTTACAGCTAATATAGTAACAGTGAGCCAATCTCATTTGCAGCCTCTCAGTATTAGAGCAAATCAACAGATTAAGTATCTCAGCTTCTGATTTTAGAGCCCGTGAATAAGCTTAGAGCTCGGATTAATGTTTACAGTAGCTTCAGTGGGGGTGTTTACTGTTACTCCTACAGGCAGGGGAGCAGCGCCTTCTGTTCACTACACAAGAAAAAAGGCAGTATTTCCTGTTCATGTATGCCTATGGGCACAAATACGGTTTTTTGGGCCCTGGAACCAGGTTCTGTTGTTTACACCTGTCCAACCACTATTACACAGCGAAAACAGCCGGGAGCATTGAAACCTGCCTCTCGGGCAACAGCCTGACCTAGGGCCAGCATCTGCACCAGGAAACCCTGCCACTGCTGTTCAGGGAATGACTCCAGAGGCCCTTGCTACCAGCATTCAGGTTACCCCCAAGGTCAGGAATAATTAGTTACTTGAATTGTTTTTCCCGAACTAGCCTGTTTAGGGCATGAAGAACCAAGGTACCTCTTACTGTCCAGGTTCCTTTAGCCTACAGGCTGACATGTGCTAGATGTCTTCTTCAGTCTTCAGCCTTTGGGGCCCTTATCAGCTAAGGATTTTTCTGAACAGGTGGGTTTCCAAATGTCTGGAGGAGGTGGAAATTTTGGTCTTGCAGAAGCTTAGTTTTCCTCTGGTTGCGTGACTCTCCCCAGAGGTCTTTGTACAGACATCCAACCAGTGCAGCCACTGCTAAGCAGCCCCCTGAGGTGACAGACCCAATGCAAGGTCTGACACAGCTCTGAGACAGGGACAGTGTGTTTTGCAAGGACAAGCTCCTCATCAGCACTAGTGCCTAGATTTGCATGGCAATTGTCACAACTAATACAAACACAGATGCTTAACTAATACAAACATAGGTGCACCAGAGTAACAGGAAAAACGTGTCCTTTTGAAGACTGTCCTGATCTGTAATGAGAGAACAGTATTACTTGTAGTTTTACAAACTGCCTTAATACTCTTTTTTTTTTTTTTTTTTTTTTTTTTTTCCTGAGCAAGCAGCAGTAAGACCATCAGATGGGTAAAATCATTGACTTAGGAGCTGGGCACCTCAGCAAAGAAGTGTCTTTGAACAGCAGCAATACAGCATACAGATGAGATGTACACAGAACCTACTGAGTATAAAACAGTAGCATGAGCCAAATCTGGCAGGCCAGGGCAATAAAATGAGATCTCATAAAAAACCAGAAGTGACAAGATAACACTTAGTATAAAGAAAATAGCTGTATTCCAGTCTTTTACAGGGAGAGAAAATGAATCGTAGGTTGAGGTGAGGAGGCCAGAATACTTCGCAACATTAGCTTCAGTCATCGCTGAAAACATTAATCATGCAGGGGACAAAGTACGTGCCTAGTGTTGAAGGGAACGAACTCTAAAAGTGGAGTTAAATAAGCAACTGTGTTAATCCCTCTTGCCAAACTACTGTCTCAGTGTCCCTTTGCTGAGTGCAGTGACAGCTTCCATATATGCTACATTTCCACTGCAGTTCAAGTTAAACAAGTTTGCTCAATTCACTCCTCACAGGGGTCACATCTCTTCGAACAAAAGTCTGCACATGGCATGTTTAACAGGGAGGAGGAGGAAGCACTTGAAGTAGTTTAGGTTGCAACTTCACACTGGTGAGCATGCAGGATTTCCTTATCCCCCTTCAAGAAAAAATTGATAGATTGGAACAAACTCAGAGGAAGGTGGGAATGATCAGTCATGCAGAAAAACATGGTAGGTATATGGGCTGTGTAGTTTGGGAAATGGGAAGGCTGGGTGTAGATGTGGATCATGGACTTCAATGATCTTAGAGAACCCTGTAAAGAGAAATGGAATAACCTTTTTTTATGCCTTAACCCGTAGGAAAGGGGAATTAAGTTGTACATTAAGAAATATTTCACCTCTAAGGTGACTGTTGTTAGGTGGGATCAACTGCTGAATGAAGATGTAAGGTCAATTAGACACAGACATTGCTTGGCCCAGAGATCAAAGGACACAAACGACAAGTCAGGACACTAAGGATCAATTTGGACATTCCTTTTATTTCTTAAAGCACTGACAAATTACCTGAACAAGATTAATGCAGAATAAAGTGTATCTCTACCTTATCTTCTTCGACCTAAGAGGGGAGTGCAAGAAGTGAACAGGTGTACTTACAGCAGAGTTAGCAACAAAGGTAACAGATTAGAAGGGTTGGCTTAGATTTGCAAAATCTAAGCTTCTGTATAGCTTTCTACCTTTTCTTGTTTTCAGTTAAGTCTGGTCCTGATTTCTGTTAGAGCCACTTTTATGACCACCCCTAGGTAAATTTAATTATTTCTTACCCCTTCAATTGAGAATCTACTTTCTACTCTTTACTGTGTCCTCAAAATAATATTTGCTTCTAAACTGCTTTTACTGCTCAGCAGATTTCTATCTCCACTGGCTCTGGTTCTGTTTTATTTCTGTCAGGCTGTTTATGTTAAAAATTTGGTTGTTCATCCTTAACATTTTTGTTAACCACTACTGCACCATCACTGAAATTTTTAAAGAGCAAATTATACATGCATCTGTCATGGAAGGCTTAGATACAGATGGTTATTTTGAGAAAAGACTGTGGAGTAAAAGTTCTCATGAGGATGCTTTTTATTGTTTTCCATCTTTTTCAGAGTATCTGTTAATGAAACAATATTATAATATCTAAAGCTTTGAAGGAACCACCAAGTGGTTTTGTTTGCTGTGTTGGAGGGGATAAGGCTCCTCCTAAAGGTGATCTCGCTGCTCTACAAGGCTATGCAGAAGAAGCTGGGAACGTTTTTTGGTACAGATTAAGATCCTCTGTAATTGGCTGGAAATGATTCTGTGGCTAGCAAGGATTCCAATGTTGAAAGCCCTGTTTGAACTAAAGACGAACCTTTTGCTGCAGCGAATCATCTGGCCCAGAAAAAATCATGTTCTTTATTATAAAATTTCATGGCTGGGTATTTATTTTATTCTTTTTGGTTTTCAACAGTTTTAACAGTCAGATCAAGACAGTGCTGATGGTGGGCAAATGCTGTACACATAAGAAAAATTACTCTGCCAAGAGTGTCTCAGTGGTGTGAAATACTTTGAAAACACAAATTTAAACGTAGATGTTTTATAGCTAGATGGGATATTAAAATCAGAAGGTCAGGCTTTGCCCTCATTTACTCCCTCTGCAACAATGTATGTGTGAATGAATTGCACAATATTTGTGGGCAGCATTTAGCTGAAAGCTGACTTATTGAGTGCATCAGTGTGACAGCAGTAATGAAAAGCAGAAATGTTGTCATGAGATTCATTATTGAAGATAATGTACTGGAAACTTAATATTTATTTATTATGATCATGCCACAGATAATCTGAAGTATTTTATTTTACATTTCAAAAGTTGCAACTTTAAAAATAGATCCAAATAAACCCAAACCACTCTTTTTGCTTGTTTGTTTTGTTTTGCTTTGTTTATAATGTCTTTACGGTTTATTATTGATTTAGTGGTACTCCCCACAAGAAGGAAAAAGTATTCAAGAAGAAATATTAATTTTTATTTTATAAACATTAGAATTTTCTTCTATGAGGCTTTTCACCACAAAATGATGGGCTATCAGATGTGGAAGTGTCCCATAGCTCCACACCAATATTACAGGTTTTACAACAGAGCTTGAATTGATACAGACTGCAGGCAGCATTCCAGAACTACTAAATCCCCAACTGACCTGTGAGCTCATGCTTCCTTGGTAGTTGCACTAATTAATTAAACACCTACATTTAAAAAAATCTTCTTAGACAAGGAGTATCTCTAGTTCATGTGTTATATGGCATCCTTTCAAGGTTTAATTAAAAGTAACAATTATTGTACTTTGGTTTTGTCAAAAATATAAAGACTAAGACAATAATAGACAGCTTAATGAGTGTCTTTCCTGAGGGTCCCACTGCATTTGAATCCATGTGTTTCTGCCTGAGGTGTGTAGACCTCTGAGTTTGATCAGCCATTTTTAAGGGATGCACAAACAGGAGCTAGATTTGCAGATGCTACATGGTAATTTATGTGCACGTGAAATTTCCAAAGCAGGTCCACTAAGAAATTTTTAAGAATCACCCAGAGATTGAAACAGACTGAGGAAAATATTGCTATGACTCACTGCTTTTAGATTCTGCTCAGGTACTTTGCTCCCTGGCCAAAAAGGCTCTTGGTAAGCTGCAAGAGCTCTCAAGGCCAAGTGACTGTCAGATGTAATTTGGGGTCTAAACCTGACTTAAGATCTAAATGCCTTCTCAGCAGAGCTGGCCTGCCTCTGTACCCATCTCTGCAAAATATCCAGTCAGCCCTCAGACTCCAATAAGTGGTGGTTGTTGGTTTTTGTTTGTTTGTTTGTTTTTGTTTGTTTGGTTGGGTTTTTTTGTTGTTTTGTTTTTGTTTTTTTTTTTAAGCTGTGACTATTTTCATATGTGTTTTATAATCCCTTAGCAATAGGGCAGTTGCTAGCCATGGGGTTGGTTTGTGGTGCACCCCAGCACTCCAACACTCACTGCCTTTATCTGGGTCAGTCTGCAGAAGGAGGAGAATGGTTTTATGCTGTAAGATTGATAGTTCTCAGATCTGAATGGCTGGGCCTTGCTACCACTGCTCGACTCTAACTCCCTTCCCCCAGCCACCTCAGCTCCAAAGTCCTTGCTATCGCCGACCTCATGACCTCAGGTGTCTTTTTGTGCCTGCCCCACTGGCCCCAGTCCATGCAGCTGTCACCTGTCCTGTCCACCCCACAGATTTGGCTTTGCTGGGTTTGATTCTGATGACTGGCTAATACCACCCAATTCGTATGGGTCACAACACTTCAGAGCACAAAGTTACCATACCCTTTCACTCATGGTGGTGCTGGAGTGCTGTTGATACGAAGTCTGGATGATTCTTGAGACATTATGCTGTTCATCACTTTGGAATAAGTTGAGGAGGATTTGGGGCTGCCAGCCTTATCTCATGATCACATTTTAATCTTTTTCTTTCTAACAGATACAACAGAAATCTTATAGCAGCTCTCTGAGGCTGAAGAAATCTACTTATTTTTATATCTTGCATGATGTATTCATGTAACAGCCATAGGCTCTCAATGTCGTGGTGATTTGTTGTAATCATGCAAGGAAATCTCCCACATGGTCAACATCTTGCAGAAGGTGAGAAATGCAAAGGGATCATTCTCTCGGTAATTAATTCTCTAATCATTAGTGGGTTCTCTGTTCAGGCCCAGCTGAGTGGGTTAGCAAAACAAAGACAGATGGTAGCAGATTATTATGAACACTTCTTTGTTAGTGGGTAAACAGCACAGATTCTGCTACCTCCCAACTCCCCCTCAGAGCTCAGTCAAAACCCTTTAAGCAAATGGAAAGACTCCTATTGATTTTGATGGGCACTCAGCCAAGGCCTGGGCCTCAACTAATTTCTCAGCTAAACTTTGGCCTAATCAGAATTTTTGAATGTTTTGGTGTTTTTTTTTTTTTTTTTTTTTTTTGATTGTGTTTAATGAAAGAAGAAAGTAATGCTGATGTAGTCACTCTTGGGAACTGCTGGGGGAGAGATCAAGCTATACTTTTATATGCACACTATACTGCCATAAGCATATCCACAGTAAAAGGTCAGCCTGTTTTAACTGCATGAGTTTTATGCCACTTAAATTCAATTTTTTAGGGAAAGCACAGAGATGAGGGGTATGGCTGAAATATGTGCTCTGTCTGCCTCCTCTGGGAAGAGGTCCTTGGAGCAAGTTGTGTTTGGGTTGAGTGCAGACCTGGGAGCTTGGATGAGTGGATTCTCAAGGGCTCTTGGCTGCAGGTGTCTTGTAAAGGCTTTGGTCATCTCTGCTGAGATCTACCAGATGCTGCCTACTTGCTTCTGCTTTGAGACACACTTTATTAAGCCAATATGACATTTTGGTCTAAAACTTGATGCTGTTCCTGGGACAGCCTGGACAACCATTGGTTGTATTTCATGTTGTTTCCGCAGATATCACTTTACCCTGTTTCCACATATTAACTCTATTCATATATACTTTTCTGCATAGCACATTCCTTTCTGTGATGCTTGCTCCTCCCTATCATTGTCATATGTGTAGACCCACAATCCCTTAGAATGAATCCCTTCTTAGATTATGTGCTTAGTCTTTCCCTCCTAACACACATACTCTTAAAAGCACAGAAGCATTAAATATGCAGTGACTACGTGTTGCTTGACAAGCAGTAACCAGAGCGATGCGTGATCAGAAATTATTGTCTCTCACAGAGCTCAAGGAGAGCTGTAGGGCAAGCTTTTAAAGGGCTCCTCTTGTGCTTCTGTATTGCAGCACATCAGCAGAGCCAGAGGTGTAGAGCGAGTCTGTCACTCACTCTGCCCAGCTGACTGGGATGGGTGGGGGAACTCCAGTGTGCCCAGCGTGCATACAGAAGGCATCACAGATGTGTGGACCTGGATGCATGGGCACAGAAACCCATACCAATGTAGGGCTGCCCACTGTTGGCAAGCCAGGGTTGTTGAGTCAGCCCCCAGGAAAAGGTTTTTTCATGTATGGGCAGGAGTCCAGTTAGGGCAAGTTACAGTTCCACAGTCCCTGAGCTGCAAGGTGGTACGGGATGACAAGATAGGCTGGTGCAGCCCCAGGCAGCAGCTGCCTACTAGTCACACCAGAGACATTTCAGGACAACTAGAGCAGAAAGGGATCAAATATTACTAGATCAATAACTGCATCTGGTTTTGGGAGGCTGCTTCCCCACAGCGCTGAGAAGGAAATAAACAGACACCAAAGTGTCTTGTGTATGCACCCCTGTAATTTCTTCCTACAACTCCAAGCAGAAATAAACACAGTCATCAGGATTTGCAGCAAATGTTCTATTTTTCATGGCCTTAAGTCATCATACATACTTGCCACTTAACACACCAATGCTTGCGTTGGCTGTTTGCTTTGCAAAGGGGATTGAATGCAGGTGTTTCATAATGGCCTCTGAGGCATGCACAGGTAGTGGCATCTGAAATGTCCCTAGATGCATGAGGCAAAGCAGACTGAATAATTGGCCTGAACACAGGCCAGTTTGAGTATGTCTTTCAGAGCCAGCTGTTCCATCAGACATTCTCGATCTGGACACCGGTCAGAGATATGTTGTGTCACATCTGCTGCTTTCTGTCCTGCTTTGGAAGCTCATTTCACTACTGAACAGAAGTGGGACAATTTCACCCACCTCTAAAATCAAAATCTGTCTTGGTAACCACCAAATGGCATCTCTCTCAAATAGTATCTGTGTGGATTTGCAAATCTTTAAAGGTTCAACAGGGTTTCTGCATAGTTACGTTTGTTTTTAATGGCCTGCTTTTTAACTTCTATCCCTCAAAGCCCTGTGATACAGATAAAGAGACAGGAAAAAAATTGCCAAGAACTGTTGTTTTATTGGAAACAGAGACAAGATTTCAAATTCAATATGAAATGAATATACTTGGCTGTCAGCAGGTGGCTCTGTGTTAAGAGTGAGCTCTGTTCTTGATCTATGCACAAAACTGGAACTGTTTAAAACAACCTATTTTATTTTTTAAGGCAGCAGGAAGATAATAAAGGCCTGTAGAAACAACACTGGTCAAGGGGGGAAGTTTTTGCTTATTTTTAGTATTCTACTTCACTCAAGGTATTGATTTACCTAAGGTAAACCTGAAGTGAGACTTCAAAGGAGTACAGAAGTAAATCAGATTCCTAAGATTCCCTGAGTACCTTGCTTTTCAATAAAGACTTGAAATGGCAGAGAGTTACTGCTTATCACATCACTGTCACATTGCACTGCAAAGAGTTTTCCATCTTTTGGTTACAGACTGGTGCTACTCACCACACGTTGTTCAGTTTGCTTTTTTTAAGATTTAAACCAGTGAAGATCAGCTTAGATCTCCGGGTGTCCCAGGGAACAGTGGTTTACTGCTAACCTCTTTGCATTGGTGGCGCTGATATTCTTTTTCCTGTGTGTCTTGGAAAAGGTGTTGTCCAAGAGTCCTGTAGCAGCCCCTGAGGAGAGATTGCAGAATCACAGAATTGCTGAGGTTGGAAGGCAGCTCTGGGGATTGCCTAGTCCAATGCAACTGCAGAATCAAGTAGAGCAGGTTGCTCAGGGCCATGATCAGTAGGGTTTTGGATATCTTTCTCATATGTTTAAACAAAGTTCTTTTAGTTGATTTTGTGCCCATTGCCTCTTGTTCTGTCACTGGACACCACTGAGAAGAGTCTGGCTCCATCTTCTGTACTCCCTCCTGCCTGGTGTTTGTGTTCTTGGACAAGATCCTCCTGAGCCTTCTCTGCTCAAGGCTACACAATCCCAGCTCTCTGAGCCTCTCCTCCTGTGCCAGATGCTCCAAGCCCTTAATCATCTTTGTCACCCTTTGCTGGATTTGCTCCAGTATGCCCATCTCTCTCTGGTACTTGGGAGCCCAGAACTGGACCCAGCAGTTCAGAAGTGGCCTCACCAAGGCTAAGCAGAAGGGGAGGACCACCCTCTTTAACCTGTTGGCAACACTTCTCCCAGTGCAGCCCAGGACATTTTAAGGCTCCTTTATAACAAGGACGTATTGCTGGCTCATGGTCAACTTATTATTTACCAAGACTCCCTTTTTTGCAAAGCTGCTTTCCAGGCTGTCAGCTCCTGAAGTATACAGTACTAATGCATGGGATTGCTCCTCCCCAGATGTAGGACTTGGCATTTCTGTTCACTGAACTTCAGAAAGTTCCAGTTTGACCATTTGTCCAACCTGTCAATGTCCCTCTGGATGGGAGCACAACTATCTGATGTATCAACCAATCCTCCCAGTTTTATATCATCTACAAACTTGCTGAGATATTCCACTAGTGACTAGTTGTGGTGGTTTGACCTTGGACAGAGGCCAGGTACCCACCAAAGCCATTCTACCATTCTCTTCTCTGCTGAACAGAGGAGAGAAAATACAATGAAATGAGTTGAGATGTGGGCAGGGAGAGATCACTCGCCAGTTATTGTCATGGGCAAAGCAGACTAGACTTAGGGAAATTAATTGAATTTATTACCAATCAAATCAGAGTACGATAGTGAGAATTAAAACAAATCTTAAAAACACCTTCCCCTACACCTTTCTCCTTCCCAGGATTAACTTTATTCTCCATTCTCTCCCCCCTCCCCTCCTGTGGTGCAGGGGAATGGGGAATGGAGGCTGCAGTCAGATCTCCACATGTTGTTTCTGCCATTCCTATCTCCTCAGGGAGAGGACTTCTTCCCCTGCTCCAGTGTAGGGTCCCTCCACAAACTTTTCCAACATGAGCCCTTCCCATAGGCTACAGTTCTTCATGAACTGCTCCAGTGTGGGTCCCCTGTGGTGTCACAAGTCCTGGCAGCAAACTGGCTCCAGTGTGGACTCCTCTCTCCGTGCATCCACAGGTCCTGCCAGGAGCCTGCTCCAGCACAGGCTTCCCACAGGGTCACAGCCTCCTTCAGGCAGCTGGCTGCTCCGGCACGGGATCCTCCACAGGCTGCAGGTGGATCTCTGCTCCCCTGTGGACCTCCATGGGCTGCCTGGGCACAGCTGCCTCACCGTGGTCTGCACCATGGGCTCCAGGGAATCTCCGCTCTGGCACCTGAAGCACTTCCTCCTCCTCCTTCTTCACTGACCTTGGTGTCTGCACAGCTGTCTCCTCTCTTCTCTGGCTGCTACTACTACTGTGCAGTAATATTTTCCCCTGCTTAAATCTGTTATCCCAGAGGTGTTACCACTGCCAGCCATTGCTGATGGGCTTGGCCTGGGCCAGTGGCGAGTCCGTCCTGGAGCTGGCTGGCATTGGCTCTGTCAGACATGGAAACTTCTGGCAGCTTCTAAGAGAAGCCACCCCTGCAGCCCCCCTGCTTCCAAAACCTCTTGCCACACAAACCCAGTATACTGTTTTTTGCTGGATTTTGTGCCACTGATCACAATCCTCTGGGCTTAGCCATTCAGCCAATTTCCAACCCACTTTATTGTCCACTTACCTTGCCTGTACCATAGTTTGTCTATGAGAATGTTATGGGAGACCCTGCTGAAAGTTTAACTGAAGTCAAGTTAAACATCAACTGCACTCCCCTTATCACCCAGCCAGCCATCACACCACAGAAGGTTATCAGGCATGATTTCCCTTTCATAAATCCATGCTGACTATCCCCAGTCACCTTCCTGTCCTTAATGTGCTTTGAAATGGTTTCCAGGATTATTTGCTCTGTCATCTTCCCAGGGATTGGGGTGAGACTAACTGGCCTGTTGTTCCTGGGCCCTTCTTCTTGCCCTCCTCGAAGACAAGAGTGACATCTGCCTTCTTCCACTGCTCAGGAACCTACCCAGATCATGAAAACATTTAAAAGACAATCAAAAGTGGCATCACATTGACATCAGCCAGTTCCCACTGCACCTATAGGTGCATCCCATCAGGTGCCATGGACTTGTATGCGTCTGGTTCAACAGGGAGAGCTTCAGCTTTAGAGGAGCTCTCATGGGGAGAACCCTCATTATTGACTTTTTCAGATCCTTCTTCAAAACAGGTCATACCAGCTTGCCTTGCATGTGGCCAGCTAAACTCCTGGGTGTGTACTCAGGGTCCTGACTGAATTTGTGAGGCTGGTTATTAGGATAAACTGTCTGATTTGCAGGAGTAACTGGGAAGTGGAATCCAAAGCAGCTATAACAATAATGAAACTCTGGGTTTTGCAATTCTGTTGGTAGGGAGAAGGAAGGAACTATGCACAATTTGCAGGTTTTAAGGAAATTCTACTCTTCTATTGCTATATTGCAGTGTTTATAGCACTTGAGCATCCTTTTGGGGTGTGAAGTTTGACTATACTGCCTCCTGAGTGGATTTTCTACTTCTCGGTATCTTCTTCAGGAACTGGAGAAGTGAGAAGAGAAACAGTTTTATTAAAGCTCATGTGCCCACAGAACTTGCTTTAACTGAGAGGTGTGTACAATCTGGAAGTTATTTACAGATAGAACAACGCAGACTTACTATTATTACAATGATATTGATAATACATATTTGTATCTAAAAATTAAAGCTTCACAATACTTGAGATCTTTTTTCTGATTTAACACACTGGTCTATTTATTTCTGTGATCACTGATTTCTAGCACTCATTAAAAATAATGAGAAACTCTTTAACTGGTATATGGTACAGTACAAAATGCTAGTTTTCGAAGGACAAAGGATAACACTGCAAAAGACAAACAAGAATGTAAAATGGACATTTTTGCACTTATAAATTATGCTTTCATGACAAAGTCTTTGTGTAATGGAGATGAGCCTAAATTCAACTGATACCACTGGGTGTAGAGCACTCTTTAAAATTGTACATGCTTACATGAGGAATTAATAAGGTCTTTGGTTTCTTGATCCATAATAGGTTATCAGATGTAAAATCCATCTTTCCTTTGACTTTATAAATCATCTAAGAGCAATTATTCCTATCTTCCAATATAATAATTGCAGAAGGATGTATTAGATAAAAATCTGGATAAGAAAATTTTATATTAATTATTAGAAGGTCTATATGAATTAGAAAGACTTTTACGTCTTGTTTGTTTCCAGATGTACACTTAGGTTCAGATTTACTACAGACGAGCAAGTTAGTGGGGGATATCCTGGTGTAATTAAGTGGTCTTAATCTCTTTTGAAGTCAAGTTTCATCTTGCAAGACTAATTCTTCCTCACACTGCTGTTTTATGTGTAGATGAAATAATGCAGGGCCACAGTACATATGAAAAAAAATCTCCAGTAAACTATGAGTCATTTTCTCCTAAACGTTGCTGGGTCCTTGTATGTTGTATATTTAGGTCTCTGTTTGAAAAGTGAAGGTAAAATACTATTATTATATTAATATAGAATATTTTTTACAAATTGCTTTTAAAAATAGCAAATGAGTATACTAGGTGCAAGGCAGGAGCAAACCAGCATTAAATTTCTAAGTTTTTGCATATATAATAATGACTATATTTTATAGTAAAAGAGTCATTAAAATATTTAAAATGTTAAGCATGACCCTAAGGCATATTGACCACCTGAAATAACACTTTAGAATCATGCAGTGTCTCCAGAAGTCCTGACTACCTGATGGATGTATGTGTTTGTATCACAGAAGACTCTTAGGTGTTATTTCAGTACAAAGACAATTGATAATTTTGCTGAATTGTAGTCATGCTGTGCTCTGAGCTTCACAAAACATCACTGAAATTGTGACCCCTTGTGCCAGTAGAGGTTTTGGGCCTCAGTTTCTTAAATTTGATTCAGTGGCATCATCTGGTTGTATTGTTCAACACAACCAACAATAAACCATGCTTGGCAAGAGAGAATATCTGTGTTTCTCAGGAAAACAAAGAGACACTTATTGCAACGGATAAACAAAAGTGCTGGAATGCCAATTTTAGTTCTCTTTTGTCTGACAGCCTGGCTGATAATGATTGAATTCATTTCAAAATAGAATAAACCTGCATTTCCACCATGAATATATCCAATTCACAGTCTTATAGGTGACCACTATTGTGACAGTATTTCAAAGGACTGCTGCATCACTGAGAACGCAGCAGTGCCCTGTCATATATAGGTTTGCTTTCTCAAATAGCTTTAAATTAAAATACCACCACTGCTTATTTTTAGCTAAAAGCAAAGCACTGTCAAAGGACACGGACCTTTCACACTTAAAGAGGTTTCCAGCTTAATGTGATAAAGTTTATCCCTTCCCTACTGACCTCTTTAATACCTCACATAATCTTTCTCTTCAAAGAATGTGTCTGTGAGCCTTTTTACCTTAGGAAACATCTCTGAATAAATGTTTTTCTTTCCACTGATTAACACTTTGCATTTGATTGTGACAGGTGTCTGGAAATACAAACACTCAGAAATTTTAAGGTAATTTTTGTGAGCCTATTTGTAGATAAAAAACTTATTCTGGACTCAATTTTAATCTATCTCATATACATATATATACATAAACATATATAAATAAAATATTGTTCTGCCACTAAATATTGAAATATAAGACTGCATGAAGTATATGAATAGTATTTTGTTCAAATAATGTTGGCACATATCCATCAGCAATGATTTTGACAGTATCTGCTAGGAGAAGGAAAACACACCTATTTGGAACTGATTAATGTTCCATGTTGCAAACCAGGCATTGCTGAGCTAGAGGAGACTTTCCCTTTCTGTGATCAGATAGAAAATTCTGCCTTCAAGACAAGCTTTTGGCTGTTTTTTTTCTCCTGCAAACAGGAGAAAAAAATCCACCGATTTATCCAATTCATCCAGTGTTGGCAGGAAGATTCAGACCTCATTATGGAATCTGTTTGTTGCAGTGAATTGGAAAGCAATAGTTTTAATGGCTACATTATAAAAATCCTGGATATTCACTAAAAAAAAAAAAAAAAGTTTTTAATAAAACTGAAAGTCAGTAGCTAACTGAAGCAGCATAGTGTAGTAGGTTGTGATATTAATGGAGCATACACTGGCAGTGTGCATAAGAGGGTGCAGAGGATGAATGTATAAATGCTGTATATCAGGGTATGCACTGAAGTATTCAGCATGATTTAATGGATTTCAGCAATTCCACAAAAGCAACTGCAATTAAAAAGCCTTCTGATCGTTGATCAATTCTCATACCACCTGTAGGAAGTGGGTCTCTGCTGTGGCTGCACTGCAGGACATTGCTGGTATGCATGGACTTCACACCAGTACACAAGGGAAATAACACGATTTTTTTGTCATTGAAATAGTAACGTTTAGTACGCCGAGACACAGCATTCTTCTCCTCTGTGTCATGAAATACATACCTTCTGTGATGAGAAAGGTCACACTTTGAGTCCATTTCACTCTAAAATTCACTGTATAAATATAATGGCATGAAAAGGACAGAAGTACAAACCCACTGTTGTAATGCATTTTCAAATTAACACTTCAGGAGCAAACCCACATAAATCTAGAGTTGGTGTCAAGTTATTTCTTTTTTTTTTTAATAGTTCTTCTGCTACTTGAACACAGCATGCATATTAAATGCAGTATCCTATAGTGCCATTGTCATGCCTGGTGCATGGATTAAAAGAAAAGGGAAATTCCTCCTTCCACTCTCGGTGAATTATTTTTTTGCACTCCTTGGCTTTGGCGAGATGTTTTATGAAAGGCTTACCTTCAACACGCTGTAAAATGGAAAGTGCTGTAGGGACCATAATTCGGACTTCTCTACATTTTCAGTCGTGGTGATACCATACTGAAGCAGAGCACATTTTTGTACAGTTTCCCTACTAGCATAAAGGAAAAAAACCCACATTTAAACAGTCTTGGCAGCTCTAGGAAGTTACCAGGAAAAAGGTGTGGTCTGTGTTAATTTGATATAGTGGCTTAAGTCTTATTTCATTATTCAAAGATCCCCTTGCACACCTCCTGTACAGACATTGAACAGATCCAATCCTCCTGAGGGAACAGCATAGCTCTAATACTGACAGCAGAATGGCTACTGGTAAGGGATGTTTTTATTCCTTTAGTTGAAGCCATGGCCTACAGGAACCAAATTCTAGATGAAATACGGAGAATACTGCCTGCAGCCCTCTAGGTAAGTTCTCCAATACATGTGTATTTCTTTAATAGCTAGTATAATCAAGGAGCAAATATCAGTCCTTCAGGACATACGAAACACGCTGACGTTTCTTCTGGAAAATCTGAAAAGCTCAACAAGACACACTGCAAAGGAATCAGCCACCGACCATTTTCCTGGAGTTTACAGCTATTTTCACTCCTTATTCTACCAGAAAGCATCATTTGAGACTAGACCAGCAAGACTGGAGGCATAAAATGTTCTCCACCAGTGAGCTGGTGAGGGATGCAGACATGAACTGGGATAGCTCCAGTAAGCTGAACACCATTTGCTTACAGAGGAAGCACTCGCTTTTCAGAGCACGGGTGTCTTTGTGCTGGTGTCCATGGAGAAAATCTTCATCCCTCTCGGGTCCATTATGTACTCTGTAATGTGTGTAGAGGAAAACAGTCGAAGCATTTTACAACAGCTGGCAGGGAGAAGAGTCCACATGTTTAAGCATTTGGGGGGATTTAAGTTTCTTGCTTATGTGCTGCACTGACTGTGCAATGAATGCTTGTACTCACAGGGAGAGCTGCTGGACACGCATGCTGAGCAAAGTTTTGTTTGGCTACCAATAGAAAAAGAGGTGAGGACAAACTCCAGTACAATTTATTTCAGTCATATGCAAAGCCAAACAGTTTTAAGGCTGCATTTTGATGCGGTCTGAACTGGTGTACTGTGGCAGCATCTGTGAAGGCAGCTGTCCTGCTTGCCCCCTCGCTGCCCCCTGTGGTGCCTGAAGTCAGCTGCTTGTGGTGCCCAGGGGCTGAACTGGCTTGAGAAAACGATCTGCCTGAAAAATAATCCTTTTTTGTTTGCTGGGGTAATTTACAGGCAGATCACTTCACTCATCTGGTCCTCTGGAAGGGTTCAGAAATGTTTGTCCTGGCACATAGGTGACAGAGGAGGTGAGGGAGACAGGACTGTTGCTCCCCACAAACACTGCCAGTTTAACATACTTCAACGACAGCCCAAATAAAAACCACAAATGAGAACTCGTGAATGGGTTTCTGCACCTCTCTTTCCCACCACGCTTGGCTTCCAGCTTTGAAAATTCCTGGCATGTGCCACTGAAGTCGGTGCACAGATTCCCCTGCTTTGCCGAGCCCTGGGACACCAAGGCACACCAGCCCTAACTGGGTCAGAGTTTCTTTGTACAAGTGGGCTGAGCTGCTGGGAAACCTCGCTGGAGCCATGAAGCAGCTTCTCACACATGCTCCTCTCCCAGAGCAATGACGGGGGCCAGGGTTAGGAGGGGGGGCGGATGAAGTGGGGCTGAGCTTGCACCACACTTGACTCCCTGCCAGCATAAGCTTCCTTACAGGGCTTACAGTCACAGCACAAGCCCGAGTTTTAAAGCTCCAGCTGCTCCCACGGCTGCCAAGGCTAAGCACCCTGGGATCACAGCAGTGCCACCCAACTCTGCATCTGTCACTAGGATCTCCTCTGTGCTCAGAAAGTGGGGGGAGAGTGAACAAGAGACAAAATGAGCCTATTAGTATTTATTATTTGTATTATTATAGCACCTCAGTGCCTAGTCGTGGACCAGAATCTCATCCTATTAGCACTTTGAAAACCCAGAGCCAAAGTCCCTGCCCCAGAGGGCTTACAATTTCCATTTCCAAATGGGGGGGGGAGGGTACAAAGAGATGGAGGGGGTAAAAGGGAGCAGTGACAAAACATTGATCACTGTGATGGAAAGCACTGGTTTTCTGGTAAGAACCATCAGCTCTTAAATGCTTAGTTGGATTTAGACATTCTTCACACAGTCAGTACTTTGCATTTCTCGTGAACAAAAAAGCATCAAGAATTCACACAGAATTTTTTGTTATATTCAGTGAAAAACATTTCTCATTGCAAGAAACACATACAAGGTTATTTTTAAGAAATACTGTTTAGTTTGTTCTAAGCAGATACCTGAACACATTTACAAATTCTACACATGCAGTGTATAAAAAAAGTTTAAATTTTTTAACCAACTTTTTTGGCTCATTCCTTTATTTAACTTGGACTCTTGCAAAAAAAGATACCTCTAAATTAAATTTTTGAAGAAAAAATAGAAGTGATTTTTTTTTATCAACTATTTTTCCGGACACACTTGTATTTTCCCTGTGCTCATAATTCAAAGCATAATCTAAATAGAAATTATAACCTTGGCTAGATACAATGATAGAGAACAACTGTGTGTTTGGGAAACCTATGTAACAGATTTTACAGGTTTTTCTGATCAGAAAGTGTGATTACAACTTTGTGCAAGACGGGCATGTGGTTTACAACTTTTTGCAAGCATAATCTTCCATGCATATTTTTAATCACTTGCCTGTAAGGGGCCAAATCCTGCTGTTCTGCTCCAAGTTTCTCTAAAATCAACAGCTCCTTGACACTGTGCTCTATTCTGCTGGCCTCCTACTGTGTGTCATAGTTAATACTGTGAATAGCTCAGTTTGAGTTCAATATTCCTGGTTTTAACTATAATTACTCTATGGTAGTAAGTGTTTGCAGGTTGGAGTATCTTACAGAGGCCTGTAGGACAGTATGATTTATACCCATGCAGAGGGATGAAGGGAAACAAAACTATCTGGACAGTTTGTAAAGTAACTAAACGTTTTCCACGATCAGCTCTGCTATTTGCCATCTGGATAGCCCCGACCAGAATCACCTAAATAACCTGTACTCTTTACCTGAAAATAACTTTCAACATTACCTTTCTTCTATGCATTCTCTAAATTGCTGTAAACATCCAGGATACCCATATAAACATACACATGTGAATATGTGTGTGTATACATGCATATAGTGTGTATATATATATATATATGTATATATACACACACAAACATACATACATGTACATATATGGATGTATAGCTATGACGTAGTTGGGAAAACAACAATGTCATTTTTATTGCATTCTTACGTATCATAGAACAAGGATATTATAGGCACACATCTTAACTACTCATCCTTTACTACAGTCCTAAAGCTCATTTACCTGAGATCTGCATCTGTAAAAATAAAGTTCCGTTTTTAGCTGCATGTTACAAAAGACTAAATATCAGCCCCACATATATGAAATTACAACTTAATTTTGAGACTAATTTACTACCAGTAAAATACACTATCTTATAAAAAAGATACTGTTGAAAGAGATACATATTAAAAAGGAAACACGATTCTCAGAGGTTTAAAAATCTCCCTATGCCTTCCCACATCGTAATAAATTTATAAAAAATATTTGACACGGAAAATCTCCACAGAAAGCATCCTGCTGAAATCACATACCCTTTAAGCCACCCATCTTGCAAAAGTTACATAGTTCAGGAGGGCAAACTCCATGCTGTAGGTATTTAATTCTCGTCATCCCGTCTGTAGTGAATAGTTTGTATTTCCTGAGCTATGAACATGGCCATCTCTCTGGTGCCCGCAGCAATCACTCGGCAGGACATAAGATCCAGAGGTCCCCCTGAGGACAAGAAGATTAATAAGAACTGTCTTAAATGTGAGCCATGCTGTAATTATATAGCTTCAAAAACACTGAAACAACTTCATACATAGCTCCTTTTGGGTGGGAAGAACAGCCTAATTCAGCAACTTCTGTCTGGACATCTCCAGCAAAAAAGTTATTTTAGAAAATTCTAGGTACAAAGTATGCAAGAGAAGAAATGCATGCCTAGATTTGTTCAGTATCTAACAATAAATGCAATATTCCTTTCTAGCAACACGAAGGGGTACAACAGAAATTAGTTTGTTCAGCATACCCTTCCTCTTAATGCACCAGATCTTTCCAGAGTATCTAGGTACTGGTCACCAGTAAACTGTTACTCTGAGATGGGTACCATCTAAAAGAATAAAGTAATAATCTGGAGACTGTGCTGTCCTTCACTCTCTCTGACCAGTTTTCAGTCATATATGTTCAGACTTGTACCTCAGAGTCCTCCTTTCCTGGGAGGTTGTCTCTGTGGAATGTGTTTGGAGTCTGAGCACGCCTACCAATCTCCTGGGCTGGTTCTGTACAGTAAAAATGATGCTTTCAAGGAATTACTCAAGGTCATGGAAATACAGTTTGACTCAGAAGACCTTTGATTCCAGGCTGGAATTACATGAGTTTGTCCTGAAAAACCAGTCAGAGCCTAGTGGAGTACAGATGTTTCTACAGAACGTCGCGAGAAATGAGAGAGAGCCACAGAGAAAGGACTGTACTGAGGTAACAAGTTGCCCTCAAGTAGCCACTCAATCCCCCAAAAGTCAGTGAAAAGAAGGATATGCTCACCTGAAGTGTCTATCACAGTGCCACCTGCCTCTCTAATGATGACAGTCGCCGCTGCCAGGTCCCAGCAGTGTAACCCAAACTGGTAATAGGCGTCTGCAGCGCCGGACGCCAAGTGGCACAGAGCCAGCGTTGAGCTCCCAATGACACGGACCCTAAACCCCACGAGAAGGGGACATGGGAACATAAAGAAGAAATTGCCTTTCGTTTCAACCTATGTGTTGAGATCACAAAACGTACAACACACTTGTTGGGTTGGAGTTTTTTAAAAACTACTTGTTTTAATGACTTTTTCATCGCAAATGTGAGACATATATTGTAAAGTATCTTACCCATGTGCTTGGGCCTTGAGCAATCTCTCAATGTTACCAAGGAACAATTTCAAAGTTGCAGGGTCACGTTTTGGACCAATTTCTGTTAAAATTAAGGCCTTCGAGATATCTGCAATGGCAGGGAGATGTTTCCATTAATTCAACAGCTTCCAGGTAGGTTCTGTAAATTCATTTTTAAGTTAAACACTAATGGACTTTTCACACAAAAATGATTTTCGTGTCCCTTTTTCTACCCCAAACTCTTTCAAAGGATAAGTGACAACTTTGCATAAAAATCCAAGCAAAACTAGGTTTTTCATATCAAATGGTCTGCTCTAAGCATATTAAAAAACCCCCAAAACCAAGAAGATTAAAACCAAGAATGCATTCTTACATTCCTTCTCTTTCCATACATTGTTTTATTTCATTGAATGGTCACCCTTTGGCAAATTCACTAACATTAGCAGTCAACTAAAAATAATCCATATTTAAAAACAGGTTCTTGAATAAGGGAATTTTAATGTAATTTGTTAACCAATTGTAAACGTCTAGGAATACAATAAGAGGAAAGAAAAGTTTCTAACTAAATCACCAGTCACCCAGTAGTAGCTCATTCCAACATTTCAAAGACTGAAGACACCTTTATGACTGAAAGAAATCCCTTCTTATCACAAACTAAAGCAG
This sequence comes from Pyrocephalus nanus, assembly GCA_038380795.1. Taxonomy (NCBI): domain Eukaryota; kingdom Metazoa; phylum Chordata; class Aves; order Passeriformes; family Tyrannidae; genus Pyrocephalus; species Pyrocephalus nanus. The sequence continues at coordinate 9,491,002 of CM076261.1, read as the reverse complement.
TATCTTTATTCATAATAATATATGAATGTTCTATTTGTCTTGTGTTCAGCAAGGGCAATTCTGACCTAGAGCAGGTGAAGATATCAGCCTTGTGCACAGTCAAAGGAGAGACTCACAGTGACTTGAAAGCTCTTGAAGCAGTCCTCACGTGAGATCTGAATATTGCCAGTCTATAACAAGCGTATGCCAGTGTAGGTGGAGGTGGTTGATCAAATGCCAAGTGTCCCTGCTTCTGCTGTGCCAGCTGAACTCAGAGGTATTAGAGAGATGACAAAACTCAAAGGTTTAGTGGTTGATTACTTTCTAACTAGGCTGTGCCCAACGTCAGGTATCACCTTCTATCCTGGGTTAGAGGCGAGGCATTCATTCAGATAGGGAATGTCTACCTGCTTATTACAGCTAATTGCATAAGCTGAAAGTTCTCAGCAGAAGTAGCAAGGAGGTTTTCAAAAGCAAATTAGGCTGGAGTGAGACATTTAATTACCCAGGCTGCCAATGAATTTAGTATTGGAGATGAACACTATGGATTCAAGCAATGTGGTAAAATGGTTGGTGAGTAACAGGTATGCAATTAGATTAAAAGTTACAGGTTGTCACGAATCTTAACCACAGGAAACAACCTATGGTTAACAAACACTTTTTAAATTACTGCATTAAAAATATGAAACCACCAATCCAGGCATGCTGTAGGGTATTTGTTGTTTAGCTGCTACTGAAAACTCTGGATGGCGAAAGCAATCTGCCTTAGATTATTTTCCACAACAGACCCAATTTACAATTAGAGACCATTGAATGCACACCTCATTGCTAAAACGCACCAAGCATTCACACCACACCAGTCATTGTTAGGTTGTGACTAACATGCTTGTTCTTTTGAGTTATTAATTGTATTTCTAATGCATAAATGGATCTCTTTGATTTTTATCAAGGCTACAGGTAGAAATTGGATGAAGACACTAAGGCAAGTAAGAAGGAGGTGTCTACTTAGGAAAAGAAGCTGGCTGATCACAAGACTAGATGGGATTTCAGGAACTGAAGATACAATATCAAATTTACTGAGTATTCCTCATTCTGATAGAGGCCAAAAAATAAGTAGGCTTTGTAGAAGAGATTTAACAGTGATACGGATAAATTTATGAGGAAAAGAGCAATTCTGTTGACCCCAAGAGACTAAAAAATGAAAATACATTTAAGTATTAGCACATTTAAGGCCTGACATGAATCTAAGCGTGACAAGAAAGTATCACTCAAGACCAAAGGGAAGATGGATCCTTCATTTAAGTGTATCCTAGCTGCTTGGACTCCCATACCAGACCTCTATAAAATTGAAAGTTTTGCCTGGGCTGTGATTTCAGATTATTAAATCTGAACAATGAATGTACAGAGTAGATCAACGTTATACAACAGTCACGTTTCCTGAAAAAAAGGCAGGAAGTAACATGACAGCTTGGATCTCAAACACATCATGGTCACTTCAGTTCCAGTGGTGGGTACAGAGAAACACAGTCTCTCTTCCAGGACTGGTTCATTTCCCTGAAGCCACAGCCCTTACAGAGCAACTGTGATTTAAAACACCTAAAACATCAGCAGAAGTGAGACAAAAGTAGATCCAGCTTCACCGGTGAAAATTTCCCACCACCAAATGGTGTATCTCAAAACAAAAGAAAATTTCAAAGCATTTGAAAGGGCAGAAGGTCTACTTCCCTTGCTATGTTCTAGACACCCACATAGATCAGATGTCCAGAGACAGGAAGACAGAAGTGACATGTGCCAAAATTGTTCCTTAACCAACTGGAAACCAGAACCCTCCAACTGCAAAAGCAAGGGAGGCCATTTCAACAGTGGTTCATCCAGCCCAGCTGGGAGCATCCCTAGTTCTTCCCAACAGCCTCTGCCAGCATGGGCTTTTGCGGAATACGAGATACTTGAGCACTGACAAAAATGTGATGTATAATTAGGGATTAAAATCTTAGGGGTCGTTGACTTTACATATTGCTCCATGTCTCTAAATAAGGAGACCCCAGCTCACTATTAATTTAGGTGAAGAGCCAAACTTCCCAAATTTCAGCGAAATTTTGATGCAGGGTCTGCTTGGGGTATTAAGGAAATCTTTATGTTAAATTGCTTTAATTTAGTGTGTTTTAAGCTAATTAAATCTCTTTGGGGGAAAATTTTTACCATCTCTTGTGTACAATGTTGTACATTTTTGGCATATGCCTGCTTCTGCTTACAACTAAGTGTTATGCTCTCCTCTGCATTTTAATTGACTAAAAGAAAACTTCTCTACACACATCAGATTATTGTTATCTATTATCATAAGGCAAACAGATAGATCTATGACCTGGATTACCAATAAAAGAATTCTATTAAACTGTTGACGAGGTGTTGCTGGCTATTTGTACATTGAAACATACCTCACACACAAGAGCAAGCTGTTAGAGAACCCCTAAGGAAGCATGCATCCTTTAGTTTACTGTTAGCACGTATGCCTACAGACATAATACACTTTGTGACATAAAAGTTTATTGGAAAATACGTGAATAACAGCCGCCATAGTACTGTGAGTTTGATTCACCATTCCCATTGCATCTTGCTTAAAAAAAGTTATGCCAGTGTGCAGCTGGAATGAAACTGGTGAATCTACACATTCTTCCTTATTTTAAACAATCGTTGTGAAGCAAAATTATTTAGGATTATTTAAATAGTTCATATTCAGATGTATATTTTAAAAAGAAAAGGAGGAGAGTTGTGGTTTTTCAGAAAAAAACAAACACAAAACAACAAAATTATCATGCAGGTGAAATACTTTCCATCAGGATAATGATGTTCATTATCCTAATGATGATTTGCAACAACTCTGAAACAAAATTAACATATTCCTTTTAGAGTTCTAACAAAATCTAGACCAACCTGTCTCTTTTGATACCTGAAGCCTTTTGTCATTACAAAATGCCCCTTGACCTCTTCTACCAGTGTATAATCGTTCTTCAGTGCAGTGGTAAATTACACCAAATTCAAGCTTTAAGATTTTGAAAAGGAAAGAAATGAATGCAACTCAAATTACTCATCATAAATATAAACAACTACTAATGGCAGAAAGATCAGCAATATTTTAATTGGTACACATAATCAAAGATTATATTGATGCTAATAAACTGGAATATTTTTACTATTACTGTGATATTGAGATATAGGTCATATAAAATTCAGTTTATAAAGAGAAATTAATGCAATGTGTTCCTGATCCTCTAAACTCTTACTTGCAGCTTGTTTCTGTTCACATAAGAATGGCTTAAATGCTAAGTTGATTTCAAATTCAATTGCATGTCTCTACTGAAAATATGCAAGTCCTCTAAGGTAAGATTCTGAATGCTTTGCTTTCACTGGTGAGCAGTTACACCTTGAAGAAATCCCACTGACTTTGGCTGGACCCTGAAGATTTGCAGCCCCAAGATCAGTCAGGGCATCTAAACCAGAAGTTATGGCACACTGTTCATTAACGGTGGATGTTTTTGTATGCACTTCAACTTTCATGGTGCATTTAATTTGCCTGCCTTTTCAACCAAAGCAGTACACTCTGGTCACTTGTTCAAATGTTTCTCTGGAAAATCCTTTGACCCTTGGTATTTAAATTTCCCATTACTTTAATAAGTTTCAGCATAAGATTTTAAAGCACTTCACAAACTCCAAGAGTCAGCTCTGAAAATCACCCCTAGATAAGTACTATTAGCATTATTTAATTAAGGGGTAGACAAGTACACAAAAATTAAGTGCCTTGCCCAAGGTGTCAGAAGGTGGCAACAGGGTCAAGAAAACATCTCAGGTGTTCTAGACTCCAAATCTTTTCCTGCTGCACTTGGTGTTCATCAAAGACAATTCTAAGGGAATAGACTGTCCTCACTCCCTGCCCTGAGGTCCCTTCTAAAGCAAAGGGGTTTTTTGAGAAACACACTATTAATAGACTCTTTCCCTGAAGACATCTGCAGGAATTTCTTCAGTACATTCAAGGCTTATATTCAGGCCAGTTCCCTTGTGTGTACTTTGGCTCCTTTTCAGTTTACTACTTTTTTCTGCTTTTCCCATTTGTTTACTGAGGGAGATTTAACATAATTCTTTATTTTTGTTTCAGCTTTGTTTAGTTTACATAACCCAAAATATGCAGCATCAAAATCATGATGGTGTTTTAGAAAACATAAATATTAGAGAAAACTGTCTGGTAATAATATGTAGTACTCAAAAGGACCTCTGGGAATGAATAAATTTCAGAAAAGCATGGAGGTGTTTCTCTGAAGTTTCCATGTTTGAAAAGTCTAACCGAAAAAGTACACAACATTATTCTGTTTAAATCAGCATGAGGTACTAGCACATCTGAAAACTAGGTTGTTACTTAAAAGAATTCTTGCTGGCTTCACTTAAAGCTCTACTTATATTTAAGATTGTTGAGTTAGGCTGAAAGAGGCACATTCCTTGGCAATTTGAGTAGCTAGTTTCTCTGTACATATGACACTGTAAACTGGCAACATCTGGAGAAAAGGCACTAGCATGAATGAGTACAGCTAGGAAACTCAGTATGGCACACGTGAAGTCTAGGTAGTCTCCCGTCCTTGCTGTAATCAAGCTCTCATTGTGGTAAATACAGCTATTTTACTACATTAGGAAAAATATAAAGGCAGATTAAATGAACTAGGCCCATAATTTTGCACTCTTCATAAAATCAGTTCTAAATTGATTCATAGCAGGAGTTAGCTTTCACAGGTACTGCTAGCAGGAAAGAAGCAATAGTATAAGAACACTGGGAGATATATTCAAATTATGAAGGGGCAGAACTATATTGAACTCACTATGATTTTTGTCTAACACAATCTTGCTCACACCAGTACTGCCTTTTTCTCCACATAAATCCTACAATATTTATTATAATTCATATGAATTCTCTTTTAATTGCCAGTTTGCATCAGTAAGTTTTGCAGGACTAAGATTTTAGATGAGTAGAGTGTGATCAGATGCATTTAAAAAGCATGGAAAAACCTGGGTAGTGACTGATCTTAAAAAAATTTTGTTTTATTTAAAATTTCCACATGGTTTTGAGGCTTCTAGCCAACTCTCTTAAAGAATATACTTCATACCTCTTTGTTAACAGCAAATCCAATGCTTACTGCCACTGTTGGAAATCTGTGAAAAATAAGAAATGAAGTATTAGGGATGAAAAAATCTCTCAACTTACTCCTTATGCAACTCCCTTAGGCAACAAAACCCCACATGGAGCTCTGTGAGTTTGCTTGTCTCAAAATGCACTTGACATTGTACTATTTTTCCTCTGTCAGCCTCTTAAACTTTGCCAGTTCCTTTAAAAATGTAACAACATTGGAGAAGGGGAGAAATAAACACACGAAGACATCACGATTTTTATACTAAAGATGTTGTATATTTTAGTGATTTTTTTGCTTTAATGTAATTGAATTTTCCAGTATAAAATCACTAACGCTATAACAAGTCATCACTTTTAAGAGCACACTTTGTTCAAGTTATGCATCTGAGATAGCAGTTAAGCAACATGGAGATAACTTGGTGCTAACATCAACATAAAAGGAAACCAGTTCCTCTACGCTCACTTTTTGCAAAGTGATGATCAGGTATTTATTTTGGTCCTTTTGACTACAGTACAATTATTGAATTTTAAACAATGAAATAAACTGATTTCTTAGAAACAAGTTTTGAAAAAGGCTTCAAAGGTCCAGACAATTCTAATAGAAAGAGGAAATTTCACTTAATTGCATGAAACATCATCACATGACACCCCACATCCCCTCGAATTCTGTGTAATTGCACTAAAAGTCAAGGAAATGCCTTTTTTTGTTTTTATGATACAGGCAGTTACTTTAAGCCACTAACTATAAGGCAGAGCATAATGAAGGGTTTTAATTAGATATATTATGAATAGTCATTAGTTTTCAACTCCTAGCATTCAAATGATGAATTAAAAGTCTTCATTTTTGCAGGAATGACCCCTGGATTTCGTTTTGCAGGGGTACTTTAGAAAATTAAAACCAGTATCTCTGCACAGCTTAGTCTTCAGCTCTACTGTACATATGTTCAGTGGTTGTACTACCCAGGGAAAAACGAAGCATTTGTGTTCGAAAGGGAGAAAACACCACTCCTGAAAGGAACGTGTAAAACCCGCATAAGGCGTGAGGCCAAGTGTCGTTACAGCACAGCCTTGTTCCTCCAGTTCAGCTCAAGTCTCTGCACGTTCACATGTGGTTATATGTATAAACGAGCTGTGAGACAAGAGCTCTGGGTCATTAGGCAGTCAGCAGAAACTCCAGCTTACCTTCAGATAACAGCGTAGAGCTCCCCCCAGCACAAACACAGCCTCCCTCAGATACACCATGCGAGGTACAAAGAGATAAAGGGATGACTCCCACTTGTGAGCCAAAGGAACAAAACTACCATGGTAAAGCACCTTCGAGAGGAAGGGTGGATCTGTGAGAAGCTACATGTTGCTTTTAGATGTGTTTCCCAGTTCACTGTCCATTTACCTGTGCACAAAGTTGCACGTTCCATCAACAGGGTCAATAATCCAGGTCGGACTGTCGGTGAGGACACATTTTGAACCTGCAGCAGTGGATTCTTCGGCAATGAACCTGCATTTGGTACGGGGTAAAATAAGTATCCCAGAACATTAGCTTAGATATGTGGCTTGGAAAATACAATTCCATCTTTAAGAGATAATTTCTCTCTCTATATATAACATTTTTGTATAAATGTAAACACACGTATTGATTTAATTTAGAAATTTGGAACTTCCATAGAGACTTTGAAGGAGAGTTCTCAAATCTACAGCATACTATTTTACATGGTAAAAAAGAACTCTATTTATTTTCACTTTCCCAATATACCATTAAGAAAGTCACGAAAATGAATGCAGAAATGGATCTGAACTAGCATCCTTGGAACTCTAGAAGATGATTTCTTTTATGCAGAATGTAATTTTGTGGGTTAGGCCTGTCTCTTGCAGAAAGTAATATACACTGCAAACTGTACCTCCTTCTCTTTTGCAGTCAAATCCAGTCAGCAGGAAATAATGCACTTTTTGAAAATCCACAATCTCGCTCCTACTTGAATTTTACAGTCTGATTCAGGAAATTAAAAGGTTTACAAAGCTGAACTTTCTTTTTCCCATGACCCAGAAAAAAATCAACAAATTATTATTTTTTTGTTTGTTTGTTGTTTGGATGCATAAGGCACAAAACAAAATCTGAGGTCATATTCTCTTCTGTTGTTCTGTCCCAGTTCCTTTCAGCAATCTTTTTTTCTCCTTTTTCCCTGGGAAACAAACATCCAGTTCTGGCTTATTTCCTGTTGACCTTAATTATCCCTGCTCTCCCACAAACTGCTGAGGATCTCTTTCTATAAGGGATGTGTGTAGGTGCTACTCTCACAGATTTTCATAAAGCCCTATATACACAAAAGGTACAGAATCCAACTGCTAGTACTGAATCTTGCTGGTGGTTTCACATTCGAACAACTGGAAATGGTATTCGGAGTTCCTGCAAATACCTGAGGACAAAAAAGCTTATCTCAAAGACACAAAAAGGAAAAAAATGGGTAAAATAAAGAGAAAATGTCTTTTTCAGAAACAGATGACTCCCTAGGACTAGAGCAGCAGCTATTTTCTTTTGTGTCTTCACCATATACTGCATGATTCCAGATAACAATTGCAACCATGAGCTTAAAATGTTCTGCAGACAGCACAGGAGGAGACTTCTTGAATTTTTCAAATGGTACTCTGCCTTGACCTCTGTAGAAACAGACTATTTTGACGGCATTATGGACTCCCAGTTGGTATGAAAAGGTAACTGGGAAGTGTTTGTTACTATTTTCATCTCCATCAAGGTTAACAACTGAAGGACAAAGTGCTCGCGTACAACCGAGAAACGAGAGAGACTTGAACAAGTGTTTGAAATTCTCAGTTTAACATAACACTTTGCAGACTCCTTACTCTAAATATTCCATTATTTTGTCTTGTTGGTGCTGCATCATTTGACTTTTAAAAATCCTGTAATTAGCACCTAAACCACACCACACACTTTGTGCTGCTAGCTGCAGAGGAAGTTCATCTTGCAGATGAAGCAGCTTACATCCCATTTCAGATTGTCCATCTTCCACATAAACTATGCCTCTGCTTCAGCCCTTTGCCAGCTCTCCCTGCCAGAGCCTGAACTGCAGCCGTTGTCTTGCCAGTCAAAGAGAGGTGAAATGAGAACCTCTTCAAAGACAGGAGCATTTCTGTGTAAGATGATTTGTCCTCAAGTGTCCCAAGCCTGTCCCTCGCCTTTCTCTTACAACGGGGGCGTGACGCTGCAGTCCTTGAGTTCAGAAATGCTAAAATGTAGCCGGGGCACAGCAGTGCTATTGATAAAGTCTTCATGCTCAAGGGCAATTTTTCCAAAATGTAGGACAAATTAGGTGCACATTTTATGAAATCTGAGCTGATGGGTTAAAAAAAAAAGCCCTTGCTGGTACACAGTACGGGGAACTGTGAGAGTCCCTCAAGGTCAACACCAGATGTGTTGCTCTGTGTCCTCTAAAAATGCGCAAACTAAGCAAAACACTCAGTGTGAAGCAAAATCTTAAGAAAAGCTTGAGAAGTGGGAGGGGTAGCCATCTTATTAAAACAGTTAATTTAATATGACATGCTGCCAGCTCTGCCGACCTCTCTTCAAATCTGGATTACAGTTTACTCCCACTGAAAATGAGTCTAGTAATTTTAGCCAAGCCTTACAGTACATCTGTTCATACCACGGTGCCGCTCTGAAATTCACTGCTGGAACAGCAGGGAAACTGTAACATCACATCAACTGCAGCAGGAGTGATGCCCAGCGAGGTGCAAGAGGTTCAAACCGGGGCTGTCCCTCACCTCTCCCCTTGTGGGGGTCTGAGGGCAGAAAGCTGAGAAGATAGGGTTGGATGTCACCCTCTTTAACTGCTGTGTCCTGGTTTTAATGTCTACAGATTTAAGGTGACAAGTAACACTAAAGATGCTTGTGTAACAGTAACACGTGTAAATGGTAGGATAGCATTTTTCCACCAGTAGCCCCTGGTATTCTGGCTGTGCCTACCCACAAATCAAAGATTTATCAGAAAAAAATATTCTTTTGAAAAGACTCACATGGACCATATTAGAGTAGTAAAGAGTGAGCACAGACGAAAACCTGAGTGAAGCATGAAGGAACATGATATATATCACTCGGCCAAGAAGACAGAAGAAAGAGACATGGGACACAACTACCTTTTGAACAGATTTTCCTAATATTTCTCTTTACTTCCAAGTACATTCCCAATATGTCAAGACTCATCACTGCCATTGGCACAGTGCAATTACACATCAGTGCAATTGGCACAGATCCTAATAAGATCCCTTTTTATTTTTTTAACTCCTAAAATACATCTTTTTAATTCAGAGACCATAAGAATCAAGATGATTTAGAAGAAGAAGAAATAACAGAAATCTTCAGTGCTGCTTTTCAACTGGTCAGGGGAAAGACTGAAGACGATCTAAACGATCTTTTAATTTTTTCACTGCACTTTAATTTAACCCCTGCTTGCTATTGTAGACTCCTCATTGCAAGTGTTTTAATCTAATCTACTTAAATTTAGTTTTAATCTGAATAAATTCTATCCAAAACCCATGGCAAACATAATTGTATTGAAGTAATGGTAATTCCTTCATTTACTTATGAAGTCAGAAGTTAATTGTGAGGAGCTGATAGAGTCAAGGATTTTTCAGTTCCTAGGTCGATGTTGACCTTACAACTTTTGTTCCCATTTTGAGTAACCCGAGAGCTTCTGACAATTCTCATTTTATGTGAAATGCGTATGTTTTACTTTCTCTGCCAGACTGTTCAAGGAAAAAACCCTAATGTAAGAGCAGAGATGAGACAAGAGCACAGCCAGCAATAGTAGAAGGAATATTACACAAATAACAGGCTTGTAAAGCCTGGCACTCCCTTGCAAATCGCAGCCAAGAACCACATGTTATGCTGTACAGTACTGCTTCAATATGCCATCACACACAACACATGTTTGGAAAGCCATATTTAGTATAAAATATTCTTTCTGCTCCTTCCTATGGTGGTGGTTTTTTTTGCCCAGCAGCATCGCCGACAGTCAGATTAGTAGCTGAGCCCTCCAGATTTTCTTCTTTGTTGATTTCTGCACAGCGCTAGAATGCCAGGCTCAACACCACCAGAGATGCACACGGTTAGAAGGAAGTCATACAGTAATTGAGGCACACACAGGCTCTGCGGGAAGACGAATTTTATCCACTGAAGTAAAATGTAGAAATCAATTTCAGAGTCTCTGCAGCCAACCAGACCTGGCCAACTAATACAAAACCTCTCTCTAACCTGTGCACGCACTGAGAGTTGTAATTTTCAAGTTTGCCATAATAATGCGAGAGGAGTCAACAATATGTTCTATTTTTAAAACCTTGGGTTAACACCCCATGTAGTAATTTATAACCTGTTTATGTATAGGCATCGAATCATTATGATGATGATGATAAAAAACCCTTAAAGGACAAGCAAAGGTCATTGATAGTTTCTTTCTATAGGCACTCACCTGTGGGAGGGAAACTTCTCTTTCAGAACAGAAATAATCAAATTTTCCACAAAATGATCAGTTTCTGTCACAAGATCTGCTGCAGACGTCTTTGTGGACACTTGTTTTTCCTCTGTGAGAGCTTTCCTAATAATCTGAAACAGAAGTTCATAAATCAGATTTGTTGGGCACTCAGCCTATGCATACTAAAATAATATATTTACTGAAAAATAAAGCTAATCCTGAAAAACAGCTGTAGGCCTAATTCTACCAGAGGCTGTTCTAATTCTTTTGACGAAAAATCCTTCTGAGCTAATGAGCATTCTTTGGGAACAAGGCATTTTGAATCACTCTGCAAAAACCACTCTTGACAGTTCAGAAAAGGACTGATGACTGGGATGCAACTAATGAAATAAAAGGATGATAGCAATCCTTATGATTTAGAAAATTACCAAAAAAATATACAAAATAATAAAAAGCCTTGAGGCTCAGGATTTTTTTCTTTTTCTCTCTTTTTTTTTTTTTTTTTTTTAAATTTACAGGTCTAGTACCCCACTGCTGTCTTCCTTTAAAAGACATCCAATAAGGCAAACTCCACTGGTTTCTTTCTTTGCCAACAAAGACATACAGTTTATTTTTTTCTCGTTGGTTTTTGGAACTTCAAATACTGACCACCCACTAGTTCCCAAAGAACTGCTACATATTTAACAAAAACAAAAATTTAGAATTTTCCCCAGATATGAAACCAGTGATCTAAACCTGGACTCTCTTCTGGAAAAGTTTTTATCTCATTCTCAAGGGTTTTACTGTTACAAACTCTGAACTCTGAACTAAACCACATCAAGTGCAAATGCACATATGGGAAAACAATTAATGAAAGATTTTTCCCATTTTCCCCATTTTCTTTCTGTGTTTTTTTTCCTCCACTTCTTCATTAAAAAGGAAAAATAAAGGAGCAGGATGCAAAACCAGATAACTTATTTTTTAGCCAGTAAAAACGAAAAATTATTTGAAATTAGGAAAACCAAAAGAAAGCAAAAATTTAGTACCACTTATTTATGTAGATTGATATTAACAAAACCCAGCAGCAATAAGACTAATATTCCAAGTTCTGTCAATTGTTTATCTAAATTTCCATTGATCAAAGTATTTTAAAACCATCGAGAAATATTGGATGACCAAAGAACACAGTTCTGCCCTATTATGCATGGGAAAGGGAACCAGAAACTCACAAATTTCAGTTTCAGCTCTTGGTTTTCACAGTATAAAATACTGCGTTTGAAGGGCGAGATGGTTGTTCTGACAAGTAATGGGTATCGCTGACTGCTGCCTTAGTCCAGAAGGTATCTGGACAAATGTTTCTCTTTTGTGAGCTGTAAAACATCAGCTGTGCCTATTTACTGAGCTTATATGGGCAGGCAATAGTTTTTAGTTTGAGACTGTGCTAAAGTTCATTATTGTATATCAAAATATTAACCACACCTAATCTTTTTACTCCCCTCACTGTCCTGTGTGTTTTTCTTGAATATTTGACCAGAAAAGCGCAGATCCAGGAAGGCCCTTGGGCTCCTCAAAGCAAAAAGCAAAACACTCCAGCCACATCAGTTGTGTATTATAAAAGAAACTGCTATGCTGATACGTTTTATTTTAATTGCTCTTCTTTACTTTTATATTGCCTATACTGCTCAGAAACTAAGAAGATTTTAAGATTTCTTCTTGGCAATGTCAAGTTCTTGACTTTTATTCCCTCTTAATACATAGTAGATTGAGGACATTTCTGCAGCCATTTGAATCACTACGTGCTACTGCTCAGCAGGGCAGTGAGATCACATCTGAGCTTTGCTGTAAAAAGAAAAGAGGAGATGAAACCTCTCTCCTGTGGATGTGCTCTGCAATAAGCTGATTTCATCGTATGCTGCAGCACTTGATCGCTCCTGTTTCAATACAGTCCTTTGCACATCTCCGCTCCAAATTTAATATTTCTCATTTCTGATCCTTTACCCTGTTGTTCATGACCATTTTTAACTTTAACCCTGCCCATTTCCCTGGTGGCCTGCACGTGCCAGCATGAGGCACCTGTCACTTTGGAGGTGGGAAGGACCAAGGGAGTGACTCCGATATAAAGTGGGGGCCGATGGTCTTCTCACTCATCTCCTCTGTGGGCCCATGCCAAGGAGCCACGACACACATTTGCCAGTCCGACACTGGTCTGCTTCTCCCCACCTTTTGTGCAACCTCAAGAGGAGAGCAGGAGAGAAGTCATGATGCTGGGCTGAGGTCATCAGCCACAAACGGGCATGACATCTCCATACAGTCTTACCTGCAGTACCACAGGTGATGCTGTGGGATGGACAGGTCTAACTCTGCCTCTTCCAGAGGGTCTGACAAAAGGAACTCATATGCATTTGCTCCAGCTTGTACAGGTATGCAGTCCAAGCCAGAGTCCCACACAAAGAACACAATTTCTGCATAATTGATGAAACAACTTTTACTCTTTATAAAGTGATAAAATAGCTCAGAACAGCCCAGAATTCAATTTATCTTGAATAATCCCTAAAAATCATCTGCCTACAAGGAGTGTTAGAGCCCGTTGCCTCAGAGTACTTTGAGAGCATCACTCAATTACTCTCCTTGCAGAAGCCTTACAATAAGGTTTGTAGATACCTCCTACAATTGCCTGGTCTTTCCAGCTGGGCATGGTGCTCCATAAAAGTCTAACTCTAGGTAACAGGCATCAGGTAAGCAGAAGATCAAAGGAACTACAGCTTGATGAAATGGAAAGAGCTGACTGCATCTTATCACTATTGTACAATGAAATTGGCAGCAAGATCCTGTACTTTGGCTGTAAACGTATTTTATCATATTTTATCAGTGTATTATGGGCTGTCCCTAGGTTAAAGAGATTTCACAGTAAAAAAAAAAAAAAAAGAGAAAATCAAAAGAAAAAAGTAGTTTGCGTGGACTTCAACATGCTATCTTTTAGTGCAAGGTTCTTATTCTTGTTTTCACCTGGATGCATGTTTACTTGTTTTGGTGAAGTTTTTCCAGTTCTGCAATTGGAGAGAACTGTGCAAGTATTACTTGGTGCTCTCAAATACTATCAAAGATGCAGAGACTAGCCGTGCCTGCTTTTCTTGTGCAAAAAAATCATATTAAACCTACAGATGTACTCAAATGAACACAGCAAGCAGAGTTTACTCCCAGAATAAACAAAAGAGTAGTTTGAAAAAGCGCAGTTACATGTGGCCTTATAGAGTGAATTAGACATAATTTCAAAGCGGGTCAATTACAAAGATTACAAAACAGTGGCCATTCTCATTATGAAACATCCCTATATATTAAATGAGAGCCTGTGATATTTCATAAAAGTAATAGAACTAAGTAACAGGATGGGCAAGAGAGGTAATATTGGCTACTCTAGCAACCTAATTTTAGACACAGACTCAAGCAATCACTTCTTTATTGCTCTTTTAAGTTCAGAAGAAGCTATTACAGACTATAGATGCCTATCTGTGGAAAGAAGATGTATTTTACTTATACTCATGAAACATAATGTAATATAAACCAAACAGTTGTGTGAGCCAAAAGGGGAGACCAGAAAACTGGTGATGAAAATAACCCCCATTTTTATCAGTCCATTTTCAACAAAAATCCAGTCCTATAAAACCCATGTTACACTGCATTTTGTTTCCTTATCCCTAGCTTCTTTTGGCAACAGCTGGATTGACACTTAAATAGAAGACACAGGCCCTACCTGCACCTTTTCTTCTACAAGGATCTCCGATGCCTTTTGTAACAAAAAACAATCTTTACCATGACAAAAATAATAATAAAAAATTACCCAATTTCCAAAGTCCTATTAAACAAACATCCTTGGCTGGTTTAAATTTGGCCTGCCAAGGAATCAGCTATTTTCTGCCGCTTGCAAGGTAGCAATGGCAAACTGTGAACTAAAAAGATTCAAGGATTAATCTTCTGGGATGTTTATTTCTTCCAGGAAAAGGTGCCATGATTTTCTGGGTGAGTGAAATGACTGGAGAAGGTTATAGCTGTCTTCACAAATTGATATTTTGAGAAATAAGGTGTAGAGTCTTGAGCAAGTCATGAGTCTCTCTTGTGAAATGGCTGGCAGAATGAGTATGCTGGAGAAACTCCTGTTTTGAGAGTCTGTGAGTGCATGACCTGTCATCCTGATTTGGATTATCCATTTAGCCCTTGCATTATTAAAGCAAGTCTCCTCTCCTCTGGCATTCTGTTCATCTTTGTGTATATTTTGTACTAAGGAGAAAACATGTTTAACAATGTATTAAGGAAAAGTTATGGGTCCTGGATTCAAGATAGAAAGGGGGGCTCCTTAAATCACAGTGTAGGTACAAAGTTTGTTTCAAAACAGAGCAGAATGGAAGCAAGAGACAAATACATGCCGCTCAGGTTTGTGTTTTTTTTCTTTTTTCCCAATTTCTCAACTAAACAATCTGCTGATTCTACTTCTTGAATCTGTTAGACCTGGTGAAATTTTTGCTGTTGCATACAGTGGGGCTAGGATGTCTCCTCATATGACTAACATTCTGCTGTGTCAAAACATGGTTCTGAAATAAGCTACTATAGATCTTAGCCGAAGATTTGTCCCTAGCAAGTGAATTTTAGTCACTCTGAACACGATGCTATATATATAACAAGGCAAAACCACCCTGACACGATTATTTTCCTCTGCACAGGCTACTCAAAAACAAATGCTGGCCCCGAGGGATACAGATCTTCGAGGGAAGTGGCACTGAGGGATGGAGGCCCCCGACGGATGGGGCACCAAGGGATGTGGCCCCCAAGGGATGGGGGCCTCTCGAGGGATATGACCCCTAAGGGTGGGGCCCCCGAAAGATGGGGCCCCAAAGGGAGGAGGCCCCTAGGGATGGGCCCCCGAATGCATGGGGCCCCCGAGGGAAGGGGCCCCCAAGGGATGGGGCCCCCAAGGGATGGGGCCCCCAGGGGATGGGGCCCCCCTGCGGGATGGAGACCCCACTGCCGTCATCCCTCCCGCGGCAGAGAGAACCGGCCGAGGGCTCCGGCGGTGGCCCGGCTGAGCGGCCGCCGAGCCCTGCCGTCCTCCTCCCCCTGCCGGAGCGGGAGGAGGCTCCCCCCGCGGCGGGGCAGCCCGTCCCGGCGGTGCCCAGCCCTCCTCACCTGCCCGGCGCGCCGCGCCAGCTGCACCGCCACCTCCGCGCACTCCTGCCACGGGTCCCCTGCGCCGCCGGCGGCCGCCGCCACCCGCCCTTCCTCCTCCTCCTCCTCGCACGGCTTCATCGCGGCGGCTGCGCTGCCCGGAGCGGGGCCGGGGGGCGCGGGGGGCCCGGCTGCCCGCCCAGCAGCGCCCGCCGAGGAGGGTGCCCGGCGCTGTCACTGCGCGCCCGGCACCGCCCCGCCGAGCGCAGCGGGGCGGGGGGAGGCGGCCGCCGCGCTCAATGGGGAAGGCGGGCCGGCTGCTGGGCGCTGACTCTAGGTGAGCCCCGGGGGCGGAGGAGGGCCGGCGGAGGCGGGGGGTGCCGCGGGGGGCAGCGGCGGGGCCGCGGAGGGCGGGATGCGGAGAGCAGGATGCGCCGAGCCGCCATCGCCGTGCCCCGGCCCCCCGCCCGACATGGCGCCGGTACCGCCGCGATGGGGAGCCATGGGGAGCCATGGGGAGCCATGGGGCGCTCCGGGTTGCCAAGAGATGAGGAGCCGCCGCGCTCCCGGGAAGGGCACCGCATCGCTGCCCCCGTCTCCCCAGGGCGACCCCGGGAAACAGGGGCCCGGCTGTCAGCGTTACCGGGACTTTGGGGGAAAAGCTGGAGGCTGGCATCGGCCATCTCGGGAGTGAAGGGGGAAAGTGGGGAAAAGCGGCTTCTGGAGTAGAAAGGCAGTTCAGGTTTTAAAGTTCAGCTGCTTGCCAGTGCTTGAGAGTTCAAATGTGTGGTGAGAAATACATTGCCCTTCAGATTTTTCACTTGGCTTCGTGCGTCATTATTTGATTTATCAAAGATGAGGAGAATTCAGAACCCGCAGTTCCAGAATCCGTATAAGCCAAATTGCCATGCGTTTGGGTCGGCAGAGTAGGGGAGAGACAGCTGAGGGGTTCTGGATCTGCTTTGGAGAAGGAGGGCAGCCCACAATGAATACACGCTTATGCAATAGAGCAGCCAGCCTGTAGTACTTTAAAACACCCAGGGAGTGTTGGGAACACACACTTTATCTGTCAGAGTGAGGTTTTTCCAAATGACTTGTTCTGATGCACACTTGGCATTGAATGGGAAAATAAGAGAGTCCAAGGTCCATCAGCATAGCTTTTTGAAAGATGCATTAAGTACATCGAATGTATGAAACCTGCTATTGTCTTTCAGCACCTGCTTTGTGGTCGAGGGTTTCATTTTCAGGGCTAGAATAGATATGCCTTAGTGGTGAACACATTTGCATGAACAAAACTGCATAACACCACCACTTACTACCTCTGAACACAAAATTAATTATTTTTCTAGAGTCTAGGCTAAATTAAATTGACTGGGGCATTATATCTAACATAATGGACCCTAAGCCTAGATCTATGTTCTTGTATTATTTATCTTGTAGGACACAGATGACTTTGGGATGAGAGGGACACTCCTGCCATATGTAATTCACAAAAATAATAGACACTTTTTAAAATAAAACACTTGGACCTTTTCCTTTTAGAGCAAATGACTTCATGCATTGTAGCACAAGAATTCAACTTCATTCCTTAAATTTCTAAACTGTGCTATTCTGGCTGTGGATAGCACAAAGACAGCAAAGCTGTCAGTCTACTTGGTGAAACAATTTTTAGTTCCCATTTTGAAATAGAAAAAAAAATGCTAACAAACCCTGAGAAGATGAATTAACTAATACACAAAGTTTGGAAGTTTAGCTGAAATATGAAATGATGAAATATTCTGAAGAAATCCTCCCCAAATGTTTGTCAATTTTTTTTGCTGACTGGTTATTCTAAGTTGTTTCCTCCAAGCATGTATCTGTTTTGTCCTAACGTAAGATTAGTTTCCTCAAGTGCAATAACCCTACAAACATGCAATATAGTATAGAACAGAACTGCTCTGGATTATTCCTTAACCTCAGTTTCCTCTGGATTTTGGAAGTCTGTGCTTTTTATTGCTGCCATGCTCAGCATGGCTGCGGGTGGCTTCAGGACCTTCCCTAGAGAGTTTCTGTGCAGGGGCAGATGGGTAAAGGTATTTCCTGGTGAGGTTTGTGGACTGCTGAGAGGTAGCATAGACAGCTTTAACTTTGGTAAATTAGAAAATGTACAGTTAACCATGGCTTTGCACTCTAGGAAGCATCTCAGACCACAATAAAAGTGTGTTTTTCCTTGAAAGAAAAAGTTTTAGTTACTGAATTCACCAACAGTAAAACAGTCTATACCTTTTGCTGAACTGGCTACGTCCCATTCTGATGTAGAGCAGATTGTTTCCTCCAGTACCTCTCAGATCTGCCTCAATGCCTGGAGATCTGTTGTGATTAGGCTGCCACAGGTGCATTTGAAAGGTCTGTTTAAAGCACATTTTAAAAGCAGGGCAGTGTGAATGATAGTGCAGTAGGCAGGATGCAGAAGTATCCTCATGGAAGGTAACTGCAGAAATCATCACCACAAAGTACTATTGCAAAGTGGGGAAGTGCTCTCCTCAATATTTTCCTAAGCAAGAGTACATCCTTTCTCTAAGTGAGGTCTGAGTGGCATTTGGAAAATAAGCATTTGGCCAGTAAAATTTCCCCAACCTTCTCTTCATTCTGGTGGTAGAATATTCATCATATGATCACCAGAGGCTGAACTTCAGAGGTTGAAATATCTGAATGAACCTTTGTTTTTTACAGATTCATTGCAGCTATGTGGCTTATGCAGGTAAAAGATTTAAAACAGAGAAGGCCAGCAAAAAATAATTTCTTGTAAAATCAGTGGCTGCAGATAGTATTTTAAGACCTTTCAAAAAATTTGCAAAAAAATAGAGCTGCCTGTAAGGCCTATAAACATATGGCAGTATATCTCTTTGTCATTCTCCTAGTCTGTGACAAATTTCTATATATTACTTTTCTGAAGTTTTTTTTTCAAGCCTTCCTTAGCCTAGGCCTGCCCAGGCAGTGTGAGCTTCCTCCTGTGAGCTGCTGGGTGATTTTGAACATCCATTCACCTCCGAGCAGGTTGAGGCTGCTCTCTGCCCTGCTGGATCAGACTCTCGGCTCGTCTTTCATAACTGCCAAGGTCTTTCATAACCTCTGATCTTTCATAACCCCAAACTCGAGCCAGTTCCTCTCACATGCCTCTCATAACCTACACACACGCCACGTGTTTAATCTCATCCACTTGGAATAGGCCCATCCTGGATGAACCTGAAATACTAGTGTTTCTTGGGTGCTTTGTCTGCCTCAATCCTCCTGAGCCCCAGCCAGATTTGTGTAGATGTTGGACTTCCTTCCCGGAGACAATGAATGCTCAGTGGAGGGGAAAACCTGTTCTCTCTGACCTCAGAGCAGAAGACGGAGACTAGTCATGGATTTCCTTCTCTCCCGGGGTGTGAAGCCCTAATTGACTTAGGTGTGGCTCATCTGGAGGTGGTAGTCTGCTTCCCTTCCTGCCCCAAACCGCTGCCCAGCGTTCCTTGGCACGGCTGCTCTGTGTGCCACACAGGGATTCCCACTGAGGTCTGCTCAGACAGTGGTGCAAAAACCGGGGTCACTCGGGGGAAGCTGCTGCAGCTGGAATTGGTTTAATTCCACCTCAGCAGACAGCTTGCTGTTCTCTTCTTGGACAGTAATTGCAGGCTGCAGTGATGCAATAAAATAGGCTGTAGTTTTGCAGAGAGAGAGTGACCTCTCCGTAGCTGACTGGCCATCAACGTGGAATCCTCAGATGGCCTCCAGCGCGGATCTTTGTCACTTCACGGGTTTGATGGATGATCTCCCAATAGGGACTTAAATGGGACAACAAGCGTCTAACAGCTTTAATAAAAACAGAAGGGGGGAAAAAACCAAAACAAAAAGGAAGTAATCTTTTGGAATTATTAGCCTGAGTGCAAAAGAGCGTTTCCTCAGCATGACAGCCGGAGGCTTGCTGCGCTGTTATTAAAGCACTTCAGTGGGAATCCATGCAGATGGCTTTTTTACCCAGCATAGGATTATATTGGATTAGTCATATAAAATTGTTGTTTACTGTCTCTAGCCCTTTTCCGTGGAGCTTTTATCAGGAATCTCACAAAGCATATAGTTTGAGCCTGCCTTTAAGAGGTAGCCCAGATGAGAAGCTTTTTGTTTGTGTAAACTGCTATGATGTTACAGTTTAGTGCAATTGTAATGTTGCAGTGAGAGATTTTACAGCTGATAAAAGAGGATGCTTGGTCCAGATTTTTGTTTTGCCTACAAGAAGGGAAGGCAGATAGTAAGTAGATACTTTCTCTTCTTTACCCCCTAGAAGAGCTGTGCTGATCCCACTTCTGCTCCATCAGAGACAATCAGAAATTCCTAGCCCTGGCAGAGTTTTTCCTAATGCTTGCTAACAAGTCATGTATGATATAATGCTTGATTAATGCACCATTCTAGATGGTGTATTAGATGTTTTACGTGTTCCCTTTCCGCCACGCAGAGTCATTCTGACCATCTTTCTCCTCTATGTCCAGAAGGCCCAGGGATCACTGCTTAGACACTGTCCACGTTCTCCCTCCTGCCACAAACTAACCAACAGTCTCAAACATGCAGTGCAGGACTCTACCTTCAGATGTACCCTGGGGGCTGGCTAACATGGAAATTGAGATTCTTTTTTGCTTCAAGCTCTGACAGACAGCTCTACAGGTAAAATGGCATCCTTCAGAGTTTTCTGGAGTTTTCAGACTGGCTCTGTCATGCTGGGAAATTTTCCCTCCCAGGAGGTATGGCTGAGAGTGCAGTGCCTTGCAGTCCTGTGGTGCAAGTGCCTTTGATTCTACATGGAGAGATGTTTTTCTTCTCTGTAGGGAGTTCTGTGGACAAGGTAATGCAGTCCTAAGCTGTTACTCTTTTTCCTAGACCGTGTCCATGAGTGTAGAATAATAAGGTATTTTTCCCTGGCCTTGAAGGGACAAGCAGCAGACTGTCTCTGCCACATGCATGCCAGTATTATTTTTTGAACGTTATCCACTGAAAACACTGAACATTATCCACTGAAAACAACCCACTGTTATAATCTTATAATCTGATGTTTCTGTCACTGAAGGGGATACAGGACTTCTGTCAGTATGCTGTGACAGGGATCCTCATTAGCCTAATTTGTTTTAATAAATATTACCTCTGTTTGGTTTTGTCAGCTTTAAGATTGATTTTGTCACATATTAAAAGAAATTTTTCTTTCCAGTTCTGCAAGCAGTCATCTTAAATCCAGTCCTGTCTAGGTGCTTTTCCTCATAATATGCAGGAAATGTTCATGTTCTGAACTGAATTCTGAACTTGTGTATTTAGCTGCCCTTTGTGGCTGTGACAAAGCCCAGGAAAGCCAGAGTGCTTCTCCCTATTTCAGGGAAGGCTCCTGAAGACAAATGGGATTATTACTCTGTGATCAAAAATCAAAACAATATAGGACAATGGCCTTTTCCCTATGTTGGCCAGTTTTCTCAAGGTTGTTCTGTGATTTTTGAGCTGACATTTGCCTGTGAGATTGGCAGCACTGATTGTGCCAAAGAACTTGTTGGGCAGAAAAACCACATAAGCCTTTCCATCTTCCAGCCTGAAAGGGAGTTGGGAGTCATTGCTGACACAGCTGTTTTGGATGGAAGAGAAGAGATTAATTTGGGGCAGGTGAAATTTGTGTAAGTTTTTAGAAAGGCTGTAGATTTTCACGGGAGAAATTTTAATGCCTGCAAAATCTGATGAGGATGGTAGGTCTCTCTGAGGGTTGAAAGGACACACTGACTTTTAATCTGTGTGGAAAAAAAGGCTATACTTGGAGTTATATAGTATGGTTGCATCAGGTAATCTCATGCTTGTACATTTTATAACAAATCAATGATTTTGGTGCACATGTAGCTGAAAAATAGTGCTATGGGTCACATTCCTGCTGTTTGGCAGCAAGTAGCAGGCTCAGCACCGCTGGAATCAATGATATTTTCATTTGTGTGAGCCAGCCTGAAACGTGTCTTTGTTGATACCAAAATACGTTAGAAACAAAAATGCAAGGAAAAAGGAATGTGTTCAACAAACCAGCTGAATAGTAGTTGAGGGAAATGTTTCTGCTGTAATTGTTTACAGTGGAAAGTATCTTAGTGTCTTTTCATACATTCACTGCCACAGAGAAGTTTTTTTGAAA
The DNA here is from genome assembly GCA_038380795.1 of Pyrocephalus nanus. Taxonomy (NCBI): domain Eukaryota; kingdom Metazoa; phylum Chordata; class Aves; order Passeriformes; family Tyrannidae; genus Pyrocephalus; species Pyrocephalus nanus. Next base: position 9,469,074 of record CM076261.1, on the reverse strand, counting down.
GTCATGTAGTGTTAGGATCTTTGGAAAATTGACTTGTTTCCCAATCAAGTACAAAATAGTCTTTTATAATTTGTATAAACTATGGGGTTTTTTGTATACAGGTAGGATGACATTCTCCTTTGGTATTTGGATGCTTCAAAATCTGATGTCCAGTGCTACCCACAAGCCTAGGGCCATTGAGTATCTTTATTTTGGAAGAGTGGATGCAATTTTGAAGTGGAGCCACTCAAAATCAATGGACACTTTTGAAAATGTTTGATCATAACGTGCATGATTAAACCAACAAGAGCTTCAGCTGTAGCTTTTCTCAAGAGTTTCAAGATACAAGGAGAGGGGTTTTTTTGTGTCATTTGGATGGATCAGTGCTTGCTTGACAAAATCTGAATCTTACACAAACTCCTTGCAGGTCTAGCTGCATAGTTGAGAAACCTGGCTTTTGTCTGCTTCCTCTGTCTATCTTAAATTCCCCTGCCAGCCATGGAAAAGCAGGACAGAAGGGGGCTGCACAGCTCAGTTTCTAGGTCAGAAATCAGGAATTCTTGTTTCCCTTTTAGCTGTGTTGGCACATTTCCCAAGTTTCCTGTGTGTCATTTTTCCAGCCTGTAGAATACAGATGTTCCACTGGTAACAATTTTTTGAGTTTTGAAAAGTTTTGGGTCTAAAAACCTGTGCATAGCTGCTGCACTGTCAACTGCTGGGTAAGCAGGGGAGAGGCAATGTGCCCAGATCTAGTTGTTGTGTTTGCAGAGGAGCTAGAGAAACAGGGTCTGCAGATTTCACATATGAGAATCACAGAATGGGTCAGGTTGGAAGGGACCACAGTGGGTCACCTGGTCCAACCTCCCTGCTCAAGCATGGTCATCCTAGAGCACATGGCACAGGATTGTGTCCAGACAGTTCTTAAATATCTCCATGATGGAGACTCCACAACCCCTCTGGCCTCTGTTCCAGTACGTGGTTACCTGCACAGTAAAGAAGTTCTTCCTCAAGTTCAGGTGGAACTTCCTGAGCAGCAGTTTCTGCCTGTTGCCTCTTGTCCTATTGCTTGGCAGCACTGAGAAGAGCCTGGCTTCATCTTCTTGGCACCTCCTCCCTTTAGATATTTATACACATTAATAAGGTCCCCCCTCTGTCATCTCTTTTCAAGGCTGAACAGGCCCAACTCCCTCAGACTTTCAAATGACCCAAGACATATTGTGGGCTTGTTTTCTCTGCTACTTCTGACCTGTCAAAGTTGTTCTCTGAGTGCTGCCCTTTCCATGCCCACTCTTGTTTCTGCAGAAACCCTGAATTAATTTGTCTGGGCTTTTTTGTTTTACTGCTACACCCACAGTACTGAAAAATCCCAACCGACCACAAAACAAAACCAAACTCTGGGGTACCATAGGAATGTAAGTCCTAGAAAGCCTTGAACATGCTTTGTACAATACTGCTCTTTGATATACAAATGGTCTTGCCTTGTAAGGTATGAAGTGATTATGATTACCGACATTCCCAATATTGAGGAAAAAACTGTTGTCCTACTCTTACTGTCTACAGTGAGATTCTGGTGTGTAGGATGTGCTCGATTTCACTGTGCTGATCATTCTCCACCACACTGTCTTACACAACATCTTCCCTTTGTCACTGGAAAAATTATTTCTGAAGTAGTAATTTACAAAGTTTTGCAAAATGCCAGAATTACTATTATATCAAGAGTGCATTTTCTTCTAATTTAGTAACACAGAATCATTGAAATGTTGGCCAAAAAGGTCCTTTAAAATGGTCTGTGTACTTGCTGTATGCCAGTATGCTGTGCATATTAGGTACACCTGTATTCAAAGTAATGCCTGATCACTTTCTGATGTGTTTTTTAAAATATCTAGTGAGGAAGAACTATGTGTATTTTTTTCTTTGACTGCAAGAAAATTTCCCCTCTCATCCAGTTGAACTAATCTCTGTTGGAAAGTAAATTTATTTCTGCTCATTCTCCTCTATAGTACATGGGAAACAATTAATACCGTCCTTTACAGTAACCAAAGATAAACTCAGTTAAAATGGTTTTTATTTCAACCCCTCTGTATTTAATATGCTGTATTTTCTTCTGTATGTAACTTTCATTCCTGTTTTATAGACTCCTCACCTGAGATCTTGTTTGTGCTGGATAAACCAGAATAGAACTGAGTAATTGCATCTCAGGGTATTGCTACACCATCTGAAAGTGGGACTTCCCTTTCTCTGCAGCACCATTCCAATTGCTGGCTGGTCCTATCCCACCCAGTTTTATTTTCTCTTACTGCTACTGTGGCTAGTAGCTGTATCCAGCTGTATCAAGAAGTGACTTCCTGGTTTCCACAGTATGAACTGCAAGTTGCTAATTCATTCAATGTTAGTTGCTGATTGAAGTAGCAACTTTGATGCCCGGCTATCTGGGGACAAGGTTACTTGCCACGGGCCCCAAGAATTAGCAGTGTTGGGTGGCTACTTCTGCAACTGTGGAACCAACTCAGAAATCTTCACAAACAGGATTCCTGGCAGCACTCAACACCACGGGCACGCCCTTCCCTCACATGCACTTTCAGGTTGCCGACAGCCTCAGAGCTTGGATCTTGTGTCCACTCAGCTCAGCACAGTAAAGGCTGAGCTGAATATAGACAAGGCTTTTACCTTTCGCTGTGACCCCTGTGTGAAGTTCAGGAAGTTCAACGGATGGGTGACTGGGTTGAGAGCAGAGGAGGAGAGATGCTGGGGTTGTGCCCGGGAGCCAAAGCTGTGTGCCACCTCCCTTAATCTGATTACAGTTTCCACTCACAGCCTAATGTGACCTGTCTTGTGCCATGTTTTCGGTAAACCGTAGACTCACAGGTAGGCAGTGTTGAGCTGCTGTCATCTCCCCACTCTCTTCCCTGGCATGACAGGCTGAGAAAGTTGGGGCTGTTCAGCCTGGAGAAGAAAGGGTTGCATGGAGACCTCACATCAACCTTCCAGTATCTGAAGGGGGCCCACAGATAGGAAGCCAGAGAGGGTCAGGAGTTGTAGTGATAGGTGAACTGAAAGAGAGGAAATTTAGGTTATATATATGGAAGAAATTCTTTACTGTGAGGGTGGTGAGGTGCTGGAACAGGTTGCCTAGAGAAGTAGTGGATGCCCCAACCCTGGCAGTGTTCAAGACCAGGCTGGATAAGGCCTTTAGCAACCTGATCTAGTGGGAGATGTCCCTGCCCATGGCAGGGGGAGGTTGGGACTAGATGATCTTTATGAACCTTTGAGTCTTTGCAAGATTTGCCACGCTCTGCAGTCAGGTGGGTTACATGGTCAAGATGAAGGGGTGGGTGGCATCTGGCAACATTTTACACCAAAAAAGTTGGGGACATGAGATGTACTTTAAGAAACAAGAGAGGCAACATTTTGTAAAGGACAGGAGATGCAGAGAACAAATGAAGACTTAGATTTGAGACCTAGCAAATGAGAGAGGTACAGGAAAGGTTTTAGAGTGCCATTAGCAAAAGCTAGGGAGACCAGCAGGCAGTAATCACTGCTTTGGGTCAATCTTGCTGGAATGGGTAAACTTCTCGCGGCTGGTCGAGTGTCTGCTGTTGATATGGTGTCTGTAAGGTCCAGTCTGTCATGAGAGTGGAATGCTTTCATTCTGCCTGTATGCCCTCTAACCTGGTCTGCCAAAAATAACAGCAAAATACAAAAACCAAATCACAGAATAGGTCAGGTTGGAAGGGACCACAGTGGGTCATCTGGTCCAACCTCCTTGCTCAAGCAGGGTCATCCCAGAGCACATGGTACAGAATTGTGTCCAGGCAGTTCTTAAATATCTCCAGTGAGGGAGACTCCACAACCTCTCCAGGTAATCTGTTCTGGATTACACCTTAAAGTGTGAGGTCACTTGCACAGTAAAGAAATTCCTCCTCAAGTTCAGGTAGAACTTTCACCGATTTCTGCCTGTTGCCTCTTGTTCTATTGCTTGGCAGCACCGAGAGGAGCCTGGCTCCATTCTTTTGGCACCCCCCTTTAGATATTTATACACAAAGGCAAACAGTAGCAATAGGAAGTACCACAAACACCAAGGATACAGCCCCCACCTCGTTGGGTTAGCAGCTTTACCAGGCACGCCTTGGTGGATGTTACTGGGACAGCCTGTACCTGTTGTGATGGCGTGCGGGAGATGCAGAACCTGCTTTTGCAGAGATACATCACTTGGTGCGTGTTGGTGTACAAATATATCCGTGCAGAGCCGTGGTCGGCAGCGTTCTCAGTGCCACCCACCCGGTACCTATTAGTCACAAAAAGTCACAGCATCACAGAATCTGCTGACTTGGAAGGGACCCTCAGGATCACCGAACGCACCTCCTGGCCCTGCGCAGGACGCCCCAGGAATCCCACCGAGTGAAACCTGGTGACAATTTAAGAGCGACAAGCGGAGACTGCGGTGTTTTTAGGGCAGCTCCTTTAGAGGCAGAGGGTCACAGCTGCTCCCGGAATTCCGGAGCTGGGCGGGCGGGAGAGCTGTGCCTCCTCGGAGGGAGGGAAACTCAGCCGGGCGCGGTTTCCCGGGAAGCAGGGATGGCGCCGTGTGTGCCCGGTTTGCCGGGAAGCAGGGATGGCGCCGTGTGTGCCCGGTTTGCCGGGAAGCAGGGATGGCGCCGTGTGTGCCCGGTTTGCCGGGAAGCAGGGATGGCGCCGTGTGTGCCCGGTTTGCCGGGAAGCAGGGATGGCGCTGTGTGTGCCCGGTTTGCCGGGCAGGAGGGATGGCGCCGTGTGTGCCCGGTTTGCCGGGCAGGAGGGATGGCGCCGTGTGTCCGGTTTCCCGGGAAGCAGGGATGGCGCTGTGTGTGCCCGATTTCCCGGGCAGGAGGGATGGCGCTGTGTGTGGCCGGTTTCCCGGGAAGCAGGGATGGCGCTGTGTGTGCCCGGTTTGCCGGGAAGCAGGGATGGCGCCGTGTGTGCCCGGTTTGCCGGGAAGCAGGGATGGCGCCGTGTGTGCCCGGTTTGCCGGGAAGCAGGGATGGCGCTGTGTGTGCCCGGTTTGCCGGGAAGCAGGGATGGCGCTGTGTGTGCCCGATTTCCCGGGCAGGAGGGATGGCGCTGTGTGTGCCCGGTTTCCCGGGAAGCAGGGATGGCGCTGTGTGTGGCCGGTTTCCCGGGAAGCAGGGATGGCGCTGTGTGTGCCCGGTTTGCCGGGAAGCAGGGATGGCGCCGTGTGTGCCCGGTTTCCCGGGAAGCAGGGATGGCGCCGTGTGTGCCCGGTTTGCCGGGAAGCAGGGATGGCGCCGTGTGTGCCCGGTTTGCCGGGAAGCAGGGATGGCGCTGTGTGTGCCCGGGGCCCTGCCGGTCGCTCGGCTATGACGTGCCCTGCTCGCAGCATATCCGGGCGGGCCATCCCGGCCTGTCCCGCCCTCTGTCCCGGCCTTCCCGGCGCTTGCCATGGCCTTGCCCGCCGTCCACAGGTGCCTCCAAGTGAGTGCGGCCCTAAGCGGTGCCGACCTGGCTCCCCGGGGACCCGTCCCGTCCCGTCCCGGGCAGGGCGCCGGGAGCGCCCGGGAGCGGCCGGGTTTGCCCCTGGGGGCAGAGCTCAGGCTTAGGGCGGAACGCGGGGTCTCGGTGCCTTCTGCTCTTCCTTCTGCTGGCATCTCTTTTACTTAATTCCCTCCAGGTTAAAGCAATAGGGTTATAGTTTACATCTATATCTACACACACGCACATATATATACACTTTATATATATTAATACTGTATATATTTTAGTATAATACATTAATATATAACTATTACAATATAGTTATATAGTGCCTTATATATGATAGTCTATATAAATATATAATATATATAATTATATAATATTTTATATATCCTATGCAATAATATGTGTTATACATACTATACATTAGTATATGTAATATAGTAATACGTACTATACATATAATAACTAATATATTTATATATTAGTTACTGCTATATATAAAATATATTTCGGTGTATATTGTCTGTATGAGTGCATACTGCTGGGCGAGCTTCAGCAGCTGTGCACACAAGAAGTTCTGCTGGTGCTGCTGCAGCTTAGTCCTTTGGCTCTGGTAATAACATAAACACGAGCTCAGCTGGGGAGCTGTTGGTGGTTTAGCACTGTAACTGAAAGCTCCGATGTCTTGTCCCTTTGTGATTAATTTTAAATACAAAGCCAGTTCCCTACATTCTGTAACAAGTGACGAACTTATGTTAGAAACTTTTAATATGCGTGTTAAGGAAGCTTTGTTTTAGTCGAATTTTCATAAAATTTGAAGCTGATTGTTTTTCCTGCTTTTTTTTTTTTTTTTTTTCCGTTATATGTTTGTATAGTTTAAAATAAGTGTAGTGAAGCTTTTGGGAGAGAATTTTAATGTTATCAGCCTACTTAATACCTGATCTAAAAATGTTCCTTGATTTTTCTTTTTTTTTTTTCAAATTCTCTTCCTTTTCAGCTCAGTGATGAAAATGAACAGTTAGTCAAGAAGGTGAAAAAACTACACATAAAAAATAAGGAGCTAGAAAAGAATCTGGGTCAGATCCAAGAAAAATTACATCTGCAGCAGTTATTGCGTGACTGTGGCACAAGCAGAGAGTAAGAAGTGTCAAATGTTTCTTTTTGCATCAAAAGAAGTGCAACATTTCAGGACTTTTATTTTCATGTTTTCGGATGAACCAGGGCTTATCTAGTCTGCATATTTTGAGGGGCCATCTGTGACCAAGATGGTGGAGGTAGAAGATACTTGAGGCATGTCAAGGAACAAAGGCTATCTGGGGCAACTTATAAAAAAATTCATTATTCTAGTGAAAAAACAGTTTTACTATCAACAAGTAATACACCTACTTAGCCAATGTGCTCTCTGTCTAACTGCAAAGACTTACACATTTATTTTTCCACCAAACAGTAGTAAGATAGTTAAATTGCATCAATGCTATTTAAAAGGTTTAGAAACTGAGATCTTTGGACCTGGAAAATTGTAGTGCCAGTGGTTTGCAAAGTGGCCTGCCAGGATTTAAGTACTGGTCTGCAAAAATCCTCCAAGTTTAAATTTTGGTGTGTTCATGATCCTGTGTGGAAACCTGTACTGTAAAATCAAACTGAAAAGTAACTTGGCCTTTTTCAGTTATTTTGTTCGATCCAATTGAACTGTAAAATCCAATTTTGTTAAGCTGTTGTTTCTCTTTCAATTAAGTGTTCAGGTTCAAACAGAAACCCATTTATGGCATAAGGGTGGAGACAGCAAGGATTTTGTTCTAGAGGGTGACAGTTTCAGGTGAGTTCTTGGAAGTTGCTTCTTCACAGTAGTAAACGTTCTTCTCTGTAGATTAGAATATGTTGTTCATGGTTAAGTCAGTGAAATTTTTAACTTAGGGAGGTGAGGTGGCTTTCAGCCATTGAAACAATGGAAAATCATTTACATTTTAAAAGGATTTACAAAAACCTTAGATTAAACTTGAAAATAGCACTAAAGAAAGAACAAAATGGATTTCTTTCTCAAATCTTTAATTGAGAAAAATTTAATGAGCCAGGAAGCTCCTTTATGTGTGTGTAGATTTTTTTTTAAGATTTCATAGATTCTTTTAATCACCTTCTATTTCGTGGAAGCTTTCTTAGCTCATTTTGTATAGCTCAGTTTTATGTGTATATAAAATTTATAGGTTGGTACTGTTTTCAAAATAAGCCAGAGAAGTGATTCTGCTCTTCAATCTGATTATTTTTAGTATTGAGCCAGTACTTATTGCAGTTTGCCAATTAATGCTAGAATTAAACCCTGGTAACTGCTTTTCTGATGCAAAGGATACATTTTTTTATTTGATAAAATATACACTGAAACATTTTAACAACTAGGCAAGCGACAAAATGTTGTTCCATCCTTCTGTGACTTGACTGTAAAATAAACAGGCTGCTCCATCTCTTCTGAGGCTACTTTTTGTTCACTTACATAAAGGGCCTGTGGATCTTACACAGATTGAGGCAGTCTCTACTGCTTTTTTGCCACGCACCCTATTTTTATTAATTCCTTTAGGTGTCTGTAGAACTCCCTTTTAAAATTTCGTTTTGTTTTGGGTTTTTTTGTGTGTGGTTTTGTTTTGTTTTGTTAAATACCTTTTCAGTGTACCAAACTCTTTGGAAACTGCATAGGAAGGCTGGGTGACTGGCTCTGGCTGGGAATTGAGTACCCACTTAGATGCTTATGGGGAAGTCCAAGTTAGTCTTTGAATCAGTAGCTAGACCTGCTCTGTATTAGGATGCAGTTAATCTGACCTACCTTTTTTTCCTAACATCTGTTTGTATGTTGTTTTACAAAGCTGTGCTGTACTGCAGTATTGCTCACCCTGTTTGTAGTGTGCAGTCATGACTTTGTATGAATGCCAGCTCTAATCTGAATTATTAAAAAAATAGGAAAAATGTCATCAGTTATGTTCAGGCCCCCGTATGTGGAGACTGAATGCTATAAAATATGGCAGGAAATTAGTGTAGCAGAAATCTATGCAAGATGATATCAAAGAGAATGATAACATCCCAAACCTGTTTATTTTACGTTGATTTTGCTCACTCACTCATTTTCTCATAGATTTCACTCACTCACATCCTCACAGCTTGGAATCAGTGAGATATTTTGTGCAACACAGAGAGCTGGGCACTTGGCCTCATGTGTCCTCATTATGGGTTCTTGATTGGTGGCAAGAAATTAGTTCCTGGACAAATGTTTTAAAATCCTTTACGAGTGTCCTGTGCTATTCCTGTTGTGCTAACAGGAATTATATCTGTGACACACTGCAGTCATTGCCACCCTCCTGTTTCTGGTGTATAGGATTTGAATCAAATGGTGATTTTCGCTGAGGTTTAATCAGAGTGAGGCCGTCTGTGCTGGATACAACAGGGTCTTCAGTCTGGCTGAGTGAAAGGGATTCTTTGCCATCCATACAGACCATTCTTTTAACTTGCTTTGCTGTTATTTTCTGGTGCTTTCTCTTTCCGTGTTGACGGTCACACTTAATTTATGCCCATCTTAAATATTTCTGTTACAAGTCTCTGCAGTGCAGCTACAGCCCAAGTGATCTCTATGGGGTGTCTCTAATGCTTTTGCCATAAAGGATGCATGTTTTTTTGCTTTTGTGTTTTACTGCAATTTATGCATTTCTTCTGTTTTAGACTGCTTCGTATGTATAATGAGCTACAGAAACGTTACATTAGAGAAAGCAAAAAAAACAAGGAGCAAAGTGAAGCAATTAAAAGTCTCTCTGTAAGTAGAATTTGTAGGAGGTGGTATCAAATAGCCAAACACAACCTTTTAGGGAGACTGAAAAGCATTTCTCACATTTGTGAAATGAGATCTTGCTTTTCTTGATATACTTATTTTTGTTTCTCATGACATTGAGATAATGGGGAGTAGCCCGTATTTCCCTTTGAAAATGAACTTTTGTCACTTGTATGTCTGTAACAGAAAGCTGTCTCCCCTTTCCTTGCTTTTTTCTTTACTCATCTACCTACCTGTCTTTCTAACTGTATATACATCTTTTGACCTGTCTTGCACCAGCCCTGATATTTTAATGTTTGTGTCAAGAGCTGATTTATTTCAGAAATTCAGCAGTAGCAAACCAAATGGAGGTAAATAGTCTTCTTTCAGGTAGCAGGACCTGTGGGCTTGCTGTGCAAAGAGACTAACATCATAGCTGAAGGTAGGGTTGTGTGACCAGGAGTGGTTCTAGTGGTTGTAGTGGTTCAAGTGAGTATTGCCTCTTTGGGCAATTATCAAGCATTATGGTTGACCAGTCTCATTTCCTCATCTGTGTTTTATTTGTTTGTGAATTAGTATTCATTATAATTTGGATTATATGTACTTTTTCTTAGAAGTTGGGAATTGCTGCCATGAAGGTATACTTTGCTGTGAGGGAAGGTTTAGTATCTTTGTGCATTTATATTATTCTGGAACAGGTTGCCCAGAGAAGTTGTGGATGCCCCACCCCCTGGAAGTGTTCAAGGCCATTTTGGGTGGGGCTTTGAGCAACCTGGTCTAGTGGAAGGGGTCTCTGCCCATGGCTGGGAGTTTGGAACAAGATCGTCTTTAAGATTCCTTCCAACCCAAACCCTTCCGTGGTTCTGTGATTGTTTTGCGAGCATGTGCTCACAGATTTTTTTAAAACACTTGATGTATGCAAAGCTTCACTTGCTGTGAAGCTTTTTCTTTTTTTTGCTTTCAGACCCTTTGGATGAATGTAGTTTTAAGTCAGCAAATGAAAGCTCTAGGTTTGCATTCAGGATGTGTTTGCAGCGGTATTCAGTTGAACTGTGTTTTTTCTATGCATTTTAAAAATTGTTCTCAACAGATTAAAATTCATGAGCTAGAGCATAATCTTCAAGAGCAGAGGCAAAGAATTGAGCAACTGGAATGTAAAAAGGTTTCTTGGAAAACTAGTGCTGTTTCTGGAAAAAGAAGTCGAACCTCAGAGGGAGGAATAACTTCCTACAGGGACATTTGTGAAGAGAAGGAATCCTGTTGCAGTAAATATTTAGGTAATGGTGCTGTTAATTCTGATGATGTTCCTTCCAGTATGCTCATCAGAGAGAATGCATTTCATTTCTGACCTAGAGGCCATTCTTCAACCAACATTATCTAAAATCTTTTTTCATTTTTGAAAACATGTTATGTAAAAATGGCATCTCGTAGTCTACGATTCAGCCTTGCATTTGTTTGTGATTAAATGTTTGCTGTTTTCTTTTTCTGGAGTTCGTAGGTTGGTATAATCACGGGTAGGAGTGTGTGGCTGTATTTAGAGCTATTTATTCTTTACTATGGTAAGATGCATCTATGGAGATCTCTTAGTAATAATGTTTGCTGCACCATTCTTTGATTTTCAGACACTGATATACAAAAGAATCTGAGTTTAGCCCTAAAATCTTGGACAAACGTAGGTAATACTGATTTCAGCACGTTATTCCTCACAAGTAAATCCACAAGTTAAGGTGCAATCCTGTTCCACTTCAAAGCATAGAAAAGAGGTGGAAGAGATCTTGTAATGTAGGATAATTTTCAGGAAATGTGCTGTCAGCAAGGACTAATGTGACCCTCTCGTAAGTCAGAAAAAGGTAATTGAAGCGTTGATGTATGTTTTGTGGATTTTAAAGTAAATTAATCCCCCATTCTAAGAATCTGACAAATTCATGTTATCCAGCTGGCAAATCCTGCTATCTTTCATAGTACTTGGGTATGTTCTGGGACAATTCTTAAGAATAAATCACTTTATGAAAAAGGTACTTTAATTTTCTAATATCACGAAAGGTAGGCAGCTGTTTAGCTGTCATATGATTCATATGAGTGGGAGGTTGACTATATTGTTTGAAGTCTACATTTTTTTATTTGAATATAGAGCTATTGTTGAAGGAGATTAAAAAGCTGAAGAAAGAAAATGGGAAGTTGTCTGCAGAAAAGAAAGCACTAAAAAATGAATTAGCTGGATTAGACAAGGTAATTTATTTTAAGACAAGTTTAACAGTAGGTGATTTTTGAAAAAACTAACTTTTCTACCTGAACCAAAACATCTTTAGGCCGAACACATGTTGTTATCAAGCAAAATTCATAAAGAAACAGTGTAGAGCATTCTGAGAGAGATAGAAGTGAATGGCTCCTTGAAACATTCATGTCCTACAGTGCTGCTTGGCTAGGGAAGAGGAATAATGCAAATTTAATTTTTATGGTTTTGGCTTTATTTTTGGTTTTAATCCATAGCTGTGGATTTTTTTTCTTTTTTAACGTTTGGGCTATTTGAATTCCTTTATGAGAGATTATTTGCCTCAGGTCGTTTTGACATTAAAATTGTAACTGCTGGTACAGTCTTAATTTCTTCCAACAGGTACTTGCAGAGAGAATAAAAATAGGTTTTTGACTGATCACTTTTATTGCTTTGTGATGTCAGTGAAAGGAAAGCTATTTTCTCCTGAACTTGAACATATCAAAGTTATGTCTCTGACAGGGCTCCAAGCTTGGGGAGGGGCAGAGTCTTTGAAGTTTTTGTGATAGATCGATAGGTGTAGAAGCTGAAAGTGTGAAAATTTGGTAATTCTTGAAATAATGTAAGAAGATGAAGAGATCTTACCTAGCTGTAGAGGGTTCTGTTTAATGTACTGACATAGGATTTTATTTTCAGCAGCAGACTTGTTTAAACTGTTTTTTGCTTATTCCTCAGGTCTTGTATTGGATTTTTTTTTTTTTTTTTTAGAATCTGTTTCTTACCTTGTAGTCCTTTCTGACAAGCTAAATAACTTTAAGCTAGCTTTCATTACAGGGGTGGCAGTAAAAGATGATGATAGTTCACCGGATGTGAAACTGGGGGAACACTGAGTGAAGGGGAATTGTAGATCTCTGTGTTTGGGAGTTAGGGACAACTTGTGGCTAAAAGCTTCATCTTCCAGAAGAGACATATGAAAATCTGAGGTCATGACTTTTTATCAGTGATCTTTTTTTAGGTAGTTTTAAGTCACTGTACATTATTTTAAGATGTATGTAGCTCTTCATTTAAAAAAAAAAAAGAAGAATAGGCAGGAGAAAATGTCAAATACAGATGGATGTAGGTAGATACATTGTTACTTTGTTAGATAGGACTTTCCAAGGTTGGTGAAATGAAGACACTTGGGTGGTTACACTCCACTTTCTGTCCATGTATTTCCCAGCAATTTCTTACTTCACTTACAAAGGATCAGAATTGCTCAGTAGACTCGAGCTGCAGGAGCTGAACAAAACATTGTTCTATATACGAAGATTATTTCTATGAATCTGGGTTTGTCTCCTATTTGAATTAAGTCTAACTAGAACTACGTGCTAAGTTATCCCTTCTGGGATGGTATAATTGCAAAAGGATCAATATGAGAAAGTGAAACCACACAGCCTGACATTAAATAAGATGGAGTGCCTCTCCTGTGAAGACATTTACAAAACAGTTGAGGCCTAACAAGATTTTACATCTTTCTAGATCTAAATATAGTATCCTTTTTTCCATCTTAAGCTCTTTAGTATTGTCTTCTTCAAATGCTAACTTCTTATTCCTTAGTATACTCTCCTTACCTCTCTCCTTGCTCATTTGTCCCTTTTCATAGCCTTGCAACTTTTGGATTCTTGAGTTAATGGTGTGCTCTCTGCTACTGGCTGACTTTGAGAGAGGTAGTTGTATTTTTGCACAGAGGAGTGTGACAGTATTCTCTTGTCATTCTGGACTGTCCTTTTGTAGCTGCCTGATAAGTCAACATTTTTTCCCTTTTTTTTTTAATTAATCTTTCCTACTATTAGTCTTTACGCCAGGTTCTAACATAACTTGAACTCTGCTTGCATTGTGTGTTCAGGGCAGAATTTTACATTATTACCTGAGGTTAGGGTTGTTGGCTGTATTTCACCATAGCTGTGTTTGCATAACTCAGCCATATGTTAAAAAAATATAGAGGGTGTCTTTGAACTTTTGGGGAACTGAAATGCTGACTGGCTCTTATTGAGAATGTCTTTGAAAGAAAGTTTAAGGTGAATATTTTTGGGTTTTTCTAGGAATTTTTTGAAGAGGTAGAAGATCTAAAGCTTGCTGTACAGGAATGTCTGAAACTGAACAATGAGTATGAAAAGTGCTTGAAACAAATAAGTGTAATGTATGGGCTTCCTTTTACAGCACATTTGTAACTACTGGCTAACTTAATGGCAAGTAGAGTTTCCCCATATTTTTTATACTTACTGCAACATTTAAACCTACCATGGCTTAAGTGGTACCTCGTTTTGATAACGTTATGGATTCGTTAATGTGATCCTAACAATCTTCTACGAAATGTTTTTGTATTTTGTGCCTTTGATTTTTTATATGGTTTTTAAATAAACTGTGGTCTGTATAACTTCAACTAAGTTTCAAAGCCTGCTCTTTCACACTTAAGAAATACATTCATTGTAGGAGTGGTTGTGGGTGTCTATGGGAATATGACAAAATCTTTGAATTTCCCAATATATCCTTTTCTGTAAGCTAAATCAAATTAGATGTGTAGATTTGGCAGTCTTTGTGAATTTTAGCCCTAAGGATATGTTAATGCAGACAAAAATCAATTCTATCATTAAATCATTGCAAAGGGGTTTCTTAAAAGAAAAATGCTAAATCTCTTGTTGGAGTTTTTCTTTAATCACAGTAATAAGTTAAAATATGTGGATGAAGGAAGGATTTAGGGTTCAGAATTGGAAAGAGTGTATTCAGAAAGGTGGGTCAAAAAGTTGTTTTGCCTCATCAAAAGAAGAATTCCTCAGAAGCTCTTATTTTGACTGAAGAGTGAAGTACTTGAAGAGCTCTGGTGTTTGAGGAGCTGAAAAGGAAAGTGGAGAGCAGAGGCACAGCTCACAAGGCAAAAATATTGCATTGCTTCAGAGCTTGGCATGAACAGAGACTACTCCCAGTTGCAAGTGTAGCTTGCAGAACCTTGTGAGATTTTGAACCTGAACTTGTTTGTAACTACATTTCACAAAAGTTTAACATAGTTATATGATAGAACTGTATTTTTCTGAAAGTTGTAAATCTGTAGCTTTCTGGCATTGCAATGGGAGAATTAGTGAAAACTATCACAAGGCTAGAAAAACTAAGCTTGCTTATAACCTAATACAGCTTCTTCAGCTTCATAAAAATATATGCACACTCATGAGGGGTAAGACGAGAAGTAGGATTAAGGCTCTCGTATCCCACTTGGTTTGTCAGGACAGTTTTACATAGTTGTAAATTAATAAAGAAATTTACCTCAAAGCATATGATGTGTTCAGAGTTCCGTATTCACTGAGTGATAGAGAGGGTAACTCCTTGCTTGCTGCTCTGGCTGTGGAGTGTTGTGTTCCCTTGTTTCATTCTTGGCTTACTTGTAAATTAAAGCTGGATAATGTTCTGAACAGAGATGGAAAAGGGAAAGAGAGGAGGCGTGATAGAAGCCTGCATTGCCCGTAAACTTGATGGAAGAAAATAGGAAGAATAGCATGCATAATGGAAGAATTGTAAGTGCAAAAATGTTTCTAACTTGTTAATAAGCAAAATAGAGATGAATGCTGGAGAAGGAATCAGTGCTAATCACTGGAGCATTTTTCCCCACAGTTTTATAGTATAAAGTTACACTTCTAGCATGTTTAATCTTTGGTTCTGTTGTTAAATTAATCAGCAGTTGCCCTTGTCCACAGGCTGATTTTTAAATGTCGTGCAGAATCGTTCTTCAAACATGGAGATGAGGAAAAGCTCAGGGTCTCCGCTGCCGAAAGGATGTATGCGTTAACTACATAAAAAATTGTTGTGGCCAGCAGAATTTTACTGTTTGCCAGCTACTGAAGATCACAGTTTTTTTCATTATAAAGTTCTTTGCCCAAACAATTGAAAGTAATTAATATGGTGAAAACACTGATCTCACCTTTATGTTGAGTTTTTAACACTTCTAAAAATCATTTTCGCATCGGACTGCTCACGTACACTTAGAACAGGAAACAGTGAGAAATCCTTCAGTCGTTTCTCATAACTAAGGCCCTCAAGCTCTAGGAAGCCAGATTCTACTCTAATCTTAACAATGAGCCATGTGAGGGGGAGGAGTAGCAAGGCAGGGTGCAGTGACAGGCAGAACCACAGCTCCATCTCGCAGCGTGTGTGCAGCCTGGCAGCATCACTTTTGGCCTCGCCGTCACGTGTGAGTGGCTGTGGCTCTCCGGTCCCTGGGTCCCCGTAGGTGAGGTTCGGATCCCTGCTGCGTGTGCTTGGTTTCCGAGTAAACCGCTTTCCCAGGGATGCGCGGAGCCGTGCAGCCGCATTCCCCAGGAAACGGTTCCGCTGGAATGCGAGCAGCCATGGGCTGGCAGGTGGCGGAGCGAGGTGGGCAGGGATTTCTCTCAACCAGTAGCAGGAGTTGCCTTTCAGCTCGTTCTGCATCGCTCACTTTCTGTGATTTTTTTTTTTTTTTTTTAAATTTACCTTTCTATTTTTCCTTTCAGGAACTCTGGAAATGTAGGGTGCTGATGGGAGACCTCTGGCATCTTCCACATGTGTGGCACAGCTCCCAGAATAGTAACGATTAGCAGCAGAAATGATGGGAGGAGGGAGCACATGTGGAAATGACCTGGCTCTGTTGCTTTGATTGTGGCAGTTGCTGCTTGTGACTTGAAAATGCAGTTTTGCCTTGAAGATATTTTTATTTTCTACTAATTGCAGGATTTTTTTCTCTTGCATTTGATGGGATCATTTTGCTCTTGAAGATGTGATATTTTTTTCTTTTGGACATGCTTAATGCGAGTTAAACCACTTACTGGCTATTTCTGTTCAAATTAGTACTGTTTTTGTTGGAAGAGGAGACTGTCTAGGACTACCAAAGTCTACTTCCAAATTCTGGGGTAGGTGCAGTTTGTGCAGGATAAAGCCATATAAATTTGTATATTTAGTTAAGAATTTACCTGTCTTTTGTCCTTGTTGCTGGCTGTGTCAGTTACCAGATACTTCTGCTTTAATCTTGCCTTGTTGTGAGATGTACAAACAAGGTATTGTTGATTTTGGTTGCTATTTAAAGTACAGATGAGATGAACGTTAAAAAAGTTAATCAGCATTTATGTGTAGTTCTGCTGTATTGTGGAATTGTGACGTCTGGCCAGTGGCTTTCTCCAGCTAAATCAAGTTTAGATAGAACTGAATTGCATGCAGTTAAGTATTAGTCATGCTAATGTTAGATGGTGCATATTGGAAATACTTCATTATGCAGTCTAATGGTTTTTTGTCTCGAATAAGTACTTTGTAGTGCTGATATGGGAAGCTTGTGTTTGAAAATAAGTGGGTATAATTAGAGGATTTGGTTGGAAAAATAATGTAATAGTCATGTATCAGTTTTCAGTTTCCACAAGACATAAATCACATAAGCTAGTGCATGGGACAGTGAAGCAATTTAACTTTATTCTGTATTCTGTATATAGCTGAAGCCAGAATTTTAGAAAGATCCAATTTTGTGTGGCTCTGTAATTTTGTCCTAATGTTCCTGTCACTTCAGGTCTTAAGATTCAAAGGCACTGAATATTCACAGTTTTAATCAGATTTAGTCAATTCAAATGCACATGGGCTGCTAATCACTGAGTAGTGTGCCCAGTAATTGCTAACATCCTGTACATTAGTCCTATGTTTGGATTTTTCTATTGTAGAAAGCAAAACTGCAATCCCATTCTTGTGTGGGTGACAAGATTTTGTGGTTTCCTCTGGAATTTTTTCCACGAGCATGCAAAGTAACATCTTTATAGCTCTCCTGGAGTCCCTTTTACCATGACCTGTGCCACAATTTACTTTTAAAGAGTGTTCCAGAAGGTGCCCTTTGGGAGTTGTTTAGTCTGGAGAATAGGAGGCTGAGGGGAGATCTTATTGCCCTCTGTAACTACCTGAAAGGAGGTTGTAGCCAGGTAGGTGTTGATCTCTTCTCCCGAACAACAAGTGACAGGACAAGAGGAAGCAGCCTCATGTCTGACTGGGGGAGGTTTAGATTGGACATCAGGAAAAATTTCTTCACCGAAAGAGTTGTCCAGTATTGGAACAGGCTGCCCAGTGAGTCACCATCCCTGGAGGTATTTAAAGGATGTGTGGATGTGGCATCCAGGGACATGGTTTAGTGAGGGACTTGGCAGTGCTGGGTTAAGGGCTGGACTCAGTTTTAGAGGTCTTTTGAACCTAAATGATTCTATATGAATTTTTTGTTGTTGTTGCTGCTGCTGTTCAAGCTAAGCTCTGTCTTTACCTATCTTTGACTCCCTTGTCACAGTGTTTTCACTCTACGCTTTTAAAAAAAAGCATCATGCACCAAGATTCTGGCTGGCTTTCAACTGGTTTCCTTGGTCCTGGTAGGAGAGAGTGCAGTTCCGTGCTCAGTGGCATGGCTGGCTGTGTACCTGAAGGAAAAGACCAACTTTGCTTTTTAGGCCAATTTCACATTCCCAAATCTTTCAGGGTGACAAGAAGCCAACACTGTAGGCCTTGCACGGTAGTTTTCCACATGGAATGCTGACTTAATGAATATTTTATTTTGTATTTTCTCCACAGGGAATTTGTACTGACGAAACAGCCAACGTGATGCTTTGACAAGTCCTAGCTGTTTTCATCCAAGAGAAGAGCCATTGAATCTTATGCTGGTACTGCAATGCTGAGCTCTAGCTCCACCACTGTGAAGAATCTTCCTGTGAAGAAGAGGCTCTGTTTTCTGCTGAAACTTGTGGGCTTTGTCAGCTCAGTGTTCATATTTTGTGAATTTTTAATTTATTATGTGGTAATTTTTCAATGCCGATGGCCAGAAGTGAAAGGTGGAGCTCCCATGGGTGAAAAAGAGACTTCAGCTTCAGTCCTGAAGGCCATGATTTTAGCTGATACTCACCTACTTGGTGAAATCAAAGGACATTGGTTCGATAAGCTAAGAAGGTAATTATTAATTTTTTAAAATGATCTCTATCCTGGCTTTAATATTTTTAATAGTAGCTAATGAGACAGTAATCAATTGTTCTAATTAATTGCTGTTTAATGGAACTGCAATGAAAAAATAAACAAGCTGGTATTGCTTCTTGCATGTGTTGGTCCTGATTATATTGTGGTAGAATTACCCACCAGGTAAGGTGCACCTGCTGTACTTAAACCTGATTTCTAAGTATTTAGTTTGAATTCCATATTATATTTTCCTAATTCAGGCTGCAGAAGTCATTTTCCCTTTCCCGTGGCCAGGCTGTGTCTGCGTATTCAGAGTTGAGGATCCAGAGGTTGGGCAGTGATGACTGGCTCTGTGTTTTCCTTTCAGGGAATGGCAGATGGAGAGATCTTTCCAAACTGCCTTATGGTTACTGCAACCAGATATTGTTTTTATTCTGGGAGATGTCTTTGATGAAGGAAAATGGAGCTCACCTCAGGTATGACATCATCAGCTCTCTTATTTCAAAAAATGAGGATTTCTTGAAGGAAATGGATGACAGAAGAAAGCAGAGTAGGTATGCAAGGCTTTGTTTAATATTGCTACAGTTGTCCTGTTGATGGTAGAAGTTTCTAGTCTTTTAGATATATGAGTTCATTTTTGGTAGTATCTTGACAATTTTGCCCCTCATATAAAACTGACAAAATGTTAACATCTCAGTGTGTGCTTCTGTATTAAATACTTGTGATGGGCTGACCCTGGCTGGATGCCAGGTGCCCACCAAAGCTGTTCTATCACTCCCCTCTTCAGCTGAACAGGGGAGAGGAGATACAAGAAAGACTCATGGGTTGAGATAAGGATGGGGAGAGATCACTCAACAATTACCCTCATGGGCAAAATAGACCTGGGGAAAAATAGTATAATTTATTGCCAATCAAATCAGAATAGGGTACTGAGAAAATAAACCCAAATCTTAAAATACCTTACCTCCATCCCTTCTTTCTTCCTGGGCTCAATGACATTCTCAGTTCTCTTCCTTTTCCACCCAGCAGCACAGGAGGACAGGGAATGGGGGTTGCAGTCAGTTCATCACACGTTGTCTCTGCTGCTCCTTCCTCCTCAGGAGGACTCCTCACCCTCTTCCCTGTTCAGTTTGGTGTCTCTCCCTTGGGAGACAGTCCACCAACTTCTCCAATGTGAGCCCCTTTCACAGGCTGCAGTTCTTCAGGAGCAGACTGCTCCAGTGTGGGTTCTCTGCAGGGTCACAAGTCCTGCCAGCAAACCTGCTCCAGTGTGAGGTCCTCACCACAGGTTTTGCCAGGACCCTGCTTTGGCATGGGCTTCCCATGGGGTTACAGCCTCCTTTAGGCATCCACCTGCTTCAGCCTGGGGTCCTCCATGGGCTGCAGGTGGATCTCTGCTCCTCTTTGGACCTCCATGGGCTGCAGGAGGCCAGGCTGCCTCACCATGGTCTGCACCTGCACCATGGGGGAATCTCAGCTCCGGTGCCTGGAGCACCTCCTCCCCCTCCTTCTTCGGTGCCCTTGGTGCCAGCAGGGCTGTTGTTCACATACTCTCACTCCTCTCTCTGGCTGCAATTGCAGAGTTTATTTTCCGCCTTCCTGACTGTTATCCCAGAGGTGTTGCCACTGTTGCTGATGGGCTCAGCCTTGGCCATCAGCAGCTCCATCCTGGAGCTGGCTGGCCCTGGCTCTGTCGGACACAGGGGAAGCTTCTGACAGCTTCCCAGAAAAGCCACCGCTGTAGCCCCCCAGTAACCAAACCTTGCTGTGCAAACCCACTGCAGTACTAGTGGTCCCCTTTGATACTGTGGAACAGCATTAATTTATCTTTTTGTTTTTTTTTTTCATGCAGGCATGGGCAGATGATGTCAGGAGATTTCGTAAAATGTTCAAGTATCCAGTTTCTACTGAGCTAGTGGTCATCGTTGGGAATCATGACATTGGATTTCATTACGAGTAAGTCTAGTCAGTGAAAGGAGTACCCAAGTGCCAAGAATGAATGCCAGCATGCATACAGTAGCTGTTTTTGTGTCTGAGTGACCTGTTTTGTGGTTATACGGAAAGTTTTTGATCATTATCAAATTAGAAAGGATTGTAATTTAGGGTAAGACCTTAAAAGACATCCACCTGTGCACAAAACAGGCTCCAGGCTACTTTTATGCTTCTCTGACCATATGAGAAGTTGTTCAGAGCTGATCTTTCTGCTTTGGCATGGAATCCTTGTGCTGGGCCTCCTTGTCAGAAAAGTGTTTAGTGGGAGCTGTTCCCTTTCCTGTTATCTCAGCACAGAAAAGTGTAAGTGCTCTCGTTCTTGCTGTGCGTGCACTGATGGGACTGGGACAGAGGACATGAGGGGTGTCAGAGCATCCCTGTGAGTTTGCTGAATGAATGTGTGAGCTGGATAATGGAGCAAGATGAATGATTGGCCAACAACCTGTAAAGCAACTGTGTCAGATGAGTTCCAATGGCAGTTTCTTACCTCAGCTGTATTTTTGCTCTGTGACACAGAATGACTACTTACAAGGTAAATCGATTTGAAAAGGTTTTCAACTTGACTTCAGGAAAGCTAATAACACGGAAAGGAGTAAAGTGAGTATATTTAAATTTTTTTTCAATGTTTGGAGCAGTGATTACTGAGCTAGCAGACCAGTGATGAAAACCAGAAGTGGAATTTTTAATGAAATAGTATGGGAATGCTTAACTTAGAGCCTTTTTAATCATCTACCTTATGATATGTTAAACTTGAAACACTTTGTACAAACCTGTAGTTTGATACGGAGTGGAAGCTGTACTTTGAGCTGCTGGGTAAATTGTAACCATTTCCTTTTAAATGGAAAAGTACTGTGGAGCCAGAATCCATTTCTCTGGTTTGCCTTTATACTTCCTTGCAGCTGGTAATGAGCCATGGCTGTAAACATGACAAAAGGATTCATAAAGAAACACAAACCAACCTCCTCTGTGTTTACAAATTAAGAGTTTCATTAATTTTAATAACTTCTTAAGTCTGCAGAACTTAACTCGTTTGAGGAATTTGGGAACACAGCAGTTGCTTTTCCACGGTTTTCCACAGGGTGGGGTAATAATGCACAAGCTGGTTTTGGCTTGGAGTAGAGCTTGTTACAGAGTTTGTGCTCACAGATCTGTGTCTGTGGCTGCAGCTGTCTGCTGTGTGCTGTGTTACCTTTAGATACCATGCAGGAACTCAGTGAGGGAAACCAGTAGTGGTTTTGTGGAAAGGTGTTTGTCTTTAAAGCTCAGATATATGAAGGGAAGGCCCATTGCCACTCTGCGTTTGGCTCGTGTGCCACGGGGTTGTAAACACTCGTGGAAACGTGAGATTCAAAACCTACAGGTTTACACCAGTTCCATTAATTAGGCAAATGTTAAAAATATTCTGAACAGGTATAGAAATGGCTGTGTCTATTTTAGGAGGATCTATGAGCTTCGTGCATGCTCTGTATAAAGCTGTTGTTTATAGTGCAGATGTGGGGTCCTCTGGATATATATTTCAGGTTGTAAAAATAATTATTAAGGAACATCACGTCCCCTTTGATAAAACAGCAGTGCATGTAGTTACAGTTTTTATGTCTGGTATCATGTTCATTAACTGAAATGAGCTGCACTATTAATAAAAAGTTCTGAGATATACCACAGATTTGTTGTAAAATAGTTTACAAGCAGCTTAATTTGCTAAAAGAGAATATTTTTTTTTGTATTGACTAGTATCTCGTAAGTGAAGGCATTCAGCTCATTTGTGTCTGTAAAAGATACTGAATTAAACTGAAATGTATCTCAGATCCTGAGTGTGTAACTAAACGGGTATGAATCTTGTGGCAGAAGTTCAAAGGTGATTTGAAATCTACAGTGAAACCTCCTCTGACAAACACAATCCTGTGTTCTGTGTGAGAGACTGCAAAGTACGAAACTACCTTTGTTCAGGGTAGCCAGCCAAATGCAGTGTTATTTTGCTTTTCAGTTGTTCTGAAGAAACTGAATGTCTAAAATTCTGTCTCTGAGGTCTAAAGTGTGTGTGGGGAGAGAAACGAGTTCTCCTTTCCGTTAGAATTCAGCTTAGTGACGAACTTCTAACATTCCACTAGAATACCACTTGAATATCTGTTAAAATATATCTTGATATGTAAACATGAAGCATAAGGTATATTGTGCCACCTAATTAAGAACTGATTATAAAGCAGCCTGCCAGACAGAGAAATGGCTACAGTGCAGATACTCATTGGAGGATTTATAGCATGAGATTTTGGAAGCTGTTACGTTCTACTGTTTTATTGAGCTGTGTCCAACTTTCAAACACTTGCATTTTATAACATAAAGTTTATCCAGCATGTGTGCATGAGCAACAATTGCTTTCCTGCCCTACCCACTTCTCTTCACCCACTCCCTGGTCTTTTCCAGCTTTGTCCTGGTGAACAGTGTAGCCATGGAGGGTGATGGCTGTGCTGTCTGCAGTACCTCAGAGGCAAAGCTTGTGGCGCTTTCTCACAAACTGAATTGCTCCCTGCAGGTAAGAGTTTATTAAAGATCTGATTACAGCCAGCAATGGGACAGTTCTGCTACACAGCAGCCACAGTGGCAATACTGATACTGTAGCAATAGTCAGGCTAACCAAGACTCTCCTGAAAAAAATCTGCTTTCAATTCATATTGCAACTTGTTAGTAAATATTTTTCCTCATTTCTCTTTTACCATTTTTACTAAACTGTGTTGCTTTGCACTAACGTGTTAATTCCCTTGTCAGTGTTGCCAACAGAGGGTGTCATTTCCTCTGTTCCAAAAAAAGGAAGAAGTTCTGTAACCCTCCCTTTAAAATACATAGTCATGCATTTCTATTTATGCATATTATTCTGTTTTATAGCCTTCAAGCTAGCCTATTATTTTAGTTTCCTGATTCTATTGCAGTCCTGTCTTGATAGCCTAGTAATGTTTTAATTGTATTATTTTTCCATCAAATCCATTTGCTTCTTGTACTTCATCCCTCTTCCCCTTCTCATAGGCCTACTGGACGCATGGTGGGCAGCATGACTGAGGGGGCTGGCAGTCAATCAGGAAAGCAGGTCCCAGTGGAAAAGTTGGCAGACTGTCTCTCTTGGGCTGTCCCCAAAGTCTTTTGCCTTTGTGCAGTGAGATCCTGCTGTTACTTTCTGTGTTCAGAAAGAGGGCAGCTGTATTTACAGCATGTACAGAATGGGGAATTACATCACTCCACAGCAGACTCTCGGAAGCTCAGACAATGGATAGTACTTAAACACTGCACTCTTAGCTGAAACTGCTTTCCCTTAAAAAAAAAAAAAAAAAAAAGAAAAAGGCCAAGAACCAACCCCCTCCAACCCCTTGAAACCTAGCTATTGTTTGTTTAATTACCATCACCCCTTCTATGGACTAATTTTATTCACAGAAACCAGATCATTCCAACAAAAGATGCAGTGGTGTGGAAAAGCTTCCAGCTTCAGAACCCATCCTTTTACAGGTGTGTTAGAGGTGGGGAGGGAGGGGGCAACATGTTAACATGGGGTTTTTGTGTATTTGTTACTCTTCCAGAAAGGCTGGATCATTAACAACTGGTCCTTTCTTTTAATTACTCCCAGCATTACCCTCTCTATCGGAAAAGTGATGCTGAATGCAGTGGAGAAGATTCTGCTCCTCCAGAGGAGAAGAACACCCCCTTTAGAGAAAAGTATGATGTACTGTCTCAAGAGGCATCACAAAAGGTTTGATTTATTGGGAACTTGAGTATTGGTGGGTAGGTGAGAGGGGAACACCAGTGTAGCTATAAATAGATTAAAAACTTGTGGTAAGGCTCTTAGCTGGGAACAACCGACCGCACCTGCTCCTGCCCTAATGAGGTCTGTGAGAGGCCGCTTGTTAGAGCGGCTCCTCTGAGGATCGTCGCGATCATGACCTTGATCCTGCTGGGTTTCCCAGCCATAGATCATAAGTCCCAACACTCTCAAGTCTCCTGAAGTGCTGATACCTCCACTTTACCATTTTGTCCTTTCTGTACTGTACAGATTGCTGACAAAGCTGGTAGAAAGCCACAGTTTTCCAACACTTCGGAGGCATTGTTTTTGCTGAATTAGTAACTGCAAGAAAATGATAAAGCATTCCCTAAAAACCTGACGGTCAGTAGTTGTTTCCTTCTGCACAAATGTCTTCACTCAAGACTGTCAGTAGAAAGTTCTTCCTTAGACAAGAAAATAGCATTGCTTTATTATACCCAAAGTTTTTCTACCTGTGATAGCAACAGCATACTGCCTTTGCTCTTCTGATCTGTATGGCCAAAAAAATAAAAGCCCGGTATTTGCTATCAGGGCCAAATGGGTGTGATTAATATTGCAATAGCAACACATTCTTACTGGAAAACATAACTTTACATAAAACACTTCGTAAGAATATTAGAATTGCCACAAATTCACTCTGTTTGAAGAAAAAAAAAAAAGGTTTTGTAAATTAAATTTTTTTTTAGCTGTGACTTAAGTTTTGTGCTTTATCATTTTGTGTTCTAGCTGATATGGTGGTTTCATCCCCGTTTGATTCTCAGTGGGCACACACATAGTGCTTGTGAAGTGCTGCATGCAGGGAAAATTCCAGAAATCAGTGTCCCGTCATTCAGCTGGAGGAATAGAAACAATCCTAGTTTCATCATGGTAAGTTTTAATTTTTTTTTATTTTTGTCAGATAACTTTCATAAATAAATCAACATGGCAGTCAGCTATATTTTAAAACTGATTCTACCTGTAAAAACGAAAAAATAAAAAAAAAATTGCCTACCCACCCAACCCACTCAGTACACTGCATCCACTTTAAAAGTACATCTGTGGGAGCCACATATTCTGTGTGGTACAAAGCAATGCTGTTGAAGACCTAATTAGTATCTGGGTACAAGCATCTAACATTTTCTTATAAAGAGGGTGCATTGTAAACTACTGACTTGTAAAAATCAGTATTGTGCACTGAACAGTAGAAAGACTAGTTTGACTTGGTTGATTTACCAACTATGAAAACAAGACCGTATCCACCTCAGACTCTTTTGCAGGGTGATGATGGTTTTCAGACTTGTGCATTAACCGCTTCACGCAGTGACAGCGTTTGTGACGTGCCCACAATCTGCCTCCTCATTGCCAATTCACATTTTATACAGTGTGTTGGTTATGCTTGTGCAGGCGGTTCCAGTGCTCAGTATATCCTTAGAGGTAAATCAATTAGTTCCCCAGTTCAAAAACAAAACAGAACTCCTAAAAACTTGGAGTAAGAAGCAAAACCTACAGTCTGTTTACAGAGTAGTCTGTGACTTGCGGGGGAGGGGGGGGGGAAATCCTTTATATATTTTTTTACCAGTGTTGAGTTTAGGCTGCTTAATACACAGATAACCCCAAACTTCTAAATTCATTTTATGCAACTGTTAATATTTGTTGTTGAAAGTAGTTCTGTTTATTCCATATTCCTGAGAGTAGCTGCCTTCAAACTACACACATTCTCTGCACATACCAGGCAGTGCATCTTCACTGCAAAATGAGAGGTTGGCTAATTAAAGTTGCATCATCTTCACTACTGTTTTAACTCCTCAGCCTTGGTCCATTGTAAACTTTAATTTGAACTGCAAAGTCAAGCCAAAACCCAATGAAATTCTTTGTTGCTGAAGTTCATGTTCATAATTTGGATTAGCCAACGTGGGGTTTTTTTGCAGCATGTACTGGGTAGGAGAAGGGTTTGGGAGGAGGAAGGGGCACATTCACAAAACCTAACTTTAGCTTGGAAAGGCTCCTTCCAGGTGGATTTACAGCAGCTAAAGTTAGGCTTCTCTTGAAGGCAAATCAGATGAGGAGCCCAGCTCTCTATTTATGCTAGATGGGAAGATTGGCTTCTGGGCTAGTGTTGGCCTGGTGAATATTCCAGTTAGTGCCCAGCACCGCAAGGTATGGACTCTTCAGTCCCCTGGAGAAGGCACTGGTACTAGGAAACTGGCCCCAACCCTTGCCACCCAACATAGGATTTAGAAATTGGAGGTCTGACAGCCGTGGTGTTTTACTCCTGATTCAGAACCCACTGTAACACAGCAAAGTGACAGTCTTCATTTCTTTTCCAGGGCAGCGTAACACCAACTGACTTCTCCCTCCAAAAATGCTTCCTTCCATATGAGAGCAGAGTCTTTACTATATACTGTGCAGCAGGTGCTCTGTTTGTGATCCTGATACTAGCTCATGTTCAGCTTCTCACTCCACCGTTTTATTTTGCTCAGCGTTTAATCAGTAAGCATAAAGCAGTATGAAGAGCCAGACATCTGCATTCAGTCACTGAAATACCAAAGCTGAGAACAGTCAAACATCAGACTATATTCATGCCAGCAAATGACCTAATTTGATTGCTAGTCTGAAGGCAGGTTGCATTTACACATACCATAGAAGTCCTATACAGCTGATATGACTACTACAGGATAAATAATTAACTGAAATGAACGTTTCATGCTGTACAAAAATACTGTATTCGACAATCAAATGAGTCCTTTTCCTGCTATAATTTTTGTATCAAATATGTATATTAAAAGTGTAACTGTACATTATGTAAATCCTATAGCCTCATCACTTGTCTGCACTAGTGTCTTACCCAGGTGGAGGCTGAATCCTGCAAACTGGAAACGTTTCTCTGTTTTATTGCTGCATGGCCCTTCTAATGTCACGCTTGAGTTCTAGGGTCAGGCAGAAACTAGACGCATCAGCACTGAGAGATGCGGATTTCCATAACCTTTTTAGGGTGTCATATGCAAGGGGACTGTGGTTTGGGACAAGAGATCTTCTGGTTCCTGACACAGTAAATTGTTAGCTGACTGTAATTTGCAGTTATCGTCTACCAGACAACAAAGGGAAGAAGCTCGTGGATCCAGTTTGCTGATACACACTTAAAACCTGCTTAAAAAAAATTAGGGTGACACCTCAAGCTGCTATTTTCAAAGAGATGTGCTATGATGAGCTTAAAAAAAGAGGGCCCTATTGCATCCCAGAGATCTGTGCGGTGAGGGGCCCTCCAGTTGCTGATCTCCTGCGAGAAGGAAGGTCAAATACAGCTGCAGTAACATTAATCCTATGCCTCAGCCCTCAGTCTACGGACAGATAGGGATAGGAGTGCGCGTTATTTTAGATTCCTGCAGGGCACCAAGTCCTGTTGACTTTGTTGTAAGGTCACATTTTGAACTGCACGAGAGGCCGAGGCCACCAGCTGTGCCACAGGCCCCAGCCGGGGGGGCAGCATGGAGAAGATAAAATCTGAGCTCAGCGTCTTCACTGTGTGAAGGAAGGTGGACAAATCTACTGCTGCTCCACACCTGCCCTGGAAAAAACAGAGGGATTATTTCACACCAGAACCAGTTTTCCTGCTGATGTTCCTGCAGAGGCTAGGAGCTCTAAACTGAACTCCTGGGCTGGGGATAGTTTTAAAAAAAGACTATCTTTTGTTATTCGCTCTATTACTTTCTTTGGCATGGGAAAGAAGTGAGAAAATTTTGGGAATTTTGTTTACTATTAGCTTTTTCCACCCAGCCTTTCACTTTTTGGGAAATATAACTAAATTAAACATAACACATTTCTGGGAAGAGGAAATGGTCATATTATAATATCTAAAATGGGACTGTTTTATATTCAACTAGAAACAAGTTCTCAACTGGTCTGTAGTCTGAATTTAAAAAGAGGTCTGAATTGGGGTTTATAACGAATAATGATACTTATAGTAAAAAGTTAATAAAACCTACTAATTTTTATGCCAGTGTGGGGACTGTGTTAGCTCTTAATCTCTCCCTAAATTTAAAATGGAGTGGGGGGGAATGGTCCAAAGTGTGGTAAAACACTCTAAAAAGTAATGTAGTCTAACACTTCTCTAGGTTTCTGTTATTGCAACTGTAATTTTAGACATTTGTACAGGTTATCTTGGACACAGGAAAAGTATATAGTCACAGACATAAAACACCTATGTATAAAATATAAAGCAGTGTTATAGTTACTAAAAAGGACATGCCTTATTGCTACAGCAATTCTTGCTTTTTATATATTGTACTGTACCACAACTTGTTTTGAGAATGTCATTTGCATAAATTATTCAAGTTTGAGAAATATTCACACATTTTGATTCTACAATATTTAAAATAAAACAATTTTCTAATGTGTCTCTTTATTAAAAGAGAAATAAAAATGTCATCTTGTAATTCTCTTAGGCCAGACACAAGGGTTTATACACCTTTTTTTTTTTTTTCTTATCTTCTTTCTTGCTATTTACTTGCACAATGAAAGCCGCTGTTGGTACAAAGATTGAAGAGCTCTATATAATGGTGCTTTACACATTCACAATCGGTCTGTGCAATTGTGAAGTTCTATGAATGACCAAAGAATTACCAAACATATTTTCTAAATATAAAGGACAAAAAAAAAAAAAAAAGAAAAAAAAAAAAAAAAGAAAAAGAAAACTAAATCCTTGGTTCCCATTAAAACAACACCAGGTTGCAATTTGGACACTTGAATGAATTCCAATGTTTTAAAGCTGAGACTTCAAAAGAGAAAGGCATGTTTGCTGCAACATCCGGTGACTGTAATACCTTACTTGGAAAGGTAAGTGGTTAATTTGCATAATTTATAATTTTTATACTAAAGAGCATTTTTATATAAACCAGAAAAAAACCCCTAAACTCTACAGATAAAGTTCTTACCTCCAGTCACTGCTGCAGGTAAGGTTGACATCAAGCTGTACAGCGCAATCAAAAACATACTTACATCTTAGCTCATTTTACAGGTACAGCCATAATCAAGGCACAAAGATCTTCTACAAGTATTTTTCTTCAATAAAGTTGTACAAAATAATATTACATTTTACAGTCTGTACAATATAATAAACCAGCAATAAAACAAAAAAATATATATAGGGAGAGGACTGTTGTCCAAGAATGATCAGAACTAAAAGGATCATTTGTGGACAGCACAAATAACATAAGTGAGGGTGGTAAATTTTCTGCCTAGATGCAACAGGCTGAAAAGTAGCTGTAATTCAAATGCCTGAGGTGTGCAGAGACACTTAGCTCCAAAACCCCAGAAAAATTGCTTTGTCTTCACTGTTCCTCTCATTATCTACTCTACTTCCTGTGCCAGTAACGGCTTAAAAGAGGAGGTCACTTTATCAGTTGACCTGCAACTCAGAAATGCTAAAAACTGTGACAGAGTAATAAATATTGTGGTGCTGCTACATTGTGTGTCTACTTCCTCAACAGTATTTAATAACCTGATACAAAGTGCATTAATCTTTTTTTTTCACCCATCAAGTACTCTTCAATGTCATGTTCAAAAGGAAACCCACACAGAGGGATAGCTATGACTTTAGTGTCATCCAGCTGACATACCAGTTTGAACTGAGGTTAACCTGCTGGAAAAAATTTAGCAGGTCACGTTCAGTTTAAAAAAAACAAAACCTAAGGGAACAGAGGTAGCCGAGGGGCTTAGTGGAATGACGAAGAAGTGGCATGTCAAAATAAAGCACAAAAATAGTCCCAAAAAGCATGAAGGAAAAATAACCCAAACTTGCTTCAAATCAGCTTTAAGGTTAAATAATTAAAGTAAACAAAGTGAAGAGACTGACATTTCTATAGTATATTCTTCCACCCTGTGTGGGGTAGTATCAAGAGAAAGAGTAAGGAGCAAAGAATTTAAAACCACAGGTTCCACGGTGATCCCCCTCACAAGAGTTCGTATTGGCGGAGATGCATCCTTTGAATGATGTCTCGACAGTCGTTGAACACTCTGCGGATATTTTCTGTGTCCACTGCACATGTAAAGTGTGGGTAGCAATAATGCCGGCCATCTCCGCTCGCTGTACTTATCCTCTGTGGAAAAAGTGAGGCAAAAAAACAAGAGTCAGGTGCCATGCCACGAGAAATTTCACATCTCAGCAGTCTATAGACGTACGGAGTACCAAGGACCCTGGGACATTTTGTGTATAGATCACTGAAGAAGGTAAATAAAAAGAAGGAAAGGCCGTGAACTGGTCCAATATGAATGACAAATTTGAAATGAAGATTAAAAAAAAGTTATGGAGTTACATACTTACAGGGTCAGTATACTTGTACTCTGTGGGAGCCACCAATGCCATCATCAGTTGCACAAGGCTATTACCATTTGCACATCACTGTGCAGCTATATCTGTGCAGCTGACAGCTGTGCAGTCTGCCGTGCAGCTGTCCCAGGAATTATTTTCTCTTCTTTCCTGGTGCCATCATGTGGCAAATTTTTGAACTCTTGTTTTAAATCAGCAACACAAAATTGAAAAGTTGTTATGCCACCAGTGGCAGAGAACAGCATCCTACGGCTTCTGCTTCTTGAAGCTGAAGGTCTCTGAAGTTACCTTCCCTTAGAGCACCTATTAATCCACCATGGAGTCCAGAACCTGGTGGAATTATTACCAGAGTGGCTGGGTTCCCACAGAGTAATAAAGCATGCACAAATCCAGTAAGCATCAGACCATGCAGAATTACATTTTCTCAAGGCTACTGCACAACTTTTTAGGTTCTAACTTCTCCTCCAGCATCACTTCCCCCATGGTTATCTCATTAAAATTCCCCAGAATCTTAAAAAATATTAAAGAAAAAAAAAAATCTTAGTTTTGTTCTGTATAACTATAGGACTGATAAATATAAATCCATTCTAGATCATTATCTTGCAGAATATAGATGGAATGTTATGTAAGCAGAATGACAATTCTTAGGATAGTAATTTTTATAAATATTTTTTAAATTCTACTACAAAATTTCACTGGCTAAACAACAAAAGACAATGTTTTATCTTACCCTGGCTACATTAGATATTTTTAACACAGTGATTTATTTTACATGTAGTATTGACCTTTTAAATACATGCAGCTATAGATATGCAATACTATAGACATTTAGAAGTCATGATTTACATAATTAGGTCAATAAAAAATTGCAGATTTTTGCAGGTAACTTAGGTAATATTATACATTCAACACTGACTACACAGGCATATTCCATACATTTTCTATTATTCAATACCTAGTTCAAGGCTTACTCTCATGAAAAATACTAATAAGCATTTGCTTGTGTTTATCACACACCGATTTCACTAATGTCTATGGCAATAAAATGCCCATGATGTTCTGGTGACACCTGGTTACACAAACAGCATGCCAAAAGACATGTTTTCAAAATATTAGGGGTTTGTCTATTTTTGTCACCTAACAGCTCTGTAGTTCTCTCGTTTTAAGACAAATGCAATATTTTAACCCCTACTCAAAACTCATTTTGAAGAGTAGTGGGTTACTTAGCATCAGTTCAGAGGGTGAAAAAACCACAAACCTTAGGAGACAGCAATGAAAGTACATTCACCTTCCAAGGGGGAGTATTTAATACCAGCATCCCTACACTGCAGGGGTCAGGATGGCCTTTTCCAGCAAGGAGCCATATGCATGTTTCAAGGAAGCCTGGTCTGTGTGTCTGAACAGCAGCTCCTTCACCTCCCAGGTTCAAATTTTTGAAAAACAAGCATGAACTAGAGTGGCCATGTCACTGTTTTAACAGGGGTTGTCTACAAACTGGGGATAAAACATCAGCAGCTGGAGGGAGCTGTGTACAAAACACCGAAATGGGGCTGAGGAGTAGCCTAAACAAGGAGTGCACAAGCATGTTGCCTTCATGAAAAGTCTGGGAGGAGAAACAATGTGCCTGAGCTAAAAGATGGAGAATTTCCTACAAGATACATTTCCTGGACTTGGAGACATGCTCACCAGCCCAGTCCTGAAGTGCATGAGCCCTGAGCTGGCCATGTGTCCAGCCAGCCCTCACACGCTGCTCTCCTCACTGAAATCTGACGGTGCCCATCTTCGCTCCCCAAGTCGCCAGGGGTCATGGGCCCCAACACCAACCCTGAAATCAGGAGCTGGCGTATTTTTCATTTCTAATAATCATACACTACCCTGTAGCAATAGTTACATGCTTTAAATTTGCCAGTATCACTGCCTACAGCTGGGCAGAGTTTTAAGGGGTGCAGCACCATGGTGGTGCTTTTCACACGTATCCATGGCTTATGCAGACCTGCTACCATGACAAGACTCACAATAAAGCATAATAAACCCAGATTTCTTCGAGCCATCAGACCCTTCCCCAGTCTGTACCTTGAGGTTATCTCCTCTGTTGCTTTTGTAACTCCCTCTGAAACCTCAGTCTTTCTTGCCTGACCCCATGGAACTGGAAGTCACCATTTCTGCCTGGCCTTCTCCCCCCTCACTCTCTCCCCGTTACTCGGGACACACACAGCCTGCTCTGTGGGAAGGGTTGACAGCATGACTTCCAGTTCAAACAGTCCAAGAGTTTAAAGCAACTGTTCGGATGACTACATCCCTCTGTTCTGTCATGCTGAGAAACCAAGCCCAAACCCAGGAGAGAGACACACGTTATGGAGGAGATGCTGTCTGCCAAGCCCACGGCAGGTACAGACAAATGGGGGAGAAGCTGTTTTGGCCCCATGCCTGAGCCCCAGGGACTGCCTGGCAGGTGGAGGCTCCAGCCCAAATGCTTCCCCCGCCCCCAGTACCTGTGGTGGTTTTTTATGTGATTGCAATGCCTAGATCCCCTCCCCTACCCACTTCATAGGTGGCCTCCTTCTGTAATACCAGTGAGTCATGGCAGGTAACGATCTCGCCCTTGATGTGGTTTTTTTTAAATAATGAAAATAGACAAAGGGGGGGAGTTTCACCTCAGTTTCCCCATAATTCGTAACTCTTAGAGCCATCCCCCTTCCAAATTGGATTCCGTCACCTGCGTCACAGTATTTCAGCATTAACACACGAGAGATCTGGCCTGAAGTGAGGGTTTTTTGGTAACTCTTACGTTAACACAGTGCAATCTGACATTTTTCCTCAGAATCCGTGAGCCTAATGCAGTGAATGGAAATCCCCAAAGTGTGAACACAGTTAATTGCTTCTTTCTTTTTTGGTGCGTCAACAGCTGTAAATCCTAACAATACTTGTAAATACATAATGACTTTAAAATGCTTAATTTTAATGAATCAATTTGTTATCTCAAACACACTCATATAGTTTCTTCCAGTAGGGCATGACGGATGAGCTTTGGTTCTGGTCTCTGTTACTGCTCTGCACTGTGGGAACAACTCAGTATGAGTTGAGGCCGGAAGTGATGATGGATTAAACCCTCTGTTTCTGATAGCAGAGCTGGGCTGTGATTGTGTGCCTGATAACTGCTTTAATCTTCAAAATGTAGACAACACCTCTTCAGCTCCAACTTCAGAAGAAACATTAATTGCAAGAGTAAATGTGACTAGACAAGGAAACTTTCTTATGATTCTTCAAGTAGGGCCATGACACCAGTCACTGGGTGAGGCAAACCTCCTAACTGGTACACACCAGAAATCTGAATTAAGAATAAAATCATAAAATCTGGTGTTTTTTTTTTTTTTCAATCTGTCTTGCCAGATGACCACTGCCAAAGTCCTTGGAGGAATGCAGGATAAAAATAAAAAAGCCTATTTGTTTACACATATACCGTACATGACCATTCTGAGCACTAGCACTTACTTGCTGTGTGACACTCTGCATGGCAGGTGACTTTATATAAAATGGGCATAAAAATGTGCAAGCACTGAGGAAGGTTCTGCAAGATGGGCAGCTGAAAAGAATTAGGAAATTGCCAGACGTTGTCCTCTTCTTCTAGCTTTCTGCAAAACCCCATCAGTTTTCCCTAAATAAACTATGCCATCTGTCAGTATTTCCTATGATGAAATCACACATAAGATGAAAATTACTCACTAAAAACTCATCCCGGATGAAGAACTTGGCTCTTGTGACTTTGGGGTCTTCTCCTGCATCTGGTGTTGCTGTTCAATTAAAAACAAATGATATCAGAAACATGAAAAGCAAACAATCATCTACTTTTTGTAACAAAGGGGTTAATAAGGAGGAAGTAGCCCTTCAGTACAGAAATTGAAATGTTAAATATCTACAGAAGATTCCCAGTAGGTAATTCTAAAATGGAAGGGTACAGTAAAGCCTGACTATGCATACCATATATTTTAGGAACCTGAAAATTGCTGAAATTGTTGCAACAAAGTCATTGGTCATATCACAAAAAGGCTTACTCACATCCACAAGTTTGTTCATATAGATATAAAACAAGTGGGAGTTAAGGTTTAGCTTTTATCAAAAAAAGCAGCTGAGCTGTTCAGTTTCTGCAGCAGAACAGCATCTCCTGAAAAAAGCTTCTGCAGGCAGGATTTCGGGTTTAAAAATGATTGGTCCAAGATTACATTTGGAAAAAATGACAGCATCAAAAGATCTTTTGATACATATATATCTTATTTCCAGGCCCCTAGTCAGCAGAATACTTTAGATACACTGCCCATTGAGTGGCCTTAGACTAAATTCTTGTTGAGCAGGGGACTCGTTGGTCAGTACTGTTTGTTGGCAAAGGAAGTCGTCGCTATCTGGGCCATGCAACAACTATATTTACTGTAGGTGTAAAAAACAATATGCTGAAGAAGTAACCTATTTATTTCCTGTCAGTCTGACCCCTCCTCAACCAAGACACCAAATCAGATGCTTATAAACATAATATGGTAAAGGCCAGAATTTATCAGAACGCAGAAACATATCTTTTATTTACAGCACTACAGGTAAAAATAAGAGCAGCAGCACAATCAACAGCATCTTGGAATTCTGTGCTGCATGCCCATGACAGCTGAAATTAAAGAATAAATGAACAACTATGGGTTAAAAATAGACAGCTGCTTCATATGTGAATATACTGGATCACTCTAGATATCCACTGTGAAATCCCTCTCAGAAACACCAAAAGCTACTTTATTCTGACAACTGGTTTAGTATAAAAAAGTGCTGAAAATTCACTCAAACTCTGTTTATGTGATGTGTGTTTGAGAGAGGGAAATTTGGATGGTGAAGATAGATTTCTTCCAAAAGCCCTTAGCATTGTAAAACTGGTGCCAGGTTAACTCAGATTTAGGACAGTATATTTATCCTCTGCACCTGAAATTCAGAATCACACTCCTGAAGTTCCAGACCTGAATGAAAGCTGAAAATAGCTTATTAGCATCTTCACTCCTATAACCCAGGCTGCTGTTGGCGGTTGGCGTAGAACAAAAGCCTTTTGTGACAGGTGGCTGCAATCATCACACCAAGGTCATCACTCAGGTAAGGCAGATGCTAGTGGTCAGAAAGTGCAAATTTGACCACTTTTGCTAGACACAGATCCAAGACGTTTGGGAATCCCTCTGGCTGGTACAAAACTGGCATAATACCAGAGTTTACTTAAGCAATATATTATTGCAGTGCAGGAATCACTGTACTTCTAGAAATGATAAGAAACGAACCCACGTTTATTGCTCCACTGTCACAGCTCTGTTTCTATTTATTGATGTGGTTTTCCTCCAATAAAGTTCCCTTGCCAATCTGCTGGGCTTCCTGTCAGTATTTCAAAGACTGAAATTTACAGTGTTAGAGGATGAAGAATGCCTGCAAAATAAGTCTAATGAATCCCTAACAAAGTTCAGCACCGGGGGAGGCCCAGCCAGAAGCA
Organism: Pyrocephalus nanus; assembly: GCA_038380795.1. NCBI lineage: Eukaryota > Metazoa > Chordata > Aves > Passeriformes > Tyrannidae > Pyrocephalus > Pyrocephalus nanus. The sequence continues at coordinate 9,433,054 of CM076261.1, read as the reverse complement.
TCTGGCCGGGGGAGAGACATGCACAGCAGCTTTGCCTTCCTGGGACTGGTGGTTGCTCCCAATGAGGGAGAGGCAGGTGCTCTGGAAACAGCCCCCCATATTCCTCCCATAGCAGCCAGAACCCCTTCAGACCCTGCCCACGCTGGGGTTTGTCTGAGCTACTCTGCTGGCACACTCCTAGCCTGATGAACAGTTCATGTTAAGGGACAGTGAGTGCGGGTGAATTCGTGTGTGTGAGAAAGACAGAGACAGAGAGAGGAACTGTGGGCTGGGCCATGCCAGCAGGTCCAATCCCAGCAAGAGGAGAAACCTTACCATCCTCAGGTACAGTATAATGCGCGTATTCAGGAAAGTAATCTTCAATTTTTGATTTCCCTGCCAAGACTTTTTCAGCCAGCATGTCCTGTTTATTCAAGAACAAAATGATAGAAATGGTCCGTAACCACCTGTCAAGAACAAACCAAATGCTTGTGTTATCTCTGACATGTTAATCAAGGAAAACATACCATGTCAATAGAAAATTTACTGGCTATTCCTGTGTGGACAGTGAAGCAGTGTGGAACATGCTTCAACAACAAAAAACGATGACCTAAATGATTGTTTCGATCCAGTTGCACCTGTGCTGGTGCTACATTTCTAGGATCAGTAAATACATTTATAAAAACTGCAGTGGACATTGCTGAAGGGAGCAGTTTTTCAAATTTTTTTCTAAATCATACTTCGGATCTAGAGTTGGGAAAATGATGACATTTTCTAAAAGCACTACAGTCCACAAACAGACATAACCATCTGCTTTTGTTTGGTTTTGATGAAGCAAAAAAAAAAAAAAGGGCTGGAAAGCTGCCTTCCCTCAGACTTCTCTGTCCAAACTATTGTTCATCCACACAGATGTTCCATCTTTTAGGGTGGCCTGTATAACACCTGATGAATGAAAAGAATATAATCTCTCTTTTCTTCCCCAATTAATCCATCACTGTATTGACGTGCCTTTGGGACTTGCAGTTAACATTCTTCCTCATTCCATCTTCAATCACTTCTCAGTGCAGAGCATCCTCATAGATATGTGCTGAAAACTTCCTCACCTTATTCTGTGTACTGTTTTTACTTATTCCCTATCAGGGAATTATCTGGATTGCTATTTGGTTAGGTATCTATGATTTACACGCACTGTGACAGAATGGCAACTTAATGGCAGTTAGATTAGACCTGAAATATCATCCCACAAGGCAGAAATACCATGTGCTCTCAGAGACGAGCCTTGCGAGAGCGGCTGCCCACGCGGGGGATCGAGCGCAGCAGCAGCCGGGGAGGGAATCGAATGCAACACCAACAGCTCCCACTGGAGATCAAATGTTATTCCGAGGATCTTTCAGTCTCGGCCAAGCAGCACAGTGACGCCAGGGAGGGGTCTCCCCTGATTCCCTCATAAGCAGCCAGCCTGGAGGGCTTGCCCCTTCCAAGCTGTCCCCACACACCGCACCATTTTGGCAGGAGTGGCAAAATGTCACGTGCGCCATTGCTGTGCCACGGCCCCTGCCAGGGAAGGGTGTGCACCACAGGGGCACACTGCAACCCGGCCTAACTGGGATATTTTCTCAGTAAACAATCTGAGCATACAGTAAGGGGAGTCCTGTTTTGCAAGGAGTTTTGAACTGTAATTAAATTGGGGAGGGTGGGTGGGAAATGAGGTTTGTTTTACCTGTTATTCCAGATACTTTTGAAAAGGTCCAGGGATTCCCGTAGTCTATTTGTGTTATTGTCTTCCCTTATTACCATGTTGTAGCTGCTGCAAGCCACAACAAAGATGATAGCTGTGACATCTGTGCAGAGCACACAAAAGAAAGAAAGAGAAAAAAGGAGAGAGAACATCTCTGTTATCCCAGCAGATACTCCTCAGGGTAACACTGCCATTACTCCCCAATCTGCCAAAAAATACCAGAAGAAAATATCTGTAACACTGGACTCCTGTACTAATGAGATACTATGTGTGAATACCAATAATAAGCTGCTCACACCTCAGAGAGTAAGTCCAAAATAAAAACATGAAATATTTTTACTTACCATTAAAGCATTGGATCCATTTTCTTCTCTCATCTCTCTGGCCACCTACATCAAACATGCTGTTAAAAAGCCATAGGATGTTATATCATTTATGTGCACTAGGAAAACCACACAAAGCATGCAGCATGAGGGTTTAGCTAAAAATCTGACAGCCCCAAGGACAGAGGCAGTAAAATATTGTCTGAAAAGGAGGGAGATCTGCTGATGCTGTGCTGCATGTTAGAGACAGCTGCACAGCTCCACCTGCCCTGCTCTACCAGGAAAAGACTACTGAACCCATAAAATGAGAAATATACTCTTCAAGGGCAAGTGTTGGCACAGAAGTGGGTAGGGCACGTAAGACTGGACCTTTGTATTGTAAACAAGGACAGGTTTCAGGGTATTTTGAAGGGTAATGGGGAGAGAGCATCTCTGTAAGGAGGAGGATATGGGGGCAGCTCTGCCCTATCAGTGCCACCTTTCTGGGGAAGAACTGATGAGTGAAGGCAACCTGAGTGTGGATGTTTTACAGAGACACAGTGTAAAAATTCAGCAAACACAGAGCTTGTAGCCCTCTGGAGGAAGGCAGAATTCCCCACTGTGAGCTCTTATCACAAAAGGTATGAGTTTACAATGCTATATGAACCAATTTGTAAATACAATGCTATGAACCAGTTTGTAAAAGCAGCCACATGCAACCCCAAAATAAAGCATGGTTATACACATAACTAATATCAGCTCTTTTTGCAAAGTAGGAGGTAATTTTACCAGGACCTATGGAAAGAGAGCTAAAAAACCAAACCAACCAAATAAAACCCATCCATTCCCACCCTAAGCCTACTATACCAAGAATACATGAGCACAGACATCTGAACAAAGTTGTTAAAAATTAGTATGATATTAATGAATCATTATCAATAGACTTACTGGAAATTTACTTTATCTACTTGAAATCTTGTTTCAAAAATCCCTGATGTCAACACTCTGCATCTTAATAGGTCCTGGAAACGAGAACACAGAAGCTGATTAGTAAGGCTTTTTTCTAACTTAATTTTGTTCTTAAAAGCTTGGAATATTATTCTCCATGAAAAGTCTTAAATGTTTCATTTAATTAAGGTTCAAACAGACTTTTTTGGTAAATTTGCATTTTTCCATAATGACATAGTGGATAAACACAAATATGATTCATTGCATTTGGTTTGTGCACACTCAGAAAGCAGGAGACCTGATATATGCTCTCCTTACTGCCCGCTGAAACCTGTTCTTGATGGTCATACAGCTTAGTATGAGATGCTGATAATGAATTCTGAAGTTACATAAAATTAAGAAAAATTTTATTCATGTTGTAAAGTCAAGTACTCAAATGTTAGAAAACTCCAGATTTACAGTTGCCCAGGCAACCTTAACTCTGCCCCCTTTTGTATTGAATGAGACAGGAATCCTATCGAAATAAGAGCTGTGACTGAGTAATTAAAGCTCTATTACAGAGCACAAGGGAACAGAATTTAGGTTGTACAGAAATGTGGCATTTCTTTCTTATTTTTCAAACTAGCAACACTTTACAACCTAAGTAACTTTCTTTTAATAATTAAAAGATAGCAATTTCCTCGATTCTCAAAGGAAGCAGGCAAAACCAATTTACGATGCATACCTCAGGCAACTAGCTCTCCATGTGCTACCGTCCTCACTAGCAGCACTTTTAACCTTGACTGTCCAGCACTGCCACTTGGGGAGTCAGTGCAAAACAAAACTGGAGGCTGGAAAAAGCTACCAGCTGCCTGATAGGGGATGAAGTCCCCTGAGCAGCCATGGCTGCCTGCCTGCAGAGCACTCCCCTTCCTGGGGCAAGGGAAGGGCTGCTTGGTCCAGCTTAGCTCTCCTTGCCATGCAGCAGCTGTGAAAGCGGGGACAGAAGGAGGCAGCCAGTGGTGCAGAGTATGAGCACAGCTTGCTTTTTTCCCCTACCCTACCATGTATTGCTTGAAGTACTCTGGTAGCTGGCAAACCTTGGCTGCTTTGACAGCCACATGGACTCAGCTGCAGGCCACTTAATTATTTCTTTTAGTTATTTTATATGTTACTGTCATTTTCTGTCACTTGCTGACATCTATTTGTTCCTGGACTCAGTTGTTATTTTGGATGGTGCAAAAAAAGTTACAGAAAGCAAGGGAAAAGGGGAAATTAGTGATTTTTTTACCAGTTAATTCAGCAAGACAACTGATACAGCATAATGGGATGAAAACAAAAGCGAAAGAGAATCCCCCCTTTCAAGCAAAAGTTTTCTACCTGCCAAATAACAATGGCCTCTTCTGATCTTTGGAGACACAGGGCATTTCTTCCCAAAGGAAATTATTTGAAAGAATTTCTAGATGATGAATGACTGCTTCAGGTAGAGAAAGGCCTCCCAGGAACAAACAGGCCAACACTAACATAAATCATGAAAGCCAAAATCAGGCTTTACTTCACTGACTTCTCTCTCCAGCTGAGTGATATCAATGCTAAAACCATGAGGTTCTACATGGAGCAAATCTCAGGGCTACTGCTTTGGTCTGAAAATGTCTTGAGGGCTTTAATAATTGATCCTGTATTGGGTTGACAATACAAGTTTCACCTTATAATGCAACATAGTGGAACCCTTTTTTACTTCAAGGCTGCACCACTTCAGCCTTAACATGAATGTGTTCGTCATTAGAGCACTCTATCAAGATGTATCACGGCATCTGGGAAAAAACATGTCTTGTCCTGCAAGAAAGGCTTAAATATAGAAACTATACTGCCCACAGGAGATGGGCACAGGCAGGAAAGAAGAAATCTGCATGCCCGCATAGAAGTTCACAAAGTTTGCTGCTGCAACTGGTGCTCTCCCCTGAATTTGGACACTAGATCCACTGCAAGCTTTTGCCTCTGATGGACCCTTCTGGTGGACATGGGAAGTCTACCCCCGGGATCACCTCCACCACCGAAATAAAGCACTGCTGTGTAGCAAAGGCTTGTGAAGAAAACAGTAGGCTTTTACATTTATGCTTTCTGTTCTCTCTTCCATTCAATTTGTTTGCAGGACACAGAATGGGAAGCAAGAAGAAATAACAGATGTATTACAGGAATCACCGACCTACATATAACAACAGTAAAAGACAAGCTTGCACCACCAGAAAGCCTCTTCTTTTTTAATATCCATTACTTAAACTGCTAGACCATATTCTGATATTCTGCTGTATGGCCTATTTCAGCTGCAGCTGGGACTAAAATAAATTACACAGAGCATCCAGACGAATGAGAGCCTTGGTTCAGACCCTACCCCATTAGTTATACTAACCTGATCTGTGGGTGTGTAGTCATCCATGCTGACGCTGTCAATTCTTTCTAAAAAGCTAGAAGAAAAACAAACATGCATTTAGATATGTAAAATACTGTCTAGTAGAAGGCTTTTCACTACCTTTTCTAGTTTAAACTCCCACTGTGAAGTAAAACACAACATGAATGGTAAAGTTATGAGCCTTGATGTTTTCCTTTATATTCCTTTAGGCTACATTTTATAAGCCAAATAAACATTTTACTCAGACTTTGCTTCACTACAGCACTTTTATACTTACCATTATGTAGTACCCACATGCGGTCCAAAACGCAGTTAAAATGTTATAATTTTGTGAGGTCCACTAAAAAATACTACAACTAAACACATGCCATAACATCATATGGTTGTTAAAAGAGTTTTTTGGGTTTAAAATAGAAAATGCAGTGAAGGGGTGCCTTTATTTAGCATAATGCTAATCAAGTATAATGTTATGTTAATTATGGTCTCAGGAAACTTAGCAGAAATGCTTGTTAGCATATACAAATAGGTTTGGACTGACATGCTGCCCTCCAAGCAACAACTAAAGCACAAAGTGGAGAACAAAACTGATAGGAAATGGATGTTAATGAGTCTGACTCTTTATGTCACAAAAACTCAGTGAGATGCATAAAGTGGAAGAAAAACTTACAACTGCCGGGAAGGGCAAGAGAAAAGAGAACCAGAGCAAAAGGGGGGGAACTACATTCTATAATTAATTAAAAGATTTTCTTCAAGCTTTAATTCTTTCCTAACACATGTTAGAATGGCAGCATTTAAGGACATAAAAGCATGATTTTATATTTATTGCTAAAACAGGCAGGTTCTCTTCTCTCACTTCCACCCATTTCTTAGATCTCATGTGAGCCCAGCTGGCTCATTTTCCTCATACTTAAGACTACCCTGTATCACTTAGAAGCTTTCTTGAATATCTGCACTGTTATTTAGTATTTGGCAGTGAATATCCCACTGGCTGACGCATCCCACTATGATACTATCAAGATTTCTTTATCAAAAGGCAGGTTTTCCTCAACTTTACTTGAGTGTAGACGTGGAACACATGCCACACTTAATCGTGGTGGGAAAGGAAGAAAACCCCAGTGAACTCTTGACTTAAAATGTGACTCACTGTTAACACAGGGGTCACACACACTGACCAGTTGAAAAAAATACCCCCCTAAAAGCCTGTTTGTAATTCTCATAGCACTTTCCCACGAATATGAACTGAAAGGAAAAGAAAATACACTGCATATATATTTACTTTTACTACTTTTCTGTTTCAAACCTCCATTGTTATAGCAGGGAAACAAAATGCAGCATCTACAGTTAGAATATCCAGCTTTTCTTTCCAGATGATCAAGCTAAGCATAATGTTTAAAAAAACAAACAAAAAAAAATCTCTCGTTAATGCAACACAATGGATGCATCAGAACAAAACTATATGGAAGGAACTCTAAAGAAAAATCATCTTTCCACAAAACCTCCTCCCCTGTTAAAAGCCCCACGAACTTAATATAAGGATATAAAAGTACATCTTTTTAGTCAACTACAGTCACCATGGGAAAGAAGTTGCATTCAGATTGAACCTTTTGGTCAGATGATTTTCATCACCTTGAGAATACTGATTAAGCACAGTTTAACTTCAGTTATCCCCACAGCCAATGCAGACACCAGTGCAGAGTGATGCATTTTTCACTGGTGCACCTATCATTAACAGAACTCTCATCTCATGCTTGCAGCACAGGACATGAAAAAGGAAGGCAAAAAAGCACAAAGAAAAATGCCTTCAAGCTGAAACTTCTAAACACAGAGTAATTTTCCTTAGTGTATCTATACTTCTAAGTCCATTTCAAAGTACTGACTATGGCTGACACAGGGATCTAGTAAAGAGCGTTGCCTGAAGTCAGTGTTTGTGCACAAATACAACTCCATCACAAACCCTGCAAAGCAGCATGAACTGGTGTTTTTCTTGCAGAAGCAGAGGGAGAGGTATAAATCAGTGACAATACATCTTGTCTCCACAATACCGGGAGAATGTTGGCAGAATTTAACCAAAATGATATTTAGTGCTAACTCACACCTCTCTCACCTATACAACAAGTATTTCAGGAAGGTTATTGGTTGTTAGCACTTGCATGTTCCAAACAGATGAATTATGGTAAGGAACAGAGAAGTGAGGAGTAATGCAGAGTCACATTACAGACAATTCATGGCAGGTTTGGGAAAGACATAAGTCTCATAATTAGATGTCCTACCTATCAGCTAAAGTTGTCTTTCACTTAGAAACCATCAATTTCCTCCCAGTAAAAGGATCAGTTTCAAATACCATAAACTGCCACACTGCAGAAAAGAGAGAGCTGGCTCTGACAAATGTCATGCGCTTATAAAAATGTCATTTGGCATAGCAGCTGTAACGTTTTATACTTATAAGGTTGCTGTCCACATGTAATCTATATTAAAAAAAATTTAATGACTTACAAGGTTTTATCTGCCAACTGTATCAAGCTGGAATGATATCACTAGCATCCAATCAATCAGCATGCAGCTACTATTAAGATTTGGATAAATTTTGTAGCTTTACAGAAAACTAACCTTTTCAGTGTGTGAGGGACAGGCTTCCTAAGATTTGTTTTGTAACTACATTAAGCGTTCACTGAGATCTCTAACGCTGAAACAAAGACAGCTAAAGTCTTACCTTTTCAAAAGAAAATCAGTTCTTGAATATCCTTCATATGAACTCCTTACTTGGCTAATTAGCACAGCATCAAAAAGTAGATCTGACAGGCAAATGTACATGGTAGGTACAAGTAATGGATTCCAGATGAGATAAGGAGTCAGTACTGCCTCATTTCTAAATACACTAACTTCATTCTTATTACTATATTAAAGTGGTAAAACTGGAATCACTTTTCTAAATTGTTTTCCAAAGAATGTTAATTTCTACTAATCCTAAATGTTTTGAATAGTTAGGTTCTGGCAAAATATACATTCTTTTATACATATATATATATTTACACATCGGCAGATTTTGAATTTACATGATTAAAATTTCAATTCAGAGAGCTTTAAGTACAAAGATATCTCCCAGTTGTGGCAGTGCTCATGCCTCCACTTAAAGAATCAGTGTGAGGGAAACACAATAGCAGAAGAATGAACAAAAATGGACACCAAGTATCACTTATCATCTCTTTTTAGATCCTTTCTTTTTTTTTCTTCCAGCTCAGGGTTATAATTATTTTCACAGAATTATGCCTTTTTACAATCCTGACAGGTCTTCTATTTATGCAGCTTCTATAGAAACCCATACTCAGGATACATGTTAATTCTGCAGTGACTGTTTTGCATGCATGTGTAATAAACTTCAAACTCATGCATTCAACCCAATGGTGAATAAAAACATAGCATATCATGCAATATTTATATTTCTACTTCACAATTGTGGTTTTACTTATAAACAATTCAGTCTGATAATTAGTGTAACATTTAGGTTCTTCTTAGTTTTACAGTAGAGTGTTTTACATTTCCTTGCATGGAACAGCAGAAACTACCTTTATTAAAAAAAAATAAATTAGGTGAGGTACTGGAAGGAAGGTCTCCACCACTCCGTTTGGAAATGCAATGGCTTGGTTTGCCAACAAATTAAAAGAACCAATAAAGTTAAAAAAATCATGAGCTACTGACATTATTATATCTATTATTAAGCTGATCTGAAGTTTTATAAATATCTTCTGTGAGTTTCCTAGGAAACTCAGCTGACACTTAGTTTGACAAGCAATCTCTAAATTTTACATTATGCAAGCTGTGAACACAAAAGTACAGGTTTTAGATGTGCCTGCCAGTGCATGTGGGAACTATCAATAAGTATTATTCTCTTTAAAAACCATGGCAATTTGAGCAGCAGTAGCAGCTATATAAGAATTTCTGAAAAAGGATTCATAAATGCACAAATAAAGAGGAGGTAATAATACATGAAAATCCTTTCCTCACTGAATAAATCACTACACAGCTCTGTACAGATATTCTGACCCCACAAACAAAATGACAATTAAAAGAAAAATTGTGTCTTGAAAATGATATGATAGACAGAAAACTCATGCTATATTTGTAAATGTATTTTGACATCCACAGAATTGGAAAGATGAAGTGCTAAACCACAGATCAACACAACAAACTAAGCATTTTAATAAATCTTTGTCTACTTCAACCATCTTTAATGCTCTCACCTCAACATTTCAACGGCCTTGTATCAAAAAGGTGCCATAAAAACAAGAAATTGAACCCATGTCAAAATGCTTGTTTCTCTAGGAGAAAAAGGGAATGTAGCAAATCTTTAAGGCTTTAAGTTCTCAGAATGACGAATCTCAAAATTATCTTCTGGTAAGTTGCTGGGGTCTGCAAACCTTTACAATTCGGACAGACCATTAAGAGCTTTGCAAACTCCTCAGCCAGGCTCAAACCCTATATACACACACACACACACACATGAAACCATCCAGGACTAAGACTTTTAATTCCACTCTCCCTGGATTGCAGGAAGTCACAGGTGAGGCAGACATTTCGCAAGGAAAACACCTACCCCAAGTCCCTAGGGAGCTGAAATGCAAAAAAACTCCCCTATTTAAATAGTTTCTGTTGCAGTTCTCAGGGACAACATCAATATTTGAACATTCTCTCCCTCTTTTTTCCCCCATAAAATACCTTTTTATTTATTTTTTAATCGGCTAAGGAATTATAATCCAGTTAATTCTTCCTGCAACATTTGAAATAGGAAACTACGGATTTCTGGTTTCAAGAATACCTTAGGCTCCAAGCAAACTCACATGATTTTGACATATTTCTTGGCAATATAAAACATAAAGAAAGACAAAATAAAAAAAAAGCCCCCAGTAATATTCTAACCCCTAAACGATTCATTTTCCCAAGTCATTTGTTGAAAATATCAGCAGAAATTCCTCGGAAGACTTGGCAAAACTTAGAGGCTAGGGATTTTCCTGCCAAATTTAAATCATTACTCTATTTTAAATACAGCTTCCATGTGATAGAGGAGTATTTCCATTTTCTCCCTCCACACCACTCTGCAGTTGCTTCCCACCAGGAGCCATCAGGGGTATGAAGGCACAGCAGGTGAGAGTGAAAATGGAGAACCAGGCCTGTTTTGGATTCACCCTGGCTTACCGGTGCTATGCCACAGTTTTGAAGAACCGGTTGTTGCATAAGCTGTTGCGGAAGAAAATATCCACAACAAGCACACAAACACTAATGATGCTTCTGGAACCGGGTGCTGTCTTCGGAAGGGTTGGGAACACACGGATCGGTGATGCACTTGTCACCGGGTTTTGGCAGCTGCCAAGTTCCCCGTGTGCTCCCGGTGCTAAGAAGGCTCAGTTTCTCAAGCACCGCGACCCCACCCCTCGGTCCCTTCAGGCACGATGACACGGGAGGAAGCGGGAGGTGACGGCCGGGAGGGGGAGCCCTCTGCCCGGCCCGGATCCCGCTCCTGCTCCCGCTCTTCCCAGCCCGGCACCTTCTCCGGAGCGTGACCCTCTGCAGGAGTCTCGCCGTGAGGCTTTTGCTCAAATACCGGTGAATTTAACAATGATCTCCTGAATTTAACAAAGATCTCCTGAATTTCCCTTGCTTATCTTTTTTTTTTTTTTTTTTTTTTTTTTTTTCTTTTTTTCCCCTTTTTTCCCAGTTTTCACTCCCTTACTGCCCCACGGCTTGGCAGCCTCCCAGCAGACCTCACGCTGTGCTGCCCAGAGCTGGCAAACGGTTCCGTGGGGATGACCAAAAAAAAGGGTGGGATTTATCCACAGAAACGCACCATTGCCCACCCACAACTCACAACTGTTGTGTCCTGTTGTGCCAGGAGACAAAAAGGTTAAACAGGAGACCAAGAGGGGAGAGCAAAGTACAGTCACGCCTGAAACCCGCAGCTCGTTAGCCGCCCAGGGAAGTTGGAGGATCTGTGGTGCAAAGCCTCTGGCCAGTCCTCTGCTCTGGCGAGGGGGGATGCTGCAGTTTAAGGCAATACGCAGACAGGACTGTACATCCTGGGCTGTACAACCTTCGGCAAAGCCATGCGTTTTCCCCACAGCAGCACCAGCTGCTGAGCTTGCTTCAGTGGGAGAGTGGCAACAGGACTGGGAAGGGTGTTGGGCCACCAATGGTGATCTCTCCTAGACACTCCAGCAACGGTACTTTGTTGTCCCGGTGTCTGTACCACCTGCTGGTGGCATGAGCATCTCGACAGGGAAGTGTATCACCTGTCCTTTTTGGTCAGCCCCCGCCACAGCTGCTGCCAGCTGTGGCCCCAGCCATCATGAAGCCATCAAGAGCGCAGCCACCGTGAGATGCTTTACCAGTATCACCAAAAACATGTGCCCCACTAATCACATGAAGTGGGAAACTCCAGTTTAAACCCTATTTACATATGACAACTTTGACCAAGACATTAAAAGCAAAGACAGATAAGGACGGTTGCAACCAAGGCCTTGTATACCATTCATGAGGCCACCCTCTCCCACAAGGAGCCAGACTGCTGGCGGCAGTCAGGGGCACATTTGGCGAGGATAAAGAAAGACGGCTAAAATCTGTAGTTTCCCTGGTCTATGGGTTTGGTTAAGGGAGTTTCCTAGCAGGCATTCATTTTAACCTCACTTTCCCCACCACTAAGTATGTATTCAGCATGTACTGCAGAACATCTCCAAGCTTCACAAGCTTTGGCATGTGTCCAGCTATTAACTTAAACAAATGCACAAATAGTTCAACTGCATTAAATGTTTCAGATATATGAGTAAACCTCCCTTTCTGCTTAATAATAGCAATCTCATTTTTAATTGAAAATACACAAACTAAACTAAAAACTGAATAAACAGCATGACTTCCATAACTGCTTGCCCCCACTAGTTCCCTAAATTCGTTAAGAAGCAGTGTGAATTTTGGGAAATGCATTTCTTCCTTCTAAATTTAGCAAACTAACCACTTTTTGGCTTAGCAGATGTTTTTGCTTTCCGAGTGAGAGGCCTATGGGGATCATCATTAACCCTCTTCTTAACATAAACACTGACTAAGACTTAGATCTGGAAAACTATAACTCATACAAAAAGGTTAACAGGCTCCAGCAGAAATGAGACTCATCATCTGCAACTTCTGCCACATGGGATCTCAGAGAAGAGGGAAGAAGACAGGCGAAGAGAGAAGGAAGAAGAAAGGTAATTTATTTACTTGTTTTAAAAAGGACATTATTTTTCTATTGCGTGTGATCAGACATTTTATTCCCAGAGGTGCAAGTGGTGGAGCTGCTGCAAAACAGACTAAGAATGAAGCACTGATCACATCTGAGTCCTAGACTGGCATATGCAGACCCTCCTTCTGACCACGTTTATACCAGCTTGAATCCACTGAATTCAGTACACTTTCTTCTTCCTTCTAAGAGGACAGTCCTAGGCAGACAATTGTTATATGCATATTGATACACCAATGGACTGTTTATATAGACACAGATTTGAGTTCTGTAATGTAAAAGCTACACAGAGCACATTCTGCAATTATAAGTGCAATTTTGTAAATAGGACCAAAAGATAACCTGAAAACAGAAAGCTCATATTGCAGTATTCAGAGAGATCTGGATCCTGACTGCTTTGTGAGCTGATGTATGGAAGATTAGGATCCCTTTATCCACTGTCTGAAAGAAACAACTGTTTAACATCTTCCAGCAACTACACAAACTGGTGCTGGAAGGGAAGCTGAGAATACCTAAAACATCAGATGAGACAGAATGCAGCCATCCCATCAGGACCTGGAGAATGTGCTTTTACACAGAATGATAGATCAAACCCTTGGTTTTACATCCCACTAATGAAAGTGCATAGAAGATCTCACCTCCACCTCTTCTGGTGAATTCTTCAAAAAGAACCTGGACTTCTATGTTTTATGAAAGAGATGTTCAGACTATGAGAAAAAGTCTTGATAATACTCAAAGCCATAAAATGCATCAGGTTTACAAGCACCATCTACATACCACAAGGGTGCCAGGAGATGTCAAAAGTTAACAAAATGTATTTTCACTAGATGTTGCCAACAGAGCTTCCTCTGTTGCTTAAAAGTTTATCTTGCTGTCATAATGAAAAATTTATTTCAGTGCAACTTACACATTCTAGTCAATCGTTTTGTTTTCAAATATGGTTGCACTGTAGATATTCTCTTACTGTACACAAATCCACCAAGTGCTGTGAGCCCTGAAGAACGCCAAATCCAGGTTAGAAACAGCGCTGGTTTTTGGAAATTAAAGATCACTTACTACGGTGGAAGTGGAATAATAAGTCTGTTATGGTGATTGCCAGAAAGCAAAAACCAGTTTGACTGGAGTTTTCTATAGGAGGTTGATAAAAGAGAAGGCAAAAAAATCCCCAAACAGGAGAAGCAAAGGTAACAAAACACAGACTGAAAAGGAAGTCACGAGAAGTTTGTGTTTACCTGTGGCGCCAGTCCAAGCTCAGTGCAAGAGTACTTGCTGCCAAGAGTTCTCATGTCTAAAAGTCAAACCACATGATTAAAAAAGAAGATGCTAATACCTCCCAGAAAACACAGATGAAGAAAAGTGAATTCTTCAGGGTGGTGAATGCTCCTGGCCAGGAAAAGCACACATGCATGTTTATTACTGTTTTTAGATCTGTGCATTTTTGGTGACACACAAATGAAAGGAACAGAGTATTAAAATCCTGAGGAAAATAAGAGTGTATCTGGAAAATAAGAGTGTATCTGTTTGCTTTCACCTATCATGTGTTTATATGACCCAAAGAATTGACATGTCTGGAGTCCTAGTGAGTGGTGGGGTTAAACAAGAGAACTGGCACTGGTTTCAAAGTTAAACATTTGGATCACAGGACCAGCTCTCATGAGAACATCTTGGAGGCTCCAAGACAGAGACAGGATCTAGAGTTCCTATAGATAACTACCATTTGAGGAATATGAGGGATCCAAACACCCATCTTACCAGAGAAGAAGCTTTCTAGGATTGCATGTAAAACGTGAAGTATGTCATCAGTGCAAACCAAGAAAACTGAAACATTTTTCTATGAGAAAGTCAGGAAGGTGATCAGCTTCCTGCACAGTGGGAGAAAAGAGACTGTTAATGCTGATCTTGCAGAACACCTGGTACAATTTCTTTTTCCGTACTGTAGTTTATGAAGTGTGGTAGCAGATCATTTCTCTCCTTAATCCTCATCCCAGCTCTAACACTGCACTTTTACCTTGTGTGAAGGACATGCTTCACAAAAGGCAAGGGTCATGCTGGACACAAACTCTATGAGCAACCCTTCGATGTGCAGGGCTGCTGTGTGGTTCACCAGCATATTCTCAGAGTTATGGGAATGGGATATTACCTTGTCAGTGTTCAAGGCAAGAAAACTTAGATAGCAGGGCAAAAATTAATGACTTGGGAGCTAAAGGACAGCACAATGATGAGGACTGACATCCTTCCAGCAGTTCCAGAACATTTAACCCCGTAACACCCAAGAGGACCACTTCACTCATCATTTAGCAGTAGATCTCTTGCCTTCCCTTCAGCAGAGCAAAGAGACATGGTAACTGTTCACCTTCAACGGGAGGGACTCAAAGCGTGCTCCTCCCAAACTTCTTCTTGCCATGCACCAGAATTTATTTGGGCTTCCCTAATTGTGGACTAGAGCAGGCAGGTTATCCTTCTTATTCCCATGTACAACATACTTAGGAGCAGTTAATGAAAAACAGTATCAAGTAAATACCTGTATATGATCATCTGCCTTAGAAATTAGCAGGTGAAAGAAAGAACATCAAGCAGAGGACTAGCAGTGCTAGACATAACCACTGCAGTCAAAAAGAAAATTCCTGTATCTTTACAAATGCTGCTGCTGAGATGTTTTTGTTATATCACCATTATCCTGCCCATTTTAGAACAGGATATATTTAACCACTGAATGTATTCAAGCAATTGGTCACACCACCTACGGCTCGGCTGCATGATTACCTCGGGTAGCTGGAGGAAGGCATGGAGCTGAAGCCAGAAGATGAACTGTTACTACAAAAAATGGAAGGAGAATGATGTAGTGACCACATCCAATGTGCTAATAATAGGCCTAATTCCATTTAACAACTATTTAAACAAAATAAGGGGTTCTAAAACTTAGTGTTAAAAACTAGCCCTACAACCCTGCTACCTGTACGTTTGAAACTAAGTCACATTACCACTGTTTACTATTAACACAGCATTTTGTGAAAAGCATTCCTAACGCTGCACTCTCTGTATGTTTCTTTACATTACCAACAATTTTCCTTTGACTTTTTCAGTGTACAGAGCATTTGTACTATTAAAACAACAACACAATGAGTTGGGTTTGAGGAATGAGGAAAATAATTACGCAACAACCTGATTATGTCCTGCTTCAAGTTACTTTAAAGATTAGGTTACACTCCTGTTTTTTATCTCTCTACCCTGTACCCACCAGGCGGTTGTCATTTCAGAGGTTCGGTTTACAAAAAACTGGAGCAAAGAGCCCTAGGTTTGTGGCTAACAGAGAAGTTGGCACCAAAGGCAATCCTTGCTGCTCCCTGCATGGACTCTGTGCTGAGATGCTGTCTGCCAGTGCCAGCACACCATCTAGGACCCAAGGCAGGAGAGCTAGAAGAAGGAGGGGGCTGAGCAGCACTGGACATGCTGTGCTAGTGCTGCAATACCACAGTGGTGGCTGAACCAGCCTGGGGACCCGTGTGGATCCACCTGGGAGTCTGGCAGCTGCAGCTCCTTGTAGGATGGTGACCACCATCACCAGCCCTTAGGGAATGATGGTGCTACTGTGAGAACAACTTCAGCCTTCATAGCTGAAAAGTCACCCCGCCACTTCCTAGGAGCTATTGCTTTGTATCATGCTCACATCTGCAAGGAAGGGCAGAAACTTGATAAAAGCTAATTTTATCAAAAAAATCCACCAAGGCCAACTTTTAACCCTGGACAACTTCTAAAACTCCTAACAACAGGCACCGAGGAGGAAGTTGAACTTCCCAATTTGTCTGCTCCACCCATACAGTTAGTGGAAAAAACATGGAAGATTTATGCAATAGCAGCTGGAGAAGTCTGAAAAGGAATATATAAATAAGGCATAAATGTCAGAAACCCAAAGCCACTTGTCAGTTCAAATCAAAACGTTGTCTTTTCTCTCTTTTTTTTCTTCTGAAGAGAAGATTAAAAATACCATTCTCAGCTTGCACGTAACCTGTGGTAATGAAAACCAGGAATCATTTGTTCTCTAAATATGGAACCACCACTTTGTGTTTATGTAATGATTTATAGCTGGCGATATACAGGCAGGTCATCCTGCGGTCAGGCTGTGAGGGCAGGTGCAAGTTTTGTATTTTCAGGGAGAAAAGTAGATGCATTTTTAATCCTTTTTCATTTTCTTTCTTTCTCATTATCAAATGTGAGCCCTCCTAGAACAATAAACTCCTTGCAGGTTATCTTTTTCCCGCCCAACTGTGTGACGCTGGGATATGCACTGAGAAGTAACGTGCCCAGCACCTGTCCTGAGGGCAAGAATGACTTTTGTGATGGCCTCTAAGGATCTGACCTTCTTTCACAGAAAGTCCAAATTAAACCAAATTCTAATATGAAAGTTCTTCATACTATTGCTTGGGAGAGTGAGTGCCCTCAGGAGGTAGAGCCAGGAGGATCTAAAGTAGGGTGTGAAGAAGAGTAAGGACCTTTCACTTTAGTCTCTGGGATCTTGGCTCTGCAATGAGATTAAACTCTCAATCACACAGAGTTGGACATTTTTCAAACAATAAATCCAGGAAGCTTCACTAAGTGATACCAGAACTAAACTGCAAAGTTACAGACAAAGCTGCAGCCCTGTGCAAAGGAGTAGAATGCCTTTGCCCAGTACCTAAAAACTGAATTTTTAAATTAATGGTACAGTATTTTTAAAAATGTTCTTCCCTCCTCCACAAAACTTTTCTCCAAAAGGGTTTTCAATAATAAGGTGCAGTTCAGTGCAAATAGAGTGAGGATAAATTAGGGACTAGATATTTTATTAAAATCATCACAGAAACAGAATCAAGCCACAAAGTTTTGTTGTTGTTTGGTTTTTCTACTTCCAATTAAATAGGATTTCTGATCCCAAATACCAGAGCACAGGTATGGCAGCCAAATCTGCAAGCATTTATTTTAATCAAATAAACACACAGATAATTGCTAATCTTATAATCCCCTCAAATTGTTAGTAACCTCCTTAATTAGATTACACATAATCCAGTCCTAACACCAGCAGTGTAAGTACTGATCTCTTGCCCTTAACAAATGTCTGCATTGCAACAGCGTATGACACATGAGACATCAAAGCAACCAAAGTTTACACTTCCTTCAGAAAAATAATTGCTTTGCAGTGCACTACCTTGCTTTGGCACCATTGACAAAAATTTTACGTAAATACAAAAAGTACAGGTTTACAACACAACAGTGATGATATTTTGAAAGCAAAAGCCATTCTTTAACGCAGCAGATGCTGATACTTTATCAATTTTACAAGATGCCCTTTTGAGAAGGTCTCAGTGTCACTCATACTCAAAAAGCGAAAAATAATAATACTCGCATTTTAAGGAACCGTTTCTGACTGTGGTCTTTAAATTCCAGTATTTTTTAAAGTATTTCTAATATCTTGAAAATCCTCTAACAAGTGGAAAACAAATGAGGAAATGTAAGTAATAAACAATCACACGTCTTTAAGACATACATTTTCATTTACTGGTTATGTGTTGGATCTGGGGCTGCTCTGACCTAAATTCAGCTCAAGCACTGCAACGCACTTCTGAGCAGATTTGGTGTCAAAACATTACGTGGACAAAAGCCAAATTACAGAAGTGAGAAAATGGGGTTGTTTCCAAATGGTTTTTATGCCTTTTGCTTATGTTTCTTCCCACCTCAGCACTGGGAGACTGTATGATGGGTTGTACCACGATACTTTGTGGATGTCCCAGGCCACCTCTGCCCCTCTAGACAAGACACAGCCATTATGTAGACTCACAGCCCATGCCACTAGGAAAGTAATGATGACCAGTAGGATCTAAAGGAGTAATCTGAAGCATACTAAAAGTGCACTGAAAAACTGCTGACCTTTTCTTCAAAACCGACAGCAGTCAGAGCAAATGTAGATAAAATAAACACAAACAAATGGCAAGATATTCTGACTAGAAGACAGCTTTGTACTTCTCTGCATTATTTTTTTTCTTTTGTCAGAATGATTGAATATTTCAGATACACAGAGGGACTAAGTTCAGTGCAAGAAAAGCTCTCCCTTGGAATTCAATGGATCAGCAGCTCATGCGCTTTTTTAGAAGTTCAGCAATCTATGAAAAATTTTGGATGTCTGGAGCCTGAACGAAGGTTTTTCCCTAAAAGCAAATGAAGGCCCTGCTCTTTGCTCATTGCAGCCCAACTCCAAACACTGCAGAACTACTGTCCGACAGCACGTGACATCGCATGGCATGTCTCTGTACTCAGAAAGTACAGAAGTGGCTTTTTATTCTGGGGAATCATTACACCTATGCCATTCTCCACAAGACTAATTATCTTGCTATTAAGAGTAACCTGTAACTTTTCTAAAATCCAGCTTTAGATACAGATTGTTAGCCCTCTCTTGTATCTTTCAAGTAGCACGCTTAACACAGGATGCAATAAATGTAACAAATAACACCACTTAACAGTGGTTTTCCCTGCACATGACCTAAGGGAACCATCAGCATACACCAGCACTGACAGGTCTTCTGCAACTGGGAACAAGCCACGCTCCATTCTTTACCTCCTAGTGTGGTATGTTATCTTTTAAATACTTCTCCTCATTACAACGTGGATGATCCTATGAGGACACTGGAACAAAGACACAACTTAGGTCACTTTCTAGGCAGTGCCTGCTGTCTGTCTGTAACTGCCATGGGCAGTATCATTTGCCACCAACCCAGGGTGTGGCTGAGGGGGCTCCAGGCCACTCACTGCTTTATAAAGCAAGACCTGCACACTGATTTGTTGAAACAACTACAAAAGCTAGTACCATGCTTAGGCCATGATTTGCCATCATTAATGCCAGCTTGTCTTTTGAGAGAACAGCCACACAAGTGCTAGGAGGTATTGTCAATTATGCATGCAAAATCTGTTTTCCAATGCATTTGACAGTCTTCAGTTCACCTTATAATGTTTTCTGTTCTGGCAAGGAATACTACATCATGCAACACCCATGTTCTGCTTAATTATAGGAGGAGAATAAAAAAAGGGTCAGAAAAATAAATTAAGCTATAGGAACTCAGTCCTTTACCTCCCTGCCCCACCTGTATTCCTTAAAAAAGTGTTATTAAGATAAAATTTGCTTGCACTGAGAATCTGAATGACTATGGTCTTTAAATATGACAGAGGAGAAAGGTGCCTGGAAGAAGAACACAGGAGAACAGCACTAGTGATGCAACTAGACTTTTCTGTATTTACTGCTTCAAACACAACTATACCGATTATCACCAGAAATCTGGTAATAAGCTGGCTACAATTAAGATTTAGCATAGATACCACACAGACAGTGAATGTCAAAGACATGCCCATGCATGACACTGAAAGCACAATTCAGTACAATGAGGGATATGAAGTAAAGTTTTAAAAAGGAGCCAGTGCATTGTGGCATCATTATTTCTACTGAAATGACTAAAGTTGTTAAGATAAGGAATGGAATGAAAGATATAGTGAGGAAACAATGATTTAATATTAATAGATAAAAATAATATTGCTAAACTACACCCAACTGAGAAAATTCATTATGACATGACATGAAATACATATGTAGCATTTTGAAGGGAAAAAAATGCATTTCATATAAACCCACAACCAACAATTTTAAGCAGTGTTTATTCTCTGTTAATAAACCCATTAGGATTAGCACCGAATCTAAGCAAGATATATTTTATTCTAACTATCCCCAGAATATATATTGAAGTGATCAGGACTGCCCCAACTAGCCACACAACATGTTTAGAATTTTTAAGATATACACTGATACACATCTGTACTGGCGTTGAAGAGCTTCATTCTGTTTTTTACATCATCTACTGAGCATCTGAAGGAACATCTCAGAATGCAGCAGGCCAAAGAAAACTGTGGAAGGAGCAATTTAGATAGAAATATATCAAAATTGAGGCCATAAAAGAAGGAAATGTTTGCTTCTTTATAGTAGAAAAGAAATTCCATCTGGTTAGGCTGTGGGTTTTTCCTTGTAGAAATTAAACAGGAAATTAATTTCTCCCCTTTCCCCTCTTATAAAAGCAAGGCATTTTCACTTATGATGCCAAAAGCTTGATATTTGTAGATTTGTCTGCCATCAGTCATTAATCAGCCTCACATAGTTTATAGGTAGAAGGATATTTCCTGACAGATACAGAAAACAGATTTAGAACCAAAGCTGAAAATTATATAAAGACAGATATATAGCTACACATCTTAGCACCCTGGAGTACATTTCCAAAAATATACTAGTCAAATGGTTATCTTCCTAAAAAAGCTGATTGCATAAGCATAATTACACTAAACACAAGTACCTGCACTATCTCTCTGCATGTTATAAATAGTTCAAAGTTACATTACACAGTCTTATTCTAAAATGCTATTGTTCTAAGTTCATGCTTTCTCTCACAATCCTTTCAAAAAAGGCCCCCAGCTCTCACTGCTAGCTCAAGTACTATTTTCTGCCATTGCTATATAACTTGTCAGAATCCAAATATACTATTTCCCCCTTGCAACCCACACTCATTATCCAAAGAAAAAATTCAGCAATTAAGAAAGTTGCTTGATCGTATCACTCTTTCTGTACTACTGGCCAGGATTCCTCTACTTCCTTACGGAGTCTTAAATTTGTAACTCAATAACATTTGTCATCTTGGAAAAAAACAGCTGAGAGAGGTGTATATTTCAGAATTCAATTTATTCAAGTCATGAGGCAAGATCCTTTTCAGAGACCTTAAGATGAAACCACTAGAAGGATCTGCAAAAACCTCCTGCCAAGTACTAGCTCAAGGAAGCACTACCTGTAGGATGCACATGGAGGTGAGAACGCTGGGTTTTTTTTCCTCCTGTCTTGCTTTGTGACATAAAATCCCATTTACTGAATTTGTGCAAAAAGGACCTAATCTCAGCTTAGTAACAAGTAGAAAGTAAGCATAAAAGGCACTTCTAAGAGGAAGGAGACGAACTGTCTGTGCCAAGCATTGCCATGTAGTACTGTGTATCAGTGCCAACGCCACCACTCAGACAACCAGCACTGTAAACAACACAAAATAGAATTTTTCACCAAGTGGTTAAATCCTTCAGAGATAGGCAGCTGGCTGATACAAACTCCAATTTTAATTCATCTGTCATTTAAGGGTTAAAACCAGGGGGCAAATCTAACCCCAAGGGGGAAGTCCTTTGTCAGCAAGAGCAGTTTTGCTGTATGACACAAGCATGACAACGCTGTGGGAGGGGACCTTTTGCATGACGTTTTGCTGACAGCACAGGCTTTGCTTAGAAACAGGGTACAGATGAGCTGTAGTTTGTACTGATGATTACAATCCAGATAATATCACCTCCTTGGCTACACTTCTGCATGTTGCATACAAAGTATGCAATTCTTCCCATATACAGTATAGAATAATGAACATAATTAAAAGCAAACCAGCTGAAATTACTTAAAGTTACTGAAATAACTACATATTTCTGAGAAAACACAAAAGAGACTCAAACAAAAGACAATCTACAACAGCAAAAAAACACCTGTATGCTTTACTTAATAATTTTACACAAAATAAGGGTATTTCTGCTTCCTGTTGGGTATTTGTAACGAAGTTTATTTAATGTTTAATCCCATAGGGACAGACTTCTTTTTGTCCTTCATGTAGCTTATGAAACAGGTGTCTACTCATGTTTCAGATACTGGAGGAATTAAGTGATTTGTTGGGGTGGTCAGGCACTGGAATAGGTTGCCCAGGGAAGTGATGGAGTCACCACCCTTGGAGGTGCTCAGGAGGCATCTGGACCTGGCGCTGGGTGATACAGTTTAGCGGTTACAGTGATAGTGCTGGGTGGATGGTTGGACTTGATGACTTTAAAGGTCTCCTCCAACCTTGATGATTTTATGACTCTAACACACAGCTATGAGCTTATTCTACTCCAAGTGAAATTAATGCAGCAACCTGACCTTCTTCCCTAGAATGAACTCAAGCACACTTTGCAATTTACCTTTGAAGGTCAGCAAGGTGTGTGGAGGCTCCTAAATACATCCCATTTGAAGAACAAGTAAGAGGGGGTTTCCAAATGTGTTAAGAAATGTAAGATTATTAAACTCCAGTATCAATATTTCAAATTATAAGAGTTGAGAATAATGGTGCAAGATTTATCAGGCAGCTAGAAACGAAAAAAGAAAAAGAGATAAATAAAGAAGTGGAAATGCTGAAATAGAACTTATGAAACTCAGATTATAGAAAAAAAAAGACACGCACAGGATAGGTGCAAAACTATGTGTATGAGAAAATTATATCTCAGACATTATCTTCATGGTGATCCACAGGCAAACAAACATCTACTGAAATTTAAATTAGCCAGCTCAATTATGGATAGCAATATTTCTGCTATGTCAAGGCTTCAGCACTTGAGCCTTGTATTTTAGAAACTTGGCTATATTTAAGCTTCTTTTCTTCTGCACAGGTGCCCAGATAGGCTGCAATTGCACCTGTAGTCTGTGTCAAAAGACTCAAAGGGCCTGAAAAGAAGCTTGCAAGAGAAGAAATCCAGAAAAAAACTTCTGAAATACATACAACAGTGGAAAGTTAAGTTTCCCATATAGCAGCTTCTTTACCAGAGACTGTGGAACAAGAAAATCACAGCTACTACAAGATGTTTACAAATATTATGTCCTTGCAAAGGTTTTGCAACTATATATAACAACGCAAGCTTTAATCTAAAGTTGTATTTAATTGACTATGTAATTAAAACAGTTTTACAAGCCAAAGGTAATTTAAGCACTCATATGTTAACTCAGCATAATTTTAAAGAAATCTTCTTCCTTTACAATTATATTGCTGTATGTTAATATGATGGCTTTTAATAGGTTTTTTATTTACATACGTCATAACTGACCCACTGAAAGACTGTATCCCAGTGAAGTGGCATCTGTTCTAAGTTCCCCTGTAGCGAGCAGATTCACAGCAACTATTACTCTAACTTGCAATTTTTTTTTGCATCACTAAGAGCTCAATGCAATTACTTCCTAAGTGTGCCATCTCTGCTCTATGCTTCATTCAGTAAAATCTGTTTTATAGATGTTTTAGTGGTGAGCTGAGCTGCAGAAGCTATAATTTGTGAGCTGGATGTGACGTACAGCTTGGTTTCATGATGCCTTGCAGGCACACCGATTTATTTATTTTGCTTATTACTGATAACAGTGAGGTGTGTGTTTGAAAGGCCGACACGGCATCTAGAGAGCAGGAGATTCCCCACCCTTGCTGCCTGCCTTGGTTTCCTCCCAGGGTTGGGACAGGAAATGCGGTGGTTGCAATACAAGCAACTCCCAGCCCTTCATAAGCAGCGTCAGCACTGCAAAGGCTACTAAGTTTGGCCACAAACACGTAGGTGATTACTAAGTTGTGTTTAAGTGAGGCAGATCTGCTAGGAATAAGCAGCAAGTTATTTGTTACAGAAAGCAGAACATCTTTTGCTAGCATCGGTAAATTCACAATTAGCTCCTACTCTACAAATTCTGATTTTCTGAGACCTAAAAACACTACAGAAATTCAAGCTGAAGACAAACTACTTTCCCGTGATTTATAGTTAGTTGAGGCCATTCTTGTAAAATCAGATGTGAGAATGTGTTTGCAGTTTGCATTTTGAAGGGGAAGAGGTAGGTACTGGAGTAAAGAGTAAGGAGTAAGGAGGCAGTGTCTGTGCAAGAGAACTGTGTGACAGGAAGCAAGTTCAGGGGTTTATTTAGAGATATTCATGGCCATATCTTCTTGTATCTTATGGTAAGGCAGCATGAGACACTTGGATTCTCAAATCATGCAGCAATCGCAGATTTTGAGTTCAGCTGGACACTTCCTTGGTTTGGCTATAGGCATTTGAAAACATTTATTTATTACCAAAAGAAAAGCTATTGCCTTTTTTTTTATTTATTTACATAAAGCGATAATTTCTATAAAATATTTTTGCTATCCTTGAATAAGAGAATGTTGAACACACGGATTCTGGTGCAAAAAAATCAAACTAATTTCCTTAAAAAAAAAGAAGCTAATGTGTATACAACATTCTTTTACAATATACTCTTTCTACTCTTTGTTTCTTAGCTTTTCCTACTCCCAACATTACATTCTGTATTGTTTTTGTTTTTTCTTGGCTGCAACTTCCCTAAAACATATTGGCTAAACCAAAATGTATAGCCAGTGGATCAGACAAGGTTACAGCTCCTCTTTGACTATTACATTCACAATTTCAAGAAGAATCCCAGCACCTATACAGCACTTGTGCCATGTCTGAGGTGCCTAAGAGCTCACCCATATCATTGTTCTTTCCAAACCCAGGTGTTAGCTTGAGGCCCAGGGGGAAAGTCTGGTCAGGAGCAGCAGGGAAGTAACAAGAAGGACTCAAGAGTTCTTTTGTGCCAGTGCTGACACAACTGGCATTAATGTTTGCATTTGTCTTGGTGTGCCTATTGTGTATTAATCTCATCTAGCCCTTTTTTTGCATAGGCTGCTATTGTAGGGAAATCGTATTATTCAGCTTAAGCTGACATCCTTTCCCCTAAGTCACTTTTTCACAGCTATTTGCATTTACTGTAAGAGGAACAATCACTCTCCCATTTCCCAGGCTCCTGAAGGAGAAACCCAAACAAATTCAAGCCCTGTAGTTCATTAAAATACATACACCTGCAAGAGGATCAACAAAGGATGCATCACCTGAACAGATGGTTTTCAGGAAGAAGGGAAACAGCCTGCTTTTTTTTTTTTTTTAACTACCAATTGAAATGAAAATTTTCAACACATTTTTTAACCTTCATAAAGGCTGTGTCTCAACTGCTTGAGTAATAATAAGCTGATGCTATAGACTGACCCCGGGCTTTCATGGCCTTTGCAATGATTTTAAGACAGACAGTCTTGAAATTACTGAGTTAAAATCCATTTGTGCCTCCAATAGCATGAGGATATATGGAAACCAAAGTAAACGAAGTAAAAAGTTAATCTTTGAAAGGTTCAGTGAGTATTTACTTAGGTTAATGTATAATTTCTGAGGACAGATGCATTTCATGCAAAAAAAAAAAATCCACGAAATAGTAAAAATACTAATTATGAATGCAAAACCTCACAGAGGAATATGCCAACCCAATTCACGTGTAAGAGTAAAGTATTTACTCACTTCTGCTTGCTGAAAAGCAACATCTCACATGCTGTAAAGCAGTGCTTTCACAGCAAGGACATCCCCTATGCAGTGGCTCTGCAGACAGATGCATCTGCTTTTGCTATGCTTATGTATCTTTAGGCAACAATTACACTTGATAAAAGATATAGAGAAAATGTCTAAAAAAAAAAATAAAATGTCTAAATAAATCGCCTAATGGTAAAGACTGCATTGAGTGAGACAATGGGACATCAGGAAACATGGAATTCTTATTAGGCTCCCATGTTTGCAAAATAGGAAAATCTCCTAAGAAACACAGTCAGTGCATTTGCTTCTCGCATGCGGCTTTGATTTGGGTTCTTTCGGTACCTGAAGCTTGTTTTTTGACAGCGCCCTTGTTTTGTTTACAGCCCATTGCTGGGATACTCCCTTTGATTCAGCCTGACACACGTGACGCTCCGCCAGCTTCTGTTCTGCAGTGCTGCTGCTGCTGCACTAAAAATAGCTTCCGCTTGCTTTGGCTCCACATCTAATTTATGGAAACTCACAGAAAAAAAAGGCCCCTGTTAGTGGGTGAGCGACGTACGATTCTACAGCTCGTGCTGTTAATCTCACTTGGCCTCCTGAAATGCATTGCTGACAATTTAAAATTTAAGCCTGCAGTTAATGGTGATTAGGGGGATGGAAGATAATGCTTAATATGTTTAACTTACTTTTAAGGTACTTTAATGATAACTTAAATGAAAAGTTCAGGGAGTTGGAATATGTAGGTAAAAGTGCCTAGAATTTAGAATAGAAATTTGTAAAGGGATACTAGTGCCTGCACTTGTTTGGGGAAAGTGCCATACAGATTCTTTAATTAGTTTACAAATTACAGTAAAATTACAAACCTCCTGTTTGCTATAACAGCTTTCAGATGTTCTATACAAACTTCTTCATTGTGCCATAAAAGTAATCATGTAAATATGTCCTTGAAGAGATGCTGATTTTACAAACTTTGCCACAAAACCTAACTCTGTCTTAAACAACACTTCGCAACAACATAAATCCGAAATGCATCTTTCTTTGAAAAAAATCAAAGTTTAAGTTAAAATTCAAAATCAAATAAGTTCAAGAAAGTGGTTATATTTCTTTCTACAAAAGAAGGGTTTTAAATTTTCTAAAGAAGAATTTTTTGGATGTTCATTCATAGCAGTGTCTACGAGTGTCACCAGTTGAGCTGGAGTTACTTTCAAGGGAAAACCAAACCAGAAACAGGGGTGGCAAAAGTCTGGTATCTGTATTAACGCACTATTTGTTAAACAGCTTAAATCTAAGAAGAGAACAACACTGAAGTAATGAATAAAAATTCCAAAACTGAAAAGGAAGGCCTGTTTTTAAAGTTTTTAGAGTGAGTAATGATGGCAATAGGGAAATTTGGATTCAGATTTTATTTTAGATAGAATTATTAAGTTAAGGAAAACTGGCTATCAGCAGCTGAAGCAGAAAGAGATTTCAAGGCTTTATTCTTGTAAAAACTAGCAAATAAACTGTCTGGCTTTGTCCCGGCATAAATTTAGCTATCTGTTTGCAAGCTATCAATTTTAGGATTGGTATCTAAACTGTTATCCAAGTAGGGACATTACTTAGCAACTACCACGGCTAAAAAGGAATTTTCATAAGTCTCAAGAGAGGTTATGAGTTATTGACCAAAAAATTCCAACAGAATCCTGAAACCAGTTTAGGCTGGCTACAGTTAGCTGCTTATGAGTTACATGACTAAGTAATGGTCACAGTGAGTCTATATCAACCTATTTATGTAAAAAATACTGTGTTGTTTTACCATTGAAAGGACTTTAATTGAACAGACAATTATTGACTTCAATAAATCTTTTTACGCAAACCCTTTCTTTTTACATCCTGCAATGCTGAGGAGAGGAAAGGACAAACAAAACCCGTTACATGAAAAAGGGTACAGTCTAAGAGAAGAATGAAAAACAACAGCTCTGCAGCAGAGTTTTTGTATGCAACTGTGTGTGATGGAGAGGAAGAAAGCAAGGAAATGGTATGATTTAATGCTCGCAGGAGTGTCATTTTCCTTTTTACCCTAAACACTGATTAATTTTATTTTCAAGGAGTTCAAAACCAGAGCTTTAAAAGCCCCTTTTTCTTTTTTTTTTTTTTTTTTTTTAATCTGGGGCATATAAACATGAAATTCTGTTTACATTCTTAATTATAAACATGTATTGAAAATCCTTGGTCTTTCTCCAACCCCAAATCAGTTTTATAGCATTCAAATCAATGTTTACAGTCTGGCACTTGTTGCCTTCACAGCCCCAGCTCTCTGCCTTTATGCTGCTGATAGAAGTGTGAAGTATGAAGTCCCACAGCCTTGCGCTGCAATTGCTAGAAAGCAAATGAGAGATGGGGTGTAGCTCTGCGGTCCTAAGCTTGGGAGAGGAGAGAGAGAGCAGAGGCAGCCATCCCTTTAACCATCTCACACCCTGCTCTGTTCATCTTCCCTATCAGCGCCAGGATAACAGCCATGTGAATACAAAGCTCGGCCCTGCCTTAATATAATTCTGAACGTTACATAAGTGCTTGATAAACAAAGCAGGCAGCTAGAAATGAGATAACCTAGCCATGTGTATATTCAGCTGACTGCTTACTTAGATACCTAGCTCATATGCTGCGATTATGATAAAGGGCAAGAAAATGGCCGTAAATACCAACCTCTAAAGGCATTCTCGGTTCTTTTAGGACAACTTAGTTTTTAACATCATGTGTAGGACAAACTTGTCACCATGTTAAATATGGACAGATTACCCATTTTATTTACTTTTCCCTCCCCTGATTCTGCAGAGTAACATGGCTGGCAATACAGGAAGTATTTTAAAACCATTTTCCAGCCTACCCACAGTGACACAGGACAGATTTTACCTTTTACGTGCACCTTTAAAAATGTGCTACAAATGAAATGATACTTTTTGGCTTTGCGAACTTAGTTCTAGACAGTAATTATGACAGGATGCCTCATCTAAATATCCCACTACAGAAAATACATGTGCAGTGTCATGAAAGACCCCAGTAAAAACCTCAGACACAATCTCTAGTGTCCTGACCTTTCCTGGTCAGGTGAGAAATATTTAAAGCAATGTCAGTTGTATCTGTTGCCTTACTGTTGAATGAAAATAAAAGCATGAGGCTGCGAAAATAAAGGCCACGAAAATAAAAGCAAACTGACCAATCTTCATACAGACAAGTAATTATTGAACACAGTATGGTTCATGCCAATTAAAAACTTACTTTTTGAGAAGTTTACAAATACCTTAAACCAAAAGCATGCTGCTCCAGAACAGCAGCTAGAAAAGCCAGAGAAAGGAAAAAAAGAATGCATGGATAGTTCTGATAAAAAACTCCCAAACAAAACGAAACAAACCAAGAACCCCAAATGAGAGTTTAAACATAAGCTACACTTCTAGAAATGTTATCCTAGCTGAACTAAAAATATACATCAAAATGCCCACTACTGCTATCTGAAGCGCCCTTCTGCTGGGCCCTCTTCCTTTAAAGCAAACAAAGTCGTAGTAATAAGTAGCTTTCTTCCAGCTTCCCCTGTGAACAAGATCCGCTGGTGGATATAAGCGGTCAACCATTGCCACCAGTTCTACAAACTCCCACATTTCTCTAATCCTACTCACTGTCTTGCCTTATTATATTTCTAAGTGGTTTAACAGCACATGCCAGTATTTTTCATAACTCCTTAAGAGGGGAGACTGTTACTTCTCACCCATCACCACCTCAGGTCAGACAGGAGGCATTGCCCAATTTCTTACAAAGTCCAGAAGAAAAAGATGATCCTAATCTTTTATATTGAATATGATTTGATTTGTACTTTCTCAAATATTACAACTTCTTTAGAACCACAAATCATTTTTTGGCTGCGTTACATTAAAAAAAAGGGAAGCGCATTCTCCCATCTGGCACACGAAGCAGTGTTTTTCATGGAGATGGTTTTCAGGTTTTTTTTTTTTTTTTAATTGAGAAATAAATCTAAATTTTTATACATGTGTCCCTTAACTGATGGAAGGAAATTGCCTGACATTATATTTATCTTGTAGTTACAAAACAGGCCCTGTGGCTGTCTGGTCATCTGCTGCAGAGTTGGGGTTGATGAAGCAAAGGGATACAGAGACACATTCAGAGACTTCTCTTCTTTGGGGACAGAGAAAGGTTTAGTGACCAATTCTATGCCTTGGTTTATCTCAGGCTCAAGCATGGGAAGAAATAGAGACCAAATTTATCTATGCAAGACATTTTAAAGGACTGCTATGGCTCATGTAATCACCTGTGTTGAGGTGCATAAGGAAGGTCCTTTTGAAGTGATTTGCACTTTTCTCAACTGAGAGAATGCAATTTTTTACTAATTTAGAGATTAAGTGGTAGAGTCCAGCTCTAGAGGGCCAGGGACCACTCCTCAGAACAAAAAAGTCTGGTGGCAGCTATGGTTGTCACCTCGAAATGTAGTCAAGAAACTGGCTGCTGCAGCAGATATGCCAGGCAGGCCTAATGACTTCCATTTCTCCCAATTTCCTATATTGGATAGGCAGCTAAATAAAAGCAAGCCCATACAGCATGCATGGTGGTAGTGTACCATGCTGTGAGATTAAAAATAAGACACGGCATATATGTGAATTACAAATGCTGGCTGGTGCAACTCTGCAAAGTGCAACCAGTACTTCCCATAAACAGCGACTGTGTAATTCAAATATATGTATTTGTGATATACCTTTTAGCCCTCAGAAATTATTCTCATGAAGTAACCTCTGAATTTCCAGAAAGATGTTTCAGGAGGACTGGGTGCCACACATGCACAGATCAGCCTGCATGGGCAGAGTCTCCTAACATCAGCTGGAAAATCCACATTAAAAATTGCAAGGATGGTTGAAAATCCATTTACAACTCTGGGAACTGCTTAAACCTTTAATACAGACATGATTTATGCTGGGACTACTCACTACATGACAAAGAAAACAGTATAAGCCTTGCTGGTGGAAAAACAAGTTTACATTAGGAATTGTTATCATTATTAATTGCTTGCCTTCCCAATTCTATCTTGTTACCAATAAAATATGCAGATCTTTTTCTAGCAGCTTGCAACTACCAACCAAAGCAACATGAAGAAAAAACGTATTTTAAGACGATGAAGTATTAAAGATGAAAGTGAACCCCTGCACTGTATGTGTTCTTATACGAGAATGGATTCCCCTATAAAAATCAAAGCCATGCAAAAGGTTTTTTAAAAGGTCAGATCAAGCAACAGACCTCAAACAAACAAACAAACAAATAAACGTAAAGAAGATTGAGCCAACTGAAAAAAGGATATTTCTGAACTCAAAATACAGAAAATAATTTGAACTTTAATGACAAGCTTTTCAATTCCTCTGAAAAGTCCCTTTTCTTTCTGAAAGTCTTCTTTAACTGCAAGGAGATTATGCTGCACTTTCTGCAGTAGATGGGACAAACAGAAGAGAGTGGCTGCAAGAAGGGAGATTGCAGTGGTGCTGCTCCACCGCTAAGAATGCAAAAAGTCATATGCACTACAGCCTGTGGGTGGGGGAGATTACTGAGTATGTTTCTCCAAGGCCTTGTCTGCACTAGAATGAGCCTTTCTGGAAAACCCTCTTAGGAAGAGCCCTTGCATCAACGCAGACATGTTGATTAAGGGTGTGACTCTTCTCACGCTCCTCTTCCAATAAAACCTCAGAGAAAAGGCCAAGCCTTTCTGTGAGGCACAGTCCACCCAGGTCTATTGCTTTGCATGCCTCAAAATGGACAGATGGCAGATGAAACTGTAATATAATTTACTCAGCAGGAAACTAAATAGCATATATAATCTTAGCAGTCAATCCTACAGAAGGACACTCCATTCAAACACTGCCAACTGCACTGTATTTATTAAAAGAAGAGATGGCATCTCTTCCTGTATCTATTCTAAACGCAATAGCCACAGATTACATTGAGTTATCCGTTTCAGAGACATATTATTGCATCTAAAATTCAGGGTCCCAAATTTTCTCCCCAAATCATTCTCCCCTGGCTGCTGGATCACTGGAAATCCATGGCAAACAGGTCATGCATGAACTCTTCTAAGCGATATGGTGGATATGCTGGTCTATTGCCTTCACTGATGCTTCAGAAATGCAGTCTGAATTAGCTACTGAGTAACCTTTTAAAGACAATATTCTTTGGCAAGGTAAATAAGTCTGGGTGCTTTCTTATCATCTAATGTGCCTCCTCTCAAGCATCCTCCATGGAAGACACTCTTTCTATTAAGAGGAGCTTTGAATTTGAACTTTGGATGGCTGTACTATGTTTGTTTTACATAGCCTAAAGCAAATAATCCTCAAAACCATTACTGGAAAATATCTACATAAATATCTACATTGTTCTCGACAATTCTATAAGCACTAACCTTAGTCACAGACTTACCACATTTAAAAGCTCTTTGGTGTCTGTATTTCACAACCAACAACTCAGGTTTTTTCTACATTTGGTACACAGTAAAAACCCATTGACTACTGAGCACAGTTTTACTGTTACTACAGATAGGGAAAATGGTTCTTAATGACATTTGAATTGGTCACATTTTATACCGTGGTCCTTATGCACATTAAAGAAAAACTGTAGGGTTATAATTTTCCAACATGGTGTATTTTATAAGAATGAACAAGGAGTTGGGCTGGTTAGGGAAAAATGTTCCTCAACAATTTTCTAAATTTTCCCCTCTGTTTAGAGGATCTTGCAACAATCTGTGCATCACAGACTAGACAAGCTAGTTATGTTGCTTTACTTGTGTCCTTAATTCTAATGTAAATATTTTTCTAAAATCTTGAAAACATCTGCAATATTAAACAAAATTTTAAAATATTTAAGCTATAAAGTGGAACTAAAAGATTTTGGGTGCATTCATTTTACTTTCACTAAATCTGATTTATTAGTATTCACATCCTAGTTCTCACAAACTTTTAATTTGCTCTCATCTAAAGCTGTAGTGACATGGAGCAGAGTTCACTTGATGTGCTGTACAAACAGCATTGAGAAGGACCAGACCTGTATCTGTACCACACCAAACACTTTCCAGGAAGTACTGAAGCTGTACTGATATTTTCTAGACAGAATAATGATGTCTTTGGCAAAGAGAGGCACCAACAATTATTTCACAGCAATGAGAAGGACAAACTGATACCTATGACTGCACTGTACTGAAAGAGCCCATGACTCCTCCACTATAACCTTTAATATCAAACACAGTAACAGCTTTTACAAGAACTTAAATAAGGCACTACCCTTTTCTTTCCACAGACAGCTAAACTGAAAGACATGGATAAAGTATCCAAGGCCAAACCAGGTAATGCATTCCTGAGTAAAGCTACATCTCAAAGCTCTTTTTCCTGATATAATTTGCCCTTTTGCTTCCACTGTGTAAATAAGGAAGACAAAAGTCATAAGAAACTGAAGTAATGCATAACAGATACCAAAAATCAGCATGATACATGATTACAGCCTACTGCGAGCAGCTCACAAATTGAGGAGAATTCAAACAATAGCACATGTTCTGTGATTTGGACATTGAGAATTCCCTGGACTCCTTTTCCTATGAGCAAGCTATTGAGAAACATTGACATTTGGGCAATAAAAAACACACCAAGAGAACACTGATTGCCCAATACAACTGCTATTGTAAACCGATTCCCCTCTTCATCTCCACTGCTGATTTGTCACAGCTTCTTTAACCAGTGCTGACAACAGGCCATTCATATTACTGTGCATTGTACCACACAGTTTCAGACTGATCCTTAGAAAGGCATCTAACTGCATCTCAAGCTACCAAAAAGCAAAATAGACAGCAACATGCCATGATTTCCAAAAGACAGCGAGTAGGGGATAAAATCCCAACAGTATAAAACCCAAACAAAAGAAGAGGAATGCTTTCAATTTAGTCCCATTCTTTAAATAGAACAGAACATTACAAATAGATGAGCCAAAAGATTTCCAGACCTATACACTTTCACTAAGTGGGCTTACCAATAAGCCCGGTGTACAACCAACAAAAAAGATCAGTGAAAAAACCAGTTTCCATATAATTTTATCTTACCATAATCAAGACAACTTGCAACAGCGGAACAAAAATCACCCTTGAGTTTGTGAACGGAATGCAATGCAACATGGGCACAGTCATTCTAAGAAACCAAAGCCAATTTACTTCTAATTCAATCTCACACAAGAACAGAGAGTCATGCAGTGACCTGAAAGGATTTTTGTTTCTAAAATGGTAAAACACTGCTGCTTGTGATATTCTAGGAATATGCACAATACTGGACCGTCATACCTTGTTTCAAAGTCTGCAGAATGTCTCTGGCATTATCTGACCACAGTGTGAAGCTATAGATTTGGCTCTATACCACATCTCAGCACACTCTTCTGAAAGGCATCCCCCTTAAATAATCCATAAAAGATTTATGAGCTGGAGACTAAACTGTGCAAAATGAGGAACTAAGAGGCAGAGCCCCATTTGTTGCACCAACTAGGTAGGGGAAAGGAAGGGGAGGAGAGAGAGCACCTTTACCTTCTCAAGTTGGTAGTAGCTCTTGAAGTCATGACTCGGGGGAGAAATATTCTGTGTTAACTACACATGTGTAACACGCACACTGTTGCTCACACAACTGTATATACAGAAAAATATGGAATTTTCACTGCAGAAAACTGCAACTGGTTAAATCACTTCTAGCTCAGAGCACCACACAAGGTATGCAGATGAGTGAGTCAGAGATCTGAATGGATACTTGCAACAGTATTACATTTAACTCAGAGGAGAGATGTGTTGAGAAAGGTCTCGAGTTTAAACACGTGAGCAGCTCCTGGGAAGAAATGCAAAACCCAACCTGGGGTTCCATCATGAAATAAAAAAGACAATGACACAGCTGCAAATAAAGGGAAGCACCTCTTCTGCACAGCCAGTTGCCCTGGTTGTGCTGTGAACAGTCTCCTGACACAGCCTATGTCACTCAAAACCTTCCAATGTTGATGGGAAGCATTTTTGTTGCTTTTCCTGTTTTAAACATGATGAAAGTTAAGGAATTCCATATATTTCTGTTCCTTCCCACTCCTTATTGGTCTCCAGCACACAAAAACCAGAAGATTAATTTCAATGTACTCTTCTATTTTCACTTTGAAAAACAACCAAGATTTGATTATTCCACCTCTTGGCAAGAGAGAAATAAATGAAGAGTCCTCACATTCCTCAGAAATGAACACAAGTGCCTCATCCAACTGGGCACTTGAAGATATAAAAACTTCAGCTGAGGCCCTATAATTGGAGAAGAAATGCTCCTTTTACTTGAAAAGGTAGTTTCTTACAGACAAGAAGACTTCACACAAATATTTTAAAGGCTTACGGTTCTAGGTTCTACTTGTTTATTTCAAGCCAGGTTCTACTTGTTTATTTCTGAGGAGATATATAATCTATCTACTTTTAAACTATTTAAAAGCAGAAGTGCACATAAAGCTTAATCTTTGATTTGCCAGTAGTCTGACCATTTATGCACACTGAGCAACATTTGGGAATTTTCAGCACACGTCAGTGAGAGAGTCTGATGGATTCTTTTCACTTGAGAATTATGAAGCAAGAATGAATTTACTAAAAAAAATGAAAACATCTGTTATGAAAGAAATGCCCATTTCTCCCCCTTTTCTCCTGCTGTTATGTTTTGTCCGATTACAACAATACATAAAGTATAAAAGTATGAAATTATCCAAAAAATGTCAAAGAAGGATGCCCATACACACCCATGCAGATATCCAAGATACCTCACTGTGATTGACCAAACTGACACGTTACCTTCTATCTCAAGAGCCCAGAGGCTCATATCATAGCAAATGGTCAATCTGTCAAGAATAAAACAATCAACAAACAAGAGTAAAGCAAAGAAACAGATCTGCAGATAATATTAGTAAATGGAGAGAAAAAAGGGAACTATGCCAGCCACCACTGTCTAAAGACAGTGTGCACTGGAACAGAGGAAAAGGGACAATGCAACTGAAGCCCAAACATGATGAATTCTGCTCAAAAGATTTCCAATCTGTGTGGAATAACTGTTACACACATGTAACTTAAAAAAGCTCCAGAAAAAAAAAGTGCAGCTTTTATGTTTCAATCTCTCCAAAACAGGGCAATAGTAAAATATGACTCTGACTCCATTTTAAGAGAAAATTGATGAAATATCAGCAATTCATAATTTTGCAAGGGTTGGAGAAAGCCACTGACTTCTCTGAAGAAGTCATGATCTCTTTCACAGGTTTTCACAGACTTCTATAGACAAAGAAATACTGAGTGTTATGCTTACAGAACAGTGTTCTTGACAATCATTTTTTGTGGTGAGCTTATTCTCTGTTTTGCAGGCAAAGAGGACAGTAGCACACCTGTTAAAAGAGAAACTCCTGTCCCAGTACTCTGAGGTCCACACTAAATACACAACTGCAATCCACCCTATTAGAGGCAGAACGAAACTGGGACTTTTCACTTGGAAAACATTTACTATTTTTCCTCTGAGAAAAAGTGTAGTTGTGTTCCTAACCTACTAGTGCAGATAATATCCATCTTCTGGAACAATCAGGCTAAATGAGGTGAAGAAACCTGTCTTGACTGTGGAGAAAGACACTTGCTTTAAGCTCAATCACACAGGCTAAAGGGTTCAGAAGATCAAATATTTTGGAATTGTCCTTCAGTAACTTCCTTTCTAAAGAAATTCACAGAATTCCTTTAGAAGGTTACTTTTTGCTGGGTTTTTTTTTTTGCTGTAGGCGTTTTTTCCCCTATATTTCAGTTTTAGTCTTCTATAAATTTCTGATAACTCCTCAGTATCTATACTCATCTCAATTTTATTGTAACTGCCTTTTAGCCAGACTAGCTAATTGCTCAGAATGTAACTATATTTACGCAAGTTCTGAAGATTCACCAGTGCTGTACTCCTCATATGGTGTGAAAATAGAAGATTTCACTAGCAAAGCTTCTCTTTTATTGTTTCCAGGATCTCCTGTGGTGGTGGTGGTGGGTTTCCCCCATATCTATTCTGCTCATTTCCAACAGGACATAAGTGAACTCCCCTCAACATTCTTCAATCTCATACATTTAATATTTGCCTTCATTAAAGAGACATAAGAGACTGCATTTTTGACAAAAAATACTTAGTGCTTTATTACTTTTGCTTTATTTGCAAACTCACATTTATTATCTTTGTCCAACTACAGTCTTCTCTTACGTCTTCCTTTCATCCTCCAAATAGGTATAACTTGTTTACAACTTACATAAGAATATTCCTAAAATAATTTTAAATCATCATATAATCACTGTGCACAGAATCATGCATTTAATAAGTAAGCTAACCAATTTCCATGAATAAGCTGTAACAGAGGTCTCACCTTTGTCATTTCTACACAACATAATTTGCTGATTATTACTTTGAGAGTATTATCAGGTCAAAAACCTAAATTCTGCCTGTATTTGTTGCCACTGACAGGAAGCGATGTGCACTCTGCACCACAACCTGCTCTGGAGAACCTCTCACCTTGACGTCAGACTCCTACAAACATCAGCTGCCTACAGACCACGGAGGAAAGAGGTGACTAACCAGTGCATAACAAAAGGTAAGGCAAAACAAAAGAAACCCAAAACACCAAACCCCCCAAAATAACCAGAAAGACTTTCACATAGTTAAGAAATAATGAAACTCAGGAAAAACTAGTGACTACATTTGACCTCTTTTCTTTGAACAAAAGTAACAATGCTGATGTAATGAACTATAGTTTACTATGATTATTTCAGTTCGGTAAAAGGTAGCAAAATGTTTGTTCATTGGCATCTGCCTCTTCAGACAAACCTTTTCAAAGCAGAACCCAGTATGTTTTTGGTGAAAATCTAGTTTATGGCAAACTTGCTGGAAAAAAAAATTCTAAGATCATGACAATGTAAGGTAATAGGACAACCAACTGCAGGGAGGTTGAAAATAAAAGTCATACTAGGCAAAGAAGTTTACTTCTGCATTCCCTAATCAGAACAAACCCTAGCAGCAACAGTGCTCCTTAATGCTCTACTGCTCTTTAAAAAACTATTTTTTAAAAATTGCCATAGCAGTGTTGGCAATTACACATTTGACATAGTTGTGCCAGTAAATAAGTGGAGGCCCGGTAACTACAGCCATGCTCACTATTAAACTTCTTCATACTGTAGTTGGAAAGAAACCTAGTAAAGAATAATTATTCAAAATCTGTACCATTGGACTTTCAGGATGCTAACATCCAGAATGCAGATCTTTCCACCCCGAACACATTCTTCTAAACCAGAAGAAAGGTAGTGAAGCCTTCTTAAATAAAGACAAAGAATAGCAAGGAGGCAAAGACATGGAGCCAAGAAACGTAGCAGCAATCTTTTCTCAGAAAAATGCACTAAAGGGTTACATTTTGAGATTCAGTCAAATTTATTTCTGTAATAAAATATCTGAAAAACAAAAAACCCACTCACAACCTCCCTGGAAAGGTCAGGAAATGAAACTAAAACTGAGAGTTTTTCTCAGAAAACACATAGAAATGATTTCAAGATTCAGCTTTTCCCGCATTAGCACTTTGGTGTGAAAATGACTTAAATTAATTTCTCTTTTTTACAAATAGAGGAATTGTCATGGGAATACTGAAATGAGGAAAAGCTAATTTTTGAAACAATTCTAGAACAAATGAACTTTCACAAATTTTATTCTGGAAGACAATTATTTGGTGTGTCCATTAAACAGAAGTCTACTGGTATATCTTATAGACATTTACTTTTCCACTGCTTAATTTAGGCTCAAATTAAACTTTGTGTAAAACCCCACAATATAACAAACATTTCTAATTAAATCAGAAAGAATACTTTTACAACAGACAT
The DNA here is from genome assembly GCA_038380795.1 of Pyrocephalus nanus. Lineage (NCBI taxonomy): Eukaryota > Metazoa > Chordata > Aves > Passeriformes > Tyrannidae > Pyrocephalus > Pyrocephalus nanus. Next base: position 9,394,300 of record CM076261.1, on the reverse strand, counting down.
AACTGAAACAGTTTCTCTAAAGTCAAATAAACTTTTTAGAAATTCTGGCAGCATCACTGTTGTCTTGTATTAAAATGAACAAAATTAGCTTTAACTTAATTATGAGAAGCAGAGAGACACCCTTGAACTGCTTAGTCTCTCAGTCTAATGTGCTTTAAAATTGGGATAACAACCAAACTGACAAACACAGTGACTCTATTTTGGTTTAGTCTGAGGTGTAAAATTTATTTTTCAAGAACAGGCGCTTAGTCTTTATACTTTTCCAGCACAGTATAAACCATATTTTATTTTCTTATTTCTAAACTTCTGCATTCCACCATCTTTCTTTTTCCAAATCTGTTGGTGCAGTGTTAATTTAGAAAAACACCACCACCCAAACCCCTGGCTTCTTGCAGATCCTAATATAAACATGGCTGTGTACATAAATTAGTGCAGAGGAGCCTGTGTATGCAGTCTGGCCAGTGAGTAGTTCCTTAAGGAAGAAATATGACTCTTGGCCTTTCTTTATCCTGTCATGTGAAACTATCTACTAGAAAAAAGAAAAACTGACCATCTCTAAGTGAAAAAATGCATGTGGCATTTAAGGAAAGACAAAGCCCAAGTGTAAATAACTTGACACTATCCTGTATAATCTGCCATTAAATTTTCAGTGCTTTTCTTTCTTTCTTAAACATTCAATTTACAGTTATTATACAGCTGTTATAATAAATTTATTATGCAAACAAGTATTTCACAGTAGGTTAGGTTTAAGGTAACAGAATATAGAGCACATTTTTCTCTAGAGTGTAGTAAAAAAAAAAATCCCACAGGAAAAAAATTTAAAATACATTTGTGTTACATAATAATAAGCTTATTAATAAGATAATGTATTCTTTAACCAACTAATCTCTGCTACCGAGAACATGCACATACTTGACAATGAATTGTAAATTAACAGATTGAACTGAACTCTATATCAATTGACATAAGCTGGAGAAGTGGAACAAATATAAGTGACTCTCGACATTCCCTGCAATATAATGAAGCTGGTTTTGGTCATAGTTTACTCTTTCTCCCACGCATACACTGGAAGAGTCCTAAACCAAGAACAACATATAAATAACACCACAACTGACAGAATGACCTAAAACTTCCTTCTGAAATCTACTCGTAAATCCTGCATGCAGATCCTAGATAACCAGCATAGTCAGTTTTATTTCATTTGCAGACGTTTCGAGATGCTGATGCTGGACAATGATTCACAAATCAGGACTCTGGAGTTAAGCTGTATCAGCATGTTTACTGTAAGTCATGCTTAGTTTTACACTTTCTTTGACTTGCCAGTAGGGAATACAGAGGTTTTAAGGTTCTCTTTATTGGCAGTTATCTGTACTCTAGATGAGACATAAACTTTCAGGGCAACTTTCAAAGTCTAGTTATTAACTTCATTATTTTCCATTCCTGTGTTTTAATGAGACCATGTGTTATTTTTAACATGCAAAATTCAAACAAAATGTCCCTCAGTGAAGCCCTGTTCTACAGAGAAGCCTTCCTTTCCTGCTGCTCAGTATCCCGAATTCTGGGCATTTCCACCCATCACACTGGCCCACTGTGCCAGTTCACTGACTCAGCCCTGTACCAGTACCTATTCACATCTGTCCTCACTGATGCAAAACAAACACAGTCTTTTCTCTTTTAGTAATAAATGCAACAGAATGCTCTGTCTTTGCTATAAAGGATATTGATGCCTTAAGAGGATATATATTGAGGGTGATGCTGAATGTCTTAATTCTTTAGCAGACTCTTGCTTGGGCTATAGTAATGTGTATTGCAGGTACAGTTCCACAAGCCTGCAGTCTACTTCTGCAGAAGAGATATGGAAAAAAAATATCTCCAAATGAAATACAGGCTGCTAATATAGAAAACTAAATACAGACAAGCTCAGCCGAGGGACCTACCTGTAATCCTCCAGTTTACTTAATGGACTGACTGAGTTGCTGTGTTGCATCAAGATATCCTGCACCTATTATTACACTGCGTGTGCAAACAGGCAGGAAAAAATTAAGAAAACCATTCATCAGGTGTTCAGGAAAAACTGAAAAATTTGTTGACTAGGGAGGAAAGAACTGTTTCCTCAACAGAGTAAAGCCAGCTTTGCTGCATTTTTTAAAGGAAACAAAAAATGTCGAATAGAATAGAATAGAATAGAATAGAATAGAATAGAATAGAATAGAATAGAATAGAATAGAATAGAAAAGGCTAAGGGCCACGTCCAATCCTTGTTTAAAAACCTCCAGGGATGGTGAATCCACCACCTCTCTGGGCAGGCCCTTCCCAATGCCTGATTACCCTCTCTGTAAAGAATTTCTTCCTAACATCTAACCTAAACCTCCCCTGGCAGAGCTTGAGCCCATGTCCCCTTGTCCTATTGCTGGTTGCCTGGGAGAAGAGACCAACCCCCACCTGGCTACAACCTCCCTTCAGGTAGCTGAAGAGAGTGATGAGGTCACCCCTGAGCCTCCTCTTCTCCAGACTAAACAACCCCAGCTCCCTCAGCCTCTCCTCAAAGGACTTGTGCTCAAGTCCCTTCACCAGCCTGGTTGCTCTTCTCTGGACCCGCTCCAGCACCTCAATGTCTTTCCTCAACTGATGGGCCCAGAACTGAACACAATACTCCAGGTGTGGCCTCACCAGCACTGAGTGCAGGGGAAGGATCACTTCCCTGCTCCTGCTGGCCACACTGTTCTTGATGCAGGCCAGGATGCCATTGGCCTTCTTGGCCACCTGGGCACACTGCTGGCTCATGTTCAGCTTCCTGTTGATCAGCAGCCCCAGGTCCCTTTCTGTCTGACTGCTCTCCAGCCACTCTGTGCCCAGCCTGCAGGGGGTTGTTGTAGCCAAAGTGCAGGACCCAGCACTTGGCCTTGTGCTTCATCCCATTGGAGTCAGCCCAACTCTCCAGCCTATCCAGGTACCTCTGCAGAGCCCTCCTGTCTTCCAGCAGATCGACACTCCCTCCCATCTTGGTGTCATCTGCAAATTTGCTGATGATGGTCTCAATCCCCTCATCTAAATCATCGATAAGGATGTTAAACAGGACTGGGCCCAGCACTGATCCCTGGGGGACACCACTGGTGACCGGCTGCCAGCTGGATGCAGCCCCGTTCACCAGCACCCTCTGGGCCCGGCCCTCCAGCCAGTTCTTGACCCAGCACAGAGTGCCCCTGTCCAAGCTGTGGGTTGCCAGCTTTTCCAGGAGTTTATTATGGGAGACAGTATCAAAGGCTTTGCTGAAGTCCAGATAGACACATCCACAGCCTTCCCTCATCCACCAGGTGGATCTTAAAAAGAGCTGAAGTGTACTTTCATGCATTTGTCCTAACTTTGTCTTCAGACTTTATTACTGTTTTAAATTGAGATTAAGGAATATTTTATATTTTTCTGCTTTATATTTTCAACCTTTTGCTAGTTTTAAAACTAGCAAACACAGAAAAGCGTGTGGGAAAATGTATGGTTTAAATTTATGTTTGAGCAGTGCATCTTGGGCTGCTTAAAGGCTTTGCCAATGATTATTAGCTAATATGAAAAAGTATTTGTCACATTGATTTTTAAAAGGCAGAGGCCCTGTCTTTATAAACTATCGTCTCTCATATATTTTTTTATTTGAGAAGTATCATTTTATTCTCTAGGTACGGAAGGCCTTTGTGAACTGAAGTGGCTAAAACAGGCAGGTACATGCCCATATGCCATTCTGCCTATTTGTGAGTGGTGTTTTCATACGCTTCATCCTCCAAACTGAAAATACAAAGGCATTTTAGGAGTTTCTACAGCTGCTTTTTCTTCCATATTTTTGTACTTATAACTACTAGTACTATAACATCATGGTCACATTTTGATTACCACAATTAAGATAGAATTGGTATAGTCTAATGATTTTTTTTTCATAAATGAGGCCAAAAAGGGGAACAGCATCACCAAAAAAATCACAGCAACACATGAAAAGGTTATTTCATAGAATTCCCAGTGCATATTTTAAGAAACCACAATTCTGCCTCTCAAGAGTGTGGTCTACTAGTCAGTAAACAGTAAAAAATGTAAGCGTTACACACTGCAGAATGACTTTTGTCCTATCTGGCAACCGCCTCTGTTTAGAAGACTCATCAGTAAGGCTACAGTAATTACTCTCTAAATATAACCACTCGTTTTTTCTACCATTAAATAACAATTTACTGGTTGGTTAAAGTTTATAGTTTAAACCAGGTAAGTGGAGAAAACTGGTTCATGAATTCACCAGCAAAATTTGCTTCTAACTTAAGTAATGAATTTGTAAGGTTTGGAAGTGATACTTCATGCGAGATCTTAAAAAGAATCACATCATCACAGTGAGTTGTTTATATACGAACCAGAACAGAATTTCAGATGGAAGAAAATCATATTATGGTTTCCTGTATCACCATAAAAATTTAGTTCTTAAAATCTAGTTACATGAAACATTTAGAATGAATGCTCTTTCTCATTTTTCTGCGTAAAAAGTATTTGCCCTATATTTAATAAGCAGCTAGCAAGTTTAAAAAGAATCACTGCTTTTAAAAATAATATTCTCTAGATAATCGTAACAGCAATGATAAAACCAAAACCAATAATAATGATAATAGTGTTTAGCTTAATTTATCATACTTCCATCCACATTTACTTCATAACCTTTCATGAAGAAAGAATACACCAATACACCAGACTGCAGTGCCACACTAAACAAAAGAAGCAGATAACGCCAAAGTAGCTTGGAATTGAGGCATATGTATGTCCATACTAGCAATTAAACCTTATGTCCAGAAGAGTGCAAGGAAAGTCAGAAATATGCTTGGTTTCAAAAAGTGCTGCTCTTGAAAAAAGAATTACCTGTTTTCTCACATCAAGAGTTGAATCTGTTGACAACAGCACAAAGAATTTTTTTTTTTCAATTACTCCACCTAATGCTAGGATAGATGTCTCAGAAACTGGCCAAAACCCTTCTCCAAGACAAAATAACTGCATAGAAAAATAACACGAGGTGTGTTGTTTTGGTGTATACTAGCTCAAATATAAAATCAATTTTCTTTGGCCAAGCTCACATCCCTTGCGTTTGCTTTCCTGAGAACTTGCATAATCAATTTTCATTAACCCAAAGGTTTGCATAGAGACCAATTTAGGCCTTCGCTACCAAGTACATCAGAAGTGGTGTATTTTATCGTGGAAAGAAGGCTGATAGACAAACTGGGACAAAGTACTGGCTGAGGGCAGGGTTCTCTTAAGTCCTTGCTCTACTTCCTACACTGAGGAACTCAGCGAGCCGAAGCCCAACTCTTCCAGCCAGGGCCACCCTAACACATATACATGATGTTTTATCATTTCAATGCAATGGGACAAAATTCAACTCTGGAAACTTCCAATAAACCCAAAAGTAGGTTTTTTTTTTTCCTTAACAACATCTTTTGCAAACTGTGTGTGACCTAAAATGAGAATCAGATGTTCTGCTTTTGTCTTTTTTCTCCCCTTTCCAAAGTGCCTATTTCTGCTTGTCTGTTCTTCTGCTCTAACACTACCACCTTTCCCTGACAACGTCTAGGCACTGTAAGTATCCCCACACCTTTTTTCTGATCACTGCAACTAATTTTACCAAGTCAACTGAATAACTTACAGTGGAGCAACCAAAGCTAAGTTAACTCAATGCTTACTTTATTGAAACAAGGTACAGACACCACCAGACTGGGAGTGCCTGATATCCCCAAGGATGACAGATGTTCTGCAAAGGTTTTCAACTGCACTGCTATCTCTGGGCACGTGTTTGATTTCCAAGGAAAAGTAACTTCAGTGGCTTACCTGGAATTTCTAGAGCAGCCACCCATTAGCACATGGTACAGTTTGCAGTGAAGAAACGTGGCTTATTCTACAGAAACCACTTCACCAGCATTAGAGTGAAGTCAATCAACTCACATGTATAACACTAACAGGTGGTTGCTACATATAACTCTACCTCTTGGTATGCTATTAGTTAAAAAGAAATTGTATATCTCTTCATTGCCACATAATTTACTTAAATTTATGAAGTTTTTAAAGACACATAATCTACTCACCAACTTTTTTTTCTGGGTCATTTTTTAATTGAAGGTCATCATACCTGAAATTTTATTTCACACAATCACAGAATATGCCAAGTTGGAAGGGAACCACCCCCAACAGTCACACAGTTTGAAAATATTGTTCAAGTGTTTCTTGAACTCTGTCAGGCTTGATGCTGTGACCACTTTCCTGAGGAAGTGGTCCAATGTCCAGCACTCTCTGGGTGAAGAACCTTTTTCTCATACCCAACCTAACCCTCCCCTGACACAACCTCAGGCCATTCCCTTCAGTTCTGTCACTGGTCACCACAGAGAAGAGACCAGTGCCTGTCCCTTCTCTTCCCCTGACAAGTCCCCCATCACAGTTGTAACTGTGATGAAGTGTCTCCTCAGTCTCCTCCAGGCTGAACAGACCAAGTGACCTCAGCCACTCCTTATATGTTTTCCCCTCAAGGCCCTTCACCATCTTCACTGCCCTCCTTTGAATACTCTTTAACAGCTTAATATCTTTCTTACACTGCAGATCTGTTCTAAATTTAAAGAAGTTTGCTTTGCAGTTCCCTTCCATGGATACAATAGAATTTGTGCATTCAATAACTAGTATGAAGAAACTGGAATATTAAAAATGGAGTTGTATTTATCTTATGGGAAACTATTTACCTTTTAAGACACTGTTCTAGAGTCACAAGAAATTTTTTAATTAATATATTTTTGTCTATTGTTTATGTACTAGTCAGTTCCATGCCAAGACAGCACTAAATCACAATATGAAGACCCCCTATAGACCTAGAATTTGCTGAATTTAAAGTATATGAATATAGACAAAAATCACAGTTCAAACAGAATTCAAAGTAAGTTAAAGTTAGATGTAAGATTTATCATCATAAACCCTGCTGAAATCTGGGTAAGTCAAATGGGGACACTACCAAATCAAATCAACTTTTCAAATTAAATATCAGTTTTTGAGATTAAACTTGAAATGTAACTTGAAAGAAATATTAAACCAGAAGACAGGGAAAACAATAACCTGCCAGTTTTATGATATTAATCTTGAAGAAATATATGAAGGTCATTAAGGGAATAAGATGTTTGATAGCCATGCAATACTTCCCCCTCCAAGAGTTACATAAATGTCTTTGTAGCTAGTGATAAATTCTGATCTTCGCTGGCCCATGGCTTGGTCACAGATTTGTATTTGTTACATTTATCACATGATGCACTAACGTGACGTGTGCACTAAATGTATTCCTTAACAATGCAAGAAGTGTAGATACATGGAGACTCATGTAAGAATATTAAAATGATCTGACGAGCAGGCCCTCATTCTCATTCCCGTGAAGGAACAGTGCTCTAGTAATTTAAAAGGGCACTGAAGATCAAGGAAAATCAACTTTTAGGCATAATATAAATAAAACATTTGCCTCTGTGTCTTTCTACTACCTCTGATTCCAGCAAAATATTTCTCCCACAGTAATAAAGTAAATTAGGTTAAGTTTTAAAAATACAGAAGCTCTGTACCGCAGCCAAATTAAACTATTCCAAAATACACTGTATTTGTAACTAATTTAACAGTCAGCAAGTTTGGCCGCTGACATTATAATTTGCTAATAATGCTTTTCAGTATTTTAGTCAGCCACCCAACTTGTAGTCCAATGATTTTTTTCACATATGTTGGGATTTTTTTTTTGAGTTTGCTTCGTTTAAGCAGAGAAAAAAGTGGTGACCTACTGACAGTGTTCTTCTTTCACTACAAAGTGAAAGATTAGGATTTAGCTGATGGCGTGGGATGCTTTCTCCTAAGACCAGTGTAATGGAAACATTGCAGATGTTTCAAAATCCCACAGTAAGCATGTGTATCAGCATTACACTCCTCTTTCCCCCTTTACCAGTTAAAGATGACCATAGAAAGGCTGTGAGAGAAATGCCACCAGCTCCTGCTGAGTCACGAAGACAGCACCCTCACTCATTTTTTAAGTGCACGAAAGAATCCATATGTAGGTATCAGAACTTTATTTCCAACCCAGCCTCACATGCTCTGCCAGCTACGAGATGGACATGACCCCACCACCCTGAGAAAGGTTCATCCAGTGCCATCACAGAAATGTTCCTCTGGGTAAAGCAACTACTGTTGCTGTGCAGTATATAAATACATATGTGCAGCAAAGGCACAGAAACTTCTAAAACTCCTTTTCATTGACTCTATTAGTGTCATTTTAATTTTCAAGGAATGATGGAGGGGCAGATAAAAGTTGGTGTATTTTTAGCAACTTTCTTTCTGTTAAGATTACACTTCACTGTTTTAAATCATCAATACCTGTGAGAAAAAGGCTGTTCAATCAGATCAATGAAACAGCTGAGTTAAGTGTCTGCTCTAAGACTGAAGGCGTGCAAACACTGATAAGTCACTTAGCTGTTACATTTTCAGGTAAATCATGAAATGAAAAGCACAGATACATCCAAGGAATACTTAAGTATCAAATGCTACTTCATAAAGGGCCTTGAAGGCGAAGAATCGTGCAAAGATTGTATTTACTATTATAAAAAATAATCTCAGAATAAAACAAAATCTAGACAGATGAAAGACATGGAGGGAAGAGACACAGAAAAAAGCCCTACTGAACTTCCCCTAGCCTTCTAGGAAAAAAGGTAGTAGGATTCAGTTTTATGATTCAGGACAGTGGACTTAATTCTAGATATAATTTTTATTCCCATTTCTGTTTTGGTTTTGGACATAAGATTTAACATTCTCCTTGTCAAAGCCTGTAGAGAGGCATCATTTTTTTTAAAGGGAAATCACACTACTATTATTGCTGTAATTCAGTGTCTTCCTTGTTTTGTCTGACCCTTTCAGCACCATTTTACAAAGCAGGATTGGGAGACACATTGAGCGTTACTGATCAGTAAAGTAAGTTTTATGTTCATTTATTTTAAATATGTGTCGTTACTCTATTTCCTTGGTCTGATGTCTTATTTTAGTATATTAATTGATATCGTAAAACAGTCAGTCTGCACTTTTCAGCAAGCACAGCTCAGATCTGTACTTTGGTGTTGGTGGTGGGTGAGGGCAGAGGGGAAACTGATCACATTCTAGGACAACTGTCTAATTTTATCTGCATACAAACGATGTTTCAATCTCTAGGCACTTCAGACTGTGAGCAAATGCTCAAGTTTGGGTAAATTCAGTCCACTGAGGTCAAATGAGTTCTTTCATACCTAAAAGTTTCCCTCACTTCCATGTGCTGATGAATCATTTTTTCCCAAAAACGGTCTGGAAAGAGGGAAAATAAACTATGACCCGCAACACCGAAATTCCCCACTGTGACAGAAGTGCGACAAGTCCTTTAGTGACATGGACCGTTTCCTCTGCTTCGGGCTCATCATCAAGAGCAGAGAGAACAGAAAAGCAAAACACTGAGTGCTAGAACAGACCTGTGGCATTGCTGCTGACCATACTGCCAATTAGACACATCATAACACACTCGAGTGTGTTCTCTGAAAACCCTAAATCACATAGCAACTCTATGAGTATGTATTTTTGCAATAGCAGTTCACATGAAATGTATATTTTTGGTCAAAGTCTAATTTAGACTTATGTTGCTACTGAGGACAGTTGAGTTTGTAGCCCTGCAATGTTCATATATCTTTTTGATTAGTGCATTTTCATCAATGTACTATGTATTTATGATTTGCACCTTCACAATCTACTACACATCTCCTCTCAGAACATTTCTGACCAGACTGAACCTGTTTACAGGTTTTGACTGTGTTACACACACATGAACCACTTCACTTGATGTACGTGAAGGACAGAATACCACACGTACTACCGTCTTCAATGAAATACTGCTTATATTTTTTTCCTCCTAGAAAATATATTAGTAGTGCAGGTATACATCTGGTTACATAAAAATCTCAGAGGTTCTCATGGAATGTGAAAAGACAGAGCAGCTTCAGCACTGCCTGGGTCTCAGAATTTTAAACAAAGCATTTTCCTTAGATTGGCTCTACACTTTCTAAACTTAAGAGTTTCAACTGAAATTATTTTATATAAATTTATTTTGAGTGGAATAAAGATACTCAAATATAAATGTATTTTCTAACTTGTTCCAGATGATCACATTCTTGCCTAAAAATTTCATAAAAGGAAATACTTACTACTGTGCACAGTCAATCAGCTGATACTCGTTTGACCTCTCGAAGCATGCCTTTACGCCTTCATCATCCCAGAGCTTTTTTGCATGTTCAAAGAATTCCTGAAAATTAGAAATGCAACAAATAAGAGAACAACTCTCCACTTTTTCAATCCCCAATCTTTATGTGTTCCCCCAACCTTAATGCTTTATGCTTTTGCAGAATGATAGATTACACCATTACAGAAGAAAAGGCATCAGCATTTAATACTGTAATAAATTTTAATATTAATATTAATACATAATAATTTTACTGTAAGTACAAAAGCTACCTAGAAGCATGTTCACTTAATTTTTAACAGATTTTATGCTTCTGTCATGGAAAAGGCATAAAAGTGAGGCAAAAAGCTGCTCAGCTTATAAACATTAGCTTCCTAGAGAAAGAGCCAGTTGTAACTTTGAAAAGATTGTGCAATTTTTCCTGAAAAACACAACTTTCCACTACTTGGTATTTTCTCATGCAGTATAATAATTTGATTGCAAGACTTTCAGAGTCTTTGCTCTTCCTCCAAACAGCTGCCTGGCACAACGTGCTTTTCCTAGCAGTTATCCCAGGCAACCCAATCCAGAAATATCTGCCAGCAAGCTTATTTCAGAATTATTTGAAAGAGGAATCAAAGCCGTCCTCGTTGACGGTGAAGCCATAGCTCTGTTGTATAAAATGCATACATGCAGAGAGGTAGGTCCGACCCCACCTGCCCAGCTCCTTCCTTCCTCCAGCCCCAGCCCTAGAGACTCAATGATCCAGCTTTTTTTAAAGCTGGGAGTCCATTTTATGTTATATCATTGCTGCTAAGTGAAACCGTCACTGAGTCTTTCCAGTTACATCATTCTAAAAGCAAATGAAGGGTGGTTAGATAAATTAATATTTCCTTTATAATATGACTCTTTCCTCCCTCAAACCAAATTGTTAGAGTAATACGTCAACTCAAACACAGAAGTTGTTTTCTTAACACCTCAACACTTCCAATAAATCACCAGAGCTCTTTGGTTAGTCACAAATCTGTGAAATCTAACAAATTGCTTTTCCACAGTTCAATTTGGCAAAATGTGTAAAATGGGCATAATACCACTGTTCACTTCATGATCCTGTCAAAATTTTGCATAACATCTGAATTCTGAAACTTTCTGAAATGGTTTGACAGTCTCTCCCCACATCATTTCAGGATTAAAAATTTCTCTCAAAAGACAACACTCATAGTGAAAGATCTTGGCAGCACCGTGAGTTCACTTTTACTCTGTATGGATTTCCCAACTTTGCATGCCACCCCTGTGAGGTATCCCAAAAGGTGACACTTTGCTCATCAGCAACTGCCTGTGACCTGCTGGTGACATTTTCAGGGAGAGACAAAAAACAAGATTTTCAGAACAAACTACTACAGAATATTTAGTAAGGCTTTGAGCATAGCTACAGAGGTCCTGAATAACCCTAGAAATGCCTTCCCCCCCCCCCCCCCCCAGATTTATTGTACAAAATGTAGACAGACAGAAAAAAAATCCATTCTTTAAGAAGTTTTCAAAATGTTTGAGAAAAGATATTAAAGCAGGAGGGAAAAACCTTTGCAGAAAGTCTTGGAAAAAGAGAGGAAGTAACACTAGAGATTGGCAGATGCTTATACTGCCCTTGGAATTTATTTCTTCACTTGGTGAGGACATATTTATTTAGTCTTTGGTATTTTAATGACTTATGTAATGATTGTTTTAAACACTGCAGATCCACCTTTTGAAGTTATGCTACAGATATTATAAACTCTCAGCAGAAGGAAAGCAAAAACAAGCTCAAGAAAGGACAAGATATCAAACTAAGTAAGAAGGAAAGAGCAGACACACATAACAGAGAGCACAACTACAAGAAAAAGAAAGAACTGGAAAAGTCAAAATGAAAAATACCAGAAAGCATGGAACATTCTCAGACTTGATGCTTATGCTTGATTGATATTTAGGGCATCAGCTGAATGCATCTCGCTGGCATCTTTAGTCAAAGAATGGCATTGCATTCTCAAGGGAAAGAGGGAATTCTGGATAGGAGTCATGGTCCTGAGGCAAAAGGATCCAACTCTCTCCTCCCTTCCGATGGGTGCATGCACAGCAATGCACAACCTCAGCCCTTCCTCCCACCGGTACTCGCAGCTGCAGGTGCGGGGTCTGAGCGCTGCCTTCCCCTCCTCCCACTCAGTGGGTGAGAATTCCCACCCACTTGGAAAGCCATCTCTAAGGGGAACCTACATCTAAGAAATGGCCCCATTCAGCCCCACACAGCCTACAGGAAGGGGAGAAAAGGAGGAGGATGTCAGTGTGAAGGCAACTGCAGGGTGGGATGGATTGAGAGACAGCTGCAAATGTAAGTAAGTAAGCAAATAAAGTTGCATAGCTACAGTAGTTTCTAACATCACTTTTGTTTTTATATACTCTGAATGAGCTTTATTTACTCTTAAAAATATCTTCTGAAAAAGAGGCAATCTTTTCAGCTCAGCTTCTAAGACCCTACAAATATGTTGTAAATACAGGGTTTCCATATTATATGCTTCAAATATTTCCACCTGACCACTACATCTCAAAGCAGTCTATTTAAAATTACTTCCAGACTTCTAGTCCAAAGCAAATCCTATAAAACGGAGCAAATATACTTACCTCATTAAAATGTACCAATCTACTGCAGAGGAGTACACTTGCCTGCAAATTGCCTCCCACACAGCTACTAGATCCTTCCTTCCCAGGTGACTAAAGCCTTCCAGAAAAAATCCTCCTTCATTTCAAGACACCAAGTACCATGATCCAACTTTTCACAGTTGTTTTTAACCCCCTTCTCATCTGCCCCAAGTTCCTCGGGATTTTTTCTGCTCACCTGCGGAAGGCCCCCATTGCCAAGCACTGAGGAGGATTCTGCTCACATGCCAGACATGTTTGGACCCTTATCTCCTCTCCATCACAAGACAATGTCCAGACAGCTGCCATGTCAGCTTCAACCTCTGCTTCCAAGCCCCTTATGCCTGACAGACCCTCCAGCAACTGGTCCCCTCTCCTCAGTCCCTATAGACCCCAATGCTTGTCACATCTTCCTCCTGTCAAGGCCACCACAAAGCCACCTTGCTGGCAAGCAGGCACTGGTGAGCTCACAAAGGTGTGGGCTTCAGGCTCTGCCTGCCCTGCAGCACCTGCTCTGGAGCCGCAGTATCCTCAGGGTGGCAGCCACAGCTGGCAATTCCTGTCAGGGGGAAGAGCCAGGGTAATTCAAAGGACAGAAAATTCATCTTTGCTCCAACTGATAAAGGAAGATGGACTAAAACTTTTCAAAACGTTACCTTAAGGTCAGGGCAACACAAATAAGGTTTTTAAGGGTAAGGTATGACCTTAGTAGTTTACATTCTGAGATGGCCAAACTAGGACTTTTTTAAAGGCATGACTTCTGGAAAGCAGCTTTTCAGAAGTTCTTAGAAGTCATGAGTCAGGTTCTTTAGGAAACCTCAACTGGGACAGGAGAAATCAGGGACATAGTAAATCATTCTGGTAATGTCATGCACTATATTCGCAAGCAAATGCAGCTGACCTCTACTGGAACAAAGTCACCAAAATCTACTAAAAATATTTAGTATAGTGAAGAGAACCAGGAATAATGTACTATGCCTGAAAGCAGAAAAACACCTACATCATGACACGCCTACCAACATAAACAAAACAGACCTGTTTCACCCAAACTTCTCCTTAGGGACAGAGGCATACAAATTAATTGTATGCCTATTAATATGCACCAATTAATATACATCTAAAGTAAAACAATCAGTATTTCTTTATGTTGTATTTTAATTAGAACATTAAAGAAGTAAATGGTAATGTCTCAGGTTTCACAAGTTACAGGTCTCATGAATTAAAAGTACTTTTTACATTGGATGCACTAATTTACACCATTTACGTAAGAATTCATAGTCATCCCTAGACCATACAATACCTTGATGTGATACTTCGATCTGATCAAAATGAAAATGTGGCACACAACATCTCCAATATTTACTAATTTAAAATTACCTGGACATTTTCCACTCTTTCTGAGACAATCAAAAACCTCAGCCGTGCATTCCCGAGCTTCTTTCTCACTAGCGGATAATTTTTGCTATACATGAATATTCACATATCATGTAAAAATCACGAAGAACCATAAGCAGGTTAATAATTATTTTTTCCTTTTCAGAGAGAAATATGCTAAGATGTGAATAGATGTAGAAAACCCTGAGCTGATATCACTGATATAAACAAAACTGTACTTTCATTACATTTTAAAAATATTTTCACTCACCTGTTCCAAGGTAAAATTTCTGAGTTGAATGTACTCCTATACAAAGCATTCCAAGAAAACACTACCGGGAACAAATGCAGATGTACTACAGCTAAGCCTCAAGGCACTGTTTTTCAACTTTGTCTTGCTAGAAGTTACAGCATGTTCTCGAAATTCAATTTCCCTTATTTTGGAAATAAACTTATTTATCTGTAGGTTACCTTAGAAACCTCCTCCCCCTTATAACTCCTACAAAAAATTTTCAAGTAGCTAAAAAATGGATTTATTTCACTTTTCAGCTGCCTAAATTGGGAATAAATACTAGGGATAATTAAGCAATGACATATCTTCATGAACAAATCTTTATGTATTTTGGAAACAGAACTTTTCATCTAACTGTTTCACAAACCACAAAAGTTCATGTTAGGTTAGGAATACAATTTTTATTCTACTAAGATTCCTTTCTGTCTTCCTTCCAAGATGGAGCACACATTTAATACCCATCCTGATGCTACCTTTCAGTCTCCCAGGAACTGGGATGTGGAAGGCTCTACTGTATTTTCTATTCCACATTTCTTCTGTAAATATATTGTAAACCTGGAAACAAGAGTTCAGATCAATGTGAAGTTGATCTCCCTCAAGCCAAAATTTATGCTCTTATTCTCCTTAGCTTTGGAACTGTAAGACAATTTCTCATCTAAAACACATATTAAACCTGTCTGGTTACCCAAAAACCACTTAAAGAAGTGGCAAACGTTACACATTTTTATAGTTCTGCCATTGTGGGTGTGAAATGAAGTCATCCCTTCTATTCTGAATTTTAGTTACTACTTCTTCTCCCATGTACTTAACCAAACAAAAAGTAAATCACACAATGCATTAAAAATTCCCACCTAACACCTCTCCAACTCCCAATGACAACTGCAGTGCAAGATGATCCAGAGAATTCATACAGAAAGGGAAGTAAGTGCCTCCCTACCAAACAGGGTGTACCCCCTTATATTTCCCAATGCAGCCCCTGTCTCCCATCCACTGAACTATGGAAAAGTTTTGTGGAATAAAAGGGTGACAACTAATGGGGAACACTGTATGACCATAAAAGTGATGCCCAATGGAGTCAAATTAAGGCTTTATAAGCAAACCACCCGTAGGGTTTTCTAAATGTGATGTTTGACTCTGCAATCTGAACAATATCCTTAGAAGCATCCTTTTCTGTGTACCACATCCGAGGTCAAAACTGAACCAGATCCATCAGTCTGCAGCCAAAATCACTAACCATGACAGCAACAGCAAGCAACAGTATGCTGTGCTGTTACTGGGGGAGGATGGGATAGCAACATAGCCTGGGAGATATGACTAGGAGCAATAACTCTAATCTAGCAGTTTCTTCAGTTCCCAGAGAGCTGTGAGGAAGCCCTTTTCCATGTGGTGCCCAGGGGATGATCAGAGTGACTGCATCCCTGGAGAAGGGAAGCTCAGCTGAGCTTCCCCTTATGCTCCAGAAAACTTTGCGGCTCCTGGGGCTGTCTGCTGTGCTGGCAGATGCCACAAATCTGATTAGCATATTGGTGTTCTGTTCTGTTGGGTTTTGCGGCATAAGCCTTGTAAAGTAATAGAAGAACGTCAATTTTAAAAAAAGTTTATATTTTGGCCAAGTAAAATCCAGAATTTAAAAGGATGAAGCAAAAGGACGCTTTTGTGCCTCTAGGATTCTCTTGCAAGCCTCTACAGTCTCTTCTCACTGTAAATAGTTCTTGGATACTCAATTAAGATTAGGGAAACTTAAATTTAAATTTAAGAGCTCCACTCCTGTATCCATTAGATTTTTTTTTTTTTTTTTGATATTCATTTTCACATTAATTTAAGACTTGAGCATTTGGAATTGCAGACACATTTCCCCAATATTGCTGTTGTGACTAGGTTCTGCTTTAAATTTAACCTTTTCTACAACACAACTGCTAAGAATGAAGGGGAAAACAAACCCAGAGAAAAATCTCTGTTTTAGAAACACAATGAACACTATAATTCTAGTGAGCTACAAATGTGGTCGAAGAAAAAAAAAACCTCTTTTCCCTGTGGAAATGACAGACACATCCCAGAACACGGGGTATTTCTATGGGTTACCATCATGCTTAACCTATATAAGTATCTCTGAATCCCCAAGTAGAATAGCACTGCTATACCTAGTAGACTTTCAATCTCTTAAAGCTTTTTAATCACATATTATCTTCCTATAAGATACACACGGCAACTCAACATGTTATAATCCGACATCCAAGACTTTTTACTATGTAGTGAATAATAATCTACCTTTTGTTTTAAAATGTACAGTAATACCACAAATAACACCTAATAAAAGTGATCATGTAAACCTGCTGAGGGAATAAACTTGAGGGAATAATACCTGGGGCTTCCGGGTCAGTGATGAGAATAACAAAAGGTACTTCTACACCATGCAACAGATCAGGTACACAGTAGAGAGCTGAATTTAAGTCAAACAAACAACTTTTTCTTGCCAGTTTTTGTAGAGTATTTATTTTTCAGTGCTTGGCGTTTTCTCTGAAATGCAAGACTTACAGGAAGAACCCCAAACGATCTAAAAATCTACCTACATAATTTTGTATTTAGAGGCATTGCATAGACAATCTTCATTTTGACAGCCTGATTTTAAATTTAAATCTTAACCTAGTGTTTAATTGAAGTGGTTGTAAACTGAAGTTACAAAAAACCCACAAGAGAAAGAGAGCAATGACTCTGATTATTTGCTTGTACCAAGAACAGTAAGTAATTTTCTATTAAAATTGCTCTTCATCCCCAAACATCTACAAATGCAAGCTGTTGCAACAAAAAAATTTTGGACTTAATGCAGAAATGATGGGGTGAAGTACCAGGTAAGACACCCCAGAGAGAAGAAAGCCTGCTCAGTTACCTCTTCCACAAACAAGTACAGTCTCTTGATAATCAGCCTCTTGTTTATGAGTCAGAAGTGTCTCCTAAGGCTCAGCCAACTCCCCTTCTTAATCCTTTATGAAATGTACTGCTTAACAAGGGAGCTGTTTTGCTGTAGGTATAAAAAATGCAGCTGCTCCAACTCCTAATGCCCGCAACAGAGACAGGCAAACAGAGTTACAATTTAAAAACAAAAGCAGAATACATGACTTGAATTTTTCAAACAGCACTGCCCTCAAAACCTTCATTAGAACCCAAGTAAAAGCAGGACAAACACTGAAACCATGTAGGAGTGGTCAACTGGCATGAAAGGACCAAGCTCGATGGTAGGGTTCAGATGTTTCTAAAGCACCACCATTTACAGTAGATTAATTACACAGAAACCTGCAGGAAAAGTACAACCTTCATCCCCTGCAAAGTATTTTCTGTTGTAATTTGTGGGTGTGCAATAATCAATGCAATTACTTTGCTAGTTAGTGACTCATTCTGATAGGCACAGCAGCGGTTTGGCCTCTAACCCTCCTCCAAAACCAAACTTTGGATCTATCAAAGGGAGTTACAGGATAATACATCAAGATCTACCTTCTATCCCTGTTCATTGGACTTGTTTTGCCTTTTTTAGGATGGAGGCAACAGCCTTGAAGCACGATCAGTCTGCATTAAGTATAACCTCAGTTCAGTAGAACTGAACATGGGAGGATGGTAAATACCACCTTCACAGAAAATAACTTGTGTTGGGGCTTCTTGACTTTCACGAAAACAAAATTAGTTCATTACCTCCTAGGAGAACCTTATCTGACTTGCAAGTTTAAAGAAGGAAGCTAGGGCAACAAACCTCATTTATAAATGTATAGAAGCACCATTTTCACATGGCCACCACATCCCACCAAGTGATACTGCTAGACAAAACGTATCAGTTGTGGAGCTCATCGACAATGTTCAAAAACCAGGAGTGCAACCAGCACAGATATATTCTACATCCCTTTCTTGAACTATTTCTGTGACTTGACTTTTAAGCTCTTACTCTACACTAAATTGCCAAGAAGTGTGTACAGTTGAGGTATCAGCCTGATCGCCTTAGCAGTTCTATTTCTGCCTGCTAGAAACATGTTCCATCTGCCATCTTATTTTAAAGGAATCAACAAGTTCAACTTTTGTAGATCACAGAACTCATCTGCAAGGTCTGAGAAATGCATTAATACATGCTTCAAACTCGTATTTGTCAAACGCTAAAAAAAGGTCTGAAAGTTCTTTAGATCACAGGAGCAAAAATGAAAACATGATCGTGTCCTTTTGCGATATTTTGGGGCCAGTACTGCGGTTTAGATAGGGTTTGAAGATAAGAATCCATTATAAGTCAAAGAACATTCATGTTTTTTCTTCTCTACTTATTAAATAGTTGCTTTTTTCTGAGCTAGACAATGAAGCTTTTATCAGACTAAAAACAAAAACCTCTGATTCAATCTTCTAGTTTCCATTTTAATTGCGTACTTCAACTTTCAGTTTGCCATCACAAATCCTTGAACATTGCTGCCTACCTGCTATTTAAGGGGGCCACCAATCTCTCAACTAAGGAAAGCAGGAGAGATAATTTAAGCAAATTACTTAGTTTAAGTAGCACCTAAAAAAATCTGTTGTGCCGAGGATGTACATTCTTTTCCTTAAAGTTATTTTGGTTTTGGAGAGCCAGGACCTCTCTCTAAATGTGCATAAAGCTTTTTATTTGAAAAAAAACATCTCTCAAATTATTTGTGAAAGTCACTACAACTGCATTACAGCATCCTACAGCATTGTTGCCTTTCACATTTCTGTAGCACTTGTGAAAAGAAAAATGTAAGTACTGTTATAATTCCCACAAAGGAGATTTTTTTGTGGACAACAGATGATGACAAAGCATGAGATTAATCTGCAAGTGCTGAACAAGATAAAAAAAGGAAGAGAAATATGTAATGGCTTTACAACATTTGGGAGGAGGTGGTTTATCCCTGTTATCAAGATGAGGCTTGCACACTTGCCTTTGTAGAGCACTGAGCCTTGAAACTGGAAAATTACACACAATCCGTGTGTCACCTGTACTTGGAGATGTTTGCTTGCTGTTTGTTCGTGTAGGTTTTTGTTTTGTTTTGTTTTTTAATTAAAAGCAATAATGGCACTACAACAGTGTACAGATTCTATATGTCAAAATTTGAATCTTCATTGGCAATTTATTGGCAATTTATTATTGAATCTTGATTAGGTAAGACTAGACAGAGTGGAGTCCATTTGGAATAGAGGATGGCAAATCCACTCACAGCAGTTTTCTCACTGCTTCTGGCTCTGCAATCGTTTAACTCTCGGGCCTCTGCAATGAACACTGTATTTAATTTTAAGTCAATATAACATCTAGTCAGTGAATATGTACAAACCACTCTGCAATCCTTGATGAAGGGACTGTTAAGGACGTGAGAAGTACTGCTGCAAGACATTTATCATGAATTAGTAAACTTCAGGCATTTTATGGCTGGAAATATTAAGATTTTTATTTTCTAAACACAGGTCAATAATAATAACTTACATGGTGTAACATGACAGAACTGGATCTGAACCCCCTATAATTTTAAATCTCAAGTAGTATTGCATTAGATCACATTTTTTATTAACTGTATAGTAAGGCAGTTATCTATTCCATGCCACAATGTATTTTGGCACAAATCAGGACAAAAGAATTTAGATCCTCTGATGAATTATTATTTCACCAAGCAGTGAAAATCATTAATTCTCACCTGCTGCTGTGAAGAGATAAAGCTAAATGTGCATTTTGTCACCTTTTGATGATGAGAACCTGAACCCCTATTCAAGATTTACTCCTGCCATGCTCTCAGCCCTTCTTGCAAGTTTGCCTTTGTTGTGGGGTGGGGACACCCCAAAGAAGTCAGACCAGGGGAGCACAAAGCTGAGAGATGCAGCTCTTCCCAGTCCCCAGGCAGCTATCCTGCCCCTGCCCATAGGGAACCCCTGCCGCTTCTGTAAATAGTTTCTTAGTGAAGACAAGCATCCAGCGAGCTGTAAAAACACAAGCCTGCAGCTCGTAATTCTTCCAGTACAAAAAGTTTCTACTACTCACAGCTTCAACTGTTTTCCTTAAACCAGTTTTGAAGGTCATACATCAAGGAACTATTTCATGCTCTAATATGCACTTTATTATTTGTGAGTGATTTCCTACCAGACAAGTGGTTTGCAAGGACAGAGAACTCTCATTTCCTTTTACAGATCTGATTCAGAAATAAACGCTGGCAACACCATGTGACTCTAACAGGCACCATCCACAACTTGAGCAACTCTCATAATTGTATCAGAAAGTAATGGAAAAGCCAGCCTTCTGCTGCCAGATCTATTTAGGCTCCTATTCCTCTGCCCAAGTTTTATCTAAATTCTTCAACATTATCTCTCCCCTTCTGACACTTTTTCCTGTCCTTATCCATGTGCAAAAACTGGACTAGCTTCAGCACACTAACTTATTCATTCTGAAATATTTATAATAGTAGGAAAAGGAAATACAAGTTTTTATTATATCTCTGTGGCTAAACTAAACTGAGTTTCAACAAACCTTTTTTTTTTTTTTTTAATTAACAACCCCAAGTGTAGATATATATATATATGAATAAGCATTTCAAAGGGAAAACTTTTTTGTCTTTCCTATCTGATGGCTGCTGCCTTTTAGAGCTATTCTGGGAAATGACTGGATATGACTGCAGGAACTAGTAAGTCTGACTATCTGAAAGTAATATATTTTAAAGGAACCCCATAGTTTGAAGACATGCTCACAACTTTTACGGATGCAGAACTACTCTATCTTATTATTCGGTAAGACTAAGGTGTCTTAATAAAGCTCTGAGAAGTAATCTTGGCCACAATTTATATAATTTTCAACATTATTCTAATGCCAGTCCCTGTGAAGCTAGTGCTGATGAGCCCCAGAAATCAACTTTTTCAGACTAATTTAGAATAAATTTAGCTAGCAACTTCAGAAAAGCAAGATTTTTATTCCTAATATTTGGTTCTCAATTTCTACTCCTCAGAGTGCCTGATTTTAAAGAACTATGATAACTATTATATATGATATGGAAAAAATGTATATACAGTAACAAATGAAATCGTTAAGACATTAGAACCTAAGTATTTTTTTGTTAGCCCATGAATATTCTTACAACTCAGAAACTGCTTAGAAGTCAACACAAGTCTCTATCTGTAGAAACAGAAATCTCTGTCTTTGTGAATATAGATGACTAGAGACAATGGACAATTTGTGGATGGGAAATTCTGTTGGAATTTCAGAGCTGAAAGTCATTTAAGGGGGCCCAGCTTATTGGGATGTAGACATTTTCAGAGCACCTGAAAAAAAAACTAGCTTAGGCTAGCTTCTTCCCTTTTTCCCAGTCTTTTATTTACTATTTGCTGCAGGATTATTTCTCACTTCAAATGCAATCTAACATGAAAGCTGCTGATCAATATTGTAAACAGATGATTAGTGTCTTGTGACTGCCAAAGAACTGTTAATGAATCTCAATACATGATGTTGGAGCAGGGATATGAGATAAAATAATTGAATTGGGGGAGATAATAAAACCAGGCAATTCCTTCAGTTTAAAAGGCAAATATTGCCAGAGCTCCTTAAACAGAAAGAAATTACTTACACTCATCTCAGAAATGGTAGGAAATGCATTTCTTTGAATTAATTAAAATCAAACCACCACCAACTGTGGCACTGCCTAGTAACACACAGAACTAGTAAGTTTGAAGTCACTGACATTGGACCCCTCCAACCTACAAAAACTGAGGCGAGACCACCATGCAAGTCCCCAAGGAGTCTCCCTGCACCTTCTCTCCCAGTTTCCTTCAGATGATACTTTTGCTGTAGAGCCTGAAAGAGCCACCACAGGGCCATCAGCAGCCTCCATGTAAGATGACTGGTTGTACATGAATAAAAATGACCTACTGGATGTTACAACTGGCAGAAGAAAAACGTGAACTAACTTAATTCAATTTGTTCTGGAGAGAAAACCTCTAATAGGTATGTGCAAATTGTGAGCAAGGCCTTGAAACAATGCAAAGATAATTCAGACAAGGGCTTTTGTTGCCTTCTGTTGCAAAAGTCAACCAATCGACTTCAAAATGAAAGAGATAAACAACGTCTTCTAACCACTCTAATTTTCTAGAGAATTTTCATTGCACAGTCTTTTCAGATCTCTTGCTTCCTGGGAATGGATGAAAGAGGTGGCTGGGATACTGATGCATGCAGGCTATTCCTGACTCTAAATCTCCTGGAAGAATACCAAGAGCAGGTGCGTTGTAAACTATAGACTTTAAA
Organism: Pyrocephalus nanus; assembly: GCA_038380795.1. Lineage (NCBI taxonomy): Eukaryota > Metazoa > Chordata > Aves > Passeriformes > Tyrannidae > Pyrocephalus > Pyrocephalus nanus. The sequence goes on along the minus strand of CM076261.1, from coordinate 9,371,467 downwards.
CAACCACACATTTTTGAGAACTGAAGGTAGTAAAATCACCAGTAGTTACTTTTAAACAAACAAACAAACAAACAAACAAACAAACAAACACAACCCAAATGTCTCTTCCTCTCTATGTGCTCCTTGATCCATTGTTTATTGATTCATAGCTCTTTTCATTTTCCAAGTTGAAATGCACTAGTGAGAGAAAGAGCCTTCTTCATTATTTCCATCGAAGACTTTTTCTATAGTAGTTAGACCAGAAAACGTATGTAAACACTAGAAGTGAAATTCTTTATCAGCTGTTGCAAGTCCAAATCATGACACTGTGAAATAGTTCAATATATCTGGAGAATACCTATATTTAAAGCAACCAGTAAGTTTTTAAGTATATAAAGCAAAAGCTGTTTTATTTCCAATGAGAAAATTATTGACTTGGAGAACTCAGGACTCCAACCAGTTCTTCGATCTGTCATGCTGGGTGTATGACACATTTGGTTAAACATAAATGCTCTCCTCACATGGAGTTGTTTCTGTTTTTAACCTGTGGCTTTCTTATCTACCTTTTATAGACTGAGGTTATTTTTAATGCAATATAATTTCATTAAACAAACACTTGATATACATTTTTAAGCTATTTATACAGATAAGCTCAAGACAGATTCAGTATGTAAGATGAGAAAATTAATGTAAAAGCCCTGCTTTCAGTATTTGCTTTCTACAGGATCACACTTTGAAACTGTATTGATGATGCACTTAAAAATAATAAAGCCTTTTCCCTTTTTTTTCTTTTGTTAAAGTGCTGATTTTTCCAACCCGTTTCTTTACATGAAACTAATAAGATGTGCATAAAGATCTTCACAAGAGAACAACGATACACAAAACAAAGTTTTGTGACTTTTCTATTAAAAACTAAAGGACACTCACATCCCCTATATAAACTACACTTTTTTTGTTGCTCAGGAATCATTATAAAAATACAGTTTAATTATCTAACGCATTAATTGACTTTTAGGAAACCATATTGAAATTGATAGAGAATAAGCAAGTATTTAATTAACTGAATCTTCAATGCACTGTATTGGTACAATTTCCAGTTTCTTGATGTTTATCCACACAGATGAGTATTCAGCACCCCCCTTCAGCGATGGATGGTTTCCCACACAAAATGACCATGCACTGAGCACACATAGGCTGCAGACCTGCAGCAAATCTCTGCAAGGTTAGAGGACATTTTGATTTTGCAACCCCAGGCATGCAGTGCAATGGAACCCCGATATTAATCTGAACCTTCTGATGCTTTTGTTTTTGAAGTGCACAAACTTTAACTCCTATGCAAGGCTCCAGTGGCCATCAGCAACTTCAGACATCCCCGGCGAAGCAAGGCTTTGGCCAATATTTGCTCTTGGTGAGGGGGTAGGCAGAACTATCCTCTCAACAAAGGCAGAGCAGCTTGCTGCTCTCTCTTGAACAGATATTAAAAATGTAGAGAAAATGCTGCTTCTGAAACAGCATTTCAGTGGAACAGCAATTGTACTTCAGCTGACGGTGACTGCTGTGGGCATCTATGAATACCTTTTTTTACATTTTCAGTAGAAACAAGATGGCTAACACACTGCCCCAGTCGACTAACAATAGCCATAGGATCCATATAGCTACAGTACACATAAAGATAAAATGTAGGTGTGCAAGGAAACGTTCAAATAGCATAAATAAACCCAGTTCTATTGCCAGTAATTGGTCCGTGATGATATCTGTTTATTATACACTTTTAAGTTACAAGTCAACACTGGCAGTCCCTTGATGCACAATTACTACGTGGTTCATTACTAGTTACTCTTCTAACGGTATAATCTGCCAAACTAAAAGTTATGCATTATCAAGAGAATACTGAAAAGTGGTTTTCCCTTTAGAAACCAGCAGCAAGATAAACAAGATAAACATATCTGTTTCTACTGAAGTAAACTGGCTAGCGGGATTCAAGAGACATTTTGGTTTTTTGGTTAAACAAGAGGCAGCCAGAATATATATTATTGTATTTGCCCCGCTTCAATTACATAAATTATACGGACTCATTCAAAAATAGATGCCAAAGATTAGACAGCTAGCTGAATCAACTTAATATAGTTCACCAAAAATGCTAAGTGGCCCTTGTCAACTGATTTGAGGTAAGCTGAGGGAACTAAACATTTCCGCAAGGAAAACTGAATTAAGTTTCTAAAAATACTGCAGGACAACAAATTGCAACACAAGAGGACTACAAAGGTATATTGGAGTATCATAAAATAAATGCATACTTTGAAATGAAACAGATATCTTTGTTAGGCTACAGCCACAAGAATAGAATTGGTACATATTAAAAAAGTCAAGAATTTTTATAGCAAAGTTGTAAATTGTTTTGGCTTCTTTTTGTTTGTTTGTTTTTTATTTTGTTTTGGTTTATTTGCTTAGAGACACATATGTGTTGGATATCACAAAGTCTTGCTAGAACAATTACATCTGATTAGCGTGTGAGAAATTAATAACTGCAAAACAGGAGTAGTGGAAGAGCAAAAACCTAATGTGAATGCAAATTCTTCATAGGAGTGAGCTTCTGATAGCTAAATTGCATCATTCAAAAGGAAAGCATGATGGAAAAACTCCTTTGGTCAGAGTCCACAGCTATGCCACCTTGATAGATCAACACAGCTACACTGCATTCATACACTATACAAATTTAATTTAAGAGATTTAGTTCAATTGGCATCACATTTTCATATATTATGCTCCCTGTGACTGTAACAAGATGGTTATTAAAACTTTTTGGTGAAATGGTGACATTTATCAAACTCCCTCATCAATACTACATCTTGCCATTTTTATTTTATATTTATATATTGTTTTTATATATTCATAATCGGTCCTTGATAAATTTTAGTCCTTAAAACATATCTCTTCGCAAACATAATTGACAGTTACTGATTTGTAAATGCTATTGAACTATGTATTTTATTGCAATTTATAGAACAATTAAAACATCCTTCTGTATATACAAAATTATTCTCCATTAGTGCAGTATATATCTGGTACATTCCAAAATGCAGAGTCAAACTTCTGACTTGAAAATTTTCTGTTTTCAGATTTACAGTCACATTAGCAACTTCCAAATGTAATTTACTGTAATATAGCACATTGTATTTGTACATAGCAACCAACACTATCTGCTCACAATGTTCTTAGCAAAATGAAAAAGAAAATTTTCAGGGACAAAGTTAGAAAACTACGCATTATCTAACATACCTCAGAGAAAACAGCTGCTGTAGGACTGCATCATTAGACTACATGTCACAAAACACAGACATGGACACATCCATCTTTCGGTTCTTTAGTTAAAACATCAAGCCAACAGATACAACAAAGCGTTGAAATCTGAAAATGTTTCCCTTTCTTATTTTACTACTCATCTCAGACCTTAATAAAATTCAGAAATAAAACACATTTTTAAAGTTAGCACATGCATGATTAGCACATCTATTTGCATATCAACATCCAAACTGCACTTCCACATCCAGAATATTTAGTGTCAGCAGTAACAACTTAAAAAGTCTTCAAAGAAAAGTATGCACCTTATTTGTGGATACACTGACTTTTCCCTCACGGCTTGTAAAACAAACCAGTCACCTCTTGTCTAACCCAGGGCTCCCACGCTGTCATGCCAAACCACTGGGATATCTGAGCCAGAAGATGACAGAGGCCACTCCTGGCTTTCCCTGGAAATTGCCCACTCCCCACATGGAGAAGCTCCCTGAAAATGGTCAGTCTCCTCATCCTTTCCAAGAGCCATTGCCCAGGAAAGGCAGCAATCTGCATGGACACCCTTCTCACCTGTCTCAGTCCTGGGGAGGGAGCCCAGTTGGAGGCAGTGTGAGAAGCAGGAAAGAGACGGGGACACCACAGGGATGGGGTGTTCAAGCTTCCTCTGGGCAGTGCCCAAGTAAATTACAAGCTGATGTATATGAGCAGACTAGCTTTTACCTTATTTAGAGTCAAAATCTTTAACAGAGATAAATTGAGCACATTACTAAATAATGGACAACAGATCCCATTCTCTTTGGCTTTACAAAACGACTTGGAATTTTTAAGATGTATGAAAAAAAATAAATCTAAATTTAGTAAATTAAGTTCCACACTGTTATCCCATGGAAAACAAGTGTTTTCCATAGCTCCTTCTAAGTATAAACAGAAAGAAAAACTCATGTGTACTTCCAAAATGACTCAAGCACAGGTCACAGAGTACTTCAGCTGCAAGTGAAGCATGTCACAGCTCTATACTAAATTATTGCACTCATTTTTCAGATGGTTAAATTTATCTGGGATTATATATCTTGCTTGCATCATTCAGAGATAGGGCAAGTGTGTAATGGAGTCCAAATGCATCTTTGCCAGCATACAACTTAATTCTTTGCTGAAAGAAATATAGCATGATCTTGCCTTTTCTTCAAGAAAAAACACTGTGTTTTTGAAATTTTCGTTTATAAATTATTTTTAAAAATAAGCAGACTTAGTGTTCTGTGGATCACCACAGAAATTACAAAAAGAGGGAAAACCAGTGTATTGCTAGCCACTTTATTAACTATTCCATCTGTTAGCTGAAAACTATTAAATATTCAGGGCAATCAGTTCCAGTGCTTCATCTGACTTTGTTTTCTGAACTGTTTGGAACCATGCACTCTGTGAATCTGCCATACCATTGTTAGGATTTTTTTTGTAATTATTTTTTTTTTAACATTCCCATTACAGTATTTAATATAAACAACACGTAATAAGCAAATTACATTGCCAGAAGTACAGTACACTACTGGAAATACCATTCCACGGAGGTGATTTGGACTGAACAGCTTGGATAATGCCTTGGACAGAAAATACAAGTCTGTATGAGCAGGCTAAATATCTGCCTAGATGTTATGTTATTTTTTGCAACTCAAGAACAGTAAAAATATAAACTGCAAATATTTCTGCCACATCCCTTGTCGCCAACAAACTAAGCTCTGAATTCTTCTTGCAAAATGCATGTGTTTCCAAAAAGAATGAACCGACCAAAATGAGTCCTTCCCACACTCAGAAATCAACCAGGCAGAGCAATAACACTTAGATTTTTGAACAGTGAGAGACTTGCACACTGACAGGGTGACCCATCACAGCTACACTGAACTACTAGACCTCAGTGTCTGAATTTATCCCCAAATGAGTAAAATACAAATTAAAAAAAGCAATTATAGCCACATAAATGATGAAAAAAATATGAAATACACAGTGAATGTGTGTTTGTCTGCAAAATTCCATGCAATAACCCTAACAAACTAACTAAGAAAGTTTCAAATTTAGCAATAATGGGTTTTGGAGACTATTTGGGAAAACAAGTTCTGCTTATGAAACATTTTTTATATTAAACAATATATATATATCTCTACACATATATATTTGAGCCAGATTCCCCAAACCACTGAAACTATGGGCAATAGGCTAATGAAAGAGAATTGTAACACTTTGACTGTGGTGTACTAGGACTAAAATAGTCACTGCCAAAGACAAATCAGCTTTTCTGACTGAAAGATGCTGGGGAGCAGATTTCCTAACTAGAGATTTTGCCTTAAAAAGGGGTAGAAGCTGTAAAGAGAAGTTTCTTCCTGGCTTCTTGAGGAAAAGGTGACAAAGAGGAAAAGTGAACAAGGCAGGCACTGTGGGGGAAAGATTCCCTACCTTCTGGAGGATAAACCACCAACAAGGACAGCAGACAGAGAAACAAGAACCTTACAAGTATCTGCCTTCAGCTGAGTGAATCCTCCAGCATAGACAAAAACACCTGATGGGAACCTGCTCATTACAATGACTATTTTCTGTTTTGGTCCAGGTCTGGGTTTTTTCAAGTATGGGTTTTTTTCTTTCTTTCCCCCCCCCCCCCCCCAAGCTAAAGTACAAGTTGCAGGGAAAAACTTTCTTAAATCTACCCATGCATCCTCTTTGAGAAATTGCCTGAGAAACACGACAATACTTCAGCTTATATCAGATGTAATATTCTCCCATTTTGAGAAAGAGAAATTTTTGAAACACTCCTCAGGAATGTGTTTAGGTTCCACACTTGAATGGCACTGAAGTTTTAAATCAGCAGCATATTTCAGCCTCCAGAACATTTATTCTCTCTCATTTTTCTAAAGCTCCTATGATACGGACGAGTTATTTAACAAATCTTTTGTACCAGCTAGTGGGCAGGATCATACCATTAACTAGGATGAACTGATGGAGCTTCACAGGCTCATCTCAGGACTAGGGATGCTGATACAAGAAGCTGACCCATGTGTTCTCCATGCAGGGAGCACAAGTAAATCCACAGCAGACTAAGCTACAGTCAAGCTGTAGGGGAAAAAAAAATAATCACTGGAAGTCTTCTCAGGTGGGGAACTCCCTCTCCTTATCATGCTAGCTCTCAAGCAAGACATATGCTTTCAACACGGTTTACTTGATGTACTGTTGAAAAACAGCTTACTCTAATATGAGGAGTAGTTGGGAGGTTGTTTTTTATTCTAAATTGGTTATCTATTCCATTACGCTGCTAGGAGGAGAGGGAAAAGAGAGAGAATTCACAACCATCACAGCTGACCCTCTAACAACTATAAAAACACCCTGACTGATGCTGTTTTGTGTTTTGTGACAGTATTTTGTAAAAAAGTATTATGTAAAAGAGTGACTTTTAATTATTTTTTTTTTTTCTGGCATTCAAAAATCTTTACTTTCTTCAATCAACTTCTGGCATCCTAAAGACCTCTCAATCAACAAAGAGCTATAATGTGGAAAAAATTTCACCTGAGGCATATCAGTGTGTGTAACTCACTTAAAATTTGTAGCAGATATTCTGATTAAAGGGAGGGGGGAACAAATATGTAAATTTGGTTAGGATTGTTTATCTTCAGATTTTAACAATGCAAAGTATTGAGGAGAAAAAAAGAACAGCAAGAGACAAGCAAAAGCTTATCAGAATATGTTGAGAATGAATGTAGTCACTGAAAAACTGTTTTCCTCTGTCTTCACAATTCTATGAATGTCCAATCAATCTGGTAGACTATGTCATAACTCTGTTTCCTTGCTGATAAAGAAACGAGAAAATCTGCAGTAGGTAAATTAGAGAGAAAAGAAAAAAAAAATTGTAAGCCTTCCCTGATTTTCAGCATTCATCACGGATGTAAATCTTTGCTCTGTAAATCCGCCTCAGCACCTACCCTAAGCATCACACTTTTCAAGGGAAAAGTGCTCACAGGACCGTTGGTCCTCTGGAATTAGCATGGCAGGTAACAAGAAAAATGGTGTTGGATCTTAGAGATTTAGCACTAGAGTTACCTGTCTTTCTAGTTCTTCTACAGTCAAGAGGCAGAAGGAAGTGCTATTAACGAAAGCACTCTGGTTGAGAGGGACTGAGAGATCTACATTCATTTCTGCCTATGACTCTTAACAGTGTTCTCTGTAAAAAAACTAACAAACCCAAACATTTGGTACCTACAGTGTTCTGCTCTCCCTATGCTATAGGTTTTAGAAGTAAGTTTTATTTTACCTTAGCTCACATATTTCAATCTATTATAATCTATCTCCATTTTATCCACTGGGCTTTAGGCTATTTTTAGACTTTCTAACTTGTATCATCATTAGTCAAACTAAAAATGATCCTTTATTTTTTAACATTAGAGACAATGGAGAATGACTTTACACTGTGTTGCTAATTCTAAAAGTGAAAATGTACTTTTTACATTTCCTTCCCACTGCCAAATTTCATCTCACTTTTGAAATAATAATTTAAAAATATTGTTTAAGTATTTGCCATTGAACTATTTTTCTCCTTTTGACTTGCCATTTCAAAAGTTAGCACTATTTAATACAACATAAATCAAAATTCAGCTGCAGCTAAAACTGACATTTTTCTCAATTTAGCAATAACACTGCATGAGAAGAATGTAAGCAAGATCTTGATTTCTATATATGCTTGCATAAAGACACGGTAAACATTTTGTAAAACTTTCACAGAATATTTAATCTAGCAATTCCTAATCATCCCAAATGAACCACACACATAACTACAAAAATGCACTCAGTGGAATGTACACATGCTTACACAAGTAGATTATTATGAACGCTATCAGTAAGAATGATAATTTGCAAATGATTAAACTGCAGAGATAAATAGAAGGTTGATTTTTATAACTTGATTCTGGCTTTGCCCAAAAGGATTGATGAGGAGCTGGTACAAATGTCAAATAAAGACATGAATCCCCATTTTAGGCATCTATTTATTTCAACAAAATTCCTAAGAGATACTCCGTTTATAAGGATTAATATTTTCTATGGTCAAGGAATTTTGAAACTATTCTTTAAATGAACATAACTTATTTATTTTTATTCAGTTTCTCATACAAGACTTGAGGCCTTATTTATGCAGTAGTTTTATTTAAGGCTATGTTTTTCTTGAGATTCAGAAACAGGAATGCTCTTATATTTTTTCACACCGTCCTCTCAGCATACCCTAGATCCAACACTCATAGCCTCATCCTGAGAAATGTATCATGATTATTCCACATCCCTGCACAGAAGTTCCTTTGCTATTTAAATTTTCTCTGTTGGAATGCAGTCCAGAAAGAGTAGTTTTCCACCCCGCCCTTTACAAGTTGTTACAATACTTAAAACAGTAAAACTTGAGACTATGGGATCATGTATGGAAGTATGCAGCACGTAAATGATTACAAATCAACACAACACATCAGCATGCAGCCATGCAGCACGGGAGCCAAGACCCCACCCTTTCCAAACCGAAGGCCTTGGCGTGTAGGCTGTGATTCTGGGAGGAAACTAGCTGAGGGTGAAAGTGTTTTCTATCAAGTGAAAGGGACGAAGAGCACAATATCTGACCTTGTTATTTCCTGGTTATTGCTCTTTGTTCTGAGGAAATAGGCATTTTAGCAACATCAGCTCAAATGACTCAGATTGTCCACTTTTAAACAGATTTAGGTGGTTTTTCCCTATAAAGCAACCCTTATTTTCTGTCTGGACAGTAAAATGACACAACATGAACAGCTGCTGTGTTTGTTCACATTTCCAGCAGCAAAGTCTTTTAAGATACCTGTGCTGAAAAAAACAGCATGTATGTTTTATCTCAGCATACACCAGAGTTAAGCCTATATTTACTATACAAAACAGAGAACGAGAATTCCTGCGAATTCAATGTGTTGGTGGCCCTGTCAGTCCTTTGGGAAAAGAGAGATCTCGCTTTGCCCTCTAACTGAGAACCAGGCAGAGCAGAAATCTGAATTTCCCAGATGAGTGCTCTGATTGTCTGCCTTGGAAGCTCTCCCTGGCTGTGGACTTAACAGCCAGTTTTGTTAGGAAACACTTTTCCATGTTTTCTTGGATTCTTCAAAACTTTGGGTTTCAATGAGTCAGCATTTCCAGACGAAAGGCCGCTGCACTAAAAAATTAATGAGCAGCTGTATTTGTAATAACCACTGAGATTATCACTTTTGTAGTTCTGACTGAGCAATTAGCTGTGTGTTGCTTGACTGCTAGAACATGCCCTCCTCCCTTCCAAACGCATTTAGGATTTAAATCAGTAAGTTATTAAGAACATTAAAATTTTACTGATTCAAATAAACTGTCCTTTTAAGAATGTGCATTCTTATGTTGTTGATGTGTTTGTGTCATTAGAGAAAAGGTATTACAATTCCAATATGAAATCAGTAATTTCCTTATGGCTGCAAAATATAACCTCGGAGAAGACAATACCCCACTGTGGTACATAATCAAGGTATATTTAGAATGAGCAAGCTGTTCTCTTTATTTTGTAGTGTATAAATACAGATAAACTGTAAGGGACTTAAATTATTAGAATGCTTGATTAAAAGTATATATACTTCTTGGTGGTGTTGTTACAAACCAAGATCCAAAACTCAATGTTTACTCATAGTTTTCTCACTTTACAGTATAAAATATTTATTATGGATCTGGTTAGCAGTATTTTCTGATCATTCTCAAAGGCCTGTGTAAATATTTGAGATTGAAGACTGAATGTAAGTTTTTGTGGATTTCTGAATGCCATTCATAACCTGTCAGAAGACCCACTGGGATTGTGTTAAAACATTAGCCCTTATACTGCTTTGAAGATCCAGGCAAAAGTTGCCATGTGCCGAGGCAGGTGGGCAGTGCACTGGCAGTGTAGCTGGCAGGCAAGAATGGACACCTCCAAACACGAAAAAACACACCTCTCTACACTTGCAGCTCATGCAACCTACTATTTGTGCCAGGACTAATTCAAGGAGGAAAAATGTTGTAATTTCAAAACATCACTTCAAAACTAGTGATGATGGGCATACAGACAAAACATTACACTACGGTCCCATCCACACTGAATACACAGTAATTACCTCAGAACTGGTTGGTGCTTTAAGTGAAGAACACAGCAAGTCACCACAGCATTACTTTTTTATTGTTGCTAAGATGGACGTGGATAAGCACAATCCCTGGAAACTCATAACTTAATATAATACGTGCATTTCTGATGTTACAATAGGAAACCAATTCCTTAATCAGCAGTAATCCTTTTAAACTAAGTTAAATCAGGTTATAGTAGCTAAGTTAAGCGTATCTTGTATGTCCAAAACATTTGTTATCACATAATTTTTAAATATATTTTTTAATTATATATTAAATCAGAGTATTCAGAAACACAGAATACAATACCACAAAAATAAAATCTTCCCACCACACTTTTACAGAAAAAAATCCCCTAAATACAAGTATTTTTTCTTATACTTCAGTTAAGAGGAAAGAAAAAAAAATATATGGTATCATGGCACATGAAAACACTGTCTTGCACTTTCCCACATAGCTTGCCCTCTCAGGACAGCACAATGTTTCTTCAGCAGTTGAATTTCTAAAAGCAAACGCAGGTACGCAGACACATTTTCTTACAAAGGTTTCCTTACTACTAAAATAGCCCACTGCAGCAAAATCATGTTCAGGTTTCAAGTACCCTTCTTCAGCTGCAGTGGTACATACTGTTTTTTATGAAGTATTCTTGGAGCACGCATTGTCCGCAAGGCACAAGTGTGACACCTAAGTCTAAGGGACATCCAAGTCTAAAAGAAACAAAAGATACCAGCTTACCTGTGTTATTAAGAAAATAATGAAAAGTCAATTTAGAGAAGTACCACGGAAAAGCCCATTTTTTCACACACACACACACACACACACACACACACACACACACACACAAATAAAAGACCTTATGTATTTCAGAAAGACTCAAGAGTATTTCTAAAAACTTCTTCCCATACAATTCATCTATGTACTGGTAAGTGCAGCAGTAAAAAACCCCACATGTATGGTATTGCTCTCAGTGATCTACTTCAGTTAACAGACTGAAGACAGCAATTATTGTAATGCCTTCAGATTTCTAACAGATTCCCTAAATCAACATGAACACATCCCCTCATTTTGAAATAATACTACAAAACACCTCAGTACACCATAGATTTCTGTGGAGAAGGGATATCCTAAGCAAGCAACATGATTTAGTGAAGTTTTCCACCTCCCAGGGAAGTTATACTTGCAAAAATTTATGCTCAAATCCTAATCTTTTGCAAATTTGTCACAGATTAATTGTCCTGAGGCTTAGTTCCTGAAATAGTTTCAGTTCACCATACCTGTAGTTAGGATCTGTCACTAATATTGCAACAAACAGGAAGAAAACTAAGAGAATTAAGAGTTTCCATTTTAATAATAGAAAGAATACAAAGTTTGCTCTACTTAATTAAACACTTTTTTTTTTTTTAGAAAAAAGAAAGACTTAAATTGGAACATTGAAAGATCAGTAAAAATTACTGTACCTATGCAGACCATCAAAGCAAACTTTTCCATAATTAAAAGGAACATTGGAGACTTGCTCCTATTTGGCATCATAAATCTGAAGATTATTTCAGGTGTATGCAAACAACTGAAATTCTCAGCTGTTCATTTTCAAAGCCTAGAAGAAATGGTTCTGCCCAGGAGAAATGCAAAGCAAAATGAAAACTTGCATAACACTCTTGAAACCTACTTGAAGGAGAAATGAACAAAGCAACCCTCCCAAAGCAAGCACAGTGGAGCTTTTGAAGTGAGATGACAAAACTTCTTGCAAACTTCTAGACAAATTCTGAGTACACAGACTCCATCTGCCTCACACTATGAATGTCAGTGGTAAACTCTTGAATCTGAAATCAGCAGAAGCAGCTCTGTGTCCATGGGCCCCAGCAAATGATCACAGACCTCCTGATGAGAAATGCTACCAAAAACTGTGCCCTTACACAATGCACTCCCAATATTTGTGACTCCGACTCCAATCTTGCCTGATTCCTATTTGAAGACTTGACCAGAATATCTTTTGCCACAGCTGTACCCCCCTTTATCATGCACATGTCACAGATGTGGGCCCGCAGCCAGTGATTTTTTTTAATAAGAAGGATTTATAAGAGTAAGGAAGCAGATGCCCCTTTTCAAATGCTAGTATTATTACAGAACAACTAGAAGTGGTCTTCCAAAATAAACAAAACTCTTCTTACAGATTTCTAATGAACTCTTAATTAAAATGCACTAATTCACAAAAACCTTTGTCCAGTTTCTCCTTCCTGTACAGGAACATACTGTAAGTATATAAAATACTGCGTGAAACAGGGAAGTAAATAGTCCCTCTTTCTGTGTATGGAACAGCTACTAACTGTATTTATGCAATCTTTAGTTTCAGATCTTGAAAAGGGCTTCACATGTCATTTTAGTGATCAAAAGCACTGTACATACATAAATGGTGAAAAAATTTGAAGCACTGTCCCAAAGACAGGCTAATCATCATGAAAACCATACAAAACTTAAGCTTCCAATAGTCAAAAAAAACCAACTTAAAACAGACTATTTTAATCTGAAGCAAGCTTAGAGGAAAAAGCAAAAGGTTTCTAAAAGATTGTAATGAGCCCTTGCAGTAAAGGGTAGTGGTACCCTGGGCTGCATTAGGAGTGTTGCCAGCAGATCAAGGGAGGTGATCCTTCCCCTCTGCTCAGCACTGATGAGGCCACGGCTGGAGTGCTGGGCCCAGTTCTGGGCTCTCCACAATGAGAGAAACATTGACATACTGGAGAGGGTCTAGTGAAGGGCCACAGAGATGATGGACTGGACCATCTCTCCTATGAGAGATCCTGGATCATCCTTTCCTATGAGGAAAGGCAGAGAGAGATGGGATTGCTCAGCCTGGAGAAGGAAAGGCTCAGGGAGATTTCCTCAATATTTACAAACACTTGAAGGGAAGGTGCAAAAGGGACAGTGCCAGGCTCTTTTCAGTTGTGCTCAGAGACAGGACCAGAGGCAGTGGGCACACAGTGGGACACAAGCGGTACTCTCTGAAGATCAGAAAAAACTTTTTTTACTGTGAGGTGATGTGAGCACTAGCACAGGTTGCCCAGGGAGTCTGTGGAGACTTTGTCCTTGGAGATATTCTGAAGATGACTGAAAAAGATCATTGAAAACTGGCACTGGGTGGTCCTGCATGAGCAAGGTAGGCTAGATCTGATGACCTGCAGAGGTCCCCTTCAACCTCAAAAACTCTGCAAGTCTGTGACATGCCATAGGTGCACAATTTCAAACTCTACAGTTCTAGTTTAAGTTCAAAATAGAAATAAATCTGCTAGAAAAAACAGGAATGGGTGCTAGGATGGAACAACAACAACAACAACAAAAATCACATTGTCCAGCAATTAAGTTTGGTTAATTCCCTAGGATAACTGAAATATGTCAGGAAATTTTTATTTTGGTTATGTTTGTATATTTACTATTTCTTTGAAATATTTTCTTTTCCTTGCTCTCTGATGGATAAAAAGAAAGGCAACAAGAGGCATATAAAAGACTTTGCCCATATTGTGTCAGAAATTCCAAAGAACCAGATCAACTGTCTTCCCACCCCGAGTAAAAACTGAGATCAAAGGATCCTAGACCAAAGGAAGTCTGATTCCACAGAAGTAAGGGGGGAGATGTAGAGTGCCACTGAAGTCCAAAGGATGGAACCTTTTATTAACACAAATCTGTATCATAAGAGATCCTTAGAAAACCTCATCTTGAAGAGAACCTCTGTCTACTTGAGCACAGAGCAGCAAGCCATGGAGAAAAAGAAGAGTGGAGAGCAACTGTGTCTCCTTCCAGGCTGTCCTTAACTCTTGTTTCTGAGAAGGGAACATACAGTTGTCTTAGATGGTATTTAAGAAATCTGAGTCAGAAGCTTAAAACTATGACAACATGTAAAGGAATAATTATACATCTAGTGAGAAAGGAATGTATGAGGGAGGGATACTCTGTCTAGATGCCAGAACCAGCGAGTAATAGCAAATGGTTCAAACTGGAAAGGCCTTTCCCTTAAAGAACCAGTTGGTCTCCTTTGTTTGGAGGATCCCTGAGCATTTTGCAGGTTTAGGTCTCCACAGAAATCTGCTCTGCACTTTCTGTGGATACTGTCTGACCCATTCCAGTGCACTGGATCCTGCCTCACCTACTCTTTTCTGAAGCTTCAAGATTTAAATATATTAACTTATCCCTTTTTTTTTTTTTAATACTTAGTAATCATCTCACAGAAATAAATATTCTTTGCAGAATAAACATGTTTTTACTGTGCTATTATGTACAAATGTACTGCCATGTAGCTGCAATGTCTTTTTCCTCATTTATTTTTATGGCATTATGTATCATAGTGTCTAAGAGAGTTAAAAAATACATCTATGCTGATCCCTCATAATAAATGGAAACTCATTATAGGATAAAACCAACAAACTACCACAATCAAGACTTTTCTTTAAATGATCACCAACACATTTTACCTTGCACTGATTTCTTATAGGGAAAGATATGATTTTTAAAAAATGCTTATATTAGAGGCAGAGTTTCTTTTCCTAACAGTTCATACTGATAATCTGATTACTGTTCGTGGACTTTAATCACTAAAGTCCTATAAATATAAAATGAAACACAACCATGCAGAAGTAAACAGAAACATTCTAAGTTTTCTTTAAGTGTTGTCTTTGATCTTTATATATTTCCTTATGACCTAGGCAGAGGCAAGGAATTCCTTTTCTTTTTTCACACTTGCTAAAATAATAATGGTCTTGGATTATTCAATTTTTCTCCTTTATATTCAGTTGTAGGTGATCTCTAGTTCTTTAAAGTTTTGTCCATGCAACAGTCTTGTGAAGTGCATGTATGACCTGAAAGTAAGGGGAAATTTTTTTGAGAAGTTTATTTTAGATTCTGCTGAGAGTTTTCCTGTGCCTTCAAAAAGCATCTGGAAACTGATTTTCTGTTGTAACATGCACTTATCCTTCCACTTGATAGAGTTTCTAGATGATCCAACTGTCCAACACTTGATTTTAGAATAGGAACTTCCTTTCCTAGATCAATACAAAAATTTGTTGCATTCCCTCTGCATCCATTTCAGATTAACCCCCATAGCAGGAGGCATCCTGAACACATTGAGATAAACTTACAGAGTTTGTTTTCCAACTGTTTAACTTCAGGCAGACATCAACATTTAACTTGTGCACCAGTGTTCACTCTGACTGGAGCGGCTCTGCAGAGACCCTCTTCATTGCTTCTGCAGCCCTGTCTGGCAAAGTACTGCTGACCTTCTTTTTGTTGTTTACAATTGTTTTTCTTTAGATATTTTGGATAATATCTTATAGGTTTGAATTTTGTTTCTAAAGATTCTGCTTGCATTTGCTGCTCAAATCATCTCCATCAACTGGAACTTCTTATACCTATCTTAGGTTCTGCAAAGTAAGATAACTTAGCAAAAAGTGATGCTTAACAGAAAAAAGACCCTCAAACCCATCACTTATAGTATAAAAACCTTAGAAATATCAGAAACTCCGAAACACTTTTGAAAGCATCTTGTGCAACTGGTCCACTATGTAGAAATGAAAACACCAGCTAAATTTTTTTTTTTTTTTTTTGCATTCTACGAGATTTTTGCATCACTTTTTTTTTCCTTTGAAGACAACATAAAGTATGCTACAACAGCTAAAGATTTGATCTGCTTCTGAGCAATAATGTTAACAAAGTATCTTCCTGTCTGTGTCCTGTCCATCCACTTCTCCACATAACAGTTTAAATTACAGTTGTTCACCTCCCTCTCTGAAGTCACGCACATGCAGAGCCACATAGTTTGAGGGAACTGAAAACTAAGACACTAGTATATTTGGTGTCATTTTCCTGATTACTTTTTCTACATGTGCAGGATCGAAAAAGATTGGTTTCCCTTCTTTTCCGAGTTTCTCCAGAAATAAAAATGTGTTGTTGGAGTTGGAATGAGAACCTGGGATCACCTTGACTGGCAAATGTTGGAGAGTCACTCCGACTCCAGCTGATTTTCTTTCCATTAACTTATAAAGCAGATGAGGTTCTTCAATGAGTGAGGGAGGTGGGACTTCTTATTTTTAAGCTGTCTGGTCTTTTAAGTTAGGATGACTTTTGGTAGCATGCCATTGCTGCCTTCCCACAGAGAAAGGAAAGTACTTCTAAGAAGGTTTTCTAAAATATTATTTTAAATGAGATAGATGTGGAAATTAGTTTGTTTTTCAGTTTGATAATAATTCAGTTTCTCATGACGCGTTAATAGTTTGGGACAGAGCATCCTCATTTATTGAAGCCTGTTCAGTGGAATCCCTCAGATTTTTGTTTTCGCATGCACTGTGCAAAGAACCTTTCAGATAAATGCCCTTTGGAAAATAATAAGAAAGAAGACACCATGTGAAAAACTTTGTATTATCTCTGTTACCTTCAAGAAAAACAAGCAAATGCCCATTTACGAATGTGGCAGACCTAAGTGAAGAAGCAGATTCAGGAGACCTTGCTGACCTCTTTCACAAACAACACTTTGAGCTTTGTGCCCTCTGCTCAAAAGTTTTGTGAACTCAGCATTTCCAGTGAAGGGTTCCCCTTCAAGCCAGCCTGTGTATTTTGCAGAGGTGTCAGCCACCAAACAGAACCACACACAAAAAGAGGATCAGGAGGCATAGGATTTCAGCTGCTGAAGAAAATACCTGAAACTACACTCCTAATGTTTCTCTAGAAAAAAAATCTCACACTATATTTAACTGGTGAATCACTAAAGTCGCAAATCTGTGCTTAAAGTAAAGGATACTTGAAACTAAAGGTTACAATTTAGAATCCTTTTTTTTTTTTTTTTTATCCATTAGATGTTGTAGGAAGAAACTAATGATATTAGTCTTATCTTCTTTTATGTCCTCAAGTTCAAAATGTTTGGGAACAGTGAAAAGTAAGGCAAACAGGGCATGCATGCTCATATTTGTGTAAAAGCATGAAAATAACTGCTTTTGAAAGGCTCTGCAACTAGGATCATGGAGAGGATCAGCACAAAGAGAAAAAAGGGGAAAAAAAAACAACCTAAGAAGAAAGAAAATACTAGCCTAGATGCCAACTATTGGTTATCTGCACTGTTAACACAATAGGTCCAGTGTTTATAGTGGACACTGTCAATGTTCTTAGTCTTAAATTAGGGCAAGCAGCTGTTTCAGTGTACAGCTGAGTATGACATAAGCCTGTGTTAACACTTTTTTCTGTCACATTCTTCTAATTAGGTGAGGATTGCATCTTTCTCCCCTTATGTAGAATAATCTTCCTCTCCAAAAGTTCAAAATAAGTCTTAAATTGCACTTCAATTCTGCCACTAGAAAACAACCAAAAGAGCAGGGGACAATACAATTTGTCAGGTGGGTGTGTGTATCATGAATCCAAATGTCTACTTTTAAGGCTAGCAACCTTGACAGCATTCCACAAACACATTATCCCTATTCCTTTGAGCCTACATTTTCCAATATCAACATGCTTGGCAGATCCCAAAATCAGTTTTGGTAGCAGTGATAAGAAATCCCTACTTGGGGTTCCTATAGGTTAAGTATATAAAATATTCATGGACCACAGTGATACATGTCTGTACCTACAAAGAAGTGCAATAAACAACTAATTTGGTTTCATAAAACTCCTTGCTGTCCTCACATTTTAAGTAGACTCAATTATTGAGGATTTTTAAAACAGAAATGTTAAAACTGCAAAACCAACACTGGTAAAATTTGAAAATCGTAGCAAAATTTACAATAAACATTTATCTCCCTTCTCCTCCTTCCTTTAGTTTTCACATACTTTTTGGGGCATCTAGAGGTCAGGCAGAGAAACCTGAGAACAGACTGCAACAAATGTGCAACAATTTGCAAAGTACCAAAATTATTAAGTTGAAACCATGACATTGATTTGCATGAAAAGGCAGCTGACCTCCATTTCATGACTTATTTTTAAACCAAGTGAATTCTGAAGCTGACAGACAAAGGCAGATAAATTGCCCTATCTTCCAAGTTTCACTTAAAGCCTGCGGAGATGGAAGAACTCACAGCAGAGTGTCTGGGCTCCTTTACTATCTCATAGAGAGACAAAAACATTGGTTATGGACACCACCAGCCAACAGACAAGACCAAGAATTCTTGGAAAAGCTGCAGCAGAATTTACATGTCACAGGGAAGACCCTGCCAATGAAGAAATTGTTCAAGCAGGAAATTTAATACTTACCTCTACATGCTACATTTTTAAAGGCACCGTCTCTTGAAGGGGGACCTGTAACTTCTTTGGTATGTGATGTCTCTATTGTGCTAGCCACGTAAAACTGAACATCTTACTTCTAGGTGAGCTGTCTTCAGGTTGTTAAGGATGATATCTTACACCTACACAACAGTGGGGATGATGGAAGAAATGTACTTGCAGTGGAAAAGAGTTTCAGCTAGGCTACCCAAAATAAAGAATCAAGTCTGACACGAATTAATACCTTGGCTTTATGTTATCATCTATACCATCATCCCCCTGGCCACTTCTTCACAGGTTCACTTGGCTCTCAAACAACTGAGATCTAAACAGCTGAGTTATGACAGTTCATCAGCTGCTAATCTAGATGCTTTATGTTGATTCCATCCATATAGCTCGAATGTAATTTCACAAGTGTTCTTTCTCTGTCGCCATGTTCAGGAAAATTTATAAACCAAGAGTATAAGCTTTGTCTTCAACTTGTTCAAGCTGTAAGTTTGGGTAAACAGAAAAAATATATGCAGGTTGCTTACTGCTTTAGACCAGTCTCACTGCTTACAGGTGCTCCAAAGTTGGTTAAGCCACAAGGATTCATGTCTCTGGCACAAACCAGGTACAGGCATAGAATCACAGAGAAATTTATGTTGAAAGAGGTTGACAGAGGTTTCTTCTTTCATCCAGCTCAAAGCAGGACTCAGTGTCGCATTTACAGCTGTGTTTTGAAGGTCTCCAAGGATAGGGATGTCACAGGTCTTTCTGGGAAACCTGCTCATGTCTGACCTTCCCTCAGTGCAGGTACTGCCTGTTATCTCTTATTTTACCCCTGTGCAGCTCTGAGAGGGGTCTGGCTCTGTTTCTCTAACACCCCTCCTCCTTTAAATGGGGCTGATTGTTATGAAATCTTGCCTTAGCCTTCTCTTTCCAGGCTAAAACAATCATCTTCCTCAGCCTCTCCTCCTCACATGCCATGTGCTGCACACCCCTAACTTTCTTAGTGGTTCCTCCACTGGAGGTGGAGTTTCTGCAGTTTCTTGACATTTTTGGATGGGTGCAGAACTGGACACACACTCTAGACATGGTCTCCTGAGTGTTGTGTAGAGAGGGATAACTCCTTGTCCTGACCAGCTGACACTCTTCCTAATGCAACTCAGTATGCACAAGACACTGTTGACTCATGTTTAACGTCTCCATCACACTTTCAAGATAACTTTTAGTGGAACTGCTACTTGGCCAGTTGGTCTCCTGTCCATACTGATGCTCAGGGCTGTTTTATCCCAGGTGCTTGACAAAGCTTTTCTCATTGTTGAACTCTGAGGTTTCTGAGAGCCCAGCCCTGCAGAGAGTACCAAGGTCCTTGTGAATGGCAGTCCTGCCTCTAGCCAACCAATTGCTTTACCCAGCTTTAGGGAATACCAGTTAAATGTCCATTCCAGTCAGCTGGCTCATCCACCCAGCAGCTCCTGCTGTGAATTCAATTCCTGTAGCTAACTATCTAGTTCAGAAGAAACTAAATTTTTGCAAAATACTGGCAGCACAACGATGGCAGTGCTATGAACTGAGGAAAGCTGCCATTGGCAGCTTTAGATTTATGCTAATAAACTCACCAACAGAAGAACAGCAGACACACAAGGGTTAGTTTGGACACTTCTATATGAGGCACGTATTATTGTATAGGCAAAATTGTGAAGAACTGAAGAGCCCCATGAAAACCCTCACCAGAACACATAGAAGAAAAAAGGCCTATGAATTAGGAAGTAAAGAAGTAAGTTAAGAGAGAATAGAAAACAGTTTGTTTTGTAGTCATGAACCTCCTCTCCCATCTGGTATTTATGCTACACACACACAGAGACAGAGAGAGCCGCAAGTGCATGCATATATATTTCTACTCTCTGAATTTCAAGGCACACAGAAACAATTAAGTCATCCAGATTTTAAAATCAGATAAAATACTTCTTTAGACACTCTTCAGACATCTGCAGGCAGTTATCAGTTTGGTTTTTTTTCTTTAAATCAGATTGTTTACCTCAAGCATAAAAATACAAGTTTTAGACCAAAAAAAAAAAAAAAATTCCTTGTGATGCAGAGAAGAGTTGTTACTAAAAGCAATGGTAGAGAAAAGATTGTTCTGCCTGGTAAAACCACTGAACCTGCAGGGTAGAGGATTGCTCAGTGGGGCCAGCTACAGCATTACCTGCCAAGTCAGCCACTGTCACAGACTGGGAACTAGCAAGCGTGAGACACAGCCAGTTGGCTTTGGTGGAGTATTTATGGAGGATGCAGTGGCTTATTTACTGAATAATCTGGAGACCATCTGGTGGTATCCAGTGACAAGAACACTGAGCTGAAAGTAGAAAAGCCAGCGCTCTATTTCTGGCTCTGCCAACTATTCTCTGTGACCTCCGGTGGTTCAGTTTGCCCATCTAGAGATCAGGAAAAAAAAAAATAAAAATCTACTGTCATCTCTAGGAAATTTTGATATTTCAGTAAGAATCCACATTTATTACTATTTTAGTAGTATTACTTTTTATTTAGATTATCAACAAATACTTCAGAGTTAATTGCTGGAATATTATTTTGAATCCAAGTTTGCCCCCTGCATTAAAAAAATGATTATACCAATCTCAATGGTGATAGTACATAATTTGGAGTTAAATCAAAAGAACTTTGAAACAAGCTGGACAGTTTTCTTAACTGTGACATTTCTAAAATAAAGAGGTTTTTTTTTTTCTTCACAAGGAAATGCACATCAATCAGGTGAGGGAAAGGTCTATACATCTTACTGGACATTCCCCACACCCAGCCTAATGCTCACTATCATAACTGAGCTGACAAAAGGATAATCTAAAATACTCTCAAGCTCTGAATTTTTCACCATTTTGCTGAACCTTTAAGCTAATCATCTGTACGGGACAGGGCAACTGAGTAACCAGATCTACTCTGTTCAGAAACCTACAGACTTTAAGACTGATGGCTTTCTTAGATATATTGCTAGATTTGTGTTCTTTTCTCCAAACTCCACTGACACTTTACCACAGGCATAATGCAAAATTACCCCTAGGGGGTAATAACAAGAAAAGGTCTACCAAGGAGCAGTAGCTCTTTGAGAAAATACCCAGATGACTAAAAACTACCACTAATCTGGACTCTAATTCAAGTCAAAGAGAAAACTTCTGCTGCAAGCAAAAACCTGCTATGCCCATTGAAAGAGTTTTGTTGGATTCTTCCATAGGTGGAGAAAGTTTTTGCCTACCAGAAGGATTCCCACGCAAACAGAATCCAGACACCTCCCACTTTCTTCCCATAGAACTGGTCACCCTTGTCTAATCTCCTTAAGTCATCTGGTGTCTCACTGGGGAAGTGCTATCTAGGACAAAGAAGTCTGTAGGGATGCTGGCAAGAGTGGAAAGTGAATCTTGTGACTGAGTGCATTGGAGCTGAGCTGCTCAGGAAAATGATAATGAAGTGGAGGAGCTCTATTTTTAATGGGAGAACAGGACAAAGGAAGAAAGGTAACAGGAGGACCAGACCTCCCTTTGTGGAGAGGGAGAGGAAGAGAGAGAGGAAGGAAGAAATGCACTTCTCTTCACAGATACACGGGTCAATAACTAAACACATAACAATGAAGTTTAAATTTAAACACTGAGTTATTTTTTCAACAATGCTCCTGTATATGATAGCTCCGAACTACGACCTCTCTTTGCTGGTGCTGGAAGAGAACCAAGATATTTCAGGAAGAAGTTGGGTCTTCAGGTAAGTAGATTAACTTTTATGTAGTATGTAAGATTTTCCAGACAATATGTGGATTGGAAAAAGGCTTTTGTCGACATCCACGTTTCTTAGGAAGTGGAATAAAAATAGCCAGAGGCTGTAGCAACTAAACTGAGTCCTGGAAAGTCAGCACTAGACTTCAAAATAAAAATAAGGAATACTGCTTGGAATGCATTTAAATGGGAGAATAATATGAACTTATAAAATGGAATCATACGACTGCCTGAGCCTGCACAATACTACATATTTTACAATGTTTTGCATCCCTGCAATCTTACACACAGATTAATAAAGCATGGCAGGATACACTTACGAATGATTTAGGAAACGTTACAGTTCAACCAACCCTGCTGACAGGGGAACAGGAAGGGGGAAAGTACTTTATTATTCACTCAGTGGACTGAAAAAAAAGACTGTATGAGCTAGGAGAAACGTCATTAAGAGGTTACTAGAGACATGCAAAAAAAATTAACCACCTGCTTGCTTGTGTTCTTCTAAAGCACTTTTAAAATTCACATATTAAAGTCTATTTATGCTAATGTATTTTGTATACATTACTGCAAGATCATATTAAGGAAGATGACAGTCTTTCAACGTATCTATTTTCAACTCTGCTAATCTAAGACTAGTGCAATGGATTTTTGTGGATGTGTAAATCCATCTCCACATTTTGTGAAATGATTCTGTAGTGAAAAAAAAAATGCTACAAATCATTATCACTTACTATTGATACAGTAAAAAGGATCAAACATATAAAAAACATACTTTTCCTTCTTCCATCTCTTAGTTCCATTGAAATTTCACTGTCCACCTTGAAAAAGTAAATAATTCCAAATTTTAATGGGATTTTGATTTAATTAATTACAGTACTGAATAACACTCTTATCTGTTACTGTCAGATTTTCTCACATTTTCAATCAATATTTTCCCTTTTCTAGCTACACTCAACATTTTCAGAATAAGGTTTGCCCACAAGAAACTTGATTTGACTATGATTTGAAAATTCAAATTATACCTGCACCTTTTAATGAAGAGCTGTTGTGTTTGAAGAAAGCATACCTTCAGACTATCTAGCTATGAACTGAATAATCTCATCTCGAAATTCAGTAAGTGCTCAGTAATCTGAAAAGCATGATACTGCTCGTGTCTTATCTGCTGTAAGGAAAATCAGAGCTCTGTTGTAATTCACTGAAACTCAGCGATATCATATTACACTTGTATTTGTGAACGAGCTATTTACTTTCACATGCAAATGAGCAACCTAATAATACAAAATGAAAAAAAGAGAAAAGTTACTAATGCAGTATTTCAGGCATCAAAACAAGTTTTAAAACACTGTTCAATATACTAAAAATATCAAACCATCAGTTCCATGCAGGACAGAAGTTTGAAAGTATTCCTACTGACAGGAACTCTCTTTCTCTAAATTCCCCTCCAGCAACAACAGCTTTCCCCTACTTTTAATAGCATGAGGGTAAAATAATGGCTATGTAACCCTGTATTCTGTACCACCCACAATTATTCTGGCCAGCCCAGGACAATGATGAATTCACACTATTTGAAACAGACCTATGACAGCGCATCTTTTCTTGGATGAAAACAGAGCCTGGGTATGTTGGCGTATATTGATTGGTTTTTGATGCTGCAAAAGTTACTGGCAGTTTTGTCACTAGAAGGCTTTGTCACAGCCTTCCAACTAAAAGGCATGAATGGCTGAACTGCACCTCAGCTGAATAATTTTTCAAATAATAACTTGAGGCTGTTAAGCTCTGCTTAATTTCTAACAGCTATTGAAGGTTATTTTTGTTTTAAAACATTATTAGATCTCATGTTTTCTGTATTTTGTAGTAACAATTTTTCATAACAGCTATCCTCTTTCCCTCTAACAACCATTTAATGAATCACAAGAAAAAACTCCACCAAACATTTCTAACTAGAAGCACACACCTCAACTGAACATTCTTCATGTGGATGTATACACCAGGAACTGTCCTACTATGGACTTAATGACATGCAGTTAAAATCATAAATCTGGAAATACAATGTAAACATGTTCTACATCCTTTTACTTTTCAATATGTTTAAAAGGGACACCAATTTAAAATGTAGGAATTCGTGAATTCATAAAACTAGTTAAGAATGCTGTAATTTTTCTATTTTAAAAGTTGTTCTTTTCTGTAGTGACTGTATTCTAAAGGTGATTTAGTACTGGTACCACTTCTAGTACTGTAGAAATGAGGCAGTCACTAAATCTCACTGGCCTCAAACCCTATGCTGTTCTCCCACAAATCATACTCTTTATGTTGATGATACTGCGGCTATAAGACAGAATCTTTTGTTAAATTACAGGATGTAAAACATCTTCTTCCACTGCATGCTTTGGGAAATTAACTTCCTGATCTAAAATATAAACTACTTTTGTAGTTAAAAACTATTCCCTCTCAAATTAGCCAAGTACAATTTGAATGTGTATATAACTTCTAAAAATCAGTCTTGCGCTCCACGCACAGCTAGAAGGACAGAAATCAAGGCACGTCATGCCTGACTGAAGCAGTCTGGCAGAAAAGTACATAGGAAAAAAATGCAAGGGCTGAAATGAAAGCATAACTAGTCGATATAAACATTTTAGAAGTTGTTGAAAAGAGCAAAAAGATACATTAACAAAGATGACACAAGATCCACTTTTACGTAGAACACTATTCAGAAGACACTGTACATCTAGCAAAGATAGACTCATGTAGCAACACACTGGGGCAATATAGTACTCGACATCCTGCACCTGGGCCCATCATTCCACCCATCTGTTTGTAAAAATTCATTTATTTAAACTTTTTATAAGCAGCATATCTTCCATTCTCCTTGAGAAGGAAAAATATTATGCAGCACTCCACAGTTCCTAAACATATACTGTATCAAAGGACAAAGGTTATCTGTGATAAAATGTGACCATAAGCATAAAATGTACGTGTTACATTTAATTTTCAGTTGTAGCTAAGCTTGCTAAACTGTTTCAGCCCTACTGCCAAGGTATGCTGCCTCCTCAGCTTGGTTTCCTAAGGAATGGAAATTTAGGTGCCTTCTAGCTAACTGCAACATATTGGCCAGTACCAACCAAACGCTACAAAAAGGCAGAGGACTCAAAGAAGGACTCGTTAACAAAATCATTCCTGGCTGGAGAAAGGAGCTAGTTTGACATCTCCTTACTGAAGGGAAGTTTTTAGCATGATTTCAACAAGTTACCAGCTTTTGCTGGATTAGCTGCTGACCAATACATGTGGTCTGCCCAGCCCAGTCAGCATTTAATCACCAGAAGGTAACCTGGCATGCACTGCCTCTTGCCCAGCTAGAAGGGGACTGGGACTACTCTGAGGAAAATCAAGCAACAGAAGACCTAAAGTAGAAACGGATTATTTATCGTCACTGGAGAAGTAGGCTGGTTATCTACAATGCATTCACAGGCAATCAGAATGTATTACCTCCACTACTAATGGAAGAAATTACACTTTACAGGACTGAAAACAACACTTAGAGCTCCTGCTGAAGATCAAAAGCAGATTACGCCAAGCACACCCCCCATTCTGCATTAGCTAGGAAGAAAGGCAGAAGGAATGAAGGAAATGAGATTTAAGTTACTTGCTGGAATTGCACAAGAGATCAGAGATGACTGCCCGAATATGCCTCTTTTTCCAGTTAGGGACTATCTACTGACTCAAGTTCAAATGCTGTGTACCAAGGGTGCCAATATAAAACTATGTTAGCTCATTTGTATAATATCCATAGATATCTACATAGAGTGGTTCTTTAATATTGTCTATTGTAACGATATTATATAATATATACTACGTAAAACTTGCAGAACCTTTCCCTCAAATCTAAGAAACTTTTATGATGACCATCATCATCATAATTCCATACAACAAATTTAAGAAACAAACCACTTAGTACAAGCTTTGTGAGCAGTTTCAGCAACCTCAGAACACAGTAACACTTTGGGCTGCCGATGTAACCAAAACTTCTGTAATCAAAGACACAAACAACATGGCAGTCCTAGATAAAGTCAAAATTAGATTTAAATTGGATTTCAAAACTGAAGTACCCACCAGAGATATACTAGAGTAACTGCTATATTAGAAAATGTTTGAAAACTGTTTTCAGGGCAGCAAACATTTATTAACTGGATGGAATGTTCCCATCCCACAAAAAAAGTCTTTGTTTTAGAGAGTGTTCAAGAGTCCAGAACAGAACATTAATTTCATGCTTATCGTCTAAAGTCAATTCGTATGGATAATCAGGAACAGTCAGAAGTTAAAATTTAGTTGAGTCCTAATGAACACAGCTTGCTGTCACCACTAAAATTTTCAAGATATGTAGTGAGTGAAGATTAAAAGGGTCAAAAAAAAGCAATGATTAAAAAAACCCTGTCTCATCTACAGACCAGAATAGCAAATAATTTTGAAGTCTACAACTATGCTTACAGGAAAGTTAAAGCCAGAAATTATTCAGTTCCATATTACATCTAAGGGTGTCAGTTCATAGGAAACTTTTTTTATGGTTTTCTTTTTGACACATAAGGTGTAAAACAGCATTTCTAAAACTCATTTACTGGAAAAGTACATTTTTTTTACCTAGATAAAAGCATGACTGTCTCTGTAAATGTAGGTGTTTTTTTTTTTTTTTTTTTTTTGGAGTATTACTGCTTGATGTTTGTCTGCTATTAGGCTTTTTTTTTCTTTTTGTCTTTTTTTTTTTTTTTTTTTTAATGCATTTTAATAATTTTAGACACAGGACATGCTTCCAGCTCCTAAATGACCTGCAGTGCAATTTACTGTAGTGTGTACTGTACAAAGTTCTTTGGTATCCACAGGAACAGTTACCAACTGATGTGAACTTCCTTCCCTAAAGAGCTTGTTTGGAATAACAAACTACTCCAGGAGGAAATACATTATCTTGTCTAATCAAATGTTCAAGTGAGGCTCATTTCATTCCCGGGTTTTACTATGCATTGTGCAAATGTGTGTGACACTGACCTTTAATTAAATCTCAACCTTAAAGGAAGACAGTAAAAGCTTAGCAGCCCAGACTGTGCAT
This sequence comes from Pyrocephalus nanus, assembly GCA_038380795.1. Classification (NCBI taxonomy): domain Eukaryota; kingdom Metazoa; phylum Chordata; class Aves; order Passeriformes; family Tyrannidae; genus Pyrocephalus; species Pyrocephalus nanus. The sequence continues at coordinate 9,343,963 of CM076261.1, read as the reverse complement.
ATGATTTTAAAACTATATTTAAATGGTTTAAAGAACTAATAAAAATCTTCTATTTTTTAGTGACTGTGTTCCCTAAGATGCTTGCTTTCACGTAATCTGTATAAGAGGGGTTTTGTAAACATCAGTAATTATTTATTCTTACTTTGTGCAATCAGCTTTACAACAGAGATGTTAAGCACACCACCTGATACACAGTTTGTATTATCAACATGCTTCCTTTTATCCAATTGTTTTTCGATTAAGTGTTCCACACGGAGAAATATGTACTTTAGACAGAAAACAATTCAACAGGACAGCAAAAAGGGCAAAAGTTCATTTTTCACGCCAGATAGCTTGTGTCAGGTAGAAATATAACTTGGCCTCTCGTGATGTCTTAACAGGTGGCAAAAAGCAGGAGCAGTCAAGCCATTCCTGAGAGGCCTTCTGCTGAGGAGACATCTTTGGGGTTGTCTCCTGCCCAGGTCCCACCACTAGGGAAGGAAAGGACAAGTCAAGGAGAGGGGGGAAACCAGGGGAGACATTGGGATGCCTTCTTCAGCTTGCTTTTTCCTTCACCTCAGCCATCCCAGAGCAGATGTCCCTAGACAGGAGAAGAGAGCATCTGGCATGCTCATGGAGATTTGGGAAAGCAAAGCAGGAAAGTCTTTTTCTTAACATACTTTTGACACCCATTCATGCAAATGAGAAAACTCCCTAGTTATTCTTCCTGTTAATTTTCAATTCTAGTTGGCTAGCTTTCAATCACCTTTTCTATCTACCCCTTTGTAAACCATGGAAACTTATTCTGATCTTAAAATATTAACATTGTAACAAAGCCTGTTTAAATTAAACTTTTAGTTTTGAGTTAAATGCAAGTTCTTTTTTTTTCCTTTTTTTTGGTACTTACTTTGAAGAACAAAGTAACAGTATTAGCTCCTATTGATACATCATTGTACTAGTTTTGAACACATTTTTGTATATGTATATTCTAGATAATTTGTGTTTAAACACAGATGGAGGGTGATTTTATTCTAGTTTAAAGAGGGGTTTTTTTTGTTTTGTTGTTTGTTTGGTTGGTTTTTTTTTTTGGTTTTTTTTTTTTTTACAAACCTAGTGACAAACATGCTCAACATGCTCATGCCAGTATTTTACTTCACATAATAAAGTGAGTTCCTTTCCATGTGACTCTTTACATGATCAGGAAACATCACTGGGATGTTTTCCTTGTGATAACAGAGCATTCAGTCGGTGAAGAACTGAACATGGAAACTAAGGTAGAGGATGGCAGTAATACAATTAAAACCAACTCACAAATACTAGCAGATGCAGAGGAGCATTCAGTTTGCCTCCACACAGTACTTCTTATTCAAGTAGTCAGCTAAAATGGCGTCAGTATTTTTGTAAAAACTGATATATTCTCTTTACATTTTTCCAGGTTACATAAATCCAGGTGGAAATGCAAAGGAGGGTGTATTTCTTCCTCTTTTTTCATCCATGAGAAAAGAGACAAAATCATTTAATGCTTGAGCTAATACAGGCGCAGATACTAGAGGTCGTATTTAACATTTTTAGCAGGAGTTGAAAAGTTCAACTGAAAAGCTTCACTGGACTTTATGAAGACAAAACATTAGATCGTATCATATTTGCTCTCCATTCATCTCCTAAACAACACAATTTAGCTTAAATAAATTCTGAATTGACCCTCAGGCTTTTAAAATGTATGCATTAGACACAAGTGTGCCTCTCTGACAGCACCTCAGAGGTTGTGAAACTTCAGGAGCTTCACTGCTAAGTAGGTGTAAAATGGCCTTACTCTTTCAGTAACTCCTACAGGGAGCAGTTTCCCCTCTGGATAGCCACAAGCGCTCTCGTTATCAGACAACTGCTTTTACAAGGACAGGCTGGTAGAAATGAGTAGATGATTGTCTTTTTGTAGAAGCCTCTGTTAATTTACAGAGAGAAAACAAGAAAGAAAACCATCATGCATTCTTGGCAAGACAGGCAAGGTGCTCTCTCACAGTGGCTACAGTGCAACTGGAAGAAATTAAATAAGGGTTAACAGGGGAATCTCAAAGGCATATAAGGCAAAACTTTCACCTGAACAACAGCTATGATTCATTTGTTCTTTTAGTCAATCTATTTAAAAATGAATCAGCATAGTGCTGATATAGGATATATTGGAAAGCAATCTCTTCAGGAAATGACTTCTTAAAACCTTAAATTAAGAAGACTTCTGCAGGGTTACACCAGAGGTTTTTCCATCGCACTATCCTTTCCTAGTAGTGGATGCCCAAAAAGAGGTGGGCAAGGTCAGGACAAAGATGCATAACAACACTTCTCCCTAAACAGTCTTCCAGGATTTCTCAAGAACCTGAGCCAAACAGGGTTTCTACATACTCAGGAGCCCTCAGCTGATTTCTGTTTTGTGAACTCCGAATTCATCCCATCTCCTCCAACAGCCATGCAAACTTTATAAAATAGCTTCAGTTCTACATACTGTCGCTGACATGGCATGCATTGGAACAGTGTTCCATTTTTACTTCACATCCACAGGAACACAATTACACTGGCTGGTCCAATACCATGGCAATATATAAACAGAATGTAAATGTATATACCTACAAGTACCATCCCCAGCCACGTCTTTTGAGGCCAACTGACCACCCACTGGATTTCTGCATATCTATCGTATTTTCAGTAAAAATAACAAGAGTAGTAGAGCAGAAGTGGCCTGCAGTTACGCAACAAAGCCAAGAGAAAAGAGTTCTTGTGACATAAGGCTCAAACAGTGACGTAAGTCTTTTGTATACTCAAGTTCACGTGAGTTGATTGCTTTTGAAAGACATCAGACTAAGCCTTAAAGCTCCAGTCCACAAAGTTAAGTTTAGAAATAACTGCAGTGAATGTGGCTGTGTTTACTTATCCAAAAGGGCAAGGGTGAGCAAGACAGACCTGTTCTTATACCACCTAACCGCTGTAAGAAATGTCAGTCTTCACATCAGAGGAAGCAAAACCAACACTGGGTTTCTTCTGATACACAGATTTCCAGCGGCTTTTGGTCTGACTGTAATCTCTGACCATAGATACAGAGGTGGAGGAAGTAAGCCTGCTTGTTTAGATAGCCATCACCTTCCCATTACATCCTACTGCTTGTTCCCATCTCTGCTTTCTTCTTCCCCATTTTGTGTCACCCGCCCTCAGTTAAAACCATGGAAATGATCTGCACTAAAAATAACCTCTCCCTCCACCTCATTTGGTCAGGCCAAACAAACAGCTTTACCAGGACACAGCTGAGGGCACAGTGCAGGCATAAAAATGGGAAAGCGGAGTGGATAGGGATGGGGGAGGATTGGAGGAAGGAGCATGATGGCTTAGCCTGGCAGCATTGCTGGAACAAATGCACATGAAACTAAACAGTAAGCACTCCTCAGCGTGTACTCTCGGAGAAGCAACATGATTCAAAGACTGATGACTTGCTGAAAATATAAAACCTTGGGAGAAAAATAATTGATGCAGACACAGGAAGAGGGTATCTCATGATCACATGTCAAAAAAGCAAATGATTTCCAAAGTCACTTGGCCAGTGATATGCCCTCCAATTTTGAAACATCAGATCCCAACAAGAACCCACCCTTTCCACACTGGAAAAACCTGCCCAGAAGGAGTACGCACTGACACAACTCAGTCAGTCCTGAAGTACAGCAAACAGTGCTCAGCGCAAACTGTGCTGTCTTGCTAGAATCGAATGCCTGGAATTCCCCCTGAAATCAGGCTGACTGTCAGAGTCAGGGTTTTCTCCCTACTACATCCTCACATTCCATAGAGCAGCCCTTCATAAACTGGTTAACAAACATTTTATTTTAAATTTCCCAAGCAAAGCAATATGTTTAACCCCCTCCCATCATCTAATTATGTTATTTCCAAGGTTGTTTTATTGTTCATATTTCATAAAGGGAAAAAGAAAAAGAAAACTTTGATTTACTGCATACTTTTATCTCTGTATTTCCCCAGGGATTCAAATCCCAACAATTTAGGTTTGTTCACATCTATCATCATAGCATGGATCAGGAATGGCATTAGCATGACATTTGGCTGTACTTGTAATATAATAATCACACCACTCCTAACAATTTCTGAACCAAAAAAAGAAAAAGATAAGCCTTTCAACATGATAAGCCTTCGAGTCAACAACATTGCAAGATGCATGTCAGCATTTTTTCTCCTTAAACCCACTTCATTAGGAACGTAGGAACTACCACTAATGCGAATACAAAATGGGAACTGTTTCTCCTTTCTACAGCATTTGCTATCACAAGCAAGATAAATAATGAAACCTGATTTCCTATGATCTGTGTCCGTAGCTCTTTAAACCTCTCACTAGCAAAATCACCAGCTTTGTCTTAACTCCCCTTTCAAAGCCATTTTATGAAGACAAATGCACAACACATATGTCCAAAAAGGCTGCAGACTATCAATGGTGGCACTTGCCACAGGAGTCATATGTCCTTCCATGTTTCCATACTTGGGAGCTGTCATCGACACTTAAAAGCTACTCACCTGCCACCCTTCACCTGGAGAACTTTCTCAACGATGCAACAGACTTAAGATAAACTTGCTTTATTCTCCAAACTCTATTTTCATTTCCATATGTTCGAGGGCTACAGCTACCAGCCTCTGAACTCGATTTTTCACCCTACTGTTAGCCACCAGATGTCCTAGTTCTTGAATAGATTAGAACCTTGTAGAGAAGTAGGAACAGTCTTATACTTAAATGCATACATGCACACCAGTGCACACCCGTAAGAAAACAAAAACTCCTGCTTGCTGCTTTTAACTGAAGATATATCAAGGCATGCTCTTTGCTCCTTGGAGCCTGTAGAGATGATACTCCTGACTGCATTACTTTCCCCAGCCTTTTTTTCCCCCCCGATTTTAGGGAAGAAAATGTTAGACCCTGTCTAATTAGGAGCTGTGCACAACTCCCCATGAGAAGTACTAAATCTTCTGCATCTTGCCAGGCATTAGATTTAAAACAATCAACACATGGAAGCACACGATGGTTTTGAATGTGCTATATTATAGTCTGCTGCACTGTCTGATAGCACCCTGGAAGAACATACACTATTTAAGAGAAATAATCACTGTTTGCTTACACAACATTGCCATGACAAATCAGGTAGATAGCTAATGAAGTCTCTAGATTAATTCAATATGTGATTATAGAAGCTTTAATTTTGGAAAAGAAGTCCCAGGGGCTTTCAACCAATATGTCCATAGGATCTCTGCAAACTGAAAGTGACAAATGCAAAAGACCAAGTGACACAACCTTGTATCTTCCAAAGTTTTCCAGATTTTCAGAAATTTTTAACTTCTTGAGCATGAGGTGATTCATGTCACTGAAAATACAGCCTTAAATGCCTGAAACTGGGCAGTCATATCAGTGTATTTGTGAGACTGTGATCATTACATTCACTGTTGTAGAATATCCCACACATGGGGGCTACCACACATCACAGAAGAGACAAATTTTCTCCTCTCCTAAACTTCATTTCTTCCCCTTGAAAAGATGGACACAAGAATATGTAATTACAGCTTTTTAAATACTAAAAATTGTATTTGGCTCTCTTTCCCCTTCAACTTGGAGTGTTCTCTTTCCAAGAGTAAACATACCCAGTTTTCTTTGTCTCTTCTTACTCTTGATGCTCTCCTCTGGACTCCATTTGTATACTTTTTTTTAAGTTCAGTTCCCAAAATTAGAGACACTATCCCAGCTGAAGACTCACCATTGGCAAACAGTATGGCATAATTACTTCATGGTTTTTTTGTAAAACAGCCTTGTTAATGCATCCCAGAATGAGTTAACTCATTGTTTGTGGTCCATTACTACAACAAAGAATTTTTCCTGCACTACAAGCATTTTTTTTTTGCATCCTGTATCCTCTTCCATTCCCTTCCCTAGAGACTTTCTGTTTATTCCTGAGAGGCTGCCAGAAGGGGATGACTGGTTGGCCTGTTGGAGACAACCAAGTTTGACAGACTTAAAGGTACAGATTACCAAGATCCTATAGCAACTTGCTCGTAATTCCTTATACTGCTAAAACCCCCTCAAAGGTGGAACAGAATTGAACTATTTTCTTTGAAATGAACTAGTAAAACTGAGAGAGAAAATAAGATGAACAGATGCAGAGCTTTAAAAATGAAAAAAAATGAATCAAAAAATATTTTAACAGTCAAAAGATGCCTTCTCTAGTAGCTACTCCTTACTATTTTTGCTCCTTTAATCACAATCTACAATGCTTTTTCCCACAAACCACAAGTGCTGAATCATGTAAGACCTAAATTGACACAAAAATAACAAATTTCTGCTAGTTGCAGCGTTTCCCCAAGGGAGATCAAAAGGTTCAGACCATTTTCTCTTAGTGACACATAGCACTAGGAACTGCGAAGGCAAAAAAAAAAAAAAGGTGGCATTTTGGTATTTTTAAACATTTGATTTCTCTAATGAGAAGGGTTCCAAACAATGGTCTTCTTTTCTGCTAAATCAGGCAAACTGTAATGAACGATTAAGGAACTATGAGCAGATTTGAAAGCACAAATGTCCTTTGTGGTACTGTAAACATTGCCTCTCCAAAATCAGGCTGAAGACCAATTTATTTTCCATTTTAAGAACAAAAATAAAGTGTGTTCTTCTGCACAGAAGAAAATATTAGTCATGGTAGATAATTTTAAAAATGCTTCTTCATAAGTCATACACGGCAGCATAGCAAATGAGAAGACATGTCATTACACATAAAAGAATAAAAAATTGAATGCAATGGATTTTTTGAACAGACTAGTCAAAATGTATGACAGGTCTGAAAATACCAGAGAAGAATAAGGATAATTATCATTAATAGTACCCTTTGGGCTCTGCTAGTGTTGGTACAGAGACCTTCACACATATTCTTCTTACCTGCAATGATGTTCAAGTTCTCCTGGAATTATAAAATAATCTACTATAATTCTATAAAGATATCAACTCAGCATCAAAAAACCCCCAAAAACATACCCCCCCCCCCAATAAAAAAAACCTAGATAATAAAAAAGAAAACATAACACCTTGTAGTTCTGGTTTGTCATTGCAAACAGGGTGTAGTAAAACTAGAAGATATATGGAAGGGAAACAAGAATGAGCAAAGACATGGAGTAAGCTAAGTAGACTCTTTAGAGCAAAGACAAATATCTGAAGTGATATGATATGCAATGAGACAGGCAATGTAGAAAAGATGAAATATTTTCAACAGAGAAACTAGGAAAGGCGAGTAGGCAGCAGGCCTGGAGGAAAAAACCCAACAGGACAAACAAAACCCTCCAAATCAATCAAGTGGCACTTCCTCATACAATACATATTTAAACTGCAGAACTCACTGCCATAAAGCTCACACATGTCGGGGGTAGGGGGGAGAGGAAAAGGGAAATTCCTGGAAAAAACCCACAAAAATTATTAAATACAGAAATACCCCTCCCAGTCAAAAAGACCTCAGACATAAAACTGTAGAGACCAGGACAATCAATGTGGGAAATACTACTATGTGCTTGTCCCTTTCTTAAACTCTTTTTCCTGTTTCACAATCAGTCATGGTCAGAGATGAGATTTGGTGCTAAATGAAGCCATGATCCGAGCTGGTACAGTTTTCTTAAGGTTTTATTAAGGTGTGCAAATCAATTTCAGGTAAATTATCTAAGACTGTGCACGAAACCTTTCCTTCTGCACAGAAAGTTATGCTGGTGCAGCTTACTGTTCAGCAAGCCTTTTAAAGATATTATTATTAAAAAAAACCATAATATGAAAATGAATCACAGTGATTGAAAAGACCTACTGTTCACAGCTTAATAGCATCCACAGAACTGTCACTTATCTGAAAAAGATTTTGCTTATTTCAAGTTCTGTGCCAATCTTTAACCTACACAACTTTACCCACCCCCAAGAAAATCCATAAAAGTGCTCAACGACCTCCCAAATATAAAATTACCAGGGAAAAATGATTCGCTTGTTTTGTTTTTCAACTGAAAGTACTTGTAATTTTTATATTAATATCACTGCATAACCGGAAGCTCAGCTGCATGAATGCTGTGCTGGCAGTACTAGTTGTGCATTTAGGTCCATATATATCCATATGTTTAAGCCTTTGCAAGATTAGACCCTAGGGAATAGAGCTGCTTTGGATGATTTCTGTATTTATGGAATTTTGTGGTTCTTGTCAGGCTCATTCATCAGTGAGAAGAATCAAACCCTGCTCTGTAGAACTGAAGGCCAAGGATGAAATTTATTCCCTTATTTCTTCAAAATCCAGTGAAAATCTTCTGCAGTTTGAATAGCTGGCTCTCAGAAGTGTCAAAAGCCATCTTCCTCTACTGATATGATTTTTAGACCATACAATTATTTTTTAATTATGATTTCTCATTTATGTATTCTCTGACTATTAGTCTTTTGGTCCATAATATACACTCTGCTGTTGGTTAGAATGTTAAGTTTGCTGTTCTTAAAATCTAGGAAGAAATTCAGCAGATAACAACAGTGATTAAAAACACTAATTCTAGGGGTGGAAAAAGAAAACCTCTACTGTTCAATGACAAAGATGCTGTCCTAAACAAGAGAGTCTTCTCTTACCAAAATGAAAAGGCAACACTGACATCCTGAGATGGAAAGAGAAGGTAGAGGACACTTGCCTGCCTAAAGGAATATTCTCACTCAAATGTTTAAAGCTACAAATTCTGCCACGAAGCCTCCCTCTTCTGTGATCCCTGGTGGAAACTCGATAATTTAATGACATGGTTTCAGTAGCAAGTGGTGAGACTCGACCTCTTCCTCTAGCCAGTGACAACACAGAAGTGACCATATATTCACTGCATAGTTTTTTCATTCACATTTCTCCTCTGACATTTTTTTTTCTTTGCCTGAAGTTGAGAACTCCTCAAGGCACACAGCCTGCACCAAAGGCACTCTGGACTTGATTGGCAATGAGGTCCTGCTGCTGTTTGTAGTCAGCTGTAGGTCTGCAGGCAAGGGGCAGTTAGTTGTCTGCACAGAGGGTAGCGAGGACATACTTTCCCCTACTTTAGTTAACCATTCTGTGCCTTTTCTTGTTTTCCTACTTGACAGTTCTTAAATCTGATATTATTTAGCTCCTATGAAAGAAAGTATGTGGGTGTACGTTAAGAAAAGAATGATCTGCACAGCTCTGTCACTTAACATCCTATGGAAGTGAGGGTGGACGTGATCAAAAAGCGTTCACCGAATTAAGAAAGATAAGAGAGCTTGCATATCTTTAGCCTATTTTACCTTGCTAAACAATTTCACAGTTCAAAACAGTGGGATAATTATTTGCATTAAAATATGTTTAAGTCCTACTGACAGCACTAAGAAAATTCAAATGGAATGAATTGGCAGAAGTGTCAGAAAACATTTACTTTTAAAAGATTTAAAAGGCAAAGTTCATCTCTAACGTTGACATAACAGAAAAAAATCCAATATTCTTCTTGCCTAAGGATAAATATCCTTTCAAAACATCCAGCACAGGTTTTTAAAACAAATACTAGTAGATTAATTACAAGAGTACACTTTAAACCAACCAAAATTAATCTACTGATTTAAAGCAAGAAGCCATAATCTGCATGCTTCGAGTGATAGCTGGCATGCTTACAACCAGAGGTAGCTCTGTTCAAAGAAATTATTGCAAGAGCTTCCAAAGTAAAAGGCAATATAAACTTGAAACTGTGTTTTACAAGTTACATTCTCCTCCTGACTCCTTTTAAAGAGAAGGTCCTAAAACTTGAATTGAATCTCTTTAACTACAGAAAAACAAATTATGTGACATAGGTGACAGAACAAAACCATAAACATTTTATGGAAACTTTTAGCAGTTAACTGCAAATGTGCATTGTTCTTGCCTTTTATCTGCTTTATAGTCCTATTTACATTTATTGTAAAGAGCTTCTTAGATACTCAGGGGAAAAAAGATTGTTCATGATACTTTTTGGTTTTCAACCTATTTACTTCATTGTATGCAAAGTGTACAGAGTCTTCTGTTCACACTGTTTCACTTGCTCTCTATTCCTCAGCTCAGGTTGCTACCTTCTGTAAACCGAATATCCTGTCTGTTGGTGCAGACTATGTTGACATTAAAAAAGATAATCCGCTGTTGACAATAAGTACGAGCTCTGGAGGTGATGAAACAAACAAGCAATGGTCTATTCTGGCAATGCTCGGCACTGCTTCAGAAACGGAAGCTATGATCTCATCAGGTGCTGAAGAGAGGGGATGCAGCGCTTTGCTGTTGTGCAGATGAACACTCACTTCTTTGAAACTCTAAATAATGACACTCATAGTATCTGAGTAGGTGATATCCTCTGTTCCATGGTCTTCACTGGCTTCAGTGACAAGATGCACGCATGTGACGATTTATCCCTGATCTGAAGTCAAAAAAGAAAAAAAAAAAGATTCTCCCTGGCTAGTGAGCACATTACTTTTACAGAGCACTCAAAAATGGCAAAAGCAGCAAATCAACCTGCTACCCTTAGCTTAGGAGATGAAAAAAATTAATTGAAAATACGAACAATCATGCAACATACTCTGATATGTTTACCTTTTCCTTGTTTGTGATGGAAATCCTGTTTTAATGTACTTTATAAATAATAGAAATTCATTAAAAATTTAAATACTCTTCTTCTGAAAACTGCCAACTGTAAAAGTCTGAGATGTCATCATCCTTGGACTTAAGGGATAGTGTGTCTTCATTAAGAATGTCGTTACTTTTTGCATATATTTACAAATACTTTCATTACAATTCAGTTTCATTTACACATAAGGGGACAAACAAGTGAATTTCTTGCAAACATTTTCAAGTGCATGTCAAATCTTAATAAACTACACACTACTTTGTAATTAAATCTTCTCCAGAGATTTCAATACAACTCAACCTAAGTGGTAAAAATTACAAGGATTTATTTTCTGTTTCTTCCCCAAAGAAAGACTGGGAATCAGGATCAGTTTCTGATTCTGGCCAGGCTACACCTCTGTCAAGCACCAACCTAGGGACCAATGCTATTCCTTCAGCTGTCTTTCTGAACCTTACCGCCTGGGATAGTGAAGGACTGCCGCCACCTCCACATTGCAGACTCACTTTCAGAAGACACCCTAGCAGCAGCCACGGTTGCGAAGGAATTCAAAGTAGCAGCCCCCCAACCAACCATAGTTCAAAATAAATCAGTGTCCTTCACAGACCTGTGACCAGTACAAAGATGACGATAGTACAGGCTTTTAACTATTGCTTCTGCCTTTCTTAAATTCAAAATGAGGGCGTACAGTGAAAAGTAGATGATTTAAAGAGAAATATTCTAAGGCTCATAAATGATTCTCCAATAGATTTTTGGTTCTATGAGGAAAATCAGTCACTCCTACTTAAAATGATAATTCAAGTTATTAGTCTTCCTGTTGCCATCAAATCAATATCCAAATTTAGATGTAAAAATATTTTTATCCTTGTAAAATGCAATAGAAGTATGTAAAGTTTTCAGCTAAAATTGTAGCCAAAAAAGCCAGAATGTGACATTTATTATTAATAATTTGCAGTAGCTGACTGGATGCTGGACTGACGGTCAAAAAACCTCAAATTAATTTGTATTAATAGGCACAAAACTTGAAAGTAATATCAGAAAATCTCAACAGTTTCAGAGACCGCAGAAGTAACTTAAGTTTTAGTCAGTAGTAATAATAATAAATGATAATATCTTCCCGGTTTCACAGTGAAGTCTCTGTGTTGTGTGATGATAATAAAGGCAGGCTGGATGAAGTGTGAATACCACCTCGCTATCTGAGAAATCAGATTCACAATATAAGATAGCAAACATTTAATTTGGTGTTACTATGATGATGTAATATTTTATGTAACACTGCACTTAATTCATAAGCAGCATTGTTCATAAGACTTTCTCAAGTAACTGTATTTTTGGAATGTAATTCATTATTTTACAGTGCAAGCTGTGGAAAAACCCAACGCTCTATAAATGGCCAATTAAATGTGAAAAAGGTGAAATTTTCCCATATATTTCAAAGTTGCATCTGTTCTTAAAAATATTGAGATAGAAAGGCCTAGAAACAAATGTAGAATATCTTCTTTAATTTTTTTTTCTGAATACAACTTCTATTTATTAACTTCAGATGATTTGTGACCAGGTACAGGATTTCCTATGGCTCCCAATCTCCGTATTTTTACTGTTAATTGTTGGGGGCCTAAGTAGATCCCTGAGCTCCTTTCCTGGGACACAAATTTAATTATTTACTTATCATTGGTATAAGCTGTTGTGGTTCAGTGAGTTTAGAACAAGGGGAGAAGGAACTATGTTGTTACACTTTGATTAAACAGAGCAGTGTTCTACTAGAGCAAAAACCTTACTTGACTTTATGCTTGATCATAAGGAATTCTTTTGTCTAAAGCAAGCACCACCCCAAACACAAATGGTGTATTTTAAGCAAGAAATCATGAGCCTCACAGAAGAGCTACACTTTACAGAAAACACTCCAGTTTTAAGCTCCACTTGTTTTCACTAAAGTCAGAGTATTTATTAATGAATTCAAATAAAGGAATTAAAGAAAGTCATGGTAAAATTTTGTAATTTTACAGTTCCAGTATATATTATAAATTTGAGAAGTTGAAAGGTTTTAGGCTTTGTTGGTTTGCTTTTCTTTTTTTTTTTTTTTTCCCCTTTTCTTCCCCCAAATTGTCCTATAATTGCTTCTACTATGATCCCAGTTCTAGTTTTTATATTTTTGAACATGGTCAACATAATGACTGGTTATTTCTGAAAGCACTACAGGACTGACTGATCTATCAAGAGCAAACTTAATGCTTCCAGAGAATAAGAACAAAAAAACATGTAACACTGAAGTATTTTTTTGATCTCACGTATGAAATGCTTGTAACTTTTACTTCAGCATCAACTCTCAGAACACCAGGGACTCAGTTTGCTGATTTAATGAAATGCAGACATGCTTACACTACATCTGTACGCAAACAGGTATTTCATACAGAAGGAAAGGTATTCCTGGGAATCAGCAGAATCTGGTCTTAACATGAAAAAGCTTCAACTTCAATATCTGCTGTTAATTAATAGTATACAGTAGGAAAACAACTGCCATCACAGCTATCACAACAAAAATTTCATGTTTCCTGACTGCTACTTTTTCCTAACATCCACTACAGCTCAGGATCAGTTCTCTTGACAATTTTAACCTTTGTAAGAAGACTAAGGAGCTGCCAACAACTGTAATAGTGAGTGTGTTTTCATCTGTCCTTCTCTAATAGCCTTCTTCATTAGTTCTTCAGGTGTTAAGAATTCAAGGTAGTAATAATGTTGTTGGACCTACACAATTTAATATTTAGCTGGCCTTTCCGATATTTTGTGTTTGTTTAAATAGGCAAAGATGTGTTTGTGTAAATATGAAAAACTACCAGCATGCATGTCAGATCACAAAACCCCACAAATTACTTACTTAATTTTTAAAAGTCTGATTGATTTTAAAAATGTTGACTCGCACCATAGTAATGTTAAGTATTGCTGTCACAGGTAGTTACAAAAACTTGTGTTCATTCTACCCAAAATGGTAAACAAAGACCTAGAGTAAAAATCTAGATAGAAAGGAAAATCAAGTGAAGCCATTTGAGTCACGATGTTCACTGCATTCTCTCTTTCATTTAATGGTTTACATTTTCATGTAAAACATTGCATATTTTCACACTCACAAGAAAGATGAAAATATTGTGAGTTATTTAAAAATTAGGAAATGTAAGATGATGCTATTTTGTAACTCCTTTGGGCTACATCAAGTACATTTTAAAGGGACGCTTAAAACAATTCGCAGACAAATTGGGTACTAAAGTCACAGGATTAACTTCACAACCCAAGCAAGTTTAACCATATATGAATCATACTTATCATGTTTTTAAGTACTTATCCAGGACAAAGATTTTCTACAGCCCAGCAATACATTTCACTTGAGCAAGATTTTCAGTTGCTTCAAACAATGAGACACACACTGCGAAAAGCAGAGATCACCAGGCATCAACAAGGGTCTGAACTGGAATACCAGCTCTCGTAAAAAAATTGAAAAGAGGTACATGTAACTTCAAATTCTGAGCAAAAGTATTTTTGTTTCTTTCTTATGTTTTTATATTATGAATACAAAGTCCTAATTTTTAAGAAGAAAACATGAAGGAAAATTGACATCATCAAATTGAACTCAAACTGTAATATCTCAAAATGTAAAGTAAATCACAGACCTGATCAATCTAAAGTACTGTCAATGCCCACATTAACATATTATAGTTAACAGCTAAATTAAAGAGCTTGCCTGACTAATAAAATAGCTGTAAAATTACATTTAAAACTCACACACTAAAATCAGCACAAGGGGCTATATCCACACAATTCACTATTATATTTGAGGGTTCAAGTTTTGCCTCTCTAAAACATTCTCTGTAAAGGAAAACGAATCTTGTGAAAACTCTCCCCGTTCCCTAAAACCTGGGTGAAGTATTTACATGTTCTCTCTCAAGCAGGTGATTCACATTTGCTGGTTACTGGTTCATATGGCCAAAATCTTGGCTATACCGCCCGCTGGCAGGTAACCATTCCCTGCTTCTTTCCTACACACAACTCATCAGATGAGCTTGATCCAAGATACATGTTATGCAAAGCAACTTAATTGGGCTACATTTTTTTAAAGACAAAGGGTAAAGGAATTACATACTGAGCAGCTTTGTGGTGCCCACAAAATTCAAATACTTCAGTAGAGACAACTGGACTTGAGTAAACACACCCTTACATAATACACCGTGTTTTTCCACAGTTACCAGCATAATATGGCCTTAATATGTTCCCTCTGATGCACAAATTACAAAACAAATCCCCATCAATGAAGGATTAAGATGGAGCAGGTCAATTCCTGTTAACTTTAGCAAGTATTAATCAACACTTTGCCAAAAATAATAAAAAAAAATCCTTTTTGATAGAGCACGTATGTTTCAATTTCAGTGTTAAAGCTTTTCTGCTGTTCCTGCACTGGACTACAGAGCTAAGATAATGACTAAACTAGTCAGATAAAAATTTACCTTGATTCCTTTCACAACATCAAGGAAGAAAATACAGTGAACACTTGCCTTATTTATATTTAATAACTTTGTAAAAACTCTAGCCCTTATGATTTATAGAACTGGACCCCATCAGTCACCCAGGAAGTATTTTGTAAAAATTGTACGGTCTTTCATAAAAGTAATGAAAGACAACATAAAAGTTATAAAAGAAATCAAGAAAGTTTTGTTTTACATCAAATACATGAATCATCAAGGTAGTATAACTAAACCAAACTAAAGAATAACTTTTAAAAAGTAAGTAAAACTACTGTGGGGGGCACTCCACAGGCTCCTAAAGTAATATTAGAAGGCTGTAAAGAGAAAACCATTTGTCTTAAAATCTGTATCACTACTAAATAAAGTGTTCTGCTTACATTTTGTAGAGAGCTATGTAATGAAAAAAAAGACAAACAAAACCCCTAAATAACTATCAGAGTCTAAATGTGAAACCTCCATCTTTATTCAAAGTTCTCAGAATTTCAGACATAAATTGCAGTTAAGAGTATGATTTCACCCATAGGAAATCAGTATTTTCACATCCACTTATTTTAATTAGCAAGTAAATGTCTATTAGTTAATTTGTATGCAGTTTGAGAATGTCTGCCCAAGCACATCCCTATGTCACAAATACCTTTAAATTAGTGCCCCATGAGTGTTGGTTCTATTGTGCCCTCAGTGAAGTTTTTGCATTTCATCAGGGATCTCTCTTTAAAGACTCATGATTAGGTGCAGTCCTTTTCCCACATTTGGCATGCAGTGTATCTGAAGTGCATCTTCAGCTAACACACACTGACTTTTATGACACAGATTACATGGCTAATGTCATCCAAAAAATAACACATCTGTAATTCACATGGCAAGACTAAGGGTCTTAAACAGCTCATCACCATCCATATTGTTAAAAACCCTAAAACTGCCTCTTCCCTCATTCAGAGAAAGAATGTAACCTTTGTCACATTTTAGAATGTGCCAAAATTTACCCCACAGTTGCTTAAGTCACCATTTTTTCCTTTACAGCTGTCTTTAAGTAGGGATGATTAGACCTTGAATGTGTCCTGTTAAATACTGTGTTAGTTTCTGGAGCTCAGAAGGCCTCATTCCATACATCAGCTATTAATTACAGAATTAGTAATGCTTAGCAAAGGATGCACAACTGATTACTATCCAAGTATTTATTTTTATATTTGTCCTTATCCAAAAATACTAAATGGGTCAAAAGTTATTTCAGCTGGAAACCTAATTTTACTTTATCATTGACTTAAACTGGAGTAGAAATAAGCCCTGAAGCACAATAGCACATCTTTTTTTTTTTTTCAATCAGTCTTGCTAAAAAATCTTCCTAGAGACAAGTAACATACTAAACCTAGAAAAATAAAAAAAAACCCACAAGCCAAACGAAAAAATCTAGGCATACTTTACATTTTACAAATATTAAACCTATGAATTGAGCTGAGAAGAAAGCAAGAGGGAAAATATGAAAGTGACACAGAAACATATTTACTTCTAAACCAGTACTAGATTTCTTTTTTTAAACTTGTTACAACTTTCAAATTTTTTTTAATTAGGACTAGTAACTGACACTATTACAAATAAAATGATGGTATTTTCAGAAAACCTAATTAATTAAAAAGCACTTATTAATACTTTTATTTTAAACCAAAATGGCATTTGAATTGAGATTTCAAATGAATTATTAATTGTTTTAAAGTCCACTGGGTCCTATTCTTTCCCCCTCCAAGAAGGCTAAATTTTCTCCTGTATAAAATATCAAACAGTGAGTCAAATTTGACCATATATAGTCAGCTTCTGTGAAAAAGGAGAAAATTTGCAAATAATAAAAATAAAAAAAAAAACCCCAGCCCTATGGAAAGTCCAGATTAGCTCTCTTTTATCCCAGAAACTCAAAAGAACAGATGTACTATAGAGAACTGCAAAGTATATATGCCACCATTTATTTTGCTCAAACATCCAAGAGTCAAAATTCAAGCAAAAAAAAAAAAGTCCACATGAAATGAGCAACAAATGCCTCAGAGCTTTAATACCTGCATAAGACAAATATTTCATGTCAAGCTCACATTCCACTTTTTAAAAGAGTTTCTCATTTTCACTAACTTGCATCCACCAATTGAGCAATTATGCAATATGTGGGTGTACCTTGCAGTCGTTTTCTGTACATCTGCATTCTGTGTTAAATTCTAGCTGTACAAGATGTCTGATAATTTTTCTTTATCTTGAACCTTCAAAGTGGTAGGTTTACCAGAGGCAAAACCACACATCAGAGAATATGAGTCATATAATAAAGAAAGGACTCTTCCCCTTCTCCCCCTTCCCCCCTGAAGCTATAATAACCTAAAGACACTCCCTTGTAAATGCCTTCTCTGGTAACACTGATAGCATGTACAACTCACAGTCATTTAGCCAATGAATGAAGATTTTTTTAAGTCCTTACTGTATCCATAACAAATTGCTTTCAGTATCATTTTAAGGCAAATTAAAGACTGTGATACTGCAAAAATAAAATTCAGAATGTCTGTGCACTTGCTTTCATATAATGCATAAATATGAAACATTCTATGCAGGTTCCTATAAATAACAGCATAAAAAGATGAAAATAATTTGACATAAGATGCCTATGTAAGTTAATCCGAAAAGTACCTCTCATTTGTCTACAAAAGAGTAGCCTCCATATAGAAATCCTTATTTTCAAACGATTCCATATCTAAAGAAGGCAACATTTACACAGAAGCAAACCACTGCTCATGCCAACTACAATACACGAGGAAGCAAACCCCCACCTTACTTGACCACTGCTTACACGAACTTCCACTCTGAAGTGCAGTAAGTTTGGGAAACAACACTGAGGCCACTCCAGCCTTTTATCTCCTTTTATATCCCTTTCTGTAGGTAGACAGTAACTCCTCAGGCTAACATCCTGCACCTAATTCCACGTAGGAAATCAGCTTTCAACAAAGTCTTATTTGATGTGTCAATATGTATGATTGCATCAGAAAATTTGAAGAGAACTAGACGCAGAAACAGCAGCATTTACAAACAGCAGCAAACATAACCATACCAACAAAACCCTGCACCACTAAAACAGGTGCAACCACCACACTCTTGTAAGAAAACTAACCAGAGGTGATGCTGGCATAAGGTCTTCCCATGACCATCAAAAAGTAAAAAACCCCAATGTTACAGCAAATCAAAGCGAAGCAACATGTACCCCCTTGAAGCAGAATAAATGAGTTGTTTGTATTCTTACCTGTGTATAATCAAAGTCAGAAAGAGGAGCTATACTCTTGATGTAGTCCATTCGAAACTGGTTTTCTGGGTTGGCCAATGGAACTGGGGGTATTAAAGTGCTCATTGCTGAAACTATAGTCTAGAATTGGATAAAACAAAAAAACACATTAATCTGGATAAACGTGGGATACAGGATCAATAGAAGATAATCCAATCTGATCAGCAAAATGGGATTTCTCTCATCACAATCTTGGAGAGCACAATCCTTCTCATTTCCAGCAAAACCAAGCATTTAAGAACAGTATAAAGTGTGTTCTTACCACAATCGCATCTTTAACATTTTTCCGAATATCCAGTATTTTCTGTTTCTTTTCTCTGCATTAAAACAGAAATATTAACACTTTGATTTTTTCTTCCAAAGCAGTTCAGTCAGTTGCATTTAAATTTTTTTTCACTGATCGCTTGTTTATCTGCTCTTCAATCATTAAAACATACTAACAGAAAAAAAAAAAAAGTAAGAAAAATATATTTTCCCCTTATTCCTTTTCTTGCATAATATGAAGAGCAATGCACATTCATCCCTGAGATATTTTTTAAAATCAGACAATCATGGACACATCTGCAAAGCCTCCCCTGATGGAACTGGAAGTCATTCTTTCATTTCTACAACATGCTGTAAACATGCTTGAAATTACCAACACATAGTTGAAGGCAAACAGATATCTAAAATTAATGCTATGGATTAATAATGATTTCTGGCAAAGAGTTCTTCAGGGAGAAAATTATGTAGCCTCACAAAACAGGATGATTTCTAACAAATATGCAAAATTAGTTTCAGTTTTACGCTAACCCCAACACCGGAAAAACAGCACACACTGTCATCCTTAATATGACTTGCCATGTATTTTTATATTACAGAACAGATGCAATATTTGGTTATTTGCTTCTATGTAAAAAGTAGTCGCCATGTTGTTGCTACACAGGGGCCTGTCAAGCGCTGCAGTAGCAACAGTGTAAAAATACAGTAAAGGGGCCAGAAGGAGAAAATGCAAACATACAATAGCAACAATTTCCTTATTCTCACTCGCCTCCCTCCCTCAAAACGCAGTGTCAAGCCACCAAAACACAGGGGATGAGAGGAGAAATTTCCTAGCCTACTGTGTGTTAACCTGTTTCCAACATTTAAGGAAAAATAAGTCACAAAGTGTCAATAATTCTTACTCTGAATTAAATCCATTGACATGTAGGATTCGCATTTGTTTCACAATAGTGCTTTTTCCTGACTCACCAGCCCCTAAAAGAGAAAGAAGGGAGAACATTGTGATACACGGTTCAGGCTGGGGGGGTCGGAGTGGGTTTTTTTGGTTTTTTTTTTTTTTTTTTTGGACGCGACAGCATCTCCCACCTCGGCAGCATTTCTGTATTTGTGCATCCATGTGGCTCAGGCGCTGAGCTCAATCTGTGGACGCCTCGCTCACTGCTCAATACAACAGCCTACGTTTTTCATACCTAAGGCGCACGCCGCATCTCCCCTCGCCGCATCTCTCCCCTCACCGCTCGCCCTGCCGCCCCGGCGGGCTGGGGCAGATGCCCCCTCCTCGCCCTCCTCTCCCCGTCCCCCACCTCTGCCCCTTCCTTCTTACCCAGGAGCAGCAAGCGGTGTGTCGCTTTATAAGCCAGCCTCTCTTTCTGCAACTGCTTCTCTATTTTTTTGTTGGCTTCTCGCTGCGCTTTCTCATCGATACGCTGATCCTCCGTTTTGCTGTTGCCCAAACACCCCATAGCCGCTGCTTAGGGTGGATGTCAAATCGCTGCCTTCACAGATTTAGTATTTACAAGGGGGAGAGGGGCGGGGGGGGGGGGGAGGGAGGCAGAAGACAAGTCTTTATATCCGTGTGTGTCCCTGCGACGGTCTCTCTCCTCTTCTTCCCCCCCGGCTCGCTCACATAAAATGGTCTCTGGCCGCTTTCCGATCGCAGCGGAGTTGGCTGGTTCGCTCCCCACCAGAGATGCGGAGAGCAGCCGGCAGAGGTGTCCCTGCCCCGGCGGGGAGGGGGTGGGGGGAGAAATCTGTGCAAAAATGCCTAACATGCAACGAGAGGGAGAGAAAAGGGCTCCTCCTGGAAACCAGACGGGTGCCGCTCTCCGCTCTCCCTCCCCACAGCGCACACAATCCCTATATTTCTCTGTAAAGGTCTATTTTTGTCTTCCTAACTCAGCACTGCCTCTTTCTGCGAGACCAGGAAACAGCCCCGCTACCAGCCCTTAACGCGCAGGGAAGCCGAAGGAGAAAGGTAAAAGCCGGACGGATCTACCTGGATCCTGCGGGGCCGGGGCCGGGCGGCTCCGCTGGGCCCGCGCCCCCCACCCTGGGCCGCCCCCGCCGCCCCTCACGGCCCCTCACGGCCCCCGCGCCCCGCCAGCGCTGCCGCCGCCAAAACCTGGATCTGGCATCGCCTCCGCGGGACCCGCGGCCTCCGGGCCCCCCCGCCCGCGGCCTGGCGGAGGGGAAGGGGCTGCGGGGCGCTGCGCCCGCGGAGCTAGGGGGGGCCTTTTCCGATCTTTCCCCGCGTTCCTCGGTGGTGCTGGAAGAGCCCGGCCGCTACTAGAGGAAGGGCTGGCACTCCTGGGTCTGAAATCCCAGGCTAGCATGGCCCAGGTGGTGGCTGCCACCGTGACTGACCTGGGGGAGCAGCGCCGGGAGCCTGCCCGTGCCAGCGGGGTGGGGTGTGCGGGGGGGCTGCCCGCGTGTACCCCGACACAGGGGTACAAACGCACAGGCACAAACACCCCGCCTCGCCTTCTTAACAAACAAAATGTCCCTGTCCACAACTTGTCACAGCACTGCACGGGCTGTTTTTTTCCACTGAATATTCCAAACTGTATCAGCTGAACCAGAAAATGAAGCTGTCCAAGCAGCTCATGATAATGTTTAATCTGAACGTGATAACATGCATGCTAATATCACCACAACAACAAATCTCAGGAAGAAACCGTATCCTTGTTCCTTCATTTACCTCCATTTTAGGTCCTAAAATGAAACTTCAAGCTAGACAACCTTATAGGTATTCTTGCTACAAATCTCCTGCCTTGCAAACTGGCATCTCAGTGCAAAAGCAGCAGTAAAGCACCTGGCTCTTCCTAAACTCCCGCTGTGTAGAAACCACCTGCACAACTCAAACGTGATCCTTGATACACTGAAGCACAAGAGCACTAGAAAAAGGATAGGCATGACTCTGAATTCCCGACATACTTTCAGCTTTTATCTCCAAATATTATTATTCCCTCATACTTCCAAGGATGGATTACTGAAAATTTAGTATTTTGATAGCTATGTCTGCAAACTCCTGGTCTCAACTAAAAACAAAGAGAGATTGCCATCAACTTCAATCAAACAAAACAGCATTTTAATCTAAAAAGTCTTGAGATGAACGTGGTGGGAAAAAAGAAACTGGGTTTTACAAGCAGAAGGATTTAGTTTAGTTTTGTTTTTCAATGGCTCTCTTTCAACGGTTAAAAGTGCTGAAAGTGGTACTGTCTATGTTGAGTGCACACCAGAGGAAGGTGAAAAGGGCAGGACCCAGAAAAGAAACAGGTACTGCTCCACCTGTGGTGGAGTTTTCAGGAGACTATGGAATTCAACTGCCAGATATGTGGTTTTATTGTACTCCCTGATCTAGGCTCTGGAAGCTGTTTTATCTTCCTTCTTACACAGGTGACGGAAGTGGAGGGGGGAACGCAACACCCTACAAATAAAAATTGACAATATCTGCCAGTCTGAAATATGCTTTTTTTCAGCATTACTGAGCTGCCTTTTTTAGGACAGACTGTTTTTTTCCTATTGATATTTTCCTGCCAGAAAACGAAAAAAGCACCCGAGATACAAATAGGTTTAGAAGCACAATTCAGGGTGACTGCTGTTTTTGGAGGTTGTCAGACACAGGATATATGATGAACAGCTTTTGTGAAGAGCAGTCATGTTTGCTCCCTGGCATAGGACTATGAGGGCTCAAAACTGGCTTGGTTAGAAATCACTGTCTGGGTCTGAATTTTCATAGTTTTTCAGTGTCAGAAACCATAATTAATGATGCACAAGATTTGTGTAGCCATATTTAATTCCTATGTAAATACCTCAGTTTGAGACCTAGGTCCTGAATCTGGCTAGTGTCAGTCAGAACTAGGAGCTAAATCTGCCTTGTTTCTTCCCCTTCTCTCCTCAGCAGTTTTCTTCCTGCATGTACTAACATTGGGATTTTTGGTGCAGATTTGTTCCCAGCTTTGAAACGGCTCAGTGCCAATAAATAGAATTTGACAGGATCCTGGTATATCCTGCTTTTACCTTTCTCCAAAAGAGGGAAAGTGTTTCTCATTTCCTCTCTCCCCCTCGAAAAACCCAATGACCCCTTTGGATCTCTTCCTCCTGAGAAAAGATCACACAGTTCAAGAATGACACAAGCAAGCAACCTGTGCCCAGAAAGAACTTTTGGCTGTAATTATATTCAAAACCCTCCCTTTGCTTTTCCCAAACACAGCACTTATCCTGACATAATCAAACTACAAAATCCTAGAAGCAATAATAAACATAAGAGAAATTTTCTGCCCCTTTGGACACAGCTTTTTTTTTTTTTTTTTTTTTTTTTTTTTTTTTTTTTTTTCCTAGAGAGAAATCACAGCTATTACATGAATATGTCTCCTCTCCACACAGATAAAGCTAAAACTCTATAAAAGGCTTCAGCAGTACTGCTTCACCAAACCAGCTTTTAGTACAAGTAGTACACGGGAATAAAAACAAAATCCCAGACAAAGGAAAGGAGACTCTTCCTGTTCTTTCCCCTTTCTTCTCAGGCAACCAACACAGGATCCTCCTCGAGTTCCCAGTCCTCCTGAAAATGAGGTATTTAATGTTGCCTCTGCCCCTTCAGATCAGGAAACATATGTATACATACATATATTTCTATATGCACATATATAAAAATATAAATACACACTGAGTAGGTGTGTGCAAAACTTAGATTAATTTTCTACTTCATGCTCAAGCTTGGTGCTGTCCAATTGTGAAACCAGGCCATACATCATAAGCCCTCATGGAGTGAAACCAGAGGCACCTTCATTTCCTGCTTTTCTTTTCGAGTTCCCATCTTGGGTTGCATTGTTTGTGAGCCTCAGGCTGAATGTTGGGAGCCCAAGTCGCTTGTGTGAGGCCATGTTTGCATTCTTGGATGGAAGAGGATTGACAGACCAGCTGAAGTCAAGTTCAAGCAAACAGCCACACTGGGTTGCCACCCCTGCCACAAAGTCAGTCTTGTTTCTCATTCCTATTCTGTTTGCGGTAAGGAAGGACAAAAACCCATTAAGAATTAACAGGGAGCTCCTATAGATGCAGCTCAAGAGACCCAGTTGCTCCTTGCCTCTCCAGTCCAGAGCAGGACTGATGCAGAGTATTTTCTTGCAAACACAAGGTAGAGGTGGAGAAAGTTTCCCTACAGAAACCCTGCACACTCTTTGCAGACCATCTTCCCTTTACACAGCCTCTATTGTGGCTTTGGTTCTGTTTCTCAAAAAAAAAGAGCAGATGGAAAGATCAAGGTAATTAAAAGCATAGGGGGGAATCTAAACAACTGGTAAAGAGATTTCTTGCTGCTTGACACTCTTCCTGCCTCACGGTCTCTGAACTCTCTGCTGACACCATCGCCAAGCATGGACACTGCACTAGGTGAGTGACCTGACCTGCTTCTCCACACTGGCCTTGCTTTTTCATGTAGCCCATCACTGCAAATCAGGATATGCAACTCACTAGTATCTGAGGTTTTTACTCCACCTCATCATCAAACTGGGGTCTGAAAAGAGAAAAATAAATTGCTATTTGCATAGGTATTAAAGAAAAATAATTTGTTCTCTTTGGTAATAAATTCTTTGTAAGTTCATTTCTCTGCAGATGTCAAATAGTAGCACAAAAGTACACACTCCGTGGAAGGCTACATTTGGAGTTTTATAAGATACAAGGAACCACAAAAATTATGACTCTGACTGTATTAAAAACACTGACTAAGGGTCCAGAAAATACACAGCACATACTTTGCAGAGAAGTGAATGTCATGCTAAAAAAATCTAACCTTCATCCTTTTGTATAAACCCATGACCGTAAAAAAGTCATTAAAAGAATTTTGAGAGGAGCCCATCTGTTTTGAGAAGCAGGATGGGAGATATGCCAGAGAAGGTAAGGTATGCATTTCCACAGTGTCTGTGGACCTGATCCTGAATCGCTTTCACATCCATGGATTAAGGACAAATTCACTGATGCAGAAGAGGGTCAGGCAATGCTAAAAGGCATGGCAATGCTCTGAGTAATTCCTTGGCTTCCTGACACAGTTTACTGTCCCCATTCCCATGCTGTACTCCTTTACTTGGCAGATGTCACCATGTAACTCACCTGATAAACCAAGTTATCCCTTGCCTACTCCTCTCCCACAAACCACAACCTGCCCCATATCTGTGCAGCACAGACAATCAGCAAAGGGAAGAAAGCAAGTGATGTGATTTTGGAGAAGACTGTGGACTAAATGTAATAGTCTGAAGAGAAAGAAAAGTTTTCCAGAGAAAAGCCGCAGGCAGCAGCCCACAGAAATGACAGTGATAGCCTTTTGCCCTGAGAAAGCATTTGTGAAGGGGAGGATTAGCTCTAAGCAGAAGGCAGATGCTCCCAGGGAAGCCTGCGTGGAAAAGCATTAGGTGAAAAGCAGATTTGCAGTATGATTGCACTAAAGAAAGAGGGCAATCCTCTTTCATTCAAGCTAGTTATTCCTTATCCAAGCTAGTTATTTCTCATCCACGTCTAGCAAGAAAGCAGAGGGAACTGGGAACTTCTGCTTTGGCCATCCCCATCAGCTCAGGGTTTTCCTTTAGATTCCTATTGGTAAAAATAATTCCAGTGTTTAATACTTGTCTTTTATGACTAGAAATTCCTTATCTACAAAGAGAGACTCACATGGCAGCACTCCACACATGTCCATCTGTTGGTATCAGAGGCAGAAGCTGCTGATTGAAGCTAACATAAATCCAGCAAGGTCCCAATAGCATTTAAAAGACTAAGTAACCTCCTGTGGTTTAAATATTCTTACACATTACAATAAAATAACATTGTTAAATAAAATCACATGGATGCTCTTGCAATAAGCAAAAGGAAAACCTCGTTTGAATTTGCAAGATTGTTACAGGATATCTTACATTTTTGGCAAAACAGGAGGAACTTTTTTGACAATATTCCAATTTATGGAGAATTTCACTTGGCTGGACACTCCAAGGGTACTTTCCCCTCCTCTTCCCCTGCAGCCCCCCCACCTCCCCCACTACTGAAAATAATACATTCCCATTTTAAGGCAGTGGGAAATTAGTTCTAATCATATGTTTAAGAGAGTTTAAATAGGGTTTTTTTATTATTTAAATAGATATAAACAAAGCCAGGCAAAACACACTAATATTGCCATAATTATAAGTGAATTAATCAATAAATAAAGAAGTCAGCTAGAATTATAGCTAAGTTACCACTTTGAAAAAATGGGGAAAGTCTATACAGGAGATATGTCCTGGATTCTCTGCAACATGCTGACATCTTGCACAGCAGTAACAGCGAAGCCAAATCATTTGTCTGCAGCTTATAAAGAGTTTTGCATGTCATATAAAATTTTGCATTTAATAGTAAATGCTCAGGTTGATTACCATGATTTCCCTATTTGGACAGGAATAAAAAACTGGAAAGAAAACCAACTTGTGAGACACTGAACACGTGCGAGATGTGCCTTCACCTCACCTTTAACTCCGAGGCACACGCCTGAGCAAAAACACTTGCAGTCACAGCATGCCTGCCTCCACCCCTAGTCATTAGACAACATTCTGCTGAGCTAGACTGTCTCTACATTCACCACAAACACATCTGACCTGTAATTTTTGATTTTTGTTTGTTACCCCTCTGCCTTTATGCAAATGTAGAGGTACTTTTTAGTTTCTTCACTAGTGTTTTAATTCCCCCACTTGAGAAATTAAGCTTTAGCTATCCCAGCAAATGATTGATTTTCAAAAAAAACAAAAAACAAACAGTTAAGTCTTTACATAGTTAAGTTACTGGCATTCAAACTTGAAGTTATGCTCTAATTCTTACGAGTGCCTGCATGGTCAATGGTATTCCTCAACAGAAAATTCTTACAGATAAAGAAGATCCACTTTAACATGAATCAAGGAATTCTGTAACTGCTTCTTAACCCTGTTTAAAGATCCCAACATGTAACTACACACAAGAGCAATCAGGAAAAATTGGCTTCAGGAAATAATGTTGCCAATATGTGGGTAGCCTCGTGCACTCACACCCTGATTCCCTGATTTATATCAATAATATTTAGCACAGAAATACAGCTTTGCTTGACTACATGACTATCAAATCCAGATAAAATCTAAAAACTGGCTGAATAAATAACAAAACAGTATTTTTCTCCTCATCGATCTATTTTTTTAACCTATACATCTGCTTGCAACAAATACCTGTTGAGCCAGGTTCTGCTTGACCTGTTGTGATATAGATCTTAAGTTTCCTATAAGTATTTGTGTGGTATATTTCTAGGAAGCAGATGATAACTTTGGATTAAACAGCTCTCACGTGTTTGCTCATAATTGAAGAGACATTTCTTGTTGACCCAAGTGATCCTTTCCAAAACCAGGTTTATGTTGCAATGAAACTTCCATGCTTTCGTGACATGAATTTATTTATTTCTCTGGACAGATAAAATGGTCAATATGAAGCAGATACATTACTTATATAGATGACTGTTCCATCTGCATATCTGTGTGGGAGAGGGTAAAAACAATTGTAAACACAGTGTGCTACTTTTCTGGAAAGTAAGTCTACTTTTTTCTATTTCTTATTTACTTTATTCCCTGCTGGTCTCAAAATTACAATGCTATTCTATTCTAATAGAATGAATTAATGAAATTCAAACCCATATGTTTTTACTGATCTTATTTTTAATAAAATCAGAAGTTTTTTTTCAGTACCTACTTGTATAACATGAATTAGGGTTTTTTGAGCAAATATTTCTCACAGGATCATTTCACTTGGGAGAAAAGGTGATAAAAATACTGGTGTGGCACGAAGAAGGGGGAAAGGCTGAGAAGTCCACAGAACTTGCAGACATTTTGGAACAAGCTATTTAATAATAAGTTATTGAGGAATCTGTATTTTCTCACATACTTTGGGAAAGAAAAAGTTTGTTTTTCAAATAAAAATGCATAATGTGAGAAAACTTCCTGAAATATGGCAACATTTGCTCTGGGTTTAAAGTTTCAGCCTGATCAGTAATGGTGTCATGTGTCCGCACAATCTGCAAAATTACAGGCGCATTTATTTTGGGCTTGGTTTTGGTTGTTTTTGGTGTGGGTTTTTTTGGTGTTTGTGTTTTGAGGGGGTTTTTTATTTTAAATCTTAATGTCCAAATGATGCAGTGCAATGTTATGCAGAACTATCACAGCAGTGTTTGAGGTTAGCAATAGCACAAGTGCAAAAGGGGTCTAATCCAGCAATCTCAGCTAATGCAGCTGCTCAGACACTGCACTCTCTGTTTTAAAACATTGAGAGGGTTTTAAAAATCCTAAAACATCTAAAGGCCTCTAAACCTACCTATACGCAAACTCTTCCTGCTCAGAATCAGCAATAGCAATCTGCCACCCACATCACTAAACACAATGACAAGATTATGCTTCCATGTCTTTGCAGCCTATTCTTCACAATATGCAAATCTTCAGGAACTGCATTTCTGAACCTCATGCAACAGCACAAAAGCTATTGTTGTAAGAAATGGTTTAACCTGTTAACAACACTGTCACCACAGTTACTACCACTAGTAAAGATTTGATCATAATCTGCCACTTAAAGATCATAAAATACATTATGACTATTGTATTCTTTTACATAGTTCTTTTACATGGACATTAATTGAGAACACTTGATTTAAATAAAATCATCCATTATAAATTTTCATTGTCAAATCTGTTATTAACCTTTAGGGTGCTGCCTGTTCATGTAGGGAAAACCAGCTATTAACAAACATTTATCAGAAATACAAGCCAGTGTAACACTGTAGACGAAGAAGAGAGCTTGGAAGAAGCACACAGGGATGCTCTGTCTCAACATGTAAATGACTCACATTAAGCTAGGTTAAAACTCCTCAGTACCATTCAAATGCTTGTGGTCCATGCAACAATTTATAGTGTGTTTAGGAATGAACAGCTGTACATTCAGAAAGATTCAAGGATTACATCTGTAAAAGACACACAGTGCATGACAGAAGTTTATTGTATGTCATTTATTTTTAAATAGTTTTATTTGGGCTGCAAAAACTAATTATGAAAGAGACAGCAAATACCCAAATTTGAGTTGCTTATGCATGTTAGATGCAGCTCTTCTGCATGTATATACCATCATAGACTCCTCCCCTTTGAAAGCTTAATTTCTGGATATATTTTATCTGAGAATGACCATGAGCTGTCAGACTGACCATGGAAACAAAACAAAGACAAAAAAGGAACCACCACCCCCACAACACACCCCAAACTGGAGCCCCAGAACATATCAAATAAGGTATTCCTCATACAAAGAAAAGTATTCCTATTACACTCACAGCAGTTTGCGGAAAACAGGATTGACACTGGGTCACCTCCACTCAAGAGAAATGAACACAGTTCGGCAGAGATACAGAGAAGAGGGATGAAGAAGGTAAGACTGGAAGGCTGGTATCAGAGAAGGAGACTAGGAGGAGCACGATTTATCAGACCAGGGATCCCCGTGATTGCCTGCAATGACCAGGTGAGGCACATACAACACCTTGTCATCCTGGGCCACAAGGGCTGCATGTTTCTACTACGGCGAGAACACTGCAAAGGGCTGTTGGGGACAATATTGTATCCAGAACTGCAGGTGAGGTCCATTGGTTTTCCCTGACAGAAATCAAAGGCATATTGTTGCTATCCAGAGAAGTACAAGAGAGCTCTCCCATGACCAGATAAAAGTATTTAATATATTACAATCTGAACTGTTTCACCTAATCTAATAATTCTGTCTTGAGATGCAGCGAGCCATGTGCAAATGAGACATGAAAAAAATCAAGAGTTTTGAGCTGCCAGAACAGCCTGGCTCTGGTAAGAGCACGACTGCAGAAATCACCAGCAATATCCAGACTGGTTCAGCTCAGAGAGTAGTGCAACTGTCCAAGGGCAGAGAGGGGACCTGGGGATTCAGAGGTCCCTTTCATCATGCTTCCACCTCATCATGGTAAGCTGCTGTTTCTACAGTGGATGTCCCATCCAGCGGAGGGAGAGGAGGCAGAAAATGGCAGACGTCCACACACCTTTTGGAGCCTGTTCCTTCTATTGTGTCAGCAAACAATAGCCTCCCTGCTAATCTGTGAATCTCCTCAGGCTCCCTTCATGCCTTTACCATACTGCTTTCCCAGCCCAAGTTACCTTCTCTACTATTTACAGCTCTCTGAATGGTTAGATTATTTCTCTGTATGCCCCACAAGAAGGTAAGTAGGAAAGAGAAAAAGATGTTACTGAGTCAAGTGCCTAAATTTTCAAGTTTAGCTTGGTTACTTTCCATATGTTATCTCTAAAATTTTATGTGATTTATAGCGTGAGCCAATGGCTGACATTGTTAACTGCACAGAGCACACAGCCAAAGAGTAACAAAAAAATGGTGCTGTGGTAAAATACTTCCAGTACTGCCAAATCCTGTGTTTCCCTTCCTGTGGACTCTTAGTAATTTCAATTCCCTATGGAAACCTGAATTAGTGTTAGTATACAACATACATTACGTAATGTTAGAGTTTACATTTATGGCATGTTGTTGCCAGGAACTTCTTGAACATGTGTGGGGCTGTGAGCAACCTGGTCTACTGGAAAGTGTCCCTGCCTATGGCAAGGGGTTTGGAACTAGATGGTCTTCAAGATCCCTTCAAGCCTAAACCATTCTATGATTCTTCTCTGTGTCTTTTTGAAAAGTACTGAATGGATAGGCTGCACTTCAAAAATTCAAAATATTGACAGACATGAAAATACAAATGCTACATAACTATTAAGGGATTTACTTTTAAATTATAATATCAGATTTTAAGAACTAAATCTAGCAGATGACTGTTCTATTTGTTGTTGAAATCATGATAGTAACTTAAAAACTCATTCTTTATACTGAGCAATGCTCTGGAAGTATTTGGATTACTTATAAACTAAGCAAAGCGATGCTTTATTATTTTTATACAATATCAAAATAATGCAAAATTTTTTTTACAACTTTCTCTATTTCAAATGTACACTCTGGCATTTTTAAATTTAAAATTTGTTATTTACCTGGTACATGAAACCCCTGACTTAAGGGTTAAAACTGTACACATCATGCAAATCCCTATCATCAATAACAATTTTAAGCAACTGCAGCAAAAAAGACTGAATCTTATAATAAGTCAAAAGTGGGGGGCAATGCATCTCATTTTAACATGGATGTTTAATATCTAATTACAAAAAAATATTAGATTATTATCTAATCAGTTCCTCCCTTGAAATGCTTATTTCTCTTCATAGATGATAAATGGATTCAAGGTGAGTTCTTCAAGAGATCTAATGATCAGTGCCCAGAAACCACTGTGAAATGGAAGTAAAGGTTACTGGCAGGAAATACAGCTGAGGAACTGCATTGCATGGCAGGAGGCCAAAATTAGTGTATTCTCAGTGATGTGTTAATAACTTGGAAAGTAAAGTTGCAGAGCTGGTGACCAGCCAAACTTGGTGATCACGAGCAAAAAGAAAGAGTTTTGTGTGCAGTTTAGCACCTCTGCTGATGGTTCATAATTTTTGGTGGTATTTATGAACCCACCTTTTTTCTTAAAAAGTTAATGCTAATATATTTTAATGCTTTTCTTCACTCAGAAGGCATAGTTCTTTCAATACAGTGCTGTTCAGTTTGGTCAATAAGCCATCCAATGACCTCAAGCAATGAGAAAATCCATATGGGCAAGCAATTCACATCCTCACATCTCATGAAAGCAACCCCAAGTTTAGCGAATCTAAAGGTAGAAAAATGAAAATGCTTCAACTGTAAACTACTCTCTATGTATTCACTTCAGGGATTGTGACAATACATTATTTTTTTAAAACAGCTGGCATTTTGGCTTTTTAAATTCCTCCCCCTCTAAATTCTACCACAACTACAAGCTAGTAAAATTTGAATAAAATGTCTTATGCGCACTGATGCCAATACATATGAAAATTAGCATTTACCTATCAATACACTAAGGTAAGCCTGAATTTTCCTTAAAATAAAAATGAAAAGCAAGAGCTTCCCTCTTCTCCATGTAGAATTATGCAACTAAAAATCTAAGGTAATAGGTATGCTGCTGGTTTGTTACTGACAAAATCTGTGCACATTAAGATTTTCTGTCCTTTGGTATGAAGTTACCTCCTATGGCTCTCTTTCCTGTGCTTTTAGGATTATTCTTTGTTTCCACTAACCCCTTCACCTCCTCTCTCTCCCCCCAAATAACCAAACATTTCATCAAAATGCAAGACAGAGACTATTCAAAATCTGTACATATTTCTATAAAGTTAACAAGATAATGCATATACCCAAACTAAATTATTTTACGTAAACATCAGCTCGAAACTTTAAAAAGATCACTGTAGAGTGCTGCAATGAAGTTACAATAGACATTATGAAATTTTAGCTATCATTCTGCAGCTCTAACCCCCCCATTTTGTTTTGCATTTTTGTTACTTTTATTTTTGAGCTCTTTTTCACTATTAATCCCAACTTCTATAACTTGTATTAAAGAATATTAAACCATATCAACCCACTTACAGAGCAGGCATACATGCCCTCAAAAATCCCACAAGGCAGAAGACAGACAGACTTTTACATTAGAGTAGCCAAACTTATGATAACCCATAAGGAACCACTTTCAAACATGAAATTAAGATAAGTTCACAGAATTTGTTAATATGTTCAAGTGATTGGAATCCACCTGCAATTACTGCAGGCTTTGTCGTGCAGTTTCAGTGTGCAAGGTGGACCTTACTCTTAGGTACTCCCATTCTGGGGTAAAGAGGGTGGCAGAAAAAAAAGAA
Organism: Pyrocephalus nanus; assembly: GCA_038380795.1. NCBI lineage: Eukaryota > Metazoa > Chordata > Aves > Passeriformes > Tyrannidae > Pyrocephalus > Pyrocephalus nanus. Next base: position 9,311,414 of record CM076261.1, on the reverse strand, counting down.
CCTGTACTATCTGCGTAAAAATGCCAGCAGACTTAGCTTCAAGCTACTCAAGTCAGCATACGTTTAGCAAGACTGGTTACACTGTAAAATGACAGCCCAGTGATTAGATGACCTACTTGAAGAAGCTGTTCCCTCACCAGGCTGCTTGATGGAACAGCAGCTGCATTCCAGTTTTAATCTTTAGCTCCTGACAGGTGGGACAGCCCAAACATGAACTATTCCAGGTGTTCTGAGAGGCATGGCAGAGCTAGGCACACAGAACTGTTTTGCTTTGAGCTTGAAAAATCTGCAGCAAATAGGATTCAGTACAATAGCCCAGAAAACCTACAGAGACACCAATGGGGGTTCATACAACTTTCCACAGCAACGCAGAGAAAGTGCTGATCATACCATGGCTTGTTTCATTTCAGTCAACAGCTAGGCAAAGTCAGGCAGCTGTAGCAAACTGAATACATCCTGGTCTACAATTACTCTGTAATATCACTGACATTTTTATCTAGATAGCTATCTTTAGAATAGGAAGTAAGTGCATTAAGCAACACCACCTTCCTTTTCTTTCTGCGTCCTGATCTCCTTTACTTTCTTTCCAAGTCTAATTGTCAGGACTAATGTATCATTTTATGAAAGCTTATATTATCTAATTCTTATAAATGCCTTCTTTGATAAATTTATCTCTTTTATTTTTTAAAAAATTCCCCCATCCCACCAAACCACCCCTCTGTTCTGTACTTTCTTGCTTAAGGCCTCTTCAATACCTGCCGTCCACTGTGACAATCAATGCCATCAGCATCAGTTTTGCAGAAAATTGTATAGATGATTTCACATTGTTGTGTGAGAACTCATAACCACCATAAAAAAACAATATAAAGTTTAAAACCCCCTCCCTCTGACTTTTCATGCCCATGAGGTAAAAGCTGTCAGCTCTTTTGATACAGATGATACACGTTTCAGAAGATTGCACAGAATATGTAATTACATGAAGATAGGAACTAGCCCTTTGAAACTCTCCTTCCTGATTTATGGGGCATAAAAATCTCTCTCAAAAGACGCAGTAAGTAAGACTCCTGTTTCCTGAAAAACTTCTGCTTACAGATCAGTATATGAAATTCTAAAGAGCAAGCCCATTTTTCAGTGCACTTTTTAAAAGGCAGATTAGGTTTTAAATGATCCTGAACAACAGAAAAACAGACACACCCAAGTCTCAAATATACTTTCAAGAAAAACTTGATTAAAGCTGCTGAGGGAAAAAACTGGGACATTGTGAACAAAAGCAAAGGTATATACTATGCAAGCCTGATGTTAATAGACCATGTTGTGAGGTGTCTACTGTTCCTGAAAAATCAGATGTGCAAACATGAAAAGCAAAGCATTTTGATTTTTTTTTCCATAAACAGAAGTATATATATATATTTTTAAAAACTTTCCCCATTGTTCAGTACCTTATCTACATCTTAGAAACAATGATTATCAGTGTGTTTCTGTTCAAGTACAGAATAAGTAGCCTTCAACCTAAGGCTGAAGGCCAGGTGACTAACCATAGAGACATATATACATTATATACACTTTGTGTTGTATATTTCATTACACATTTTTAGATTCCAAGTGTGTAACAGGGAAATAAATTAAACATAATAAACATGAGTTATGGTGATGACCTCAGAGTTAGAGCATAGGAGGGGTTTGGCTGTGAAACAAACAACTTCTGGAGATGTTCCAGGACAACAAACTCCCTTTATTTCAATTAGATGATCTAACAGACCCCGTGATGATCCAGCACAACAAACAAATTGTCTGAGGACATGCCAAATAGTAAACCCAGTAAAACATGATTTTTGTCTCTTAGCTCTAGGAATTTACTCTTATTAAAAGGGGGCTCTTCTGCAAATAAAATCCAGTACTGTAATACACAGCACTGAATTCCAGTCTTGTCCTAAAAAATGGAAAAAATTTGCTGCAGGATATTGAAAAGTTTAATATAGGGACTACCCTTCATCAACACAGTGAAATGGTTAGCAGGCTTCCAAGTCAGTCACATTTCAGTTTTTAGGAAGGAGACAGTTTGAAACAAAAATCAAAACAAAACTAAACCAAACACTAAACAAGATTTTTTAAGGAGTCATCGCTGTGTAAAAATAGCTCACATGTTTTATACTCAGCCATGAAAACACATTACAGAAACCTGAAAAAAAAAGTGTACATATGCACACACACACACACACACACACACACACACACACTTTTCCATGGTAATCAGATACATATAGACTTTAAAACAACAAAAATATCCAGTCCAGACATATCACCAAACTAAAAGGTGAAAAGAACCCACAAAATACATATCTCATGAAAGAAACAAAAGCAGTTTAATAGTGAGAAAGCTGTGGGGGCTTTAGCTGCCTGCTTGTCTCCCGGTGTGCCCCAATGCACAACTCATGTGTTTGGAGTGCATTTTCCCCCACTCACTTTCTCAGCTGAAAAGCTAATGAAGTCTTAACAAACAGACTTAAGCTCAAACATCATTAATTTTGCTATTAAGGTATATCACTGAGAGGTTCTCCCACTTATATAGTTATGAAGTGCTTGGCAACAAGGACATTTTTAAATCATTTCTCTAAAGAAGGAAAGACCAACCTGAATTTTATTGCAGATCACTAGCTGTGTCATTCTTTACAATTTCAAGCCCCAGAACAGTAGCAAGAATATGACAAATCCCCCCTTAGTGCAGAAAAAGCTGTTGCCAAAATGGCATCAACAATTATACTACAGGTCCGTGAAACAGAATATATCAATTATTCTCTTAAAAGCATTATTTCTGATAAAAATTAACAAGGGCCTTCAGACCAGGGCAACATCAGGCACCTCTAAAGCTGTCTTAAAATACAGGTTTCAGTGAAGCCATATTAATAGCAGTATAGTTGCTGAGTCACTAGCAAAGCACATGAAAGGGGTGTCCCCTCTAAAACACTAGTTCAAGACACAGCATCAGCCTTGAAGCCTGCCTCTCTCTTCCCCTGTATGGGAGGAAGGAGTGAACCACAGAGGACCTGTCCCAGTCACCCCTTCTGTGCAGTTCTCTCCCTTCTTCCTCCACCACGTGAAAGGAATGCCTTACGGGTCCAAAAATATCCCCCCACCATATGTTTGGCACGCTTCGGTTACAGGACAGCAAGTAGTTATACATTTCCTTCAAAGACCAAAAGCATATCTAGTTTGAGAGGCAAGAGTCTGTACTTTGGCCACAGGAGGCACATGCCTGATCATTTGATGGGGAGGGATTATACTGCCCAAGACTCTTCCACAGACACTTCAGGACATGTGGCCTGCTCTGGCTGAAAGATGAGCATGCCTGTTCACAGCACTATGGTTTCTGCAGAACACATGAAAGGGGCTTCAAGCTGTAGATCATATGAAAAAAAATGGGGTCTCAAGTTGCATGCAATGTTATTGTTTTCTTGTTCAATTTTCCCCTGCTTAAAAATAACTTCTTCAGTTATAATAGTAAAGCTGAATACAATGCAAAAAACTGTAGAGCAACAAGTCACTGCTATAAGGTGTCATTAGTGCTGTCCATTCTGCGTTGTCAAATGCAGAAAAAAGACTAGTTTCTACAACAGTTGCTCCTTAAACTCTCTGCCTAAATGAAAGGGAAAAATAACAAATCATCAGTTAGTTTTGGGGATTTAGCCACCACCTGTAGTGCAAGGTGGATGCCAAACATGCTATGAGGTTGAAGAATGCAATGTTGTACAGCGTGAAAATTTTAACTGATCATCCTGGAGCTGTATTTGCACATTCAAACTATTTTTACCAAGGCAAGCTTTCACAGTGCAGGCAGGAGATCACACTGTGAAGAATACTTCAACAGTGTGCTTCAAAACTACAAGACTTTGGAATACTTGATGCCAAACAGTTCTGGTTTAGTGTGGTCGCCTTGACAAAACTGGTGGCAGCTGAAGCCTTAAGACAATGACTTCTGTGAATACAGACCTCACCTACTAAATCTCTGTATTCTAAAACTTGTGGTCAACAGTAGTTCACTACTTAACCATCCCTTACAGCACCACAGAACTGGTAGGTGTCCCCATTACCCTACTGCATCACTATTCTAGCCACATACACACTTCTTAAGAAGTGTACTTCCCCCACGCCCCCTGCTGCTGTTTCTCTACTTCCCATTTCTTCTGCTTTCTGGGGAAGTCCTTTAACCTCAATGCATCCACCTCTCACAAATCCATTTCCTGCACAGTATATCTGTCATCAATGTTCCCACCATCATGCTGAACATCTTTAGGTTCATCCTTTATCCGTAGTATCACCTGAGTCTCCAATGATGCCAATGGTTTGGGTACGGACTTCCCTTTACGAAGATAAATAGGGGTCATTTAATTGTTTTGAATTTAGTCAGGTAATTGCAAAGTGTTCTTCTGTGACTAAAAGAGCCCAAATGCTGCAAATGAACAAAGAGGGTAATTTTCTCAAGCAATGTTCAGCTAAAAAACAGGTTATGATCCACTCTGCAGGGTGACTTCCTTTGAAACAGCAGGACACTAAAAAGCATGAGATTGCATAAGGGGGAAGAACTGAGGGTCAGAGATGACTTGAGGCAATGTATGAAGAAGCTCATCCAGACCAGAGGAAGACAAGTTAATATAGATAAGGACTCATTAATACCTATATAAAAGAATCACGGAATTATTAAGGTTGGAAAAGACCTCCAAATCCTCCAGTCCAATCTTTGATCGATCACCACCATGTCAACTAGACCATGGCACTAAGTGGCAAGCCCAGTCATTTCTTGAACACCTCTCTGGGCAGCCCGTTCCAATGCCCTTTCAGTGAAGAAATTCTTCCTGATGTCCAACCTGAACCTCCCCCGGCACAGCTTGAGCCTGTGTCCTCTTGCCCTGTTCCTGAAGAAGTGCAGCTCTCTTTCCATTCTCTTTTTAAGACATAACTAGCTCACCTAGAAATTGATTTTGAATCTATATTCGCAGTACTTAGTAAATTATGCAATTCTGACTAAGATCTGAATTAGAAAAGAGGAAAGGTAAATTAGGTCATAAGGAGACAACCAACATGGCAATCAATCAAGGTTTTATAATTTAAAAAAAATGAAACCATTCATCAGCCACCAAATTTTTTCTTAATCTCTGAAGAATACCTGACAACCATTGAGGTTGGAGGTGGCAGAATTTTTCCTAGATACCTCCTGATTTCATTAATATTGAATTTCAACATTCTTTTGATCCCCTTTTCCAAAATAGTCTCTACAAATACCACCTCTAGAATCTCTAGTACTAACATGAAAGGAAGGCTCCATATTTTCTCTCTCAATCTATGGATGCATACATATTGAATCTTAAACTACTGACATTTTAGCAGACATCTCTAATCTGTTTACTGATTCTTTGTTTCAGCTCTACCTTGCATGTTACTCAACAGAACAGGTATGAAGGCAAATATTAATATGAGTATTGAAGGCAAAATTTTAATTCCAAAAAAGCTTTGGTAGGTAAAGTAGGTAACAGAGGTAACTGTGAGATGGAGGGAGATTTAATGCAACACATCAAGAGGAACCAAAACTGAAGAAATACACACCTGGCCAGACCTCAGAACCGCATTAATCAGGGAAAATGTGCAACGAGTGAGATGCTGAACAAGCAGCAGTGTGAACACCACTGTGAAAGAGTAGCTGAAATGCCATTTGCCACACATATCAAAATTAAAATTGTTCCAGTGATGATCAGCATAGACGAACAAGGCTGAGATCTGCCCAAAACAACCTGTGAAGAGCTGTAAAAAGTAAATAGAGTTCTTGAGAGGAGAGCTTAAAATGTGGTCACTGGTATTGTAACTGCTTTTGGACACTAAAAAGAGAAAAATTTGTAATATTAAAAAAAAAAAAAAAGAAATGCAGTATACCACTACATGTCTCAAAAGCAAAAACCCAAATCCTTATTTTCTGCAACTGTGCCAAAAGTACAGGCTCTCTGAAAATGTAGAAATCTTCCAGCTGATTCCCCTAGCTTGGTCCCTTTCCAAGTTTCTCAGCCTTTTCTTGATTTGTGTAGCCAAAATACCTTCTTTGCCTCCTGTCAGATATATCAAGACATAAAACTTCCTCATATACCCATTGTTAAAACAGATAAACAGACAAAATATTCATATCATGAGAATACTCTGTCATTTTCCCTGTGACTATTTCAGTACTTAGTTAAAACCCCCCACCAGTAAAACCTGTGAAAGGCCTTTGAAACACAAAGAAATTACCTGCTGATTGTCTTTGCATCACTAATCTCCAAACACATTCAAAGAATTCTAGAAAATGAGTGAGAAACTATTTCCCTTCACAGAAACTGTGCTGCCAAGATAAGCCCTTGCCTCTTCCAGAGGAATAGACCAGTGCATCCAAGCTGGGCTTTGTCTGTGTTTATTGCTTGACCAGAAAGAAGAAAAGCATCATTAACTCTATTACACAAAGAGAAACTTTGGAGACTGTTCTTGGTTAGAACTAAGAATGTTTTTACACATTTAGCAGCTACCAACCCCCCAGAATGAAAATGTGTCCTCATTGTTTCCACAAAATCAAATTTCCAAGGTGACATGTGAACAGATAATATTCTTCTATGTAAAAGAACAACAGATCAGAAAACAAAATAAAATAAAATGCATGGATTTTTTTTGATTACGCTGAAGTTGGCATATTTACTGGGGACTGGGGCAAGGGGAGGGATAGGAAACTGGTAAGATAAATGTTCTTAACTTGAACATCTGTAATTAAATGCATATGTAAATCTGAGATACAGCTAACTTTTTCTTTCCCCTCCCAAATTTAACTCTTCTAAATGTTGCTACTTTTTTCCTGCAATATGAAGGTGACATTTCAAACCATGGCTCAGATTGTGAGATTGTTCTCTATCTCAACACTTCCCTCTGGATTTAGAGTATAGCAGTCACTGTACAGTCAAAAAAGCAAAGAGAAAACAAGATTTTGAGTCCAAATGTTAGCCTAGGCACATGCTTTATGCTCAAGAGACAGTGCATCTGCAAAAACTACATCTCCAAATGAATTTCTAGCTTATCCATTTTCACTTGAGCAGAGTGGATGGAAGAGACAGGTTAAGCACTGAATTTGAACGTGGCTTAATCAGTATTGGTTTACATAACATGACTGGCAGAAAATTGAAAAACAGTAAAAAAAAATTCTACAATTGACATTTGCATACTTTTATTTTGGAGAAAAGTTAGCAGAACATAAAATTCTTAAGAATCAAATTACTTTTGAAAAGAAAAACTGCATACATGAACATGCTTGCAGGGCTAGGAAAATTAAAAGAGTAAAGGAAAGAGGTAATAAGAAAAGTGGATTGGAGCTGTAGTGAAAAATTATGGGAATGAAAGGGTGATGCTCAGTCGCAGGAAAATTTAGTGCAGGTGGAGGGAAGAAAGGAGAAGAGAGAAGTTCCGTATCCAGATGCAGAGAATCCAGATGACAAAGAAAATAATACAGGTATTTGACAGAAGAGGAATATTAGTGGGAGGAATGCTTGTCAGCTCCATGTTCCCTTCCCTTGAATGCAAGACTGGAATAACCCTTTCCTTTAAGTTTTCTTTTAAGTTTCTTTAAGATCACCTCCCCCTGCTCTTCAAATGTGAGTGTCATACTCTTTGTTACTGGTAAAAACAGGAAAGGGAGCAGGGCTGGTGGCTGTGGTGGGGAGAGGGTATATAAGGGACTCGGCTTTTCTTTGGAAAAGCCTTGACCCTTTTGTAGTTTTAATCCCTTCCCTGACCAACATGTGTTTCATGATCTAGGGCAAACCCAAAGAAGATCCTGGTGCTAGAGGCCTGGTACTCAGGGACTAGAAATCTAAATGCTGTCAATATGTTAAATGTTCTTCCCTGTAGAATGAAATACCTGACAAATTTCACAGTTTCTTCACTCCTATGCCACTAACAATACACTTTTCACTAACGTCTCATTAAGCCTACAAACCACCATCACCTCCCCTTCACTGCTGACAGATTTATGAAATCACATCTTTTTCATAACATATGCATGATCTTCTGCATCACATTACAATTCCAGCTCTGCCAACTTAATCCAGTTGTTCCCCACACCATCCAATAGAGCTGGAGGGCAGCTGCAGTACTGCTACAAAAATATCCAAACTGCTGCTAGCCCTTAATAGGGACAGAGCAAAGGTGGCATGTGTACATGTCTCACATATTTCTTCACTGACTTTTATAAAAGTCACCATTCTGGAAAAAAGATGAACTATCATCACAACTCCTCTCAGTGTTCCACATCTGGACTGCAAATTCTGGGCTATGACTCCTAACACGTAGCACATCTTCTCATTGCAGCTGTCAGATTAGAAAGAGGTGCTGAGTCTTGAGTTTTGTCTACGATTATGTTAAAGATATCTAAAATATTCTAATCAGTAATTTGCAAAGTGGCTCCAAAAATGCAAGATCTGATTTGTATTGAGAGCTTCATATGTAGTAAATGTAGGAAATTCAACTTGGTATGAACTGAATTAAGGATGTAAAGATCCCAATTGCACATGCATATACTCTTTCTGCCAGATTTGTTTGTTGCAGATTTAGTTTTGTTATTTGAGAAAAGGATGTGGTTTTTTCCTTCCACATCAGCAGCCCCTGGATTTCTAATGCAGTAATTTGAACAGAATTCCTGTCTCCACTATTTCCCTGAATTACATAAATATAATGTACTGCACAAATTATATAAATTGTACATATACAAACATGATATATTGTATAAATCAGTGAACTATCCAGCTAGGAGCATTAGTGAACCAGCAAAGAGGATGCTTTAAGTCACTAGCATTTCAATGGTTCAGCAGATTCTTATGAGAACTGCACTGTTGAAATGTTTGCCATTTTAGGGTGGGGGCAGGGGAAGAAGCGATGTAAGAATGAGGGAAGGAGAAGGAGGTTAAGCTAAAGAATGAAATGAAATATAATGAATAATGCAAAGGCCTTGCCTATAGAAAATTCAGTGCATGACATTGGAGGGAGAGGGTGTATATCCCAGACAAAAATCCTGATCTGGCAATTATATTCTCCTTAGTTTTCATCTCCTTGAGTGAGCACTTTTTCTTCTGGTTGTGCTATCAAAAATCAGCCAAACTAACCCTGCCACATTTCAGCAGAGAGCAATATCAGTATATTTCCCTCTAAAAACCCTCTTGTGATTCTTTTCGTGATCCCATATTACAGTTATTAACAGTGCCTTGAAACAGTATTTTTGTATTTACAATAAAATCAGAACTACTCTTAGAAAAGCATATGGACTAAATCATATAATGTAGTCTTAAGACTGGGAAATATTGATGCCTTGCTCAATATTGTAAAATTAAGAAAAAAATGGGAAGATGGTGCCTTAATCAAGATAGGAATCACTTACAGCACGTAACTGGATGAATCAAAGCCTGGAGATGAGCTTAAATTTCCGACAAAGTTTAGTTCAACCCCGGCCAGAAAAGCCTCAAACAACTCCACTGTTCTGAATTGTTTTAGCTTTTCTAAACAAATCAGAACAGCAAGTGCTATTGGAGGCATAAACAGATTTCCTATTTAAAATGCTCAACTTTAACGCTATTGACCACATTCCCTCCCTTCCTGTCCCAATTTAAACTTGGCTTTCACAGCTCCTGCTGAAACCTGAGGTGAGCCAACTTTGAACCAAATTTAGTTTTGTCTGCTTTTAATTTGATTGGACTGGCTTTCAAAACAAACCAAGCAAACTCTCACAACACGGGAATTTCAAGTTACTGAACTTCTTTTGCATAATCTTCCCCTTTTTATCCTAACATTACCCCTTATTCAGGGCTGAGAAAAGATGAAAAATATACTTTCAGAAGGAGGGCTTTTTTTTTGAGGTTACAAAATGTTTAAAAAAATGAAGGATAAGAAAGGAAAATTAAATCAATATGCTCATCAACACTTGAAGCAACACATGTGTAGAGGATGTGCAGAAAACATGGTCCAAAGCTAGGACTGCAAGAAAACCCAGAAGTCATTGATAGTGGAAATAACTTCAAATCAGGCTTCTTTTAAAAGCATCAGTACTAAAAAAGTCCCTCTTAACACAGGCCGACTAAGAAGGCATGTTGTCAAAATTTTGAGAGTGCATGCATTGTGTTACTTACAGCCCTGCTCTTGGGTGTCTCACCGATTTATCCTCTACCTGCTCCTGTCAAAGTTTATTAAATCTTGTTAACAGCCCAGAGTGGTTACTGAGATGAACTCAGGCAGCTAGGATACTCCTACTTCTGTGACAAGCTCAAACTGATTCCTCCTGAAAGAGATCGGTCTTACCCAGTACATAGATGTTACAATAGATGCTCTACCGTGTTTAGGGACTCATCACCTGAACATCAGCTTCCTGCCCTCCTTGGCATGAAGTTCTGTAAGTTTAAAAGAATGAGTTACCCATGAAAAGAATTCCTGTATCACTGAAGACTGAACTCCTACTCTTAAAACTCTCAGGAAGATTTTCCTGACTCTCATGATCCTGCTTTCTTACATCACAGGATGCAGAAATAAGGAGACCAAGTATTCCTGTCAAGAAAAGCTCATCAGTCTGTCCCATAGCTTGCTCAGAGTTATCTTATGTTTAGATAAATAGGATCTATATGCCAACACAATCTTTTACTGAGCACAATGTGCCCAAGATTTTACTCTTACTACTCATCTATTTAGAAAACAAGGAAAAATTAGTATGTTTTTAAAATCAAGTTCTAAGTTATCAGTCTCTTGACTGAGTATATAAGGTAGTCTAAGCAAAGAGGCAGCTTGCATCTCAAGCTGTTACTTAAAGTGATAGGCTATTTATATAGTTTTAAAGTGTTATGTCCCACATGCGGGTAATAGAATAGCTACATGTATATACCTGTGCTAGCAGTAAAAATATTACAAATATTTGTTTTGTTATCTTATTCATAATATACTTCATTGCTCTGGCAGCAGAGTGTTAAAATCAGTGTTTTAAAATAGCAAAACAGTCAACAGTTAACCCCTGCTATTTCTGCTACTGCCAGTGACTTGGCTGTGGAATACCACCAGCACTCCTGTAGAAGCAAAAGTTAGTGCAGCTACTACTTTTACTGTTCCTACTTCCTCCAAGTGAGTTCTTTCCAAAATTCTAGTCTTTTTAAGATTTTAGCTACCTACTAGTCTTCTCCAAAGGTGCTTCCTGCCATATATACGACCAGGTTCTAGTTTCCCCATGTAAAAGTATAGCCCTAAGATTGTTCTACACTACCCTCTGTGAAATAGTTTTCTTTTCCTTCTCCAGGTTCAGCGTGCTGTTGTTATTTCTTTCCCATATGCTTCACACAGGAACAGTTTCCAGCACCAAAATAGCTCTTCCACCACTGGGAAAAGAGAAAGTAGACCCATTTTCCTGTACACTTCTTGAAATGGTCTTCTTGCCAAGCATTGTTTCTCATCTGTTGTGGAACATGACACTCTATTTAAATGTCAACATGAGTTCAACTCGGGCAACCAGCGTATTTTTGAAGTGGCTCTACTCCGAGCTTCTTCCCTGCTACCACCAGGTTACTAGGAGATCACGTTTACAGTCTCTGGATTAATAATAATCCTAATGTGCATGTTATTTTAACCTTTATATACACCAAAATTAGAGGAACTGTTTAATTAAGAATTTCTCATCTGTGCACAGCTCTTGGTACTGTGCCGTATACACGTAGCGCTGCACCTCTGAAGTCACAACCACCGAGTAACTCAGTGGTCTCTGAGTTCAAACCAAGTCCCATGGGCACCTGTGCTGTGGCAGCATAGACTCACTTGAAAAGTGAAGGGATCTAACACAAAAGCCTGAATCTGCACTGGCAAGGCTCCAAATATGCATTATGAATGTTAAAGAATGAAAAATTTACATTAACACCAACACACAAAGAAGTATTGTTTAGTTAGTCACTAAAGAACTTATGCACTTACTAATTTCACAGAAACAAATGTATAAGAAAACTTCACTTCATAGAAATAGAATAATACTTAAATATTACTAATTTATCCAGCCTCACATTTCTTAAATGTTTGCTCAAGTGATCACAATTGATTATTTCAATAAGGTGTACATTTTCAATTTTTTAAAAAATAGTTATACTCTAGCAAACATAACTATTGAAAACTGCATTGGAAAGGAATATTTATAAGAGAAAGGCAAAACATATAAACACTCATAACCCCGCTCCAAGTAATGTGTGTAATTAATTAATATAGCTTCAGAAAAATATACTTATTTAAAATATCTGAATACCTTGTCTTTTTACCTATTCCATTTTCTGCTTTTGTATCATAACTGCTGAAACTCAAAAAAGAGAGGAAAATTCTCTTTTGTATCATAACTGCCAACGAGAGGGCAAAAGAGAGGAAAATAAAAAATAGTTTTTGTTTTTGTTTGTTTATTCTTAGAGTTTCTCTGCCTATGGAAGCACCGCTGTCACACGCTCATGTTGTTGAAGGAAAAGACCAACTGCATGTCAACTGATAGTTGCTGCAAAATAGTTGTTGAGAAGATCAAAGTAGATTCACCATACCAAGAGTTTGCTTCCACTGTCGTGTCAATGTATCGAGAGTATTTCAGAGGCGTCTTTGAGAAGAGGATCTTCTGTTGGCCAAGCACACAGTCAAAAAGAGTCAAGCTCTAGGCAAGAGTTTCTTGGGGTTTTCCTGTGGTATAGTACTTGGTCACAGAGAAGACACTGATAGTACCAGCTGCAAGCAAGCCTAACTCCTGGAAGCCAAAGGATTTTCTACATTGAAATCTCTGGATTTTGGTAACAGTTCAAGTTGTCAGGTATTTATTTTTCAGACAGCATTGATAGTGTCTACTTTTCTTTCTAAGTTAATGTTTTGGAGATCTGTACCATGAAACAATACAGCTAAAGCTCAGTGAGGTATTCTTCATATGTGCTTCAAAGTTTGTTTCAAAACAGATGCTGAGTCACCAAAGTATCTTCCAAACAAAATACATACAACCTCTAAATCAAGAACTCACAGTTAAAAACCCTAAGTATTATTAGAGAGTATATAATAACTTAGAAGAAATAAAAAGGCTTATTGGGAGGGCAATGTATTGGAGCAATCCAATTTATTTGACAGTCAAAGGTGTTAGAATAGGAACAAAATAGTCTCAACCAGCCAACACGAAGTGGACTGAGATACCAATACTTTCCACAAGGAGCTTTGGGTCTTAACAAAAGTTAAGCTTCTGAAAATCTCTACAATTCATGGTTAACAGAATCAAAACAACATAACTGATAAGTGTGCACCTAAACATTTGATCCAGTACATAAACTTGCAATTTGTGCATACTCTTTCACTTTTCTTAGGAAATGTTTAATTTCTTGTCCCAGACAAAACACTTTGGTCATCAGAGATGACTATTAAATTACAAGAACTATACTCAGATAATAACTACGGACTCTGCTAAACAAAGCAGCAACAAATAAGGATTATAAAAACAAAAAAGATGCCAAAACAATCTTATTTTGGTCCTTTGCGTGGACAGGAAGATCTAAGACTGTAATTGAAGATTGGTGTATCAACTTTTCCGTAGGTCATCTAACTACTTTCAATGAGCAAGCCAGCTGCTTTCAGCGTGATTCAGGGCAAAGTTAAACACTGTTTTCTCCGAGTCCTGCTTCACTTTCACAGAAGGTGTGTGGAAATGCATCCATACAATATAAGGACAGCAGCAAGGAAAAGGCTACAAAGTTAGTTCCAGGTTAAATAATACAAGCAAACAGGTGGACAAGAGAGGGACCGTGGATAGACAAAAATAGCTTCTCTTATTTCAAATATTTGAACATTGTTTTGGTGAACTGGGGTCTATCCACGTCTCTAGATCCCTTTGTAAGTTTATCATTGGATGGATGTTTCATTTGAGAAACAGCAGATAAAAATAGTTTGTCTGAATACCTGTTTGGTTGATTCTGAATTTAGAGATAGCATCTAAACACTTGCTCTATAATTAAAACACTGTAAAGTTGCTACCAAAATTAGCAATTATTAATTCTTGTACTATACAACCACCTCCTGGCTCCGTAACTAGAAGCCTTTTCCCTCTTCCCTGGATATTAGCTCTAATTAAATCCTAAATCATTTCATTAATGAAAAAATGTTAATGCATTTAAAATCTCATGTAAGGTCATGCATCTTATGCAGTGTGACTTATTTCTTTTGATCTCCACTTCTCTTGTGTTGTATATCACCAGAATCACAGTGATCTGAAATAATTTTACAAATTCCTGAAAAAAGCCCAGCTGAACCTAACTCACATCTTGCAAGGAGACTGAAATTACCAGGATTTGAAATATATGTCAATTCATTATTTAAAACTAAGAACTTTATATTCAATTGTTACACAAACCTTTCACTCATATTCAAGGTTCAGATTATTTCTCCCTCTCTCAAAGGCTTTAGTTACATTCTTTAAAAAACCCACCCTCCACCGCCTTGCATTTGTAGACCTAACACTGCAAAATGCCTTAACGTAAATAAATGTTTGTAGTCAGCAGAAACCACTGCCTGTGATCTGCAGGAACAGCAAGCACTCACAGCTACAAGCAAAGCCAAGGGAAGGGGAGGGGGAAGGGAGGGAAAGTTGGCTGAGGGGGCAGGGAAGGAAGCTGTGCTCTGAAGATATGGTGGAAATTTTGTAATTGTTTAAAATTTGGCAAACGACAAACATCTGGCAACCTCCGCAGCAGATTCTGAGTCCTGCCTATGCTTTGGATCCCTCAGGCAGTGCAGCAGGAAGACAGTCACAAATTTGATATAGCCTGAAATCACATATCATTTTAGTAGTAATAGCTAATAATAACTCCTCCATTTCCCAGGCAAGGAGAAACCGAGCCTAAACATACAAGAACATCAGTTTGGCTAGCTTATGTGCCAACATGGAAAATCCAGGCTCAAAGAGTCTCACGAAACTCGAGAGAGTAGACATATGGGTAAACTATGCCTCACTTCTGCATATTTAATGAATATTTACTTTTATGGACAGAGATTTGAAGAGTATCTTTTTCTCCTTGGAATCACATCCCCAAGGAATTTAGGTCTGCTTAAGCTTCGCTTTCCACATTTTTCTACTTATTTAGAAACTATATATATAGTTAATAAATATAACAAGGCATGTAAAGCATGAAGTGTGCCAAACTACCTTCTCTTTTCAATATTTTTAGATTTGGCTTAATATATTAAATGGTTAGACCATGGTAAGGTAAGGGCAGCTTTCACTGCAAAGTTTAACTTAAGCTCTAGGTATCACATCCTCTATAAAAAGAAGTTACTCAATTTAGCACTTTTAAATTTAAATATGGTGTTTGAACTCTATTTTAGGGCTGTTTTCAGACTCAAATGAGTGAGTATTTGATCTAAGGCCCCTGGATCTTAGAAGCACTTTCAAGAATAATTTTCAGAGACATTAAATATGTCTCTGATATTATAGCCTTCACAAAAACCCTTTCTCATGGATTTCTACCATGAGGACAATTTGTTTTTTGGAATATTTCAATCAAGGTGTGTATCTCCACTGTCAGATTATCTTCAGAAAACTCATTCACTATCTTCTCTTCATTTGAATGGGAAATTTAAGGAGGCCTGAGTGTTATTTGAGGTATGGGAAAAGAAAATATCAGTCAGTGGTGAGAAACAAGGCAAAAAATACTACTCATCACTTCTCCGAGAAAGCAACATACTACAAAGTGCACTAAGAACAATTTTACCATGGAAAAATTTTATTCTACTATGTGCTGAATTTAATTAGATTCTATAAGCAGAAAACATTTGAGAGCTCTTATGTTTTTATTTTGAAGATGAAGAAACAAAGTTTGCTTCTTGTCACAGTTAGAGCATATGACCCAATCTTTAAACTGTGACTCAAGAAATCAACTTGCTGAGGGTTTCCCTACTTGCCAAAATAATCTTATTCCAGGTAAATGCCCGTCACTTGCTTTCACGGTGTATTTCAAACGTCCATTTTCAATTTTTTTTTTATTTTGTTTTTTAAGTCTGTTTTCTTGAATAGGAATCATTTCATGGATCAGGCTGAACTACAAGGCAGGCAAGACATGGTGGCACAGTGATGTCTTCTGATACATATTTGCAAAATATTTGTTGTAAAACACAGGGAAACAAAAATTGCAAGAATAAAAAAGGTAATGGAGCTCATACGGCAAATCCACTTCCTGTTCTTTCCCCACTTTCTACAATGAAAAAGAGAAATAAACAGTTCTCCACAAATCGAACAATTTAGCAGGTGAAATAACATCAGCTTAATGTAGTCATTTCTCAGCTAGTGCCAAATACTCAAATTTACCACAATGTGATTTTAGGATCTCATCAACCCAGTGCCTGAGAGGGCTCTTTGTGGATGCCCCGCGCTGCACTACCTGTCCCATGTCTGCAGCAGGGGCACCAACGCAGTGCAATGCCTCCTGGGCTCAGCTTCTACAGCAGCAGCGAGATAAGGATCATTATTTGGCCAACCTTCCTCCAAACAAAACTTCCCGCTCTGAGAAGCTGCCCGAAGTCCAAGGCTGCCTGCAGCCACCTGGGCAAGCCAAACCAGCCTGCCTGGGATCCACACTTCTGCCTCGACAGACAGGAGGAAGCTGCCACATGTCGTGGGCAGTGCTGTAGGCCTGGGGGTCAGGGGGCTGCATCAAGGGCTAAGGGCACGGGGCTGTGCCACAGGTGAGTGCAGGAATTGCAATGGAAACTTGTTTGCACACATTAGATGGGAGTGGGAAAGGAAAGGAAGAGTGCAGGATTGTGCTTTGCTTTGGAGAGAGTAAGACCTTTAGTGGGAAGGGAGAGAGCATAGGGTTTGATTGGTTTGTATGACAGAGCACAAACTGGGGTTCAAAGCCAGACATGGGAAAGCATAGGGCTCAGGATGCTGATGTGGGCACTTGGGATCAGGGAGATGAAGGGGAACCTGAGGAGGATCGGTTTCTACTTTGGAAGAGAGAGGCTGCATGAGTATGCTGGCTACCATCCTTATCCGGGATTTCCTGGACAGAAATAAATGCATGTGGCTTTTCCTCCTCTGCTGGTCTTACTGCAGCTGTACTGTACAGCTGATTTACAGCCATGCACAGAAATGCCTGGGATTTTTCATTTATGGCAGCCTGATTAGAGGTACTGTGTCACAGCTTGAACAAGCTTCCAAAAGTTTGGAAATCCTCAAGAGAAACTCAAGAGCCTGCTTTACCCCTGAAAATGTTGTGAGAGTCAGGCATGAATGCATAGTTGTTGTTGCTGACAGCAACAGCTAAGTAAACTTGGTCTGGAAATTCCATATCCATCCTTTAGCCTAAAAGCATAGTTTCTACATGGGGAAGAGTTAAAGATGACAATATCAGGCATGTTAACATAATTACACAGCAAAGCCTTCAACTGCAAAAAAAGCAATTGCTCTGTGACCATCCAGGCCCACAACACACAGAGAGGACAGATGAAATGTCTGCTACAGCAAACAGGGCTTCACACTGTCTCTGAAGTGATTTTGATCCCCTCAGAGGATCAGCAGCTGCCAAAATCTATTCTTGGGTATCTGAAAAAGTTAGAGCACGTTTGAAGATGGGATACTTTTCTCATTCATTAACATAATTTTTGTTTTGTAGGAAAGTTAAGTAAAGTGCATTATAATAAGATATATTTAGTAAACATCTAAGAAAGAGGTGCAAATCCACTCCATACTATAACAATATATTTATTTTTTTTTTTAAATAAGTTTAGGAAACATAAAGTTAAGTTTACGCTTAAATTCCTAACACTCTTTTTTTTCAGGTCAGCCCATACAGATTTCAACCTTCTGCCAAAAATGAATAAACAACCTCTCCCAACACACATTAACAAAAGAAAAAAAGGAAGGGGGGGACATTTAAAGGATTCTGCTACGTACAAAACCAGGTACTGCCATGAATTTTGTTATGCACACTCCTATAATGCAAGTTACAACTCAGTTCTTATTTGAAACTTCTAGGCACTGACATAAGCAACTGAGATTCATAAAAACACACTAAGTGAAATCTAGGGGAAAAAAAGTGCATGTCAATGATAATAAATCAAAAAGTCATCTTATGCTTCAGTTGTGAGCAAAACTTCCTCAAAAAAAGAAACGTGACCCCTCATACAGGTAAAAGTAGCACAGCAAACAATTTACCAAATGTAACCACACAATTATTAGTTCACAGAGTTTAATGGAAGGTACTGCTGCACATTTCATAAAACTGAAGCCATCTGTTCAAAACATTTACAACAGGAAAACACAGATGAGAAAGAAAACCCCAGCACCAAACTGTTTCATGCATAGGCAGAACTGAGAGAATTTGTTTAAGAGCACATTCTTTTTGGAGCCAACATTCATAGAATCATAGAATATCCTGAGTTGGAAGGGATCCACAAGTCTCATTGAGTCCAGCTCCTGGCCCTGCATAAGACAGCCCCAAGAATCATACCACGTGCCTGAGAGCATTGTCCAAACGCTTCTTGAACTCTGTCAGGCTGTGACTACTTTCCTGGGAAGCCCGTTCCAGCGCCCAACCATCCTCTGGGTGAAGAACCTTTTTATCATACCCAGCCTAAACTTCTTCCGACACAGCTTCAGGCCATTCCCTTAGATTCTGTCACTGGCCACCCCAGAGAAGAGATCAGTACTTGCCCCTCCTTTACCCCTCATGCGGTCTCCCCTCAATCTCCTCCAGGTTGAACAGACCAGGTGACCACAACTGCTCCTTGTATGACCTCCCCTCTAGACCCTTCCCCATCTTCATGGCCCTCTTTGGGATGCTCTCCTACAGTTCCCTAGCCTCATACTGTGGTGCCCAATACTGCACACAGTACTCAAGGTGAGGCCACTCCAGCACAGAGCACAAGGGGAGGGTAAATCACCTCCCTTGACTGGTTGGTGATGCTCTGCCAGATGCACCCTTTAAAAGTATTGAGGGTGATTTTGCGTGCGTTGCACAGACACTACACTGTCTAAAACAGGTTAGAGAACAAACAATAAGAAAAATGACCACATATTTAGGTATTATAGTAACAGGAAGTTAAATTATATACATAGCTTCTCTGAGGAAAGGTCCTAAATTCAGTCCAGTTGGCAGGACTGTTCCGGCATCCAGCTTCTCTACAGCAGCTGTTGTTTTATGGTCAAGATAGTTATATCATATTGGAACAGCCTAAAATCAGGCATCAGAATACCTTTAATTTATGATATTATCAATAATGATGTAAAACTAGATCTGTTAATCTAATAAATTTACAATAATTTTTTCTGGAGACAGACATCTATGCAATATTTTACTAATTTATTTTTCTTATCTTGCTGAAGTACTGGTTCAATTGTCTGCCCACAGGTATTCTTCAGTAGAAATTTCACTGCACTGAATATTAAAATTCTTCCTTAAGTTCTTCCTTTTCTACACATTTACTAACTTTTTTTTTTAATAACAAATACCTGCACAACTTGTCATGAGTACATTTTGAAGTGTGTTTTCCATACTAAAATAATTCATTCAAGTTTGTTAGACTGTGGCAAAATAGTTATGGAGACCGACTTGCCTATTAATAATGTATCTTAAAAGACCTTAACCTCATTTGACCTCACAAAGTTCTTAGAAACTAGAACTAAGTTTTCCCACTCTAATGTGGTTTATTATTCAATATTTATTATTCTCTTTACCCCTAGTTTTGAGTAGTAGTTTCTTAGATTTTGAGTATTTCATATCATGATAATCCTGTATTTCAAAATGAAAACTGCGAAAGACTTAAACCGACTCCCAGTTTTAATTCCTTCTTAGAATAACTTTGTTCCATTGAAAAGTAACTTCAAGGGACAGAAAAGCTGTTTCCTAGTAATCCTAACATTATAGGTGCACATTTTGCCATACGTGCTATGATACTTCTGATATTTTTAACTCTATGGATTTTAATTTTAAGGGGCTATAACAACAGGTAAGTTACACAGTTACTAAGAAGCCTATTGTTACTAGGCTTGCTGAGGAACTCATTCTCTAGGGTTCTGTCATACTTATTTCACTTCAGAGTTTTGTTCAAGCAAAATATGTTTTTCACCAAGTTACTCACTGTGATTTGTAAAATACCTAGAAAGGACTTCCAGGGTTATCCATTTTAAGGAGTTAAACATGCTTCTGTACTAATTTAGTATGTCCTTGCACAAATCTTTTCAGGCTCCCTTTTTTACAGTATGCTAAGTACATTAAAAACCTATTATACATACTCAATATTTCTTCATTGTGCTATTTTTGACATAATTATAGGTTCTTTTAAAAATAGACAAAAAAATGTTTAGTGTTTGCCCTCAGATTAAAAGCAAACAAAACAAAAATCTCTTCCAAAGCCACAAGATCTTCCAAATTAATTACAGCCAGCAAGGACAGAAGCCTTTTAAAGTCTACTGTCCCTTCATGATGGAAATTAACATTGTAAACACAGTCTAAACTGAAATAAATTTCAAAGGTATAACTAAGAGTAGCCTATTTTGGATTTGAGTTTACAATTTAATTGATTCAGTCTAAAACTGCAGTGCTACAGTATCTTGAACAGATCCATCCATTACATTTTACTAGGAGGTACAGTTCATAGTATACCCAGGAATCCAAATAATAATGTTATTTTTAAACTTAGAATCAGTATTTATTTTGAATGTGGATGATACTGCAGGAAAGCAAAAAAAAAAAAAGCAACAAAAATTCAAATAAGATTATACTTCTGGACAATGTATTAGCATTATGCAAGGGCACCACCAATCCATTTGCAGTAAGAACATCCATTTATTGTTTCACAGTGGATATGATTAGAGCACTAAATATTTTTGGTCCCATGGTTTAATGACTTCTGGGGGCTTTTTTTGAAACTCAGTAAGACCTTCCACATTAATTTAGAATATATGCTTTCTAAAAGTGTGCTGTGTAAATAAAGTCTATTATTACATGGCTGAAAGCAAAAGGCCTTAGGACAAGGATGCACAGTCTTCTGCATAAAATGCCTAAAGCTACAACACATACACCTGACCATTTCTGAGACTTGGAATCTCAAGATATGGGCCTACTATAGAAGGACAATGACACATTTTTATGGTCTAAGTTGCTATCTAAAGTAGACTCCAGCCTTCAGTCCTCTGAATGACATTTCACTGCTCTGCATTATCAGCTGGAGAGAAAAAGGTTTTCAAGGAATATGAATAAGAAGGGAAGAATGCCAAGTTCCTAAGCAGTTTCAAGCAGCAGCTATGGCTAGGCTCCTGAATGTTGTTTTGTGAAACAAATCCATCCATAAAGGAAGTCACTGCTCAGTTAAAGAAAATAACTTAAACCTTGCTTGTGTTTAAATATGGTGGACTATTTCCATTTCAGTTAGAACATTAAAGAAACATTGAAAGTTTCAGATTCCTATTAGCTGAGAGTTTTTTTGTATTTCTGTTTTGGTTTGGTTGTTTTTTGTTGGTTTTTTTTTTTTTTTCCTTTGCACTGGAATGAACTAGTGGTATATCAAAAATGTTCTAAATAAGTGAATTTTCAAGACATGGACACAAAGTGAGCAAAGAAAGAAGTGCCCTGAGGGGAAAAAAAAAAAAAAGAAAAAAGGCACAGCTCTAAAAGAAAACAGAAATCCAGATAAAACCACCTGCAGGGAGAATTCAAGATGGAAGGTTAGACAGAATCTCATGGTGTCTCGAGGAGCAGAGAATTGCAAGGCATGAACAAAGTTACGAGCTCATGCAATCACAGACAGTCATTCAATAGGTAATTAGTGCAGTAGAGTCCAGAGTACACTGGTAGTGCTTGCTCTGCTCCACAGGCCATAAACATGACACGCTGATCTATGTGAATGTGTCAGAATAGAGCAAAAGTCCTAACTCTAAATTGTTCCAGGAAGAACAGCAAGGTCAAGGGCATCGCCGGTGCCTGAGGTTCCTGCAACGGCAGGAAACGTGTTAATGAACTTGCAAGCAGCACACACCAGCTGGGTACCTAGAGGAAGGCAATAAACCACAAACAGCAGCATATTAGACATTTGTATTTTGTCTCTAACCAAATGTTCTGCATAGTTGAGAATACTTCCTTAACAGACAAACTTACATGCCTGAACTCCAGTTATGTACTAAGTGTAATTAAAAAAAAGAAAGAGAAGTTCCCTGTGATCCCTTTCACACTCAGGAATACTGAAATTGAATTAATGTCAGATGAATATCAAGACTATAAAATAAACAAATGAACAGTCCTGCTGCCTTTCAAAACTCATTGGATATGTCAACACAGAGAAGGATCCATATCACAGATATGATTTTTTTTCCTCTTAGGAATTTCTTAATCCATCGTAAAGTGATTTGTGCAAGCTTGATAACATAAAGTAATCCAAGCTCACTGCAAACTAGACTGCTGTTCCAGTCAACACTGTTAAGGTGGATAAGAAGCTTTCAGTTTCTATTCTGCATTTACTTTGATCAGCCCACTTAAAATTTCTCTAACTTGACAGTCAAAAATTAACAGTCACAATGTCAAAAGGTCAACAGGTTTACAAAGCATTTAGATGATCTAGGCAATACTGTGTTATTCATTGGTCACTACCCCACCTGTTACTACAAAGTTTTAATCCTGGTTGTTAAACATGGGTTTTCCAGTATTAGGTAGAGGCCATATTTCTTTAATATATTCTACAGGAATTACTAACATGAACAGATGGGATTTTCTCAAATCGATACTGGAGTACAGTGTCCAAAAACTGTAGGATGTATAATGTATACGGTCTTTCTGAAGAAAGACCAAAAGAATTGTGTTTAACATAGAAGAGATTAACCTGAAACAAATCCAAAATAGTTTTTAAGACTCAGGAGACTACTACAAAGAAGATACTGATCAGTTCTGTCAGAGAAAACAGGAAATATTTACCTTAATTTGTAGCAAGAAAGAGTTCAGATTGATATCAGGAAAAGGCTTACTTACAAGAATCAAATAAGTACTGCAAGAGGATAATTCAGGACATCAAAAAATCTTTTGTAAGTTTTCAAGACCAAGTTGGATACATGTCTGTCAGGTAGAGCTTAAATATACCTTTTATCAGGGAGGTCCACCTGAAAGGTCTTCTCTAACCCTGTATTTTTATCATTTTAAGGTACACCTTATTTTATTCAAAGTCCAACCATGGCAAATCAAATATCTTTGCAGAGCATACTTTGAATTTCATAATAGTGTATGGAATATGTCAACAAAACGGAACTTTTCAACAGTTAATCAAGAGACCTCATCATCATAAGCCTAATCTGCATTGTTCCAACAACAAACCTGATCCTTCTTTTGTTTTGACAGATGTAAGTTCAGGTTCAAGTTTATTATGATGATTATTTTAAATACTGACAAACACCTGAAATTTTCCAAGACTGAATTTCCCTGTAGACAGGAAGTTGTGTCCTGGCTTAAAACAGCTCAGACTGTGGTTCCTAGACTAAGGAGGATATGCAGGCTGTCATTATCATTGAGAAGTTACAGCTGACATCTCAGCCCAAATACAGTGTCTCCTTTTTAATCCAGACTTCCTAACAGTGCTGCATGAAACAAATTCATCACCAAACTACAAAAAACAACTCGAAAATTTCAGTGAACTCCCTAAGAGCAGACATTTAAAAGTAGTTCCTAAACTTTTTAGTCCTTAGTCTGTCAATAAACCTTACCAATGCTGAAGCTTTAAAAAAATATATAAATAGACAAATGCATTACATCAGATACTGCTACATAAGCAATGTAACTGTGAAGCTCAGTGACTACCTACCTTTGTTTTATAGAAAAGTATTTCCTGTTTCAGTCATGTGTTTGCATGTGATTAAAAAACTTAAACATTTCTACTCGTTTTTTCGTCTTTGCGAAAAAATAAACTAAAAAATCAACATTATGTACATCTGATGACTCTTAGATACAAGGTATATTGATGTGATAAACTAAAGAAAGGTATATTCACCTGTTTAATTAAAGAAGAATAAACAGTGGTTTAAACAATTGTTTTTTAAGGGATTACAGAAATGTTAGTTCACAGGAGGAAGTTTATGTTTACAAAACTGAAGATTTCCACAACAAGAAAAGGCCTGGCAACACTTCCACAAGACTCTTCCTTTTATAATCAACTGTAAGATGGCATTTGTGCACTGCAGAGGAGAGAGGGGATATTCCTTACTGACACTGCAGCTTTCTCACCAGTTTAATTAATATTGAAACAATAGTAAATTCAAACTCCTTTTCTCAATTGTGCGAACTTGGATCAATTTATTTGAGGCCTTGAATTCTGAGGGACAGAGAGATATCAGTTTCACATTTGGAGTCAAAGGTGCAGTAGCCATAGTGTCAAAGCTTCTTATGCCCTTCTCCTTACACAGAATAACTGTGCTATGGAATTATATCGGTCTAGAGTAACATCCAGTTTTTGGGGTAGAAAACAACTGGGCATCTCAAATTAAAAAGGGCTCCAGGTGGATCAGCAGCAGAGCTTCCAAGCTTGCCTATTACTAAGATTGTCTGACAACTTCCATTATAAGATCCTGCTTTCAACTGCTTGTGACTTCACCAATGTTAGCTGCTCTGCAGAAATGTTCCGTGCTGAGAGTCATGTCAGATGGACCTTTTGGAAAATTTAACCAAAAGAAGTAATTTCTATGAACAAAGAGGAAAATATATTACTTTGGCTGGTTTAATATATTCTGATGACATCTTCTCAAAATATATTAAAAAAAAAAACAAAACAAACTCACAAACATCATATAATCAAGTGTCAGCATCCATATGCTTTGAGTCAAGATTTGGAAGTCTGCAGGGCAATGTAAACTTTAAGATAATGGAACCCATCTGCTATCCATGTGAAAATCTGCCAGAATTAGTCAGTTTTCCAGGCCTTTTCTATCTGGAGTCAAAGAGGAGAGGAATGTTGCACCTGCTTGGTACATGCCTGCTTTCCCTAGATGGAAAGCTTCAGCCCACAAGAAATTCTGTATTCCCAAAACTGCAGTTGCCCTTGATTTGCAACCAGGAAAGTCTAGAACAAAGATATGCTCCCCATGTCTTCTGTGCAAGGTTCAAGTATCGTGGAGTTATAAGTGGCATTGTTAAAATGCAGAACAGGAGCAGGGTCTGCTGATGGAAGTTATTGAGAATGCAGACTAGTTGAAGAGGGTAGAGAGAACCTAGAACTGGTAACTGTGGAGGACAGATCAGCTAGGAGTGATGTCTGCTACCTCAGAACTTGGCCAAAGACAAACTATTTCTGGAAGGAGACTGAGACTAATGAAAAAGTGAGTGGAAATGAATCTGACAAACTCTGGACCTGAGACTGACCAGTATCTTGATAAGCACTGAACATCTGCTCAGAGAGGTCCTGTGAGACTGAATTAATTTGTGGCAACCACAGAAACCACAATGGTGGTTAGAGGAGTGGAGACAGAAGGCTTTTCGGTCACACTGACATGACTGCCCTGTAGATCAGAATGGGAGAGAAATAAGACTGAAGCACAATTAAACTGGTAAGGAGCAGAGGAAGGTGTGAAAATGGAGGAATCATGTGGAAGTGCCTCTCCTCATTGCTATCTACCTTAGCAAATGGCCAGATTCCTGCAGTTTGGCACTCCTCTACAGCTAATGCAAAGTATATTCTCTGCAGCTTCAAGGGGAAGGGAAGACAACATTCCATCTCTAACATCAATTTAGAATAACAGAATCATAGAATCATTGGGGTTGGAAGGGACCTTAAAGATCACCTAGTTCCAAGTCTCTGCCATGGGCAGGGACACCTTCTACTAGACCATGTTGTTCAGAGCCACACCCACCTGGCCTTTAGATGTTTAAGTCTACATAGGATGCACAATAAATCAAGAACCCTTCTGATGGCTCATGCGAAGCTGATGTAAGACAATCTAAGGTGTGTCAGAAGCTTATTGTAAAACAA
The DNA here is from genome assembly GCA_038380795.1 of Pyrocephalus nanus. Taxonomy (NCBI): domain Eukaryota; kingdom Metazoa; phylum Chordata; class Aves; order Passeriformes; family Tyrannidae; genus Pyrocephalus; species Pyrocephalus nanus. The sequence goes on along the minus strand of CM076261.1, from coordinate 9,285,404 downwards.
ACACGAGAACAAGTAAGATGCAGACTCTTCTAAACTAAGGATACCTTTGCGACTCTAATTCCCTCCATGCCACCCTCCCTCGTGAATGTGTTTTATGATGCAACGTCCAATTAAATGACAATGCCCTGGTTTTCCCAGCGGGATTCCTTCCTCATGCTAAGTACAAAACTGACTTCCTCTGGGAATGAACAAGTATTATGCTGTAAGGGATACTTGTTTCTAGGACTCTTGACTCCTCTCTTGCAAAGCTGTAGCAAATGAGTTCATGAACTGCAATAGTCATTAAAGCAATTCAACATTTCTTCAAAACAAAAAATAACATGAAAACATTCACTCTTCTAATTTCATAGGACTTCACTGTGAATTTAGGCAAGTAGTTTAAATCAAGCATTCATCTCACAATTTTTTAATTGTTTTTTTATTTCCCAGATGCTGACTTGTCAGCCATGCCATTAATATACAAGTATCATGTGCTCAACACATAAAATGTAAGATAAAATTCAAAGTATGTACCAGAATGCATGAATAGCCTTAGGAGTCCTAGATAAATATATTCTGCCTCAAAAACCCCCACCCCAAATACAACCCGTACCCCAGATAAACAACTAAAAATTGATAATTAGAGAATGTATTTTTTTAAGGGTTATGAGACTCAGTTTCCAGGTGCCTATGCTACTAAAATCTCCTCTCAGTTAGGTGTTACACACATCAGTTCATCAGTATCTGTGAAATACACATACATGGTGGCGGTGGTGGTGAGTGCTCTAAGAAGTCTCAGAACTACAATTTAGCCTCCAAAGCATAGTTTAAACAGTTCATAGCACATATTCCAGCCTTCCAGTCATGAAGGTCATGTAACACCTTCCCTCACTGGGTAGGAAGGATTACTGTACATGTTCATCACCTTTCACCTGTGAAATCTGTGCAAACAGTGCTGGGGCAAGTCAGAGAAGAGCTCATCCTAAGTCAGCTCTGGCTCATGTCAAAGATCCCCCACAAAAGACAATGCCTGAGGAACAGATGCCAGAATCAGAGCAATACAGAGAGCTTGTAAGGAGCTTACTATTCAAAGGGCAGCTGTGAGTGGGTTCACTAACAGGCCTGCCACCATAGGCTGTTTATCCCAATGCATAAAACAAGTGCCCTCACAGACATCGACCAGGAAAACATGAAGAACAGTCTTTGTGTATTTTAAGTTTCGTGCTCACAATATTAATGGTTATGAATGACCTAACACTTTGTTTTCACTGTAAAAAAAAAGTGAGAAAATGTCATTAAGTTCAATTTATGAATGTGAAAATGAGTTAGGAAGAGCTTATCACTGCCCTGAGTATTCACAGCAGCATACTGGCACTCTTCTGCTAGAGATGTGTTGCCTCTTAGGGAGTTGTTTCTCATGCTTATGTTCATTTGACTTTTCAGATGAGAACAATTTCACTTATTTCTGTTCATGAAAGTTAAGTTTTTCATGCAAAAATGATTAAAGAAAGACTTCAAGGATGTTAAGTTGTTAACTGACATGTGAGTTATGACAGCCTATATAAACTTCTTCTAAAGCAATCTTGGGGAATTGTTAAAACACGTTTCCAACATTTGACAAAAATAGCTTTCAGACCAGTGATATTTGCTAAAATACATGCAAATCTATTGCATTAATATTATGAAACAAAGAATCCAAACACAAGAGTTCTTTGATATCTTAGACACAAAACCATGAGATTCCCAGTCAACAGCAAAAATTCAATAGCATGCCTTGCAAACCCTATCTGCAACCTGATCGATGGAACTACCAGTCGGTCACATCAGGTCAGATTCCAGGATCTGACAATTTCATTTTCTCTTCACTTATTTTTCTGCAGAGATTTCCACAGCTCTGTAAAGCAAATGCACGTGATGCTTTGTGAATTCTAAAACATTTAATGAAACATAACACAAGCATTCAGAATGACAAGTTAAGTTACCTTAACTTAAAGCAGACCTTGAGCTACAGCACACCATAAAATATATTTGGCTTTTACAACAGCATTATCAGTCATTTGAAAAACAAGATTTAAAACTGGGTGCTTTGCTGGGTCAGGAGTTAGCTTTCAGTGATACTAAAGTGTATTGCCCTAGCACTCATTTCCATTTGCCTTCTTCCATCCTCATGTGAGTTCACATTTTACTAAAGAAGCTCTGAACCCTGAGACCTACAAATGAGTTCTCCAAAGTGGGACTAATTTGCAGCTGCATAAACATATCTGCACTCTTTTCCTACACTTCACCTCTTCGCAGAAATTTCCCATTTCAAATAATAAAGGCAAACGAGGCACAGTACGCGGAAAGAGCCCTGGTGTTCAAAAATGGTTAGCAGAGACATTTAGGAACATAAAACATGAGTCTGATTTTTCCCTGTTTTGTGGTAAAAGAGAAGATACATAAGAAACAAAGACAAAACCTACTGTTTGTAGGAAATCTGTTAAAAATCGGTGGTGTGTTTGGATGGTTTGCTATAACCCCAGAAGATGGGTTAGTGTAACCACTGGCTAAAACCCTTGCACTGAGCCTTCATGGTGCTCTAAGGAGAAGCAAGGGCATAACAGTGACTTATATATATTATTTACTAGGTTACATTCTAATATGCTTGGCTGTCAGCTCTCAGCATACCACTGTCAAGGTTCCTCATACCCTGTAAAACAACAACCAATCCTCTCTAAGAACTTTTCTTTTTGTTAGAAACGGACTATGTAAAAAAACTCCCTTAGATTAAAAATTAAAAGATCTAGTATTTTTTAATCTGGAGTTATTTTCTTTAAACACGTTCTAGGAGAAAAGAATGCTTGCATTCATTCCAAGTCCCATTAATAAAAACATTAAAGTAGAACAGATTTCCCTCACCCGGGATAAGTAATTGAGGATCACAAGGTCAGGAGTTCATGACTCAAATCCTCTTTTGGATGCAAAGACCAACATTTCATCATGTTTCCTTCTTAACTCCTTACTATTCCCTTATGGAATTCACAGTCTAAGCAAGAGAGAACTTTGGCTCTGATGAAAATAAATCTGTCCCATTAAAAAATACACATTAACCCCATCTGTTAACTTGGAGAACTATTAGCAACTTCTCTTTTGGAAAGTAGGACCATAAAGTTTGATATTATTCAGTCCTTAAATAAATTATTGCTTTTCTGTGTAAGACTACAAAGACGAACCTCTCACACTAGAAATGTATATAAAAGATAATTTTATTTCCTGTTGAAAAGGAATGTTAGTCATGAACAGTGATGTGGGAACAAGCTGAGTCAGCCCATGGAGCCCACTGCCCATAGAGCAATACCATACATTTAGAAACTATCAAAACCATAGCACTAAATGTATTATGTATTTATGCAGGGCCTTGCAAACTCACACTATTTCCCAAAAAAGCAAAGCCCAGCTTTAATAATATTAATTGTCATACTATTTCCATAAGAGGTTTTGAGCCAATTTTGCAGGATATGGGTGAAAGAGTGGTACAAGAGAAGTGTCCTTCATAAACAGAAGGACACTATCATGCTGCTATGTGAACACAACGCCTAGACTTTTTCAAAACTTCAGTACAGTAACAGTACCAATAATAGCTTTCTCATGTAATTCATAGAAGGATACCACCCCAGTTTCACATATTCTGCAAATGCACAGTCATTCATTAAAAGTTACAATACTAATTCGTAGCAGAACTGAAATATTCTTGAATGGCCAGAAAGTCTTTGTTTCAGTAAAACATTACAGCTTAATCACAGACCAGTATTCTCAAATCATGGCATATGTCACGTAGCACAACACAAGCTAGTTTTCTAGCTAGTACATGGCTTAGCACAGGCTAGTGCCTTTCTTAAAGGCAGTTTTGATGCCCAGCCCTCCTGACAGTGAGGCACCTCACAAAAAAAACCAAACAGTTATGAAATCCTGATACAGATGACTTACTGCCATGTTCGGTTGTTCCCCTGCACCCCCAGGCACTTAAATGCAGTCAAGAGTTATTAATTACCAAAGCATGGGAATAACTTTGTTGCTAACAGCTCATCTTGAACTCTCTCAGGGAACTTGGGGTAGAAGGTAGAGCAGTTAAGAAAAGCTGTCTAAGGCAGTAGTTTCACAGGGGGGTTCTCAGCAGTCCTTAGTCACTGCTGTTTGATGGCCTGCCTCAAGTCTCCCATGACCTTTTATAAGTCTTCTTAATACCTACCCGTACATACTATTCCCACCAAGACTGTTGCAATCCTTAAGCCTTCAGTTTTGCATCACTGGTGCTGAGCGCTCCAGAACATAAAATGATTTCAGGATCTTCTTGCAACATTTAAGCTATTCTTATAATAGACCTACTTCCCCTTCAAGGCTGCCTTTAAGCTCCCTAAGGATCATCACACCAGTTCTCTCGCAGCAGTGAATGCCAGAAGATCTTAGAGATACACATGAAACCTGGTTCTGGAAATCCATCCGAGGTAGGCTGTAATAGTGGAGAAAGTGAAGTGGTACGGGAGCATACAAACACACACTGCTCAGCTGCATATGACAGGAGGAAGAAGTTGGGTAACACTACCTGCATTCATTGGCATGGATTTTAATGAAGAAAAGCATTATAAACTGCATCTTTTTGCACGTTCACAAACAGGCTTCAGCACATACTATTCTCCCAGAGGTCCTAAGTAGGCAGGATTTCATCTGACTAGTTGATTAAAGAGATTAGTTCACTTAGTCACGTCATTAGAATGAGTGTCACATTTCTAGCAAGCACAAGAAAAAGCTCAGGCTGTAGCAGAAAAACGAGCTCACTTTACCAACACCAGGGAAGATGTTTTCTATTAACTACAGTGAATTCAAGGGTTGCCAGCCAGGGTTTTTAAACTACCATTTTTAGGCAGAAGAGACTTTTCTGGATATAGTTCACCTCCTTCTCATTATGTGAAGAAATAGGAACAAAGCAATATCCTGGGAAAAAGGCAAGATTAGCTTTTTCTGGTTTTAATATTACCTGTGTTGCTCTCAGTTCACTGTCTCCTCTACCATCATTTTACCTGTGAATTTATCTGTGAATTCCAGGTCTTTCCAAGACCAAAAAAAGCAGCACCCCATCAACCAACCAAAGGAACACTGGTGTCTCCTACAACCTTAGGTGCTCCTTGGACATCTGCCTCTTCCTGACCTCCTCCAGTCCCAGCCAACCTTGCTAAATCTGGTCTTAGGGATTTTGTTACTGCTACAGCCCCACGATGAGAAATCAGTAAGTGGGAAACATTTCACCGCTGCTACCCCAGTGAAGCTGAAGACAGCTATAACAAATAATTGTAAAGGGGATTTTATGTTTTAAATTGTATAATATCTACCTCATGAAGGCGTTTTTACTGAAGATTGACAAGTGTGGGAAGTGTGAATAGTGCAAGTGTTCACAAATTATAAGGATCCAAAAAAAGTTGAAATGCATGTGTTATAATATTGGGGAGAGGGGAAGAGAGTGGAGGTGTCAAAAAAAAAAAAAAAAAAGAAAAGGAGGCATTTTGTGAAAAATTTACCTAGAAAAATTAAAATGGTACCATTTCTTCACAGAGTTTCACATTTTGCCGAACTGCACCTGCAGTGTTTTTCGTGTATTTATTTGAATGCACGTTCTAGAGATATCTACTCCTTAGAAATACCTTTTTGTAACAAGCACTAAGAGCAACCCCATGATTACATAAGAAAAATACAGCACTCTCATAACACATATCATTTAACTAAAAAATTTATCTGAGGTCTATAGCCCCATAATCAAACTAAAAATTAATTTGCCTACCCATGCTTTCTTTAGAAAGTGAAAAATCCTAGGAAATTCTAAACAAACAGCTATTATTAAAAAATATGACTCAACATTAATGAGAAATACAACCAGACTGACTGCTTTAGTACTGTCGTCACTGAAAAACACCACAACACAACATTTTTAGGAACGCTGCATATAATCCCCTAAAAGGTAAAGCTTCTGTAAATTTAAATGGATTACTCAAATCATCCTGTATAGCTGATTCTACCGATCTAGCTTACAGCCTCTTATGCTCTAACGCTGTAGTCTGTTCACGAGACTGCCAAAATGGCTTACTAAACAGAAATATTCAAACACGGGCAAAGGAGTGCCAAGGAAGCTGCAGAGTTCAGTAAATCCCTGCTCGACATCGAGCAATGTGCCATGTGGATTTGGAAAAGGCATTCTTCCAAAAAAGATTAGAAAGCACAGTCTGGAGTTGTGAAGTTCCTCTGCAGGAAAACTGAAAGGAAAAAAAAAAAAAAAAGAAAGCAAGATGATGCGTGTCAATTGTAAAAACCCCAACAGACTAACATGGAAGAAGAGGGCTGCAAAAGGAGGCTGTTTTGACCTCTCCAACACAGAAAAGAGACAAGCAGACTTGTAGGTATGTTCACGGTTTTAATAAGACATCCTCCAAGATTTTTTTTCTTTGTAGCAGACAACGCTGTGCCTTAGAAGGACTCTTCAGTCGGGGTTAGGAATCCTCTTTCATCTATAAGGAGCATAGTCTCAAAAATCTGGACACAAGACAGACATGTTAAGAGTTGCAGTTTATAGATCCAGCATTTTAACTCAGGGAGAATTGACCGATCCCTCCTGGAACCGAATGGATGACTGGAGCTCATGAGGGAATGATTAACAGAAAGGAAGGGGAAAGGACATGAGCTCAGTGACTGTGACACAGATAACCTAAAACAGATTTCTTAATGTTAGTCTGTATTTTTTTTTTGTCCATCAGAAATGATGCAGTTTGACGGCCTCTTACACATTTTCATTACGTTTTTAAAAAGAAATTAGTTTACTATATCCAATACGCTTCCAAATATACATCTTTTATGCATACACAAACAGAATTTATCAGAATTCACTACAGGCAAAAAACTACTCCGCTCTGAATCAATCCTACCCAATAAAAACATTTTCATTTCTTACACTAAAGGCCTGACTTATGCCTCAAAGAATCTTAAAGACACAGAAGACCATATGTTTATAAAGAGAATTCAAAATAGACACAAAGCCTTTGTTTACTTACTCATAAACTTATCCTCTAAGTGATAGAGATCTCTAGGTAGATGCTGTCAAATGCTATATATAAGCATTTTCTACTTAAAGAGATGGACACGCAGCATGAGGATGTAGTTTAGATCTTTATTCCACAGAATTCTCAATAGCTGAACAGCAGAGGGGAGGTTTAACAGGTTACCTCTCCATGCTACACAACATAGGAAAGGATAATATGTTCAAAAATTTGTTCTTGGACACAGGGAGACTCCATAAGTTAAAAAGTGTCCATATTCACTGTAATGTATACTGTTAACATATAGTAACAAAGCAGGGAACCATTACATTTGCCCTTAACGCTTTGGTAACAAACTCTGTAAGCCACGGAAGACATAACATCATGTGCCAATTAATATGGATTTGCTTAGTAAGTCTGGAAAGCAAATCTTGCCAGTCTCAGCTGCCAATATTTTGCACAGAAATCTTTTTGACTCCACCCATAAGTAATATTAGTCTTTGAATGTTGCCAATACCACTGAAACATTGTGGTTTGGAAACCACAAAGTTTTAAATGCAAAATATGTAACAGATGAAGCAACCAGCCTGTTCCTGAAGCAATTACTCTTTGTGTAGAACACACCTACTGTACTTGGGAATTGTTTCCTAGATGATCCATGCCATGCTGTGAATCAGTGTTGTCCAACAATTAGCAGTTACGTATGTTGCACAGTCTTAAAATAAAAGCATCAAAGGGCAAAAAAGTCACATTTTCATGTAAGGTAGTCAACAGAAGCATGTAATTTCATATAAAAGGCTGAAGTGCTATGGCCCATCTGCAGAAACTGTACAATTTCCAAAGACTAAAATTCTCAGAAAAAAAAAACCCTAAAAACCCCCAAAACCAAACAACATGCACAAACAAACAAAAAAATTCCAATATCAAATAATTCCTCCTTTTCTGATCACACAGAAAAAAACAGCCACACTCTTGCATTCTTTAAAAGGTGGTTCAGCTTTTGTAATACATATGCTCTGACCATAAAACACACAAAACTTTATGTACACACCAATTTGCTCACTTCCAATTATACTGATTGGTCTAATGTAAGTTCTTCCCCCAAAATTGTTTTACTCTGTATAATTAACAGGACAAACAAAGGAAAAGAATATCCATCTCAGTCACCAAGAAAGAAAGAGTACTTTATTTGTACTCTGTTCCATAACCACACTGTATCGAGTAGTGCTTTTTCAGCAGTGAAGGTCAGTGGACTGCATTTATTTATATTTACATGAAAGGGCAATCCCATCATTAACACTTACAACACAAATAGTGATTTGAGGAATGGAAGTTCATAAATCTACCACATTTAACAACATAAAACAGGGTTATTGAGCTTAAAAAATTTCCTTGAACAAGACAGTGGCAAGAAGGCAAAATAAGTTTTATAAAAAAGGCAAGGAGATCTGCCAGTTGTTGAATAATACTGTAGTTTTAAGATCTAGCACTGTGATTTTCTGCAGAATTGCCGGCTGAGATCTTAAACTGGCATGACTGCAAATGAAAAGCTGCACACATGAGCCTGTCCTCTTTAGCATGTATCAGCTTGAGCTCATACATAAGTTATCTCATACTAGAAAGTACACTCCTGTTAGCTGAGCTGCGCTTGATGGTTCTCATAGGACCAATATGAAAATATGGAAAACATGTCTGTTTTTTTCCTCGTAGTATTTTAAAGCTCTTCATGGAATGAGAAGTGAAAAATCCTACTCCTGATTCTCATACAGTAACAGTTTATCCTGGTCCTACAACTAGTTCTGCAGAGATTTCCATCTTGAGCTCTCAAAATTTATTTGGAAAAAGATTTCAAACAACTAAAATAAAGACTCAAAGATAAAGAAGTATATTGGTCTATCCCTTCAATTTTTATTGCTTTTTAAATGTGTTCAATCCTAAGCAGTTCAGGAAGGTAGAGACATTAAATTGGCCTTTTAGCCCACTTTTAAAATACAGGAAATAACCTCATATAAATATTTCTTACCCTTCTCCCACTTTTTGAGTCTTCTAACTGGAATACAGTGCAGACAGAGAGTATTTTCATCTTTACTTGAGTGAGGGACACCTGAAGTAGTTTTAAACAAATTATGCTCAGACACCAGAAGCAGTCCTGCAAAAAGGGTGTACAGACTACATTTATCCATTTTCCATTTAAACTGCTGTTTCCTTTCGTATGTTATTTTCTTCTTCTTGATATTTTCTGAAGTTCAACAGTATTTGCTTCAGTTTGATATATGATGAGAGCTTCACAGTGTGCTGATGAAACACAGAAGACAGAACAAATAACTGGCAACTCTGGTCAGGGGAAGATCTCAAGAAACTGATGTGTGATTCTGAGGTCAGGGAGATGACATGAAGTGAACCCATTCATGTGATGGTTTACAAACCAACACTACTACCCTGAAATAACTGTTCACTCACATATGAACAAATAAGACTAATATAAGAAATTTGACTGCCTATGATCAAGCCAAGTGGTGCTACTTTGGAAAAGGCTGTTTCAGATACCAAAAGGTAGTTCCATCTACCTTCTTTAATTAGCACAGTATTAAATCTGCAGCCAACTTTTCAATGTATTAGTGATTTCTCTTTTCAGTTATTGGGTTACCAGTACCTTATTACTAACATTCAGTATTTCTTTCTTTGCCTTGTATTGATAAGTTCCACTGGATGCCTGACCTATGAATTTGACAACAGTTACACCTCTGTTGATCATTCAAGACAATACTGTGTCCCTGCTTCCAACTGGTGTACTTCAGACAGATTCTGACTTTGCATGCAAATTTAGGAAAGGCTATGGCAGTGCAGTGCCTTCAACAACAGTCCTGGCACCTGTGCTGGGGTTAACAAAAAATCCTGTCATTCAACAACTACAATAGTCTTTGGATAACATTCTGGACAACTGAAACTCTAACACTGCCATATAAGTTTTCTCAGTAGCTGAGGATCTTCATGAATGCTAACTTTACCTGCTGGTGTGGGGCTGAGGAGGAGGAGAGGAAATATTTCTCCCAGCTAAATGGCTCTCAGCAGTTCATACAAAGTGATGTCGTGGATGATGAAGTTGTGACGTTCTGTTTTTGAGCTGCCCCACTGGAAACAAAAGCTAAAAATGTTATGTACAAGCACATTCATTTTAAGTGTAATAAAATCCAGGTCAGCTGCAATAGGCTGGCTCCCTTTCTCTTGGTGTGTGCTGCCACCACGAGGATCACAGATAAAATGCAAAGAATACAGGAATTCCTCGAGAACACCAGATGAAGAGTACACTCAATTGCAAACCCTTCTGTGGTTGGTCCCACTTTGGGATTTGTTACCCCCTTCCAGACTATTGCTCTGTGTCCCCTCTGAAATCCTTGAAAAGGTGAAAGCAGGGAGAAGTCAGTGACAAGTCAAGCAGGGAAATTCTCCAAACTGGCAAAGATGTCCTATGCTGAGAGTATACAGCTGAGATTCCACACTGCTCTCACCCGTCCTGCCACATTTAAGCAGTATTTACGCATCCAAGTCTTACCGAAAAAGAAAGCCCCCTTCTAATCATCTTAATAGCCCACACAACTGTAAAAATTTTGGTAAAGAGTCCAGTATCCCTAGTGACAGTAGCACTACTTCTTTAACACCACACCATTAAAATGCCATGCATGCTGTTTTGATAAACAAATCTATTCACAAATTTACAAGAACAAAAAAGTCTCAAGTAATTGATTATTTAATTTTCTCAACATGTAACAGGACAACCACATCTTACTTTTTAAAATCAGAACATCAATACACTGGTAATTTTATGGATTATCAGGGCGGACAGACTTCTTTTGGTAGCAGAACAAGCGTGCATCAGAACACTATTTATAGTGCTAGTAAGTTGATATATACACAAAACTGTAGTAGTCAAGGATGTATTGTCCCCTGAGGAGAAAAATGTGTAATGACAATATTCATTCACTCATAACAATACCAAGGCAGACTGCTGCTTTCCCAACATCTTTAGGGAAACATGACCATGTTTCCTTAAATATCTGTATTGAAATATCAGTTATAATATGTTACCCTTTCTACAAAAAAAAAAATGGAAAGGTTTCACAGCTTTACTTTTTCTCTCAAAACTTGACATCTCTTTTCCAGTTCAAGTTATTTCTGTCTAAAAATTTAACGTAAAACCATGTTCAAAGAAAACTCTCTAGGGAGATTTTGTGAAGTTAGGAACATCCCCCATCACACTGAAGACCTGCAAGTTTATTATTTACTCATTTTAAATGAGTTTCAAACGACTGATGTGTGCAGTTAATATGTATACCAGTGCTGTAAGTGCATAATGACATATCTCAAAGAGGAGAAACTTATAGAAACATTTGTACTCAAGCTTTCCCCAAGCTCAACACATTGGTACACACAGAAGAGTAAATCCCACAAAGCAAATGTGCAGACAGGGAGAAGCAGTGACTAAGAGAGATGACAGGTAGAGGGGAAATTGAACACACAGTGATTTGTGTGGCCCTTGAACAGCTAAGAAAGCTAGTGTAAAGCTTCATTTCTTCCCAAGATGATAATCTCTGCATAACAAAAATGCTTAGGCGAGCTCCACATCCAAAAGAGAGTGTAGCCATTGAAAACCAACAGGATTGTTTCACAGTTTGATGAATAATTAATGGGAGAAAAATCCACTGAACCCACAGACCAGTCACACTAGAAACTACCTAACCTCTGTCCTGCCTCCTTTTCTGCCAGGGCAATGAGCATCACACATACAAAGCGACGTGTCTTGAAAAGTAATGGGATTTTAGCATAACATCTACCACATCCTGGCAATGAGATTTATTGCAAAATACAGTTTAGCAGATGGGAATCTCTCCATCTCCAAAGAACAGATAATTCCTTCAGCGAATTCCATTGTTTGTGATGGTATGAGGACCAAATCAGGATATCAGAAGGGAGGCTCAGCAAAACGGTCCGTTTGCTTGATCAACTAATTTTCTAGATGAGTAAAGGTGATCTCACCTATGTGTCTGATACATTCAGCAACCCCAAAATCAGAGGAATGCTCAAGGCATAAAGGTGAACAGCTTGCAAAAGAGGAATCAGGTGCACCTTGAATCAACACCAATCTTGTCTAAAAAGACAAAGTTGGTTAGACTTACTGCTTAAAAAAAAAATGGAGCAAGGCAGTTATTCAGATTTATAACACTGGATATTGCCACCACTCCAACACTTTCCACTAAGTCAAGGACAGTCACCAATCTTTCTTCCTTCCCATTAGGCTTCAGGAACAGCAGCTGTAGAAAACATGAAGGATACATGAACTGGCTTTAAAGCTCTCAATGTCTTCAGTATGCATCTTTAAGCAGAGAAGATTCTCCTTAAAAGGGGTTGCTAAAAAACAGGCAATTTGGAGAAACTGTGAGACAGGAAGCAAATAAGTGAATTGCATGGTTGTTATTTGCTAGCCAAATATCTAATATAATTTCACAGTCAATACAGAAGTGTATGCATTTCATCCCAAATGTGGTGTAAACTGGAGGGGTGCATGGTGGGAGGGCGAAGCTGAGGAAAAGTAAATAACAAGCTGTAATAAACTTTGACAAATACCTTCATAGTTGTGGTTTTCATGTGTACAGTTGACCAGTTATCACTGTTGAACTACAAATCCTGAATGCAACCTGTAGAATACATCTCCCCTGAGACTATTCACAGTGGCCTTTGCAATTACTATTTTGGTGGCAACAGGTTTGTTTATCTGTGACTTGAGCTTTTGATAGAAGAAGCAATCTTCCTCATATATTGTCACAGTATGCTCAAGAAACATGTAAAGGAGTTAACAATCAATATGTGAGTATTACATAGTGAAATACCATCAAACATAAGGTTCTAGACATATGCCTTCACATTCTGGAATCTATCAATATTGCATCTGCTTTTCTGGGGGAAAACCACAGCATATCATCTGCATCTACTGTAACGTGGTGTGATGTATGAGTACCAGTTCAGTGCACCTCACTCCACTGGAGTGCTCTTTTTCATTTGGCCTTCCAAAAGAACGATGTAGGGAAAATGTCTAGCAGAAATTTTAACATACATCTGGCAGAAGATGACTGAAAATACATGGGCCTGCAAAATAAACAACCATAAACAGAAGTCACCTTTGGCATATTCCCATTCATAGGCAAGATGGGGAAACTAATAAAGGACATCCACTAAGCCATGTGAAGGTTGCAACTTTTTAATAAAGAACCATCAGGAAGCTGAGAAATTACTTCAGTGTGAAATAAAAACAATGGTCACCATTATGAAAATGTCACTGTGTTTTTCAGAAGTTTCATCGGAATATGGTATTTCATGAGCTGATTTTGAAGTTAATCGCCATGCACACCCCATGTTTCCACGCTGACTTTATAATAAAATTAACAAAAGTTTTCTTTTCAAGTTTACTTTCAATTCACCAAATTGCAAAGATAGCATTAACAGTTTTAACTATGCTGCAGGATGAGGCATGGCAGTTTAACTACAGAATCCTGCTTCATTCAGTGCAAAGCAAATGGTAAGTAAAAAGCAAATAGAGGTGATACAATGGTACCTACAAACTGGTGAAACTGGTGTAAAGAAAGACACCTGACACAGCAAAGAAGCTGTCACAGTTCTCTTTAAGAACTGTCTTTTATTGCCACAGAGAAGTTTGCTTCACTGCACATCTGACTGCACAGCAGGTCACACAGACAAGTGACTTTATATCCAGCAGCACCCTTCTTCACACCTGAACTAGCAGGTAAGAGGGAATACAGGTGGAAAAAGCTTTTTGAGTGCTACCACAGAAGTCTTTTGGCACCTTAGGTATTATGATGCAGGTTTTACACTCTAGTTGCAGTTCATGCCACAGTTTCTTTTTGGCTACACATCTGCTCAGATAATCACTCAAATTCTGCCTAAATTTATTCCATTTTTGTAGACAAGTCACTGAACTTTATTCATCATTCCTTTGGCTTTTTTAGAGCAACCAGCAATACCCAGAAATTACAACAGTGTGTGTTTCAGCTATTTCTTAATTACTGACGTGGTTTATCCAACACTGACCTCAGCTTAAATAAGATCCTACAGGATTCATTAGTTCTGGCATAGTACCACAAATGCAAGACAAGCACTGAGCAACAGAATAGATGTGGGATCTAAAATAATAAGATAAAAATTCATCTTGTTTTGAATGAGTTGTTCCAATAAAAGAGTGCAGGATTTCCAATCTACACTGCTATCAAGCCCACTGATAACATGTTCAATTACTTATACTGCTCACAGAAATATTTCTGAAGTCACACATTTTTTACAATCACATATTTTTGAGGAAAAAAAGTGAAACCTAATAATTATACATAAGCTCTACACTAAAAATTGTACCACTACATGAACAGTTCTATCACCAGAGACAGTAAATCAAAGCAGTAAGTATTATGAAGGAGCTTGACCATACAAGAAAATCCTGGTAACATCCAATTCATTAACTAGCAGTTTGCTTCAGCTTGGTGTAAATCAGATTACTGACTGCAAGAATGAGCTGTTTCTTCCTTTTTTTCCCCATGCACTCTTGTCATGCATTAGCAGCAAGGAGTAGAGACAAAGTTTTCTCTCACAGGAACATGACTGTCCATCTGTCAGAGACCTTTGCTTGGTGCAGTAAGAGACTCTCATTACTCTTCATGTATCCTCTTGCTCCCAAAGCTGGTCAGGAGGAGACTTTTCACTCCTCAAAATCTGCAGTAGCAATGCAGTCTGATAATTTTTAACACTTAAGTTTTAAAACACAGTATGTTTTACCATCCCAGCACAGTGAGCTGCTGCACTACAGTGCATCTCATGCTTATCTGAAGTGAGACGAAGGGATATCAGCAGCTGCTACAAGTCACCATTTTTCACTGGACTAGAAATGGACGTCACATAGAAGAAAGCCAGGAACAGTATACTTTTAAGACTTGAAGACATTCTCATGCTGTGAAAACGGGGAACCTGTCCAACTAGTACCTAAGAGGCCCAGATCATTAGGCTAGCACTGGGATATAAAACTAGTACCAGAAAGCTGAGTTTCTTCACAGCTGAGTTTTCACATCTTGGATGCAGAGCCACCACAGGAGGCCATACAGCTGCATCTTTATGGTTACATTTCCCCACTCTAGATTATTTAATTTGAGAAGCAGTTTTCAGAAATTTTAATAAAAATCGACATAATAATTTGGACACCAAAGGTAGTAGCTTATTGTAACAGCTCTCTAAAATAGTTTTAGAAGTAGGCCAGGCTGTAGACATCTAAACTAATAATTGAAACTAATAACTGAAAATTAGATGATATGTGTATTTGAGCATGATCCACTTCTACTTAGATTATCCATCTGAACAAGAGGAACCATATCAACAGTTCACTCCTTGGAAAAATCCATACAAGACACTAAAGACTTCTGTATACAATGCAAGAATTATTCCACAATAAAAAATAAGAAAAAGAGGATGACATGCAGTCACCATGTCATTCATTTGCTCTTATTTATTCTATACTGTATATACTGTAAGGTAGACACAGACCTATGAGGAATGGAGAAAGGAAGCATAGACAGTCATTTAATCAAAGACAACATAACACATGTTGAAATAAAGCATATGTCCGCAAGTTTGGACAGATACCATTCATGCTGGAATTGCCTAACTTTTGCATATGTATTGAACAACCATGCCCTACTAATTGTTATTGTTGAGTCTTCCTAATGATTTTCATTGTATGACACTATTTAGCTGACTTTATTATGTTTTAACCTCTCAGCCTAAAGTTTTCCATGATGAATACCAGTGGACATTTATGATCAGAAGGGAAAATTAAGAAAACAAGCAAGTAAGTGTTTGTCAATATTTTAAGTAGCCTGCTGCTTTGAAATCTACCTTCATTTTTTCAGCATCCTGCTGTGGAGTCAAAGGTTGCACACTGTATTTCATGGGCTTCACGAAAGAAACTGCATTTTCAGTTTTAAGGCTCAAAGTGTCCTTAAAAAATATAAAATAAACTCAGATAAAATAAGCAAATGAATTATTACCATCACTTAAATGCATATCCAAGGACTGAACCAAGTACAAATACTACTAAAACAAAGAGTATTGTTCTTAAAGGAATTGATATATTCAGACTATGCAATACAACACTTCTGCATGTAAGTCTTTGTTGATGCTGACCATCTGACTCCAAGTGAAGCTGGTAGAAGACAAAACCACTCCGTATTTTGATGACCTGTACCATAATCAAGCTGAAAAATCAGACATTCAAGAAAATAATTTTCTGCCATTCCTATGGGCTTCAGCTCCCTCTTCCAACTTGAGCAGTAAATTCCACAATGATGACACTGCAGAATTAAGTTCACATTTGGGATTCCTGCAGTCACAGCAAGACTTACTACGCTGTCAGTGTAACCATGTGTTTTACATACTTGCACACTACACCGACTTAGAACTTCAGATCTTTATATACTACAGCAAAATCAGTAACACAACTGCTCCTATACTTAAAAGTAATTTTTCCTCCTCCACAGTTGTCCTAGTTACAGAAGCTGGAACCAGTTTATCACTATGTGGGTATAGTCAAAACTGTATTTTACACCCTTTATGTCACTTCTGATGGACTGTTAATAAATGGATTGTTTGCAGCAGCTGCCAAGGGCACACCTGACACTTCAGGCTACAAGATGGGTATTAAAAAAACCCTGAAGGCAGGGGAGTGTTCTTTTGTTTTCACACCAGTGACTCAGCTGTTATAACTCCCCTCCAGAAAGGCATTAACGCCTTCATACCCAGCCTGAGGGGGCATCTCTGCTAATGGGCCACCTTGGACTGGCATAATAGGCAGCTGCAACAACCTAGACCATCAAAGATTCCAAAAATACCCCATGACTCACAGAGTTGAATCACTCATCCTCAAATTCCCCATCCTGGGTGAGGTACTGGGCATTCCCACCTGAAGTTGGGCGTATATAAACTTGGCGTTTTGTGACTTCTGGTACCACTCATTGGATGGAGAGGAGGACCAGAAGTCCAACAGGACTGTGACTGCCACTCTCGCCAGGACTGTGACCATCATCCAGACCAACAGGTTTCCTTTCCTTTGTCTTTGCACTCAGGGGACCATGTGGTGCTCAGTACAGGGGCTAATAAACACCATTCTAGTCTTGTCCCAGAGTGCTGCATTATACATCTGTCTTTGGGGGTTAAAAACCAGGTTTCTCTGTATAATTGTATTTATTGTAATCTTTTCAGCAAATTGTAACTCTGATTTGTAATCTCTCGAGTTGGGTTCATTTCTCCCGGCAGTTTACTTTTAAACCAGCACAACAGTTTATGCTTGCAATCTATTTTGGAAATGCTTTTAAAAGAAAGTGCATGTTTTCTCCACAAGAAGGATCCCTGTGTGGAGAGTTAATTAAAATACTAGAAGACCTGGTTCCAGTTAGAGCATTTATCAGAACAACCAGACAGGAAGGGCTATCCTTTGAAATGTTAAATACATTGTCAACCTCAGATTGGGGTCAAGTAAGATTTTTCAAGGCATCTAACACTCTGAAAAAAAAGTATATACCCAGAATAAAAAAACATACTGATGGGATGACAGACTCAGTCAAGTATTTTATAAATTGAGATATTTGTTAGTTCACATTTAAGATGACTTAAAGAACAAGAATACTGCAATGCATTCACAGACTCTTCAGTCAAATACCTATTAATAAAGAAGAGGGCTATGAAGGTAAGAATTCTTCCTTTATGTTAGAAAATATTAGAATAAGAGTTGATTTCCAACATGTAACATATACAACAATTCTGAAAATAAGCCATTTTTGTAACAGATGTTATTCTTCCTGACTGCTATATAAAAATAAAAAGAAACCAAACAGCTGACCCAAAGTAAGTGTTTTAAGAGTTTTGCATTTTGAGATGGACTCTTTCATGGTTAAGATTGTTTCATAACCTGAATGATAAGTAACTTTCCAGCAATAAACAAAGAAGGCAAAAAGTAACAAGAGTCAGCTGATTTGAAAGACAGAGTTCATAAAAGGTCCAATCCACTGCCTCTAAGATCTAACATAGTATAGAAGACACTTTTGAACCACAGCTAGTAAAAAAATAAACCAAAAATACCCCAACATCAAAAGATACTCTTTTTTTCTCCTGTGCCGGACTGCAGTAGCAGTAAATATTGAACTGGCCTAACATTTGATTTTGATAAAGCATTTCCAGCTTGTTGAAACTACCAATTTCAATATGCAGCTTGTTTCTTTTTTAGGATAAGGAGAGAGAAGTGGACAGTTTCAACCATCCTAAAATGAGACTACATGCTACAGGGATGAAAAGGACCAAGTAAAAGACTGCTGTTTCCATAGTATTTCAAGTTAATAATTTGGGGGGCTTTTTTTGCAAGAAATCATGATAGTACCATGTTCTTCTACACCATGCTAGACCAAGACGTGGTTAACCATCCTTATTCTTTAACAAAAACATTCACCCAGAAGTGTCAGGTTACATTCTTTACATTAAAACAGTAACAGAAAATACTACCCTGTGTGTCAACACAAGTTAATTCTTTAAACAGAGATTCTTGCCCTCTTTCTTCACAATGTGATCTAAACAGTTTTCTTAATATTTATAGGAGAACTCCTTACAGCAAGGATCCAAGCAGGTCCGGCAAATCACCAGATAACAGCATAAAGAATGTCAATCACATTTACTGTTACGCCATGAAATAACCTAAGGGCTTCGGAAAATAAAGGTTTTTTTTTTTCAGGTATGAGATCCTGTTTTTTAAATTACACACAGCTTGAGAAAAACCATGTTCCATCAAGCACAGGACTGGTGTCTGCTATCTAAAGTCAATGAATCAGTAATAAGTTATTTGCCTAATTAAAAATAAATATTTGAGGGATATTGATACCAAACAAAGTTGATTAAGATGAAGGCTTATGTCAATATAAGACATTTGATATTATAAATAAGCAGCACATGTATGCCTGATGTTATTCTACAAATGATCAATACAACAGAGTTTAAATGAATCAGGAATCAGATAAGAGATGGATTTCAAGAACTGATTGTGAATCATCAACTAGTTCCAGTAAACTTTAAGTCACTGATTAAAGACACCACTGTGAATAATGCTAGCTTATCAAAAGACTGAAGAGTGGAGGAGGATCAACTTTGCAGAACAGCAACTCTGATAAGCATGGTACAGTCAAATAATATTCTTCAGTGAGCCACTGCAAGGCCATATCTCTGGAATCAGCAGAGGCAGAGTACAAAGATTTTTATTCGCCGGTTTCAGAAAGACTTGGATATATTATATTATGAACTGTCTGATGAATGAGGCCATTTTCCTCCAGAAAATAAATACAAATAAAAACACCATTAAAAGCAGGCACTGCCCACTTCCGACACGTTGGAAAACAGGCAGAAAATAACAATAGGTGGTGAACACATTTATCTTTTAAAGAATATTTTCCAGACTGTTTTCTTTCAAGGAATGGAATAACTGAGTTATAGCTACAAACAAACTGGAGAAAGCCAGTGTAGTATGAATTCCAACACAGCAAAAGATGAAGCTGGTGGGTGGGGCAGTGCGTGCTCTATTCTAAACTAGGGTCCCAAAAAATACCACTGCTTGAACACTCTGTATGAAATAATAGTATAATATTCATGTTAAAATTCAAGAAACTTATTAATTTAGAGCACAGAGACTACGAGGAAATTAAATTCCTTGGTTACACAGACAGTCAAATGGAAAAAATCTCACTGGTCACTTCTGGACTTTCAGCCTAATCATTCATAAATTCCTAAAGTCTGCTCTGTTTGATTACTCACCTCATGCTGATGAAGCAGCTACCAATACCAAAGTCTTTATCAGTGTAACTTTAGAGAGATCTGCATTAGGGGATAAAGGACTGAGCTCAAAAGTTGTCTATTTATTTATGTGGCACGCAGTAGTATTGTCAAATTGCTTTTTTCTGACACAAGATTACAGGAGATTAATTCAGAATTTCTTTGCACATTATGTGAACAGACAGTCAATTTAAGTTTCTAATTACCCTTTTATCAGGGTATCAGAATACAGATACATAGGGGAGAAAAGAAAAAAAACAACACAAAAACCCCCAACTATCTCAAAACAGCAGAGAAGTTGTACTTCTAAGAGTAAGCGTAGGAGGGTAAAAAAAAAAAAAGAAAACTTTTGTCCTCATACTCAGCCATCACTGTATTAAGAGAAATACTGTCACTAGGAAAAGGTTACATTTCAGTGGCAGGCAAAACATAGCAGAATGTACAGATGTTACACTGTTTAGGCTTAAAAACTTTACGTATTAGTTTTGTCCTGCACACAGTCTACATGTGCTACAACAGGAGGTGCTGCAGAACCTTGGCAGACTGCATCACTGTTCACACAAGCAAGGCACAGAAACTGTGGTGTTAAGATGAATAGTCTCCCCCTAGAGCAGAACAAGGTATTAACACATACCTGTTCTTAAGCATTGTACAGGGAGAGAGACCAAGCGTGAAACGTCTGGTCATTCTATTTCAGAGCATCAGAGCCCCTGTCTCCTTTTCCTGAAAATGCTGGACCAGGAGCACGAGCAGTGATACTTGTGTATATTGTGAAGTAGCATGAAAGATGGTCCTGTCTTCCCTGCCCACCCTCCAAACCCTTCTGTAACACATCTGAAAGCCTGTTTGACCTTTTACTGCTTTGCTTTAGCTTTTCCTGACATATTAGAAAGCATTATTCAGTCTCTGGCATATAGATCACATATCTGTGAATCTGTTTTAATTACACAAGGACTACTGCCAAATGGGAGTCGATTTGGAGTCAATTGCTCTTCAGGTGATCCTTTCTGCATTAAATCATGAGCAACTTCAAGTATCAAAAAAATTATTCTCTCCATCTTTTCCACAAAACAGTTTTCCTTCCACCTCTGGTAGTTCAAAGAGATAGCTGAAATACACCCAGAGCCAGAATCCCCTGACAGAGAAGAGTTCTGCATATCACAAGCCAAACACCACTGCAGGCAGTTTTTTGTTCTTTTTCCTCTCGCCTCTGCTGAGTTAACATCCTCACTATATCACACAATATCCTCAATATATCGGGTTAAGAAGTAGAAGGTTCCTGGAGTGAATATGTTGTCCCCCTAATAACTACTGTATTTTCCCCATCTAAAATTAAAAAAAAAAAAAAAAAAAAATAAAGACACTACTGAACAAATAAGCTCATGAATCCAGATACTGAGTAGAATAAGAAAACCAGAAAACCTGAGGAAGCAGCAATAGAATTTGGAATAACAACATTATACACTCTGGCTGCACCTGAAACCTCATGGGAAAGGGACTGCTACTGCACCTGATTTGAAAGCAAGATGAGAGGAACATCATGCTCAATTCTATTGCTTTTGTACTGTCTTTCATTAAGAGAAAACAAATGCTTTAGAGCACCAAAGAATCACAGAAAGTGTAAAGCTGTTCAAAATGTCCCCCAAATTAAGAAGAAAAATGTATTTACTAAAAGAAACAACGCATAGCAGTTATTTAAATGCAGCTTGTTATCCAGTCTTTCTCTAAGGGCCAGAAACTTGTGTTCCCCT
The DNA here is from genome assembly GCA_038380795.1 of Pyrocephalus nanus. Taxonomy (NCBI): domain Eukaryota; kingdom Metazoa; phylum Chordata; class Aves; order Passeriformes; family Tyrannidae; genus Pyrocephalus; species Pyrocephalus nanus. Next base: position 9,263,701 of record CM076261.1, on the reverse strand, counting down.
CTCAGTGCTATTTTATCTATAAAGACAATACAGATTAATATGAACTTGAAGTACAGTTCTGTTAAACAAACCAAAGCCATGAGAATTTACTTGAAAGATGGATGGTTTGTTGGTTGGGTTGGTTTTTTTGCTCCCCTCATCACATCCCAAGCATAAGAAAATACTCTAAAGAATGAGATTTCTGCTTTTCATTCAAAATGTAAAATCAAAGGAAGATCAACTACTCAATCTAAACCAGAATTATTGTCCTGTAGTTCCCATCTGGTTTCCTTCATGGAAATATTTCCGAGGGATAAAAGCAAAACAGTTTGAACAGTTACTCTTCTGCATTAAGGCATGCTCACAAATCAGTAGATCCAATGAATAAAAGGATCTGGAAGTCATCTTAAGTTATAGCCTATCCCTCCTGCAGTTTTCCTGCTTGTTTGTACATGACTAGGTTGCACAGCATCACACATAACAGTAGCATACTTGTGGTATACTGTGAGGTTTTTAAGGACAGCTGAAGCAGGAAAACATCTCATACACATCAAGGACTTCTTTAATTTGTTCAGTTTTTAACATTAGGTAATTAAATGACTGGGGGGAAAATGGACACATTATGAGATGTAAATACCTTCCACAGCATCTTGCTACTTAGAAAGGAAAGGAGAATTTTTTTTTTTAACTAAGTTAAAATTAAATTTTAACTTAAAAGAAATGTAAACAATAAACCAAACACAAAAAACCCTTCATCAAACTCTTTAGGCTCATATCTTTTCAGATGATGAACTGATTATTTCTGCATATTTCCTTTATATAAATTATTATATTCTTCTGCATTTTAGGTTTATAGTTTGTATAAGAATATAAAAAAAGAAACATTTTTTTGCAAAGGCTGGTACATGTCAGAAGTGCTTAATATCTTGTTCATATCTCTCCTAGACAGTAAATTAGACAAGTACAGGAAGCTCAGTACAGGCAGCAGATAACACCACAAGTCTATTTTGTAACTCAAATGTCCAGCGAGTCAAAGGATGAAAAAACACAATCTTGTTACAGAATCCATTACACTTGCCCTGTTCTTATGAAGATTTAAGCGTACGAGATATGCCAGGACATAATCCAACTACATACTTTTTACAGCTTTTTTAACTTACCTGGACTCCTCTGAGCAATCAACCGCATATTACAATAATGTCAGTGGTCATCTGTGGGCGTACAGAGACGTGCACCTCTGTCTGAAAAAATATCATTTGGCATAGGAAATGGTTCTACAATTAGCATGAAATTAATTCAAATCTGTCAACCAGGAATAAGTGCTCTCAGCCAAGAAAAAAAAGCAACTTGCTTTTGTTGTAGCTTAGTCCTCTGCAATATAAGAAAGATATTAAGCTGTCAGAGAGCACCCAAAGGAGGGCAATGAAGATGGTGAGGGGCCCTGAGGGGAAGCCTGAAGGAGTGGCTGAAATCACTTGGTCTATTCAGCCTGGAGAAGAGGAGACTGAGGAGAGATCTCCTTGCAGTCTACAACTTTCTCGTGAGGGGAAGAGGAGGGGCAGGCACTTATCTCTTCTTTGTGGTGACTACTAGTGACAGAACTCAAGGGAATGGCCTGAAGTTGTATAGGGGAGGTTAGGTTGGATATTAGAAAAAGGTTCTTCATCCAGTGGCTAAAACAGGCTCCCCAGGGAAGTGGTCACAGCACCAAGTCTGACAATTCAAGAAGCACTTGGATGGTACTCTCAGGCACATGGTGTGACTCGTGGGGATGGTCCTGTGCAGGGTTGAGAGTGGGACTTGATGATCCTTGTGGGTCCTTTCCAGCTCAGCATATTCTGTGATGTAAGGCATTCAGAAAAATAAAGATGATTACGAAGAAGGCACAGCCTTACACCATGAAGTGCATTCTACATTTTCTTCAAGATGCAGAATGACTAATTCTCCAAAAATAAGAGAACTGTAGCATAACAGAGTTGGTAATGTCTCCAGCAACAATCTTTTATTGAAAACTGTTGTGAATAAGGTATAAATTACACTTGCACTTAATACTAAGGATCCATGTTTATCCACACTTCCAGCAGTTCCACCACAGCCTTCATTCTTCATAGTGGAAAAACACAAGTCTTTCTATCCATTTTAATCCACATATGGCAAATTAAATACAGAATATATTACATGTATCAAAAAGTATGTATTTTCAAATTAAAAAAAGAGAGGATGGGTGTGAGGAAATTATACCCGCAGAGAGTGAGGACTCAATTTATTGTCAGATTTTTATTACAGACATTTTTAACTCTGCTACTTTCTCCATTGCATGCACTAACCCAAATCAGAGAAGCAATGTTCTCTTTTTCTGAAGACCAACTAGACAATTTGGTTGAATTGATTGCTGAGAAGAGCTTCCTTTTTGCCCCTTAAAGGAATGAAGTCTTCTTAAAATAAACTGTCAAAATTGTATTGCCTATCATAGAAAAAGTGAAAGACTTTTCTTTTTTTTTTTTTTCCTTTTTCTTTTAAATACTTGGGAAAACAAAAGCCTTCTGCTTTTAAACAGCTTTTAAGTTAAAAAAATTCATGTTGTTCCCACATGATGTAAATTCTTCTCTCAAATAAAGATAACAGCACAGAATTTAAAATTCTACCTAGATTTGGCTTACTACAGTAATGGTATTTTCAGAAAGAATAATTTATTATTCTTAAACCTAACATTACTTTGAATATAAGTGGAATTTATAATTCCTCAAACTTAAGTTTAAAAACAAACAACTGTAAAATACCAGACTACGAGGAAGCAATTCAAGTTCTACTTCAAAGAGATCTTATCAGCTAAGGTCTTCCACTAGAGGTGATTAATGTTATGCCTTATGTTATAGACATTAATTGGCAGCTTTTTTCTTGTATTTTTTGATCTTCCACTCATGAGCACTGAAAAAGAACATAACAAATATTTTCTTAAGTAGTTTTTACTTATTCTAGTCCCAAGCAGCAAGTGTGGGACTTGTGTGTCCTTCTTCGTACAGCTTATTCAGCAAGGCTTTAAGTTCTTAAAGTTTTCTTCAATATTCATGTGCAGGCAAATCACAAGACACAGGAGTTTCACATATACCTACACAGTGCTACAGGGACAATATGAAATACTGCTAGTCAGTGTACTGAACATGCTCGTCCACTCTTGGCAAAGGCACAAATATGATGTGCACAGGCCAGGTACGAGGCAGCATTTCTTCCAGATCCTCCCTTCCTGGGTATTTAAAAAGCAAACAAACAAACCACAACACCTTATTGATTTATTATCAGTCAAAAGAATACATCCAAAGTATTATAAAAAGACACCTAGAATACTTGTGTCAGACAGTTGCAAGTAATAATGGCACAGTAAGACAAAGCTTCTGCCCATGAAGTGAAAGCTGTGTTGATGACTGCAGCCCAACGTGGATCTCACAGGGTTGAATAACCACACAAGGCTGCAAATCTTAACCATAACCAACCTATTTTAACCATCTACAAAAGGCTGATTTTATTAAGACTATAGTAAATAACTACTATGGACATGTATTTCTATCTCTTAAAAAAATAATAAAAATCGATCTATACCTTCAACAAAAGGCCACTTTAGGACTTATTTGGACTGTGGCACCAGCCAACTCCTGCTCTGTGCTTTGTTTTACTAATCTGTTCAACTCATCCAGTATCTGCTTTAAGAAGAGCCTCTAACTGGACACTACAAGAGATCCAAACCACACAAAATTTAAGAAAACCCTAAAATGTATGGTAAAGACTTCTCCAGTGCAAAATGGTATCTCAGAAGTTGCTACTCCTTCTATAGAGGGGGTAAGCAACAGCTCTTATTTACACCATTTTGTTTCCCTACTACTATTAAAAATCCACGGAGAAGAATCATTTTCACTCAATTCAGCAAAAGGAAAATATTTCTAGAACAGGTTTAACTATCAAATAAGCTAAACTTGGTAAGCAGAGGGCAGGCCAGGTTTCTGCCACAGCTCAGACAGTCTGCTGGATTAAAAAGATAAGACTAATTTTTAAAAAAATCAATTCAACTTTCTAAACTCAAATGGTACCCAAAATGAAAAAGTCAGTTGAAGGAAGCCACGACTTTAGGAAAAAAAACACTAGTAAATATTACCCTAAATTTGTAGTTTCACTGGGTCAATGAAAAAAAAAATTATATATATGTGTTGGGCAGTGGAAAGGGATGAGCATGGGAAGAATGTTTCAAACTGTATTTCTTCTAAATTGGGGAGTTGGGGGAGGAGGGAAGGCATGGAGAAAGAGAGAACAAATATTCAAATCCAGGAGTTTACATACACTTTAAAATTTCTGCAGTCAACAAGTTTCAAATGGTAATGGGACCTTAAAATAACAAAAAATGTACCAGCATAGTTTGCTTAATTAAGACACTACATTACAGTAAGTATTTGTGGAATACACACTGATATACAAAAGTTGCCTACTAGCTGAATGTTCATCCTGCCTAAGTAGATGCAGAACCCATCCCTGCACAGCAGAGAAAGCCTCTCGCAGCACTGCTATGCTTAACGTGGGAAAAACCAAAATAGGTTTTTTTTCCCTAAATATTAAGTGATTAAAGACAAGCAAAATCAACCAAAGAATGGAAATCAGTTAAAACATCTGAATACAGGCTAAATGGAGTTAGTTGTTAGTTTACAGGAAAAAGGAAAGCTAAGTATTGTAAATCAGGGATTGCTTTCAGTACACCAAGTAAACCCCCAAGTTAAGAACTAATTCAACTCTTCCTGGTGTCTTCTGCCTACTGATTTCCTCACCCACAGGAGTGCATATACCACTTCCTGCGATGCCATAAGTTACAACCAAAGCAGAAGAGCATTTGGGAAGAAATGCAAATGATGCAAAGGATTGGGGATTACTGAACACATCTACTTTAATTAATCGGTCAGTATTTGCAGCCCATTATTTCAAAGTCCTGGAAATATCTGTTCCTACCAATAATATATCCATTATCTCCACGTTGGGATTACCTGGCTATAGGGATCCTAAATCTGTCAATCTCATTTACAGACAAAGGAGGGCATCATCTCTGGTGGTAACAGAAAAACACCTCAAGCACACAGCCTTATGCAGACACAGGGAAAGTATCAGTGTGTTAAGCTAAACTAAATCCAAGCATTTCTCAAAAAGCATGAGTTGACACCATATACAAGTTAAAGTTATTTCTAAAGTAAAATCTATTAGGTTTAATTTTAAGTCTTAAAATTGGCTTGGGGATGGATGATAAACTTCAGGATTTGCTGATGTAGAGTATATAAGGAGACTGCAATTTTAGTCTAAAAGCCATTGTAAGATCAGAAACCCTCTTTGTAACAAAGTTGATTTCTGATAACAGTCCTTAGGTGTGTAGTTCAGAAAACTAAAAAAGCATTAGTTTTACTATACATGTCTGAGTTTCTGGGATCTCCTGCTTAGCAGCTTCCCAAGCTTGACAAGGCATCCTTGTGTTTGATTTCCATCAATTCAGGGGAGTTATGTTTCATGATATATTTTATATAATTTTGCACATAAACATCACCAAACGTACCTAAATTTTGCTATCATGTCAATATTTAAATATCATGTAAGCACTTACAGTACCTTTTAAGTGAAGAAAATTACTATCTCCGTTTCCCCTCCCTCAATCCCTATATGATTACTTTCAGTTTCTGTTGAATAGAAAAGCTCTTACTCAGAACACTTTCAGTTTCAGTTTAGCAAGGAAGTGTAAAAGAATGTGTTCTGCTTGAGAAAGTCATCTGAACTTGGGACAGCAACCAGGAGTCAGGGTAAATGAAAGAAATAGGAGCTAGAGGTTAGAAGACAACAGCTACCTAGGAAAAAAAATTCTATCTATGGCTTACTTCAACATTACATGAGCCTTAATTATACCACAATGGTGAACACTTTGTTTAAAGCCAATTCCCCTTCACCCCACTTACTCACAAAATAGTTTAAAATATGAGAATGGAAATGAGAATGTAAATTGCTCCTATAAAGTGATTTGTAATGTTTCTACAGTTTCTAGGAAATCAGCAGCTAAAACAGTCCTGTAGAAGAGAGTAATTACAATTCTCTAGAAAAAAGACCAAACAGAAACCAAGACAGAAACTAAAGCTACAAGACTCTGATAAAGCCCTGTAAATCTGCACAATAAATATATACACCTAAAAAAATCCTCATCTCAGGGTTAGTAAAAACATCCTAGGAATTTTTCACAGGTGAACATTTGCACTTACAAAAAGACCAATAAATAAAACCCCCACAAATACAAGTGCACAACAATCAAATCAATAATCATACAATTTCTGATTTTTAAGTGGACATTAAACAAGAAACAGCCAACTGTGCTGGAAAGCTGGTTTCCATTTTATGTGAGTTCTTTTTCTTGCAGAAAAAAAACAAACAGACGTGAACAGCATTTGCTGTTATTCCAGCGCAGCAGTAAAGCCTCTACATCACCTTTACAGCCACCTGATACATACACATCTATTAACGTGGGAGGCACAGACAGAGCTGATCTTGAGGACTTACTGCACACACCCTCCCTTTCACAACTGCTGGTTATGACAAAACACATTCAATGTTTTCAAATGTAGGTTAGAGGAGAGCATCAAAACATCATGAGCAGCATGAGACATTAGCTGGGGGGAAGCTGTGACAGGCAAGAACAGGCTCTTTGAGAGATATTTACCAATATACACTAAATAAAGCCTTTGAGACTTCAAAATATCTTGGTAACTTACATGCACAGCTCATCACAAAGCTGATTGTTTTCATTTGACAGAATAAAAGAATCAGTGTGGTTCTAAGGAAAGGTCATTTTCAAACATTTATAGAAGCTTCTCTTCTAATATACTACTTACTTAGACTCTAGAGATTCTTAGTGTTCTTACATTAGTGCATTTATTTGCATACCCTTTTGATATCTAGTAGCAGCTTCTTAAAATATATTCTGTGTTTTTCTCTAAAATTTCAATAATATCCTCTAAACTCGCCCCAGATAGTATAGAAGGTACACAAGGACAAATGCATATGAGGCTATTATTTACAAACTTGTGTTAAAAAAAGAAACACAAAGCCCACGCCAACGCTGTTGCTCAACTTTGTTTGTTCTGTGACAGCGCTCTGCTGTCACTGCATTCACCATTTCATCTCTGCTATGCATTTCCTCCATGTTGATCTACAATAATATTCCTCCTCTCTCTAGCAAAGGTATGCTTTTCAGGTTCACTTTGCCAGGAAGACCTTAGGAACGGGGATCTTGTTCTTTACCACCTGAAATGCTATAAAATATCAGGTTGATAATATTCTTTATTCTAAGAGGCCTTTGTGTACATTCTAAGTCTTTTCCTCTCTGAAAGACTGAAAAAGATTACCTTATGCAATGCAATTTCGCTTTACTCTTCTCTGACAAATAAACCCTTCTACGTTCTAAATAATTTCCTCTTATCTGGAGCAGCGTTTCCACTTCTTTCAAACAGCAACACAAAGCACCTGCAGTTCTCTCTCCATCTAAATCAAACATTTATATCAGGCCCTGATCTGCCAGGGCTGAAAAAATAATCTAACATTTCCTCCCAGCAATATGGAGATCAAGAGAATCTTTTTTGATTATGACACAGATTTAATACAAAATTCAACACAGTCAGTCTCAGGAGTGTTGAGTTTCTTTCAGGGTGCCAAGGGTCAGAGATGGTTTATTTTTCAAATGGCATTGTTTCTGAACAGGTGTTTACTGCTCTGGTTTACTATGACAACCACCCATGTTATAGACTACACATAGTATCTATTTGTTAGGATCCTTTTGTTCGAGCAACTACAATGCTCTCTAGAGGAAGGCCACCAACCAGTATCTCTGCCTTCTTGTAGCCATACTAGTCACAACACACTTTCAGATGTTACAGGAGGAAAAAACCATTAAAATTATTAATATTCCATTTTAAAAGGCATATTTTTAAAAGTTCACGTTTGTAACAGTTCAAGAACCAGAAGAGACATTTTACAAATAATATTATTAATTCCACGTAGAATTACATCTTCTTCCTCTTCCCTTTTACTGGCTGTGCTAGTATCCTACAGGCTGTTATTTTACAGGAGAAAATATAGTCTGTGATTTGGTTTTTGGAAGAAGAGCACTACAGTTCTGGCAAACATTGCTTATACCTTTTATGCGCTGCTGTATTTCATATTTTCTCCTCCCCTTACCCACCAACAGGAATGAGGAAGTCCAGTAACACAAAAACAGAGCTTCATAAAGAAAGACGTAAAGACTGCCCCAAATCCGGAATGCACATAGATAAGCACCAAAACTTTGTACCACTCAACTTTACAAAATCACGCAAAGTAAGCTAATGCAAAAGCAAATCAGTATTTTCATCCTGACAGAAAACAGAGATATATGACCACAGCTGAGAGGCCAAATAAGCCCTCTGCTCAGACTATTAAAAAAAAAAAAAAAAAAAAAAAAAAAAGCCCTGCAGTATGACTGTTCTGTTTCCTGCAGGAAATGAGATGCTTGTATTAGATACCCCTGTGGTTTTCATACTGTAAATGTATCAGCCGGTACAAATCCTCTGGAGAGGACTATTAACTAATGCTTAGAAAGAGCAGTGGCAATTGCAGACCGCACGTAGCACCTCAGAGAAGACGGGACAAAAGCTGACAGATCATCCTTAAAAAAAAAAATAAATCTGCGAGCCAACAGCTGAAGAACACATCTTGTAGTTGAGGCGATGCCTGAGGAATGTACATACCTACACCCGCTTATTTCCCCTTACTCCGCTTACTGATTCTTTACATAAAGACCCTATTTCTCATCAGCACTCCTCTCATTTAGGAGCCTCAAGCCCACTGTACCGCTCCTCACTAAAGCATCCCTGGTTACACCCGGCAGAGTAGGACCATCCACAGGCTACACGCACCTTGTGCATGGCCATTTTTCCTCCTTTCTACAGTGCCGGGGTTTTTTTCTGGGTCAATGTTTCTGAGCGAACTTTCCGCCCCCGGGGGCGATGGGAGCAGCCCCCGGCCCTGGCAGGGCTCCTGTCCCCGGGCAGACCCCGCCGCTTCCCCTCCCGCATCGCTCCCGCCCGCCGGTCTGGGTGGAGCCGCTCGCCCTCGCAGGACAAGCGCCGACCGTGTTCTCCATTGCAAAACCACTGCCAGAACCAGAAGGGAGGAGGAGAGGCGAGGGGGAGGAGGAAAGGAAAAGAAGGTGTAAACCTGTCTAGGGGAGAGCCTGGGGACGGCCACGGCCGGGGGGCGGGAGGGCAGGGCCGGGGGGCGGGAGGGCAGGGCCGGGGAGAGGGCAGCGGGGAAACAAAGGAGGGATGGAGGGTTCCCAAAGAAAACAGGGGAAGCCGCGGAGGGGGCGCTGCCGGGGAGCCCCGCGAGGCACCTGCCCGCCCCGGCACACCCCCGCACACACACACACGTACCGAGCAGCAGCAGGCGGTGCGTCTGCTTGTACTCCCGCTTCTGCTCCTTGAGCGCCCGGTCGATGCTCTTGCTGACTTTCCTCGCCTCCTTCTCCGCCTCCCGCTCCTCCAGGCGAAGCTTCTCCCAGGTCCTCTGCAGCGCCGGCGGCTGGTGCAGCGCCTGCTGCCGCGCCGCCTTCCCCCCGCCGCCCAGGCCGGGGCCGCCGGCCTTGGGCAGCGCCGGCTGCCGCTCGGGGGCCGCCCCGTTGCCGCCGCCGCCGCCGTTCTGCAGCAGCAGCGGCGGCCCGTCCGCCTCCCCGCCGGGCTTACCGCCGGGCCGGAGCGGGACGCCGAGAGGCTGCGGCTGCGGGGCGGCGTGAGGCTCCGCCGGCACTTCGGGCTCCGAGGCGGCGCCGGCGCTGGAGATGGAGCCGCCGCCGCCGCCGGCGTCGCCGAAGAGCCGCGGGCGCAGGCTGTAGCAGAGCCCCATGGCTCGGTGCCGCCGCCGGGGACGGGCTGTAGCGCGGCGGGGCTGGCCTCAGCGCTTCCCGCCGGCCGGGCAGGCGGCGGGCGGGGAAGGGGCGCCGCGGAGCCCCTCACGGCCCCGCTGGGCCATCTTGCATCTTCCTCCCGGGCGGCGGCGGCTCCTCGGCGCCGATCACCTGACACCGGCCGAGCTGCCACCGCCGGGTCCACGTTACCGTAAATACCCCAGCGCCAGCCCACCGCGCAGCAACGCCGGGGGAAGGGCGGGGGCGCCCGCGCCCACACACAGGCGCACACACACACACACGCTCGCAGCCCCCTCCCCGCCCGCCCCTCCGCCCCTTCCCCGCCGCCTCGCCTCGTTTCGCCTCGCCTCGCCTCGGGGGGCCAGGGTCTCCCAGACCTCCCGCTCCGCGCCCTGGCTGGGAGACCCTCGCCCCTTCGCTGCCTACACCACCCGCCCTCCTTGTTTCCTCCTTCCCTCCTTGTTTCCTCCCCCCTGGAAGGGCCGCCGTGCCGCCCGTGTGAGCCCCGGGAGCGGCGCGCACACCTCCCCAAGGCTAAGACCCTGACAGACAGACATCCTCTCGCCCGGCATCCCCGGGGGAGAAGCCGGGGCGGAGGCCTCTCAAGGAGAGGGACCCGCACGGTGACAGCGGCCCCGGAGAGGCCGAGGCAGCCCCCACCAGGCTCGGCATCCTCGCAGCTACAACCGGCTTCTAGCAGCCCCTGTGCACACACACGCGGCTCTGCGCCCACGCGCTGACTAAGGATGCCGTGGGAGGAAGGCTTTGGGTGCGACAGTAGGAGAAAATAATAGGCAATGTTGGGGTTTGCTCGCTGTCTCAGTCAGTGTTGGCAGCAGTAGTACTCCAGCAGCGTGCTGCTGTGGGCTGTGGAAGGAGGGCTGGTACCTGAAATCAGTCAGTTCCAGGGCATTGCTAGCCCTTCTCAAGAGAAATCCTGGACAAATTCGGGTTACTTGGAATGTGTCTCAAATAGGCCCTCCTTCTGTTTCATCCATCTCCATGTTCTTCATAAGCTCAGCAGTCCTTTTTCAGAGGCACGTGGCTGCTGGATGAAACATTGTGTCTCTGAATCTTAAAGCAAAGGTCAGGTTGTGTGTTCACTGTTACGAGTGACATGTACCTTAGCATAATTTAGAGTCTTGTACTTCAGTAACACTGGCCGCATTCATGGACCTCTTTATTCATGCAACATCTCTTTGGATTCTGTAATGACCTGTCTTATTAGGTCATTGGTTTTGTCTTGTATTTTTTTCCAGTGTCCAATACTATATTAATAGATGCCACTATTTATATACTCCTATATGATGAAGTGTAAGGAGGTACAATTCCTGTACTTCTTTACAATTAATGAATTAGAGCAAATTGGGCATGATTTTTAGTTTCTGGATATTGGAAACAGAATTTGTTTTGTGACAGATCTATTTGTGTTGAATGGTTTAGCAAACGTCCTGTAAAATATGTATTTACCAAGCAATGAGTTGTGTGTTAACATTCATTGGGAAAAAAACCTCCAAACATCACCCTACCTAGGCATAAAATAAATAGATACCTTTTAACTGAAAGCATCAACTGTCTGTGATTGCGTCACCCAAAGGAAATGTATAAAGAAAATATTAGCAGGATTCAGCACACTGTAGACGTTGTTCACTTATACCCTTCAGAATGCTCACCGATTATTTGGACAGATGCCTTAGCTCCAAGAAGACCACCCCACAGCTGTTGCTTCTGTTGTATGTTTACATACATGACTCTACAGTGTCCTGGTTATGATCTTCTTGCAAAACATGTAAGCGGTTACATCACAGCAGAGGATGTTTCGCCATTATTGCAGCGTTTCTGTGCCTTCACTGAAAGCCCTTATGGACCATAAGAATATACCATCTTCTAGGCTGCAAATGAAATATTTCAGCTTTCAACTGAAAACAGAGCAGGAATTGGGATCAGAAGAATCTAAATGTTCAGTGTGGCTTGAATAGCCAGGATCCTGGGATTAGTGCCTGTATATTTTCCAGTGTAATTGGCTCACATAGGAGAATTTGCTACTCATCCAACAATACAATAAAACCAGGAAAAAAAAAACTCCAATCCAAAGGAATGGTGAAAGTTAGGGATTTAATGCCCAAATGTCAATGCACATACTTAGTTTGGTGAAGCTGATCCGTAGAGCTCAATGCATACAACAGCATTTGCAGAATCATGAGCTGCTTTTCAAATAGTGGAAGAAATGCCAAAGTCTGTCCAAATGAGTTCAGATTAGGTAAAATTTATTCTACTAAAGCGCTCCTGAGCATGTACAGTGTACACTCGGTGAGTAAGGGGGAAGGTGGTTATATATTCAAGGTTAGAGAAGAGATCTAGCAGAATATGCTCTGTAAAATAACATACTTTACAAATAATTTTGAAATAGCAGTCAGTGTATTAACTACTGTGGATAGCTAGCATCCTTGAAAAAAAGGCCACTCTGCCAAACACTGACATGTGACATCAACTTTGACAAACAGCTCTACCTTACCAAATGTCAAATAAAGTATGTTCATGGAAAGATCCTTCAGTGACCTACAAGTGCAAATTGGATCTTTCAGGAAAAGTAATCCATGATTTTTTTCTTCCAACTTCTCATAAAGAACAATAAACACCCTGTCTTCTCTCTTTCTCCAGAAGAACAGTTATCATCACTACTTCAGGATTACCATGGACTGAGATTTTCAAGAATTTCAAGCGAGAAAGTCAGTATGATGCAGTTTTCTGATCCAAATACTCTTTGGAGAATCTTTCATGGAATAATGTTCAGCATTTTCTAAGGCTAGTCCTGCAAACCAGAACTTAATGACTGGCTTTGTTTTCAGTAATACTTACTAGCTATGATTCTTGTTGTGGTAACTGAAAATAGAAAAAGAAACTCATGGAAGAGCCCAGGACTGTTCTCTGAGGAAAGGATGCTTAAAAGTTCCTCTGGTCCAACCTTTCATGGGAAAGGTAGTCTATCACCTTGCCTAGCTGCATCCTGAAAACCTCCAGTGTTGGGGACGTTGCTCTAGTGAATGGTTGCTCTCTCTTTAAAAACATTTTTCCTTACATTGAAGTGAAATGTGTCCTGGTGCAACTTGCACTCATTGTCTCGTCTTCTCCATGTGGCTCTTTGTAGTGCTCCTCTTTTCTCTGCCCTTTATATACAAGAATACTGTGATGATGTTCCTCTTGAGCATTCTCTTCTCCAGGGAGAAGAAAAGGTCCCTCCTGAGCTGCCTTCGGGGAGAAGAGAACTAAGTCCTTTGATCTCCTCACAGGGTGGGTTCTCCAGCCCTTGGACCATCTCTGTGGCCCTTCCTTGGACCCTCTGAAGTCCATCCACATCTTTTTTGAATTGTGGGAACAGCTAATGAATATGTATATTTAGATCTGAACTTGAAGTAAAACACTTTGAACTGTTTTTTGTTTCTTGCTTTCAATACATAGTTCTACCTAAGGGAAAAATGATTAGATGTGTTATTCAGTCATATCCAGCAGCAGAGTATGTCTACTTACTCCTGGGAGTAATACAAGTCTAGTAAGTAAATCTATAAATAGTGTCTTGACTGTTTTTTAAAAAAGAGTGAAATTTATTCACTTACTGAAACTCATATGAAATATTTTGTGTTCTTTTCACAGTTTTATAATAATTTTGATTTGATAATATTTACCTATACTATGTAGCTTTTTGGGATTTTTACAGTGTTCCAAATTTTAACCAAGAAATAAGTTTTTGATCAAACTCAAACAAACGTAGTAAACGCAGTTGCCTTGAAAATGTAACTGTGCAGGAATTAAAGAGACTCAGTTAAATGAATCTGGAAGAATTTTGACATGTGAAGAATCCAAAAGCCAAGGAGAAGCAGATCTGGGGCTGTGCTTCTTGCTCTGATTAGTCACTGTATCAGTAAATTAGTTCATCCATATTCTGGCTACGTTTTTGCCATATTGTTTTTCTATATCTTGGTCAGTATAGTGTTATGAAGTCAGAACCTATAAACCCAGAACCTGTAGTGAGATATTTTCTAAATTATTTTGATATATTTTTCTCAATATTTTTCAGAAACTTAGTGATGGTCAAAGAGGAAAGCTATACGATAGAACAAGAAAAAAAAGATGAAAAACATATGTAAAACATGCTGTGACAAGTACTAGATATATGAAAAACTCCCGTAGGGGTAATTTTCCTCATGGATAAAGGGTCTAGGATTTATTCAGCTTCTATTAGATGATGAACATCTCTTTTCTTCTTTGATAGGCACTTGTCAAAAGCTTACTTGCTTCTTGTGGGACAAATACTGTTATTCTTGTTCTTAAGATTTACAATAAACACTAGTATGTCTGTACTGCCCTACTGTATCATTGTTGGTACATGGGAAGGAGAAAATAATGCTCTTGGATACATGCTTTGCTCTCCCAACGCTGGAATCTATGTTGCAGATAGAAAACTTACCAGTAAGCACAGCTACAATAACAAATCTCTGTGTGAAACGTTCAGAGATTAGATAAGTCTCCTGATCTCCTACAAATCTCAAGTCATCAAAAGACAGAAGACCACTCAAAAGTCTCTTTTCCCCTGGTCTTCTTTCCAGTACACTTCGGCATTTATAACTCATCCCTCCTACACACAGAGACACAGATACAAACTCTCCCCACCCCACCCCCCTCCTTTGTTTTCACAGAACTCCAACCTTCACCACAAATTTTATATGCCACTTTTACTGGATAAAGTGAGAAAAACAAACCTTATAGTAGGAATTCAGCTACGAAAGTAATAGTTGTAGAGCAACAGTTATCCAAACCTAATTTTATCAAATCATCTCTCACTCATCACCATGGTATTTTTTTTTGCTACTTGTCATATCTGAGCATGACAGAAGTGAAACCATCTACCATTTTTTTTGAGAGAGCTTCTTTCATGTAAATACTGTAAAAAAATAGCAGCTCTTAAAGTAGCTTCCTTAAAGTATCCTGCTGAAAAAAAGGATATAGGTTTATTAGAAGTGGGACCATTAGTGCCACTTGTATTAAAGTTGCCTTGTATCTCCCATTATTAGACAGTATTTGTCTTTGCTTATAACTCTACAAAAATGGGATTTGGGATAAAGTTCAGCACCTGCAGAAACCTGTCTCAGCATGAGTGTTTTTGTTTGGTTTAACTTCCAAACTACATCAGCCATTTTCACAAAGAGTTTAATGAGAAACATACCTTTGCCATGCAAAACTATCTTATTGACTTTCAGAAGGACTAATAGATTATATTAGTCATGATAGCTCATTTTGCTTTAAGAAGAGTGATTACCAGTATATGGAAGACATTTTAAGCAATGTTGGAGTAGACAAGCTTAAGGGAATTTACTGGAAGTACCAAAGTAAGATAAAGTAGGTCAGCTTGCTTGAAAACTAGGTTCTGAGCAAAAGAAGTACAAAAACAGTTAGAAAGAGATTTAAAATGCAAAAAGTAAGGTAATTTTCTGTGGTACTGCATTAAACAGGGAAGGGCAGATGCAAAATAAACCAAACTGAAGTTTTTGTATGCTGAGCAGTGCTATCAGATAACATAATGCACTGTTGTTAGAGGCATAACTGTTAATTTCTCCATAGCATTGAGCTTGTTGCTACCTCTAAAGCAATGAGGGTCCTAATGATCTCTTTTAAATATCTTTGTAAAGATTTCCTTAAAAAAGTCTGCTGACATGTGGCATTGAATCAGGGGCTTGTAATATTTTTTTTGTGTCATGAATATGGTTTCTACTCTGAGAAAAACTGATCAGATCTGAACAAACTGTAGCACTTTTGAAACTGTGACTTGCACAATCTGAAACACAGAGCAGAAAGCCATCACGGATTTCTTCTACGACAAGGAGCAGTCCTACTTGTTACAGACCTGATCTAGGCAGAGGGAAAGGACATGGCTTAGGGAACACTTCTATTAAAAGACTCTGATCCTATTTTGCGTGTGAATAATGTATGTATCTATCACGTACCGCATTTCTTTTAAGTCAGGGAAGCATGCTTTATCTGTGCAACCTCAATTCATTTCCATATAAATATTCATCATGATGCAGTCTTCAAGTTCACACAAACAACTTCTCCAGACTAAGCTGTTTGTTCTGGGGACTCTTTGCTCTTGATGTGAGCAGCTAGCAGATCTGTAAAAGAAGTCTTAGCTAGCTGTAGGGACTTCTGGAACCTTCTGAATAACTGGAATAAGTATTTTATTTTAGAAGATCTTTTTAGACTATTGCTTCAACGCAAAAACTAAATGAAGGCAAGAGAATAGAAAACAGATGAGCTGCTGCATAAATGTAGATCATCACACAAACTTTAACTTTCATTTTAATATTAGGCAAATTATTCTTTCCATTTCAACTGAGAATCAACCTAAAAATATACTGAATATTAGAAAAATAGAAAAGTCTGGTTTGGATGGGAACTCTGGGTATGGTAGTTCAAATGTGAATTTTGGAGGCTAATAAAAAGAGAGAACAACAGTATAAGCAGGAATAGACAATAAAATTTGGTTCATAAAATAATCATTTTCTGCAATGCTTTTCTCTGTGTGTGTGTGTGTGTGTGTGTGTGTGTGTGTGTGTGAAAATGGACAGAACTGTTAAAATCAGAATATGCAATCCAAAAAATCAATTAGACTACATCAGGATTGACAGTTCCTTCCAAGACTAGCCACTTAACAGGACTGAAATATCTTACACTAGGGAAAGCAGTGCAAGTAGGAAATAATTAATCAATGATTATTGTAGAAATCAAAAAGAAAATGCAGGAAGGAATATTAAATGTAGCACAGCCTTTATAAAGAGATGTAAACATGATGTTTGTCTTAGGTTAAAAATATCGAAGTAGATTTAACAGAAGATGAGATAAATGTTCTTGGATTTTTATAGCTGGCAAAATTAATTTTTACTGAGAAATCCATTCAATGGTGGAAATCCCAGAGCAATTTTTATAATTGTTATAATAATTCTTTAGTCCTGTAGTTCCTAGATTCTCAGTACTAATTTAATTTAATTGGCCTGTGCATCAACACAGAAGAAACTTTTCCATTCCTTTCTTCCCCTGTCTTATTCATTTTTTGATTCGCTGTCAAGGAAATAAACTGGGAACCTGAATTCTCAGCAGCCTTCCCACACTTCTCAGGATTGGCCCAGCAGAGAAGTTTGAATACCTCAAAAAATGTGTCCTCTTCTGCATTTCTCATTGCTGGGGGGAGACTGTCCCTTTCAAGCAGCTTTATGCAAACCCCAAAATCCAGACTGATACAAGGTTTCCTCTTCTTACAGAATGTAAACAGAGAGGATCATCTGCTTTCCTCATCTTCTGCTTTTCTCTGCTTTTTAGCCTTCATTCTCTTCTTTGAATAGAAATACCAGGCAGCTTTCAAGAATACAAATATGTTTGAAGTCAAAGTACTACTAAAAATAGGCTGTAACTAGTCATACTGTCTTGTTAATCCTCTGCGCATGCCTGGTTGTTCCTCAGGACAACACACATTCCCCTGCATTGCTTAGTTTCAGGTGACATCAGCATTAGATTTCTATGATTTCTCATGAAGGGAAAAGTTTCCAGCCTTACCGAAGATCTCACACAAATGAAATCCTGCAAGTGGCAGTTGTTGGTAGCTCCTTGACAGCAAGCTAGAATGAAGCCTTTCGTCTTTCTAGTTCTTATTTTAAAGAGGTTCTACCCAGGTGATATAATGGTAAGGTCTGGTAGTTTTTTGCTGAAGATTTTCATTAAATCTACATGCTTATTATTAAATACTTCTGTGACACAAAGGTGCTGTAGAGTCTCTGAATACCATGGTTTCTCTTGCACAGATGCCTGCTTATGGCAAAAGTTTATTAACACAAACTTATGTAGCTATTAGGTAACATTTATTTTTTACTTGCTAGTAGCAGAGATGCTGCGAAGATGTGAATATATGCAGAGAACCTTATAATTAAGAAAATACAAAATGACTTCATATTTAGAAAAGAAGAAAATTAAAAAATCCCCAAAAAATTTCACACAAGCAGCAGCTTTGGAGGGGCATTTGAATCCCAAAGGGTGATAAATATCATCAATATATAATTTAAAAAACATACATATTTCTACTCTTAATAATGACTTTTATACTTCAGTTTCACTATGCTTTAACTGACAGTGTCACTAATTTCTATCTGATTTTATCTATCTGATAAAAAGCAGTGCAGTGACAAGCAGAGCTTCCTGATTGTATAGCAAAGGACTTCTGCTTTTTGTGTATTAGTTTTCCTCCAGTGACCATTATAAGCAACCTCAGGTCCAGCATGAGATTTAACTAAGCATTAATTAGTTTGGGTCTTACAGTAGGATCTTGAAAAAAATGATACCATTTTTCATGCCTAAGTGGCCTTAATGAAGGCTTTACTATTATGTAAATGTAGAATTCAGTCATTCTTCTCTAAAAGGGACATGTTTTTGTACTTAATGTAGAGTGCATAGTTTTCAGTACTGTTCTCTTGTCCTAGATTATGCAGGTCATGAGGTTATTAACACCCTGAAACCAGGGTGTACAGGGAGGAAAAGACTGGTAAAAAGTGTAGTACAAGCATGGCCAGGAATGACAGTTCTGTCTTGCATTGTGGCTACAAACCTTTTCTCTTCTATAATAGTGGTGAATAGCAAGACCAGCACTGGAAAGTGTCTTATACATTTTTAATTGTGAACACTATAGCCAGAAAACACTATAGCTCAAAACTCTAGGAGGTTCATCAGGCTATGATTAGTTTCCTCTGATAATGTTTAATAACTTCCTGTGATGTTAGTGAGGGTATCACATGTATCAGTTTCAAGTGGATTGTATTCCTTCTAACTAATTTCTTTTTTATTAATTAATATTGGTTGGAAAGATAGTTTTGATTATTACTTTTTGTTAGGCTGTTAGAAGCAAAATTAGGGAGCAAAGCATCCACCATCTGCTGAACTTCTGCCTGGACTATGTAGGCAGAGATGGGGCCTAGGGCTTTTCTACCATTCTGTCCCAGTTTAAATGGGACAAGGGTCTTCTGCTGAGGATGGATTAGGAGGAAAAGACCCCAAACTTTTTCCTAAGCAATTATTAATCCAAAACTAAGGAGCTTTGATTGAAGGGAAAAAAAAACAAATTATGGAAAAGGGAAAACAAAATAACAGCCCTTTATTAAAAGGTATGTTTGTATTAACAAGAACACAAAAAGAACCCAAGTAAACAACCAAGCAATACTACTATACCCACCAATAATCCCCTTCAAGAACAAAACCGATAGCCCGGCAAAAGGAAAATTTAAAATAGTTCAATTTTTAGCACCCTTTGGTGTAGTTCCAACCACAGTCAGCAGGGGGCGCCGTCGGGTCACTGGAGGTGTAAAACTTGTAATGTCCTGTACCATTCACCAGGTGGCGCTGTTGGGTCGTTGGAAGTGCAGAACCTGTAGTGTCCTATGGTAGTCACCAGGTGGCGCTGTTGGATCACTACAGGAGCAGAGCTTGTCACCAGTGCCTGTCACCAGGCAGCGCTGTGGGATCCCTGGTCACTGCCACGTGGGATGGGGAAAACAAAAAAAAACAACAACAACACCCCCCCCCGGGTATATCGGAGAAAAAAAAAACAACAAAAAAACTGATTCCTCTTCCCCTCCCGAGGAAAAGGAGGAAGGGGGGGGGGGCGAAGGGGAAGGGGGAAGCGAAAAAAAAACAACACCGACAACACAGAAAGTTCTCTCAATGGAAGAAAAACTCACGAACTCCGGGGGGGCCCCGACAAACAGGAATAGTTGGGAAGGAACCGCAGCAGCCAAAAAAAAACTTCCCTCCAACAGGAAAAAAAAAACAACAACAAGAAAAAACCAAATGAACCAGCGTCTGCCAGCTCACAGCAGCCTCTCCTCCTCCCCGCGAGCCCGACTTCCCCCCCCCACCTCCTTCCAGCCCCACACACCAGCCCCAACCCCTCCCCCTTCGTTGCTAGGCAACTAATGTTCGACCATTAGCGCCCCGGCTAGTTCTTTTGTTTTCACCTAAATGGGTGTGCTGCACACACACACACACAGGGGGAGGGGAAGGGAAGAAAAATTCCTTGCTAAAGTCAGAACTATGACACATTCCTGCCTCTAGGATATATTCTGAAGCTACCCAGCTGCTTGACTAGACAATATGCATGGCCCAGGCCTGTTTGACATTTTCTCATGGCTGTGCTTGGGAGTGAGGGCAAGATCTGAAGTTCAGACAAGTTTGTAGCTATTTCTAGTGCCTTCAGTGCCCATGCAGGGGTCAGAGGAGTTCTTGGGACAGAGTTTCATATTTGTGGTTGTGGCAGGTGTGCACACACCCCACATTCACCTCCAGCCAGTACATGGTGGACCTTAGCCTTTCGTGCCCAAATTGTCTCCCCTTACAGCACCACACCATGGCTGTGGCATGCACAATGTGACCTCCACCACCTCACCCTGTCCCTGCCCAGTGGCAGGAACAAAGGCAGGACCTCTTGATGAGCAGACTGGGTCCCCAGCCAATGAGAAGCCTTGGTCCAGAGAAGTTTCTGGATCATTACCATGTGTGACCATGAGCCCTGATCCAACCAGGTTATAGAATCATAGAATCATTAAGGTTGAAAGAGACCTCCAAGATCATTGAATCCAACCATTAACCCAACACTGCCATAATCACCACTAAACCAGGTACCCAAATGCCACATGTACGTGTTTTTTTTGGCACTTCCAAGGTTGGTGACTCAATTTCCTTGGGCAGCCTGTTCCAGTGCCTGACCACCCTCTTGGTGAAGAAATTTTTCCTAATATCCAACCTAAACTTCCCCTGGTGCAATTTGAGGCCATTTCCTCTTGTCCTGTCACTTGTTACATGGGAGGAGAGACCCAACCCCCACCTTGCTACATCCTCTTTTTAAGTGGCTGTGGAAAATGGTAAGGTCTCCTCTAAGCCTCCCTTTCTCCAGATTAAACAATCCCAGCTCCCTTAGCTTCTCCTCTTAAGACTTGTGTTCCAGACCACCAGCTTCATGGCCCTTCTTTAGAGATGCAAATGTAGCCCCTGCCAGAAATGACCTGGGTGTGGTTTCCCTTGGAGCAGTGGTTCTGTGAGGGGAAGCCCTCCCCTTTGGACGATTCCCAAGGACATTTACCCAAGGACATTTACCTGTACTGAGTGCCCTCACCCCCACCCCTCTTCCTGAGTGACCATTTTACTACTGGCCACCCTTGAGTGATTCTCTGACCCTTTGGGTGAAGCAAACTGATCTTCTGGTTACCCCTGGGTGAGAGGCCTCCCTTGCGTGTGTGAGTGCACGTGCACTTTGGATCATCTTTCTTGTCTGTGTAGTGACAATATTCCCAGTTGGTACACCAAATCTGTAACTTGTTAAATGTCAGTGGAGTGTCATTGTAGTTACTACTCTCGTTTGTTAGTTTTGGCCACCGGTTTTGTTTGCAAATTAAAGTTTATCTGAGTTTGTTGTCTTTGTGAAGTTGTTTTTGTGTACCTCTGTGACAGTGATAGACTTTTTGCATCTGAAGACATTTCGCACTTGCCAATCACCATAGTCAACAATTTTTATTAGAACTATGTCTGTTTCTTTTGGAACTGGGAACTACAGACTTCAAGAGTTTTAAGAAGGCTGATGTGGGATAAGGACTCCAATCCACTCTCTCTCCTGCCTTCTGGGAAAAACAGATGGTGATAGAATCCAGAGGAGGTACTCAGAGCTCTTTTGCCTTCTTTCCCCCTCGTTTTAGAAGTCTGGTGATGCTTGTGGGAAGAGAGCAGCTGATACTGTTTCTATAAGATATAAGAAATTCCAGATCTATAAGAGAGATTCAGTAGCATGGGAAAACTCTGTTTTTTCCTGCTTTTTAATGAAAGATGAGCTTACTCTTTTTCCACTTCTTCTACAGTAGTTTCTCAGGGCTTTTTAAAATTTTCTGTTTACTTGATCCTGCAAAGAGCTGTGCCTTTTAAGAAACTGAGATATATGCAAGTTATCAGTACAGAGAAGTGACTGCTGCTCAATTGGATTTTGGATGCTGAATGAAGGAGACTATCAGAGTCCTTGGCTCCAAAGACAGGGCCAAAAGAAGAGGAAAGAAAATAGTACACGGAGAGCAAAAGTGTTCTGGAAGGTTCTGTGGGTAGAGTGGTTTGGAAGGCTGAAAAGGATGTGAAAGCTTTGAAAGTCATGAATCTAGTGTTGGCTATGTAGGTCTCAAGACTAAAGTTCCATTACTCACCATAAACTTGCAGTACTTTCATACATACATTGGATACGTTTCCATAGCAAGAATTAGGAGAGAGCTCAAAATCAAAACTTCAAAAAATCCTGGGTTTCTGTTTGTGCTGAGCTATTACAAATCTTGCAGGATATATTTGAATCCTGATGTCAGTCAGAATCTTCCATTACACTATTTCACGTGTGATTTTTTGTTGAAAAAAACCCCAAACAACAAGCAAACTCTCTAAAATTGCATCATCCTAACTGGCAACAACAGCTTTCTATACTCTTCTCAGTGGTTTCTTCTATTAAATAATGCCAACTTGGAGAAAAGCCTCTGTAGAATGAAGGAGGTGGGACTGTACATGTGCATTTTTCTCCAGTGGGGTGGTGACTAAGTCCAGCCCAGTTCCAACCAGTGCAAGCTGTGAATGGCAGGGAAAGTAATTTCTTTGGAAGGATGTTATGTTCCTACTTGAAATCCCTAGGCAGACCTTACTTTTAGTCGAAGATTATCTTTTGTTTAAGGCAATGAATCTCTTTATTTCTAAACTACCAAGCTGTCCTTGTCTTTCTCTCTTATTTCTTTTGATGAATAAAAAATTACATTATAGAGTGAAAATGACATCTGCGAGATAATTTTCAAAAACATCTGCAGTATGTCTCTTCATGTTCACACTTTCCTGTCATTTTGATCACATATCTTATGCAGCATGCTGCACAACATAAATGCACAGGCTTTTCCAGAAATATGCCCATGAACACCATACAAATTTTGTGTCATATTGCGCTTTTTAATTGTGTTAGTTAAAATTTTGTCTGTTTAGATGACTTAATGGGCTGCTTAATTTTTCAGCATGCACCTCTTCTTGACAAGTGCATTTACAAGGTAACTATTGGGATAACAGAAGATTCTGCACCAGATGTTTCCAAAATATCCTTGAGACATAAGTAATGCAAAATAGTTTCTTTGAATCTATCACAATATCCCTAAAATAAGGGGGAAAAGGTCATTTCATCCAGAATCCACTGTCATTCTGAAGTGACTGCTTATTGCCAGAAGTCTGATATATGTTAATCCTACTCATATGTCTGTGTAAAGTAGCATTGTTGTCCTGTGTCCTTTCATGCATGTTTATATGAAATGCATCAAATAGTTTATGAAGGGAGTTCACAGCAAAGTGTGAATATTTCTCAAGTTCAAGACTAAAAGCAGCATGCCACTTGAGAACTTAGTTTTTTGTACTGTATTTGCCATTGCAATAATAATATGAAATGCCTGTTTTCTAAATGTCACTCTTAAACAAGGCTGAGGGAACTTCAACATCTCCAGAGCAGGAGCTGTGTTGATGGCTTAGCTTAAATGTAATAAGGAGGAAGCTGAACCTGAGTAACTGATAAAGGTCCATAAAATAAAGAAGGGGCATTTGGTGCTGACTTTTCTTTCATGAAGACTAGCTCAAGTTATTGAAGGTACACGAGAAGCAAGGTCCAATAGCCAGGCAAACCCAGCTAATGTTAGCTGAACTTGCAGGAGAAGAGAAAGCTGTTGGTGATAGTCAGATATGCAAGTGTTACTGGTCATTTCTGTCAAGCTCTCTTTTTGTAAACCTTTGTGAACTGCTCCATTTACTTTGTATTCAAATACTTCCACAATGAGCAGTACAACTAAACACTCCAAGTACAGAGAAAGCTTGTGAAACAACCTTGTTAGAAAAAAAAAACAAACAACAGCCATCATCCATATCTCCTTACACACAGTATGTTATTTTTTGGATGGAGCTTCTGATAAACAAAACTCAACCATCAACAACTGCCAAGTTAGAGGACACAAGACAGTTTCTTCTTCTGTTCTCCTGCAGATAAGTTGTTGCAGGGGACAAGGCTGTCATAGGAAGCCATAAAATGTATGTCCTTGTTCTCTTGGCAGCAAGGTGGCTCTGATTGCTGCTCGGGACCAAATGTTTTCTGTGGATGTTCGTTGTGCAATCGTTTCATGGGTGTGAGTGTCCATAGCCTCTGAGATGCCAAGTTCTGCTGGAATGATTAGAAATCTCTGCTTTGGAGCAGAGCCATATCACCAATGGGATTGCTTTTAGCTGTTCCTGTACTCAAATAAGACACAGGAAACATGCTCTATGTTCTCTGGACTGTCTTTGATCAACTTCAGGGAAAATAATTATAGCTTGTAATTTATGCAAAGCATCTGGGGACAATTGCAACTAACAGTGGAAAACCTACTAAGAAAAAAATATCATTTTGTATAAAACATTTGTGGTAAAAATATCTGTGTATGCACCTTTGGACGCTATGAGGATTTTGGGCCCAAATTATTTCTGTTTGGCACACAACAAAATGAAAAGGGGAATAGTGCTCTCTGTTGCCTTTTTTTATGGTCTATGGCAACGTAGCTATTTAGACATTGTCAGGAGACAGGATCATAACATCTACAATGACAAGAAGGAATGAACAGTCTTTAAATAAGTAACTTAAAACCCCCTAAAACATAAAAAGCCAATTATTTTAAGCAAGAGCTAATATTAATATTGGTTTCATTAAACTTATTAATAATATCAGTATACATTATAATATAAACCATGATGCAATAGAATTAATAATTATAGCTATCATTAGTAGTAACATTTAGTATATTAGTATACTGAAATAATATAGATTTAAATATTATAAAACTCCAAATACTTAGTCTAACCAGATGCCATGTTTTTGTTATTGTTTTTGTTATGGTGTGCAAGAAGCAACCATTAATCCAGGATTTGGCTTCATATCCAAACATGCATACAAATATGCAAGGACAAGGCACGCCAACATGCACTGCAAAAGGAAGCAGAGTGGGATAGCTGCAGGTTTTCAAACATTGTATATGCTGAAAGCTAGCATCGGAAAAAGAGTTTATTTTTATTTTAGAGAGGAAATTTAAAAAAAAAGAAAAAATTGCTCCCTGTTGCTCTTTGGCACTTTGCCTGTCTCAGCTCTGATGGAGCGGCAAGCACCCTGCAGTCTTCCTGGAGCAGCAGCAGGGCTCCAAAGTTGGGGGTAAGATCCTACATGGAAAAGATCTTGCTTTAGCCATAGAGTCATAGAATAGAATTGACCAGTTTGGAAAAGACCCCTATGAGATCATCAAGTCTTGATCATCACCCTTGATCCAACACTGCTGCGGTTACTAGACTATGGCACTAAGAGCCACATCCAGTCTCATCTTAAAAACCTTCAGGGATGGTGAATCCACCACCTCCACAGGCAGCCCATTTCAATGTCTAATTAATCGCTCTGTAAAAAAAATTTCTTCCTAATATCCAATCTCAGCTTCCCTGGCAGAGCTTATCATCCCCTCTTGTCCTACTGTGGGTTGCCTGGGAGAAAAGACCGATGTCCGCCAGGCTACAACCTCCTCTCAGGTACTTGTAGAGTGATGAGCCTCCTCTTCTCCAGACTAAACAACCCCAGCTCCCTCAGCCTTCTTTCATAGGACTTGTGCTCGAGTCTCTTCACCAGCCTCACTGCTCTTCTCTGGACCTGCTCCAGCACCTCAATATCCTTCCTGAACTGAGGGGTCCAGAGCTGGACACAGTACTCAAGGTGTGACCTAACTAGTGCAGAGTATTTCTGCTGTCCACACTGTTCCTGATTCAGGCCAGGATGCCATTGGCCCTCTTGGCCACCTGGGCACACTGCTGGCTCATGTTCAGCTTCCTGTCAATCCAAACTCCCAGGTCCCTTTCCACCTGGCTGCTCTCCAGCCACTCTGTGCCCAGCTTGTAGAGCTGCAGGGGGGTGTTGTGGTCAAAGTGCAGGACTTGGCATTTGGCCTTGTTGAACCTCAACAAGGTCTTGCTGTCTTGTCTCCCTATCCCACCCAGAATGGGAGTTTTGCGTCAGAGAGAAAAAAAAAAGCCATTGTGGGAGGTGCTGTTTGGACACCCCACACGGCTGGCTGTGAGGCCTGGGCTCTGCTCCAGCAGTCTCACAGGTAATGCAGTACCATTTGGGACATTTTTCTATACTAGCTTTCTTCCAGCTTTGCTTATTTCATCATTATTGAGTTGTCATCTTACTGGTGCAGGTCTGTCCGTCTCAGCTCTTGAGATGCACCACTTAGTGTTGTCCAAGAGCAAAAACTGGGGATCGTATCATAACATAATATGCCATATCATAGCATCTTACCTTAATAATCACTCTGTTACTGCAGTGAAAGAACAGGGTTAAGTGTGCACGTCATTACCCCTGTTGCTTCTTAATTGACTGAAAGAATCAATTTCCATTTGTCACATTTATTTTTTACATCCCATTGATTACATCATGCTCAGCATTTTGATCTGTTTCTCTTTTAAAATGATGTGTTTTTTACTTGGTGCTTTGTAGTTTCAGTGATAGGGTTATTTACAAGGAACGTAACTGATATTCTGATCTAACCCCAGGTGTAAGAATAGAATGTTCAAATTTACTAAACATTGTCCTTTGTTAACTTAGTGCTCTACACTGCGTTCAGGTAGGGTACATTCATCTTCAGTATATTGCCCTTCTGTCACTCTCTGATAAGATATTCTGCAAAATAGCAATCATGCTGAAGCAACCTATGTGAGTGAGATCCAGGAAAGAAATGCTCAGCCCAGCTTACTACAGAACCTACTAGAAACGTGCAAAATTTAGAATCCACATTTAAAATTAGGTGATTTGCTGATTTTTATTTTGTTTTGAATTACCCAGTTTAGCTTGAATTTCATGCTTACATAAATCCAGTGTCACTTTTGTGATGACGGCCTTCTGCATGTACTAGTTGCAAGGCTTTCAGACTTTCCTGGTAATGTCCAGACTTAAAAATAGTCTTTGACTTGAGTTCCAACATATGCCTTTAGAGACTTCAGCATTTCATGGACGATCTAAGCAGCAAAAGATGAGATACTAAGGAGGAGGAATATTGGTAGAATGGACTGGCAACTGTTATCATTAAAGAAGAAGTCGGGAGAAGTGATTGTTTATATATATTGTGTCTAGTGGTATGACTCGGGCAGCAGGATTCAACCATACTCGCTGATAAAAGTTATTGTGCACTTATTCACTGGATCAACTTCATCCATCCATCTTGTCTATGTTACCTCTTATGTATAATAATGTAAAATGATATTTAATTCTGTATCCGGGTTTGGGCTGATACTCCAAGTGCAAAACATTTTCATCCTCATTTTCCTACTTATGCAGATGAAAATATATCAGTAATTAGACCAATTGAAATTATATGAGATACAGAAGATTTAAAACAATTGAGATCGGAACTGCAGAAGCCTACTGTTGCTAGCTAAATTAAATCCACAGAAGCAGCATGATTGCGCTTTATTAAAAATAACCCAACAACACTGGATTGATGACTACATCAGCTTCTTCTTAGAAGAAAGACAATGACTTTCTAAGGTTCACCGAATTTTCACTATTTTAACTTGCCTTAGCAAGTTTTCCTTTCTAGTGTTGAAAGAGATAAGGCCCCTTTCTTAGGAAGTTTGTGTACAGGTTTCCTGGCATCTATACGAAGAAAGGAGAAAAAAGTGGTCAGCAAAGTTGATATTTAATAGCTATTTTTATTAATAATAGCTCCAGCTCCATAATTTTTTGATTATTTTGAAATACTTATAGACTTTTTATTTTTTAATGGAATGATATTACTCTTGGATTTGAGCCTGAGTGGGTTTTTGTGAGCCCACTTCTTATGTGGTAAAGTAAAAGAGGCATGAAATCAAGATTCTCTTCTAAACTGTACAGTTGATTTAGCTATTATTATCCACTATTAAAATATTATTCCAAAATATCCAGCCCTTTCTTTTTCATCTGTGAAATCTCAAAAAGTTTTATTAGTATTTTGATTTCCCTTTCACGTAACATCTTTTTGGATTTCCACTGGGGTTTTTTCCATCTTTATGTAGGTCATTTGATAGTGGACCTTAGAGTTATATAGAAAAGTTTAGAGGGAGAAACCATTTTCTGTACAGTTGTTCTCTGAACACAGAATATATTTGATCTGGAGAGGGAATAAATGTTTTTGAGAAGGAAAATTTGTTTTAAAATTTCTGAATGAAAAATTCAAAAATATTAAAAAATAACTACTGCAAGTATTTTTTTAGCAGTGGATTAAGGCAAAAAGGTTGTTCACCTTACTGTGTAGATAAGCCCAACCCCCTGCAAAGTTTTGGAGAGTTTCATGTCTTGGCTCCGTTATAGCAGAAGGGGGCAATGTTGGCCTTAGAAAGAGAGTTTTTCTCTTGCCCTCAGTCTAACTAAATGCCATACCTAATCCTAGAAGTAACACTGATTTCATATAGAGCAAAGAACTGCTTTGTCATAGAGCTGCTTCACAGCACGGGTGATTTTCATCAATTTACTTAACTAAAGTTGTGACACTCTCAGATGGTATATAATGATTTTTTGATCCTTACTCCAGCCCAGGAGATGTCATAGCTTTCATAAACTTCACAATTACATTAGAAATATGAAGTGATTTCCAAACTCTATAGTAGCTATCGGGTCACACTTTTTACACATTTTAATTTATGTTTTCCATTTCAATCTGGGATTCAGTGAGATAGAAACCTTTCTTTCATGAATTTCTAGCATTTCTGCTAAGAAACAAAAAAAAGACTTGATTATTTTTTCCTTTTCTTCCACACTGTTAGGCATTTATAGCAGACATTTGGGTCAACTCACTACAACCATTTAATATAAAGCCCGTATGTTTGACTATATTAAAAAGCTGCCATGCTGGTTCTCAAGAAACATGTTGATTCATCAATTCAACATAATGTTACCAAAGTGGTAGAAAATAGCTAATTTGACATATTCGTACATACCTTCAGAAAACAGAGAGAGATGAATTGTCATTGTTGTATCATTGGGAATATTCAATACTGTTTTCAAATAAAATTATTTGTTTTTCTTAAAGTTGCATTGATTTAATAAATAATTAAAAATTATTTATTTAATTATTTGAAACCCTCTATAGTCCCTCAGCCAGTTTTACAGCTCTGTGCCATTGAGACCAGAGCAAAGAAAAGGAAGTATTTGTGACTTTCTCTAACTCTTGTCACTAGCCCAATATAAAATTTGTTAGAAAACTATTCTCTTAAAAGAGATGATACAAAAGATCAGGGAGACAGTGCATGAGTGTGAGGAAAGCAAACAGAACCAATTCCAAGAGAAATCCTCCCTGGTGTGTAGAGAGGGTGAAGGGAGTTGCCACTTCCTCTACTGAGGAAAGGAAGCCCAGGCAGGAGGGATAGCAGAGGGGTCAGCATTAGGAAGGGCTGATAGGGAGGCAAGAAAAAAGAAAGATTTAAGAAAGAAGCAGAGTCATGGGAAATGAAAGACTGAGCTTATTTGATGGATTTTTCTTATTGTTAAGCTGCAATGTTGCCAGTGGAATCTGGATGTTCTTTCAAGAGGGTATGCTGTTGAGGTCCTCGTGTGGATCTTCAATATTATGAGGAAAGGGAATGAACCATCTGTGATTTTTGTCGTTTACTGTGAGCAGAAACCCTGAACGTTAGCCTGATATGTTTTGAAGCTTCTGTTTTATGACACTACTAAAAAAGAACCCAGATTATACCAAACTGAAGACAAATCACCATGAGGCACGGTGCTGGGAAGGTGATTCTTCTGCATTTGGGAGGCAGCTTTCCTCCCTTTGAGCCTGCCATAGCTCTGCACTGAGCAGCATGCAGCCGTGGGAGGTGCTGCATGTTCGGAAGATGTGTTAACACCCAAGGTCTCACAGCTTCATCAGAATTCCATGGCTCTTTTCATGGCACTGGGTTTTAACTCTGTAAACTGGCCAAACACCAGTATTTGAGTAATTATACCTTGCCTTCTGCAGAACACGTTAGAGGTAGTTTGAATTGGAAAATATTTTTCTGTTTTGTTTTGTTAAATGGTGGTTTCTAAAACAGCCTTGTAAAAAATGGTTGTAGAAAATGTGCTCTAGTTCAGTTCCATCCCCATTTCAGTGATGGGTAAATGACGGCTTTCAGCTATCTTTTATACTATTACTTTTTTGATTGAAAAAATTAAAATACTTCTGATGAAACTGTGTTTAGTTCTAGTTTTCCTTATTCTTCTCAAATGTTTAATATCAAAAATTTCTAAGCTATAATTTAAGAGTTGTATAGAATTGATAAAAATCAAAACTAGAAAATGCAGTAAAAATTAAAAATGCATTCAAATGTATGATAAGCAAGAAAACTGGGAATAAGTCAATATATGTTATAAAACTACTGGATCACAACACACATTATTTTTTTAACAGCATTGTCAAGGTGTCTTACACTTTTCATACAAAAAAATAGGTCCTTGTCCCTTGGAGCTAAAACAATTTCATTTTAACATGACTGCTATTACGTCTCAGCATATGCCTGAAATAAGTTACAGTAATTTCTGGAAACAAAATAACACCTACACCGTAAGCCTCTCAGGGTTTTCCAGATTTAAAACAATTTCCAAATTGTGTCCACATGTTCTTTGAGCGGAGATAACGTATAAAAAAGATGTGTGTAATAGAATAAGCTTAAGTCTGCAGTGTCTTTTGATAGTGTTTTTAAGACTGAGGACAAGGCTTATAACTAACTAATCTGCAGACCATCTGCACTGCTTGTCTGTTGGGGTATCTCGTAGCAAGCCAGCTACTTCACTTGGGGGAAAAGCCTCCAGCACATCTGCAACAATTGCTTGGGCCAGATTACTTGCAGTTTGGATGGGCTCTGCCTTTCCATCATGCCTAGTGAGCTGTTTTCTTGCGAGGGTTTATACTGCTGTCTGACAGAGCTAGAAGATGGATGTTAGGCAGGCAAACAGCCCAGCACCATTTCTTGAAAGGCTGTGGTGTTGTCTTCAGGAAAGGAAAATCAGCAATCAGATTGAACCAGGCTGGGTACAGTGCAAATAAGAACTTGGAAGCAGGATTTTGGGAATGCTGCTTTTTAGGTTCCTGCTGGCAGCTACTAGAGAAAGTATGGCACAGATGTTGCAGTTATAGTGCAGCTTTCACAAGAATTAGGATTTTTGCCCACACTTTGAAGGTTTTTTTAACCATGCCATAGAAGTCTCTTGGGAAGCAATGCAATGAATTTCTGCTTTCTATTTCCACTTGTCAATGGAAGCTCAGAAGGTATTGTCAAGTATAGCTTTTCATATGTTGCAGCTTCTGGGAATTTAGTCATAGTGGGTTTTGTAATCTCCCCCCAAAAAATTACTAGACCACTTCCTCAGACCCTTAAACTTAAACTTTTAGAAGGTAAGAGAGCCTCAGAAAGTCTAAAAAATCACTCTATATTGCTCTTTAAAAATGTAATTTTAGCCATTGTATGGTCTACACCTGTGCCTATCTGCTAATGAACTCCTGAACTACATTTTGGTAATATGTACATGCTCTCTTCTAAAAGGCTTGGTTTCCTCGACTGAAAGTAATTAGTAAAATTGAGTAAAACTGAAATTTTTACATTTAAAACCTATTATTTTTCCATGGGACGAAATTGTGTTGAGGCCTTAATGCTTAATAAAGAACAAGGAGAAGACAGACATACAAATAAAAAGAATTTTAAGAAATGAGTTGCTATATGAAGTCTAAATAATTGGCATAATTTTTCAGAAACATGTGACTAATAAATAAATTTTCTAAATCTAGGCCATTATTTGTGTATTTAATTGCAGAAATTCTCTCTAGCAGGAAGATTTCAAGTTGATATTCAGGTCTCCTGTGCTTAGCAGTCAGGGACTGATCTTTTATTATGCATCAGTATATAAATGACATCTGATTTGAGCCTTCAGCTGATGGTCAGTATGGTCTCCCTAATCTTAGGGAGTCCCTAAAACTCTTCATATAAGTTCTGAAAGCTGTCATGCTGTAACAAAAAGAAGTAGGGTTAGAGTTGATGTGTGCTATAACAGAGACAAAACTACACTAGCAGGTATGGGAGATGACATATTTAGAGGGGGGTGTGTGCGTATGGGGTTTGCAGTTGGTTTAGCCAAGGCATGTTTTGGAAAGCAGCCCAAGTTTTGGAGGCAGCAGTCCTGCCTGACAAGTGGAGGAGGGGGAGCTCTTCTCACTGCCCTCTGAGCAGCAGTCCCAGGCACACCGGTCTCTGTGAAGCTGAGGGCATGAGCCATGCAGGGCAGGATGATTAGGACTGGCATCTCTGCTCTCATTTGAAACTGCACAGGTGCCAGGGATGTAACTGCTGTTTGCAGCTTCGTTCCTAAGCATAGGTAATGTGTGCTTATGGACTTGTCTTCAAAATCTTGTAAGCCTTGTATTTTTCTCACTCTGTAACTTCATCTGTGTAACACATTGAGATTGTGAGTTTTTATGAAAAACAAAGACCCTTAATTTGTGAAACAATAATGAGGCCTTAACTTTTTTACCCTCTGTCAGTATATTGTGCTATACTTAGGAGAAGGTGTATTATAACCTAAAACTTTCCCCCCTTTCCCAGCATATTTGCCAAGCAAAATTTTGTGGACAACAGTGTCACAAGCGTAGGTTAAATGTCTAAGAAATAAGCTTTATATTATTTCTTTTTAGCTCTTTGTATTTGCACAGCACAAGTGGCCTGCAGATGTGTGGTAAATCTGATCCTCCAGCGAAGTGTTAGACATGTAGAGTTCATGCTCAGGCAGCGGGAGTGCAGTAAGTCCAGTGCTTCCAAGAGAGTACATGGTGTGCAGTTATGTTGTAACTCTGAGGTTTCCTGAACAAATTGCATTTTCAGGAGTTCTGCACTATAACCCCAGGCATTCCAGAAGGTGTGGTAACAGGTAGGAGTTAAATGGGCTTACCTACTGATCTGACTGGGCTAAGACATGTAAGGGAAACATTAAGAGCTCCCCAGACAGAATTCCATCAAGGAAAATAATCCAAGAAAATCTCCTGGAGGCTACACTGAGAATCATCACGGATCTCTCAGTACTTTCTGCTTCATGCTCAAAATATTTTGCAATTAGCAAAACCTAGGATATGATATGCTGATTGAAAGAAATGCATCCTAGTGCCTTGTTTTGGAATAAGAAAATGACAAGAACATGAATTTCCTTATCATGTGCTATGCTTTGGAAAGAGCTTGGCTCTAACTTTTGCTTATAGGTGTAGGAGATGAGATGAAATAGGACACAAGTCTACTTAGCAAATGGCTGAAATATTGCATTTATGCATATGTATGTGTTAATGAGGACGTAAAATAACTTTGAAAACTGCTGTATAAAACAGGAGCAGAGGATATGCAGATCTTACTTTTATTTCTGATGGATTTGTACTTCTAATGTTGCTCGAATCCTAAATCTCTGCAAAGCCCATTAGGTTTGCATGTACTTTGTTCTAAGTTTCTTCCCAGCAGCTGAGTGAAGGAAAAAGGTCCTTTGCTTCAAATTCCATTTTAAGATTTATTTTTTTCCATCAGCACTCCTTATCTGTTTCTGCACTTCCTTCCTCAGCTGCAGCTCTCTTGAAATAATCCTTGAATTAACTCAGAGTTTGAAAAGCACCAAGGGAAGCCCTTTGTTTGCAACCAGGGCATGTGTGAGTCAGTATGCCGATCTTTCATGAAGAGACTCAAAAGGCAGATTTTGGACTTGACTCTCTCTTTCTTTGCCACTAACTGATATGTCACATGTAAGATATACAGATTGTGGTGATTTATTTGGCACTCATATTGCACTTGTACCAAGGGTCATTGACCAGATCAAGGCTCTCTAGTATAGTATAGAGACATGATGATATTTGTGTCCCCAGTAAGCATGTATGCATCTATTTGCACTAAAATAATCTCAAATTGTTCCTGAGGAAGCGTGGTAACCCTTTATTTCAGCAAACAGACTTGGAATCTTGGAGCACATGTGCAACTTAATGCACCTCTGTTGTGTGAGCGTTTCTTCTCTCTCTGTACCCCGTGGGACAGTGTTTTGTAGCCATGTGTTGAAATGGTTTCAAATGCATCATGGTCATCAGTCTTCTTTCCAGATTTTTTGAGCTTATTATCTTTAAATCCATTGCTGCCACAAAAGAGGTGGGACTTGGCAGTGCTGAAGCATGCAGTGCCATTAAATTTGCCAGCGGGACAGAGGAGGATGACAAACTGGCTCATCAAATGTGAGTGCTCTGCTTGCATGTCAAAAGCCAATATCCCCTTGACACAAAAACCATTAAGTTGGTTAGGAAATATTGTCAAACTAAATAGTTTTTGGGTTTGTTTGAACCCTGATTGCTTTAACACTGCCCATGGAATCTTTTGCAGTCTACTCTGATTGTCTCAAACCAGTTGAAGAGGAAGTTTTAACCACATCGCTTTAATTTCTTTTACTTTGACTTTCTAGGCTAACATTTGCAAATGTGCTTTTGGAATCTTCATACATACACTTGGGAGATCACATTTCTTAGGAAAATCTTTAGGATCAAATGAATTTTCCATATGGGGATTCTAGCTCTTAGAACCATCTCAAAGAAATAAGAACTATCAAGCTAAAGGGACTGTGTACATTTAAAATATTTTTCTCATTTAAGTGGTGAACAAGTGCTACTTCCTGAAAGCACCTTGCAGGTTGAAGATATTGTGATATGTTTGTTATGAATTCTTTTAAATTAAATTGATTGAGTGGTTCCTGGTACAGAGAGATTTGGTTTCAAACTTCTTTAAACTTAGTGATAAAAATTGGTTATAAAAGTCATGATGAAGTCTTAGTTCTAGTGACAAAGTCTGGAAATGTCACAAGAAAAAACAATTTGTGAGATTTGTGGAAACCAGCCTTCAATCACTTATTCCCATCTTTCTCTTGTACCCTGTCAGAGAGGTGGCACAATGTACTTCCAAATTCAATAATATCTTAGTTGTTAAAATTACAATAATATGTACTATTTTCCAGATGTAAAAGCAGATACACTGGTTAAGAGGGAAACAGATTCTGTACAAGGAAATACTTTTTTCTCTGTTTATATTTCCTGAATTTTGGTGTGGTGTCCTGAAAATGGTAAGACAGTCCTCCCATTTTAGTCCTTAGATCCTTTTACAGTGTCAGCAATGTATCAAACATACATTTTTATGCTCCAGACAATATCTGGTCTCCTTATCTGGACTCTTTGCAAACAAGAGAAAGGAGTAATAGTTTTGAAGGTAAAAAATGTCTCACACAGACACTCAAATTGAATGGGTAAGTCTTGTTCTAGAATTTTGTATCTCTCTTCATTGAGGATGAAATTAGACAACTAGGTGAAAAGGAAACATTTCTACTACAGGGGTTTAAACTTAGGTGCAGTAAATCTTATTCTAGGAATTTCAATAGGATTAGAGGACTTAATACAGTGACACTGGCCTTTCCTAGTAAACATGTAAACATTATCAGGGTAGGGACTGAAGAACTATAATTTAGATGTAAGTTTTGGTGGCGACTGTAGAAGAATTTGGTTTTTGCTTTTCCTCATTTCTCCACGGTTTCATTTTGATGAAAAGAACCCACTAGTCTATTTTAAATATTTTCATGGATAGTTTATTATCCACTTTCTAGTAGACAAAATTGTTCTTTACGTAATACCTTCTCTCTTCTATTTAACAGTCTCCCAACCATATTTGTCTTTTTTGTGTTTACTGCCAGCTTTCATTTTTCTGGATCAAAACAACTTTTTTGTAGTCGTTATTCTGGTGTACTGTAATCCCTAATTTCCCTAACATGCCTTTCTGTATTTCAAGAGCTATCCTGATGTTGGATACCGAGGGGATCCAGTGGATCTTCCTTTACAGTGTTTTTTCCAGATGATGAGATCTTATTTGATAACACAAATGGTTGTCATTGTTTACTAAATTTTAGTGGTTTTCTCTAACTCAGTTTATCAAATCTGTATTTTTGGATCATTTTGCAGTCCTGCCCTATGTTTGCATTGAAGCTTAACTTTCTTATGAGTGCATTTAACTTGATAGTTTATATTTGTGGGCTGGAGCGATTACTAAAAATATGAAATAGCCAACTCCAGAAAGCCTATTGTAATGTCCTCATATTTTAATGGTTTTTGCTTTCAGCACAGTTCATTATTTTGTTCCCTTTAATTAGTTTCAAATGCATTCCAAGTACTATTAAATTTTCCGTTTTCTATTGATTTTTAGCTCTCCATGCAGACTACATTTTGTATGCCTTATCAAGTGCAGTTATCACACTACTTTTATAGTTATAGTTCACTCTATTTTCCTTTTTTATGTATTTTTATTGCATTTCTCTTCTGCATACATATGTCCCGCTAGCAGGCTCGCAGTTGAAATTACACCATCTTTCGGTTTTTCCTCAGTATGCTTACTTGAATAATTTAATTCTTTCTTGAGACATTTATGGTTCTTAAGAGGATGATAGCTTGTAACATTATTATAAGATGACTAACCTACAAAAATGGAAAATAAAGGGAGAGAACCAAAAGATGATTTGTGAGACTGCCTGTTGCACAGGGTTGATGAATTATCTCCCTAAAAACCTCACTTGTATGAAATAAAACTGTTTTGTTAGTGTCTATATTTCAATGTCTTTCAATTACTTGTCAGAATGCTCTCTAAGACAGGTTCATACCCTGAATGTATGGAAAGATTTTTATTTTTTTTAATGGTATGATTTTTTGATTTATTATCTAGTTAAAGCTGTTCTTGGTTCATCTTGGAGGCTGTGCCATTATCTAATGTATAGAAATGTCCTTTTTACTACCAGAAAAAATTACTGAAAGCACCTGGTGTGGTGTAAAGTGGTGTGAGACTTAGGAATGCAGCTTTACAACACTGTGTGATATTTATGAACTAGCCAAATTGTTATCCACAGAATTTTACTGCAGGACAACTACATTTATAGATTATAAAAATATGTGTCACTTCAGCCTGATTTTTGCTTCCAATTCTCAAAAATGAAATTGCATCAAATGTTGGAAAGAGCTAGACTTTTTTCTTTCTGCCTTCAGTCACTTTCTCCAATGAGCTGGATGAGTACTCTGTAACTGGACTCTTTTGGCTTCTTTTGCTACTGAACTAAAGCCAGATCTATGAATTAATTCAGCTTTTACCTCTTTTAAAATGGATGAAATCCCAATGAAAGTCCCTTAGTATAAAAATATTTCATAAATAGCAGATTTAGAGGCAATATAAATACCATTATTTGGATGATTACATCTCTTCTTGGTAAAGGAAAAGAAAATATTTTAAAGTGAATCATTAGCTGCCCTTTCCAGTTTTCTGTGTAGAGACCATTGTTAATAGTCAATGATACTTGGAAAGACAGCAGAGCTGGATAAAAATCATAGCAATAAAATATAAAAGCTCTTTGAGTAGGCTTTTCATTCATCAGTTAAAACCAATTAGAAAAAAAGACAAAAATGCCTGCCAGTAATGATGCTTGACCTAATCATTAACGTAGCAGTCTTTGATTAACATAACCTGCGCAATAAGACTGTTCATAAAAATCCCACGTGTACTTAAAATGTAATGGAATAAAGGAGACAGGAACAGAATAAATTTTCAAACCGCTTTCAAGGACTGGTGCCCTCATAATTAAAGCTATTTGGAAGATGCACTGTGCCAAAGGGTATGGTGCATATAACTCCTCCATTAACTTGTGAGCATCTGGAGATGCAAACAGATAAATGAAGTAATTCTACTAAAATCACTCTGATACTTTATGATATTTAGATAAAATTTGCTTATAGTGTCATAACATTCATTCTGAGCTGGAGTACTGTATCACCTATAATCTGATCACTGTATAGATATACATATGTATTTTTTTAGTGGAGGGCAACTAATTATTAAAAATAATATAAAACCAAATTCACTGTAACGTGACTTACCAGTCAGGATGTAATTGATTGTATACTAACTTGTTTTGTAGTCAGCTTAGGCATCTTGCTGAGCTGCTATGATGAATTTTAGCTAACACAGCTTTTGCTGCTATTATTTCATACTGAGTATTAGATCATTATTTGAATAGTCAAATTCACAGTTAGTGATTTAAAAACAATATATGTATATTTCAAGGAGGATGCTTGGCTTCAAGCATTGGAAGCTATTCTAGCATTGGAAGTTATTTAAAAGCCCATTAGCCATAGCCATAAGGGCCTGCTTTCAAACTTCCAATAAGTATATACCTGATTAAAATACAGATATAGAACTCTTCCTCCACCCCCCCGCCCCCAGATCCAATCTAGTTAAACAATAGGTTAAACAAATAATGTTTTGCTGCTGAAAGTGTTAGCTGCAGGGTATGGCTTAACCATTAACACAGTCCTTAGCACAGTATTATTAAAATCTTACTGAAAAAGATGTTTCATACAAATTTAAATTTCTATCTAGAACAATGCTAACAGTGTGCATGGCCTGAAACAGAAGGGACAGTCAATCCACAGTCCTTGGTCTAGTAACAGGTGCTTCAGTCTTGACATCCTATAAGGCATGGATGGTGTTAGATCTGCCTCATGAAGCTCTTCTTTTCCATGAGCACCACCTTCTGCTGCCCTAGATATGGCTTTCCTAGTCTGCAGGCAGTCTTCCTATGCTGGGACTACTGATACAGGATAAGAAGCTGATGTCTCAACCCTCTCCTCAGTGGTTACTTTCCCCCTAAAACTGCAAGCTTGTTTTTTTTCATTTCAGTTTCTTTGCCCAGGGTAGATGTGAAAGGTAAAGTGGTGGGATGCCAGTGTTGCCTTTGGGATGCTGTTCCACACCTTTGGACAGCTTCTTGTCAAAAGTGTTGCCCCCAGGTTTTCTCCATTCTGATTTCTAATTACTCTTATACTTCACTGAATAAATTATTCCCCTCAAAGGAAGTCATTATTCTTTTTACATCCTAATAATTTACACTCAGAAAACTTAATTACATATTTTTCTTTGCCATGTTCTTTTGTAGTTATATTACATGAATCTTTCTATTTAATTTTGTTTTCAAAAGTGACAAAATTCTATCCTTTTATCACCTTTTTAAAATTTCTGTAATTCTGCACAAATTTATGGTGCTTCTCTATTTAGGAGCCATTTAATTTTGAAAACTATTTACCAGGGCTAGAGAGAGAGGGACAAAGATTAAATGTGTAGATCACAAGAATCCTTCACAGAGAGCAAACTGATCTGATTTTCTATTATCTTATTTCTTTATAAATTCATGTCTAATTTACTGACTTGTTGATTCCTCTAGAATTGTTCTGTAGATTTTTTTATATGTACATGCTTGTTTCCAAGTTAAAATTTTTCTATGCTTGTTCCACCCCCTGCAAAATTTATATAGACCCCACGTATCTCATGTACTATAACCAGGCACACCAGAAAATTCTAACTGTAAGTCAATGGTAACTGCTTAAAACACACAGAAGAAAACAGAAAGACCTCTGATTCTGTTAAAAATGTGGCAGGGATGATCTGGATCTCAAAGAGGAGCAGTCTCCAATTGGAGGGTCACCAAACTGAAAGCTTAGTCATGGGCCAACTTAAACACAAAGGAGGGTTTCATAAGACAAAAGTAGCACAAACAATTACTAATAGGAAATAAAAAAAGAAAATTTAAGGCCTTTTTTCATTGATTTTAATTTGAACAGGATTAATCTTATCTCATTTCATGTCCTTCCCTTGAAATTGGTTCTTTAGTGACTTGGGAACTGCTCAGATAGTGCCATACTGGGTTTGAAAGTTCATATAGTCTTCCCTCCATTGACCCCATCTTGTACTGGCCTAGGTGAAATCACTCATGTTTTTCACAGAAACAGCAGTTTTTGTTCTCTCTTCAGAAGCGAGGGATTATTTCACAAAATAGTTGATCCATACAGGGCAAAAATGCATTTTCTTTGTAATGTCATTTTAAGCTTCACTTATCCCTGCTGCAATGAGAGGGTTCATTTTGCAAGCACATTGGCTTTGAGAAACTAGGGAATTTGGATTTCACTCATTCTAAATATATTTTTAATTGATTGTAGAGCTTTAAGTTTGGGATTTAGAGTGAACTATGAACTAAATTGGATGATATAACTTTAATAAAGGAAAATACAGCCAAGTTACATGAGAGTATCATTACCACATCCATTACGTTCCTGAGAATTGAAAAAGAACACCCAGGAGACTTCACAAGTTAGGAACACAGCTAACTTATTTAAAAGATCGGTGTCTCTATAACTATGCTTGTTTAACTACAATCTTGAGATCTGGGCAGCATGAAGAGAGTTTTTTATCCTTGTAAGTCTAAAAATAACATTAGATATGAGTGAAATGTTAGTTTTCTGTAAAACCTTTTCTTTAGTCGTCAATAAACCTGCCTAATTCGTTCTCTCCCTCTTCCAAGCTTTGAGCAATGAAGAAAGTTATTAACTCTTTGGATAGCAAGATTTACATGGAGTTAAGGGTGTGGTTTATAGTGGTGAGATCAAGTTCACCTTCAAAATGCCTAAATGTTTGAAGTGCTTGGCATAAAGCCCATTTAGGGCATAACTTCTATTATTTTAGCTGGGCAAGTGCTAATATAGAGGCCCCCCAAAAGAGGAGGGACTCTTTATCAGGGAGTGTAAGTGTGTTGAGGAGTAAGAGTTTTAAACTGTAAGTCAGTAGATTTAGATCAGCTATTAGGAAGGAATTCTTTACTGTGAAGGTTGTGAGGCACTGGGGCAGGTTGCCCAGAGAAACTCTGGATGCCCCATCCCTGGAATTGTTCAAGACCAGGTTGGATGGAGTTCTGAGCAACCCAGTCTAGTGGAAGCTGTCCCTGCCCATGGCATAGCCACTGGATCTTTCACAGAACAATGTTTTATAAAGATTTTCAGTTGTCATTTATTCAGCTTCTTTTATATAATACCTCTGTAGTTCCATGAAAAATTTACTTACAGATGACTCCAGACATTCTTCTTTCCTGTAACTAAATCCTGTAACTAAATCCTCAGAATTATTCTTTAAAAGTCTTTAAACTTGAATGGATATAAAATAAATTATTGCCTCATCTTTCTTGCTGTAGATATTAAACTCTTCCCAAAAGATGTGGTGTAAGTTAAACATTCATGGATAAAAGTTCCCCCCATAAATTTTAGATTGATTAAAATACTTTTACAATGCAAAATTATTATGGAATAAATTTATATAGCCCTGCTCTCCAGTATTTCAACATTTGAAAGGAGGCTTCAGGCATTTTAGCAATTTGTAGCATTAAAGTTCTTAGAAAATGCTCAGTAGCAAAGATGTTCTTGTTAAATCTTAGAAGAGTGATCTAGAGTCTTTATAAAGTAGACAATTTTTAAAAGGATGGCTTCAGAAAAAAATATGAGTTATAAAATGAACGAATTTCCCTTGAAAAGATAAGTGACAGACAACACTTATGACTTGGTGAATGTCCTAAAATCTTAGTGAATGCTAATATCTTAAAATCACTGTGTAGTAATATATAGTCTAAATAATAGGCAATATCTTTACATTATTTTGCATAGATTGATCTTTCCCTAAAATGTAAACTAAATAGATTATATTTCCTTGTGAAAAAAATCTTTGTCCCATGGAAACCCAACTATCATTCCACCATTATCAAAATGTATTGTTTTTTCCTCTTTTGATTGAATGGTTTTAATCACGTATATTGCATATTTTGTGGGGCTTTTTGAAGCATTTTTTTCAGATGTTCTGTGTGAAGCAAAAAAAAGGTTACTAATGTTTTACATATATCTGTGTACCTTGTTCAAAGGCACAATACAAACCAAAACAGAGTAGAATGATAAAATGAAATTTTAAAAAAATAATCCTTATTTTTAAGTAGATTACCTCCTCTTCTATAACTAAGGTCTGTCATGCATTTACTAAATTAGAGCTTTCATGGTAGCTTTTTTCATCTGGGATTAATTTTTCCTGTGATTTGATATAAAACACCTAAATATGTGTACCATAATTTTTTCCCCACCAAATGACTAATACAAATT
The DNA here is from genome assembly GCA_038380795.1 of Pyrocephalus nanus. Lineage (NCBI taxonomy): Eukaryota > Metazoa > Chordata > Aves > Passeriformes > Tyrannidae > Pyrocephalus > Pyrocephalus nanus. Next base: position 9,221,566 of record CM076261.1, on the reverse strand, counting down.
CAAGTCTTTAAAATATAAATTGGATGGCAATTTTATCTATTAATAGTTAATTTTATTAACTAATCAGGAAGTAAAGACAAAGACTGAGCCAAATCCAGTCCATAGGAATTATATTATGTTTTTAACTGGTTCCGAGATGATTCAGGAATAATAATAAAATTAATTTCTTATTTGTGAACAAATGTATTGTAACAGCTTCTCAATTATTGCTTGATTTGTATTATTCCTGCTTTCTGTGTTTTGAAGTCTAACGATTTCAAAAGAAGCTTTTTGTGTTCATGTATTTCTAAAACTGTTAAACAATTGCTTTATACATATTCCAGACTTTAGTGGGGAGATTATAGAGGACCTTTGATTGTATCAGAGTTACCTAACAACTGGCTTCTGCAAACATTTCTTGTCTGAAAATAGAAAGTCAAATATCTTCCATACCATGGAATTAGATGAAAAGACTAGTACTTTTCCTAAACTCTCAAAAATAACAGATGTGTTAAAGGCTAACCAAAGAAAACCTTCCTAACTGTAAATCTGCTTATTTTTCTGCCCATGGTGTATTTTTGAATATTTAAATATTAATGTCCTTTGGCAAGTGCATTAGGACTCAAGTGATAAATCTAAAACATACAGTTGCTTATCTCAAACATTAAAGTTAGGCTGATGGTCTCCTGAGAATTGGGGATTGACCATGTATACATTATTCATCCAAGATTGTTACATGTCATTAAGCCCAGACTCATTTTCATTTCACTTCCTCATGTGCTGTAGGCAGCAAGACTAGGTATATATTGACATTTGCAAAGTATATTGCAGATCAATATGATACACTTTAAGGTAATTGTCCATATAGAAGGTAGGCACAAACTTGTGAGAGAAAGCTACCTTTCATGAAGAAAGTTTTAGCATTTTGCCTGCACATACACCCTGAGTTCCTGGTGTTTCTATGGTAAAATAAACTACTCTCTTTTCAAAGCTGTCTATTTTGAAAGAAGGAATTGAACAGAGTTTCTTTATTTCTCAGCTGTTTCCTTTGTTGTGCATGGTAGCCCCATTCGGGCTCTTTGAAATCAGATTGTGCTTCTTCGGTACAACTCATCAGTTTGTTATTGCATCAGTCTGCATATTTGTTGCATATTCCACCAACGGCATGGGCTGGAACAGAAGGAGATTGGGGTGTGCTTTGGATTAACTTTCTCATTCTAATCTTTAATATAACATTTAGCAGTATGTTCAGTGTCTTGCCTTCTATTATTCTTCTTGCTGCACTGATTTGTGTCTTCTAGAACCCTAGAGCTAAATGCAAAGTGGTATCCCATCACCCACTTGATGTCTTTCTTATTTTGGTGTGTAGGACAGCACAATCAGACAGCACTATATGAACAAAATTTTACAAAAATGCATCAGGTGATTTAGGTTTTTCAGTGTCATTGGCTTGCCACAAAGGGAACCTGCCAGGCTAGAAAATCTGGCACAGAATGGTTTATGAAGTTCCTTGGCTTCTATATAAAGCTGTGAATTCATGTCTGCTTTCTTAGAAAATGACAGCACACTGAGTGTCTCAGAGCATGTAAATATACTTTGCCTGAAGCTGAAACACAAAGGAAATCTAAGCTTATTTATACATTTGCATGTTTGAACTATGACGAAGGGCTGTGATGTTATGTTTCCTTGCTTTTTGGAAATTTCTTTTAAACCTATTTTTTTTCTTTTAAGCTGATACCAAAACCACCACAGTAATTATTGGAAAATTCTGCCAGGCAATTCCTCCCTGCTTGGAGCTAGGGGTGACTTATGTGACTGCAGTGATCACACAGCATGTTGTGATGATAGCATTTTGTTTATAAGAGAAATGTATGACCTAGACCTGTTTTCAGAGAAGTTAGTTGGTGAATGACTTGCTATCAACATGAGGGGGAGGAGGATTAGGTTGAAATTCTTACAGTGCAAAATGTATAAGATCTCCTTCTTATTTTTGACAGATACTCAAAACATTCATTTTTGCTGTGTTTAGTAAAGAATGCTTTTGTTTATAGGAATAGCAATGCCAAGACAATTTCCCAGTAAATGTTCTGATTTTATTATTTATGACTTGTATTATAAGTTCTGCTGGAAGCCACAAATGCATATTAACAGTCCCTGCCCCATGGAATTAAAAATCTAATGAAATAACACAGATGGTGGATGTGGAGATTTGGAGGATTGAGAAATGAAGATGTTTTTTCACTGTAACCTTACAGTTGATTAATGATGGTGGGAATGGAATTAAGAAGTCCAGTTCTGCCACCTCAAAGCAGCAGATCCCCCACCAAGTCCTGCCACTGGTCCCTCTTGGCATCTTGGTTTATTCAGTTCAAATGCCTGAACCGTACAGGTACTATTTTTATTTCTGTACTAAGAGAAAGGCTATCTATACTGATTATTTCTGCAGAATGATTTCTGCCTCTCCTACTGGGGAGTTCACCCCATGCAGCAAAAGTTCTTCTATCTGTAACACATCTCCTAAGAACCATCCAAGTGCCAAAGTGAAGGGGATAATGAAGAAATTATTTTAGAAATAGCTTAAAAAACCTCAAACCTGTTTATGTTTTTTTTTTTCAGTTATAACTCATGCTATTTTACTGGAAAGCCATAGTTGAAAAATGTGTAGCAATTATATTAACAAGAAAAGCTTCACAATGTTGAGTATTTTTGTTTAGAACTATATCACTTTATTAGGGCTTTTAGAATGGACCCCTGAAGATATGTCCTACTGAGGAAGTCAGTTTGTTTGTCCATTCATCAAAGGTAAATTATGAATAAGTATGATTTTGTAATTATAACAATACTAGGTGGGACACTCATGAACACTGATAAATGTTTAGGGAACAGAATTTGATGACTGGACAAGTAATGAGCATCTGAGATCTCTAAGTTTTTCTGGTGATATGATATAGGGCTTATGCCCTATATTTGTGACCATTTTCCAGGATAAAAGGTTCACTGGCCTTGAGGCCATAAACAGTGACCAGTTTTCTAAGTGTCTACAGTCCACTATGCCATGGAACTCTTATCATGTGAATAACATTCCAGTTAAATATAATATAAATATTTTTTTAAGGTCCCTGAACATCAATTCACATGACAAATTTTAAAGACTCCCAAAGAGCCTCTTTCTGAATCGTTACAGTCAATTGGACTCAACTGGTGTAGTAAGGAGCTGAGAATCTGAGAATTAAACTGCTCCCAATTAGGCTATAAAATGTATTTTATAAATGAGAAACACACTAGTGACTTGAAGCCAACTTAGAAACAGAGCACTACTGTTTCATATACAGGACTGAGATGGGAGGGTAAAGGGCAATTTCAAGAATAGCAATTTTGTACTTCATATGCTTCTATGTCCCAATAAGCCATTATATCATAATGATTGAATTTAAAATCCACTATAATGATTGTGTTTGAATGGGGTAAGAACATGACAACCCACTTTAGCTGCAGATGTCCAAATACAGTCAGTGCATGACTTTTTTCTGAGGAAGTACTTTGCTTTTCTCAGGGCCACCCTCTCATTTCCAGTCTTGCTTGCAATGACTAAGAAGTCTTTGAACTCTGAATGCATGTAGAAGATGCCTGAATTATTTCATTAAACATTGTGTGCCCCTGAATATTTGTTCTTAGCTGTTATTGCTAGCCTGTCAATAATCAAAAGCCAAAGCCAACCAAAATTTTTTAGGAAGGAGTTCCGATATCCAGATTCAAAGGTCTTTGAAACAGATAGAAGGTCTCCGAGCTCAGAGATATGCCCTGCTTAAGAGAGATAATGCTGAGGGTCAGAAAAAGCCTCTAGTGATGCAGCTGTCCCTCTTTCTTGTCATGACTGTGTCATGACAGAAAACTAAGCGTGGAAAAGATCCAGCTTAACGAAAGACCATGGATTGCAGTCTGCCCTTTACTTAGCAGCAGAAGTGCATTTTCTGGGCTCCTGAATGCATCTTCCTGCTTAGTTTTAGCCTGAAAAAAACTCCCATTTTGTGTACTTCAGGATGGCTTTGTAACACGATACAAAAGTCTTTCTTCTTTCAAAAACTTTTCCGATCACATCTTGCTGTCAATGATCTTTTATTTGACAGAGCCAAGAAATGGTCATACAACCCTCTGTTTTGTAATAGGTCTCTATTTACTCAAAACTACAGATAAAAGGTCTTATTCAGAAAAATAAACAAAATGAGAGCTACAGAAATGATCCATAAAAAAAGATAATTATAAGACCTGCTATTTCCTCTACTACGTATTAAATAACATACATATCTGAAAACTTTCCTTCTATCTTCTACTACATTTGATATTCTATATTATCAATTAAATTCCCATAATTTCATTCTAGCAGCAGGTATGTGCACCATTATTGATGCTCTTGTGCAGGTTGAACTTTCTTCTGTCCTTGTGATGGATTCAACTTTTCTATGTTCGAGACCAAGCTGAGGCCAAACCTATTTAGAATGACTCTCTCTTGCAGCTGCTGCAGCGAAAAGCATTAATTGGACTGCTTTTTTTTTTTTTTTTTCAGTGCAGATGTTTTGGACCAGTCCTGTGTTTGTATTTCTGCAGTGCTTCAGGAGAATGAGAAGACATTTTCTTTGATAATCTCAGCCCTACTATTTAGCCATTACCTGTATGAACTCTCACAGGCAGTGCACTAGCCTACAGTGGCCTGTGCTGCAGGTCTTGGGATGTTCTCAAACTGAAATCTGGGAGGTCACAGAGGAAACAGGCACCCAATGGAACTAAAGGGCACATGAGGATACTTCATTTGCCTTGATAGTGCATTCAGTTTTATGACCTAGAGAATCACATTGAGAAGTACAGTTAACAAAGTGGTCAGTTAAGTTTGACTAGAGCAAAGGTGCTAGGAATGATGAGCATTAGCATAGTTCTCTTGCCTTCTGTGATTTGGAAATTGCTGACCTCCATAATTGTGACAAAAGACTGATTTTCAGCATTACAGAGATGTGTTCCCCGAGTCTGTCCTTTAATGCTTGATGTGGTTTGATATCAGCTAAGGCCAAGTACTTCTCAAATGGCTAGAATGTAAAATGAAACAGTCATTATCATATACTTTCAACATCTATAGATTATTTTTCTCTTATTAATGGTAGTGATAAAAGATCATAAAACCATAACACCAGAAAACACAGATGACTATGAATGGAGACTCAAAAATAATCAGATTCTTATCTGGAAAAAATGCAAGTTTGGAAGTTTGCAGAGTTATTTACTGACATAATACAATTTAATGGTTTTCTGTTCTATTATTTTTAAATATAGTGGCTATTATTATTTTTAAGGTATTACAGATTTATGTACACAAAAATTTTAATCATGTGTCTCTCTCAGATTTCTTTACCTTTGGAAACTCGGGCTGAGAAATATTTTTCAAGCAGCAGTAGAGACAGTTATAATGTGATAAAATATTGAGATATTGTATAAACATCCTCTCCTTTTTCCATTGATCTTGGAAATATTGCTAAGTAGAATAGAAAGTAAAAAAAAAGAGTCTGAATTTTTGTTGAAAAACACAGCGGGTTCTGAGATTTGGAGTAGTAAAAAATAGAATTTCCCAGAAGATTAATACTTTTTTGTTTTACAGTATAGTAGATACGCTGATTCGGCTGTAATGATTTAAGTGATTTAGATCATAAAGACAAATGCTTTGATGCCACAGAGAGAGGTGCATTAGTAATACCTCTTTATAACTCTATTGGTTCAGTAGCAGTCTCTGGACTATTGACATCTTCTTGGCAAGGCCAGTGCTAATGCAATATATTGCAAAAAACCAAAACTCTTTCTGACTCTTCAGCGTCAAAGGCAAGCTGAAAGAGGCACCTGTTCAGACCAAAGGAAATATGAGGACATATAATGACCTTGACATAATTTTTCAAGTGTTCTGCTGGAACCAGCCACTTTATGAAGGTTTGCCTAGAAATTCTCTTCTTAAAACTGGCTTTGTGTCCCTACAGAAAGTTCATGGTGACATATTAAGCTCTTTCCTGCGTTCTGTTGTTCTAACAAGAGATCCCACTCAGTGCGCATCAACGTGCATTCTGCAGTGGAAGTGTTAATCAAAATATGTTCTCATTCTTGCATTTCTTGACCAGAGAATTCCCTACAGTGGAAGTCTTCTTTATGTGTCGGGGGAACTTTGTGATTGTCTGCAGTGATCACACAGACCTAAGGGGAGAGACTAAACTGATGTTTTGCAATCAACCCACCATCACATCAGGAGAATAGATGGCATGTGAATTGCCTCCTGCCCATATATTTAGTGCAACTCAAGAGCTTCTCTAAGTTAAGCAAGAAGAATGGGCTGTGGGAGGCAACCTACCAGCCAAAACTATGAGCAGTCATTGCACCCTGACTAACTTTTCTGGTTTTGTCTTCTCTTTGGGATGATGAACTTTAAAATGAAGTTTAAACAACCTTTTTTGTAACCTCAAATGCAGGTAAACAGAGGAAACAAACGTTAATGTCTTCCCCTCAAATGGGAACAACTCTTGGAGGACAAGAGTCCTCATTTGACGTTAATTTAAAGTGACCTTTTAGTTTCTCCATCTAACTGAATAAATTAGTGATTCACACAACTTTTACTAAGAGATCAAATCTGTGGGCCCAGAATACTTTTGCTCTTTTTTCTCATTTTCTGTTTTTCTCTTACTTCAAATTTCCAAACCTGCATTTTATCTCCATATAAATGCACTATACATATTTATAAGGATGTGAGTATATATATGTGTATATTTAGCAGTGAGTATATATAAAAGCAATTGAACTTTAATTCTAAATCTTTTCTTTTGAAAGAAAGCTACTTCTGAATCATACACACTGATCTTTAGGGTGCTGTACTTGGGTTGTACTTGGACATAAAATGTCTACTCATGAATCCAGTTAAAAGTGATTATCAATCTACAGGAGCTGCCATTTACAGAAAGGCTCTACTTCTGTTGAATTTGTCTCTGGGTTACAGCAATGCACTGATACCCCTAGAAGGATTCAGACGTTTTTGTCAAAGAAAAAGATGAGGCAGGGGCTTTGACCCTGTGGATTTAATTGGTTCTTTCCACCTGTTCTAAGATTTGTCCCAGAAATTGTTAAGGAAATTCTTGAGGGCATCTCTTTATATAGGTCTTACTACTACAGACGATCCATAACAGAATGTTTAACTTGGAGGAGGGGGAATTTTCTAGGACATTAGTCCTGTAGTTTTCTCCTACTTTCTCTGTGGCATATTTTTTAGACTTGAACTGAACTTGAATTCAGTAATGGCAACGTAATGATTAAAACTACCCTAACTGAGAAAACATAAAGCCTAAGTGATACAACGTAATTGCACCACCTTGCTTTACATTATAAGTTAATTTGCATTTTATATATTAATTGCAATGGTGAGAGTATAATCAGTTAACTGGGAGTAATAACATTAACATAAAATCCTCAAGGTAAAATATGCTAATGGAAATTAAAAAATTTATTTATTAAAACAAAAATAAGAGTGTTAGAACCTGTTATTGAAATTATCTTTTTTCCATATCTTTGAAATTAGATATTATTATCTTCCCATTCAATAGTTTCCCATTCAAAGTTTTTGACCTTAAAATAAAAACACACTTTAGAGAAAAGTGGGTTTAAATAGAGATGTCTTAGAAAGGCATATACTAAATTACTTTTATTGATCAGTTTCCTTAAAATTTGTTGTTTGTCTGTCCAGCCAGTCAGTGCATGACAGCTAAAGATAAGGATGAGGGGGCAGATGAATCTACTTGGTAGCACTGAGTCCCCACGCAGCACCACAAGAGGGTGCGAGTGCCCTGCGCGGCCACCGCACCGAGAGGGGAGCTCGGCTTTGGCGGTGACATTAGCAGGGAAACGACTTGATTTAAGGTCGAGGAGAGCGGAGTGACTGAGATCCAAGGAAATGAATCAAGAGAGAGGGTCGAAGCTCAGCTTGTTCCCCGTTGCTGGTGAGGCGAGAGCGGTCAGCGCCCGCCGTGTGGCTATTTTTGGGGTTTGTATCCCAGAAACCCCTTATAAGGACGCTGTGGGAAAACTCCTGAAGCTTTGTGGGTGAATGGGAATAGGAAAAAATGGCCTGAACAGAATCCCTTTCTAGGACTTTCTCGTACAGGAGGCAGCACCTAGCGGGTGTGTAAACATGTCTAGGAGGTACATTTTGACCTGCAATAATAAAAGCAAACTATCCTAGGGCCAAACAGCCAGAGGTAATGCTGTTGGGAAAAACGTTTCCTGCTCAAGAGTTCAGCAGTTTCTCAGTTATTTCTCAGTTTCTTGATTGTTGCATGTCAGTAGAAAGAAGCGACATCCAAGCTGAAGGGCCCATTTGAACAGCCTGGGTGCTCTGCTCGTTCTCCAGATCAGAGGCCGATGGGGCAACTGCAGAAATTTTCTGTACTCTCCATTTCTAAAAGTACCTTTGTTGTTGTTGTTGGTGGTGGTGGTGGTGTTTGTGTTTGTTTTTTTTTGTTTTTTTTTTTTTTTTTTTTTTTTTTTGTTTTTTTTTAATTTAATTTTTTAAAATTTATTTTATTTTTTATTTGATTTTATTTTATTGGGTAGTTTTGGGTAGTGTTTCTACTTTAAGAGCACTTTGCTTTCTCATGTCACTTTTCAGTTTCTAATTTTTTTTAAGAGGTAAATTTCGAAGTTCATTCCTGCTGGATTTAGGGTTGATAAAGCCAGGAATAAATCAAGCTTGAAGTCTGAGGGATAGGCAAGGATAAACTGTGAGCTCGGGAACAAACTCTAAGCTAAGCAATAGCTTTTGTGTGCCAAATTCTCAAACCTTCTTGTCTCTGAAAGTAGAGCCAATATTCCTTCCCAGCATTTAATACATCATATTTATGCATTTTTGCAGATTTCACAGAGAAGTTGCTTCATATCTGATCTGTAGAAAATGTTTCTCTTTATCAACTCTTAGACATCCTGGGACAACTTTTTTTTGTGTGAAAACTTTTGGAATTTAGTAATCCAATATTGGAATCTGGTTATATAAACGGCTTTCTATAAGAATTTCATTTGAAGCAAAACTCATCAAATATGATGACAAGTGAAGTTTAAAACAAATACAGATATGGAAGTCATCTGAAATACTGATAAATTGGTAAATAAGAAATATAGCTCTCATGAAATATTGTTAGTCTGTGAATTTAAACCCATACAAGTGCAAGTACTTAATGTGGCATGCATGGAAGGGACAAATTTTAATCTAGGCAGAAAATCAACTATTTAAGAATCCTGATTTTACTGGAGTGATTAAAATGTTTCTTAAGAAAACAAAAAGAGAGCCCTAGCAAGTGTTTGGAGATGGTTGCAGCAGACATTTTATCTTACGAGAAATCCCGCTGCTTAATTTGCTCAATAAATACATGGAAGGAAGGTTTTTTTCTTGTCCTACAAGGAAAGGTCAGAAAAATGAAGGAACTATATAATGCAGATTCAGAAATACCTAGTATTTCCTTTTGAACAAACTGAGCAGTTAATTTCACTGTTAAAGTTTCTACATTAAACAAATATGGTAACTTGACTAGCCACAAAAATAGAAACATTACAACTATATTGTGTCAAAATTCCATCTTGGCCATCAAAATGTTTTTACATGCATTCTATGGGTATTGTCACGTGAATATTGTAAATTTTCTCTTTTTGAGACTAAGAAGATCCCACAGAACAAAATGCAGTCTAAAGCCAAAGACTGTGTGCAAATGGATGAGTAATGAGTTTTCCAGAATTTGGATGTCTTATAAATAGCCGCAAATATAGTTTTAAATTTTACAGTCATCTTTTGCCCCTAATATTGCATTTATATCACTTTTAATACATAACTACCAGTACTAGCTGTTATTTTTTGTATGATTCTTTGCTTGGATTACTTTGACTGAGACCTAATTTTGCTAATAGACCCTTTGTGATACTCCAGAATACCCTCAGGGCTTGCAAAGTGATGACATTCTCCATATTGACAAGTGCAGACCTCACTATATGCTTTCCATTAAATTACTCATAATCTTAGGCATCTGGAAAATATTTATTGGTTGAAGAAGTGTGGGGTAAGAGTACATGCATAACCACAAAAAATGCACCATCTTGCATGTGGAAATAAAGACAATGACGACACAGTTCCTTTTTCAAACGTTTTAAGTATGTGGCATAATTTTGCTGGCCATTAAAAAAAAATTATATAACATAATGACTGATTTCAGAATTCTCTAAAGAAATAATTAGATTCACCACAGAGGTTTTACTTAGTTGAATCAGTCAGAACTCTCATACACTCCAGTCTTGGATGATGTGGCTCTGCATATGCACACAAATGTATTCAACATGAAATTTTACCACTTCTTCTTGTCACTACACTATTGAGAGAAGCTGAATTTGAAAAAATTAAGTACCAATGCAGACACATGGCAGACCTGGGAGTAGACACATTATGTCTAGTTGGATGAATATTCAATCCTTTTATATCCTGGCTAAATGTATGCACTAGCATTAAACCACTCATCTGTATGTGGGTTTTTTAACATCTGTAGAAATGTGCTAAGTTCATGCAGCTGTGGAGTTATCCTCCACTTTCACTTTTCTGAGGATGTAACTTCCTGACACGTGTTCTTCCTCCTTGTAATCAACTTGCCTGTTACTTCAGGGTGATTTTTGCCATTGTTTTACGATATGTTTCTGTTCTTCTTTTTAACATTTTCCGGCTTTTTTGCTTCCTTCCTTCAGGTGACTCAATTCTTTTGTCTTATATTTATTAGTGCTCTACCACTCTTTGGCCCAGTAATAATGCCTTGGTATCCAATAGTGCTTTTTTAAAAGCCATTGAAACAGTGAAAACCTAAAACCAGCCATCACTTTCTAAAAAGAAAGATATTTTATAAATATATCTCTAGATAAGTTACTTTTCTCTTAATGCTTCAAAATGCACCTGAATTGACATATTCCTGATATTCCTGTATTATATACCAGGAATCCTAGTGGATAATTTTTTTGATTCTGATGGGGATTTGTATTCAGAGCGAAAATATTCTGGCCACCAGGCATATGATTTCTGACTGATAAACCCCCAAAAAATAACAAAAAGGCTGTTCCACTCTGTTCCGCTCTGAACATGGAAGAGTGATCGAAGTGATTTGGATCACTGAATTTAGAGAAGTGAAACATGTAGAAAAATGGAACTCTGGCTTACGTACAGACAGAAATGGAAGGAATATGGAAGTGGTGGCAAGAGTGGGACTAAAAAATGGAGCTTGTGGTGAATAGGAAGCTCCTGGAGCACTGCAGCATAGAAAGGCTTAATGTAATCTTTAGATGCATAGGCAGGTAAATAATGTAGCATTTGGGAAGGTTTTTGACTTGCATTTGGCTTTTTGCAGAGCATATGGCATTCTATCTCTGATTTTTATATCCACATTCAAGGAAGGCCATTAGTTAAGGAAAACCATAGGAATTATTAAAGAATTGGAAAACATGCTTTATGATAGCAAGTTTAAGATGGGTCTGCCTATCAAGTTGATCTCCCTCACTGAAAGAAAAAGAAAATTTAAAAAGACAGATAGAAAGCAAAGATTCCGGAAGGTATATGAGTAATAGAAATGGTCTCTTCAGGCTTGCAGGCCAAACTGCAATAAGATCCAGCAGTGGAAAGATGCAAGCAGTCTAATTTAAAGTAGGAATAAATATTATACCTACAGAAGAATTAAAACCACTTGAAGCAACCCACGCTTTGATTCCTAATACAAGAGAAAATTTTGAAGTCAGTATATCACCAATGTATTCAACAGTACTACTACTTCATACAGGTCCCCAGAGTTTTGAAGAGTGTTGAGGCATGCCCAGAATACACTCTGAAACTCACTCCACTGCCCCTTGGTGGCTGCAGTTGCATATGGTCTTTGGAGTAGCCCAAGCTTGGCAATCTTCCCTTATTCCACCTTCATTTATATCAGTAAAGTTGACAGCTTCTCAGAGGTGGCCACTCTGAGATGACAGCTTCGTAAAATTGTTAAGAATTACCTGCCTTCTCTTTTAAAATTGACATGTGCTCCATCTCCGCTTATTTGGATTTCATTTAATGGCTTTGTAATTTCTCAGGCTTTCTGAAAAGTTTAAAAAAAAATGTGGAAAAGGAGGTAAACCCAGAGAAATTTTCCATGTAATTCAGAACATTTCCTAAAATTTAAAACCTGCTTTGAATGAAACAAGGACTTTCTACTAGCTTCTCAACAGTTATTTGGCACAGAGATATGGCTCAGGAGACAGTTCACATATGTGTTACAATTGAGGGAATAAGCTTTTGGGAGTCTCAAAAGGCAGAGACAGACTGATTAAACAAATGGAAAATGAATTCAGAAACAAGCAAATAAAAATTGAAGAAATGCATAATGAAGAAGTTTTACTTCCTGATTTCCTATGTAAAAAAAAAAAAAAAATCTTTACCCTGCAATCTGAGCTGTATGGGCATGACTTCACCCAGTATTTAAATGGCTATAGATGAGAGCCCACATTTTACTAATTTTGCACAATTAAATGGCAAGATCTATTAAGCTGTGACAAAATTGTGGATGAAAGCAGTGGCAGTATCACAGGAGCAAGGTGAACAACATGGGTTCTGAAAAGTTTCAGGACTATGAATTTAGGAATTGCCTCAAAAGCTTTCATTGAGACATATGAGAATTTAGAGCATTCACCAATTTTTTGTAAGTTCTCAGCATTAAGGAAATCACTACAGTGCTTTACACGGCAAGAAATACTAAGGCTTTGGGTTTTTTTTTTTGTCAGTAGTGAAATGAAGCACCATCTTAAACCTTTCAAAATTTTAACAGACAAGTGTGGTTTGAGAAAATGTGTTACAATTCACTGCAAAATATTATTATCCTATCTCTAAGGAAGGATAGTAACAAAGCATGCAGAAAAGACCTTTATTATAGATGCTTGGTGGTATTTCTTACAGCTAGTACATTTGAACTGAGGATATTCAATATTTTGACCATGAGGATGCTTCCTTAGGAAACATCTGGCGCTAAGTACAACTTGAAGCAGCTCTCTAGAACAGATGGACCACTCGTGTACAATGGTGTCTTTGTTCTCAGTGAGTAAATTTAGGCAGATGAAACAGAGTACACACAGAGTGAGGTCAGGAAGCAGCATGTCTCAGAAAAACGTCCGCTTGCTGAGCAGAAAATTGCTGTTGCACGATATGAATCAAAGACAAATGAAAACATGTAGAGGAGAAGCAACCTCCAGTGTTGTGCTAACATATGTGTGAACAAAATGATTCCCATGTTGTTCTTGCAGATCCCTGTCATCTGCTTTGCAGGGGACGATGCAAAGTTCTGTCACTGGTTCTCTCCCTGACACAAAATCTAGCCCCATCTGCAACAACAAATTCAATTACAACTTCCTTTTGGGCATATCTCTGTGCTGCAGCCTTGTCACTGTCAATTGATGTATTTCTTCACCATTTCCATTGGTAGTTTGACTGTTAGCCTGAGATCTGCATGATTAAACAGGGCTCTCCATCTTAGCTTAGACATACCCAATACACTTCTAGGGTCCTTGTCATCTCAGTTATGGTCACAGTTTCATGCCCTCAGGTTTTGACTATGGAAATGTGCAGCACTCTTACTCGTTTGAGGTGTTGCAGCCCTAGGCAGGTCTTAAGCTTTATGTTAACTTGGGCATGCTAAGTCTGGGCCAACTTAAAGCTTATAGGGAGATGTAAGGAGCTGTTTTAACTTAGAGCCTTAGTAGGAGGGAACATTTTAGCTTGTCACTACCCTTTACATTTAGCTACTCTCTTCTCTGACAGCCTAAACCAGAATTTGTTGCAAGCTTGCTCCATTTGCTTTTTATAAAAATATCTGTAATTTTTGAAGAGTTTTGAAAGGTGTTGCAGGTTAAAAAATTGTTGATTGAACTGCTGTAAAGGCGTATCAAAAGTGTTTCTCACTCTTACAGAGTGTTCTCAGGTAATGGTATGTGAAAAATCTAGATCTGGGCTTATAGATACTACAGACTTGTATTGTACTGAGCAAGCATCAAAGAAAAGAGCTTTTACAAGAGGGGAGAGGCCTCTGTATTTAAGTGCATGAACTAGTCTGAGCTTGTGTTTAGTAGACCTAAATTTTCCACTTTCAAAAGTTCAATTGCAGTTGCTTTATGTTTTCTTTTTGAAAAATGTAATATTGAATATTATTCAGTCAGTTTCCTTTATCACTTGGATCTCAAAATCCTTTCAGGGTTTACTCTGTACTCTGTTCTCCTTGGTCTTTTCTCTCCTGCTGTGTGATCCACTGGCTCATCTGTGACCTGCCTTTTTTCTGATATTTTTGGCAAACAAAAGAGACAGGTGTCTTTTTTATTCTTCTGTGGGAGAGGTTTTTGTGCCTCACACTCCATACCAAAGTGCCTTCTTTGATTTAAGGAGTAAAGAACAACCTCATAAGAAATGACAACTTTTTTCCTTAAAATATGTGTTCTGTTCATTCACTTCTTACCAGAAGGGGTTTGGGGAAAAATTCTGATACTCCTGTTTTCATCACCAGTGACCATATAATCAAATTGCCTCATTCTAAGACTGTTAAAAAAAAAAAAAAATAGTGCAGTGACAAATGAAAATATTAATTTCCTAACTGTTTAATTGTTCATTCAACATCTTAGCACCAACCTGAGGTTGCATATTCTGCAACTGTATTATCTAATAATTCTGTCGCTAATTAGAAGGAATAATATTACAGAATCTGTTTGCATCTTCCAAGAATATAGACATGAAATTTATGCCAAGTCTTGACCAAAGACCTGACAGAGATAGATTAGATTATAAATTCTTCTGTTTGGCATCTTCTGATGGTTTTTTTGGAACATATTTATGAGTAAAATAATCTTGCTCTGATCTTTGTAGGTTTCTGTCCCATGATAAACATTCAGTGATATTTAAAGTGTGATTCAGTAACATTATACTGTACACATGTAGTACTGAGACTGTTTTCTAGATTTCCAAGATGAAATGGAAGACGGTCTCTTAATTCAAGTAACCATTTGAAATATCTACTTTAAGAAAAGATGTTGATTCTAGAAGTGCCTCTCCTTTGAGATACCCACTTTTGAGCAGATTAATCTTACATTTACTAATCTCAGTCTGACATCTTCAGCAGAAGATATCAGAAAAGATATTTTGTGAGATAACTATATACCTTACCTTTTTGGGGATTTTGTTTTTCATTATATTCAGCATGTGAGGAGGAACAATTTCTTTGCCATGTGCTGTGGTGGGTTGACCATGGCTGCATGTTGCTCTGTGCTATCACTCCTCTCCTCAGCTGGACAGGAGAGACTAAATATAATGAAAGGCTCATGGGTTGAGATAAGGACAGGGAGAGATCATTCATCAGATAGTGTCAAGGGCAAAACACACCTGACTTGGGAAAATTAATTAATTTAATGTATTTGCAATCAAATCAGAGTAGGGTAATAAGAAATAAAACTAAATCTTACAAATCTCTTTACCCTACTCCTCCCTTCCTCCTCAGCTCAAGTTCATTCCCCAGTTTTCTCTATCTCCTCCCTACAAGTAGCACAGGAGGGCAGGGAATGGAGGTTGTGGTTAATTCATCCTTCCATATGTACAAAGAAAAAGCCTTCAGCAAAGTGATTTTAAAGTAAATACTTTAAGAACCTCTCATATCTTTGCAAGGAACATCACCATTTCCTAGTGACTGCCATTGCCTTTCATGCCATGGAACTCACACTGATTACTCAAGACCAGTAGTACAATATGTCAGGGATTTCATGAAGTGCTGAGCCATTGGGTGATACAGCATCATGAAGGGCCTGTCAGGGCTGAGGGGGACGCTGGTGAACATTCACCATTGCCTGGGCAGGGGCCTCCACTCTGTTTTTTGCAACAGGTCTCTTTTCAACCATTGTTGACAAAAGTGTTGCAGATGGTGTTCTGTTCTTACACTGAAACTTCATAAATATTTTAAACAAAATTTAAATGTCATTGTGTGACGCTATTCTTTGTTGGTGACAAGAAACTTTCAACAGATATGTAATCAATTTTTGGACTCCTAAGTTCCAGGTGCTCTGTGAAACTCATTTTGCAGCAGTTGTTCCAAGTATTGCATTGCTAAAAACATTGTGTTGCATTTTTTGTACTGTCATTTTTAACTTTTGAATTTTATTTTTTAATTTTTAATGTATATTATCAGATTACTTAAGAAATAAAATGCACATCCTAATACTAGTCACAGAATTGTATGGTATAATTTTGAAGCCATAAAAATAACTATCTCAGTGATTCCATTAAGCACAGCTGCCATTAAGGAATGAAGACTCATTATGCCAAGATTTGTTTGCATGAACATAAATGCTAGTGATAATAAAAAAGCATCTCCTATAAATCACTCTATTCACCAGCCATATTCCCTCCTTGATACAACAAAATGGAGTAGATAAGAGCACTGGATCTTTAATAATGCTGAGCAAGATGAAGCTACCATTACAGTGTTCAGTAAGATGGGAAATATGTTCAGTATTTTGTTTCTGTTATCACCTTTTCTGATCCATTATATAACATATCTTGATTAGATCATGTTGGCATTTTTAGGTCCCGCAGTCTTATCTAACTCTAACTTTAGTTAGAGGTATGGAAATAGTGATATGGATTGATGATCTTGCATTTTAGAAGGCACTTTATTGCTTTCAAAACAAACCAGGGAAGAGTTTTTATAGTAAACTTCAAGAGTAACAGAAGAAGGAAAGCCTAAAACCTAAGGATGGTTACTAATTCTACATATCCACTAATAATTTGCTGCTAATAATTAACACTAATAATTAGTTGTCACTATCAAGGTACTTCTCTAATTATGCTTTTAGCTTGTGGTATTTCCTCCATTCTCAGTATGGTGGCTGACTTTTACATAATATAAGGAAGGCAGCTGTGAGTCTCTGACTATGTTGTGTCTTCCCAACTCAATATACTTCTTAGACTAAGAAAACGTACCAAGGTAGTCAAAGACGTCAGGTTAGATCATGACTAAATTCAGATCACTTCCTAGAGTAGACAGCCTGCAATTTAGTAACCTTTCAGGATGTCAGACCCACTGCTTCTACTTTGACTGTGTATTGTGTATTAAAGAACTGGAAAATACCCAGCTACATCTCCTTTTTACACATTTTTTATCTATCTTTTATGTTCCTGCTGTGCAGGAGTTAACTCATAGAATTTACATTTGCATATGTAGTTCTCAGCTTCATGTTTTATCAAATGCCTAATAGTACTGGAATGGAAGGCTTCATAGTGATTAACAGCATTAATTAGTACAGCCCCAATGAAACCAGGGGTTTTTGGGCAAAATGTAAGACTTGCAAAATGAGCTTAGGTGTTCTAAGGGCCCAGTCAGCAAAACATGATTTTTAGATTTCACATGCATGATATTCAAAGCTAAAGCAAAGGAAATTGTGTACTAAAAATAGCTCCTTGGCTAATATTGCAGCTGTATTAGTTCTGTGCTGTCTGACTAAACCTGATCTACTATTTCCAGAAATTCCCTATTACGTGGGTTTTGTAGGCAGGAATAGGAAAGAAAGAAATATATTCACTGAAGTGGGAATTAATATAGGGTATCTTTTCTTGTTAGTTTTATTAGATGTTATATGTATTATTGAAAAAATTGTAGGGGTCACCTGAAACGGAATTTTTTATTTCTTAATATCCTGCTGTGGTCTCTGGGCACTGGCAGGAAAAGGCTTGTCACAGAGGGGACATGTTCATTGGAGTTTCATATTTTATTGTCCTGAAGGAGCTGAAGGCTTTCCCCTTTAAGCAAGGTCCCTTCATCCCTTCCTTGTTACAGGGACCAGAACTGTTTAACATCTTCATTAATGACAGTGACAGCGGGATCGAGTGCACCCTCAGCAAGTTTGCAGGTGACACCAAGTGAGGGATGCAGTTGATTCACCTGAGGAAAGGGATGCCATCCAGAGGGACCTTGACAGGCTCGAGTAGTGGGCCCATGGGTACCTCGTGTGGTTCAACAAGGCCAAGTGCAAGGTCCTGCACCTGCATCAGGGCAATCCCTAATTTTAGTATAGACTGGTAAATGAAGGGATTGAAAGCAGCCCTGTAGATAATGACTTGGGGGTATCAATGAATGAAAAAAACAATATGACCCAGCAGTGTGTGCTTGTAGTCCAGAAAGCCAGCTGTATTCTGGGCTGCATCAAAAGCAACATGACCAGCAGGTGGAGGGAGGAGATTCTCACCCTCTGCTTCCTCTGGTGAGAAACCACCTGGAGTGCTGCATCCAGCTCTGGGTTCCCCAGCATAAGAAAGATATGGAACTCTTAGAGGGGTTCCAAAGGAGGGCCACAGAAATGGTCAGAGGAGTACCTCCCCTGTGAAGAAAGACTGAAGAACTGTGACTGGTCAGCCTGGAGAAGAGAAGGCTTCACGGATGAAGAAACATCTTTACCAGAGCCTGTAGCAATAGGAAAAGGAACAACAATTTGAATCTGAAAGAGAGTGAATTTAGACCGGACCTAAGGAAGAAATTTTTACAATGAGGTTCGTGAACATGTTGCCCAGAGAAGTTGTGAATACCCCATCACTAAAAGTGTTCAAGACCCCGCTGGAGCAACCTGGGGCTTTGAGCAATCTGATCTAGTTGGTGTCCCTGCCCATGGCAGGAGGGTTGCAACTAGATGACCTTTAAGATCCCTTCCAACTCAAACATGATTCTATGATGAGGCAGGAGATCACCAGCTCCCACTCTGATTTTCTGTATAGTCAAAATGAATGGGAAGTCTAAGGACAAATCCTGCATGAGCACAAGAACAGGTGAGAGAAAACAGTAGGAATGTCCTTTTCTGCAAATGACAATGCAAAATCCTTTTTGCTCATAACTTGTTTCCTTCACCTTCTCAGCACTGAGTGTTCCTACCTGTAGGGTTGAGGCTGAGTCTCTGAAGGAAAGCTTTTGGACTTTTATGGAGGAGAAACATGTAGATGGGCGCATTTGGAGAGTAGAAAATGGGAGCAGTGAATGCCTCCCACCTTTCTTGCATCCATAGTCAAGTTCTCTTTGTTTCCTTTCTGCATACCCTTAGTGGAATTTTGACACGTTATTCCTTCCGCAGAAGAACAGAGCAGAGATCTTCGACAGCTTGAACATCTCAATCTTCTTCACCAGATTTTTCAGCTTACTTCATCTTTTTGCGAATTCAAGAAACCCCCAGATCTGTCTGTCTCCAACTTCCTCATGCTTTGCTGAGAATGTCTTCTCTCATCCCATCACTTCAGCCAATAATAGTAGAGAAATGAGGGCAGAGAAAGTAAGGATAAACCAAAACTCATGGCACAAGAACAAGAACTAGTGGCACAGAGAAGAAAGCTGCTTGTCAAACTGGACTGACAAGGGTTTGAGTAGAGAAGCATTACTGAATTGCCTAGGTAATGGGGAGGGGCAAAATAATCGGTATTTCTTTGTTGGATTTTTAGAGACGTTCACAGATACATAGGTATAGCTAGCAGAGATTATTGAGGAGGGAAGGAAATACAAATGTGAAGTGATATTTTTTCCTACTTCCTTCATTCCTTGAATGTATCTCACCTAAATCTGCTTGATATTTTCCAAAAGTTTTATCCTTCATTTGCTTCTTTCTTGCCCTGATCATGCTTCTTTTTGTGTGGGGGAGGTTGTATGACAGAACAGTGCCTCTCAAATGATTGAGATGAAGTTCTTTTCCTTGAGTCTTGTTGCTTGACTCCCGAGACTCCTGAACTGAAATCCACATTGCATGTGTTTCTTTTTAAAAACTTCTCTACATTTAAAAATTTTGTTGATTTACAATTAGTAACTTTACTATTAGCATGTAGCTTGAATTCCCATTCTCCATCTAAAAATGTCAATTAAGCTGTCAGTTACCACCTCTCAGACAAAATGGCATCAGTTCAATTTCTTCAGGTCTGGGGAATATGTAACAGCTGTAATTACTGGCTACAAGTGTTTACATCAGCCAAAGAACTATTAGCCTCCTTTAATTGCTGGTAGCAACTCAGTTTCCCCACTGCAGACAATTAATAGAGTCTGTTCTCACCCCACAGCAGTCTGTGACCCACTTTGAACTTTTTCATGTGCCATTAGGGGCCGTTAGGATTGAAAGAAGTCAGAGCGGAATTAGGGAAGAAAAAAGAAAATGCTCTACAGTGTGCTCATGCAAGGAAAGAGGTATCCCAAACAGCTGCAACACTTGCCTGATTTTCAGTAGCTAGAACTAGGACAGTCCAAATAAAAGCTTTAAGATATTCTCCCTAGGTGTGAGTGGAGGACACTTCCTAAGCTCTCATGCTACGTCCACCAGTGGTTGTATTTAAATTATATTCTTCTGTTTGTTTTCTTTTTTGTTTTCTTTTCCTGTGGTGTCTGAACTGAGATGATTTGCAAACTGTGAAGTAATTGGAGACAGGATGATGGGATGATACAGATGTAAGTTCTGGTCCCACCAACATATGTTTGACTTGTGCATATATGCTGGTGAAGGGAGAGTGAGATCAAACTGGCTTTAATACTGTTTTCTTCAGATGCTGTCTATCAATATGCTGTCCTTTGTAACACCTCAGCGTCAGCAACTTGCTAAGCTCTACCTCACGTTTCGCCAACTACAAAGTACTTTCATTCAGACTGTATGGATGACATTTTTATCTGGAGTGGGGCACAAACTAATTTTTTTTTCATTCACGATTCATTTATTCTAAGAACTAGTAATGTACTGTGATTATTTCTCTCTCTTTGATGCTATTTTGGGGGTAAATGGAGGTAATGGGAATATACAGTGGTCTTTTTTAAAAGCTATTTGCTGAATAGTTTCTAATTCACAGTCTCTTTTGAATTAGCTTTAGTTTCCTGGGGCTTGTTTAAAAGTAATTGATATAAATGTTAAACAACAATATACATATTTTTCTATATTTTATCCTCTCAGAGGCAGAAATCAATCTCTGCTCTTTAGTTCAAACCTTTGATAATGCAACATAGACATAAAAGTGTCTTGATCTCTTATTACTTTCCTGTCTCTGTCTAGCTTTCCATCTGGTAAAAATATTTAATAATTTTCAAAACAACTGTTGAAAGTCACCCTTGATTCCATTCTAGAGGTGAGAGAACTTACAGATGACCTTGTCAGACTGAAGTATCCTGGTACTGCTATCAAAAAAATTCATCTAATGCAGCAAAGTGCCAGAGTCTTTTGGCTACACATAGGGAGATGCTTTTGTATTTTTCTTGTAAGTGTATAAAGGATTACTGGCCCAGGTTTGAGATCCTGACAGGGAGAATTTCTGTATTCTGGATAAATGTCAAAAAAGAAGTAAATCTCCATACAACATACTGTAGATTCCTAGTTACAGCTGCTGGCTCCTACTGAAGCTCACTTTATTTCACTATGACCTAGAAATGATTCCAGCAATAATCTAATACCTCCTCCCCCACCACACCTCCCTGGAGCTCAGAGCAAACGATTTACTTTGTATGACAGCAGACCATTTCCCATTACAGAGCCTTTTCTGTAAGGGTCTATGATGCATGAATGAGATCTGGAGTGAGAGAAATCTCCAGTTTTTCAAAATGGATGTTTATATTCCATTTACAAAGTCCTGTTGAATGCTTATGTATTGGAGTTGCTGTATTGTGACTTAGTTGCAGGAATACACTCAAACTTCTGAGGAAAAACTCATGATATAGCTTGTGCTATCATAAATGGATCTTTTGTGAAGTTTCCCACCTCTTTTCTGAAGTAGAAGAAAGTAACCACACTCTTCTCTTCTAGGACAGGTCCTTCCTCATCCTGAAATAAAAATTTTCAAAATTAAGGTTTGCTTAAAGCTTGTGAATTATAATGAATTATAAGATTCTCCTTTGCTGCTTTGAAAAGCCTGCCTTTAATTCTGAAGTTTATATTAAATTTTCTGGACCCTTGTTTGTTTGTTTGTTTGTCTTCAAAAAAGCAACCACGATTTATTGGATCAATGAAAGCTCTTCTGAGACACATAGAGAATGGGCAACAGTGGGAAGGAAGGCAGAATTGGTGCAACAGCAACATACTTCTGGGCTTCCTGGAAACCATTCAACCTACAGTTCAGGCACCCTCAGATGTTCTCAGCATTAATTTCAAGGCTATAAGGCTAAGATGTTGAGCTGTGGAAGCTTTCAAGTAGCAACTGGAAATGGATGGAAAGCATTATACATTTTATCACGTGGAACTGGAAAGATCAGCTAAGTTTCCCCATATAAAAGCTCACAAAGAAATGAAACATCTCCTAGCATGCTAAAAGTCTGGAACTATTTTCTCAAAACTGCCAGTCAGGAAAGCACAGCAGAGTCAAACATAAACCCTGAATCAAAACATAAAAGCTCATGAGCAACACTGAGCTGTGTCTCAAGTGACTACACGTGCTGCAGAGATGTCCACTAAAAACAGTGTTGTCACTGCTAGTAACAGATTAAAAGCTTAATACTAATTGGGCAGAGTCTTCATCCCAGCCTTGAATTATAAACTCACAGAATGTCCTGAGTTGGAAGGGTCTCACAAGGATCACAGAGTCCAGCTCTGGGGCTTACTGTGTTCATTGATCAACTTCTTATATGGACTTGCTCTGTGAGTCAAGAGCTTGATACAAAGTGTGTCCTGTTATGATGTGATGTTCAAATGTGGGATAATAGCAAAGGTCTTGAAAGTAAGTGCCAAGGTGGGAAACAGGTCTCAAGAGCATAAGTAGCTCCTTAGTAGAACAGCATTGCACACTGAGGAGAGTCCTCAAGAGCTAGGAGGTAACAAAGGAAAGATGCAGCAGTGAAGCAAGAAAATGTAGCTGACCAACAGGGCAAGGCACCTGATGCAGCCTGGGAGAGCAACACCCTCTGGTGTTGCATCAAGCAGCATATAAATAAGTGTATGGAAGTGTCCAGAAGCTGAAAAGCTTTATGAAAGGACAAGACATCAGTCATGGGTGAGAGGCAGGGGAAATGATTCTGCCTGGAGCAGGGGGCTGCCTAGTCTGTCTGACAGCTTCTAGGATCCTGGGGCTCCTTCTGTCTGCCTGCCCACCTCAGCAACCCTGACTCTTCAAGGACTATTTTGACCTGACAGCTAATTTTTTAGGGCTGCTTACAACAGCATTATTGTACATCTGCACATGTGGGTTTTTTTCTCACAGATTCTGCTCTGTAATGATCTAACCACTCAGTAGAGCGTTACTGCATATAAACTTTATTTTGCTATTTACTATTGATTTGGGACTGAATACTGAGTTTGTACAGGAGATATTGCAACATATGAGTGGTAGAATGTGTGTAGTCATATTCAAAGCACTGTATTTACTGTACATTTTCTCCTTTTGTTTTAATAAACTCCAAGAGTTTATTAAAGAGCCACTACGAAAGCTGGATTTCTAAGAGGGTGGCTCTGACTCGTCTTGTCTATGCCATCAGCTCTTCAAACCTTATCCTGAATGTTGATTTGGTTACAAATCTGAAAAAGATCAGCCTTGACAAGAAAGATGATATGGCTGACCATATTTATGCAAACCTCATCTAATTTTCAGTGGGGATGCTAGAACTTTCCTCTTTTGTCTTCACTCCCTTTCGATCCTTTGTGATTTTCGACAAATGAAGAACCTACTTATATACTATATTAGATCTCTTTAGATGTCTGCATATGAACATTTGGAACCCAAACTGAAAATAATTTGACCCATCTTCACTTGTCATACTACTCACTTTAATAAATTTTTAAGTCTGTGAAATATCATTGCTCATTTTTACTTGATTTTCTGTGTATGTGTGTGTTTTTTGTTTTACTTATGCCACCACCCAGCAGTATCTAATTAAAACCAGTGCTTACATAGGAAAAGTATCTCTGATTTCCCTAAAAGGAATTCTGTGTTCTGAGAAACCAGACAGTTTTGGAACCACAAGTTTTTATGCAAAATGAGATTTGTACAGAAATAATTTGTATAAATGAGACCAAACCTTCCTAGTCTGAGAAATTAATTTCATAAGAAAATGTTTTAAAATACATTTTTTAAAATAATGCATTGTTCTCAAACTTTCATAAGGCTGGAAACAGTTAGGGTGGCTACAATGCAAATTATTGAGATTAATATCTGACTACTTCTTCAGTAGCTGTGAGCAGTGGGCATTTTTCCAGGTGGACAATATAGCAGATTTGGCATGTCTCTAATAAAAGGAAGTCATGAATAAATCGGAATAGCAGTTGTGGTAGAAATCTAAAGAGCAGGAAGGATAAGTTTATAAATAGTTTTGGTTCACAGTTAAAAAACTTTGTAAATTGGACAAAAGATTTGCTTTCCAATAATGTCCTATGCACTAACAGTGATCATCTCTGTTCATATTTTTAAAAAAATGCCAAGATGAACTTCAAGGTTATTACACATATTTTTGTCAGATTCTATTATTTGATTAGAAACAAAGACTTTACCTCCCTTAGGCTGCTGTCTGGATAAAATTGGAATGAGACAGAGGAGTAATCCTCATTTGTAGCAGTCTTGGTGTTGTGATTATAAAAGCACATCTAAGTGCTCCACCAATGAAGATTAGGGGGGAAAAATAAAAATTATGTAGATCTTCTAGTTTGATAATGTTTCAGTTCAAAAGGGATTCTATTGTTCCATTCCTGTTGGAAAACCTTTATGCAGGTGATAATACTACTTAGAGAAATAGGGTTTAGCCTACAGAGTTAGTTTTTTGGCTGCTAATGAAAGGCATATGTAAATAATGAAGATTATTTTTGCTTTAAGAAACTGACATGACATCGGTGTCATATATAACATACTTTGTATCTAATTGTTTTGAATTTCATTCAACCATTCTCATGCTATGTGGCTTGTTGGCAGAGAGCTTAAGCAATGTGGTAAAACAATCATGTTCAATACCCAGGTACCAAAACTGGAGAAGTGCAGTCCAAATTTCTCATGTTCAAGTATGGAAAAAGTGTGTGGCATTATATACTCTGGTGTCTTCTAGCAAGATTGTGGTTTGGCTTCTACTTCTCCTATTGCTGGCTCAGCCTTTAGATTTTAAGATTGTATTTAAAAATAGTTTTTACAATATTTTAATTAGGTTGTTTAAAGATGTTTTTACTCTGAGCTTGAACTTTTAGGTGGGCTTGTTTTATGATAATTTTGCATTTTAGTTTCCCAGTATTTATTTTAGCTTGCGTACCGTTAAGAACGCTGGTTTCCAACAGCCAGGCCAAATTTCCAGAAGTGTTCAATAGTTTCATGTGACACAATTTTTGGGTGACCTATCGGAGATACTTTGTTCTCAGAAACATTTAGGACCCTTAGTTGCTCTTGAAACTGAGCATTAAGGAAGTGTGTTAGACCCAAATGTGTCAGCTCGCTCTGGATGTCAGAGGGGTTCCTTTAATGTGTTGCTAAACACTAACCTACTCCAAATCCTGTTCCTGATTGCGTGACATTGGTTTCAAAATCATGGCAATATTTGACTATTTATGAAGCTCCTAAGGGTTCAATCATATGTCAACAGATTGTCTCAATAAATACAGGAGACTCTTGTATGAGGTTTGAGCCTCATCCTTTTATTTGTGTACATCCTTTCATGTGTGTACATACTCTCACCTGAAAGCATATTTATTAGAGATCAGTAGGCACTGAACTATTAACTGTTACTTAGATTATGGAACAGACACTCACTTTTAAAATTCATTGCCGGCAGTAGTAAGGAATGTGCCAACATTGGGGACCTTTAAATCTAAATTTAGAAGCTACTTATTTCATTCACCATTTTTAAAATATTTGTTTTGGGTCTAGCCTGTGGCTTGGCAGTTGTATGTGGCATGCTTCAGTGTGAGGAAATCAAATTTCAGAAGGACTAAATTTTACTGGATCCCCAGAATTCAGTTTGAGAACTGAACTTGGGTTCTAATTTAGGATCCCTAACTTTTTACTTGGATTGCAGAGAGGTCATGCAAGCCTGGGGTCTGGGAACAGCCCAGGAGAATGGCTTCTCTGTGGAGAACTTTTCTCCCCTGAATTAAGCAATGCATTTCCAGAGTGTGTTAATCCTTACCTGTGGTCAGTTTTCTTGACAGCACATTGAATGTGTAACTTACTCTTGGGTAACTTGGAATGAACATGCAAAAGAAAGGAGAGGGAGGAGAAATGTGGAAAACCAGCTAGTTCAGAAACAATTGAACCTTCACACATTAACCAACTGATCAACCAACCAACCTTCTTTATTGTGAGCAGCTGCTGTATTAGGAACAGTTATGTGTAAAAGAGACACTGTCACACTAACTGTGAAGGCTATTTTAATAACTGTTAAAGGATCTACAATGATCACAAAAAGGCAAGGTATTTAATAGATATTTTCGAGTAACACTAAAACGGCAGTACTAAACATCCTATTTCTTTATATTTAATGCTATAAATACTAATATATATAAAATATAAATTTATTTAACTTTGACATGCAACATGCAATGTATTTGAATTAATATTGCTACTAAAAAGGGAAATTTCAATACATCCTTACTGGAATAAGTTCTGTTCTTCTAGTGACATTCCTTTTAATCTCTTTCTCTCCTAATCCTTTTAGAAATCAGTTCAATGCACTGGTTTACATGCCCTACCTGAGGCTTTCCTGAGCAGTTGAAATAATGTGATGTTATAGCTCTTTGAATGCTGTCACCAGTTCCTGCTACATTTAGCTGCATTTTGAAGATAAGTTAGCAATCTTGGGTGGGTAGCACAATGATGTCCAGAAGCCAAAATAGCTTGGGAAATAGTAGCAACTTTCAGAGTTTCAAAATGATGTAATGTTTTTTGTACTTTGTACAATGTAGAATGTGCAATTTTGTCAAATGCTTTTGTAATGTTTAGCATATGTTTTGTGATTGTCTGCATTCATATTAGAGTGTATCATCATCTAGGAAGGAAGCACATGCTTGTTTTCATTAGGCTTTGAAATGGTTTATTCTCAGTGTGCTGCCAGGTTTTAATACAATGAAAAAGCAGTAGTCAGCTCTCCTGGGATACAATGGTCTCTTAGGTGAAAAAAAGACATCTGGAAGGAGAACATTTGAACAGGGGGCAGGTGCTATTTAGCTGATTCAGCAGGATTTCACTGGTCAATAGAGGCCTTGACACACTTCCCTCCTGGGCTGCTGGGTTACGGCCTTGCTGCCGGACGCCACCAGATAATGTCACTCTTGGCTCTAAGTGGAGATGAGAAATCCATGAGGAACTGTGTACATGAGGGAGAGGGGAAGATATGAACAACCAG
Source organism: Pyrocephalus nanus (assembly GCA_038380795.1). Classification (NCBI taxonomy): domain Eukaryota; kingdom Metazoa; phylum Chordata; class Aves; order Passeriformes; family Tyrannidae; genus Pyrocephalus; species Pyrocephalus nanus. The sequence goes on along the minus strand of CM076261.1, from coordinate 9,194,201 downwards.
GTTACATTACCAACAATCCTTAAAAAAGCCAAACCAAAACAAAAACCTTCCTCATGAAAAGCACAATTATCACTTTATTAAATTCATGGTCTGTGAATCTATCATATTCAAAGGCATGGAATTAATTGCTGGATATTTTTCACTAAGGACATTTTCATATACTCCTGGAATTATTATTTTTCTTTAAAAAATCCCACTCTTTAATAGCTGCGGTTTTCTAAAGAGAGTCATATTGAAAATTGAATTGACAGGTCTCGATTCTCTTTCTGAAGTCATCACCCATGTTCCAGAGGGAATTTCTACAGTTTGGCTAAACATTAGACATTAAATATTTAATACAGAAGAGAAGCAATTCAGAAATACTTGGAAACAGTCTTGTACCTTATAGCAATTACGATGTCCCTGAGCTACCCTTAAACAAAGAGCTTTGTTCTTTTAAAGCAATTACCAGAAATTTTTAAAAAAACAAAACCAAGAAAAAAGGCAATGCAACACACAGAGCAAACCTTCTAATGGCACACTTTAAAAGGGTACACTTTTCTCCAGAAAGTATTTTCTGTTTTAGGCACTATACGAATAGCTGATTATCCTACATGTAATTCACATTACAAAAGGAATAGCTTTTACTCAAGAACTTTTCTTGAAATTATAAAAAATGTTTTTCTCTCACATTTGCAATAACGAAGGAAAAATAAAACAATGCATGAGCATAATTTGTTTGCTCTGAAACAGAAAACATTTTAGGTGTTTGTTGTCCACCAGATGCATATATTGTACCTTGTTAAAATGCTGTGACTTGAACAGTGATTGATATGTCCACATATGCAAAAAACGGAGGCAATTTTACAGGCAAGGCCAGCTTAGGTGTTCTTTCTTATTCTCTGTTCATTCTATTCTGTATGCTATAGACTAAATTTTTGAGCCTATAGCTTTTTAGGGCTTGACAATATTGACGGAATTAATGTACTTTAGTCTCAAACCTTTCATTGAACACCAGTTACTTGCAAGGAGAGAGAAGCACTAAAGCATGTGATTACCTTCCTTCGAGTTTCTGAGTTAAGTTTTTCAAAGTTACCACAGAGAAGGTTCTGTGCTTAGTTGGCAGCAGTTTAGTAGAGTGTTGATGGTAAGACAATTGCAGGCAGTATATCTAGCTGGTCGGTGTAATTATCCCATGAAGATGGATGGTATTGTAGTGCACTCCTGAGCAAGGGAAATTCATACAATGTTTCCTAAGACTAGGACAAGCATGAACTGTTTGACCATATGGAATATAAGGCTCATAGGCCCATGATTGTAGATAAATTGGGCTATCACCTGTTGCTCTACAGATATTTAGACTCAGTTTCTCCTCAGGTAATAACTTAACCAATGCTCTCTCAGGCAGAACATGTTATTAATTTCTCAGTGGCACAAACACTGCTGGATATTCTTTAAGCACAAAGATTATTTCCATGTTAAATCTTTTTATGCTCATATTTTGCTAGGTCATATTAGCTTTTGGATCTGTCTTTCTTTCCCAGGAACTTTTTTCTTCCCTCTTATTTTGGCATCTCCTAGGAGAAATCCAGGAGTATCAAGTACCTTTTTCATCTCTTCATGAATAGCACTGAGATTTTGCTCAACCCATTTCTTCAATAAGGAATAGAAGTCCATGCTGTTCTGTCAGCTCCATTCCCAACTTTTTTCCTTCTGATGCAGATTTCACCTGTCATTTAAAACCCCCATGTACCTTGTACCCTTGTTACACAAAGGAATCAGCACACAAGTTTGCTAGACCTTCAAAATTTACATAGCAAGCTTACTTACTCACACCATCAACAAAACCAGGAGGCCAGGCCACATATAGGGCAAGAAGAAACTCCTCACATATATACTGTGCAACAGAGAATAAAACCAGAAGCCTGGACTGAAACATTTACAAGTTTAGAGTAAAATAATCATAGAATCATAGAATATCTTGAATTGTAAGGGACCCACAAGGATCATTAAAGTCCAACTCCTGGCCCTTCACAGGACCACCCCAAGAATCACACCATGTGTGTGAGATCATTGTCCAAGTGCTTCTTGACTTCTTGAAATGAGTTATCTCATGTTTAGAGCAGTGGAAAGGTAGGAAGAGGGAGTGCACAAAAACCCACCCACAAGATCCTACAAATCACTGTTACCAGCCATGGTAGCAATATGCATGTTTTCTGCCCTTTTACACAGTTATAACAGTATTGTGGAGAAAGACAGTTTTGGGAAGAGCATCTTTAAAGGAAAACCTGAATGGGAGTTAGTAAATATTCATAGGGTATTTCCCTAACGTGAAGGTGAAAACTCTGAAAATGAGCTCAATGGACAGGTGTCTAATTTTGGTACTGAATGAGAGAGGAAGAAGGAACAGGCTGTAAATACAACTGGGGTGAAATCATTGACAGATTTCGGTGCAGCAGAAAAGCAGTATGTCAGTAGATAGAAACAAAGGGAGAAAATAAACAGTTAAGGCCAAGTGATCATTACAGCTGTTGTCTGGATTACCATTACATGTGGTTTTTAATTGAGTCAGGAAAGACAGGGGTCTAGGAGTCAAGTACAGTCAAATCTCTCTTTGAATTCGTGAGTGTAAATATTTGCAAGATCAGAACCTTAATGGTTTCTATATTAAACAGTTGAAGAAGGGGTCTAGGAGTCAAGTACAGTTAAAGCTCCACTTGAATTTGTGGGTGCAAATATTTGTAAGATCAGAACTTTAATGGTTTCTATATAAACCAGATTTTTAATTTTGCTGATCACTGAAGTTCCAATAGAAAATTAAAATGATCCCATGTTGCTAGACTATATATATAGGAAATATATATATATATATATATATATATATTTCCTATGTTATATTCTAGCAATAATTTCTATCCAAACCTTGACATTTCTGAGGTTCTATTCTAGTAATAATTTGTATTCATCTAAAAAGTTATGCTATTGGGGAGCAAAAAGATCAACTCTACTTTTTTTTCAGGAGTGGGTGAGTTATTATTCAGGTTTACTAAATAGTCTTATTCAGTTCGTTTCCATGATATGAAAGTTATCTGGTTTTGAGTGGTTTTGTTTATGCTTGTCCTTATAATCAAACATAGTTAATTATGTAGAAACATTAACTTTTACACTGCTGATAGTACAATTCGGAGCTCACACCTTACATGACATTATCTCCATATTATTATAATTTCCTCATGTTTTCTAGCCTGCTTAGCACTCCCTCTCATATATTTGAAGATAAGGTAACTATCCTACAACTTAAGTTAGATGTCAGGCATGCTGATAAGAGATATGCAGAATTATATAAAGGATAGAGTAAAAAAAATACAGACAGGAGTGAGGAAAAGCTAATCATAAAATGAAGGACATTTTGTGAGAACACAGAATCAGTTGCACGGGAAACCTGTATTCTCCTTCACCATTACCACCTCTTGGCCTGGGTTTTGCAGAATGGCTCAGTGGACCACATCTAAACTGATTTTACTGTTTTCAGAGCAAGGAAGAAAATTTGCCTAGGGCAGTGACCTTTACCTGCAGCATAGACTCAACTACCTTCTGGGGATTTAGTAAAGAGAAGCTGTATTGATTCTGACATTTAAAGACAGAACTCTCTGTAAGGTTTTAACACTGACAGTTTAGCTCTGAGTGGCTACCAAACTATGATCTGCTTAAAATTGCTTCCAGGAATACAGCAATATTATTAGTGAGCATACCACCTTGCATCAGAACCAAGGGCTCATCTTATCATTGCAAGGTAAGCTGAAGACAGATAGACCATGAACTTAAAAAATAATAGGTATTCCTGAGCAATACACTTTTTAAGAGGAGCCCTATGAAATATTACACTATTAGTGTTGCAAAAAAAGTGTGATAACTTTATTGGAATAGCTGAGCTGTGGCACAATTTCTCTTGTACTATATAAACTCTGTATGAAACCAGAAGGGAGAAAGTCAATCCAAATTAAGGAAACAACAACAACTCAGGAATTTTCCAAAAAGAATTTCAGTGATATTCAGAGAGAACTTTTCCCAGAAATGCTGGCTGCCGTGAAGGAACAATAGTAACTTCCAATAGCGTGTTGCTGGCACAGCTTTAATGTATTCTGTTCTTGTAATGATATGCACAATACATTATATCTTCATTTTGAAAAGCCATTATGCCCACTGAAAGAGTCAGGGCAAGTGAAAAATGAATATTAGTGATTTTCCATTATACCTGTAAGTATACTTTGAAACAAAGCCCTTGAAAGCTGTCATCACTTTCTTACAATTAAAATAAAAAAAATTCTACTTTAAACTTGCCAGAAAAAATGTGGACAGTGAGTGCTCTCATAAGTGTCAAAACCTGAAGTGCCCACATTTGTGATATATCTCAGTGCTCATGACAAAAATGTGGGACAAGGGCACAGACCTATAAAAGCAATAGATAAGTTTCTCAGGCAGAAGATAATGAATTTCCTGCAGTGGGTGAGGTTAACAGCTAGAAAAGTACATGGTCTGTGTCTGACTGGGATGGAGTTCATTTTGTTCACAGCAGCATGGATGGTGCTGTGTTTTGGGTTTGTGACCATACCAGTGTTGATAACACACCAGTGTTTTGGCTGTTGCTGAGCCTATACAGCACCAAGCCTTTCTCTTTTCCCCACTCTGTTCCTCCAGAGAGAAGTTTGGGAATGGGAGAGAAGCTGTGAAGGGACTCTGAGCTGGGACAGCTGACCCAAACTGGTCCAAGGTCCATTTCATGCCATATAACACCATGCTCAGCAGGCAAAACTTAGGGGAAGCTACTTCTGTGCAGAAGTAGCCATTGCTTTGAGACTGGCTGAGTGCTGGTCTGTCTGTGGGAGGTGGTGAATGTCTTTATATTTATTTTTCTTTTATCTTTCCTTCATCTATTAAACTGCGTTTATCTTGTCTTACGAGTTTCCTTGTATTTGCTATTGCTAGTCTCTCCTCTGGCCTGCTGAGTGGCTAAACCATTGCCTAAAAGCAGCTGTGCTTCCTCTATGATCTTAAACATTCTGAGTGCAAAAAGGAGCCTTCCTGGAGAAAACATGAGCACTCATAGCATTTTTGTCTTTATGCAAAGGATGAAATTTGTCAGGAGCATCATATATCCTGAACTGTTGGTTACTGAATTGAATAAGGCCCTCCAGATATGGGCAGACTGTGTGTCCCCCTTTCAGAAATGAGTTTTAGTGTATAGTTTCCATAATGCCTTTCTAGGTCTCACTAGCAAATTTAAACTAGTCCAGCTGTATGCAAGACACATTCCATTTACACAGGCTCTGGAGCCATCTCTACAACAGATTCCCAGGGTGGATTACTGCATGCCCATCATGTGTTTTAAGAGGTCTCACTTTCCCATAGGCCAGAAGTGTTTGCAGAACAGTGCTTTGTTTTGGCACATGTAAAATGCCAGCATACGTCAGGTGATGCCCAGCTCTGTACTTCACATACACTCAGTATATTATTCAGCTTATTCATTTGCCTAAGACAATTAACTGTATGAAAAGCCTATCTCTAATCAGCCAGGGAAGACAATATTATATGAATTATAAAAATCACATGCAACCTGTTAAGATTCTGTTCTGCTGCATTACTTTCAAACCAAAGCCAATTACATTTTTTTGTTTTTTAAATCCTGATTTACTGGACTTGTCATGACAACTTTAACCCTGAATTTGTGAATGTTTTATGGTTAATTTCTCATATTTGATTTCTTTTGGCTAGCATCACACTGAATCACAGTTCTGTCATTTTTGATCACTGAACCTGGGGCTTCTGATTCTGTTCTATTGCATACTATACAGGCAATCCTCATTTCATCACTGTTTTTTTGATTTTTTTTTTAATGGTTTTTAACAGAGTCATTACAAAAATTAATTACTTTTTTTAATAGAAAAAGCCATCAAACAGTTTATATGTTGTAAAGAAACAGAAATATGACATGGTGCCTGCATGTTCCACATGTAATAATCTAGGTCTTCAAAAGAAAGCAAATTTTTCTTGTAGTGCTTTCTCTTTATGCACCTTCCATATCAAGTTGTTATTCCTGACCATATCCTTTTAAATGTTCTTCAATGAGATTTTCTTTTCCATTTACATGTGAAGGTAAACAGACAATGAAATGCCTTGGCTTCTTCTGTGTTATATCTAGGAATGGTCAATTAGTGTTTGGCCAAGAACTATTCCAACTAGTTCTTGTTCCACCATAAACTCTGAAGCGTTTGCTCTTCAAATTTAATGTTCCTCAATTTAACATAAAATAAAAGTAGTATTTTATTAACATAATCTTTATGAGACCCGCCTCTGAAATGGCTACTTTCTGTGGGAAAAACAGAACATGTTGCCCCAGTCCTTTCAGCAGCACGACTGAAATTGATTTTTCTACTCATTCAGAGCCCCAGAAACAGATGTATTACTCTGGTAATATTCAGTAATATTCAGTTTATTCTTGTATTTGTCACTGTGTACCTTATGGCAAAGGCCTGTTTCTGTATTCTGAATATTTGAAAACTTTATTATAAATACTTTTTGTTAGGAAGAAGTAAATGTCACGATAGTCAGAATAGTTCATGTAACATGTGAAGATAATTACAGTGAATATCTGCATGTATAAAATATGTGCCAATAATGTAAATATCTCCTGAATTCATACAAAATGTGTTACTTTTATTAGCAATTAAGTCCTCTCCTTTTTAACAAAATTAGCAAAAAAATTAAAAAACCATAACCTCTCAGTCTTAGTTTAATGAAATAGTTTCCCTATAATAATTGTGCCTCATGATCATCCTATAGCTATCACGCCTAATATGCTTTGAATTTGAGGGACTCAGCATTGTACACGTATCAGGGGCTGGCAGCATTTTCTGCGACAGCAGAAATTTTACAGAAGTATTTAATGCAATCCTTTGTTGGAATTCGAAACTCAGCTATCAGCAGAAGGAAAACTGACAGGATTAAATCAGGAAGCCATGGACAGCAAGAGCTAAGAGACTCCTTACTCTGAGAGCCAAAAAGCCTCATCACCTCTTAATATTTAGCTATGTTTAGTCCTACTGTCTTCCTCAGCAAGATATGCAAAGACTTCTTGGGGAGGTTGTCAGACATGTGAAAACCCTTTTGTTTTCTTCCCTCTGTGTGATTCTTGCTTTGGGAAAATGTTAACCACCTTGTGTAATTGTAATAGAAAATTGTGTAACTCTTTAGTTAACATAATCCATCCCCTAATGAGCATAACTCGTCCTCCTCATTAGCATACCCCACACACAGGACTGCTATATTGCGAATTGTGTGCTCAAGAAAGCATTCTAGTTTGCACCTCTAAAACTGGGATCCCTTAGTCTTTGAACTGTCACAATCCTTCGTTAATTTTTTTTCAAGGCTGAAGACTCCTCATCTTGTTTCAAAGTTGTCCAATTCACATAATTCTTCACCAAACTTTCTGTTTCTACTACCCACTATGTACATCCTTAGAGCAATCATGACTGTTATTCAAGAAGTGGGTACGTTTGTTTTCTTAGTGGCATAAAGAAGTTTTCTGTTTTCTAATACCTTCTTGAATGTTCTTGCTGGGAAGGGAGGCTCAGTTTTCAGTTTACTCCAAAATTTCTATTCCTGAATCATAATACTAATTCAAAACCCATCGTCTTTATTTAGAAACACTTGTCTTATGTGCAATACTTTGCATTTATCAACCCTGAATTCCATCTGCCTTTTTATCTCCCAGTCACTCAGTACAATGGGAGCCTCTTCAACTCCTTGCAGTCAGTTTTTGACAATCCTGAATAAGTTTGTATCACTCAACAAGAAACTGTCACTTTTCTATTCACCTTCTTGTTTAGGCCATTCAGCAAAACTGAACCCTCAATATAGGAAAATGCATTGGGTAATTGAACACTGAACTATTTTTGGTCAAGAGCATTTATTGTTGAATCTACAGCTTATTGGAAGTCAGCCGTTTTTGGAATACAGAGATACAATAAACATCAGAGAGTATACTCAGATCCTTTCCCTTCCTGAATCTTTTGGATTATGGGAGAAGAACTGGAACAGAGTATGTCTGCTGATCGGGAAATGCACTGAGATTTCTCTTACAGACTTAGATTCTAATTTCATTTCTAATTTGGAATGGCTCCCAGTACTTTCCGAGGTCTGTCTAAATGACTAGAAGGTAAGTTTAAAATAATAAACCAAATTAGAGATTTAATAGTCTAAGATGTTAACTTTGAAATGACAGCTGTGATTTCCCCTTAGCAGCATTGCATGGGATATTGTCTGCATCACAGTGAGAAGCAAATTGCTAAGCTAACTCATGGCATTCCTGGAAGCATTAATGAAGACTTAGCCAATTTTTTCTTTGAAGTGTGGACAAAAGCAGTGTTTGAAGCAGCCCCTCAACCAGATAATAATTGTATGATGCTGTGGCTGGAATAGATTGAATATGTTTCATACCTAAGGAAGGCCACAGAGGTGTCTGTCCTGAGATTGGGATTTTTTCCTTCCTGCATATTCCAGGCAACTGTGGCATTTTATTCTCTTGTAGGCAAGTCTCTTCCATCCCTAAGTGATACATTGTATGCCAGGCAAACTTAAGTCTGATTGTGCATTCAAGCCAATATGCATAATCATGTATGCTGTAAGTAAACATGTCCTCCTGCTTAGAATCTGTCCCACAGACAGTGAGGATCAATGATACCTCAAAGATCAGAACATCCAAGTTCCCAGCTCTCAGTCATATGCTTGTGTTGTTCACTCAGTCATCAAATTGTACAAGGAAACTAGGAACTCGAGGTTTTGTGCACGATAAAAGGATGAATCTATGAGACAGAAAGGATGCTTTTGTGGGGTAAGTGTGCTGAGGTAAACAGCAAGACTGGACCCTTTACTACGTTAAGATTTTCCCTGTGGGATGATTGCAAAGCATCCAGCTGGCTTGCTCTTGAATAAAACTAAACTAGAAGGTATGTTTTAGGAGTGAATATAATGTGTTCCAGTGATTTATAATTTTTTAGTTGTTTGGAGTTAGTCTGATGTAAAATGCCTGCAATATGTCTGTTGGGTACTCAGCACCAGCTATTTCACCTTACAGACCTGTTTCTGTTATGCCTGCTTGCTTATATAGACATACTGTTTAGAAGTTTAAACGAGCTGTTAAGAAACTGGTCTATTTTGTACAAGTCCCTTTCTGGTTTTTGGAGTAGTTGTGAAGAGAACAGTGACAAGTTAGGTCTGACTTTAACAAAAATGAATCAGTCTGCTTTCTCAACAAAAGGGGGCTACTTCTAGATACTTACTACAGATGTGCACTAAATCCCTTCTTTACCGTAGGTAAGCATACTGTAGCTAGTATTCAAAATGTCAATGAGTTAAGTTTGAAATACAATGGAAGGTCAGTGAAAATCACATCTCTGTTCAGTAAGACTCTGTATTGTATCTCTTCTCCATTTTCATCCCCTTTCTTATCATCTACTTTCTGAAATACATTCAAAATACATTTTCCAATTTAGCTTGGAAGGACTGTGAGATATGAGTTTCATAGCTGGCTAAGCCATGTGTTTCCTCTGTGACTTGGTCATTCATCTGTGAAATGAGAATGTTACTTTATAAAAGTGTCATAAAGATAAATTTAATTAATTTATTGTGAAGCTCTCATATTTAGAGCCCCTGTCTAGGTTATTCCACTAGTCTTCTACCTCTCCAGATTTGCTTTTTCTATCAATCTGCCCTCTGTGAATATTAAACAGCAAGCTTTTCTATTTCTCATAGTGTAGCTATTTCAAATAAAGTAAAATATTGTTCATTTGTATATCTTGTTCATTTGTTTGCCAGATAGACTTGCCTATCTTGCACTATTTCCTTCTGTGTGGATATTGCTCTAATAATTTTCTGTTGTCTCTTCTGTCTGCCTGAATTTCTTTTGTGAAATGACATATCTGACACATCAGACACATTGTCCTTGACTGATCAATGAATTTGAGAACTAGAGATCATTATATAATGTGTTAAGAACTGGATTTTCAAGCCGAGGTCTTCTCTGCATCAAAGCTGGGGGTTTGTTTGCTTGTTTGTTTGTTTGTTTCCTGAATGCTTCATATACTTCAAAATACACAGGCACAGACTTTTTCTAGTCTTACCTTTTACTGGGCTCATTGATCTGTTTAGAGTCTACTTTGCAGACAGCTGAATTGGCAAAACTGGAAGCGAGCAAACTGCATATATCCGGAGCTAGTTTTGCCACCAGAGAAATCACAAAGTGCTATTGTATCTTCTGGCAGATTGGCAGCTTTAAGTCTGCATTCAGACTATTTTAGGGCTGACACTGGTCTGCATGCTAGCCTGCCTTCCTTTAACAGGACAAAAGAAACCGCAGACTGTCTTTGTGTGAAACAAAAGCTAGAAAACACCATAAGCTGTTTCTATAGGAAGATTGAGTGTAAGCAATAGAAAAGCGAGAGGAAAAGGGCAAGGTGGAGAGTAAAGCAATTTTGAACAGATAACTTAGCACACTTCTTGGGGTACTAACCCCCTTGCAAAGGACACCGTGTCAAAAGAAAAGTCTGCGGAGACTGAGGATAGAATAAAAACGACTTCCCTCTCACACGAGGTGCAGAAATAAAAACAATACTTCCTGTATTTAATGCTTAAGGCCTCTCTCAATGTTTATTTGGTAACTTAATTTTGCTTTTCACACCTATTTTTAAACATCTATTAAGTCCCACTTAGTCCCTTGGCATTAACAAGGTATGGGCAAATAGGCAAGATATTTGCTAATAGGATCCCAAATTATTTATTGTGTTTGTAAAGTCTCACATTTTCATGTTAAGTTCAATATTCCTAGGAAGAAAATTATTTTTTAGTCTCTAGAATTAGGACATTTTTTAGAGGAAAAAAAATATTGAATGGAAAAGCAAAAGTTACTTAGTTGAAAATATTTCATTTATTTCGAGGCATATAGATTCACGGAGTTCTAAATCTTACACTTATTTCATAGCTTTTTGGAATATTTTCTGGTTGTGCATCTGCCTCCTACAGTACAAGTTTTGTGACTTCAGTTGTCCTCTAGAATGAGTTACGCAAGCATTTATGCAACAGCTTCCCTGGACGTGCAGTGAATAGTACAACAATGAATCACTCAACATTATATGGTTCAGCAATCTGAAGGCTCAAAACCACAAATCAGATCCTAGAAACTCTGCCGTTGACCCAGATTTTTTAAACAGAGGGGTTATACCGTACTTGTTGATTTTTTAGTGACTTCTGTCTCTCAAACTTCATGTGTCTGAGAACAGAGATGTGTATTACTTCTGGGATTGACCTGTTGCCTACTGGGGTTGCCATATTTTTTCCAACATCCTGATACCTTGGAGTTTTGATGTTTTAATTTTTTTAATTTGTGTAGATCTTAGAAGTAGTTATGTAGTAAATGTAGATTTTAGAGTAGCAGCAATATTATCCCTTTACCCTTAACACACCAGCTCAAACCCCTGTTACCCATTCCCATATCAATTCCCTAAATTCCTTAGCCTGTTTAGTCTCTTTTTCAAGGCAGAAGGATAGAGGAACATCTTAACCCTACGGAACAAGATACAGCCTAGACCCAACAACCTTCAGGCCTAGAATTCTGGAAAGCCTCCAAGGACATTACGTGCTCTGAGGGAGATGAAGATGAAGAAGAGGGGGTCCCAAAACGCCCCCAGACCCAATTTCCAAGAGGCGTGGTGGGGGCAGAACCTGGGTGGTGGCTGGACGGGATTGGGTGAAAATCATTATAAAACTGGGAACATCAGTATTTCGGGAGCGTGCTGGGGGTATTCCAGAAAGCCTGGGGGCTCATTAAAACTTTTGTATCCTTATCTTATCTCCTACCTAATTTGGCTTGGAGTCGTTTTTTCCCCACAGCCATTTAGGCAACATCCTAAAAATTAAACCCTTCGTTTTCCAGTTGTGTTTTCCGTCAGTCTGGGACATCTTGCAGGACATTGGTGATTGCTGGAAAGGACTCAGTTCTCCAATAGAGGGTCCACATTCTGGGCTGATAAAGTCAAGAACATACATTAAAGCATAGCAAGAGGGAGTCTTGCAGTGAATGTCCCCCCCCCCATTGCCTCTGTCTTTTTTATATTTCTCTGGTAAAACGTGCCTTATTTGTGTGTATTAGGTCTGTCTCGATAAATGTAGTTCCCCTAAATTTATATTTTCCCTGTCAATCTTCTGGTTAGCCAGCCTAGACCTATTATGTGAACTCTCAGACCCCACCTTAGTCCAATTTCTTGTATTATTGGAAGATGGCCTACAAGGCTTCAGAGCCATGAAGCAGCCCTATGCAACCCTGCCTTTTATTCTAGTCTGGAATAAACCTACTCAGAAGCTCCTAGCCTGGAGGCAAGCTGGATATTAAAGGAAGAACTCAAGGCCTATCTAATTTCTGAAAGAAAAGGAGTGGCAAAGGAGAGAAACTGCCCATTACTACTCATGTGTCTCATTCTCTGAAGAGGTGTGGGAATGCTTAGATGTGAAGGTGGGACAGTCCTGATGACTTCTTAAAGTGGCCTTGTTTTTGTGGTCCATCTGTCTCAGATGTGAGTGAGCATGACAGGCAGTTGGCAGGGGGAGAAAGGGGTGGATTTTGAAATAGGCTGTTGCAAAGCTGCCTCCAGATCTAACCAAACTTGGATCACATTCCAGAAGAGATCTCAAGAGCTGGAAAACTCAACATATTTTAAACCTTTCGCAGAAGTTCTCAGAAAAGGGATTGCCTCTCCTGCTGCTGGGAGGCCAAACTCTATGTTCTAATAGATGTCACAAGAGATGATCATCTGCAAATGGAGCATCTTCTAAAAGGAAACAAAGACTTATGAAAGAAAAATCATTATCGTACCAAAATCTTCTCACTACACAGTTATCATTTTCATACAGACACCCCTTGCAGTTGTGCACTTCCCACTTTCATGTTTCAACAGGTTCAGAAAACACTTGGTGGCTACTGGGACTGTGGAAAAGTGACAGCCTGAAGTAAAATCTCTAAATGGGGTGGAATTGAAACCATGAGATAATAATTCTCTATTTGTATTGTCCAGCTAGACAGATTATGGAACTTTGCTTGTATAAATTAATTGGGAAAGAACAGCAATGGCATCATACCAAACAGGAATATATTAAAAATATATTTAAGTTTTGTAGCCTGACATGCAAACATTACAATATGCTAATTGCAAAGTGCTATCTATTCAAAAACTTCTGTTTTTGTTTTGTTACTGTTGTTGTTTTTTTTTTTACTTCAGTTAATCATGCTGTAACAAGAGTAAGCTTTACTTCCAGAAGACTATAGCAGACAGGAGCTCTGAAATAGAATGTCCCATGTCTTGTAAAATTGAAGTTCATTACAACTCTCACGTAATACTAGAGACTGAGAATATGGACATGGTAAGAGGACTCAGCTGTAATAATTAATTTTGCGTATTCTTAAGTGGCTTGTGCTTTTCTAGTATTAAATCAGAATTTTCCAATAGATTTTTTAACAATATGAAAGCATACAAAAGTTGCTGGGCTAGCCAGGAGGAAATTATATTCTCAAAGGGTGCTTAGCTTTCCATATAGGACAAAATTTTATACAACTTATCCTCTAGAGTGTGAAATATTACCATTCTTCCCATAGAGATAGAAAAGTGGAAATAAAAGAAGGGAATAAAGCAAATAGTAATGTGCATTGATTACTTTGTGCTTACTTCTGTTTTCAGCCATGCTCAGGCTGTAAAAGTCATAAACAGATACTTGGAAAATCCCACAGTTACATATGAAAACAAAACAAGGAGCTCTTTCACTAACACTGTTTTCAAATAAATTTTAGAAGCAATAGGGCTTTTCAGAATTGACATTATGAGTTTTGTTTTCAAAGCTGAGTCCCAAAAGAATTGTGAAACTCTCACGGTAGCTTACCTTCCATAAAGCTTTAAATGTTTTTTTCTCAGGCGTACACTTTCTACTGGCAAGTTCCTGTGGTTTAGCAGAGGCGTAGTCAAGCATCTGTGAAGCTTTTTTGGTTTTTCTTAGCCAAGGTTTTAAAGACAGAGAATTTACTCTATTCCACTGCTCACACTCTTGCTTTCTGGAGGAACCATCCCTCTGAAATGTCTGCTGTTGCCTCCTTTATTACATTGTTTCCTAAGAGAAGGATGACATCTATCCTGAATAAATTTTAGCTTCAGTAAACGATAGTAAACATCCACAAAGATTCTGTGCTAAAATACTGTTTTCAATGAAACATTAAAACGAGTATAATCCCTTTAGTAAAGATCAACATCTACATACAAGGCTTAGGACAGTTTAAAGGGTTTTGACTGTTAATAAAATATTCAGTCATTAATATTTTCCTCTTAGTACACTGGAAAATTTTTCAAAGCATATCTCCTACTTCTTCTCAGCTCTTTGCCTTCCTAGTTTCTCCAGTGATGAACTAGTATTTCAGCAGCATCAAAGTGACTGCTTATTCCTGTGCTGGGAAAATTTAGTGATGTACATATGCAAAGAGTTTTATGCAATCTTTGTTAAAGTCCTCTGTTTCAAGCTTTTTGTTTTCAAGCCCTTTTGTTTTTGGAATAAGACCAAACCTCATCCATTAAAAAATTTCCTTAAAACCTGCTAATGTTTTGGACAACAATCATAATGGTTGCTTCTGCTACAACTTCATGTGATTAACTGAGCTCCCTCATTATTCCCTGCACAGTATATATAGGCATTATTCTTGATTGCCATCTAAAAACTATTTAGTATTGCTGATATACAGCTCTTGGTTTGTATACTCACACATTATTTCCTGTTAGATAAAATGGCACACATTGCAGTATAGATACTTGCTGTAAGCAAAATCTTTTATTAGAATCAGTTGGGAAGAATTACTTTCTTCTTACTCACCAGTCACTAAGTTTCATCTGTACTTAATTTAGGGGGAAAATATGTGTTAAACCAGAAATTAAGAAATTTCTTATTGCTCAAGGAAACACAACAAATATATATTTTTTTTCTAGAGCCAGCTAATTTTCTAGAATGTGAAAGTTAATACTGCACAGCAGGATACCCTTTCAGGTAAGACATGCTGCATGAATAAAATATTTAATGCAGATAAACAATGCAGAAAGAATGGAGCATCTTTAATCACTCCTGATTGTGGAAGACACAACAAATTCCATGTAAACAAATAGAAAAGACATTATTGGATTATTTGTAATCGTAAGGTTTACTGTGGAGGTAGTATTTAATGTTCCTTTTCCAAGATACTTGAACTCCTACTGACATACAAATTTCTGGTATCATTAATTTTTGTGAAGAGGGCTCAAGTAGTATTCGAGAAGTAGAATATAAAATTTTTAGGAAAAAACAGCAGGGTTTTGTGGTTCACAGATCAAATAGCTATGACAAATATCTGAAGGTTTTTGCTCTTATTTATGAAGATTTAAAATCTGCAGCCTAGCATTTGTATTCCTATACTCACAACAATTTCCACAAAGGCAAATCGTCCACAGAGATATATCAAAACTGTTGCCTTGAAACCACAATGTTTTTACATCTATTTTGGTTACAAGGTGAAATTAATTTCTGCTAATACTTTCTGGTTTGAATATCTGAATAAGACTTTATTTCTAATCATATTAGGAAAATTAAATATATAAAATATTTTATTCTTTTTTAAGGTGTCACCTGATGTGAAAATTTTGCTTGGGAATGAAGAATATATTCAAAAGAGATTCTGGCAGTTCCTAGATTGAAATACAGTAGTTTATAAAAAAAGTTGCAAAAAAAGAAGGTTGAAGCAACTAAATATTTCTGCAAATACTTCATCACCAATTTTCTTGGGCAAGTAGTTGCTCCATCCAATCTACATTTGTAAACAAAGCCACCCCAGCAAATTTGCACTTTTAACATGAAGAATGGAGAGACAAAAATCCATTGCTCTTCATTTACATTTACATCTCTTTATACCAGTAAAATTGTGTCCTATTTATACCAATAATCCTTTAACTCTTAGGAGCTGTCCTTTAACTTCTAGGAGTAACTGCAGTGCTGTGAGAGGCCGTCTGGTCAGTGTTCTCTAATTTTAATGGAAACAGAGAAGTTTGTAGAAGGAGTAGTAGTATGTGTTCATTATTATTAGATGCATCATTTTCTTCTAACTTCATTCAAATATTTCTTCAGAGTTAGCCTTTCTAAAATCACTGTCTTCCAAACTTACCCTACCAAACTGTAAAACAACTGATATGAGCAGTGAATGTTCAAGCTGCTGAAACTGAAGAAGGTAAAACCAACTTAAACACGCTCTCCAAAATGCATGCTGAGTTATAGCCCTCCAAACAGCTTGTTCACATTGTTAGCACTCCTCATTTCAGATTTTTCAATATTGAACAGTGAGGGATTTTCTGTTACTTTTGCAATGTATCAGATATTAGACCAAAGACATTAAGAAATCTTACATAGTATGCTGATAGGCTGATGAGAATGGCTTGAGCTTTGTGATTTATGATTTGATTTGCACAATTCATGGTCACACTTTATACTATATTGATAAAACAAATGCTTGCTTTTTCTATATTACCATTATGCACTTGAGTATCGAGACATTTTTGAATGCTTTCAGGTTTCTCCTCAGTGCCCTGTTGAATTGAAAGTCTGATAGTGTAATGATTTGAAACATTAGTATATGTCTCTTAATGCAGTTTAAAATGTCCATAACAAAAGACAGTGAAATGATTTACAGTGTTGGGCCCCTTTTGGGCATATGGCTGGGCTGTGCAGGCACAGTGGCAGCGGTAGCCGTGGTAGCTGCGTTCTTCAGCTGCTGTCCTTGCAGGAGGTCGCCCTCCCAAGCTCTGAGCTTTCACTCACAGCTAACACTTCAGGCTTTTCAGCTCTTTTCTCATATTCTAATTGCACCATTAGATGTGCACATACAAGGTGGGGTGTAAAATATCCACTGGCCTTTTCAAAGAACTGCAGGGAGAGAGCAGTAAATGAAGGGGCTGAGCTAAATCAAGGGGTGAGCTCTGACTGTCCCTCTGGGCTACAGGCGGGTCTCTCCTTTGGCACCAGGAACACCCCTCTCCCTCCTCCTTCTCCTCTGATTTTGGTGCCTGCAGGGCTGTTTCTAACACCTTTTTCTCCCCTATTCATCTCTCCCAGGCAGTGTTTTGCTCTTTCTTTAGATATATTTTCCAGTGGTCCCCATCTCGACTGTGGGGCTCAGCTGTGCCCTGCATTGTTTCCATTGCAGCCAGATGGGATGGGCTGTAAGCAGCACGGGGCAGCCCAGACCTCTCCACACAGAGGCTGCCCCTGCAGCCCTGGCTGCCAGTGCCTGGGCACCTGTGCCCAGCACGAAAAAGGGAGAATAAATTGGTGAATGTGAAGATGCCATCACTGAACTGTAAGTAGAAGGAAAGAAAAAATCAGTTTGCTCCATTCCAGCTAACAGATCCTTGGATTTTTGGTACTTTAGTTCAGCATTGTGATTAAAAGCCCCCAAAACTAAGGGATGTAGTTACGGAACTACAGTAAACATGCTTTACGATTATAAAGGCTGTCTCAAACACTGCAATACTTCCCCTTCCTGTAGGGGAATGATTACTGTCTTTTCATACTGGTGAATCTTGTACACCCAAATCCAGGATCTTGCACAGAACTACTACTTTTCTTTTGTCCATAGTGAGACCTGAAGCACACATGGGATAATGCCATGGTCTCTGCTGAAATATAGGGCTGAGTTTTTTGCTAACATTGATATCTGGCTATTTAGCAGAACCTATTGAACTTGTTCCTTGAGCAGCTCAGAAGCAAGGACAGCAAATGGATAGCATGTCCAGTCAATCTACGATGCTAAGCTTAAAAAGAATTAGGAAAAGGCAAAATCTTATTTCTATAACTGTACCCAAAATATTCACATAGTGTGCTCATAAGCGCAGAACTGATTGCAAGAAATATGAAATGCACTTAACAGTGGCTGGCACTGTTGTATCATTCTTGCATTTTTAAATCCTCCTTCCTGATGTTGTAACATTTAGGGATGGCTGAGCTGGTTAAGACCGCATAAGCATCTAACCTAAACATTTGAGGTTTGAAATAGTTTAGTTAGCTTCCCAGCTCCACTCCCAGTTTTCATATGCTCCAACACTTCTCTGCTGGGACAAATCCAGAAGGGGAAATATCAAAATACCATGAGAGAGGCTGTTCTCTGAAATTTGGTGGCTCCATGCCAGTGACCTGTTAACCTAGCAGCCAGATGAGCCGTGGTCATAGGTAATGCATCAGTACAATCCACAATGCACACCTTGTTTTATGGCTCTGCCTGGTTTTTCTACAGTGTTCTACAGCTGGAATTTAGAGATGAGGCTTTACATGGAAAATATTCCTGAAATCACAAATAGCAAAATATGTACTTTAAATTAAGTGTGATATTGATTATAATAGAAAAATCCCAAATTGAAAACTAGAGACAATGAAAGTTATCACTCAGAGTGCAAATATGTCTTTGTTAGAGACAAACACTTTATACACCAAGACAAGTTAATCTCATTCTTCAAAACAAAACACTTTTTATTAAAGACACATGATGGAAAATTGAAGCATTTTCTTAACTGTTTAGGGGAGTTGGACCACTGATGGAACAAACTAAGATGACTTAGAGACTGTTTTTCAGTAATTCCTGATTGAAAACGTCATAAATTAACATTGGAACAAAGAGATATCTCAGAAGAATTATTTATTTTACGGATTAAAAAGCAGAACTCCCTTAAAAGTCCCTTGCTTAATCTTGGATTTAGCATAAGTAAGTTAGGGTACACACTATTCATAAATGCGTACTTTACCACGAATCATCTAAATGTATCTCTGTCTCTGTATAAATATTACATGAAAATATGGAGAACATCAATTGCTCAGTAAAATTTTATGTAATTTTAAAGAAGAAGTCATGAACTTATCACAGTTTTGGTGCTTTTGGTGCTCAGCAAGTAAAGGTTTGTTGATGCTTTTTCTTTTTCATTTTCCTTTTTTTTTTTTTTTTTTTTTGGTAAAAGTAGTTTTCCACTGTGCTAGTAAAAGGCTGTACCAATGAACTTTTCCTTAAGGACAGATCTGATCTTGAAAGTTTTTGGGATTTTGCTCAGCAGAAAGTCTCTAGATCTCCTGGCAAAGTTATGCATCTTTGTATGCCTGATTTTGTGTGTGATATTGCTGTTCATCAACTAGGTTGGGCATAATAAAATGTCTGGGTAACTCTTGTAATATCCACATCTCAGAGCAACAGCTTCAGTTTCCTAACAGAGAGATGAAGGTGAGAAACTGTAGGATCTTACCCAGCTCTCATTAACTAAGAATAGGACAAGTTCCCACTGCATTTAAGAGATGTAATTCACTCTTGTCACTTGTGGTGGCTATTTCACTTATCCTTGTCTATAGGCTTGTTTATTTACTTACAAATTCTCTTTTATTTGTTCTAAAGTGTGTGTCTTGCTTTCCCAGAGAGGGTACATGTTTTGAAATTAAAATGCTTGTAGCTAGTGTTACTCTACAGCAGTGCAGGATCATGAATGATCACACCTTGGTTCTCCAGAGAACAAAGTAGGAGCTGGGAGAAGAGTGTGTCTTTAAAGGATATGATGAATGGGAGAGGAAAAATGGAGAAGATGAGGAATGCATGCAAACAAGCACCCTTGCCTTCATTATAGCTCAGGGCAGAAAACTGTTTTTCAAAGTGAGAGGCTTAAAAACTGAAAAGAATTCTGTCGTTTCCATTGAATACTCAAAGCAGAACTGAGAAATCCTGATGCTATTTTTCATATG
Source organism: Pyrocephalus nanus (assembly GCA_038380795.1). Classification (NCBI taxonomy): domain Eukaryota; kingdom Metazoa; phylum Chordata; class Aves; order Passeriformes; family Tyrannidae; genus Pyrocephalus; species Pyrocephalus nanus. The sequence goes on along the minus strand of CM076261.1, from coordinate 9,174,350 downwards.
ATCCAAGTCTGATATTTTCTAACCACACATGTCTAAAATTAAGCATCTAAATGCATGAATAAATAACAGATTTAAACTGAAGTGGGAAGTACTCATGACTTGCAAGAGTCAGTCCTTTTACAAAGAACATAAATGAAAGATGTTGATACTCAGTGTGTAGAAACAAAAGTAATTCTAAATAGGTCTATATTGGGTCCAAATTTCATCCTTTTTTTTTTTTTTTTTTTTTTTTTTTAAATCCTGTCTTCAGTAATGTGCAGTCCTAGAGGTGAAGATGGTTATGATTATTTTCTTTTTTTTTTTCCTGATTCTTCTTTCATAACTAAGACCTCATTATGTCTGGACACTTGTTTATGCTTTCTAGTCCCTCTGAAACTAAATATCCAGCTCCAGGTGAAAGTGAAAATGCAAACAGTCTTAATGCTTGTTTATGTTTCCTTTTCCTTTTATCTATTCCTTCTGCCTCCATCTACCGTATTGAAGTTTAAAAATCCTTGTATGAGTTCATCTGTCAAGTGTTGTCCTTGTTCCTGTTCCACAGGCCTCACATTTGATCTAAAGTCACTGCTCAGTTCATGAAAAAGCTTGTTGTTTGCTGTGAAAAATAAATAAATACTGAGGCTGTGGTTATAGGATTTTCATTACTTTCTGTGGGTGCATATTGGGAACAGATGTGAATGGGCAGTCAGCCAGGTCTTGTCATCCGAGACATGGCACACGGGCAATTTTTGGTATAAACTCTTCTAAATGTCAAATCATTCTGGCAGCAAAACCAGGTTGACTCATGCTGCAAAATGACTTTTTAAAAAGACTCTTCTCCATTACAAAACTATACTGTTGCTCTGGGTTAATCTCAATAAGCAACTAAGCTCCACTCAGCCACTTGCTCACGCCCCACACCCGCCCAGTGGGGTGAGGGAAGAGGAAATGAGGAGTAAAACCAAGAAAACTCATAGTTCAAGATAGAAATTGTTAAATAAGTAAAGAAGTGGAAGAACAGAAAGAAAAGAAAACAAGTTATACAAAGGGAATCACACACCAACTCGTGTTTTGACTGTTGCCCAGCCAGTTCCCAAACAAATTATAGCTAACCTACCAAAATCCCACTCCTCTCCATTTTATTGCTGAGCATGATGTCATAGGCTGGGGTCAGCTGTCTTGGCTGTGCCCCTTCCCAGTCCCTTGGGTATTCCCAGCCTATTTGCTGGTGGGGCAGTGTGAGAAACAGGGGAGACCTCCACACTCTTCAGAAAGTGCCAAAACATTGGTTCCGATCACAAATTCAAAACATAGCACCCTATTAGGAACTGTGAAGAAAATTATCTCCATACCAGCAAGACCCAGGACAGTTGTTTTATGCATCTCTACAACCTACAAATGTTTCCTTTGCTATTTACCTGAGAAACATGGCATATAGGATCACTTCAGGCCACTGCTCTTTTAATATTTTTTCTAACCTTTACTTATTGTAAAGACTGATACTTTCAATTTTCTACCTCTGCATAAAATTCAATGAGGATTATAAATTTCTTGCTGATTTCCTGAATTTTTTTTTTTGTTCTGAAAAGTGGTCTATGGATACTGAAATAAAAAGATTCACTATATTATACTGTCTAACATCACTAATGAGGGTTCAGAGGTGTCTCTCAGGCAGTGGTGTGTAACCAAGGCCTGATAATGAGTTCCCAGTGAAGATATAATTAATCAAGGCAGGTTGTGTATCTACTAGTGTTTTATGTGCCACCAGAAAGGTAGATGATAGATTAAAAAAATTAAATTTTTTCAAAGGTTCCCCTTTGAAAAATTTTCTATTTTTTTTTTTTTTATGATGTGAGCCCTCATCTTCCTATATGATTGTACTCATAGTGTAAAGAAACTCAGTCCTGAGACCTTTAAGTTTGTTTAAATTTGAGTCCTTTTAAGTAAGGCTTTCAAGAATGCAAATTTAAATTAATCATTAAGCTACTGTGAATCCTTCTGTCAGATCATAAGCCTCCTGCATTAAATTTTCTGGAGTTTCAGGTAACCTAGTTTTATCATCCAAAGGGAAGAGACTGACTCGCCACTTAGTTTGTCCCCATTCAATCACACTTTTCTTTTTAATCATACCTTGTCATTGTTCCTTTGGGTCTCCTTAATAATTGCACTACTCTGTTTCCTTGGTATTACATTGCTTCTTTTCTTAAGCAAGTCACAAAAAGGAAGGTATATTCAGTATTTTCTTCTTTCTTTTTCTACCCTCACCTGTTTCCCATCAAAGTCACAGTTCATGGTTCATGATGTAATTGTCTTTACTGCTCACCACCAGGCCTCAATTTTTTATGCTTTTGTAGAACTAAGCTGTATTTCCTTCTACTACAGCCCTGCCTCGAGGTACATGTTCTTGAACATTTAAACAGAGATATGGCTTCCTCTCTTATTCCTCACATTTGTATGGGACTTAGTCCATCTGCCGTTAATTGCAATGGGGGTTGCATGACTAGAAGTGCTGAAGAAATGCTGAGGTTAATGGCAATCAGGCAATGAGAAGATGCCTCTAGCCAAGCATGACATTATAAACATTCAAGTTCCCCTTAATGTAGCATTGTGAATGAGCAGTAACACGAAACAAACTTCTGTAAGTCAGTGTAGCGACTGGAAAAGCTTAGCAGTTGGCAAACCAGCAGTGTTTGTCTCAGTGCTCCAGTGCCAGGGCACTTGCACACCCAGGCCCCTCCTTTCTCAGACACCATGTAGCCTCCCATCTAATCTCAAGAAACTCACCTCCCTTCAGTGTGGTCTTCTTGGCACCCAGTTCCTGGAGGGATTAGTGGCAGTGCATCTCTTCGGCTAGAAGAGACCTGAACCCCCTGACTTTGCCCTTTGTTGATTGTATATTTTTTTCTTTGCGTTTTTCATGGTAGTCTGCAGCCTGGATGCCAGCCAAATTTGTACTTCAAATAAAAAGTTGACTTAAAAGTGCAGCCTGCCATAAATGCTATGGAGGTTTTCGGGAAATGACAAAGAAAAATAAATGCAAGGACCTACTGCATTACCTAATACACAGCACATACCTATTTGTATGCAGTTTTATATGGAAGAAGAGATAACTTACAGCTTATAAAGCATTTTGCCTTCAAATTAGATAAGAAAGAGGCGTGAACTTGCTGTTTGAGAAAAATAATTTCTTTAAAAGTACAGTTCATTAATTAATAACAATTAAATGCCACTGTGATGTAGGCTTGTAGACCAAATGAAACCTTGATGACCAACTAAAGGAAATTTTATATTGCTTATGGTGAAGCAATAGTTTGTTCTGTGTGTTGATAACAGTCTGATGTTGCTGCCAAGGTTTATATTAGGATATTTATTTTTGTCATACAAATGAAATAGGTGATAACATGAGTGATAAACTTTGGCAGTAGAAACAAAGCATTTGTAGCAGAGCAAAACATTCATCTGACAGGACCAGAGGCGGTGGGCACATGGTGAAACACAGGAGGTTCCCTCTGAATGTCAGGAAACACTTTTTTAACTGTGAGGGTGATTTTAACAGTGAGGGTGACCAAGCACTGGCACAGGTTGCCCAGGGAGGTTGTGGCACCTTTGCGACTCTGTCCTTGAAGATATTCACAAGCCTTCTAGACATGGCCTGGGGACACCAGCAGAGTGGCCCTACTCGAGCAGGGGAGCTGGACAACGTGACCTCCAGAGGTCCCAACCTCAGCCATTCTGTGGTCCTGTGTTAAGGAATATGTAGCAGCAGCACAGTCTGCTGAGTTCATATAGTCCTAGTGAGGTCTATTGATGCATTCATTCTTTTTGCAATATTTTCTGATTAATAAAGAGTTATTTAATCTATTAATTGAGCAAATGCTAATTTAATTCTCTAAAAGAGATGAACCTACATTGGTTTCATGTATCTATTTCTAAAAACATTTTCTTCTTTGGAAGCCTATTCAGCTTTTCATATATCTAACTATATGATGGTTAAAAGAAAAAACACTTGAAAGACTAAAATTTAACACAGAAGGGCACTGAGAAATTCAGTTTATTGTTTTGTAGATTAGGTGTAGCACTGGAATTTGGATCTCTCTTTTATTAGCTTTGTCATGGTAACATACAATTACATTTACTTCTATCATAGTAGTACCTTACAATACTTGACCCTTCACTTGACCTGTGTTTGTTGTGCATTATTATGACCTTTTGTGAGTGTCACAGGTCAAGGAGAGTTTGTCTTCTCTCCTGAAGTGGAAAGCACAAGAACTGCTGAGGCAGGTGACATGGATATTTTGTGTCTGAATTTGTATTTTTTTGCTTCGGTAGTTTTTGTCTACACCTCAACAGACATTGCAGGCACTGGGCAGGATACTGTGGAGAAATACTGGAAGAGTAAGCACACCCTTATAAAATCACTGATGTTGTCTGGTTGCTGTGCTTCCACTACCTGTTTTGCGAGCAGATGGCTGAGTGCAATGGATCAGTTATCCTTTGTGGAAGGGGCCAACATGGATGGTAAACAGCAGACTTTCTTTGCTGCGGTATTAGCTTTCATTGCTGTATTCATGAAAATGATCAGTTTCAGTTCTGTCAGAATAGGGCATTAAAACGTAGTTAGTATGGATTTTGGGGCACAGGTGAGACAGTTTGTGAGGCAGCCACTGAGTAGTGGTCAGGGAAAAAACTAGATTCAAAGGGGAATAGGAAATGCTGTTTATAAATAGGGAGCCAAGAAAGTTCACGCAAGCTTCCTATTCTCAATTCTTCCTATTTCTCCAAAGGCTGTTTAAGGGAAGAAGCCCAATCTGGATGCTTTAAGTCAGCTTTTGGAAGAGCTGCTCTTTGCCAATGGGAGAAATCCAGAGAAAGCAGCACCCTGTGCCATTACACCGTTAGTTGTAGTGTAGCACGTGACACCAATGTCCTTTACATTTAGTGTTTGTATTTCCTATAGGACATATCATTATTTCATTTCATCAATCCTTTTCCCTGAAGGATTAATTTGAATGTGGATAATAATATTGTCATTTTCATCGGGCAACAGAGATCCTGGATTTTGGATCAAAAACTACTATTTTGTCATGTCCCACATGGGCATAAGAAAAAAGTATTCTAGTATTTTTCACTGATTTTGTAGAAATGTTAAATCAGGGTTTGAGTATTCCTCACTCAAATACCTAACAGTCCTGACAGGGTATTTTGAGTCTCTGGGCAGGAAAAAATGTCATAAATGAGTTAGAGGATAAATTGTCATACCTGTCAGTAATCTTTTTGTTCATTTGCATTGGGCTAGAGTGGTTTCTAACATAATCTAATTGCCAAATTCCCTCTCACTTTGGTGTACTGACTCTGCCCTGGTGCAGGTTGCTTAATCCAAACTTCATGATCACTGACTCTTTAAACTCCTGTCAGCAGTCTAGTCATCTGCTAATAAAGGATCTAGAGTTTCAATTGCAACAAATGTAAGGTATTTTCATTTTTTAGGTACTTGCAAATCCCTTTACAACTCAATGTGTACAGTGGATTCCCTTCAGTCTGTCTGTGGATGAAAAAATGCTCGAACTTGTGAGACCACCTAGAATAGAAAATGGCTGTTTCAGCTGGTCGTCACATATGCAAAGTAAACACACTCAGTGAGGCAGATTCCTTCATAAAATGTAAGAGTTATCAGGCTCTGCCCAGACACCAGCCAGACTAGACCAAAGTTTTAAGCAATACTTCTTTTATCGTTCTTTAGGGTAAAGTATTTCAGCAGGTTTGTGCCCCAAGCCAAAAGAGATTTTGTAGGGTAGTCCCACCTGCTATTCACTGGGAAAACTTATTTTTAAACTGTTTCCATGAAGTATGCCTGGTATGGGATCAGACTTTACAAGCTGAATGAGGGTTCTGCTGGATACATATGCAGTACAGTGCCTCAGTGTATGCACCGGAAAAGGTTCAATGCTGGACTCTCTCCCTCCACACCTCATTTTTAAACTGTTAACTATAAGCTCTCATGGTAGCGACACTACATCTGTACCTCAGGGGCCACTTTCAGGTGCCAGTAACCTCCTAAAAAGTACCCTTTGTGTACATTCCTCATACAGAAGTTCTCAGGCCAGAAGTGAAAATGTCTTTGAAGGTTCTTGATATTGTTCTTCTAGATTGCCTGCACTATGAAAGTGTTAAAATACCACGGAGTCATTTTATAGAAAGTAAAATCCTTCTTTTTGAGATCACATGCCTTAACAGTGATGTTTTAAGTATTTCCAACTTTTCTCTGTTTTATTTGTCAATAGAGATAGATGGTCTTTTACTTGACAAATTGATATATTTTAAAAATCAATTACAATACAGCATGTGATCATTTACAGAGAATAGGCTTGCTAAACTCTGAACTGAATCAGAAAAGAGCTGTGAAAGCACTTCTATTTTTGTTCTTGGAAAAAGAGTCATTTACAGAGAGTTGCACAAAGGTTTCACCAATGGTGTTGGAAGAGTAAATGTTTCTACTATCTAGACATTTGAAATCTTCACAATAAGATGATGGACTGAAAACCCAAAATGCCTAAAGTGATCTTAAATTTTTGCATTTGGTAACATAATTTTCACTATTTTTTCAGCTGCAGCGCTGTACTATTTTGCAGAAAATATCTTTCTACTATAAACAACGCATTTTGCACAATAGTCAGAAATCTCCCCTGTATTTCTGTTTATTTTACACTCCTTTTTTGGCTTTGATTTTCAGAGTTTGCTCCATCACACTGTTTACTAAATGTATCATGCTTGTATGTTTCCTACTGGGAAAAAAATCTGCTAAGCAAAGAATTATGTGAAATAATCCCTAGAACGGCAACATCAATTGTATAGGGTTCGTTTGTACTTTATAGAAAACAGCATACACTTTCTTTTGTTTTACAAGTTTATTAAGAAGTTTATATTGGAGTTATTAATTCTATAGCCTGGATCTAAAGCAAGCTATGAAGTGAATGGTGTGGTTTATGTTTTCAAGTTTATTGCTTTATGCTTTTAATATCTTCTTCATTTTTATTAATGAGAGCTTCTACTTAATGCTATGGGGCTCTGAAATCTGTCTTAATGTAATATGACTTACAGAAAAAATTTTTTTTTGTTTAAAAGTCATAAGACATTTTCAGTCCAGTATGCCCTCCTGTATGCATCACAGTCAGTTTTTTTGGCATACCTTCATAATGTGGCTGCAAGTAGGTATTTTCTGTTTGCAAAACCACAAATTTCTTCTGGAGTTGCTCTTTTTTAGTATTTTGAAAGTTATTGTAAGGTCTAAGACTTCACAGTTATATCATACTGCTGAAAGAATGGTATTATTCAAGTGCTGAACCTGTAGCTTATATTCAAGTGCTGAACCTGTAGTTTATATTCTTACAGTCTGAAAACCTCCTCTCATTCCAGGCAAAACATGGATGTGGCATCACAGCCGTTCAAACTTGGGTGGCCCTTAGGATTTCAGATTGTATTGTTTGGGCAAGTGCTGAAAGTACTGGGGCATATTCCAGAGGGCTCTGTGGCATAAAATCCTAAGTGTTAGAAAAATGTAATGGAAAATTGTAATGTAATAAGGTGCTCATATGTATATCTGGAGTTCTGCATGTATACATCTGGAACTCTGCTCTCTGGAATAAACACAGCTGCATTTATTTGAATGTGTGAAACAGATTTATATACCCAGGAGAATAAATCTTGTATTTCACACTCAAATACACTAAAGTACAAAATTTTAGTTGGCTGTGCATCACTTTTGTTGTGAACTTCTTCTTTTTTTCTTTTTTTTTTAATTTTTAAGAATTGCTTCAAAATTTGTCCTCTGATTTCAAGTTCAGAATTTAACAAATCAAAATCCAGGTAATTTGGCTATATATCTTTCTGTTTTTTCTAGGCCACGGTGAATAGCAATGTCTTTACAAAATACCAGAGACTTATTCATATGTGTAACCACTGCTGCGCACGTGAGGGAAAATACTGCAGTGGTAAAGATCAGCCTGAGATCTAAATTTAAATAAACAAAATGTTGACAATTTTCGTCTTTTATGATCAGAACTTAGTTGCAGGTGTTATACCTGCTGCTGTTCCCCCTTACTCAACCTACAACTGTATTTTGAAGTATAAGCATTTATCTGTTTAGTGTTACTTTGAAAGAACAGTGCAGTGGGGGGATTAGTTCTGCATTAGAAGTGAGTATTAGATGATGTATCTGAGTTTTATCTGCACTTCCTTCCACTCAGAGCTCTTTGTTCTGAGGTCAGCCAGGAAGGCAAAGGATGAATGCCCCTCTTTCCTCCCAGACAGAAACATGGAGACAGGATGAGTATCCCCACAGGGACCAAGCACAGATGTGTTTTCTGTCAGTGCAGAAGAAGCTGTAGAGGTGACAGTAGTTCCATCAAGAGCTACTTAAAAAGAAGTAGTTCCTGTTAAAACTCTTCAATATTTCTTTTAACAAGGTACATGAAGAGGAGATACAAAGAAAGACAACAGAGAACTTAATCTAGACATTTATTTTTTGGGAGACAGCCAGCCTGAATCACATTTCCTAAATGTGGCTGTGGATCCACAATGAAAGACAAATAAACCAACACTATCCTTTAAATAGATTAACACTTCCTAGGCAAAACCCAGTGCTGTGTCTTGCCTGAAAAAAGACATTCATGTCTTAGAAGGCCAATGTCTTGTGTAGTGGATATAATGGTCTTTATTCCAAGACCTCTTCCTTTCCTTTCTTGGACAATTAATCTACAGTGTGACAGCCCATGCACTGGAAGGCGACTTTCCGCTCCACTGATGCTGTTTTCTCACAGCATTGGGAAATCCCATTGTATGTGCCAGCTCTCCCCTGTTTCACTTGCTTTTGGGCAGCCCCTAAGATACTGCTCCACAGCCTCTGCTACATTAGAGCAAACCTTTCTCAGTGACTCTGTTATACAACACATAATTTTTAAGTTACTCTTGCTTCAGGCTGTCCAAAAGACTCTCCAAAAGGCATGCCAGTTGCCTCTAATATTGCCCATCAAAAGCGGCATCAGACACCTTTGTTGCAGACCCAGGAGACTGGTTAGCCCCCTCACTTTATGTAAGCCTGCAGACATTCAGCTCTCACAGGCTCAGGTGGTTAGAGGATACAACTACTGTTGACTCCACGTAGTCACTGCAGTTATGAAGTGGTGAACCCAAGCCATACCTAGGCTGACTTGCTCTCTTTGAGATCAGTCAGTGAGATATCGAGGTCAGACAATAATCCCAAGAGCTCCTAATTCTTGCACACATTCACATGATTTCAGCTTCACCAGAAAATCGCATATTTAGGTATTAATTTTAGCAGAAGGAATCCATCTTAAGGCTTCTCTGGAGAAAATTTTATAGGAAAATGGAAATGCAGGATGGTGCCCAACACTAGCAGAGGTGCTCTGCTCAGGCCTAGCAAATGAAAGGCCCAGGTAATTAACTGTTACAACTACTCTAGTCCACAGTGAACAGATGAACATATACTTTGGTATAAGGAATCAGAATTTGTTATGAACTGAACTGCAAAGAACTGAAGAACTCCAGCCCAGAACTGATGTTTCTAAGTAGTGATACAAATGCTTTTCTCAAAGGTAGTCTGCTTAATCCAAGAGAAGGGAAAGAACTGGAAAAAATATATTGCTATGAGGTTTGCACTTTATTAAAAATTATGTATATAACCTTAGTAGTTTGACTCTTTATCTCAGGTCCTGTTTCTTTCTCACATTAAAAGAAATGTGCTTATCTGTATAACATAATAAGGAGGAGAGATACTGATAGTTCTGAATTAAGGAGAGAGACCATTCACAGAAAGAAGAAAGGTGGAGTTTTTGGCTTTAAAGAACATAATGTTTTCTCTCGGACAGGCTGTCCTCCTATAAAGCTAGTATTAGCTCTCTGGGACTTATTAGAAGCACTCAGGTGCCATAAGTGCCCTTAGGTCTGAGTTATTAGGGAGGAGATTCTGCAGCAGAGCATAGGGAACCAGTGAGCCATGTGTTTAGTGGATCATGACTAATTTTAGGGAAAAAAAAAAAAAGTCAGATGTTCCAAATACTTACTTGTTGCAACTACTGGATGACCAAACTGGTATTCCACAGTCCATGGAGAAGAAATTCCTTCATCTGTTAGGGAGTGTCTGTAACTTACCCAGTCTAATTTTTTTCTGATCCAAACTTTTTTATGCAAGTGGAATATGAATGCTTCCTTTCTGTACTTGTCAGAGCAAAGCACTTTGCCTTTTCAGACTTCTCTTTCAGAGAAATAGTTTGCTAGCTGTTGAGATGATGATTCCTAGTTTTTTAGGTTGACCAGACTCTTACAGACCAGCTTACAAATGACTGTAGCAAAATCGTTCAAGACATTCCTTATATTCATTTACTCTTTGTTTTCATGCTGAAGTAGAGACTTTTTTGAGAAGTCTCTGGGTTGTTCTGCTGCCTGTGAACTATAGTCCATGCTGGTGGAGTTCTGAAGCTACTCAGTAATCAAAATCACATCTGCCAATCTATTTTTCCTGTCCTTATGATACATATTATCATGGCATTTGAGGATATCTAATTATAGATTTTGAGCAGAATGTCTAATATAAACCAAGTGAAAATATGTTTTCATTAAAATCTCTAGAAACCATTGTTGACTAGATCTGGAATTAATTATTTGAGCACAACTTTTTTTTTCCAAATCATTTTCTTCCTTCCCCATCAGGGATACCTAGAGCATCAGAAACTGTTCTGTACAGCTTGATTTAGAAACAAAGTTTACTTTTTTGTGTGCTTGCATTTCTCTTGGGCTTCCTATTTCAGGAAGTACTGGCAAATAGGTAGTTGTCTGGAAAGCTTGCACTTCATATTACTTTATTCTACCCTGTTTCTGTTAGTTTCAGCTGTGTACTCAAAATATAGTCTGGTGGTTTTAACAACAAGAAAGAAATCTATTAACTATATCTGTACTGGTCATGTTTATGTTCCAGTTGTAAATGATGCCAACTGAGCCAAAATCCTTGCATTTAGAGCAGCCTTTTACTTTGTACATACACCAGAAAGATAAAATAGTCTCTCTCCTTCCCATTAGCAAAAGGCCAATATATTTTTTTGCTTCCTTGGTTGTGTTCTTCTGTGGCCCACAGTCTGGGAAACTATAGATTAGCCGCAGCTTTTTTCCACTCAGTGGGTAAGATCTATGACTGATGTAAATCATATCAGTGCATTTTCATTCCTGAATATCTGACCCATTGTGTGGTGCTCAGGAAAAAAAAAAATCTTCTAGGAGGATTTAGGTCAGTCTTCTTAGCTAGAAATACGGGAAATGTTGCAGAAAGATAAATCTTGTCAGCTTGTATGCTATCATAGAATGATTTGCATTAAAAGGGACCTTAATGACCAACTAGTTCCACTCCCCCGCCATGGGCTAGAACACTTTCCACTCGACCAGGTTGCTCAGGGCCCCATCCAACCTGGTGTTGAACACTTCAGGGATGGGACATCCACAGCTTCTCTGGGCAGCCTATTCCAGTGCTTTACCACTCTCGTAGTGAAGAATTTCTTCCTTGCATCAAATGTAAATCTATGCTTTTTCAGTTTAAAGCCATTCCCCCTTGTCCTAGCACTACAGGCCCATGTAAAAAGTCCTTTTCCATCTCTCTTTCAGGCCCTCTTAGGTATGGAAGGCTGCTACAAGGTCCTGGTATGGACTCCTGAAGGACACCATAAGTCACTGTTGTCCACTGAAACAGCAAACCACTGACTGCAACTCTTTGAACGTAACCAATGCTAGTTGTAAAGCCACTTCAAATGAAGACATCTTGTATCCTCTCTAGTTACAGGACTTACAGGACTCACAAAACCTGTGTTAAGGTAGTAGAGAAAATTATTTTCAGCATGATGGACAGACAAATGTAGTGTAATTGTTGAGAAGCTATTCTCTTTTACTGTGCTCATTAAGAGCAAGGGTAGGTCTTAATTACTTGGTTCTTTTGCGGGCTGGAAAGGTTGAGAGGTCAAACCACTCTTTTTCCAGTGCCTTTTCAGTTCTTTCCACCTGAGGAAGCAGAGGAATGTACAATGCTGTGAGTCCCCAGGGTGTAAAATGCATCGGCACTGAACGAAGGCTGGATAGGTTGGCTATGTGTATGGAAGTAAGCACTTAGCAACTTCTCAGGGGATAGTAGAAAGCATTCCAGTGCATCAGACAGCTTCGCACAAGTGTGTATGATGTCCCCCTAAGCTCTTTTTACTATGGTATAACTCCATATGGAAAATAAACACCACAGATTTTAGAGTACCTGAAAGCCACCAAATCATTTTAACTAGGGCCTCTCTTTATAATAGGCTAAATGGTTTCCTGATAAATCTCAGTTTCTTGGTCTGTAGGTAGCACCATCTACCAATGTATCTCTAAAATGTTGTTTCCTAAATACTAGGAGTATCTATTTTTGGCTTTATTACAAGATTATCATGTATCATAAAGCTAACTCTGGCATTTGGTAACACTTCACATTTAGTGCCACTTCACATTTAGTGACAAAACATGATGAAAGATACTGAAAAAAATCACCTGTTGAAATTCTACATTTGTTTTGACAGGTGTCTTTTTGTCTTAGAAGCTATATAGGAATGTCAAGGCAATGCCCTTTGCTAGTTCTCATGCACTCTGAATAGCTTTTAAGTTCTGCAAGGTATTTAATGATAACATGTTCTCCAGAAGACTTAAAAATAGGCCTTTTAAAATTTGAACTTGGTCTCTCTTACTGATCCTATCTTGAAAACCAGGACAAATATTAGAATTTCATTAGACTGATGAATTAGGTGAAGATTACAGTGTTTTGGTTGCAATAGTTTGCAACATACCTTGATTATTTGCTTTCACTGAAAAATATAATTTGTTAGAATGGATTTTTTTCTAATGTTTAAACTGACCTAGTACATATTTTTTTGTGTTGGTTGTGTTAAAGACCAAAAACCACAGGTATTCAAGTCATGCTGTCATACAAAGCACTGCAACTTGGGTAATTTTTTTCACTCTTTTACTTTTTTAGTACTAAAGGCAGTTTTTATTACAGAATAAGCAATATTCCTCAAGTGCATTTCTTAGACACATCAAGAAAATAGTAGGTTTTTTTAAAAAAAAGTTTTAATTTGCTTTGCATCATTCCTACAAACTGTTTAATTTGAAGCAACAGAAGCAAGTGTATTTTGTATTTATGCATGTACTAGGAAAGCAGGTGTTCTGATCTGACTGCTGAGTATTTTAGAATAAGTAACAATTGTCCAACCTCCTACTACAAAAATGCTTCAAACTTTGTTCTTTGTATAAAAATAATATCACAAACTCGATTCTCTCAAAGTATAGTTTTAAATTTATAACATGTGTGGATAAAAAAGACTCTTTTTATCAACAAGCTTTGTTTTCCAAAAGTAGCTAGCTCTTTATTGTTAATAAATAATACAAAAATATAATATGCATCAATAATAAATACTATAAAAATATACATATACAGTATGGCCTCTTTTATCCAAAACATGCTGTTGTTTTGCCTCAAAAGCAACTTCTGCCTTGAGTGAGTTCTCAAAAGAAAATAAATGAGCTTTTTACCACAGCCTTATTCATTAACTTTTTAAGTGTCTGAACTTGGTGTGAGTGGAAGACTCTGATGGACTTGAGTAATGAGGAGAATAAAAAAAGAAGTGAACAGGAGAATAAGCTAACAGACTCAACCATGAGTATCTTAGGCAAGAAAAGTCACTTTACCGTATGATTAATTTTAGGTATATGTGTTTACATAATATGTGAAATGGGTCAGGGAACTTTCACTGTGAACTTAATAGTCTGACATAAACCAGAGAACATGTCTCTGAGCTAAAGGTACAAGAATTTTCTATGGGAATCAAGCATACACAACTGAAGGGAAGCTGATGGCAGTGGCAGTGAAGTGCCTGTAGATATAGAAATTTTGCTGTTGATAAAATGTATGACAATTTTGAATGCCCTTCCTGTCCTCTTTCAATCACATGGAGAGTGAAATTCATTCACAGGGCCTGGCTGGAGGAACTCTATAAATAAAGGAGCTTTTTCTATGTTTTTATTTGAAGAAAATAATACTGGACAGTGTGCATTACAGCAAAATTTCACATAGCTTTACAGCTCCAGGGCTTTAAAGTACTTTAATATCCACAGACTATTTTTAAAGACTACTTCTTAGAACTGTGTTTGCAGTGCTAACTAGTGTAAGTTTCTCCTTGCAACATAGTTTAACAAAACCTGTTATACTCACTCTTCATTCTGTGCTATGGGGCACATAATGACAAGTTTCGGCCTCTTGAAACTGAGAAGCTTCAAATCTGTATTAAGGAAATGAGGTGTAAATCTGTTAATTACTGTAATTACTATAAATTACATTTTCATCAAAAAGGATTAACAGTTTTTTCAGATCTCATTTAGTTTTAGGGGTGCCAGGCAGTGGAAAATTCAGAGTGCTCCGAACAATGACCATAGCTCCAGATGAGAGGGAGGCAAGGTAGGAAGAAGAAGGAGAGGGGTTGCTATTTCAGCTAAAAAGCTATGTTCTTTAACTGACTTACCCAAAGACATTCTAAAAATCAGCAGAAGATCTAGAAATAGAATTAAATTATGTTGCCTCCCAGTCTTAATATTGCCCTTACTTATTCCAGTTACAGTAAATCTTTTGTTTGGAAATATGTAAATGTTTGTGTTCATACAATGGATTAATTTTGCTTTTGCAAAGTTATTCCTGTTCTATTTCTTATTTTAATGTAGGCAATTTGGATCACATTTTGTTCATATCATAATCGCTCATACTGTGGTGAAATTTTGAATAGGACTAGAATAAATTATATTTTATAAGTGTGTACATTTTTGTAACACAGATTGTGAGATAAGTAGGCAATAACTACTCTGCCCTGGCTGTTCCTCTGTTTAAAATTATGAAATAAAAATATCAGTCATTTTCTATCCCATCCCCTTTTCCTTTTTTTATCCCACTGAACCTGTTTTACTTATTAACATTTGCAATAGGCAGATATTTCAAAAGGAAACTGGTAGCTATTATACACTGGCTAATAACTCAAAAAAACTTTGAGAGCAACAAATTAACAGGAATCTGTGAACCCACCACAGAAAATGAACAATTAGTGAAAGCTAGTGGACTCAGTTAACTAACAGAATTGAATCTGGGGGAAAGCAACTAGTTTAACACACCCACCCGCTGGAAGAGCTCAGCTGAGGTAGAAGGGTGACTAGAAAAAACACGTGAAGGTCAACAATCTAGGTCCAACAGGATTAAAACCAGGACTATTTATTACTCTCCTTAAAAAAAACCAAGAAATTTGAAAGGAGAAGAAAGTCATGTCCACAAAAAGTTCAAGCTGAGTATTTTTCTGACCCCATGGAGAAGGCTGCTGGGGAGAAATCCTTGGTCATGGGACACTGAAAGAAGAAATATCTTGGAAGAGAGGCTCAGATGTCACACTGCGAAACAATGCTTAGCATGGTAGTGTTTTAGACTGTGTGGTTTGGCCTCTGATGAACAATTCTTGCTGTTAAATGTGAAGTGCTAAATGAGTTGTGCTCAGGGCACTGGGATGAAATTGACATTCATACTTGTTCGTATCAACCCTCTGCTGTCCCACTGTTAACCCAAGGAACTGTTCCACTGGGGCAGCTGTTATGGACATGCTTTGTGTTGCACCTCTAGCCACTCTAGACTAATGGTAGATCTAACAAGAGTAATAAGTTAAGAGTGCAAGTCAGGCTGTGGGTAATGGTATAGGGCTAGGACGAGACTTATTTTGGAGGACGGTCTTATGATACTATGCCCTGTGGAATTTATTGCTTCTTAGTCTCAAACATCTGGCACTGGTCATAGCTGGAGGGCAGTACTGGAGCAGGCTATTGATTTGCTCCAGTTTAGTGATTCTGTAGTCCTACTGAGAATAAGCTGATGCACTATGAGGGACTTACTGTAATGTTGCTTTTATATTATTCCTAACTTCATAACAGTATTCCATTGTACTTAAAACACTGATCTTTTTAGTACCTCTGTTCAAATGAAGCCCAACTAAAAATACACAGAGGCACAACAGCATTATGAACAGAGCTTGTTATACGTTAGGGAGTTCAGTCAGATTCTTAAATTCTTAAACTGCATTGATCGACTTTATGGCATGTATTCACTGTCTGTACTCTTGAAAACTAACTCTATCCAGAAAGGAAGTTCTGTATAGTGATAGGAATTTTTCAGTACTGCAGCATAATCAACACTCTTTCTACTGCAATACCTTTCTCACTTCCCAAAGCAGATTTTTCTTTTCAAGTGATGCAACCTTTTCTCAGTGGCTATGCACCCATCTCTCTTCTACTCATGGCCCAATTGCCTGCGGTTCCTGGTGCTGCTTTCACATTGATTGTCATGAACCTCATCTAACCTCAATTCTCCAGGTTTATTTCAGTCTTAGCTGTCATGTCAAAACTCAGGAATTGTCGTGGAGGTCTTGTGCAAATTGAAAACTGGGGGTAAAGGAGCATATTTAACTTCTAAAAAGGTATTTAGAGTAGAGAATATCCTCCTTAGTAGCTGTAAGTTCCTGTATTCACCTGTTGGTTGGATCTTAAGGCCTCCTAGTGTGTTCCACACGGGCTTGGGGAGTTTAGGGGCATTGAGGTAAGAGACAGTGCAGGTTTCTTTCTGGATCTCAATAAGAAAGTCTGAACAAAAAGGGTATTAGTAACTGCTTTAATGAGAAAGAATAAGAGTGTGCATATAGACAGCAAATTAATCTTAGATTCCTTCAGACCCTGGGGATTCCCCATTTGTGCAGCATCAGTTGGAGTCCAGATGGATTTTCCCCTGGTTTGCTGCACAGAGAACATCCAAACCTACCTGTGTAGAGTACCTCTCTCTTTTGGTCCCTCAAGGTAATATATAATTTCCTTACAAGAAAACAGCCGTATTGCTAAAGGATGTTCTCATGAGAACTTGCCCTGGTAGTGTAATTGCTGGTATTGAGTGGGAGCTATCTGCAGGCTCCTCTGTTGCTAAGTGAGTGAGTTTATCCTGCAGCTAAGGAATTTGTGCAGCACTGCACAGACCCACCCCCCCCCCCAGGTTAACTGTTCTGTGTGTTGCTGCTTCCTGAAAGTGGAACAGTTTCTCCATCAGGACCAAAACAAAGACCTAGAGTGAGAATCAAAGAAAGAGATATTGAATCATGAATTCTGTTTTGTGTTTTTTGGTTTTTTTTTTTTTTTTCTTTTGTTGTTCAGTTGCTCTGAACAACACTGTGACTGACAACTTCCACATGAGTAAATTGTCAGTGACAGCTTGTGAGATGTAACTGGCAGGTGAGAGCACTGATGCCCAGTCCTTCAGAGGCCTAGAACCTCAACTGACTTTCCTGTCTCTGCGCTGCAATGCCATCTCTACAATTCATGAGTATCCCATACTTCCTTCTATTGATAACACCGCAGGGGTATTTCTGTCTGTTGGTCCCCTTTTTTTTCCCCCAGTATTTCATTTGCTGATGCTTCAGGACACTCTGAACAGATTCTTACTTTGAATTCAGTGTTAAAATTTCTATAGAAACTTGTAATGCCTGTAGCTGCCAAAAGTATGAAATGGGTCGAGAGATAGTGCACAGACACCTAAGATGTATTTGTCTCTCCTGCTGCCCTATGCCTAAGTTCTGATGGAGGCACCATTTAACCTGTTTGCTAAAAACAAGCAGGGAGAAAGATGGCTCAAACTGGGAGCTCTCACTGTACCTGGAAGAGTAACCAAGAAGGAGTAATGTTACTTGTAAATGAACGCAGAACATGAGGTTACTTTGTCTGAGACTAATCTTTGAGATTGCTCATTTCCTTAGTTCGCAAAAGCATAGTGTGGCAGAAAGGGCCTCACTTTATCGGTAAATGAAGAAAGGGTGATCTGAGATCATTTTAGATAAATTGAGTTTGCTTATTTTCACTAACTCAGATAAGTTGAGGACTATTAAAGTATCATGCTGCCTGGCAAAGATTGCACATTCTTATATTATTGAGGAGACAATCATGACTCCATCTTGTGAGTTTACTGAAAATGCCTTTAAATAGCAAATATGTCTGTGTTTAACGTGGTTTTGCATTGTTAGACTTGACATACAAACAATGAAATGAGACGAGTGTTAAATATAACTCTGTGCTTGGAATGCCACGCTTATGCAAGAAACCACACCAAACTGTGAGGGAAAGAAGGGGAAAAAAGTCACAAGTATTAGTGGGAAACAAATGTGCTTTGGGGTTGCCAGGCAAAGCATACAGAGGTAATAAAACAAAAGGGATTTTGGAAGAGGACAAAAGGCAGAACTGCAACTGGGAGTCTATTCTCTTGTTTCGCTCACCTCTCATTTTAGGTGTAGAACAAAGTAACATTCACATCTGAAATGCTTCACAGATGTTCTGCTGGTGGAATGGGATGGGCATGAGTCAAGATCAAAGTCCACATCCTGTTTATACTTTGACTGCTGTTTGTTTTAAAGGCTTTCTGTGGGCTTTAAAACAAGAACAAGAATCAAATCCAAGTTGAGTTGTTGCTAAAATTTTTGTATCAGCGTAATAACGTTTAATTGGGAATGGAAGTGCCCTAAATGTGATGGTTTCAGTATAGCATGTAAAACGCATCACAAATACTTATCTACCTACTGGGGATTTTAAGAAGATCACTTTCTATCCTTCCCTCTGCTGTGTACTTAGAAGTTGTAGCTTTTTATAGCAAGTATGGTGATAATCTAGGTTTTGTCTTCCTAAATTCACCTCTGCTATTAAGGTCCTTCAAAGCAGAGGCAGCTCTTGACTGGGAACACTGTCCATAGAATAGCTCTCAGTGAGTCTTTCCCCAGCTGTTCCCAAAGTTGCAGAGCTGCACAAGGCTTAGGATGATAAGTGATGCATGGAGGAAGGTTACATAGTCCCAGCTCTCCTGGATTTTGCCCATGAGACAAATGGTGATAGTTCTGTGTTTCAGGCTTCCATTTTAAAAGGATCTTGAACTAAAATGTGCCTGCATTACAGAGTCCTCACGCATTTGTATATGGGCACAGAAGCCCCATTCAGTGGGGCTTTCACAGGCTATGTGCAACCCATCACTCAGCAGCTCAGGCTCGGTGTGAAAAGGGGCCCATGTGGGAGAAAGACGCAAGGTAATAGGCATTTATCCTGTTTTTCACTGCATAAACAGCTAGCATTCTTGTCTCATTAGTATCATCTTGACAATGAATAACTTACCATTCTGGCTTTAAAGGTATTTTCATCAAATTTCTATAGTTTTATATTTCTGCAGAGAGGAACATGTCTACTGTAAAGTTTCTGAGAAGATATCCACCGTCTGCGAAGCATTATTCTTCCACTGCTTTTAACTGTGTATTTAGCAGCATTTAATTGGTAGAAAACAATTTCTCTGATTGCACTTAACAATAATGAAACACTTACTGGAGTCCCTCTAATAACATTTTAAAAAGGGAAGAAACCACTGCCCACACATATTCTAATCAGAAGCCTCTGCTGAGTTTAATTAAATCGCATAAATAAGAGTCCTATTTTTCTTACCCTGCTTAACCTCCCCATCTTTAAGTACCACAAGAAAACCTCAATTTTAAAGAATCTCTTGCAAGTTAATAAACCCTGGCTGCCATGACTGGAGTTGAGAAAAGTGTCAGGGACTTTCAGAGAAACTGTCTGGCAGTAAATTATTTCCCTTAGGTTGAAGTGGCTGCATAAGACTGCATGGTGAACTCATTTGGCTGCAGTCAACGAATGGTACCAAAAGCAACCACAAATAATAATGAGGGTGAAGGTTGTTCTGTTTTTTTATTCCATTCCATTTGTTTTGCATTATGCCATTAGTTCTGGCAGAGAGGGATGTTGTACTCCTTCTGTCCCCCACAACAGAAGGGGTACGGAGAAATTCATGCCATTGCATATGGTTGGTGGGAATCTGTTTATTTTGTTCTCTTCTGTGCTTCTGTAATGTTGGGAGAGAAATAATAAGGAATTCAATTTCTTTGAGTGGTATGTATTAGAGAAAAGGTGAAATGACATGAGGTTTTAATGGTTTCTAGAAAGCAGCTGCTATGTAGAGCAGGAAAAAAAATGGTTAAAGACACCTCCCAGATACAAAGCACTACTCCAGAGCTTCACTTTTGTGCCTTTGCGGACCTGCAATATATTGTATTCCAGAAAAAGGGGCACAGCTAGATCCTTGTTCATAGTGATCGAGTCTTCTGGTTAAGGCCTATCTTTTCTGGAAAAATTTAGAGATCTTTCCCTCTATGAAATCAATGGCCATGCACTGATGGTATTAGGGAGAGAAATTTTGTCACTGGCCTTCATATTTTTCTTTTTCCATTACTAATCCTGTTTTCTACTCATGAGTTTATCTTTCTGAGTCAAGTCATAATGTGTGCAGCTCTGTTAATAAAGTAATGTTGAAAACAGACTTTACCATGTAAGATATGTAAAGAACACAGAGTTGACAGCTATGCTTATCTGCCTGCTTGCTTTGAACTTGTCAGCTATTTGAAACATAATCATTTAGATTTGAAAGAGACACAACTTTTGTATGCAGTTTTCAAGAAACTTCACTTGTGTCAAAACTTGAAGTGCTAGAGTTTGATTCTGAACCTAAAAGAGGATTCTCGCTGGTGCCTAATGGCATTACCCAAATGAGAATGTGTCAGAGGGGACAGCTATTTATGTGATTATAACTATTCATTTTAGAAGTTTTTGATTCTCTGGCAACAGGCAAAACCAATCATCTATTTCTTTCTGTGCAGTTATATAAACACGGAAAGTCTTCATCCTTTGTGAGAAGAGTGATGTAATGAAAATACCCATCCATGGTATTAATGCTTAGCAGCTGTGATCTTTTTGTGCATAAATAAAGGTTCATGTGCCCATCCTTGATATTTTTGATACCTGGTTCTTTCAACAACACTGTATCACTGGAGTCTATTTAAGAAACACAGTTGCTGCCCAGTCAACAAGACATTATGTTTATAACTTTAAATGGCTGATTTTTCCCCTTAATAACCCTGCCTTGCCATGCCTGGGAAGTTATATAATCAAAAAAGAGTGCATGAGGGTTCTATTTTCAGTTCTCATATAAGCTTTTAAGCCCATGATACTTAATTACAAACTTATAAATTGTTTTTTAAGAGTCTACAATTCCAGATAATACTGTTTGTGATTAGAGTGCCTTTTAATCAGACCTGAAGATCTCAGATTTGACAGGAAGCTGAAATATTTAAAGTTAGAAGTATTACAGCAGCTTTTTGTTTAAATTTTATTGTACCTCATTTTCTAAGCTGTGGACTTAGCCTAGAAATATTTCATTCATTGGGGAGTATGGCAAGTTAAATATGAGTGAGCAGCGCTATGGCAGCCAGGAGGCCCAGCTGTCTCCTAGGGAGCATCAGGCAAAGTATCACCAGCTGGTTGAGGGACAGGAATGTCCTGCTCTGCTCTACACTGGGGTGGCCTCACCTTGAAGAGGGAAATGGAGGCGCAGGCACTGATCTCTTTGGTGAGTAGTGAGAGGATGCAAGGCAATGGCCTGAAGTTGTGTCAGGGGAGATTTAGGTTGGATATTAGGGAAAGGTTCTTCACACAGAGGGTGACTGGGCACTGGAACAGGGTTCCCAGGGGAGTGGTCACAGCATGAAGCCTGCCAAAGTTCAAGAAGCACTTGGACAACAGTGTCCCAAGCTCAGACCCCATGCTTTAGATGTCTGTGTTTTGCAAAATTACCTCTCTAGAATCACAGTGATAGAATATCCTCACTTAGAAGAGGCCCACAGGGATCAAATCCAACTCCTGGCCATGCACAGGACAACCCCTAGAATCACAAAATGTGCCTGAGGTCATTGCCCAGATGCTTCTTGAACTCTCTCTCAGCCACGATTTAAATATGAACATGCTGCTCAGTTTTCACTTACTTTGGTCAAAGTAGTTTTTTCACTTGGAATTTTGTATGAGGGGTGTATTTCTGTGTCTTAGATTTAACATTACCAGTATTTGCATCATGTTCTTGATTTCGTCTCATATCCCTTAGGGTTAACTTTTGAATAACTTTTTTCTTTTATTTGGATTTCCATACAAAGAAAAAGTAAAAAAGGATCCTTCTACCTGCTGTCTTTCTCTACCACATGGTGGTTTTACTGGAACCTCCAGAAGTATCTTCCAACTTAAATCATTCTGTGATTCTGACAACCATGGATTTTACATGGTCAGAAAAAAAAGGGTTGCAATAAGAAATCTGAATGTAAATCTGGTGAAGAATTACAGCCTTTCCTGCAAATCTGAAATTTCATTTCCAGATTCTGTGTGGGAATAACTCTCTATGATTTCTCAAGAATCATATTCACAAGTCTCCAAGATGAGACCACAGTTAACAACCATCAGTTAGGTGGCAAGATGGTGCTGCTGCTTTTTCTCAGTCAAAACAGATGTGATCCAGACAGGAACTGATGGTGTATAAGATAGCAATGCTGTGCAGAAAGTACTGAGTGGTTAATGTGCTGTTGATAAACTATGTAGGATAATGCTCAGGGCATCAGATTGCATTATTAATGCTACACTTGAAAGGGATATCAAGGGGCTTTTGTGGTTTATGAAGTAAACTGTTTTCACTTGGTAGTAAATACAAGATGATGATGCAGGCAAATAATAATCACGAAACCACAGCAAAGAAGTTCTAAAGATGCCAATGCACTTAAAAATGAAATTAGACTGAAATTATACTCTTTTTTTCATAATCCTTTATTTTTCATACAAAATAAAGCTTTGATCAGAGGTGTGTCTGGGTATGAGATAGGGAGACTATTGCCCTAAGCAATCAGTCACTTGTGGCTTTCTGTATTGGGAGAATCAACCCTTTTAGAATGATATCTCTTGTAGAAATGAATAGGTAGATTGCAGCTGTTTGTCTCTGCCCACATGGGACAAAGGGCATACTTTTCTCCAGGAAATGAGAGCTAGCACTTATTCCTTATGACTGCTAATCAAAATCCTTTTAAGCAAAGAAAAGGAGGATAAAATACAGACACATACACTTTCTGTCCTGCTTCTGTGGTCTAGGTAAGAACTTGACAGTAGTCCAAATGCTTTCTCTGAGAAGGATTTGATGATAGAAGTTCATCTGGTCTAATTGTCTGTTTCCATGCTGGGAGACTCAAAGAAAAACTATTTTTACTGGTTTTGTAAAATTCTTTTTCTAGAAATAAAAAGGAATTATCTTTACAGTATAGAGAGCCATTCCTTTATGCCTGAACCCTGGTGCTGGTGTTTCCGTGTATCAAAGCCAAAGGATTTCTTGGAACATATTCAGACTTGCTCCTTTGAGTGTCTTTGGTCTTTGCACAGATTTTCCCCTCTAAAGTGTTAGGATTATCTTGGTTTGTGAGGAAACCACTTTAAAATTGACCATATCTTTATCACTCAGATAATTTTAATTTTTAAAGTCAGTGATGATAAAAATAATAAGAAAAATAAACTCCTTGACTTCAATAATTTATACTTGAAATCAAAACTCTCAAAACTTGACTAGAAAGACAAAGTATCATCACTTTACTTACCTAAGAGGCCATTCCTGCAATATGCTTTTATTTGTATGGGAAAAACATGATACTTTATACTCTGGAGCTCTGGAGACTTTCACATTTTGCTACCTAATGTTTAAACTTCCCAATGAGGTTTTTAAAATGCCTGAAAAGTTTGAATGCACTTTAAGAATAAAGTATGGGAAGAATTTTGAATACGCTGATCATTTAGGAGCTAGATTAATAGTCCAATTTGCAAGGATCATTCCTTACTAAGGTGTTACCCTTTTACATGTACCCTTGGTAGACCATTGTGGTGGGTTGACCTGGCTGGATGCCAGGTACTCACTAAAGCCGCTCTCTCACTCTCCTCTGCAACTGGACAGAGGAGAGGAAAAAGAACCAGGAAAAGATTCATGAGTTAATTGCTGGGAGAGGTCACTTACTTATCACCATCATGGGCAAAACAGACTCGAAGTGGGGATATTAACTGAATTTATTACTAACAGGGTCAGATCAAAAGAGTGAGAAGTAAAATAAGCTTAAAAACACCTTCCCCCCACCCTTTCTTCCTTCCATGTTATCCCTCCTCCCCTGCAGCGGTGCAGGGGGACGGGGAATGTGGGTTATGGTCAGTTGTTTTTTCTATCGCTAGTAAGGGAGAGGAGTCCTGTACCACGGGCTGCAGGGCCTCAGCTCTGGCACCTGGAGCGCCTCCTGCCCCTCCTTCTGCCCTGACCTTGGTGCCCACATTGTTGTTCCCATGTTCTCTTTCCTCTCTTCCCTGGTTGGAATTCTTTCTGTGCAACAACCTTCTGTTCTTAAATATGTTGCCACAAAGGACTTACTGTCACTCCTGACTAGCTTGGCCTTGGCCAGTGACAGGAAACCCATTCTGGAGCTGACTGGCATTGGCTCCACCAGACAGGGGAAGCTTCTAGCAGCTTCTAACAGAAGCCACCCATGTAGCTCCCCCCGCCGTTACCAAAACCCTGTCACATAAACCCACTACAGCCATATACATACTTTCTGAGTACTTTCTCTGCTTAGTCACAAAAATCACTTATATTTTTGCCTAATTTTTCTTCCCAATGTTAACTCAAAATACTGATCTTTCTTACTACAGAGAGGATAGCCAGTTCCTAGGTCTTGTTTTGCTTGAAAGTGTTCCAGAACAAGCTGATAGAATGATATTCCTGGGTACAAAAGAGTCTGCAGCTCACTGGACTAGAGAGCTTTTGACATGCTCCCTGACACTCCACACAGCATACTTCCTCATTTGTATCAGGCTGGCAATCTTCCTTGTGCATCTATTATCCAAGGATCATCTTGTCTATATACTTATTAAAAAGCTCTCAACAACTCATAAACTCTTTTGTATCTCTCTTTGTACCACATGCTCCTGCTCCTGCTGCATGTACTGAAAGAAAGTGGCCGTAACTCTGCAAGAGATGTTGCTACCTGATTGTCACAGATGTTTGAACTGATGGGGCCAGGACCTTGAATCCAATTAACCTGCCTTTCTCTGCCAGTGTATGCCTTCTGAGAAGGCTCAGATCCACTAGACATCACATGCTTGCCTGGCACATTCAATGTCAAAGGAGAGACACAAAATCCAGCTAGAGGTTGCTGTGGAGCAGTCCTGCTGGAAAATGTAAGAGAAACTGCAGTAAAATCCAGTAGGTTCATGTAGAAAGGTAGTTCCAAATGATAGCCAAACAGTCCCATTTCTGCTGTGTTGGTCTGTATGTATCTTCGTGTGCATAATTTCTTAACAATCCCAGATGCCTAATGTTTGCTTAACAAAGCTAGAACATCAGCTGTGTAGCTGTACCAAGTATGATTGCCGCTCATTCCTCTTCTTGTTGGAAGTCTTCTTTCTTTCTGTTTGGCTGGCTGCTTACCCCAAGGCAAAGCAAACCATCAGTATTAAATGCAATGAATGGCATCATTGCTTGATTTCTAGAACTGCTTTCACATGAGACAAGAAAGCAAGGGAGGAAAAGTACTTTGGCACGGAGTTTTATTGGTGGTTTGAGCTCTTAGTTTGCTGTGTGCTTAATTTTGGCAGTTTGCCTTGAGATGGTGAATAAAACTCTCTGCATATTAAAAGATAATATTAACCATTAATTTTGTTTGCTAAAGCAGAATCTTATGAAGAAAAAAAAAAAGGTAAACCAAGATGTTCACTACCCTTTATCTACTTCCCTTTCTAACTTTCCTACTTGTTGTGGTCAGATAGAGTGAGGGTAAAGCATTGATGTTTTTTCTGACTATCAGCTACATGACATTTCTTACTGTGCAAGTACTCCAAGCATCATGATCCTTGGGCATGCTGGTCTAGCAGCAAAACAGATGAGTTTTATATATTTGGAAACTTTGATCCATTGAAAGAACTGTAATTTCTTAGGCTAAAAGAACGCTGAGGTCTTTCCTGATCCTGAAACAGCCAATACTCCAGAGAACTTGCCTTGTACGCTGAGCAGAGTGGCCCTGGCTGGTATCTCTTACACCAGGTACATCTCTTAGCAATGGATTCTTCTATGATGAGGGGAATGTTTTTGGATTTTTATGATGCTTCACAACCTCTCTTATTTCTCTTGATAAAGGCAGGGAGGGGAAAGAGTGGGGGGAAAGAGGAAAAGGTCAAAAACAATGCCTTGTGAGATTAAACTTGTTCTTTATCAGCTCTCAGTGGCTGCCTACTTTTGTATTTAATCAAAAGAACAAACATTTATTGGAGCATTTTGTCAGTGTGCTCAGAAAGTAGAATAAGAGATAGAACAAGGGCTCCTGGAAAAGGCAGAATATTCACATTTAGGGATAGTAATTTTAATTGACATGGGAGGAAACAACTCTACTTGTGAGCCTTGAGACACTGTTTATGTGTTCTCCACAGCATGAAGAGATATAATGCGAGCTGTCCTCTTTTTCCCTTCTTCTGGATGGTCAGCTGATGGTGCTGTAAAATGTCTCCTTTGGAAAAAGAAAAGAAGAGCCTCCTAAAGTTTTCTCAATGTATCCTTTGTGAATACAGTGGCTTGGGTGTGCCAGTGTCATGTAGTGAGTACACATGCACACTCACCTTGCTGGATCTCTTCAGTTTTGTGTGTTTTAAATCCATGCTATTGTGTTGAATCTCAGTCCAAACCAACAAAACAGACAAATGTTTATACAAATACAGTTAAATTACTTTTTTTTTTCACAGAATGCTTTTTGTCTTTTTATAGCCAGCATTTAAGATGTGAGAACACCTTCTCATGAGTTTTGGAGAATTTTAGACTCATCATTTTCATGTCACTGGTATTTCTACAAAGCTTATTTCTTTCCTACTTCCATCCAATTGGATTGGAAGTACCGTGGCAAGAATTGTTTTTTTCAGGAAAGAGAAAATTCTCACCAGCTCCTTTGCTGGGAGATATTTTCACTTCCTCAAAAGGAATTTGTGCAAAGCAGAAGCTATGCTTCAAGAAGCAGGTCTTTTTTTTTTTTTTGATAGTAGGACATTCACATTCTCTTTCCAATTCACAGGGTAATTTTAAGCTTGTTTAGTTAGATTTTGGATAAACTTCTCTTCCTTAGCTGCCATCTAGAAAAGTGCAGAGTATGCTAAACCTCTTGGAATGACAAAAGTACCTTCACCTTCCTTAGTGAACACTGTGGATATGGGAGCAAAATGCTCTTCCATCAAGCAGTCCTGTCTTTATTCATTACCCTTCCTATTCATGAACTCCTGATTACGCTTACTATTCAAGAACTTTCCAAAGCTCTCAAATGGGTGTTAAAACAACCAGAAATGCCCTGTAGAATATGTAACTTTGTGCAAGGGAAAGATTAGGGGCTAGATATATCAGATATCTTGTTTAAATGTAATTCAAATTCCAGAGACCTATTCAGTTCACAGAGAGAAGTAATTCTCTGAAAAAGAAGGGAAGCAATTCTGAATGCCTTTGCTGTACACCTGAAGCAGGGCAGTCTGAACAGCACTTTTAAAACAGCTTAGTACCTAAGGGTTTCCTTCTTCCAGGAGAATAGCTTGAAGATTGTTATAGTACACAAAACTGTCTAGCTGTCAATTAGTGGAGGCTCTGAGAGTGAACTTCCATATTGTAATGGCCACTTTTTTCACCCTGTTAAGGAAACCTGATGTTTGTCTTCAGCTTCTGTTGCTCAGTGTGTTTGCAGCGGTATCTAGAAAAATGACTCTGTCATCACATCATTCCCTGCAGGTCATGCCAGGCCTGCATTACTATTGTGTCCAAGCTGAAACCACAAATAGTGCTGCACTGAGTAATGCTGCTCTGAAAAAAAAGTTGTGTGGATTTTGCTTGGTCTTGTCGTCTTCTGCTATCTCGCTTTTGAAGTCCCTCAACTCATCTGCAGTCAGCTGGACTCACAGCTCCTAAGACCTATAAAAGTCATGATGATAATGAGTTTTAAAGTCCAACAGCATCTTCCTCACATTGCTTTCCTGCTATCTAAAACCTGGACTGCATTTTTGAAGCAGATGATTTACGGGATACTGGAAGATTTAAATGAGAAAATGGTTTCCTTTATCCCTTGTTGAAGTCCTAGAATCCAATTAGACATTGTACGATGGGCTGCAAAATAATTACAGAGTGCATGTTGTTCACTGGAATACTTTAGATCATGCAATTTCAGCTCCCCCCTCCCCCTAAATGCCATGCAGCACTTCTAAAAGAGCACTGAGCTGTGTGGGAACATAGAGATTCTTCACACATGGAGATTAACTAATGCCAAAACACAGTCAGACACATCTGTAGTAGAGAAAAATGGGTTTAAAAGTAAGATATTTGTAGAGCTAGGTTACTTTTTGCTGCTGGAGCACATTTTGCTGTACTTCCATTAATATTTCAATACCTAAATAACTTTTCAGTAATTTGGTCAAAGTTAATTGCAAATTAATTCATTAACTTCTAAGCATTTCTGGGAAAAAAAAAAAAGGACATGAAAAAATAAAAGTCTCAAGGTTGAAGTTTAGTGGAATCTTGTACATGTATAGCAGCAGTTCCTGGAAGACACAATGGAGCCAAAATATAGACAGTGCTGTAACTCATGAAAAGGTGTCTGTGTCTTAAGCCACAAAAACTGCAAACAGAACTTGGTATATTTGTCCTTCTGGATTTTAGTCCAGGCAGTTGTCTGCAAACCATGCCTCAGCAGTCAGAGCAGATATAGCAGTGAAGTTGTAACTCAGTAAATCTGGCTCTATTCTTCTTTTCCGCTCTTTGTACCACAGAGGAAGAGGATTTGGCCCAGGAAGAAGTATTGCAAAGCCTGGGCCATATGCTGAGAGAAGTAACACTGAAGCTGTTGGATGGACAGTACTGGACTTTTTTTTTCTTACTGCCAAACCTATTGTATTCCTTTTAAATGAATTGGTTTGCATGTACCATTGCTATTTTCAGGGAAGAGAAAATTTGGAAGACTCTTCAATGGCAGTACCCGGCAGGGGAGTCCAGAGACCACCCCTGAGAGGAGGAAGGAGTAGTAGACAGCCACATCTTGGAGGTCATAAAATTTCTTAGTGGCAAAAGGAAACTGACTGGAGGTTGCTGCAACAATCACTAATTGTAAGCCTGGAGATAAGACAGGAATAAAAAGATGCAGTGACAGGGTAAAAGTTGTGTTTCAGTATTTCTTGATTTCTGGTGTGTCTCATCCATGCCCTCCCCTCCCCTCTTCTGATTCTTTGGTTGCTTTTTACATTTAAAAGTCTATTATTTCTATTATTTTTCTTTTGGCAAGTCACTGAGAGAGAAGATCAAGGCAAACCTACCTCCCTGCTCTTGCTGACTTGTAACCTCACCGCAGATGTCTGGCAGGAACAGAAGGCATTATGCCTTCTGAGGATACTGTTTTTCGTGCCAGGAATCAACTTCAAGAGTTTTGCTTACATGGGGTGTTTTTATTTTACAACCTTTTTCTTCTTGTGCTGTCGTGAGTTGTTTGATTTTGGAATGCATAACAGCCAATGGTAGCTCAAATTTTCTTGACCCTGTCCTGTGACAACACCTAAACTCCAGTATGAGGACAACTGGCTAAGTTCAGGGTTCAGCTGGGATTTCACACAGCATGCTGATAGATGCTGCTGAGCTTTGGATGCAGCTGTGACTGCCCCTGAAATAAGATGAGAAGTTCTTTACATAGAGAACCATGTTGTGATTCTGATTTGATTTCAAGTAAATAAACTGAAAATGATTAAAATGTAACAGCCCAGCAGAAACAGATAAGTTCCATTTCTCTCTGTCTTCTACTTTAGTGTCTTCACAGTAGCATTAGTTAAGATGCCTTAGGTTGAGTGTTTTTTCTAATAATTATCTCATCTCAGTGGTGATTACTAAGAATTTTAGTAGTCATCCCAGTTAAGCAAGAAATATCTGAAAGGCCTGGTACGTTCAACTGAAAACACACTGTGGTTTTTTTTCATGTGGTTTTTCTGGTACTTTGTGCTGTGGAGTATCCTCCTTGGGAAGTAGTTCCATGCTCTCAGAAAAACATATTCCAGCTTCCGCTTTAAACCAGAAGACTATGTATGGGAAACCAGATCCCTATTATTTTATTCATTTTTTATTCTTATTCAATTATTATAATTACGCTAGAAAAACCTTTTACAATGCCTTCTGGGAAATATATGTTATGTGAACAAGACATTTCCTGATATGGACTGACCATTACACTTATATGTGTCAAATATTAAGTAAACTTATTCTATGGTGTCCCATTTCTCCTGAAAAATAAATAACACTCAGAAAATATTTCAAGTAGCTGAATCTGAATTGGCAAGTGATTCCAATCCAAATAATTTGCTCAGGGCTATCACTTTCTTCCTTTCCTCCCTCTCTCTGTGAAAAGTAGTCCTCGAGGACCTGTCTGAGAAAAGACTTATCGAAGGTGATGTGCAGAGGGCTGCTTAAACTTACAGCAATCAGAAGATTAGTGTCATGATCTGAAGAAGTTCACTTGGTATGCTCCTCACTTGTTTCTTATTTGTGTTCCCTTGATGATTATTGAATAATTATATTAATTATATCCAGGGGAGGGGAGTAATCACCTGAGATACATGTCACTCAATTTCCCTTTGTGTGTATGACTGGTCCTTAGGAAGCATCTCTTTAAAGGCATGACTCAGAAGTGGATTTTCTATAGAAAAATGTCATTAGATTTTTTTTTTTCCTTTAAAAATGCCCTTAAACATCAAGAATAGAGCATGGCAAATTAGAGGAATGTATTCTTATCTGTTGGTGTGCCATCAGGACAATATTTTTGCTACATTCTGCAGGGGTTCAAAGTACTCGTAAATCTGTTGTTTTAATTTATAGCTGATCTAATAAATCAGGTTATTTTTAAGGAAAATAAGTTATCAAGTGGACTGGAAATCTGATTATGTGACTTTATTATCTTCTTTGTTGACCTAAATCTATAGTAAATGTATCATGTTCAAAATTATAAACATATACATATTGAAACTAAAGAACTTCAAGCATTCCAGCTTTCATCTCAAGATGTCTGCAGCTCTGTTTGTTATCTTTCCCAATTCTTTATTTATTTATATGGAGTGAGTTGCCTTTTTTTCAGAACTCCTCATAAAGACAGGTACTGGAGTGTTGGTGCTGAATGAGAATGGTCCCTTTGCTTTCATTCATAAAATTCAATATCCCTACTGCTATTTTAACTAAACACACCTCTTCCATTTTCTTTCCACTGTTCGTTGTGTAGCTGGTAAATCAGTGTTTCATAGGATAATGATTTCTTAGAAGTCTCCTTCTTTGGGGCAAATAGTGAGTGCTGTTGCCAGCTGTAGCATTATTAGCATGGCAGCATGGTTACAGCCGGATGCTTCCTCCTGGGAAATCTCCCCTTCTGAAGGATGCTGTGGGGCACCTGTAAAATTTCCCTTACAGACATGGTGTGAGACTTCCACAGGTTTTGTGGAATGTCAAATAGAGGTCCATCAGGGTCTTTTTTCTTTTTTCCTTTTTTTTTTTTCTTTTTTTTTTTTTTTTTTGCAAACCCGTGTAGATGAGTTTCCTAATCCCACTTTTATACTGGAATATCCTATTTTTCAACATTGATGAAACTAAATATTGCACATTCACCCCCCTCAGTCCTCTTTTTTTTTTGTTTGTCCTAATGTGTTTGCAGAAAGAAAAACCAAACCATGAAAAATAACATTGCATTTTCTCTTACAGGCAAAAGGCAGTTGATGAGAACTCAGGCAAAATCCCCTATATTTTGCTACTGACTGTGCTTTCATTCTCCATCCTTTCTATCTTCCCATGCCTTCCCAACTACTTTTTTGTTTGTTGTATTCTGAAGGCTCTAGTGGGGTGCATAATGACATTGTCTCCAGTGAATTATTTTATCCAACATAAATAAAATGTTACATCACTATGCTTTAAATCTCTCAGTGCCTAGAGTGAATGCATTTGCAGATTTCTTTATGGTTATTGAAAAGCAAAATCTTCATGGGAATTGTTGGTAAGGTCATGCTCCCACAGGATAATCTCTAAGATTTTGGTGTCTGTCTACGTGTTATGTAATTTTTATGGGACTGGCCACCAAATCAGGAAATGAAACTTCTAGAGAGGCTTTCAGGAGCATTTTCAAGCTGTAAGAGAGACACTGAAATGAAAAGTAGACAATTTACAGAACAAACTTCAAATTCTTTCTTTCATTTGAAATTGCTGTGATTATAACTGGGGGGACTGTTTGTATGTGTGCATTTTTAAATTTCTTTCAAAAACGGTTGTAATGATAAAATTACAAAGTTGATCAGAAGCAGAATTACATAGGCCCAAAACTCATTACCAAAAGTTTTACTAAAACCAGCTGCTGTAATATTGATAGGAGGCAGAACAGACTGGCTTGTTCATAGCGGGCAAAGTTTCACTGCTTAATAACTGCTACTTTGGATTCAGTCCAGTGAATAGTTTAACTCTATAAATAATGCAGTCTTGCTAAAATTTCCTTTCTCGAGATTTGGTCTCCTCAGTGATTTCAAACCCGCCCTGTCCCATGGTGTTATTATACTGCTTTAAATGGCTGTGAATTGCTGACTTCTGGTAGCTATGCAGATTTTTTTTCTGTTCTCTCTTTCAAATTGGCCCTTCAGCTGAAAGGAAATTATGAAAAAAGAAAAGAAAAAAGGGTCATACTGTCTCAGTGTGGCTTATTCTGCTGGAGACAACCACAAAATGAGACTTCTTTTGGGTTGAAGTATTACTTTATTCATTTCACTTAGGAATTACTCATTTAGCTTTCGTAACTTATTTGATTTCAGTATCTTTCAATGCCAGGGGTACGTTCATTTCTATTTCAGGCAGTGAAGAGAGTCAAAAAAGGTGGGGAGATGACTGGCTGCACATCTCTACTAGTTGAAGGAACGCAGCTTCTGGATGTGCACCTTCATGCCAGATATTGCCCATAAGACTGTCTCCCTACCTGTGACCATTTTGGACATTCTGCTGTGAAAAGTAGATGTCTTTTCTGTACTTGGTCTTCTCTGTACAAAACGCCATATCCTCTGTGCACATGGTTACAAATCAGGAATCATAACCTTCCAGTTCCTTAGGGTTTTACAAAAAATGATGACCCTACCTTTTGGTTTTGAACCTGTGTTGTTTCAAATTTTTCTCTGTGATTGTGGTGGCAGTGTTCATAAGCACTGATAAGTAACTTTGCAAGTACATTTATAAACTGGATTAGAGACATTGCAGCACCTGCTACAATAGTAGATCCCACTTCAGCCCCTTTCCAGTTAAATATATGATTCTGGAAAGGCTATGGGAAGGATGAAAGGGGAAGTAATGCAGAGGGAAGCTGAAGTTTCACCAAGGGATGAGTCATCTCAGAGTTAACATTTGTGTGTGTGCATGCTTTTGTTTATGTTTGGTTTTTGCATTTATTACTTTCATTTACCTATAGATGGCTAAGCAGGAATCAAATGTCACCTTCTTCTAACTCCTACACTATAAAACATAGTTTGAGTCATGATTTCTGTGCAATTTGAATTAATTCTGCATCATTTCTGTTCACTTGTATAAATAACGCTGCTAACAAGTATTATAATTTCTTAAAGCATTGAAAGGATTGAATAGAGACTTAATGACTGTGTCAGACTGCACCATCCGTCATTTGCTGAACCTAGAGACAACGTTTTGGAAACTTGAGGTTAGGGATCTGAGCTCTTCAGGAGGACAGGCAATGGGCAGTGGATTTATTTGGTATCATTGCCAGCTGTGTGAACATTTGAGTAGAAAACAGAGAGGAAATAGTGCCTGCATCAGGTCTGCCAGCTCTCCTGATTTTATTGCAAGGCTTGCTGCTGTTTTCCTTACTACATCTCAACAATTGCAGTCTTATGATTGCACAAGAATTTTGGCCTTTATTTATTAAGGAAGAATTTTTAAACCCCAGGTGAGGGAGAGAAAGCACAACAAAGTGAGACTACAAATCATGTGCATGACAGCTAGGTAAGAAATGGACTTTGAATTCAATCTTTTTGTAACTTCATTATTTTTTTTCCCAGCTACTCACTAATTTTGGAAGCTTCCTCATGATTTTTGTCATGTTTGAGGTTGGCAGGAGTGATATATTTCCTTTTCAAGGCACATCCTCCACAATGCAAACTGCTGGAAGAGGCTCTTAAAGCATTCAAGTTCTCTCCGAAGTGGGACGATTTGGAAGAACACAGCACAGTATCTGTCTCCTCCTCTCTTTAATTCTTCTAAAGTATGAAAGCAAGCCCACAGTTCAGCAAAAGTCTCACAAACAAGATGTTTGATGTCTGACTACTACTGCAGTGACTACCTTAAGTAAAAGTAAACATGAGCTAGCAGGAATTCTGTTCATTAGTTTAACAGTAATAGATGCAGTGGCATTTTGTCTGGACGAACTTTCTTTCAAGAATGTCTTCTAAGCTATTTCTCAGAGGAGGAAAAAGTTTTTTCCAGAACAAGTAAATACAATTGTAATGGTTTTCAGGATTATTACCTGTATCTGAAGTTCCTGTAGTATCCAGGCTTATCTTGCAGCCACTTAAATGGACAGCAAATGCTGGTATGGCAAGATGTCGTAGAGTCATCATGCAAGCAAGGAACATTATTTGAATTTGTGCTTTGTGAAAATATTGTGTAACCATATGTATTATGAAAATAAAAAATACAAATGAAAGAACACAGTGAAAAAGTTAAAAGATATGATGTAATATAGTGTGCATATAGTAAACAGAAAAAAAAAATCTGTAATTAAAGAAAGTTTCTTTCCTAGTTTTTCTTCCCTAACTTGGTTGCAAAACTCCCTCAGGGTGTAAAGCCAATTAAAAAATTACACATTTTGCTGTAGTTCCTAGCTATAATCATAACTAATTGTAACACAGATTTTATCATCTACCTTACAAATTTAATTTAAAAGTCCCTAATCTGCTTCACTCTCTAGATAGTATATTAGAAAGTTAAGGTTCAGTGATATATTTTTCCCCAACTATCCTAATTCAAATCAGTTACCAGATACACTGAGTGCCTTCCATCATGCTCTGTCTTGCTGTTGAGATAGAATCAATTTTAATTATAAATGAACTCTTTGTATTTTATCCTCTCTGTAGAATGCACAATAGAGATGACAGGGAATAGGAATTAAAGTGAAATAACACAATTAAAACAAGGAATTTTACTGTTTGAGCCCCAACAGTAGAAATTGTGAGGGAAAAAAAAATAAGTAATCACCATGGAAGAACTCTTGATCCTTTTTATAACTTCATTGTTTGTCTATGATTTACATTCTTCAGATGCTGAATTCAGAAATATAAATTATTAAGCACAGATTTTTATCTTGAATACCAACACTAACAGTTTCACTGGCTTTTTAAAGTAAATCTTTCCTTTTAAAGATGCATAGATAGCTACTTCATATCAAAGCAACAATCTCACATCTATATTTAATTTTAAAGGTTTTAAATGCTTGTGATAGATTTACTGAAAAATGCAACATTATTTTATAGGCAGTGCTTCTTTTTTTCACCATCCCTTCCCATCCCAAACTATCCTCACCTATCTCATCCCATCCTATCCCTAAATAAAATATGACTTATTTTCAAAAACCAGAAAAAATTCTAAAGCTGAAATCTAGCGCATTAAATTTGTCAGTTTTAATAAGTGAAATTTGTTGAAAACAGTTATTACCTTAAAATATTTTTTTAAATCCATTCCACAATTTGTTTACAGCTTTTAATCTTTCTTTTTTTCCTGCTTTAACTTTTATTTTGTATATTATTTCTCAAATGTGCACATGCGATTCTTGTAAAAAAAAGAAAGCTGATCTTTTTCCTCCCCTCTTTGCAAATTACAGTAACATAAGGTTATTAAAGTAGAACTGAGCTCCTGCCCTACCAGCTAGTTCAAAGAAATCCTGTTTTGTAAATTGCTCACGCTTGTATGTTTCTCAGAAACTCATGGGAGATATGGCAAGCTGTGTTAGAACTAAAGCACAACAACAACAACAGCCAATGACGATGCAAGCTAATAGATTAATCTAGAATTTAGACGGTCTGTGAAAGTTTTTTATATATGACTAATGTGATGTTGAAAGTGGTTCAAGGGTTTCCATTTCTATTTGAGTGACTAAGGCCCAGCCACTTACCAGCACTGGGGATATGGCTTTGGGATTTAAAATGTGACTTTTCAGTGTTAAAATGCAGTAGGGAAGACTGGGGTTTGCATTGATGCACAGCTGACAGAAAAGGTATTTATCCAGATGTTATCCACTGTTGATCTAGTCTTAAAAGCTGTTCTTATGTGAAGTCTGGGAATCAGGCACTGGGTGCCATGAGACTCTAATGCATCATACACTTTATCTCTTACTGCAGTGCTTTCAGCACCACTTAAGATTGCACTTAGAAACCAGACTACAGAGACTCCATAAAAATTAATTTTTCCCATCAGTGAATGTCCTCTTCAAAGATTTTCCAACATACGTGAAGTTAGATTTTTCTCCCTTTCAGTAGCCTTTTCCCAAGCAATAATTATCATCCTAATTAGTTGTAATTTATATCCCTATTATTAAGAAATCCAGGGAATGAAGTCTAAGAGACAACCACAAGATGAGCTGTGTCTGTGTCCCACATGTAATGGTGGATAAGTGCTTGCACATATCTGCAGAGCTGTGCTTACACGCTTGGCCTCCCTGCTGTAGACACAAAGGAGATGGCTTTAAAAGAGCTCAGTCTGGGAGTAGCAGGTGCACTGCAGAATTCTGAGTGCCTAATGCATGGCACCACGATAATACTGAAAAAACGCTCTTCAGACGAATTTATTTTCCCTCAGACAAAAAGAAAACAGCATAAGCTTTGCCAAAATGCTACTCCCTTTCATGGAAACATGTTTCAAGGAGCTTTCCAGAAATGTTGAAGAGTTTGAAGATAAGACTGTCACTGGAAAATGAATGAATACTAAGAAGAACCCAATTCCAGCCACTGCTGCCCCAAGAGATATCTAAATTATTCTGAAAAAGGCTTATAAGAAAGGGTGTGGAAGGTCTGTCTAAAATATAGGAAAATGAGAAAATATATGTAAAGATGGTATGAGGACAAAAGAGTCAGTGAGGGAAATGTAGGAGATTTGTTCAAAAGAATAAAGATTTTAGTAATTCATGTGAAAAATTTAGTTACTGTAGGTAATCTCCAGGTTGACAGTGGGTGTTTGCATATGTATACATACAAAAAAAAAAAAAAAAAAAAAAAAAGAAAAGAAAAAAAAAAAAAGTAAAATGTGACACTTCAGTCTTTTGGCATTTTAGGCAAGAACATTCTTGATTTTGAGAACCAGGTCTCAGTTAGACATAAACTGGAATAACCTGGCTGCCTTCCAAAGAGATCTGTGGTTGTGTATCCCTGATAATCTGTTGCACATATCATGGGATCAAAAATGACCATCTGCAGTTTTTTCTTCTGGCTAGTATCCTGTTTACAGTGTTTAGAGCAATGTTTTTTTACTTCAGGCACTTCCACTTCATGATCGGCTTTCCTTTCCCATATCTGATATTTAAGCTGTTAAAAAAAAATTTTGACTGTGATTCTAAGACTCTAACTTGCTATGATGAAGTTGATATGTATGTGAGAATGCGTGATCTTATTAAATGTAAGAATTGTCAGGTACTGCACAAATTTTCCTTCAACTAGTAGATTACAGCCAGAGTGCTCTGAACTCCTTGCCCTGTCATGTTCGATCAGAAGGCAGCTCTTGGTTTGATCGTAATCATCATGCCGCTACTTCTGGAAGAGTTTGACATCAGCAAGACAGTCTGTAGGATTACTTGGAATTTACAATAAAGGTCCTTATTAATATGAAATGCTTAGGGATATTTCTAGATTAAAAAAACACCTCCAAACCTACAAATTTAAAAGACTGGTGCAGTTGTAACAAAGCTGTATAGTTGTGTTGCTCTTGTCTGTGTTTCAGGCTGTTTTTGGGCACCATGATTTTACAAGATGTGGGTGTAAGTTTTTACCTCTGGGCCAAAAGTAGGAGCCTGCATAATGGACTTGTATCCTTGAGCCTTACTGTAACTATGGAGGCTGGGAAAGGAAAGAGATATCTTCAAGGGCTTCTGAGCAGGAGAAGGGTCATGGTTGGAGAAAAAGGCCAAGCAATCCTGCGCTCAATAAACTGAAGCAGGAAACCGCAGCATGACTCATTTCTTATGTGTAATGTATCATCAGAGCTCTCCCGTTACAGTTCACTGGTGGAGATGAAGTTCATCTTTCTCTGGCTTTCAGGAAACCGCTCAGCGAAAATTCCTTTAGGGAAGCCACGGCTCCAGTGCCTGGTGTTTTGCAAGCAGAAAGGCAGTGCTGATACCTGACTGCTGTTTGGTCAAACTGATACTTTGCATTATCTTACCCCCAACTGAAGTGTCAGGTACTCTTCAAATCACCTTTGCTTGGTGAGAATTTCAGTAGCCTGGTATCTGTAGCCTCTGTGTGGGAACATTAACATTGTAGGCTGGGTGGATCAATTAACTCCTTTCTTCTTATTATACTCAATAATAATGTGAACAGCTAGCAAACCAACTTTGATAATGAAAATAAGCTAAAACAATGAAGTTTTTTATTGATTTTTTTTTGGACAAAAATTAGCAGTTAAATCAACTCTTGAATGGAAACCAAGTTAGGTTCTGTTCCTTTTCTGATTTAATAACTATTAACTGTGATATGAGACTCTTGCTGAACTTCACAATGAAAACAAGTGATTCTGCTTCCAAGCTTCCTGCAGGATTTTAGATAGGGGTTAGAAACCACCAAGGATGTATTACTGACAATGCTCAGTGATTTGGGGAGATAAAACAGGGTGTAGAGATACACACAGACAAAGGCATTACTGACCAAGAGCCATCTTGCTTTTTAGTTCTGAAACAAAGTGTCCATAACAGAAGATTCTCATCCTGAAGTATTAAACCATGGTCCTATGAGCTACAGGCTGTATTTTAAAACTGTTTTTGCTTTCATAAGAAAAAAAAAAGCTACATTAATAATATCTTGGCATGGTACTGAGCGCCATCAATTGTGTAAAAATCTGTTGCCTGCTTTTCTATCATTAATAATACATCCTAGGATGGCAGTGAGAACAGAGTCTTGCTATGCTAGCTGATAAGATAGCTGAAAATGCTTCTTTCGTTCCAACTAAGATGATAAAAATAAGAAAGAAACTTTCATACCGTAGATGACACATTCAAATCTAAACTCAGAGCATCTAACCCTGCTCTAAGTCATGGAACTTCACTGCCTTGGAGGAAACAAAAGCTAAACTGAAAGTGAAAAACAGTGAAAAAAACCCCACCCTGGAGTCAGTTATGCTCCCCAAGCCCTAAGTTTAGCCTTGAAAACATCAGCATGAATTTCTCTATGCTCTGATGATCCACCAGTGTATCATAAATTAAGCCTGTGCAATTGAAAAAACCTAATTTTTTATCTACTTTTCCCTTTGTTTTTGAAGGCTTTATTCTTCTCATCTCCCTAAAATGTTGCCTTTAACCTGATCTGAAAATTAAAAAAAAAAATGTTCCTAGAAATGCTATTGTTCTTCTCTAATGTTTTTGAGAGTAGTGCCTATTAAAACAATACTGATGAGTTGTATCTTAGGAAGTTGGTCAAGAAATCTAAACCTGAGTCCATGAAAAAGACCCCAGAATTCATGCTTTCCAAATCAATCATCTTGGAAACCTATTTTTTGTTCAAATTTATGTTGTGCAGATGTAGCATTGGACTTTTGTTCCATCTTCCTGTAGTGAAAAGATGTGTGGTTTTTGTTAATGAAAAGTTGATGAAATTCATTGTTTGCTTACTCTTATTCTGCTTTTCCCTTGCAGAGGGCAATTCAGGTAGATCTGGAAGGACTGGCATGCTATTTTTCATGTTGTGGTAACACAGAGGTAGCTGACTTCATTCCAAATGCAGTTCTAGATCTGTCCCTTGCATGTCCCTTTATAGCTAGGGAGGCCAGCAAACTACTTTGAAAGCAAATAAAGATATGTTGTTTCAACTTTTTAACCTGGAGAATAATTTGGCACAAGGAAGACATCTGGACTGATTATGCACAAAAGAATGTAAAAAATTTGGAAAGGACTTTCATCCACAGAAACACGGAGATTCTGAAACAGCCTTGCTATACAACTGGTCAGATTTACCCAGGGGATCTTCTGCATTATCTGTTTTTCAGATTACAGTTTGGTAATTCTGAATGGGGTTATACAGTGTGGTTGCCTGCTTCTGTTGACAAGTGGAATTACTTACTTTGATACCTGTTCCTAACATATTTGGTGATCATATTTCAAAAGAAGGGAAAACAGATTCCTTCTCTGATTCTGATTTGTTTCTTTAGTCCAGAGAATTTCTTGCTGAAACATTAATAGACAGAAATTATATTTTCTTGGTAACCAAATACTTTTCATGAACATTTTGACACTAACAACTAATACTATGGAACCAAATATAATTTATGAAATGCATATTTGAAAGGGATTTTTGCACAGTAGTTTGCAGCTCTGCCTAGAAAATATTTTGGTTATGTGTTACTGTCGAATAGATCTGCTTATATGGTAGAGGTTAAGAAGTCACTGAAACTTCTTGTCAAAGTTAACAGTAAAATAAAGAACTCCTTCTTCTGGGAAAGAAAAATGTTAGTAAGAGTGAGAGGATGGGGTCACAAGCAATGTGAGCTCATCTAAATGCAGGTTACCACCCAAAGGGGCCTTCCTGCCCCCCCTAAGACTATTTTTTTACCCACCTTCTCCCTAGTGTTTGAACTCTTATATTAATATATTTCAAGTTTTTTAAATTTAATATTTTTTAGGTTGAATTAGGAATTTAAGGTAAACTCGGTCGGCATTTTAAGACAAGAAGAACCTTTGAAACCGTAGTGAGACCCTGAGAAACAGAGAATTTTCTTGTTACCTGGTAGATAATTAAGCAACAATATTAGCTGTAAAATGAATGTGGTAGTAGCTGTGGCTGTGGGGGCCACATCCAGCTCCAGCAGCACACGGGGAGAGAGTGTGGTGGGAAACATTCCTCCATGTCAGACAACAAGGGGAGCACTCTCTGCAGTGACACACCTATTTCCCTTTGATTTCCCAGCTGTACTTCGTCCTCCCTGGAAGAATATGCACTGCTGACTGACAACATAACATGGTGTACCCTTTACACTCTGGTTTGAGAGTTGTTGTTTTTATTCAGATAAAAACTGGACAGAATGCTCTCTTTCCTTCTTCATCTACTATATCATAATCCCACAGATTTGATTTTACTATGTAGAGAGGAAGAGGATAACACTAGGAAAGAGACCAGAATAGTGTTCTATGTCATTTTCCAAGGTGACTGCTAGACCAGAATAAGGTGAAGTAAAATGGAGTGCTCTGCAATTCTGGTCGAAGTTTCCTTCGTGATTTCTTCCCACTGCCATGTTTCTGGAACTTGTTTGGTTTCTGGTGTCTCCTCTGTGTTTCTGTGGGTACTGTTCTCAGCATTTTCTGCTTCCTGAAATGGAGTAATTTCCTTCAGCCCTCTCATTTCATCAGCTCTCAACTTCTGAGGATCTTTTAAACTTCTCTGAAAAGCTGAACTATAAACCAAACATACCTAGTCTTCATATGGCAGAAGATTTCCTGGATAAATCTGCTTCTTTTTAAGTATAAAAGCTCCCAATGATCTAATAAATGCTTCTTCAATGCCCGTGACCATTCTGAAAGAACACTGACTAATTTTCTCTCTGGTGATAAAATTCCACTCTCTAGTTTTGTCTGATACTATTTGATACTACAGTAAAACTTCATTACTGGCACACTTAAATCTTTGTCCCTTCTCCACTCTTGCCTGCATTCCACTGCTTTTTTAAAAAGCTCTTCATATCCTTCAGACTCTTTGTGCTTCTGTGATATAAGCTCAAAAAGCCCCAGTCTACATGCAGTGTCTTGAGTGGCGGATACATTTTCTGAGTCCTTACATATTTATTCCACTGTTTTTCTAGGAGATATGATACTTGACAAATCCATGCCTTTGGGCAGTTTGTTATACACTGAGAGCTAGCAAGATGATCGATTATACAGTCAGAACTAGACAGTGGAACAAGCTCAACAGAGGGCCATCAAGGCAGTTCTGGGCTGGAGCAAATGATGTTGAAGGAGAGATGGAGAGAATGGGTTTGCTGTGTTTGGAAAAGACTCAGGGAGGATCTTATGACTCGCTTCAATATCAGTTAAGCAGGTGCCAAGAAAATGCAGCTACATGCTTCTAGTATGCACACAACAAGGGACAATAGGTAAAAGTTGCAGCTCAGGAAAATTGTAGTAGATGTTAGGAAAGAATTTTTTTACTGTGAGGGTAGTCAAACCCTGGAAAATATTGCCTGAAGAGGCTGTGAAATCTCCATATTTTGAGATATTAAAAATTCAACTGAACAAATCTCTGAGCAACCTGAGATATCTTCAAAGGTGGATTTGATTCTGAAATACTCTGTTTTGAGTGGAGGATTTGACCTGATGACTTCCAAAGATCCCTTCCAGTCTCTGTTTCTATGATTGCACATGCTGTTATAAATAGCCAACTACACATCCATAGATCACCTCTTCAATATCAATGCTTTAACACAGTACTTCTTATTTTAAAGTTTTTGGAGAGCTCTGATTGACAAGATTCAACATGCAGGTAATTTACATATCATGTTGAATATGGCCCTAAGCCATTAAACCTATTTAGCATTTTATTGTCTTCTTTCTTGTGCTTTCTCACAAGGGAAGTCTCAAAGCATTATTTTCACAGAAGATGCAAAAGGAAAAAGAAAATTATTTAAATCCTGAAAAATGCAATCACTAACTGCTGACTGTATTAGAAGGGTATCTAGAAGTCTTAGTTTCAACTATTATGTACTCTCTCAGTCTGAATCTATTGTAATGGCTCCTCAACTTGCTACATAATTCTGGAAGTATGGACGGATACCAACCAGATGTTTTTATGCCATTATTTGCTGGCATATTCGATGTTTATGACCTAGTAGGTTCCTTACCTGATGTTTCCCTGCATTTTGTAAAATTTTAAATTTTCTTCTGCAACAATTTCATATCTTTCAGTTTTTTATGCTCAAAATCTTTTTCTGGACAAAAACAAATCACACCTTGTATATTAGTAAAGCCAAGAATTTATTGTTAGTATTACTGAAATCTTAAGGGCCAAATCATGTGTGCCTATCTAATTGTTATGGGAAAAGAATAATAATACAGCTAAAATTGATATGTGCACACTTCATGGTTTCTATTTGCTTTCCCGGTCTCATGTTCACCCTTTCACAGCTCCTTTGGGTCCTAAAGTGAACAGTTTCACTGCTGGAGTGTTACAGACAGTTGTCCTGTAGTTCTGAAGTTCATTGTCAGAAGAATTGTGATCTATGTGTTGGTGGTT
This sequence comes from Pyrocephalus nanus, assembly GCA_038380795.1. Lineage (NCBI taxonomy): Eukaryota > Metazoa > Chordata > Aves > Passeriformes > Tyrannidae > Pyrocephalus > Pyrocephalus nanus. Next base: position 9,130,802 of record CM076261.1, on the reverse strand, counting down.
TCTTTTTTCTCCCAGTGTAGTGTAATTTTTTTATATCATTATTAAAATGCATTCACAATTTTCTCTTTCTTCATTGACCAGCAGCTTCATGTTAAGCCTGAGTTTATGATAAATAGTGCCCTTTACATGATAGATATTGTGTCTTTGTTCTCTTTTTCACCTGTTAATCAAATTTCGTCCAGGTCCAGGCATTTTTTAGCTGACCATTAGTGGGGATTTTACAGCCACAGACTCTCCAGTGTCAAGCCTGTGCCCCACCTCTCATCTGATCTGTACTCCTCTAACTGCACCCTTGTCTTCCCAGGTCTATATTTCTCTACACTGCATCTTTGATTTAGTCATAAAATATCTCGTGCTACATAGAATGACTGTTTGGTACTGCTATCTGTATAAAACCATGGTTCTACCACACACAGTTAGAAAAAAAAGTAAACTGAATAAATCAGATAAACCTCTTTGATTAGGGAAATGATCACAGCTAAACCAAATAGCACAAAACAAGAGGTAAACCAAGAAAATTTCAGACAGCACCAGCCTGAAGAGCCTCAGTCCAGAGGCCTTGCAAACTCAGACAAAACTTACAGCCTGTTACTAGCAGTGGTGGCACTTACTAGGGGACTAAATTATAGTTTCATGTGAAACATATCTGCTAGGTGACTCTCACCTGAAGTTCTCAGGATGGCAAGTCCAATGGTGTTATCTTCATCATGGGAATTTGCAATTTCATATCAAAATTATGTCATTTTTGTTTGTCAAGAATTGGTTTACATACATCTATGTTAATGCCCATTAATTAGATTACACTTTTTTGGTTTGCTACGAGATTTCATATCAGACTTTTTTTACTGCTTTTGTCAACAGTCAGTGCCTTGTCTACAAGCTTATTGTTCCTTGAATTATATCTGAATTATCCTTTAAAACCACTCCAGCTTCCTCTCAGTTCTTCAAAGCTCCCCTAATTTATAAAAAAAAACCCCAAACCTTTGGAAAAAAAAAAAATCAATGTTTACTGTTGATAGAACTCTTTAGGTGAATAATTTTTCAATCTTGGATTCAAAACATCCACATCTGGTTTTGACAGATATGACTTAAGTAGGAGAGAGCTGGATGTCATTTACCAGACACTATATTTTCATTTTACGTGTAACATACCCCTCCAAACTCCCATTCATGCAAAAAAACCCCAAACCCAGTTTCCAACTGATACTATGAACTTCCATGGTGGCACGAGCAAACCTGGAAACCATTATCTGTGAAAAGGCCAAAACTTTACTGTTGGTAAGTTTATTCATGGGATAAGCTAACCATTTTGAGTCCGAAGGAAAAGATGGATGACTCTCTAAAGTGGTTTTGTTAATGGACTGCATGGTTAGAGGTTTCTCATGGACTTAGCCTGGGAAAGTGTTAAGAATGATAAAGAAAAATGACCCTGTGATGAGAGGAAGTGGAACTGACACTGGTAAACCCTATACTAATCTATGCAGACACTCTTTCCGCTTGCAGATTTATTTGCAAGGGTGTAGAGGGTGTAGAGTGAATCTGTATTTTGTTTTTCAGTTGTGCAGAGGCCCTAGGGAATCCAGTCCAAATGAGCAAATATTTAGGAGACTGTGAGGCTGAAATTGAAATTTATTCTGCTCAATTCTATAGAAATGAATGACCATGAAAGCCAATGAAGCTAAATAGAAAAAGCTTTCTCTTGCGCAAGGAGCTTTCAGAAGGCGTAAATATTATTAAAATCAAAACATGAAAACCTAGACTCGTGGTCATAAAAAGCAGGACTGAATATTTTGATCAAACAGGACAAACATTTCTTCACAGTAAACTTATTTGTTCAGTAATTAGAACCTCTTCTTCCACTTCCTAAATGAGAGAGCATCTCTTAATATATTTCTATCTTGTATGAGTATGCATAACTAACTTTTAAAAAATGGATTCTAAGAATGCTGTTTTCTTCTGTGATTTTACACTACAATCCATTATTAGTGGCTTAGAAGTGTTAGTTTCAAACTTTCAGATCATGGTTTCATATTTTCTAAGATGGAATAAGTCCATTTGTTTGATTTGGTCTCATCAATTGTTTCTTTGTTTTTTTGCCTCTGGATAGACTTTTACCAACTCATGTTATTTGATTCTTTCATATAATTATGCTTGTTGAATGCCTCTTTGATATATTTTCCAGAAATTCTGTTATGTTTTAGTTCTCAATGAATTAGCAAGGGAACTAAGTTCATTAGAGTCTAACCAGAGCCTTTCATCTAGGACCAGCTAGATGTTGATTTGAAATCATGTGTCCAGCTTTTGCTCTTGTTTATATTTGTTCAAATTTTCTAAAGTTGATATGGTTATGCCAGTATAATTAAGGAGAACATTTGCCTGAGGAACATTTGCCCAAAGAACATTCCTAAAAACAGTGACCTGTCTTGTAAAAGCAGCTTGTTGATGTTATCATGAAAAAGTTATATGTGGAGCTAAGTTCTGTGTTAAAAAGCAGCTGAAGAAAACCTGGTAACCCAGAAGACTCATGTACTGAAGGGGGCATCTAGTGTCTGCAGAGCATGGCAGGATGGCCATTTTCAGTCTTACATATAAATGGATAAATGTGGGCTCCCTACACACTTGCTGATCAACAGAGGATGCTGCAGGAGTCTGCAATCTGGTGTGAAATCATGAACCTTCTGACTTGATCATGTGTTATGGAAGTAATGTATGCCTAAAGCCCACTATTGTTCCCATTGAAGAGTTGGAATCTGCACAGCATAGGCCAGGAAAATGTTGTACTTCGTTACGATAGGGACATAACTCCCGACTGTGTCATGTGTCACGTTCTGGTTGGTTGACTATTTTATTACGAGTCCTCCCAGTTTCTGTCATCTGATCTTAAAATTACACATTTCCTGGAAAAGAGAAGGGTCTTTCTTACACTTCAAAGCAGATGTTCGTGCCAGTGAATGGTACTCCTCTTGCACTGACATGCATAAAGCAGATTGGTTTATAATTTGGCTCTGACTTCAGCTTTTAGCAGTAGACAAAGTTCCCTTTTAGAGAGGCAGAGGTTACCATCTTGCACTCATCCCTGCCCATACTGTAGAGCTGTAATAAGCAAACTTTCTGCTGTTAATGTGGGTTTATAAGGCTACATTCAGATTTATAACAAATGCAATTTTAATTGAATATGCTGTTACTCCTAAAGGATTTACTACTGCTTATGGTAGATCTGAATTTGGCTTCTGTGTAAAGAAGGTCATTTCAAGCCTATTGCTGCTGTTATTTTTACTTTTATTGTGCCAACTGTCAGTGACTTTTTCCCCTGTTTCACTGCAAGATCTGAAACCGATGTTTAACTTGTGGAAAGGCAGTCTTGTAGTTGTTGCTGTTACAAACGATGCTCTTTCTTCTGAAAAAAAAAAAAAGTGAGAATCTTCCTTATTTATCTATTTATTCACATTGATTCAAATGATGCTCTTTCTTCTCAACAACAAAAAAAATTAGTGAGAATTCTCTTTATTTATCTGTTTATTCACACTGATTCATTCAAGGTACTTACCTTGGTAACTAATGAAGTCTTTGATTGGAACTCAGTTCCTAAGTTGCCAAGGAAAACCCTGGAGGCACATTAGACTCTGTCCAAACACAGTACTGAGTGCTGCTCAAGTATCAGAAGAGGCTTAAAATGTTATTGAGAAAGTTCTTAAGAATTGTGTTCAGTAAGTTTTACTTGTTGTAATTGTTGCACCTTGTATCAGTCCCCCAGAATGCTAAAGTTTATTACAACGTGCTCTGTAAAATCACCAAAAGTATGGAAAATTTTCAGGAAGAAGCTGCAATTATAATAAAATTGCATAAAGAAGGGGAATTAGGTAAGAAAGAAACTGCAAGCTTTGAAAATTGGTGTATTCAATGAGAGACTGCTATAGGAATGTGGAAAGAAAGCTAGAAGGAAAAATAATTGTTCACTGGTACATCACGTGATGTTTGAAAAAGCTGTAGCATCATACATTGCTATCCTCTCCCTAATACTACCTTTACAGGAGTTATATAGATGGAAGAGTACCAGGCAGTGCAATCAATCATTAATGCCTCTGTCATTGCCATGTGGCTTTCTTTGCTGATCAGAAGGTGGAGTTCCTCTTGCTGAAGCAGGAAATGTCTCTGCCACATTCACCTGTGCTCACTCCCATTTCCCACAGTTCTCTTAGTGTTGTGCTTTTTAATTAGTTATAAATAAAAATTAAAGAAGGCTGTATTTGACTAATTAATAAACTGCCTGAGCTATAGTCACTATAGTTGGGAATTTTGCTTCTGTCGAGCAACCCTACTGTTTGTGATTCCAGAAGGTAGTGCAATTAACTGTTTTCTGAAATGTCTCATCCTTTTACATATTCATTGATTTTTAATGACTTTTCCCCCTTTCATTTAAACTGAACTGGCTCTGTTTTCGAGTTGAGAGTAAGTTTTGACAGCAGCATAACGACAGCCCCCGGCATGTTAGCTGGAGTGGGCACTCCCTTCCTTCCCATAAATAGGAACCATTTTATAAGTGGAAATCCTTTTCCCTACTGCTTGAACAATGCCTTTGAAAGCGTATTCTTCTAAGGCATTTATATGGATCAAGTGTTCCTGAAATCATTGAAAGTTTGTTCCTTTAAATGTCCTGATGATTTTTTTTTTTTTTTCAAATGGGTGTTTCTCTTCTACAGCTGGGAATAACATGGTATTTCAATTCAAGAGAATAACATGTTTTTTGTTTTATGCCATTAAGTCGTTGTGAAAGAAATTCAATACATTTTTTCAGTTCTGATATCAGGCCTGTTGACGCGTGAATTTCTAGGCAATTTGCATACTGAATATATGAAAGGGAAAACAGAAATTCTACTGAAGTGTGAGGTGTCACAATATAAGCTGTCCTAACCCCAGAAGTTGGGGAAGATATATATTCATAAAACCCAGTCATTTTGATATGAATCCTTTGACATGAAGACTTTGTAGTGAAGTGAAAGGACTGCAGTTAAAATTCTGAGTTGATTTCAGAGTTCTCAGAGGCCTAAACAGTGAACATGTGTTTTGTGTTAAATCTTCACAGAAGTATGTGCTCCAATAAAATGAAACTTTAAGCCAGATAGTGAAAAAATGAAAATCTGAATGAGGAAATTAGGAAAACAAGGTGAAATAGTTTGGACGCATGATATCAACTACTCTGAGCCACAAGAATTTTAATCACTGTAAAAACATGAAGGATTTCTTAGCTGGAAAGCACGTAACAAAGACTTTCTTAGCTATGTTTACCTGAGATAGTACTGCAATTAAAATTGCCATGTATAACAACAGGAACTAAGGAATTTTAGAGTAATGTTTTTTGTCCTAGTGGCTTTTCCCATTGGCTTGAAGCAGAAATAGGAGTTGGTTTTTGGACTTCAGATATCTCCTTGGCTTTTCATTGTTAAGGAATCAGATAATGGCTTAATTAGGTATGGTTTTTTCATCTCAAGCAGTAAATGCACCAAGAATTTATATAAGAAAAAATATGGCATTTGACTGCCCTGTTCTTAACCTGTGTTACTGACTGTCATATATACTTGCGTTGGGACGATACAGAATTTTTTTGCCTATGAGTAAACAGGAGTTGTTGAAACCAGCTGTAAACTGTTATGTTTTTGTCCTTTAATGAGAAATTTAGTTCTAGAGAAGCATAAAAATTATCCCTTCTCCTTGAAAAAAACCCCAAACACTTCCTTTTTCTGTTGATTACTTTAATTCACAGAATTTAATAATACATGTTTACTGTTTGGTCTCACCTTTAATTTGTATAGTATACATTCTTCTTGGTCCTCTTTCTGGATGGCTAATCTGTGTGGAAGAAACTCCTTTGTGTCAGAAGGTCTCAAATTGTGGCTAATGTGCCACATGTGAGCCAATAAACCAATTTATTCAGTTTATTCCAAGAAGCATCCTGCAAGCCAAATGAGTTGTTCTAATGGGGACAGCAGCAGCAGTCTGCTTCCAGTCACTGTCTCTCTTGGCAGTTTGGTGGCTATTCATGCCTCATGCTGTTGCTCTGCATTGGCTTCCTGCACAGTGTGATAGCATACTTAGCGGCAGATTCTAAGCAGCTGCCCTTTGGCTCCCTCCCATTCCTATTTTTTGGTTTGAGACCCCCTGACTCTTGTATTTGCCTCTTGTTTTCATTTATTGACTTCTGAAGCCATATGGCTTACCCCAGCTTTCTTTCTATATCTCATCCTCCTCTATTTTAGGATTAAGGGGGGATTTACTTTGGTAAGATATAGGCCCATGCCTGTTTTTAACAGGTAAAAGCATCTGCAACTGTAGCTCTGGGGACAATGAGCTCAGATAAAGCTGAAGGCTAGAGGAAGCCCCTTTATAAGGAGAGGGAAGTGCCAACACCAAGGATATCCAACATCTCTGAGTCACACAAGAAATATTGTGCTAGCTAATGATAATTTTTTACTGGTGATCTACTTCACCTGCATCAACATAATCACTAACATGATCTACAGTGTTTTCAATAACACTGGTGCAGTCCTTGGTGTGGCACTGCAAATTCCTCACTGACAGCGGAATCATATGGCAGACTGGTACACCAGCACCAACTCTAGGATGCAGCCAGAGTGCTAACTTGATTCCTGAAGGGATGGAAATCCTGAATGAGAGAAATTCACAGAAGAAAAAAGAGCCAAATAACTCCAAAGTCAGCAGAATCAGTTCTACCAGGAAAAGTTGCTTGTACTATTCTGGACAGTAAGATATTTTAATGACTATTTTAGGGTGCTAGAAGACCAGGAAAAGCAAATAAATAATGTGTTAGAAGACTGTTTCTATCAGACAAAACTTTTAAAATACATTCAATCTCACTTGCCCCCACAGTATGTAGTGGTGACTCCCTAGAGCATAACTTCAGACTCCAAGGATTATACATTCAGGAACTTCTACAGTCTGAGAAGATATCCTTCTCTCACTCTCAAATTAAAGAGATGAACTTGTATCTTCCACAAAATCCTGTGGCAAGGAATTCCACAGCTTCTCTATACAATGTTGAATAAAAAAATAAAACCCTCCAAACTTTTAGTCTTGAACCTGCTTCTTCTGGTTTCATTTTCTGCACATAATAATGCATACTTTTTATTGCTTAGCTGAGATACACTGTATTAGTACAATATTTTAAAGAAACAGTTATTTTTTGGAGAAACTTCTGCATTTACGCCAATAAAAATGTATTTCTCTTTTTAATATCAGAATGCAGGTGCTGATATGGAGCCAGCTATAGAACTGAATTGTCACAACACATGGCTAATTCACAGTGAGAAAATAATGAGAGGTTGTGTGAGTATGCACAAATATTTTACATGCAGCCTATTGTTGTCTTTCTGGTAAGGGTTGTTTGTTATGTAGGCTACTCATACACTGAAAAAATAAGTAATTGAATACTTTTCCACTCATACATAACTTGTCTAAAATTTTTATCTCTATCCACTATTCATGAACTGCGTCTCTTTGTTCATACTGTAAGCAACCAAATTACACAGTTCATGATTTTGGTAACTCAGGTCACGCTTACATGTCATTATTTCCTGGATATTAAGGAAATGAAAGCTGAGTCTATAGTTTGCACAGTATTATTACATCTGTGTTTTACTGACGTACATGGGAACTTATGAAGATGAGAATTTAATCTTTCACATCAAAAGCTTTGTTTAAGCAAAACACTTTGATGTATTATTCAGCATGGAAATGCCAGCAACAGTTCTTATGGGTCCTGTAGCCCTGGTTAGCTACAAGTAACAAAAAATCCTAGACTTCAGTCCCAAATATTATCTAAAATATCTTCCTGTAGACATAAAAGGGCAAAAATCTCAATTATGTGATTCTGTATTTACATAGAATTATGATTTGGGTTTTTTGATCTAGAAGGAAATAAATTATTAGTGAAAGCCTCTGAGCCTCATAGGATTCTTGCAGCATATTTGGAAAGTGAAAACTATTGTCACTTAATAGGAAAAAATATTCCTTTGCATCAGTCTATGATGGATTTGATTTAGTAATCTAAAATCATAACTTCCTCTGAACTCTTATTATGGAAGAGAGAGAGGGATTTTTTTTTTTTTAATAAAGCAAGTAATGTCTTTTGCCTAATTAAAACCTTATTCTTTAACTGGATTAGATTACTTTTTTTCCTCAAATCCTTTACTTGAAAATGAATTCTACAGAAGACAGAAAACTGTTTTCCTTTCTCATTGCTCCTTAATTTTGTGTACTATGATGTTAATGTTGTCATTGATGGAAGAAACTGGTAGTCTAAAATCTGAGCATTTCTAGTAATTCATGCCAATTCCCTTTCCCATGGTCATTCCATCTGAGATTCCATTCTTGCATTCTTTCAAACAGGGTTTTTTCAGCTATTTAAACAAATGTGCATTTGCTAAGCAATATCGCATAAAATCTCTGTGGCATTTTCAGCATTTCCTATTCTCCTGCCACAAGCCTTTTTCAAGTTGATTTTCATGTGGTGTGCACACAATAAGCTCAGCTTATAAAAGATGCAGTAATAAGAAAAGACTGTCGATATAAGAAGAAATATTTCTTTAAAAAGTATCTACAAACTACAGAATGTAATGCTTTTAACTATTATTGATGAAATATTGATTAATGCATCTAATAAAGTTTGATAAACAGCCACCATCATATTTGCCTCTATCTTAATCTGCGACTTCTAAATAAAAATTACTACAGTTGAATATGACAGAATACACTTTTTAAGAAATATAATACAGTACCTGTGTTTTCAAAGTGTGATCAAAGCAGCTGTTTTCCACTAATTTTTGTACAATGTTTTATTTTGGAAATACGATTGTCTTAGACTTGTATCACAAGTGTTTTTTGTTCTTTCATAATTATGCCATCTGGTCCGCCCCCCCATGTCAGCAAAAGTACAATGAATACATGAAGGCTGGTAGATGATAAAACAGAGGCAAAAAGGCCAGATAAAGAAAATGTAGTCCCTGGAGGTCAGTCAGGAGATCTGTGAGTCAGCTGTTACATTAGAGAAAAGTTGACAAAAAATATCCAAGACTCAGCAGCCTGTGACATCTGAAAGAATTAAAGAAACAATACCATAATTTCCCCTCATATTTCTAACATAAAGCTATTTCTTTCTGGCTGGTAATCTGTGGTATGGTGATGCTGGTGCTGTTTGGCTGGTAAACAGAAAAGCTGAGGCATTCTTATATGATTTTCTGTTTGTACCAGTCCAGACTTTATTGGTTTATATGGTTATAACCATATAAATTGTTCACTTTAAGTTTCTTCAAACTTGTGTACTATATGTATTTGGCATACCACGTGCACTCTCCTCAAAAACCTGGGCAGAACTGCAGTTGTTTTTAATTAGGAACTATTGAAGATGGGGATTAAAATAGTTCTAAAAAATTGTGTTACTCCTAAATCTAACAATAAGACAGTAAGAATTTCCTGACTCTGATCCCAAGCTGTCCATTTAACTACATTCAGCACGGGATAATATTATAATTGACATTAAAGGTCTAATTGGTTCTGCATTGTTTGTTAGTGCATTATTTCTGGCTATTCAGTGTCACAGTTCACACCTGCTTTTGCCGTTTCTTCTCTCTATTATTTTCAACAGGTGTGGAAATCCAAAAGATTTTATTTCTGAAAATAGAAAAAATTTCTCTTTTCAAAAAAGGGAGAAACATCTTTTGCAGAAATTACTGTAAGACACACACCAGTGGTGGCACTGGATATTCGTATTAACTATTTGTGGTCTTTTTCAACTTCTTTTATGTACTCCTTACATGCTTGGCAGAAGAATATATACAGACCTGAATGTTGCTAATCTACTCAAGTCTGGAAGAGCATTAAAATTTGAGGAATAGCATGAATGCAGAACATTCACAGATCAATTTAATAGCACTAGCAGTTTGAAATGGCTCTCTAGACAAAATATCAAAACCTGTTATCCTTGAAAAAGGAATACTGGAGTTCTATTTTCCCTAAAAATGGTCAAAAGTATGAGGAAGAGAATAGAGCCTTAGATAAAGATGAGTTACCCTGAAAGACCTTAAAGTTTAGTAAACAGTGGTCTGCCCCAGGTCACAGACTGAATAACTGCTCCATACTAATAGGGAAGAAAAAGATTGTTTCACTGGTACTATTATGTTAAAATAAGGATTGTGTAACTTCTTAAGAAGTAAGTGCATGTGGTAGTGTAACAATTGTGCATTGTACAGGACTCTACTTGGATGTGCTGAGATCAAGGAGAAAATAAGTGCCCCCTACATACACTAGTATTGTCTTCTGTGCTTGGTTCTGAACTCATCCTACCTTGCTGCAGTCTGAAATGCAGTTCTTTTGTCTATAGTGGAGGAAATTTAAGCCCTGGACTTGAACATAAGACAGAAATATCTGCTTCTCAGATGTCACCTCAAGAGAAGTCTGCAAAACTAAGAACTGTGACATTATAAAGAGTTTTTACTCCTTTATTTGTATCAGGAGTTTTCTTTGTAACCTTAGATAATATTTCAAAAGTTGTAACTAGAAGGTGGTTACAATATTTGTAATCTTAGCGTGGGTCAATATCTTCTTTAACTTTACAAAATCATGAAATAACGTTGATCAGGAGAACTAGTCAGTTGATGAGAGATTATGGTGAATGTTGAAGACATTAAAGCATACATATTTCCCTGGTCTTCTTTCTTTAATGTTGTTCGATGAATGGTTATTTTAAAATGTTCCATAGTAAATCTCAATTTCCTCTTTATTATTAGTAAAAATCTCTTCCTCCAGAATCACGAAAAGTCTGACACAACATTCTGTACTGGCAGAGGAAATCTAACAAACCCCCAGCTTCATTTTAGATAAATATTATTTAAATATTGACTTCATAGGTCTTTGAAGTCCTTATTAAAAGTAGACGTATTAGGAATATAGGGTGGCAGAATACATACTTCAGAATATGTCATCATTCAAGGACTGGAGTAGTTGTCCACTTAAACAACTGTTTGGAGTATCAGAAAATTATTAATCTTAAAGTGCACTATGCAAAGATTTATAACCTAGAAAACTGTTTAAATTTAAACGTAGTTTAAATATTATCAGAGCAGGATTTCAAGTTAGGGAATGATTCTCTGCCACATTCATATTTTATAGTAAATTCAGCTAAAATTATATCATCCATTGCAGTGTAGTATACATGCATGATGAAATATTTCTGCAAGAATGAAACAACTTCAGCAAATAATCCCTGGATTTCCCAATGGGTACTATCTTTCTATTTGTCTGGTTTGATTTCTGTGTTCTTGATATAAGGACAGTATTTTCGTATATTGTGTACTAGCCAAGCACACCATAGGCAATAAACAAAAGATCCCATCAGATAAAAAGTTATATTCTTTCCAGAGCATTTGGCTCAACAGATGTGGAGTGAATGGATACAATTAATCAGTCACAAAATAAAAACTTTTCTGAAAACTGTTGTTTTTATTGCAAATGCTGACTCGGAAGCTCTATATGATAGCGGAATTTTCTTGTTATGGATTTAAATTCACAATCTCATTGGTATCAGTGGATAGATGACCTATATACATCAGAGATTACTTGTCATACTAACCTATATTACTCTCATTCCACAGGAAGAGTGGGGATAGTAACCATCTATTTGCTGTTTTGGAGCAGTAGATGACACAGTAGCACCTTGACTGGCACTGATGCCGGTGGGCAATCCTGTTGGACAAACAGAGAAATTTGCTGGTTGTATGGAGTGCACTAAGAAACAGTGAGGGTTATGAATACCATTTAAAATCTGACTTTTTTCAACCTGTTGTAGCTAAACTTCCTTTAGCAGGTTTGGAATTTCTCATTTTAAATATAAGGAATAGCAGGAATACCTTGTTAAAGGTAAATACAACTTTTCAGTAAAAGTTCAATTTATGAAGATTTTTCATGTGAGCTTTCCACCAAATCTATAAGAGTACCAATCTGAATATAGTGTCACACATGCCTTAGTTATGGGAAAGCTGTTATTTGTCCATATAATGTCAAGCAGATTGCTGAAAACCAGACAAAGTGCAAATGGACCTTTTTGCTCCTGTCTAAACAGCTTTCATAGAAGAGCAAGATGACATTCCAGAACATGCAAAACAGGAAAAAGGACAAAAAATATTTTTAATCTATTAAAGATTGAATAAAAGATGACTAATAAAAGTGACTCACGTAGTAAAATATGATTAAGATGCTTGTTACAAGAATTACGAAAGTAACACCTATAAACTATTGAGACAGAAATAAAGACAAGACTCTTTTTCCCAGTGCAAGCTATTATTTCTTAAAGTTCTTTTTCTGAACATTTTTCTACTTGGCAAACATTTATAAATAAGTTGAAGTTTCCAGTTTCTTACTCTTACCCTGATTTTCAGGTTTAAATTAATGTGGGAGTTCTACACCATTTTGGGGGGGTGTGAGTGGAGATTCTACTGTATTGGTGAACTTTACTTACCGTATTACTACATCTTTTCTTTAAATCTGGAATGATTTACAGCAGTGCTTCCCTTTGAGCCTGGACTTGATGCACTTTACGAAGTGTGACGTCATTGGCTCCTCTTGTTACTTGAAACACAAGGAGGGGAAGGACAAGTAATTAACAGCATGTTGAAACTGGATTCTCAGGAGGTATCAGAGTTGCCATGGCTGTTCTTGGACACTGGCAGCCTTTCTGAGTTTGCACAAATCCAAATGTTTTCTGCTGGAAGGAAAAGAGCCTCGTCTCCACATGTATGCACTTCAAGATAGTCATGTCTGTTCTGCTTCATTCAGTTTTGAGGAGACCATGATACCAGACACATGCTCTTTAGACTGTTTATTCATTAGGCAGTCATTTACAACATGCTGTGAACCTGTATAGCCAGCTGAACTAGTGGTCTTTTTTATGAAGCAGCTTGTTACCTAGTTCATGCTAGCTAATATTCTCTGCTGCACTTGCCCAAATAGTGCTGAATGGGAGATCTCAAGTTAAATGTTTGAGTGCTGGAGTTCCTTCAGATCTCTGTGTGCTTTCTTGGTTGCTAGGACAATGCTGAGCTAACATCCATATCAGTTGACAATGAGTGGGTCAGCCAACTGTGAAACCTATAAAACTGGGTCAAGAATAGTTCTGCCCAGCCCAGCAAGAGTGAGGCCTGAGCCAAAGGAAATAACCTTTTCCCCTGGCTATTCATTTTCTTATAAATGTCGAGCTTATTGTACCAGATTCATGAAAGGTAAAATGAAAGCATGTATGAGCAAATATAATGGTTATTAAAACAGGAAAATATTATTGATGTTGGAACAGCCTTTGCTGCTTTTAGGGTAAGAACTGAACTGATCTTGAAGTTATCTGGCAGTGTGTGAAAGCTGATCCACTTATTTGTATTCAAACTCTAGCCTCAATAATAAGAACATTTTTTGAGAAATACAATGGAAAATATTACTGATATTTTGAAACTACATCAGCTCACATATGTTCTGAAACATTAACTTGGCATGTTCCCTCCTGATTGCTTTGTAAAATACTTCCCTCTTCTTAGGACTGTCTCTACAGTGGTGTGTAAGGACATTTGTGCTATTGACATGCATGGCTAATTTCTTGTTTTGCATACAGGCTGATCAGAGTAGTACTTGATGTTGACCTATGTGCAGGATGCACTACAATGAGTCTCTGTTTTTGGTTTGCTCACAGAGATCCTGAAATAAAACTGACTAATAAAAGTGGCTGAAGATGTATTCTTAGGGGAAGATGGGTATTTTTTTTTAGTTCAAAAGAAATGTCCAGTAAATGAATGTAAGTTATTTGGATTGAACTCGGTGTTTGTATTATTACTGTTCTTAATAAATGACATAGATTTCCATAAAATCAAAAATACTTTGTGTCTTTTTAAAAAAGACTTAATTTTTTTTCAATGCTCTTCTAATCCTGAATAAAAAGAGTACTTTTACTTTGTGTTCATGTGTCTGGGGAGGGTCTATCCTGATCCCTGCCAATCAAGGTATTTTTTTAAATTTTATTTGTAAGTATCAAAGTTCTTAAGTATTATTTGTAAATACTTGTTTCTGGTTGATTTCATAAAGTCTTCCCATTTCATACTAATTGATACCAGAGAAGAAGTGCTCTTAATCTTCTCTTTGCAAATTTTAAATTTTTACTTTGAAAACATTAATAACCTCTAATATTGACTTGAGTGAATATTGCCATAAATACCATAGGGGAATATTATAATTATTAAAAGGCTGCTGGACTAGAATTTCTCCACTTCTGAGTTTCAGTCACCGTACAGGTACAAAATCTATTTCAACATTTTTGGTGTTCAGTGAATTTGTGACAGAAAAATATTACTCTCTAGCAGACTAGTCTTCAGTAATTGTTGTATAGTCATTGTGATGTCCTGACTTGCCTCCACCTTTGTTTGTTATCGCTAATATTGAGTTTGTATATTGTTGCTTGGTTTTCACACTGATAAAATGACCTACTTTTAATATGAGCAGTGTATTGACTGTTAAATACGTGAAGGGTTTTTATGGCATGTCTGTTGCAATTTATTGGCATTTTTAATCCTCCTGGCTGTTCCACTGAAGACTTGGAACTGAACTTGCAAGCTGAAAGATTGCTTTTCTTTATGGAAGTATACCATACTCTTTTTGTAGCTTGCTGTGAACTTGCTGATGGGTGAGGGTCCCATTATTTTATGTGTTTGGGAAGATAAAAGGACATCTGAAAATGAGGCTGAAGGCACCATTTGGTGATTTACATCTGAGAATTTCCTGCCTTCCCTCTCTTCTTTAAAATGTAAGACAATAAACATCTACATTCAGTTTTGACCTAAATACTGGGTTGTTAGAGAATGCTCTATTTTATGGAAGGCAAAAGGTGGCACTGAAAAACACTCAGAAGTTCTTTGGTGCTCTTGCTGTTGCGTGTTGTGAATATACACATTAGGAGCTAGTCCTGGGTCTGCAGGGTGAACAGGACTCAAGCACAGTGGAGAACAGATCTCTGGTGTCTAACGCTACCTCAACTCTTTTGATATGAATGTGAATCTAATGCACTTATTATTGCCTTTTACATCAGAGAGTAATTTGTTTTCTTTCTTAAAGAGTGCATTTTCTGGATCCTTTGACTTCAGTGAAAAAATTAATCTGCAGTCTGCCATCATCTATCATAGGTACCCCACTATTCCTTGCTTCGTTTCATTTAGTCCACAAATCTTTCTTGTCACTTCATTTTTCCTATAAATCAGGGATTCATCCATTCAACAGCAAAGTCTGAAGTTGTTTTGTGATTTGTTTGTGGGGTTTTTTTTGTTTGTTTGTTTTGTTTCATTTTTTTTCATAAAAGCTGGTAGAAAGAATACCCTGCAGATCTATAGCCACATCTAACTAGCATGAGCTGTCACAGGGGTTGTCTCAGTGAGCGATGTAAAAGAGGGCTGTGTAGTGTTCCACTTGCATGATTAAGAATGGAGCACTGTGCAGTCCTTCAGAGCTTGCAGACAAACACCACAAGTAGCTATGTGGATCTGACTGTGTCCCCAAACCAGTTGGCTACATTTCTTCAAGGGCAGGGGACACTGCTGGGCCTTTTAACTGGCCCCTGTGCCAGAGAGGTCCAGTCACTGAGAAGGGCAGGATCCAGTTGCTTGCTTCCAGTTGTTCTTGGTACATCATTTGCTTACTTCTGTAGCCAAAATGTCTTTTTAAGTTTTGGCACTAGTGAACGTGAAATATGGGTTTTATTGTTGCAGAAACAAGGTTTGTTTTGTTGTGACTAGTAAAAGACAAAACTTTTTTTTTTTTTATTCTTATTTCAGCATGTTCCTTAAAGCTCCTCTTATTTCCTACTGTGACTTACATATCTGATGTTGGTTGGTGAATGCTGGTCCCCAAGTCAATAAATGTGGTTTTGGAGGCACTTCCTCTCTGAAATGAGTATATGCTTGTCTTGAAAAAAATGAATTATTCACACCATTGGGTAAACAACAGTAAATCTTCATCTGAACACCCTCAAAAATTGATATGTTTAAACAAACTGCCCTTATAAATAACCTTTTACCCAAAGGTGGAATTATTTTACATCTCAATGGCTACAGGAACCGAAATGTCATAAATACTATGAATAACCTTTCCTCTTTAGTACTCATGGGAACTTCTCTTTCTCCAAATAATACAAGGTCTATAAAATACTAATAGCAATAGACTCATTAAGGTAGGATCTGGCTATGTTATCTAATCCACGTCATTTGTCATATCTGGGCCAAACCTCCTCTGAGACCTTTTATGTACCAACAGACAAGGTACTTTCCTCCTTTTGGAAAAAAAATTGCATTATTGCTAGGTCTGAGTTTGTTGAATGTGCTGTCAGGTAGCACTTGGTTATTCAGGGAAGCTAGATTTTTCCATGGTACTCTCAACCATACATATTGTGGAAATATGAAGGAGATATTTTTCACATATTATTTCATACATATATTTTTCATATAGCTTTATAAATCTCTAGCTCACACCTCTCTGGAGACAGAATATACCAGGGAGGCATATTGATTAAAGCCATGCCACCCTGACAAAAGGAAGAAGTAAAACTAAAGGGACCCCCCCCCCCCTAAATTTAAGGCTACCACATGTCAGCAGGTAGGTATTTTGTGCTAGATTTTTCTTTTTGGGGATGTGTGTGATTTTGTGGTTTTGTTTTGTTTCATTTTGTTTTGTGTGTTGTTTTTGTTTTCTTAGAAACTTTCTCTGAGTGGAGAAAGAAAACTTTGGGCATTTCCTTAGGACTAGTAACTGTTTGCAGCTACTTACAGAAGCAGTAGCAGTAACAGTATGTGTGAAAAGACATAGGTCTACCACATCCTCTGTGCCCTGTAGTAAATATTGCAAGCATTTTTGTCACAAGCATGATGTGGTCAGACTGTATATGCGCTGGTTGCAGCTCATTTGTACAGTGCTAATATTTTTGTCAAGGAAATCCTCTAGAGATATCAGGGAACCCTCTTGGGGAGGCCAAATGGGTGAATAATCTAAGCATTAGACTGTGATTCAGGCGATCCTGCCAGAAAAGTCACTTTGCTACCAGGTCTAATAACTTCTTTTCTTCGATAATAGGAGTAACAATAATTACCTTTTCCCCCTCAACTGTTTCTTACCTATGAATAAAGTAACTCTGTTAAAGCTAAATATGCTTGCTGGGTATAATATACTTTTCACTCCAGAATAACTGTAGTCCCATTGGAACCAGAAAGCAGTGTTGACTGAGTTGCAGTTGTGGCATAAAGGAGAAAATAATATCCAGTATGGTGAAAAAAATTTAAAAGTGTTTTGATTGATGCATATTGCAAAACTGTAGTAAATTTGCTGATATCTATAGAGTTAGTCAAGGTTAAGGAATGAAAATAACCTAGCCTGGAAGTTCTTATTTTAATTGCAGGAAATGGAGGACTGGTCCCTTTAAAGGAAAAGGAGTCAGAGTGGCATTTAATTGACGGTTGAAGGTACTTTCAGACAGAGACACAAGAGAGACATATGTATTTTTCATTAGTTCCTAATGCCATCACTTGCTCTTGTATGCTTAGAAAGCAAATTTACAGCAGAAATTAACACACTGTGTTATCTTATTTCTGCGAGTGCTTGTTTTGTGCGTGCAAACACATTTCTTGCCAGGCTGACATGCCTGGAGAATGGAGAGACATGGATCTGATAGATGGCTAACAACTAAATGTCTGCACGGAGTTCAGTGGTGAGTGGTGTCTCCCAGGAGTCCATATTGGAACCAGTTTATTATCTTCGTCAAGGATGTAGAATATGGGATTGAGGGCACCCTAAGCAAGTTTGGAGAGGACACCAAGCTGAGAGGTGAAGTTCATTCACCTGAGGGAAGGAATGACATCCAGAGTGGCATTAACACGCTTGAGGAGTGGGCCCATGCAAACCTCAGGAAGTTCAACAAGTCCAAGTGCAAGGTGCTGCACCTGGGTGAGGGCAATCCCAGATATGAGTAAAGAATGGGAGAAAAGTGTCTGAAAACAGCCCTGTGGACAAGGACTTAAGTGTTTTTGTGAATGAAAACCTGGACATGAACCAACAGCGCGTGCTCACAGCCAAGAAAGCCAACTGCATCCTAAGCTGCATCACAAACACTGTGTCCAGCAGGTTGAGGGAGGGGATTCTGCCCCACTACTCTTTTCTGGTGAGACCCCACCTGGAGTACTAAGATGGGTCCAGAAGGGAGGGGAGGGGAGGCAAGGGGACAGCAAAGTTCCCCTCAAGGATTAATCATTATTTTATTTAGCATGCAGACATTTGCATTCAGAGTCTTAGAAGTTATGTATTGGGGGATAATTGATTTTTGCATGCTTTAATAGGGCATAATATTTCACAGTATAAAGCAATATGTAAAAGAAGGTGGCAAATGAAGGAAACAGTAAAACTCTAAACAGTACCATAAAAGAAGGATTGTCCTTGGGGTCCAAGACTGTGCTTCATCTCCCTACCTGGAAGGAAAAATCTGCAGCCAAAAAAAATGAAGAACTTGGCCTTCTAGATACAAAACTACAGCAACATCTGACAGTGACCAAGGATATCATTCTTTACTGGAAAACAAAGCAGAATTTAAGATAAGATAATAAAGGATGGTAGTGCCACAGTGCCATGGCAGAAAGAGTATAAATCCTTGTATGTTGTTTTAAATTTTTGGAAAATACTACAAGTAGGAAACAAAGGAATAGTTCGTTATGTATTTACCTAGGATCTTATTTATACTGAAGCTTTCCAGAAATCTTAGGAGGGTACTTGTTTTTTATGTTGAGTTGTCTTATTACTAACTGTTAATCTTGAACTTTTTTTACAAAGCCCATGTTTGACTTTTTTTATGTCCAAAGACAGTAAAACATCACATTGTTCCTTGCCAGAATGTGAAATGAAACTGCATAATATTTTGATTTGGGGTGAATCCACACCTCTTTCCTGCTTTCTATTGTTATTTGCAAATGTTTTTGTAGTTACTACATTGCAATTGTATGTTGCATAAGATATTATGTGCAATACAAGCAAATTACTTGTATGGCTTACACTCAGACTGTCATGTATCATCAGACATTTACCAGCTCATGATTATTAAGTGCTACAAGAATTTTAAGTCACAGCATCTCCAAGAACTTGTTGCAATATATGGAGTTGATTTAAAAAGTGTCATTTTTCCCTAAGTACACACACTCATCTAGTAGATGATTCAGAGGAGAATCACATAGCTAAAAGTTTAGACTGAAGCATGGAAAGAAAAACAAGGAGTAGGTATAGCACTGTTACAAGTGCTGTTTACTCTGACAGAGGTAACTATTTTATTTAAAGCTTGTTTCACAGATTCAGTTAGTTATAATGCCGTTTCCTTAACAGAATTGCAAAGAATGCACATAGACACTATTCCTGCCTTGGTACTCTTGTGCAATATTCCATTTACCAGCTTCTTCCCTTCTGCAGTGAGTCAGTTTAATTTGCTGAATCAGAATAAAGGGTTTATAGAAACCTGTCATAAACAATGTGCCAATACTTGGAAAAATGCAGTGTTAGGAATCTGGTGTCTGGAGAGCTCCTTTTTTTGCATAGCTTGCTTCTAGACTTTCAAAGGGCTTTGGTAAGTATATCAAATCATATTGCAGATGTAAAGAAACCTTTGTAGACGGCCAGTAACTCCACACACTTGGAGTTTCATCAACATTTAAAAATCCATCTCTTAAAACATAAGGAGAGGAACTGACCTCTGGAGTTGGCACAGTTCAATACTGCTAACGTTTCAACTTTCTTCTGCTGTAGCTATAGCTCCCCTGGTTTCACATCTCTTTAGAATAAACGTTCCTAGATTTGACACTACCTGGTTTTGGTTTTATCAGAGAAGCCTTACACACATACTGACAAATAGGCAATAATACAAAATAATTTGAATGAACTACTGCTTGAATGTACTTCTCAGTTAGCATGTGACTCTGGGATACATTTGATATATGGATTCTTGATTGCATTTTGTTGATCTCATCACTATGTTTGAATGAAGCACAAAGGTCAGTAAAAAGAAAGTCAGGTAAAGCTGAGCTTTCCATTGTTCTATGGTGCTGAGCTTGGCTGTTTAGTTATTTTCATACAGACTTTCAAAGCTTCTCAAAAACTGAAGAACTGAAGGAGAAAAAGGGCTAGCTACATTGGTAAGTGGGCACAAACAGAGATCCACGTTTTTATCTTCTTAAAAATGATGTATGCTCTGAGACAGCCCTAAACTTCCCCCACCCCCTCGAGTTAGTTGAACAGAAAAAAATAAAAAGACCTAACAAGACTCAGCAAAATTTGCAGTTCTGCTTCAGAGGAATGCACTGTCTAATTGCTCTGCAGTGTCTACAGGTCTGAGGAATTCGAACAGCAGCTTCTCAGAAATGGACATAAAGGAAATTAGAGGAGATGCTTGGATTAGCCTCCTCCCCTTCCACTCCATTTCCACAGCACAATGGTGGGTCATTTCTCTGAAAACACCACACTGACACCCACATCACCCCCGATGTTTCAACCTCCAGTGCGCTAAGTGGAGTCAAGGTCAAGAATTATGTTTCATGCTTGTAAGATGAGAGGCACACATATACTATAATACAATATTCATGCCTGTACATGGCAACTGGATTTCTTTTTGTAAAAATTGCTCATCATTATTGGCTACCTCTTCCTATTGTAAACAGTGGCATTTATCAGAAGTCCACAAGGAGCTTCTAGTCTCAAGTAGAATTCATTCTCCTAGGGCCTGGCTTCTTTAGGATACCTAGAGAAGGTGTTCTAGGAGTTCTAAAGTTCAGGTCCGTATCTTTGTTCAAATAAGGAATGGAGAGACAGGGAGTCATTAAAAGAAAATGTATGCAGTGCCATAAAGAGAGTAGGCATTAAAAACAGCTCAAAGAGAGAAGAAAATAATCTCACAGAGTTTAGAGATAATTTCAGTGGCTAGCTAATATGTGTATGAATCAGATTATCTATTTGTGCTTTCTTAAAACTGAAAGACATTACTTTAATGAGTAGTGAATATTCAGCATTTCTATTTTCTGCCTGCCTCTGCTCTTATATTGAACCAGCTACTGTACAACATAGCCCAGTTTCACTTCTGAGTTTTTCATGTAGTTCAGTCTTTCCAGTGTTTTCTTCTGCTTGATGTGTTCCATCTGTATGCAAGCTTTTGACTTGGTCTTCATCTTTTCTTCTCTAAAACAAGAAGAACAGCAAAAAATTAATGTCATGCATATCAAGGTCATTTAGTCGAATATTATGGAGGTAATGTGGATTTTTATCAAAGACTAGATAGATTTGAGGGCATGGCAAAAGTGACAGAAGAGTTCCGTCCCTCTGCCTACTGAAGTTCTGATCTGCAGTCCAGAAAAATAGCACAAATACTCCACCTGACTTTTTAAAGTTTCATCAGGCATTTAACCCAGTCACCCATAAATAAATAGCAATAGAAAGGAAAGGAATAAGCAGATTTTCCTTTCTTTTGTACACAGATTAAAAAAACCTCATCTTAAATTTTTGTCCAAGAACATTTAGGCTAGACACATCTGTCAGTCATTGCAGTCTAAAAGATTAATTTAACACTGATTGCTTACAGTCCTTTTTCCTACTTCCATTTTTGAGAGATCTGATATTCCATTGACTGGCTTTTAGTAACCACTATAAACCAATTAATCTCTTTATCTCCATTACTGTAAATGGGTCTTTTCTACTAGGCAAGTGTCTCTATCACATCAATATGTTCTCATTTTCTTTTGAAAGTTACTCCTAAATAGTCAGTTCTTAAATGGCTTGGATACAGTGGATTTTTGTAACTGAAACATTTTGGGCTTCCTTGAGAAATCCATAACATACAGTCATCATGTTTGTTTAATAATGTAGTTGTGCATGAATTGCTGCTGTTCACTGTTTTACAGTATAATGCAATATTTATGCTGAAAAAATGATGAGGACTAACATGTTAAACTCATAGAGAGACACACAAAAGGAGGACTAAAGTGCTGACTGTGTTTAAAAGAGAAGAATTAGAACTATCTTTCATGTCTAAAGGCTTGAAAAGAATGATGAATTTGGGAATGTGCTATAACTGAATCTTGGATCGAAAAAGAAAGCAAATCCCTTATGAATTTCTGTATGAGATAATGATATTCACAGTGCTTCTTACAACATGTATTCTTTTATTCATGTTACTTACTTTTATCTTTTTCAAGAAGGGAATGTCATCACTATGAATGATGTGGCTACAGAACTTTACATCTCCACAGTTTTTGGACTGAAAAACACAGGGTTATGTAAATTAAACTTCTGTTTGCATTTTTAATTCTCATAATTATATTTTTGAAGCATTATATTGTCATATTAGACCAATGGTATATCTAGTTCACTGTCTATACGCCTCTTCCTGACCACATACAGAAGATCTCTGGTTGTGTTTTACTTCTAGTTTTTTGTGTGCTGTTGTTTTTGATGTTGTTGTCTTTTTTAAACTCTACTTAATTACAAAGAATTCTGTTACTTTAATCAAGTTGACTGCTTGGTTTGATTGTACAGTATTTTAGGATGATTAATGACATATCTCTAGTCTTTTAAATACCTCCCATATGGTGACTAAACCACTTCCCTGGGCAGTCTGTTCCAGTGCTTGACAACGCTCTCAGTGAAACATTTTTCCTAATATCCAGTCTAAACATCCCTCAGCAGAACCTGAACACACTTCCTCTCATCCTGTCACTTGTTATCTGGGAGAAGAAGCCAACCTCCCACACTCTTTCAGATAATTGTAGAGAGTGACAAGGTCTCCCGTCACACTTCTTTTCCCCAGGCTAAACAACTCCAGCTCTTTCACCATTCCTCATAAGACTTGTGCTCCAGACACTTCACTAGCTTCACTGCCCTTCCAAAACCTCAGTGTCTTTTTTGTAGTGAGGGACCCAAAACTTAACACAGGATTTGGGATATGTTCTCACCAGTGACAAGGGGCGTGATCCCTTCCTGTACAATCAGTCAGTAGAACTGTTCTGAATTGATTGAATAGTGAAAAATATCCCCAGAAGTTACATATTTTGGAATTATTTCTATTATATTTGGACTTTGCAGTCTTTACTTTTTTATGTGTTTGTTGTTTTTTTTTTTTACTTAATAGTCTAATGAGTTACGGTGAATTTCATGCACACATATAATCAAGATTTAAAGTATTTCTATAGCATATGGACACACCTTCCAGAAACTTCAGTCAAGACCTGCAATGTTAGTGTCTATCATTATGAAATTTCAATATTTGCATTGGAAATCTGGGTTTTTGCCACTCATACTTACTTCAAAAAAAGTTCTGGATACTCAATTTGCAATGTAAACCGTTCAACTTGATAATATTTTATTGCTGAGAATGTGCTATGATGCAAAGTGCCTTTAGAAAGCATTTTGTTTTCTGGAGATCTAGCTTTGATGTTAATGGGAAGTTAACATTGTCCAGAAAACACTTGGAAAACTCCTCCTTAAATAAAATTGTGGGAAGACAGATTTAGCCAGCTGTGTTAAAAGTACGGATTGGTATATAAACATGAATATGTGTCTTGGGAAAGAATGAGCCCAAGATGCAAAGTTCTCCTCTGAAGTAACACTGAATTTAGCAGAAATTGAGACCCTGTTGTCTCTTTCAAGCTCATCTCCCCTTTCAAATGGCACATGCTCTGCTTGCATTCAGGACACATACTCAAAGCAAAGTCACTGTTTTATCTAGAGGCCTCATGGGTTAAGAAAGGTTGTTAAAAATTGTGCTGGCTGGCTTTCAAAATATACATGCATGTTTCATAGTTGACATCACCTCAGCATTCTTTAGTTGCTTTAGTGATTACTCAACGGCTTTTCTCCAGTTAAAAAAGGTTGGAAATACAGTTCTCATCCCATTCCTGTCAATGGTAAAATTCTGCAAGTGTAATTCTTTCTACTGAGGTAGAAAACAGGGAAAGCTCAGCAGTATTTGTGCTTTACTTCCAGCTCCTACAGCTAAGATTGGCTGGAGCCACAGGTCCTGTTCCCTTTCTCAAAGCAAACTTTCCTAGGTTGGGTTACTCAGCTGATAGCTCTGGCAATTTCCCAGCCAGGATGAATTCATGCAATGGAGAAAGAAAGTGTGTGAGCAGGGAATTTACACACAGAGACTCTTGTTTTGCACAGCAAGCTGTCTTAGGCACAGGAGCTGGATGTAGGTGTAGTCTGTGTTACTGACCGAAGAAAGTCCTTCCTCTGACAGCTCTGCTTACTAATGGCTTCCTCACTGCATCTTTCAGAAAACAGGCTGTGCACAAAAGGAACAAATCCCACTGCTTCCACTGTCCTGCTGAGGGGCAGAAAGAGAGAAAAAAGGTCTACTCTAATTTCTGTGTTCAGGTCTTTTGATGGATACAGGTTTTCAAGGCTGTAATAACCGAGAATAACCTATGGCTATTTGACTGGGAACTGCTGTAGAAATCTGGACATAGAAATTCGTTGAATGAGGAATTTTTAAGTAGTTAATATGAAGAATGCTCATGTTTCCAAAAGCAAGTTTCACATCTCCATCACTTGATGTTCACAGCAGGATATACTTTCTTCATTCCATGTGTTTTCTGTAAAAATCCATACTCCTGTATAGACATATAGGGATATGTGACTTTTCATATGAACTTTTTGCTCTTGTACAACACAGTATTTCCAAAGTGGTCAATTTGCATGATAATATGATATGCAGAGTTAATGTAAATATATTTTTGCATTCAACATGGCCATGAATTGTTTGTTAACTGGAAATAAGTTCTTTCTTATTTAATTTAACCATTGCTGAATATGGACTTGAGTCCAAGGAAGTCAGTAGAAATATTTCCATAGACTAAAATCAGCTTTGAATCAGGCCCTGTGTTTTTATAATTAGATTTCTTCATAAAGCTCTTTAATTGGTACAGTATGTTCCTTTCATACAACAAGGAAAGTGATATTTTGTTTAGTAGAAGATATTCATAGATTAAAAGGATAGGACATTTTCGTTATTTAAATATCAAAAGAAATGTGATATGTAATTGGAAAAGGAATTGATATGAAAGAGAAGACAAATATAAAAAGAATGAATGATAAAGTAATTAGGTAACTTAGTTCCTTTGATCTAAGAGCAAGAGTTTTGCTTCATACAGGGATGAGAATTGGCGTAATTATTTGGTGTTTATACAATTCTAGGATAGCACATGTGTTTTTGTATTTTTATATGCTTAGACTGGCCAAGGAGGCAAATGATGCAAGGAAAGTAATTCTCCCTGAAGTAAAAGAAAAAAATTATCACCTACCAAGAAGTAGCAATCCAAACACTAAGGAACTGTAGTTGTAGTTAAAAAATCATGCCAGAAAAAACACAATTTTACCCATACCTCATCTAATACATGTTGAAGGCTGTGTAAATTAATGATAATTTAGGAAATAATTAGCTTACATTTCTTTAAGAGATCTTCTTATAGACTGAACCTTTGTGGTAGATGCTTACAAGCCTTTCTCTGTAGACCCTCATGCTATAGAGTCTTAGGAAAATAAACAGACTAAGATCGATAGCCTATATAACTATTACCACAGGAGCTGGGATTACAAAAAAAAAAAAAAAAAAAGGAATAATATTGTGTGACTTGCAATAAAGTGACGTACTGAAAAGAAAATGTTCCAATGTTCCCTAAAGATAACCTAAATCTAGAGTTGTCTTGTGTTCTTCAAAAGTTTGTTCTATAGCTTCCATGAAGTCATTTCAATCCAGAGGCCTCAATTATTATTTGCTTTGTTTGGATTTTATTACCAGGCCATGGTTAAGCGGAGCTGAGTTTATAGCTGAGTTGTATAAGTTATAATCTAGAAAATGATCTGTGAAATATTTGGAAAGCAGAGCTTAGAACTTAGATTTGGGCAGTGTGTCTGCAGCATTTGAAAGTTTTTTGCCCTACCTAGGCACTTAGAACAAATGTTCCAGCTTACCGTTTGTAAATGACCACTGTTTCATTTAAACATGAAGGGAGCAGCTATCAGTTCTCCTGTAAAATAAATTAGCTGCCAATTTTGTTGCTGGGTGGAAGAAACCTCCCTGATGGCATGTTGTTAACACACTTCTTTACTCTCAGCACAGCTGTCTGAAATTTCTAACTCAGAAACCCATCCTACTGAAGGGAATGCTGCTCTCCATGAACTATTAGACTAACTCAGGTTGGCAGTTCATATGTTTCTTAGGGGAAAGCATGTGAGCTGAGAAACACTAAAAAATCCATACACTTATGATGGGAGCAGCTCCTTTCAGTTAACTGTGTGCCCAAGAAATTTCACAAGATTGTGCTACTGACTTCATTACAAATCTACGTCACATAAGATGTTGTAATAGTCAGTAAAATGTAAATCAAGCCAAATGTGATATCATGTAGAGATAGGCTCATCTTTGCTTGCTGCAGTTAGGTGATTACCCATGTGTTCACTGATTTGAAGAGGATTGAGGATTTGTTATTGCTTCCTGTAGAAAAGGAAGAATCCAACATCTGCCACTGCCTAGGACTGTTTGACAAATGGCTAAAAATTTGTTCTGTGACTAATTACTAGAATCTGATCATCTAGATTCTAGATCTAGTCAGCTCTGCTGAGACTTCTGGTGTAAAAATACAGCAGTTCATACAATATGGGTCCTCTTAAAAAGCAGTTCAGAGAACACTGGGTGAAAGGTGCTAAATAAGAGGAGCACATGCTGAGTTTGTTTATAAAAGAATTTCACTGGGAAATAGTTTTCTGTGAATTTTCTTCCTGTGAGCTCTAATTGCTGTGTGAAAACCCCATGAACAGGAAGGTGAAGACTGCTTTCTGAACAAAAAGGAGGGCAGGCACCAAAGGTGGAGGAGAAAACCTGGTACTTTAGGGTAAGAGAGAATATGTCTGGAGAAGTATTGGAGATGAAAGCTGGCAGCAATCTAAAGCTTTTTTTTTTTTTTTTTAGATAGCAGTGAAGCTACCAGAAGAAATAATTTCTCATAAGTAAACACTGCAAAGTGGTAGATTTAAAAGAATGAAGATACATGGTCAAGTTACATGACACTTCAGTGTTGAAGAGTTTCTCAGTTTATCCACTCTTCATTTTGCTTTAAATTAATGGATACTCCTAACATTTTTAATCTCGTTTAAAGTGTAGATCACATGTGCAATCCTAACTCCCCTCCCCGTCCTGTCTTAAGTGGAGCCAATGGCAGTCACAGTGGCATAACAAAAAGGCCTGGCAAAAGGCCTGGGCACTGCTCACAAGCTGCTTAGCAGATATGCTGGCTGGCATCTCTAATGTCATGGGCAACACTTTAAAATGAAACACAAAAACTTGCCTTTCAACTAAAACTTGTCTTTCAAACTAAACGAAAAAGAGATTACCAGCCAAACTGGCAAAAGAAAAAGTACTGTACACCATATACTCTTGACATTACAAAATAAATCAGAAAGTATGTTATAGTTATTGGCACAGACATTGAGCTCTTCCATCCACAGTGTGGGAAAAGCTGCTTTAATCCATACAGCTTGAGCACTGGTCTCCCACGCCCTGGTTGAGTGCTTTCACTAGGGGCCATAAATTAAGTTACTCTCTTGCTGCCTCTACCTGCTCCAGATTAATATCTAAATATATATAAAAACCAGAAAAGGTCCAAAGGTGACCTAGAGGGGAAGGTGCTGAATTCTGGCTGCTTTATTTGCCAGGGAGGTAGGAGACTACTGATGAAATCCACGCTCAAACCAGGGCAGAATAGGCTTGCATGTCAGCAATCAGCACCTGAGTATGTGCTTTGCCAGCTGCTCTGCTGCTGAGGAAAGTCTTCAGGAACCACTTCAACAAAAGCATAACTGGAGTGGAGCCAACTCCACAAAACATCTTCTCATTTTATAGAAAGCAAAGAAAAAGAGTCTCAGGCAACCCTTGTTGTGCAATGGTACCTAAAACCTCGCTGGAAAGTGCTTGAAAAGTCAAAGTTGAAATGCTTACATTAGAAAAACTCAGGAACCAATTACTGTCAATGAATCCAGGCAGGAGGATGGGAGATCTGTAACATGAACAGATACAAGTTTCTAATATTTCAATCCCCTCAGCAGAGTCCAATGAGATAAGACCGCTTAAGCAGAGAAAGCAAATTGTGGGAGTATTGGATATGAGAACTGGCATTAGAAATCAGCAGTGACTTGACTGGCAGCTTTCCAGCATTTCCCCACATCCCAGACAAAGCCTCACAAGCAGTGCAACATCTGAGACTAAAGTTTAACTGAAATTAAAAGATGAGTTTCTTAAACTAGCTCTGGTCTTGGCACATAATTCAGTTCCAGCAGAGCTAGGAAGATGGGACTTAGATGTGCTAGAAAACTAAAAAGTAACCTCTGATGCTTTCTAAGCAAACAAGACTGTATGAAGGATAGGAAACTGCAAAGCACATAAAATTTTTTATTTTACCTTTTTGCTATATGGTATGTTGCACATTTGTAGTCCAAATTGAAACAAAGTCTGTAAGGCTTCTTGGACCTGATACACAGGAAAACACATTTGTACGTATTTGAAATTTTGATGATACTATAACTGAACTGGAAACCTAATTTGATATGACATTCAAACTGGTCACTGTTTATTAAAACAGTCCTTTATATTAAGTTAAAACGGGAGGAGTAAATGGGGGAAACAAAGAGTTTTTGAACTTTACAGGGAGCAGTATCTGCTCCTGTATTAATTCATGGTATCATTACCCTTATCTGTTAAGCATACAGCTTTCTCACCTTTAACATCATCATGCATGGACACATAATTAACCTTGCTAACTTGGATCTAAGACTTTTTTATGCTATGGCTGATGAAAATGTAGAAATTGTTAGTTATAGGAAGCTAGTTTTCACTAAATCATTCTTAACTGCAGACCTTAATACAAAGGAGTTATAAACCAAGAATTTAATTATTGCAAATTAAAAAACCTCACTTTCTGTATTTTCTCTATGCATACATTTGTGTGCCTTTTTACAGGTGTAACAAAACAGCAACAAGAGCTAGAGAGCGGTTCAGAAGGCAAAACAGAGAGAAAAGGCAGAATCCTTCAGATTCAAAGTTGGACTGTCCCTAATAAGGTAGGTCTTACGGGGGATGGATAAAAAAAATGAATTTGTGATGATGTGGAAATTAATAGAAAGTGTGTCCTGGTGTTACAAAAGGATGATGAAAACCTCTTGAGAATGAGTGGAGGAGCAAAAGACAGCATAGGAGGCATAAAAATTGGAAGGCAGTCAAAAATACATGACAGAAAAAGAACAGAAGAGGCACAAAAAGAACAATTGTGAGAAAACCAGATCAGAATAAAGATTAACTAAGTTTTTGTGAGACCATTCTTCCTGAATATTGCTACTTCTAGCGCAGATCTATCCCTTGGCTGTAGTTTGCATTTTGTCAAGAGAGTGGGATCAGTATTTCACTCTGACTTTATTTAAACTATCTCCTGTGAAGTCTGAGACTGAGTTATATAAGTGTTTGGGGTGAAATTAATTTTTTCTAGCAGAGTTTTGCAGCTCCATGCTCCCTAGATATTTTGAGCATAAGCAGTAGGCTTCCTTGGAAACCATGAACTAACTATTTGTGTCAGTAGTCCCTGTTCTGAAACTGGAATGGCAGTCAGCATGTCTGCTGAAGGACTGAACTTGTACTTACTTGGAAACACAGCCTGTCCCATATGATCAAAAATATAAAATACAAAAGAACCTTGTCTACCCAGTGTGGAGACACTGAACTAATTGCTAGACACAAAGATTAGATTGTCTGATCAAGCTATGGCTTCTGAAACAGGTTGGGATAGAGTCCTGAAAGTTATCAAAAGCATTGCATGTTTCCAAATCATCTAAAATACATATTGCTATCAAGCAAACCTTCTTTTGGAAAAGTCTCAAGAGAACTCTTGAGTCTAAATCCTACATTCACTAAGTGTATTTAGTGTTACACTTTAATTTTTCTGCTCTGAGTAAAACTTCTCCAGTACAACTCCACTACAGAGCTCACCAATTCCATGAGTGAGAGATTTCTGCACACTAGAAACCCGCAAATTTTGAAAGTGCTGGGTTGAAATATCAACTTTAAAAAAGGACAAATACATTTTTTGCACTCCCTTCCTCAAAATACAGTACATTTGATGGATACAAAAGTTAGTTCCTCTTTTGTATATATTGAATCTTTTGTCCCATAATACAATTGTAAATAAGTCCTTTGGCTCATGGCTCTTTGTTGTTACAAATTAAGCCAGTTCCTGCAGACTAAGCCAGTGTCATCTCTGTCTTTTATTCATATCCAAGTGCTTGTCTGTAGCCAGAACTATTAAAAATACACCATCTGCTTTGGGTAGGTGGAAGGTTTTTGAGCATTTTTAGTGCTACAGTACAATTCTGCATCTAAAATGGATTCCCTGATTTGGTATAGACCCTTAATCTTCCTGTTGTCATTTGCGTATTAATAAATTTGACAGTAATGATTGAGGTGATATTCGTAGATTGCAACAATTTGCAAAACACCTCAAAGGTAGGATTAACTGTCAGACAGCTCCTCTTATTGAGGCAATTGTTCTATACAAGATTTAATTGCGTGTAGTCAGTTAGGAATTGAGCCATTCCCAGGAAACAGCCTCTAGTGATGGTAGGAAGAAAGTGGTCAACTACAAGTTCCCCCACCCTTATTCTACATGTTAAGAAATTATAACTTTATTTAGATATATTTCTGTTTTCACAGATGGTGTTTATGGTGACTTCCACAAAGGACTGTTACTCAGCCTCCTTAAAACACCGAGCTGTCCATTATTTGGGCATGAAAATGTGAACAGTGCCAGTTAGACTGGATGGCCTTTTCTATCCAGCTCAAGCACAGACTCATTAAAATATAATAATGTAATCATTCATTATGCAAATAGAACTATCTTTACCTCAATAAGTGTTTTGACCAGTGAGAAAGCAGGCAGGCTTTCAAGACTTTTAAATTAGACAGATTATTAACGATTAAACGAAATCTACCTGCCAAACAGTTGACAAGTGAAATAACACAAATTTAGTTGAGGAAAAGGATTTCTGATATACTGCAGAGAAAGTTAAGTTCTATCTTTATTACATACCTATTAGTTTGAGCCATTTCTGAAATAGCAGAAACTGTAATTACTGAGCTTGAATGAAGAATTTGTAGTTGTTTGAAAGATCTGAATATAATCTATAATCTCTAAAATAAACTTAAGAGCTGCCTCTGAGCTGGATTTTCTTGTCTTCTTTTCCAAATAAGCATATCACTGATCAACTGGTTTATATTGTAGACTCATGTCCATACTCATCTGCCTTAATGTCATGTGCCAGCTGTAATAAATATTGCTGTTAAAGGTGATATATCATATGAATTTGTACCTGCGTAGGATATGCTTGAAGGTGTATTTCTTGAATACAATAGTTTTGAACACTACAGAATTCAAAATTCTTTCATGATACTATTAAGAATGTTTAAGGGCTTAGACCTGACTTGACCTGACGTTTTTCCCATGTACATACTGATGACAAAAACATTACTCAATCTTATCTCTTGATCTTAATCCAAAAGCTGTGTAGCCATCCAGTGCATCATTTGATACCCTACTTCCCAAAAATGCTTCCACCTTTCACTTGGATTGATTTTAAACTGTGTGTTTCTGTAGGACCTCCATCAGCAGCTTATTCCATTAATTTAAATGGGTTTCTCTGAGTTACTGATATGATGATCTCCTTCAATTTAACCTGCTGTGATTTTGAATGACCAAGTAGCTTGTGTTAATAGTTACATATACGGTTCTGTTTCTACGTGGTTTTCTTATTCTAAGTGATATATTCCAGGCCACACTGACCCAAGCTCCTTACTTCTATTTTCTCCTTCACCTGAGATCAGCCAGTCTGCATCATAACACATATTTCTGCATCAGGAGAACATAAGTCCTGCCATACCTGAGCAAACCTACAGCTCTTCTAGCCATAGTCCTGCCTCTGACAAGGACCAATTGAAGAATGCCTAAAGCATAATAATAAGAAGATGACCCTTTCCCTGGTATACCATCTCAGCTTGTGGCTGTCACAAGTTCAGGGACTTCCTGGACTGGAAGTTGCATCTATAATAGCCCCTGATGGACCTATGCACCATGTATTTATAGTTTTAGCATTTACAGTGTCCTGTGGCAATGGATTCCATAGCACAATTATTTGTTATATTGAGAATTGCTTTCTTCTGTTTGCTTAAAATCTGGTACCCAGTGGTTTCACTCAGTATTCCTTAGTTCTCATCTTATGCAAAATACTCAACCCTTATTCATTCTCCTTGTGTTTTTTATGGTGTTCTTGCCATTCTTTCTGTTTGAACTACATTGTAAAATGTGTTTTAAATGTTTTCCCACTGTGACTGGACTTGGTGTCAGAGCTAAGGATATACTTTCTCAGCAAAATAGGATACTAAAAATTAATTTTTTTGTAGTATTTATATTATAATATAGATCCCTCTGTATTTAGCGGGCTGAAATTTCACAGAGTCTATTGGCAGTTTGCTCTCACAAGTTACATGGATCTCCCAATTTAAATTACAGTTATGACTTTGTATGTTTATATGTTCTTCAAATGAAGTCAGTTTTGTCCCCAGAAGTGTTTTTAGTATCCATGCTTTTCATGCTACATTTGTCTTATTCACTCTCTCAGAACACCAGCTGTAATACTTCAGCTTTCCTTATGTTCCTGTGGATTCACTGACCATTATAAAAGAGTATGTTAGACACACGTTTCTTGTTAAGTTCAAGCCTTTTAGACTCTAATGTAGCTACCACAAACATTTGGACAGAACTCTGATTTTGGCATATAAATAATTTTATGTTATTTATAAAATAGATGCAGAAATACTCTTGGCTAATGTCCCTTCAGACTTCTCTTTCAAGAAGAGGACTTGTTCTGACCAGAAAAACTGAGAAAAAGAGGGATTGAATGTGTCATTAAAATTTGGATTCTACTGCTCACTAGGTTTAATGGTGTGTGGATGGCTCACCTAGAACTGATGTGGATTCACATAAAATGTGGGATTTTATGCAGAACTCCCTTGAGTTCAGGTGTCTGGTTTCCACGTCTTCGAAGGGGACTATCAGGACTTGGCAAAGTACTGCTCAGAGAGTCTCAGCAGCAAGGTTCAGGACTGTCAGAGTTGCTTCAAATCTTCTTTCCATTTATCTGTGCTTTGCTCTTTTTTCTTTTTCTCTGTTTGTCCACCTCCTCTCTATGCTCTACACCCAGCAGTTTTTCAGTGGGACCAGAAATAATTATGCCATGTTAGTGACAACACAAGTATCTGTTTCTTTTGATTGAGGTGTGAAGAATGCTCAGATGTTCTGATTCCTACTCCAAACTAGCTTCTGTTTCATGAAGAGGCCATGACTATGATCTTATGCATTGAAATTCACAACTGCTCTTCCTAACTCCTTGTCTTTTCAGAGCTCAATAGCTGTCCCCTTTTCCTGGCAACCTTTGCTTTATCTGATAAATTACCTTAGATCAACATTATTGCTTTCTATGTTATTTCTTTAGTTATAACTGCCATACCTCTTACTAAGACTGGCGTGCTGTTTTTCCTCTTTGGTGGTTGCACATATTGAATTATAAAGCTATCACTACCAGACACAAATGCATACCATCAGCTTGATTACCTTTGCCTACTACAATCTAATCTGCGCACAGCCAAGTAAAGCTTCCATTTACCATCACTTTGGCCTCTGCACAATTTTCTCATTTTAACCATGCTGCTATTCATTCTGATTGGCTGGCCAAAGACCCACTTTAACCACTGAATCTCTAAAAAACCTTTAGCAATAGTCAGCTGCGTCCATACAGGTACTGTTTTTTCATATGCTTCTCAGACTGTTTAGTAAAGGAAAACACAATTAGATTGTTTTGTTTTTCCTCTTCTTCCTAGAAAAATCAATACTTATTATTGTTGCTAATAGATAAGTCTCCTTGCTTAAATAAAAAACTTCAAAAAAGTAAAATACTAAAGGGACAGATGTAATTTGGTAAATGTCTTTCTTTTTAACAAATTTGTAAATAAAAAAATTTAGCAGATTTCATACTATGCCAAGTTTCTATCACCTGCAATTTTTCTGTCAAAAGTACAGAGGGCAGAGAGTTTGGTAGCACTGGTTCAGCTTAATGGATAATGTGGCTCTTGATGACTTCGAGAAAAGTTTCAAATATAAATAATGTTTAAGGAAGTCATGATCTCTATGGAAGAAACAGTGGAATAATATCAAAGCCAACATCACCACATAATTTTAAACTGCCTAAAAATGCCCTTAGGATTTCAGTTCCAAGTTTTATTTGCCTTTTCATTCCCTCATATTTCTCTGGCATTTTAAATCTCTAAAAAATTATGACAACCTTTTTCTACAAAACAAAACAAAACTGCCTTTTTATTATTCAACATACATATCTAGAGACTCAGAACATAGATTCCCCTTTATAAGGAATTTTAGTATTTTTGTCAACTCAGTCTTTGAATAGGGTTAGAAAGTTTTTAGAATGATGGAACATAACATCTATAAAGACCAATACTGTCCTTAAAATTTCTTGAACTTGAGAGCAATATAAGTTAGGTGTCTGGAATACTTTGAATTCATTTTTTTAAACTGAATACTTCTTACATTCAGGAACTGTGGAAGGACAGCATTTTTAACATTCCCATTTCTGTATTTACTCTCTCTTTTTAACTAGCTGTAATGACTTGCTAATATTTCTTGTGAAAGTAATAATTTACACATATTTTAATGCTGAAGATTGTCAAGCATGTGAAAGAGAAGAAGCTGACACAAGGCATAAAGAAAATGTGGAAAAATTCTGGGTTTCATGCTTTGGTATTGTTTTGATCAAGGTAAAATTTTAAAAACATGTACGGACAGTAGCTTTAAACTCTGTAGATAAACACAAATACAAAAAAAATTGATAAACACATGATTAAAAAATGCACAAAACAGAGTATTGCTCATGAAATGGATTTTTCCTCCTTTTTCTATCATGTATGGGTTTAAAAGGCAGGCAAGGTCTATTTGGCAAATCTTTAAACAGAATCACATACACAATCAGTTTTCCCCCTTTCTCCACTGCTTTTCTTTTGTTATCCATTTTGTTTAAATGATATCCGATAGCTAACACAACCCCATTTTGTCCAAAGTGTAGGTTTTTGTTTCACTTATTAGATGTTTTGGTAATGTTCTTAATACAGATGTAATGCTACTAGAGGACATCTCCCGTATACATACCTATTTACTTGGCAGAAAAATTAAAAAAAAAAAAATTGTCGATGATGGCAGTGCTGAACTTGCAGGAATTCAAACAGCAGCTAATTGCTTGATCAGCTGAAATAAACTCATGCATACCCATGTCCATCTCATTTATTCATTGTGGAAACATTTTCTCTACTGTCTAGCCATGCAGTGGTTGTGCAGCAAAATTGTTTTCCTGTTATGGCAATTAATATTCAAGTCAAATATAAAGTATTCATAGATCACATGGTATTAAATCTTTACTGTTACAGTAAGCAAAGATGTGAAAAAATCATTGCCTTTCAGTAGGTAAATTGGTGGTTTCTGGCCAGCTGGAGATGCCAGAAGCTCTAAAGCACTAGATGATGTTTTCTGGTAGTTTTAGCAGAAAGGTAAAAAATTCTCTGTGAAGAGAGCTTTAACTTCCAAGCTTTATAGATGGTCCCTTCATAGTTCTTTTGAGTCATGTTGGCAAGGTGGCTTCAGAAGGGCTTTTGCTCCCTTTCTCACTCAATAGCTATTTCATCCTGTGGCACGAGCCCAGACTTTGAAGTGCTAGAAGCTAGTCAAAGAGTAGATTTTCTGCTTACAGGAACAATTTCCAGAGAGATGTGAATAAAAATTCTCTGCCTTTAAGTAACTCTGAACAGAGGGAGTGTTCTGGTCCAAATTTGTTCTTTTCTGGTTTTGCTCAGAGCACTCTGAAGGTATTGCCTTAACTATGCCCCTTATCCCAACATGTGCAATACTGCATGTTGCAAAACAGTACTTTTGTTTGTTAAAAAAAAATGATTTCTTTTTACTAACTGAATTTATATTATGGTAATAGACATGTGAGTTAGATTACTATAGTGGGAAGATACTCTTCTGCTAAGGATATCAAAATACTTATAAATTAAATTCCTAAATTTAAAAAAATGGGGGGTTTTGATATTTGAATATGTATTTAGTTTTATAATATTATTTCAGGTTACTGGCTTGTTTCACTGATATAGATTATTTCATACAGTTAGTTATCAGATGGAGTTATATTTACTGAATCCAACTAAAAAAGAGAGAATCTCAAACATAGAACAGGAGTTCAGCATACAGTTCCTGCTCAGTTTCAAGCTGATCAAGATGAATTTTTGAAATGCCTTTAAAACCAGGGTTGTGCCTATGCCATATGTGATTCATCCTCTATTTCAAAATGCTACGGTCTGTACCTGAGGAAAGAAATTTATAACCGAAAGTCCAGAGAGCACGAGGGAAAAATTCTGCAGCAAAAATTTTTACTTTATCTTGATACATAAAGGAGTTTGGAAAATTAAAAAAAAAATATCTTTATTAAGCTGTGTTTAATCAGTTTGGGTCTGAGGGAGCTCATTCCAGATACTTGAGCTTCAGGGGAGGGAAAGCACCATCTGGCTGAGCCCTGGTGCCATGTCAGCCCTCACTCATTGTGTAGCAAAATAATGCTCTCAACTTCACCCTCTCCCTCCAGAATCCTAACATTTGTGGGACCAAAGATCCATGGAAGCCTCCTGTCAAATCACTGATTTGTATGCCTGTGGACAGCATGACATGGTGGGAGGACATTTCTGCCTGCTGCCTGTGCATGGTCTATGCCATCTGTGGAGGAAGGGTTGTAAATGGGAGCCAATAAAACCATGAAGTCATGTCACACTCAAGATTTGACATAGAAAATCCCAACTCCTGGCATGTGTTATGCTGGGGCCTATGGGTGGTTGTGCAACAGTAAAACCCCATTGCTTAGACCCACAAGTAGAGGGGTTTTTTTTGTAATTTATTAAAATCACTTTGTAATTTTTTTTTTTAATAGATTTGCAGAGATAACCAGGAATCACCCTGGTTGGGATCTTTTCACCATATAGTGAATAAATTTTCTTTTATGAGCAAATGGCAGAGAATTTTGTTTGTTTGGGAATGGGAACAGACAAAGAGGGGTGATGAGCAAGCCATATGTAAATATAATGTGAGATATCTGGGGCATGGCTTTGCACTGCTCCAAGAATTTAAAAAAAAAAAATCACAGAAATTGGGAAAAAATTCCTATTGCTGGTTTATTTTTCTCACTATTTTTGTGATGTTAGTGTGTGGGGTATAAATACTCCTGCAGATCACCTCCCTTGCTTCTGCTTTCTGTGAACCTTAATCAATAAGCCAAAGAGCTGCGTATACGAGAGATGGGTGCATTCATGCTCACTCCTTCAGAGTTTCTTCTCTTGATAATTGTACACTGTGATTTTCTTTCTGCCTTTGAGTGGCAGGCTCATGAAGTTGTTTCACAGCAGAATTACCATGAAGGCATGAGGCAGAAATTAAAAGCTAGTGAATGAACCTAGAAATGCCCCCTCTTGGTGCAGAGCACCACTACGAACCATTGCAATGATCAACAGCACTAAGCTGCCAACTGATTGCCATCACTCATGAGGAATTCACTGAATTTGGCACACTGTTCAATGAGCCACCTATACCTTTGGGTAGTGCAGAAATCATATGTAATTTCCAATGTCATTTTGTTGGCATTAGACACACACACACGCACACACACGAATTGGTGCTGTTTTGAAATGTGATGTGTAGGCTTTGAACTGTTGTGGTGGTAAGTATTTTCTGGTTTTGTTTCTTCAGGATATGAGCCCTGTTACTAACTTTGCTTTCTGCCTTCTTCCCCTTTTCAGGGTCACCTCTTTAAAGGGACACAGCAGATACTTAAAACCGGAGGGGCAGAAGCAGAACAGTTTTATTAATATTCTAAAAATACAGAGCTTTATTTATGAAGTGTGTGAAGTATTTTAAAAGACAGTCTCAACACTTTAATTTTTATTGCCACTTGTCTCCAGTTTCTTAAAAAAAAAAAAAAATTGACACTGTACAAAGGTGCCTTTGTGGGCTAATGCTGGCCATACCTAAACTTTAGATTCTAGCCATTAAATCGAGTTATACAAGACCTATGTAAATTTTCATTATATCCATTACAACTGATTTCACATAAATGAGCATTTCAGATGAAATAAAAAGGAAGGCCCAGAGCAAGCCTAACTATTAAAAAAAAATTTCTGACACATTGCACAACAGTAAGTTGTTACTTGGTGTCACTGGCTATATTCCATCTTGTGTAATTAGATTTTGCCTACATAAAATTCCCCCTGTAGTTCTAACAGAATATGTTTATTTTTTACTTCCTGCATGAAAGCCTGCACTAATTTATATTAACTGAGTTCTGCTATGTAAGTGGCAAAATTTCATGTTCGATAACAGTGTTCTATTCATAAAAACCATTTGAGCACATCAAATGTTTCTTGCAGGCTTTTGGGGTTCCCTAAAATGAAAGAAATTCCATCTTCTCTGCTTTAAATTCCTAGCCATGACACTATCACCATCAGCGTTGAGATATGGACTCCACCTGATTGCCCTGTGAGATTTCAAAAATTCAAAAACTATCTGACTTTATCTAATACTTTTGATTTCAGTGTAATGGTGTAATAGGTGCATTTGGACCTCATTTTGACTGGTGTGCTATTGCTGCCAGCACTTGCTTGTAGGGAAAGTTTTTTTCCTCATCTCATCAGCTACTAGTTGAGAATGCCCTGAAGTCTTGAAGGTTTGTACCATTAATTGATTTGTCTTTTTTTCCCACTATGGTGGTTTTGTGGCTGTTTTAAGTATACATCAGCTTGGTTGTGTTCATCTCTAATTTACTTTGAATTAACTAGGGTCAACATTAAACACTGTTTGACAAAAAAGATTTAGAATTGTACTTGGCTCTGTTGTGCTGGTAAAATCTTTAGATGCACTAGTATGAACTTTTCAAATACATTTTAAGCAGCAAATAATTTGGGATTGTGTCTGTCTTTTATGTCTCATCACTTGTAACTGCATACCTGTCTAATTGCATGATCTGTTCTAATCTTCTGGTCTCATATAGAGTCAGTGGGCTGACAGCTGTTAGTTTTGGTTTTGTTTATTTTTAAAATACATTATCAACATATATCCTCTTTTTATTTATATATTTTTTTCTGGAGCCAGGTAATATTCTTTAGGATTATGTAAACTACAGTGCACAGACGCATGTATTGCCATAGCAGCTGGAGAAATTTTATTCTCTTCTGCTGTCTTTCAATGTGGTTTCCTCATCAGTCCAAACTATGAGCATGTGACACTACACTGAGCAAATCCAGGAAGAAATTTCACCCGATATTTATTGTAAAAACTCCCATCCCCAGTTAAAACCCCCAGCATCTGTCTCTTTCTGCCCCATTTTGCAAGGTGAAATTTCCAAAAAATTATTATCCTGTCCTCAACATCCTGCATTTTTTTTCCCTAATAATGCTATTTCTTTACTTTAAAATTGTCTGTTTTGAAGTTAGGGCTCTCTCTGCAGAGTCCTAATGTATTTTTATGCAGTAGATTTTGCTCAGAGCACCCTGAACACTTCTCTGCATAGCAATCTTCCTCAGCTGGCTGAAATCAAAGGAGTGCTAGTTTTGTTAATGAATAGTTGGGAATTTATTCAGAGCTGAACATGAAGAAAGGATGCATCCAATATCTCTAAAAAAATAAAGGTTGCATTTTTTCAAAAGAGGAGATGTTTCTAAGGAATATGTATATTCCACAATCAGCCCACACATTTTTAGAAAAAATATTGGTGAGGGCTGTGTAACATTACTTCCTTTGTAACAAATAGTGGTAAGAGAAAGATAAGATGTAGGACTGGAACTTGGGAGAACCATTTATTTCTTTAGGTGCTTTCAAACACATGAACAAAGGGTAAAAATTTCCATTTTCAAAATGTATTCATAACTTTAATCCATCTGGTCAACTACTTGTCAGCTGCGCACTACCTTTATCTGTGCTCAGATCATAGTAATCCTACATTTTAAAATCTGCTTGACCACAATGTAAGGCTGTTTGTTTTCTTTCACTTAAGGTTCTCCTAGATATCTTTTTCTTCTAGGATTCTAATAATGAGGAATTCTGTCTTTCATTGAAGTTTTAATATCAGAATGCTTGCCCTATTAGAAATGCTGCCAGTGGATTCTCTCATTCAGTGGCATCTTCGATAATTTTGCTTCATAGAACCACCATTCAACAGGAATGTGATATATTCTGAGTATTTCTCCAGAATACAGTTATTTTTGTATGGTCCCCCTATTCACATGGGAATAGTTCCTGCTTTTATAGAGGAGGAAAAGCTAAATGGTAACTTGGACACTACACTTTATGTTATGAGTGATCACAGCATAATTCACCCCTGAAAGTAGAATTCTGACACAGATTTCCATGGGACCCTGAACAATTTATTTAACCTTTATTTGCCTCAGTTTCTAAATTTCAAAGATAGACATCTACAAACAATGTATTACTTATTTAAAACACCTTTTAAAAAATGGACTGTGGAAAATTTCAGGAAACAAAATTATTGTAATGTCTCTCCAAGCAGTCATTACTTGTACGAAGCAAGCACTGTAATACTAGACATTTCATGCCTGAATTCTAAAGACATTTAACCAGTCCCCGGTTTTAGCTTTCAGAATTACTTGCATAGAGACTGGTTTTTAAAGTCCCCTGGTTTCAGGACCTTTCAAGAATTTCCTACAAGTAGCTTTTTACATGTTTTCATGCAAAGGCTTTTTATTTCCATTTTGTGTATAGAGAAGGGTGAAAGACGTTACTTTTTAAAAATACTAAATCACAAACTACCACCTCTGTT
This sequence comes from Pyrocephalus nanus, assembly GCA_038380795.1. Lineage (NCBI taxonomy): Eukaryota > Metazoa > Chordata > Aves > Passeriformes > Tyrannidae > Pyrocephalus > Pyrocephalus nanus. The sequence continues at coordinate 9,089,672 of CM076261.1, read as the reverse complement.
GGCAGAGGGAAAGTCTGGGGTTGTTCATTTTGCATCCCAAGCACAAAGAAATAATCAAGACAAAATTGGACCCAAAGACAAGTAGAGCTGAGAGTATTGAGTGCACCTTCATTAATATTTGAGTCCACATCAGAGCAAAATTTCCTGGTTTTCCTTGCTTGGATTCCAAAACAGTCCCAGAGTGCTTGGACTAGACTCTGTTTAGATTAAAGTAAACCATCAAATGTACCCTGGGAGCAGAAACTGAACGCTCCAGCTGCTCGTAAGGGCTTAGTCCATGGAACTGGAGATGACCAAATCTGCAGTAAAACTCCCAGAGTCAGTGGAGTACCAAAATAATTCCCTCAGCAGTAGCTGCTTGACTCCACTGGCACACTGCCACTGGGCCTCCCTCACTGGTTGTCCTCCAGGGATCCTTCAACCTGTCCCTGGCCCAGGACTTCATTTCAGCTCCCCAGTGCCAGCAGCCCCTGCCCCAGCAATGCCCCATCAGTGTCTTGTCTCTTGTTGCATTAATATCGTGTTTTAAACTCCTTAAGCATACCTTCCTCTAGTTAAACTGCATCTCAATTGTTGCTGCTATGCTTTTAGCTCAGTTCATGAGCTAAAGTACTGTGAGGCTCTGATATGCTAAAAGCAGGTCAGATTATTCCCTAAAATTTGCTGCCTGTGCTGTACAGGTGGAAGCCAGGATGACAGTATCAAGTATACGAGGTGTGCCTCTGAGGTTTGGGATGGACCTTAATGGCCCAGTCCTGCCTGACAAGTTAGTGTAGGAAAAGCTTTATTGTACAGTGCAGTGCACTGATGTATAGGGGTCACATTGAAGCTAACCACATGTACATGTGGCCACATTCATGTTGCCATGTAGCTGTTTTTGTAAGAGGTCTGTTCTGAGCTTATTGACCCCGGCTTGATTAGTGCTGGTTATATGTACTACCTGATGGCACAGGCATGTCATGATATGGAGAGGGCAAGAAATGTCTGTAGGAACAATATATTCAGGAATGAGCACCTGAAATGTCCTTTCAAGTCTTTCCATGCAATTTTGCTTTCCATATAAAAAAAAAGTCAGAGAGTTGAGAAGTCGTCAGGGCAAAATACTCTGATCTGCATTCCTCTGAAGAGGAAAGCATGAACTTACCAGAGCTCAGCACTGGCAGTGGCTTCTGAAGCTGTTACTGCCCAGATTTTGGGGCAGGCAGGTTGGAGGGAAATAGGAGTGGTGAGTCAGGGTGAGGGCAGTGCAATGCTCCTGTAGCTGTGCTCATGTTTCTCATGTTTAATGTGCTTTCCTCAGAGCAGCACAAATCCTTCACCGTCTTTACGTGAGCTCTGACTGCTCCTAACATCTACTAAAATAAAATTAATTAAAAAATTACTGATTGTAGAGATGTTTTTGGAAACTGGGCTTCTGATGACACATTGCTGTCTCAGTAGGAGTGTAGCTTTTTAATCATCTTTGTTTGGATGTTGTCACAGCAAGGATCAATGAAAAAGATTGCTTTCTACACATGATGAATGATTGTATGCAGAATAACATGGTATTGAAGACATGATGCATAAGAAATTGGTTGTTAGAGGTGGATTGGAGCAGAGAAGGTGTTGCAGTGTTGTTATATGTCGCGATATCCTTGAAGCTACATAAGGGTACACAAAGACTCAGTGTGTGACTGCCTGATTGAATCACAGATAGAAGACAAACCCCACATGTTTAACCTCTGTGTTCATAGGCCCATTCTCCTTCTTTAACTTCTGAATGTTTTTCTGCTTTGTTGCTTTCCTAAAATTATTTCTTTTAGCCTTTCTATATTATGGATCACTTTTGTAGGTCTCTAAATTCAAATATAAAGTAACTTTTTTTTCTAAAATCTTAGACTGTAGACACCTGCAGACTATTTATTTACTCATTTTGTTTGAAGTTGATTAATTTGATATAATAACTTGCCCAACCTACTCTGCTGTCAGTTATCTTAGGGCTTGCTGTTAGAAGCAGGCAGAATAGTTCTTAAATTGTGACTAAATAAGAGAAAAGCAAACTTTGATACCTCAGGGGTTTGCCTGTGTTGGGTATGTATGAAATAGAATAAAGACTCTTCTTTAAAATCTCATTTATTTTCCAGAAAATATTTCAATTGTATGCCTTGAAAACACAATGTCTTCTTGACTCCTTCTTGAGATTATAGATATGTTTGTGGGTTTTTTCACCTTTAAATCTGAATTTCTGACAAAAGCTGGAGCATTCTGAAATAGAGACTCGCATTATGATCATTCACCTTAACAATGAAAATGGATTTTCTGATTATTGCTCTAGTTGGCAATACCTTTTCTGGCAATTTGTTCTCTAATCCTTCATAAAGTTGTTTCAGTTGATCTATTTATAGTTTACTGGAAAGAATTATCATATTTTTAAGTGTACAATTTATGATAATTTCCAAGATAGGAAAAAGGTAGGGGGCAAAAAAGGTGATATAGACAGAGCATGAGTTTGAATGGTCAGGTTTAGAAAATGTCAGTAAAAAATTTCATGGTTCCCTAGAGAGGATTCAGCCAGGGTGTGCATCCTTCTACAATTGATATAATTCAGATCAGGACTGCCTAATGCCCTGTACAGCAAGAAGGCAAACTACCTGAAAGGGTGACTTTTCTCATCTCATCTCATCTCCTTTGTAGACAGGATCTCTACCATGTCCAACTCTAAAAAACCTCCAGTCTCTTTGGAAAAAACAAACAAACAAACAAAAAAACCTTATTGAAATATTTTGGGCAAAAGGATAAAAGGGGGAGATCATGGAGTGCTAGATATACACAGACATGTGAAAAAGAAAGAAACAGGAGTTAGTGGTAAGCTTGCTTACTTTCGTGTTTGCTGCTGCAGTTCAACCTCTCCATTCTAGCATTTAATCTGGAAGCCTGCTCTGAGAAAAGCCTTGTAATAAAGCCAACATTAGGAGGGTGGTGCTGTACTGCACCTCTCCAGAAAAACATGTGTGAATGTCTTTTCAAAGTTATGATTTGGGAACTGTGCAGAGTACTTCCATGTGCATGAATGGATGAAGTAATGCAATGATTTTAGTTCCTTGCTCTCAGCTGCTATCTGTGTTTGCATTCTGGTGGATTAACTCCTTTGGAAGAGCATTGGCTAGTAAGCTTTGGCAGTAACATAAAAAGATTGGTGCACATCTGGCTATCTTTCATCCTGTTAGTATTATACACTCAAAAATCAGAATAATATCCACCTACAGGAACAAATATTTAATTTTCTCAAAGAGAAGTACTTATTTCTTTTGGTCTGTGATATAAGGATACATTCTGCCTCTTTCTAAGTTATCTTCAGGAACAGCATTTAGTCCTTAAGTCACAGCAAGGCAATGTCATGTATCAGGCATGACATCAAAGCTCTTGTGTTTTATAGTGCCAAAACAGTGCCTTCAATGTAAATTTACTTTCTTATACCTGGTGACCTGAAAGGTAACAGGACAGTGGTGCAGGGACAATCCTTAAAAGTCCAGAATAAATGCAACTCCTGACAGTGAGCATCGGATAACAGCGAGCACCGGTACTCTTTTCTGGATAAAGAACTGGTTGGATGACTGAGTCCAAAGAGTGGTGGTGAATGGAGTTACATCCAGCTGAGGTCCTGTCACTAGAGATGTTTCCCAGGGCTCAGTGCTGGGGCCAGACCTGTTTAATATCTTTACTGATGACCAGGATGAGGCGATTGAATGCACTCTTAGTACCTTTACAGATGATATCAAGTTGGGCAGCAATGTTGATTTCTTGGGGGTAGGAAGGCTCTGCAGAGGGATCTGGACAAGTTGGATTGGTGGGCTGAGGCCAATGGTATGACATTCAGTAAGGCAAAGTGGCAAGTCCCAGCATTTTGGTCACAACAACCCCTTGCAGCTCTACAGGCTTGGGAAAGAGTGGCTGGAAAGATGCTCAGTGGAAAAGGACTTGGGGATGCTGGTCAACCTGGATTGCTGGCTGAACATGAGCCAGCAATGTGCCCAGGTAGTCAAGAAGGCCAATGGCACCTAGGCTTGTATGAAAAATAGTTTGGCCAGCAGGACCAGGGCAGTGATTGTCCCTCTATACTGGGCACTGGTGAGACCGCACCTCAAATCCTGTGTTCAGTTTTGGGCCCCTCACATCAAGAAAGACATTGAGGTGCTGGAGTGTGTTCAGAGAAGGTTTGTGAAGCTGCTCAAGGGTCTGGAGCACAAATCTTATAAGAAATGGCTGAGGCAGCTGGAGTTGTTTAGTCTGGAATAAAAAAGGCTCGGTGGAGACCTTATCTCTCTCTATGATTTCCTGAAAGGAGGTTGTAGCCAGGTGGGAGTCAGCCTCTTTTCCCAGGTAACAAGCAATAGGACAAGAGAAAACTGCCTCAAGTTGCCCCAGGAGAGGTATAGATTGGAAAATATTTTCATGGCAAGTGTTGTTCAACATCAGAACAGGCTTCCTAGAGAAGTGAAGAAGTCACCATCCCTATAGGTGTTTAAAAGATATGTAGATGTGCCACATAGGAACACAATTTAGTGATGGACTTGGCAGAGTTAAGTCTGTGGTTGCACTCTCTAAACTTAAAGGTTTTTTCCAATTTTAATGATTATATGATTCTATGAAAGGATAAATTTTTATGAATAGGTCAAAATGCATTCCAGAGACACCTTTTTGGTATAAACTTGGGAAAAAAAGAGGAAAGAATATGATAAAAAAGTTAAATAGAAGAAAGACTAAAAATTATGTTGGTGAGTACAAAACTGTAGAAAATCAAAATGTTCAGTTATAGATGAGATGCACAGTCTCTGTTTATAGAAGCTATATAGCATCATAACACTATCCCTTTCCGTTTTACCAGGAGCAGGTGAAGAAAAGGATTCCTGTGGTTAAGAAGCTTGGATAAGACAAGCTCCCTAGCTTTTACTAATAGCCCAAACATATTTTAGGTAAGATAGATGTATTGGAGTTTGTATTCTAGTCATCTTGCTTTGCACTTCTAGAATATATGTACGCTTTGTAATGATTAATGGCACAAGTTTAGAACATGCTTAAGGAGGATATGCAGTGTTTATCTGTGCATCTGACTGGAATATTTGTGGCAAACTGTCCAGGTAGGATTGACATGGGTTGTTTCAAGGATAGAGAGATGCTTTAATCTAAAGAGTTTCTTCCCCTGGATTGGAAGACACATCTTGTTCTGGGCAATGTCCTGTTTTCCTGACCTGAACCAGATGCTTTGGACTCTCCTATCATAGGACAATATGTCCGTCACAAGGCTTTGAAGAGGCAGATGTCTCCCAGATTTTTCATTTTATTTTTATTATTCTTATTCCTTGGAATAGAGACTTGACAGAATGAGAGTCTGAGACTGAGAGGCACCTCTGGAGATCATTCATACAAGTCCCCTGGTTCAAAGTAGGGTCAGCTAGGGCAGGTTGTCCCAATCTGTGCCAGATTTTGGATATTTTGGATATCTAAGGATGGAGACTCCCCAGCCGCCCTGCCTAGAGAGGGAGGCATCAATGACCCTTATGCTTAAGTGGAATTTTTTGTATTTTTGTCTGCCTTTTTTTCTGACACTGGGCACCACTGAGAAGAGTTAGGCTCAATCTTCTTTTATTCCCTCCCATCAGACGTTTTGCACATTTATTTAAACAATATTTTTTTCTGTGTGTGTCTGAAGGTGCAAGGAAATACTGTCATTAATTCTCATTTTAAAGAATGGTGATGGAAAAATTAAATAAAATTATTGAAGGCTCTTTGAACTGGACTGTTTTAACCTAGACTAGAATTTGTTTTTTTGTTCCAAGAAGTTTTTTATACTGTATTTGATTTGCTAAAAAATTTTGGAGAGTTGTTGCTATTACCAGCATAAAGTATTTCAATTAACCCCAAAATCAAGAGCCCTAAATAGGTACACAGAAAACTTTAGCTATCTGGAGTGGTAAATGGAGAAGCAAAGGGGTCATCATGGCAAAAATCATAAAACAGAAAAGTAATTTTGAAAGCAGCATTTTGAATGGATTTGGCAAAGTCAGCTTGGTTCTAGGAATCAAGGCTAATACCTGAGGACAGAACAGTTGGGACATGAGATGAGTAGTGACTGGATAAAATCTCAACAGGGAGAACAGATTGTCTTTGGAGTTATATCAAAGGGAAACTAGCAAGAGCTGAAAACAGAGCAGATGTAAGGAGATGCTGGAGAAAGCGAAGTCCAAAAATCATCTGGGAGAAAACCCAGGTGTTTTCTGATTTTGTTTCCTGCACTCTTACAGCAAAAGGTTTGTATTAATACTGTGAAAAAAAGTGGTTTTAAGGTTTTGCTTGAAATTTGCCTTATAACCTCAATATCTATAGTTGAGGAAAGGTTCTTAGGTTTTTTGGATTTGGATTTGTTTTTTTCACTTTCAAACTCTTACAACGATATTTTACACTGAAGTTTTTTGAGTCAATGATATTGGGTCATAACTTACACAAAATAGTGTGGCTGTGACTGCTACTTCCAAAGAATGACTAAGTCACAGCACAGTTCAACCAGAGGTACATAAGTGAAATGGATTCTGAAATGAAAATACACTGCTAAATGAATAGCTCAGATATCAACTACTCTAAACCATTGTTATTCCATAGCTCTCAGTGTATTTCCATAGAGTTCTCTTGTGGAGCATTTACCCTGTGTTTGAGTTTCTAAAATTTAAGGTAGGGCCAAAATCTCCTTCAAGGCTCAGTGGGACTTATAGATACCCATCCTGTCCAGCTATGCCAAATTATGCCAGACTCCTGGGAGAATGCTTCTAGGGAACCAGATGGTATACAAAGACACAGCTATGGGTGGCCTTTCACAGGTTATAACTTGGTAATTGGATGAATGCTGTTTAGGAAGACTTGGATGGGTTTCCTTCTCCCATCACTCCATCTCTTGAAGGTACATTGCCCTAAGACCACAGTTAATGAATGATTAAAAGATCTCTGTATAAAAAAGACATGCACATACCTCTGAACATAGTTAATAATTTCTGGTAAGTAACACACTGGGAAACTTAGGACCATTCCTAAGTTTTGCAAAAGATATCATGCTGCGTGGAAAAAAATTATTTCAGTCAGCATTTTTTCCCACATTTCATAGATGGTTGTTCATAGCTTGCTCTGGCCTCAGTTTTGTGAAAAAGAGTCATGAAGAGGGAGAGAAGGGAATTTCTTATCCTTTCCTCCATATGATGGCAAGAAAAATTTCGTCTGTAAGTTTCACAGTGTTCTCATTAATTTAAAATTTCTGTTGGATTTAATCTGCTGTCGCCATTGACTTTTATGAGAAATTTTCCATGAGTCAACAACTTCTAGGATTAGAGAGTAGAGAGATTTTGCTTTTTTTAAAACTGAATACAAGAGAGAATTTTCCAGGATATGACTGACTGTTTAGATTGATGTTACTAGCAGATGATTTGGTTTATAAAATATGTTTATGAAAGATTGCATTATTGATGCAATCTATTGTGAATTAGACTTTTCTAAATTACTGAGTAAGCAAATAAACACAGTGTAAATGCAAAAATCAGCTAATATATTTTGTGCATTGATTTTGACAATTACAGGCTTGTTTTAATTATTTATATTCCTTCATGTATTAATAAATGATCTGTGGTGTATTTTATAAATAAAATGAGATCTCAGTATTATGTCAGCTCACCACAGACTCCTGTACTAAATCTTTACTGAAAGGTGGTGAGAAACATTCAGTGTTTGTACAGATCATACAGTATAGCCACTGTATTCCGCTGTATTAATTTGCCTTCTTTCAGTCTGAATTGATTTTTTTGAGCAGTCTGGAGTATCTGGAGGTGCCACAGCAGTTCTCTTGCCTGAATATTAAACGGACAACTTCATTTCCTCTTGAGCTGGCAACACAAGAATTTTTTTTCTTCTGTAGGGTTTGACCTTTCATAGAGATACTTCATTTAAAAGTGCTTTGGGCATAATTGCAGTTGCTGGGGAGCAGTAAGGTCAGATTGTTCCACTAATAAGGATGAGCTGGTAGCAAAGGACAACCCAGATGCAGAGGATCGCACTGAGAAGGTGCAATCCCACAGCACTGGAGCAAGGATATGTCGGTGGCAGTGGCAGGTCCTGTGGACAGTCAGCAATTATCAGACAAGATGAGGTGATGAATTTGGGTTGGAGTTCACCCAGGAACAGCAGTAAATAGCAGCAGGAGACATAGGCAGAGACAGGTCTTAGACTGGCACTCCTGTGGTATACTACAGGCAGGGAGCAGCTGCCCAGGGCGGAGTTGAAATTGCACTCCTGGACCAAGAGGCAGCAGGTATGTGGGTAGGAGTCTCAGGTTAGGCTGGTCTGGGCCATGAAGGCCCATAGGTGTGCACAAAGCCCTTACACAATATTTGGACTGGAATTTTTTATAGAAAAGTGAGGTCCAAGGTAAAATTGAACTAGGTAGGGTTTTTTTCAGTCTATTTTTAAATAGCTGTATGAAGGCATCAGTCCATATGTACATATACATGATAAACTGTGCTTGGTGGGCCTGAATTAAGACTCATGGAGAGGAACCAGAAAGCCCTCTATTCGTTTCTATGATCTTTTGATAAGACCTCCATTGATCATACCAGTTGTTTCGGAACTAATGAATTGATGCCATGTGTTGTCAGTTGGATGGCTGACTTTTTTCAGATTCAGGAAGGAGTTCCGTAATGCTGTGCTGTGTGTTTAGTTTTTATACATGCTTGTACAAAAGGCCTTCTCCTGTATCAGACTGTGCCTCCATCACTCTGTCTGAAGATCACAGAATCCCACACTGATCCTTCCTTCCGGTACTGCCTTGTGCACTGGTGTGCAGCATCTTCATCCTCTTCCTATGCCATGATCTTGTGCTATCCAGCCTCATCCTGTGCAGTTTTCCCTCTAGTCTGCTGTCAGTCTTATGCATGAAGCTTTGTTCTGGAGAAATGTCAAAATTGTGCTTCCTACTTTTTTCAGTGTCAAGTTTTCATACCAGTAATTTTTTTCAGTTCTTGCTGATCTACCGTGGTCAGAAGTGTGTCAGCTGAGCACAGGCAGCTCTTTGTAAAGTCTACCCATGCAGGTCTTCACATTTCAGCCTTTTCTAGTTTTTTGTCATCACTGTTTAAAAGCAGAACTATGAGTATATATATTTTGAGCAGGACCTCTGGGTGCAGAAGGAAGAAAAAAGGTTGTTGATGGATGTTTCTTTATCCTAACGTTTTGGCACTTAGATAATATCTGTTTATTCTAAAAGCTCTATTAAAGCAGAAAAATGCCAGGAGGGAGGTGATTGCCATTTGTACTGTTGCAACTGGTTAGCATAGGTTGCCTATGACCAGCGCTGAAGAGTTTACCTCTTCATCTGTGTTTTTTTAGCAATGTTGACAACCAGGTAAATGTTTCCCATGAGAGTCCACAGCCATGTATGCCAAGTGCTTTTCGAAAGTCAGTGCAGCAGGTGCATTTGTCCTGCTATATCTTTGCACAGACAGTGTCAGGCCCAAGCTTTGTTGCTCTGCTCTCCATGTGTCTGCTCTTTGCATGTTGCAATTCACACTACTGCATCCCTTGAACATCTCCAGCCTTGACTCCAGATAGGCAAATGTTCAATTAGTCCAACAGCCACTAGTAGATTTTTTTAAAAATTAGATTCTGTACCTATTTATACAAGTTCAACTTCTCCAGTCTTTCAACAGAGTCCTTTCTTCCCTTTTCCTCCTTAAATATTCAGTTTGAGGCCACCGCTGTCTCTGTTATTATGAGACAATCATTCTTAGAAATATATTTCACACTCTTCATTGATTACTGAGTAGCAGATGTTAATTTTAGAAACATAATGTACCCTCAGAGTTAATGGAATATCAAAATACTGTACACTTAGTGCTAGATTTGTCCTTCAGATGAACAACTTTTCCGTAACAGTGCATGCAGATTGATTTCACAGGCTGCATATGTAGCTAGTCTAGGTATGCAACATCCACTGATGGCTGATCTAAGAAATCAATTTCATTCTGCACCACCTGTCCAGCCATTCTGATATAAATGAATGGCTAAGGGATCTTGGGCAGCTCTGTATATTTTATGTTCTTTTTTATCACAGCAATTTTGTTTTCTTATTTTTCAGTTACCATGATCTCTTTCTCCAGCCCTCTACGAATTCTTACTGCTTCTGTATTTTGAAATCTTTTGTTTATAAACCATTTTTTTCCAGTGGTTTAGATCACTCATGTTTACCAAACATGGTATGGATTTTTAGCCTCTATGGTCAAAGTCTAAAAGCACTCAGTGCTTTTAGCTAGTTCACTTATTTAGAAGTGATCTAAATCATGAGATTAATTCTTGCATGTTTCAATGCTTGCCCTCTGGTCACTGGAACCTGTATTCACTGAGCATAGTGCCAAATTCTCAAGGTCTTGAATTAGGATGCAAGCACAGGGACCTTTTCTTTGTATATTATCTCATGTGTTAACAAATGTTTAAAAGCTAAGTCCACTAGGCTTTGCTTAATTAAACAACTTTAGGAGACTATTAAATCAACCAACGTTGTTTCCATTCTTATGGTCGTTGCGATGCCACAGAGGAAAACCTACGCTTTTCCAGATGGATAAAACTAACAATGCTGCAATAAGAACGTGTTTTCTTTTCTTTTCCTGTATTACAGAAAACTATGAGAATGAAAAGTGAAGTCAATCTATTTTACAGACAAAAATTCTCATGTCTCTGGGGAAGACAGAGCAGAAGGTAGCATATAGAGAAAAAGAGCTTTAAGTCTAAAGTTCTCTTTTTCAAAAGGATATTGCTTTTTTTTGCTTTTCTGGGGGGGTTATGTTTTGTTTTGATTTGGGTTTTTTTGTTTGTTGTTTTTTCAAAGATGTAGCAGGAGACAGAGTTTGTCATATCTTTTGGGCCAATATCTTCAGTACAATCTATAGGAGGGTGAAGATATTTGCCGTTACTTATCTATTTTTGATATCTTAGTGTTCTGAACACTCCTAAACAGGGAATACTTGAACGCATCCCTTTCCCTGCCTTCTTTCCTCCTGATTGCTTTTACCAATCCTGGAAAAGATACCTTCTTTAAATAACAGCTGTAGTGGAAGATGACAATAAAAACTGATGGTAAGTTGATGGAAAGAATACTTCCTTATGATTGCAAAGAATTTTTATTGTGTTTCTATCAATACTTGATTCTTTCCCAGTACGTGGACACAGATAAGATGATTTCCTGAAGTGTTCTGTCTAGATGTACTGTCCTAAGATCCTAACAGCTTGATGGGGATGTTCTGATGAAATATACAACCAACAAACATATAATTGAAAAATTCAGTTTTGACAAGCTACGAATGTTTTATGTGATAATTTGGATAGTTCCTCTCATCAGTGCCATTTTAAATGACCTAAGCTGAAACATTTTATTTCCTTGATATGACTAAAATTTTGCTTTGTTTATTTTGAGTTATTTCAACATCATCTATCAGGAGACAAAACAAAATAAGAATCTCTGCTGGAAAAAATTGCCTGTAATCTTGACACTGAAGTAGAGGGGATTTTCCTTTTCTTTCATCATCTTCTAAACAGAATTCTAGGCCAGCTTGGCAGTCCTATTTTCTCTGACACAAACACATAGAAATCAATGTGTAAGAAAATGCCATGTACCTGGACAGTTTCTTTAAGGGGAGAGATAGACAACATGAAGCAAATGTGACCCTTGCTCAGTAGGATTCAGACTGTGGGTGGGTATCTAGCTTACAGAAGGTAACTCAGGCTGCCCAGTTTAGACATGGATTCATAAAATCATAGAATGGTTTCAACTGAAATGGACCATTAAAGGTCATCTAGTCCAAGCCCCCTGAAATGAGCAGGGACACCTCCCACTAGACCAGGTGGCTCAGAGCCCTGTCCAACCTGACTTCGAACACTTCCACTGATAGTGCATGCACAGCTTTTCTGGGCAACTCATTCCAGTGCTTCACCACCACCATCATAAAAACTTTCTTCCTTATGTCTACTCTGAATTGACCTTCCTTTAGTTTAAAACCATTACTCCTTGTCCTATCACAACAGGTCCTATTAACAATTTGTTCCTATCCTTTTTATAAGCCTCCTCCAAATACTGAAAGGCTGCAATTAAGGTATCCCTGGAGCCTTCTCTTCTCCAGGCTGAACAACCCCAGTCACTTTCAACCTTTCTTCACAGGAGACATGCTCCCTCTCTCTGATAATCTCTGTGTCCCTCCTTTAGACTTGTTACAAAAGGTCCATGTCTTTCCTGCACTGGGAGTCCCAGAGCTGAATGCAGTACTCCAGGCATCATCAGAGTAGAGGGGCACAATTACTTCCCTCGACCTTTAGGCACAGTGTGTAAAGACAGAGTTTTATGTGCTCTTAGTGATGATACAGAGCAGCCCTGTGGCGAGCTTAAGGGATGCCAGTCACTTCACTGTGTCTCTGGAGGTCAGACATCAGACTTAGTACTGCTCATTAGCTGCTGCCACTTCCTTGGGATGCCAAACCCTCAAGAGCTGTGTCAGCTTCTTGCAAAGAGGCCTCTTGACTGAGGAATTCAACTACTCTCTTCAGATAGTCAGCATTCAAAGCCACAGCTAAAAATTGCCTTCCTGAGGTCTGATTAAAATCCTGAGATAAATCTATCACTACTCTTATGAAGTCAACAGTGGGTTTTTTTAATTCATGTATTGAGTTTAGTAAGTCTAGTTGGTGTCAGCAATGTCTCTTCACAAAATGAGAAGCTACAATAAACTCTGCTGGGTAGGTTTCTAGTTATGATTAAGGCCTTCAAATTTAAATTGCTTCCTGGATGTACCCATGTGTGTGCTATGATATCTAGGCTGCCCTAACTAAAGGAACCTCTAGTCTTACAGTGGCTAAGCCTGGAAACAGAGATTTGGAATGTGCTGTGGATGGCCAGGTCAGTGACCTTTGGGCTCAGGTAATTTTAAATTTCAACCTTACTTCTGAAGTTCACAGTTTCTAACTTAGAAAAAAATAGAAAAATTCACTGTAGCCTTATGCTATTAAACTCCTCAGATATTAACAGCCTCTGTTACCCCTCCCTCCATAAAAGACCAGTATAACATGAGATTAATAATACTATTTATGAGTGATTAAATTTAGCACGATTTTTCTGAAAGTGTGAGAGTGCTAGATGTGTGATTGTTCCACTACAAGAGATTCTTATATTACATTAGAAATTACTGTACAGTTTGATGCAGAAAATGCATTGTCTTAGAATGGTACTGTACTGTCAGAAAGTGACGAGAAACCATCTTCTTTCATTTAGAGAACAGGTCCTTTGTGTCTATTAGGCAAGACAAACTGAATATTCTGGATTTTAATCCGTATATGAAATTTATTAAAAATGTAAATAAATAGACCACACTATTTACAAATCAAATAATGCTAAGAGGAATCTGCTCATATTGGAATGCTGGTCTAGGCTGTGCATTTATATTGACATGGTCTTTGAGATAGTAAAATGAAACAGAAAATATATTTTCCTTAATGGGAAAAAAAAAAAAAAAAGATTGGTAAAGGTTTTTGTTGTTTCCACTAAAATTGCTCCAAGGTTTTGATCATTGTAAATAAACATGTTTTTTTCATTGATACTTGGAAGTTTTCCTGATGAAGAATAGTTTTGGAAGAAAGAATAAGCTTTCTGGAAGAATTTAATTTTTAAATTAGTGTTAGCCTAGGGCAAAGATTAAAGAAATGGGCAGGACTCCTGAAACTCCATCACTCCATTGGAGATATTTTTTGTTTATTCTCAGCTAGTAATGGTCATGCACAGAACAATGAAGGAGAATGGTAATCACTTTCCATGTGAATTCTGCAGTGGTACTTTTGTCTACGAAGCATTCTAAGCTCTGGCAGTACAATTGAAAGAATATTCTGGGGTTATTTAAGAAAGTCAGAAAATATCCAGATGACATCACTTTAGTCAGCATAGAGAATTTTATTAAGAGTTTAGTCTAAAACTTCTTTTGAAGGACTTCAAAATTTCAAAAGAGGTTCCAATAATAAAAATATGTTGGAGTTCCTTTTAGTAGATACAAACAGATACGGAGCAGAGATTTGGCATATAAAAATTTTCTGGTGACTGCATAGTAATTTAAGATACTCTGTGATTGCTGAGATGATCAGTTACACTTACATGCACCCATCGGAATGGATATTCATTTCTCCTTAAAAATAAAAGTGCATTCCTGTGGGATGCACTCAAGAACTCTCAGGATTTCTGTTTTCTTTGACAGGTCTGGAGTCTATGAATTTAGCTATAACATGCTGCATTTGTAAGTAGCCACTGAGGTACCATAACTCAGTTTCATTTTAGTCACTTTTTGGAGCTGACCTGTACTTTTCAGTTAAGAGCTAAATTCAGTCAAATTTGCTTTTCACTTTGCAGAAACATATCCAATATTACTTTGACTGCACTTTAATTCTCTTATGTCACATTTCCAATTTTTGTATTAGCTCTTTGTGGATGTAGACAATGAAATATCAAACCCCCTATACTCCAGGGTGAAGTTTCATTTAATATCTTTTCATTTGCAGTAAAATACGCAATATTTAGGAAATTCAAATTACTGGTTAAACTGTACTGAGTTTTCACAATTTCAAAGACTGTCTTGGAATAAAACGATAAGCAAGAAAGCTTCATATTTTTTAGGGGTGAAGAAAAGCACAAGGATATTATTTTGAAAACAATCAGAAAGTGGGTAACATTCTTCTGAAAAGCTCGCACATACACTTCAAAAGTTGGAAAATACTGGAATATTCAGTAAAGAATATTCATCATCTAGTGTATCTGAAGATATATCAGATATGAAAAGGTGCCATACAGATAGTTAAATGCAATAGCATTTTTCTTTTAGAAGGCAGGATGATAATGTTCCTTAGGCCCAAGGACAGCACCACATTATATTTTTGATCACAGCTTTACAGTTATAGTGACAGACCATTTACATGTGACAGTGAGAAAGAGAAGATTTGACACATGGAATGTCAGTAGTTAGAAGAAGCACCACGTGTAGCTTGAACACTAATGATAACTGTAAAATGTTAACTGGCTTTTAAAATACTGACTGACCTGTAGTCTATCTGTTTTGTTTTAAAATTTCATAATGAAGGTCTTAATAGACTTTCACAAGAGCTGCTCTGCCATCACAATTGCATCATCATATAGGGTAGGCTTGGATTGAGTGCTACACATGCAATGGTATATTCTTATGTTCATTTAGTAGCATGAGATCATACTTTAATCATAAAATTGAGTTTAAATTAAAATAAACCAACCCATTAGTATATACCAGTAAGGAAATTGCATTGCGTGTTATAAATCACAAGTAAATTTATTTTAAATATTTTATCAACTTTCTTAAAAGTTAGTCAGAAGCACTTACTGAAATTTGACTCATAGAATTACAGAATCACAGAATGATTTGGGTTGGAAGGAACCTTAAAGATCATCTAGTTCCAACACCCCTGTCAAGGTCAGGGACGTCACTCACTAGATCAGATTGCTCTGGGCCTCATCCAGCCTTGAACGCTTCCAAGTGTGAAGGAAGCAGATTCATTAGCAGAAACAATGTAATTTAAAAACCTGTATGTATTCCTAAGACTTTTGGCAAAACCTTGTTTTTTGAGCTAGATATTAGAAGCAGTTTATAAATAAACCATTTGCTCAGCATTGCTGCCACAGAGAACAGAATCACCAAAATGTCCACAGATACTTCAGTAGCACAGTCCCTTTTAAAAATGTTTTTGTCAGGAAGTGGGTCATGTCGGGGTCTCATGCTGAAATAATAGGTATAGTGCAGAGCGGATAGTTCATAAAATTTCCAGTATATTTTTAAATGCCTTTTTTTTTTTTTTTCTTTTTAATCCCAAAATCCCGTTTTACTTGAAGTCTTAAGGGCTTGCACTGACATGTGGGACAGGACCCAAATGTTGAATCCAAACATGTGGAAGTTTTGGATTCAGATCTATTGCATAGTTAGAAATAGGCCCTTCTTTCCCTCATAAACTGAAGAAAAACAGCTGTCAAGAAACCCTGAGCTTCATTGAATAAGACAGAGATGTCTGTGATTTAGTTGAATTGGAATCTGTATCTAGCCTTCATTTAAATTCTAATATTGATACAATGTCAATACACAGCCACTTTAAACCATTTTTTAAACTCCTGAGTTAATGCCACTGTAAAATGCTTGCTGCTTTTCCCATTTGAAATCTAAAAACTTCCCATGCAATGATACTTAACAGCATAACAGATATTTGATAGCAATGTGTAATTAAAGACCTAAACCAAAAGTAGAACTGAATTTTCTTTTTGAAAATTGAGGTCTTTCCAGTCCTTTTTGTGTTTGTATTATTTTGACATTATTATAAGAATTTATTATTGTTACCATATAGAAGCAGTTAGTCAAACTGCTTCATGTCATTTCATGAATATTTGCTTGGCATAGGACTAGCTGTTTAGTGCACATATTTTCATCTTATATAAAGGATTTGTGATGTGACTGCAAAAAATCCTTGTAGTTTCAGTAAGAATTTTATACGCTGTATACATAGCATAAAGCTCTCTTGCTCTAGTAATTATAACTTATTTAGCTGTCTTATTTTAATTTTTAAAGTTTTGACATTCTGAAATTTTACCATAAAACTTTAGGTTTTGTACTGTTTTGGTGTTTGTTTTTTTTTTTTTTTTAGATTTTAATTTGGCAGATAATATCATATTTCCAAAATAATTTGCAGTGTAAGTTTGAGCAAATAGGCTGTAAACAATGTATTGCTGCTAAATAAACCAGAGATAAACTAAGGAAGCTGTGGTTTGAAATGGAGAACTCTTCTAAGGTTTAAGTTTGAAGCAGGGATAGATACAGATTCCAAGAAATGTGACTATCCTATAATGGTTTATGGGCACAGCATTTGTTTTGCTTCTTAGATTATAATAGCAAAAAGAAAAGTATCTTTCTCTATAAGGTGAAGAATTCCCTCTCAGAAGTCTAGAGCTGTAAATACATGTTCTTTTGTGGAGAGATGGGCAAAATCCTTTAAAAAAAATCTGTAAAATATAAGAAAATTGTCTGGTTTTGGGTTTTTTACATTTTTTTTTGTATATGAATGGCAAATTCAAGTGAGTGAAGATTACCTTTCTTTTTTTTTTTGCTGTTCTGTTTCAGATGTTGACATTCAATCAAGGCATGAAATTTTTTTTTCTGAGTCAGAGACCTGTGAAATTTGAATGAAATTCTTCAGAAATATCATCCAGAAAAAATATTCATAAAACACTCTTGAAGAAACTATTGTTACTCCTTCAGGAGTTAACCCATCAACAGAAGGTAGATATTTGAAAAGTGTGCTCTTGGTCATACCATCTCTTCATATTCCTTAGAATAAATTCTACTCTTCTCATACTTTATTACATTGTTTCTTTTACAAAATAATGTAAATCATGAGAAAGGGGGTTGGCTTTTTGCAGGACATAGCTCTGTTTCTCAGAGTACCCATCAATCAATGAAAAGAAAATTCATTATTTTTTATGAAGTATATAAGAACATATGCATTTCCTAATGAATACCAGTGAAAATGTAATTTAAATGGCACTCTAATTTTTGCCCTCCTAATAAATTTATAAGGAAATATATTTACAATTTATGAAGTGAATACAACATTCTCTAAGAGCAATATCCAGGCTGACATTGATAAAAAGCTTGAAGGAGCTGAGCTGGACTTTTTATACTTTTTTACTTGTTTAAATTGTAAAAGTAATGGACCGATGTCAAGTCAGAGATGTAAGAAAAGTTCTGTAATCATTGCATTCATTAAAATAATGAGTGCACAGAAATGGTGGCTGACATTCCAACCACAATCTCAGCTTATACAGGAGCAGTGATAGACACCAAGTCTATGTTTACTGTACTGGGTAATAACACATCTGAAGAGACTTTAAAACATGAACACTGGCAGTAATTTAGTGCCATAATTTAAGAAAAATTTGTTTGCAAAATGGAGAAGAAAGCAGGTCCTCAATATTTTGCTGCACTTTGATGAAAACTCTTTTTTTAAGAGCCTGGGATTTCTAATAAAGACAGCATGCATTTTGTAGTTGGATGGAAATGGACCCAGCATAGATAGCTTCAGTCTTTCACTAATGTAAAATATTGCAAAACAGACCTAAAGAGCAAGTAAAAAAAAATTAGTGTAGTCCTAGGGGCAAAATTTGATTCATAGCTATGAGAATATGAAAAATGCCTTTGTTTTTGCATGCTATCCCTTGGTTAACTGGACCATTTGGCTCCACTAGCTGGTTTCAAATTTCCTAATATATGGGAATTGCTTTCTATTTAGTCATTACTATACCATAGCTGGCAAAAGAGAACTGGACTACAAAATCACCTTAACACTGATCCATTGTGCAAACTATAATGCTTTATTATTGTCACACCACGTTAGAAAACTATGTCTATATTTTATTAACACAGTTGCATATGCTGTGTTATCTCTGGAATATGACTCACAGAATTTAGATGGGGTGTATTAACAGGTTATTCCAGTGAAGAACTGTTTCACATTCAATTTCAAATGGCTCTTTAATTTGGTCTTTAATTTGTTGACATATTTTACATACCTGGCAAGAATGGGTAGGCATTTGCAGAATCAAAATATATCTATGTTCCTCTCTACAAAAGCAGCTCTAGCTTCTTACTTGCTGTTTCTGAGAGGTCTGGGTTTTAGGTTTGCTGCATTTCTCATTAGGACATTGTATTTTGGGGGATACATGATGTAATGTTGTTAAAATCCATAATTTAATTATAAGATGATGATTTTACCCAACCTTTAAGCTACAGAGCTGATTAGAACACTAGCTCACTTTACATAACACATTGCCAAAGAACTGGAAATTAGATATCTAGACTTCTCAGGGCACATTCTGGACCAGATGTGGTATGGTACACTGGCATATATAGGAACGAAGGGAATTAAGACTTTGTTGCAAAATATCTGTCTGCTGCTGGTGATCATTCAGTTATTACTAGTAGCAGATTCACCCCCAGATGTAAACTTCAAACTATTTTCATCCCATTAGATGAAATGTGTGTATGAAATGTACCAAGACACAGTAGGTATAGATAGTAGCAAAAAGTCATTAACTTACTGGAATGAGTTCAGCAGAGGGCCACCAGGGTGGCTGTAGGTGGAGCACTTGATGTAGGAAATCCTGCTGAGAGAATTATTTTTTCTGTCTGAGGAAGGGAAGGCCAAGACCCTATTGCAGCCTTCAATTACCCAGTGTCTGATTATAAGGAAGCTGAGGCTATACTCTAGATGTGCATAGTGGCAAGAGGCAAAGGACAAAAGCTGCAACAATAGAAATTCCATACGGACATTAGGAATTTTTTTTTTTTTTGATATAATGAGAGTCATCAAGCACTGAAGCAAACTGCACAGAGACTGAGCAATTACCACCCTTGGAAACCATAAAAACTGGAAAAGCTGGTCAGAATTTGAGGCTGGCCTTGCTTTGGGCTGGGAGTTGGATCAGAGGTCCCTCACCACTGAAATTATGCTGTGACTCTATGAAAATCAATGTATGGATTTTAAGTGAGATAAGCTTAAGAAAGCTGATTTTGAGTAAAATTATTTTATTGTTTTCACTGCTGTGCTGACAACAGAATAGACTAAGTGGATGTCATCGGTTATACTTGTTGTGTAAATTTTCAGGACTGTGTGGTGGTATCCAAATTGAAAGGAAAAATTTATTCAGGAATGAGTCTGAACTTTTGGCAACTGCTCTATAATCCATTTGTTGGCTGTTTATTTTTCTGTAGATGTAGATTATTTTGCCTGAGCCAAAATGATTGTGTAAATATGTGTTTTAACCTGTTTGCCAGTAAAAGAAGCAAAGTAAAATGAAATCAATGCATCAGGGAGCGATTCATTGATGTGAGTGGCCTCATCTTCAAAACATCCAGGAAAGAGCAGAAATAGCCCTAATGTGCTTAAACAGAGTTAAAAAGGTATAAATTGTGGACTGTTTTTCTCTATTAGATTTGATTTTCCAGTGATATTTTTTCAGATGTTTTACTCCAGAGGTTTTCTTGTGAACAGAAAATGTATCAAATGAACCTGTGACCCACAGAACAGCACGGTCTACTTTCCTGTATGCTTTTACTAGTTTCCACCTACTTCCCTTTTCTGCTTCTGTGTGTAGAATCTTAACAGCAGGAAAATGTTGTTTTCCCAGGAAAATACTTGATGTTGATGAAGCAAGGAAACATCAGCCTCACCAGCTGAACACCTATTAATGGAATCTCTACATCTTGTGTGTTTTTTCAAGTACTCTGGAGAATTAAGCCTGTGAGATACAGATGCATAGAAGCAGCTTGTCAAGAAGATTGTGGAGAGATACTAACAGCTGCAGAGTTCAAAAGTGCAAACAGCTTTGGAACAGTGTAGTGGACATCTGGCTCTCTCTGAAGTCAGTGGGTCAAGGCCTCTCCTCTTTTACATTGATATCCATTGTCAAAGTATTTGGAATGGAGGTGATGTGTATGCATTAATGCTTACTATATTTTTGAAAGAACAACAGACCAGCACCTCCCTGTGCATGCAATTACTGAATGCCACACATGAAGAAATTGGGCAATTACTCAGCAGGGGATTGTTTTTCTCTGTGTAAAATATGCTGGATCTTATATTATTTTTGTCATTATGGATATACGAGGAAGACACGAGGAAATTCACATCTCTATTCAGACACATACTAAGGTTAACCCTGAAACAGAGAGGGAGGGAGTTTGAATTTGAAGCACAGGCACAGCTGTGGAAGTGCATTCCGAGGACCTGGCTGTAGATGTTCTGCGCTCATGGATCATCTGGGGATGTGACAGTTGCATCCTAGAAAGATCTGGTGCTTCTGAGGTGGGAACACTGGAAGAAACTAGTCCTACCTGCCATTGTCACATGCATTTCAGTAGGATGGAAGATCCCTTTTCCTTTGTCTCCTGATGGCTTACACAACAATAACAAAGAGTTCTCTGTGGAATTATCCTCCTCTCATCCTGGGGAGGGGTTGATCAATGCAGGGATATGGACATTGACAATCTTTCTTCAGCTGCTGTATGGCAGAATAATAGTGATTTGGAGAAAGGTTATGCCAAAGGTGCTAAGGAAAGAGTGGCTTTTGCTTGGACACTGTCAAAACACAGACCTTTGGTGACCTTGATCATTTATCTGCAATATATACTGGGTCTGTAGCCCTCAGAAAAATCCCTGGAAATACTTCCAGCACTGGATGGAAAAGCTCAAGATTAAAGAACCTTTCACATCTGTTCTCTGTCACCAGCTTAAATTTAACCTATGACAGTAATGAGTGAAAGTCCACGTGCTGTTTGGTCTGTGTAAAGACTCTGTAGTCATTTGTGTACATCACAAATGGCGTTAATTGGCAGCTGTGTCAACAGCCTCTTTGAAGGACTTGGGAGTTCATTAGGCACATGCACAGAGTCGGTCTTTCCCTGGCAAAAAATACCCCTTTCATACGAGGTACTTCAGAAAGAGTAGCATGGGGAAACAGCATAGGGAATCTTGCCAAGATACTGCCTGGTTTCTGGCCGTGACAGTAGTTGCATTGCTAAGGACTGCTCATGTTTGGCGGCAGTCACACGGCTCCCCTGCCTCCACTGCACAGACGAGTGATAAGGGCTGTGCTCCCTCAGCTGGGGCAGACACTTGCAGAACTGAGCTCTGCTTTCACCTATCTCCAGGCAAAAGCAGAACTGTCTGCTTGAAACCAAGAGAGAAATCCTTTTAAGCTGCTACTTTAAGGTGTTTTTTCTTCTCCTATCTATGTTTCTGCCACTTTTTTATTGTAAACGTACTTTGTGAAAACAACCCAAGTGCCCGCAAAAGCTCTTATGTGATACACATGAACTAATTTCATTAAACAGTTCTGTAATTAAAGTTCCTTTCTGTCTCCTCTTTCATATTTGAACACTCAAACAGGGGATCTTTATCAAATGCACATTAAAAATGCACTGATGAGAGGTATCATCTTATTTTTTTGTTTACCCCTTCTAGATCCTTTACTTTATAACTGCATTTTTTCAGACGTTAAGTAAAAGTACCTACACTCTTTCTGTGCTATGTAGAGGTTCATTTCCAGAACTGGAGCTTACTGAAGAGTGTGTTTATTGTAACTTGTGGTGTACTGAAGCTGATTATATCAGCCCTGTTTCCCATCTCCCCTCACCAATGACTATATAGACTTACTCTAGAAAATCCCTCAGTATCCCCGAGTGGTAGCCCTAAAAGATTTAAGCCTTACGTAGATTTTTTTTTTCAAGAAAGACTGGTGATCCCACCTGTATATGCGAATCACCACATTCCTAAGTTGTTTGTGGAATACCATAATCATAGGTTTTGCTAAGGGAAAAGGAAGACAATAGCTGTACTGAAAGTCACAATAGACAACTGTTAGTATAATAGCAGGAGGGCTCTGTATAAATTGAGGAATTTTTCCACTCATTCCACTGCATTTGTCGGGTTCTCAAGAAAATTGCTTTCATTTCTGTGCCTACATACTGGCCCATATATTTCTGTCATGGTTTAACCCCATCTAGCATCTAAGTCCCATATAGATGCTCATTTGCTCTCCCCTGCTGGAATTCAGGGGAGAATGATAAAGTCAAAGTGAGGAAACTCATGGGTTGCTATAAAGAGAGTTTAACAGGTAAAGCAAAAGCTGCATGTGCAAGCAAAGCAGTACAGAGAATTCATTCAGCACTTCCCATGGGCAGGCAGGTGCTCAGCCATCCCCGGGAAAGCAAGGCTCCATCATGCCGAACAGTGACTTGGGAAGACAAACATCATCACTCCAAACATCCCTCCCTTGCTGCTTCTTCCTCCAGCTTTATATACAGAGCATGGCACCATAGGGTGTGGAATGTCCCTTTGGTCATTTGGGGTCAGAAATCTTGGCTGTGTCCCCTCCCAGCTCCCTGTACACCAACAGCCTCCTCTCTGGTGGGGTGGAGTGAGAGGCAGAAAAGGCCTTGACATTGTGCAAGTGCTGGTCAGGGTTAATGAAAACAACCCTGTGTTATCAGCGTTGTTTCCAGCACAAATCCAAAACACGGCCCCATGCCAGCTACTAGAAAGAAAACTAACTCCAGCCTGGCTAAACTCATCACAACCTCTTTGCTGTAACCCCAGTGACCTGGAGGTACAGCAGAGTAAGTGAAAATGGTCTATTCTGAGCCGTATGAGATAAATGGGATTGCTGCCTGGGGAAGGGCTTGTGGTACTGAAAATCCAGGTCACAGACAGCAGAAGCATGCCTAAAACCCTCACAATTATCTGCAGATAAGGGAAGGAAGTGGAGTTCAAAGACAGAGGACATAGTTTTTTATTTGGATACATTATAAGGCACAATACTGAAATCTCTTTTGTTTTGTGCTTTGTATCTCCAGATGAATAATACCTATTATTGTGTTAGCGTTGTATGTAAGGTTTAGCCTGAAAACATTTCTTTATGTTTTTTTAAAAACTCCTACCTTCCTCTCCAGCCTTTTGCAGTGGATGGTGGATCTAGTATTAATGTCTGACCTAATAATCTATATCAGATCCAGCCCAGTTCCTGAGGGTTGGACTAGATGATCTCCACAACTTCCTTTCAACATAAATGTTTCTCAGAGATATGGACAGTAAGCAAGCTGCCATTGTAAGAAATAAAAATCCCTAAATTATTTGTCCCAGCTATGAAGCATCTTGTAGATTAGTGAAAGTGTGTCTCTGTTGCCCCATAAAAAAAATTACTTTATTACAAACACATGAAAGCAGGAGAGAAAGCTATCAAACCACTGTTTTAGTGTGGGATTGCATTAGCAGTCTGATTTTCTGTACACAATACCTACAATTATATTTCAATAAAAGGATAATTTGATTTGTTTACTGCAAGAATAATTCTTTTAATCTTCTCCATTAAACAGAAATGAAAAAAACAAACTGTGGCACTGCGTAGTTCTCTGTCTGCTGGAATTTTCTTTGGTAAGTGGAAAATTCCACTGTCAAAATCAGACAACTTTAGTATTGACATCTTCTTTAAGCTTGTATGTTATTTTGATTTATATTTCCTTTAGGAAAACACTATTTTTCAGACTAACAGTCCTAGGAGCACAAATTGGACAGGATAGCACTGGCCACCATATCTCAGCAACTGATCCAAAATTTGAGTTCTTGGATGAAAACAAGTAGCTTTTTAATATGTAGTTACTGTTATCTGATAAGAAAAAAAAAATCTTGGTTTCCTGGAATACTGGTCATGGGAAGAAGCTAGGTCTAAAGGAGTCCAAAGGTTACACAGTGGCCACTGAAATTAGTTTATGATTTTTTTCTTTCTTTTCCCAACTCAAACTAAAATTTCAGCCAAGAACTTTAGAAGTGATACATGTATCTTAATTTTCCAAAGTCTAGCTTCTTCTATCTTGAGGAAACTTGGTTTCAGAAATTGAATAGCCCATTTTCTAACAAGGAAAACCCTTGTGCCTAAGTAGTGATAAATTACGCCAATTAGGACATTCAGAGTCACTAGTAATTTCAGAAAATCCTGAGAATAAAGTATTGTTTTCTAATAACATTTTTCCCATGACCTACCAAGGCAATTATGCAGTTACTACCTCCTTATCTATATTATTTTTAGTAAAGTCAATGCCCAAAGGAGACAATGTATTGGATTAATTATATGTGAACTATATATTGGAATTTTATTTTTTTTTCATAATGGAACTATAATACCTTCCTATGATTACTAATGTATAAATGCTCTTTAAAAATTTCCCCAAATGAAAAAACAGGGCTTAAACTTTCTTTTATGTCTCATGCCAAAGCCTGTAGAATCAGAAAATATGGGGATACCTTTTTTTTGATTGCTTTAGAAACTTAGCCTGCATTTCTTTAATTTTCAGCAGAACTTAAACTAAATTATGTGATGTTTGTGATCTTTTACATTGTGTCATTAAGCCAGGGTCTGTGGGCACTTGTGGTTCGTTTCATGAAGTTCATTTGTTAGCCAGTCTGAAGTGCAGTACAATTAGGTTATGTCAGCTAAATAAAAAAGGCAAAATTTTATTCAAGTATTTTTTAATAAAAAACTGTCAGACTATTCCCTCTGCAGAGTTCATTCATGCAAAGAAAACAGCTAATATTTTAGACCCATACCTAATATGGAAAAAAATAATAATTTCTAAATCTGGAATAAGACAAAACATGGATACAATCCTTTGGGGCTTTGTTCCTGTTCCCTGTATAAAAGCTGTAGTTTTTGTAGTATCCTTCCACTTCTTATTGCTCTTGTCTAGACATAAATTGACCATAAAATGATATTAATATTGTATATTGCCCTGGTTTTTGTTTGGCATCAGGAAGGAACTTTGAACATTTTAATGGTACTCTCTGTAGCACAGTAGTCGTGAATGAGTTTATTTTAATGTAGGAATAAATTGGTGACTGAAGGTATTTTTATGATGCATCTCCTTGTAATTTCTGCCAAATAAACAAAATATTCCTCAGATAATTGGCCTATTAGTCTGTCACTTTCTAACTATTTTTTCTATGCTGAATTAAAGGGTCCATAAATCCTAAATTCTTTGTTAGCTTGCTGAATTTGCAGAGTTTAATGGTAAATAAACTGGCATAACATTAAAGCTCCTTATTGAAGGAAGACAATATGTCTCTGTATCGACTTCTGCATGATTCAATTTTCACTAAGTATCACCATGACCTTTATAGCAGCACTGTGAACTTTAAAAGCCAGTTTGCATGTGGCAGTTAACTTGCCCTTATAAAAAGTGGTTTTACAAATGATGACCTAGCCTTTCCAGATTTGATAAATGTGCATCTGATAGTCTAATAATGAAAATAAAAGGTCTTAAAAATGCTGAGAGGAATAATTAAACGTTTTGAGAAGGGGTAAGTTTATGGGATTAATTAGGTGTAAGTGACTTTTCAATTTCCTCTGCAAATTATTTCAGGTTTTTAAAGTGAATGATGTTTCTTCTGTTTATATAAAAAAATAAGGCTTTGAGCCTTAATTATAACTTTAAAGTTTGAAAATCTGGTAACTAAATCAAACACAAGGTATCTGTATCTATCACCCTAAATATTGGTTTTGACTCTTACACTGGACTTCCTTCTTAGGTATCGGAGCGCTCATCTTCTGCTTTTTCCTCATGCAAGTGGTCATGATATATCAGAATGCTGCAATGCCGAGGAGATTTACTTTACTACTGCAAATGTTAAGTGGTCAGGACTAATATTTGTACAAAAAGGTAAATCAATATCGTTTAGACCCGAATTTGGGATCTAGGTGTTCAAAGACATGAGATGCAAATCTCTTTCCTGCAATTTTCACATGTCCCCAGGAACTACTGTGTAATAGAGACAAAAAAATGATATCACCATCAGTGTACTAACTCGATGGTGGCTCACAATCAGGTGCAGATCATTTCCACTTCAATTTCACTCTTAAAAATGCTGCTTATTTTTCTGGAGGTCCCAATTTGATTAAGAAAGCTTAATAATTTGTCAGTAAGTCCAAATACATTTCAAACTTCTGCCTTTTTTTTTTTTTTTTTTTAACACGGGATGTTTTGGTTTGGTTCTAGGTTTAGCTTTTGTTTTTTTTAAGTTACTATTAAGGCAAATGACCTAACTGTGTTGGAACAGAAAATCTACAAATGGGAGCCAAACTTCATGAGGGAATGCTTTGCTCTCATATGCTTTCTAAATCCAAACATACATGCAAAATACATAGAGATACTACTTCTGGGTATGTTAGGCAAAGAGAGCAGGACAGACGTGTAAGCTGAAGAATTTCTAACTGTAGTGCAAATGCTCTCTGCTGTGAGCCCCACATAGTTTGTCAAGGTTTACTTCATTAAACAGTTACAGTGCCTGAGGTTTAATGGTGATGTATAAAGTTTTCTTTACTACTGTGCTTATGATATGTACACAGCATTTCTTAAATCTTCACTAAACTTGGAACAAATCTCTCTTCCTCAGAAGTGAAGTTTTGGAACGTGATTTTTTTTTCATTCTGCTTCCCTCTTATTGCCTATGAATTTACAGGATTAAAACCAGCCCTGTCTGTGATATAATAAGGGTCTCTACAGTAGGACTGTGTGATTTATGCCAGGCAATTAAAATCAATTCCTAGCCTACATGAGGCACTAAAAACTGAATTGCTCAACACACTGGGCTGTTGAGCACTGTGTGGTAGATTTTATTATAGCATAAGTGCTTTACTATACTGTAAAAAGGAGAGCGTAATTGCTATATACTTCTAATATATTAAATTAGGTAAGGATAATGTTTAATAGAGCTTCTTGTTGGTTTCAGTTGCAACTCGTGAGCTCAGAAGAGAAGCTGGAGTTGGGGAATTTCAGGATGCAAAGTGCTCTAAGTATGACATACGCTTCAACAGCATAGCACCAAAGCCATCTTGCAAGGATGTGGTTAGTGTGTGCTTCTGCATTGGCTGAAGTGGCATGGCAGTCCTTAATTCATATTGATTCAGTCTGATAACTGGGATAACTGGAAGCTGCTACAACATGCTGAGAAAGTGCACATTTTTCCCAGTATGCTGCTCCTTAGACACAACCCCATCAGACTGTCTGTACCCTATGAGCAGATTCAGGAGAGTTTCTAATTTTTAAGATAAAACATGAGAACAGCCAAATATGATCAAAAATTGTTACAGCAGCTGCATCATGCAGACCTTAAGTATTATTTTGTTATACCTCTGTATAACCTAGTGAAGATAGATTTCCCTACTTAGCTATTATTTGCACAGAATCATATATTGCCATATGAGTAGGACTCTGACAGATGCCCTGGATGTACCTGGGAGTCTCCATGCACATTAAGATGACAGATTCCCCAAAATAAGCATCTGCCAAATCTTTGCCTAGAAGTACTGTTGAAAACTGGGCACTGGAGTGCCCAGAAAATCTGCTTTTGAGAATTATTTATTGAATGCTGGCTGAAAAATGCACAGAACAGCCCTAAGGAGAGACAAATATCCTTTTATTGTCTCCTTCTATTTTATCTCCTTTCTAGCCACCAGTCCTGACAGGCCCAGCTTCTTCCTTGATCCAGCAACTCTATAGTGTAAGAACATCTTTCATGCTGAATCTCACCACTGCAAAGTGCTAGGGCTTTTTTTTCAGGAGTTGTCAGGCAGGAGTATTGCCTAGCTTATACCCTTTCAGATTGGTCCTTTAGGATGTCTTCCTCTTCTTGTCTTTCTCATTTCTGGCTTTCACCTTACTTCCTGAATATTTAATTCTAGTAGATTTGATAATAAAGAAGAAAAAAATTAAGAACTTATTATATATATACTCAAATCACACTAGTGCATGAAATAAACCCATTTGTTCCTTTAGGACTAATTTTTTAATGGGCACTGATAGCAATTTATACCATTTCCTCCGGAAAGATCCAGATAAAATAAGATATGAGGACAGCTTCCTCTTTTCCTTTTTTTTTTTTTCTTTTCTTTTGTTCTAAAAGTTTACTTGTTAGGTTTTGTTGTTCCCTTAAGGATACAAAAAAAAAAACTCACAAAAAAGAGAATAACAGTCTCAAAGTTGCTTTGTGTACATGCGTTTTTTACATATTAACAAATTATGACAGCTGAGTCCAGTGTGCCTGATTTACTTCTAAAATCTGCTTTCGGGTAAGAGTTCAGCACAAAGGAGTCGATAAAAATAATTTTCAATATTCTTCAAATTGATATCTTTTGCACACCATGGAAATCCATGTGTGTCAAGGCAGCAAGGTGTTAGTCTATTTTATTGTCTCGCCTATTGGCGATCCAAAGGAGTCCTGGTGAGACTGATGGGGAGCAGTGCCTCTGTTCTAAAAATGGACTCAAGTAGCAGAAGGTCTCTCGCAGTCTTCTTAACCTGGGAATGCCAGACTAAGAGTTGGATGGCCCTCAAGCTGTCTGACAGCAAAGGCATTTCATTCCTGACCACGCAGTGAGGGCTGTGCAAAGTATTCAGCAGAGGAGGAGAATTAAGCACTGAGCATGAGCTACTCCCTGCCTCCTACAAGGTTCTTCTTATCGAGCCAGTTCATTTCCAAGATATTTTTATTCACTGCCATTCTCATCCTCCACCAAAAGTCTGGGTCTAAAGCCAAAAATTCAGTGAATTTGTCATAGTCTGCTCCAATAGGCACAACAATAGCCTAGTTAATAATGTGCTCAGTGACAGCAGTGCTGCCTGCTCATGGTGTTTATGGCAGATACCTGGGCCCTTGAAGAAGTCAAGAAGGCTTAAAGAAGGGTGGGGGTTTTGTCTCAAAGAGATTTCTTCTGTGCCACTCTGTCAGTGGTTTCAGGCTTGTCTCTGAACTGGGAAGACTAGTGTCACCCATGCGATATTTGAGGCAATACTTGGGAATCGGTCCTGTTTTATAGTTACCTATGGCCCGGATTCCTGCTACCACAGTTATGTTGCATTCTGCTCTGCTATTGCCTATTGCCAGAAAGCCCCCTTGCAGGTGAGTTCATAGCTGCTGTTGCTGCTGCTTCTGTTAAAGGATGCAGTGAGTGCTCAGGCTCCCCATCACTTCCGCCTGGACCCCTCCAGCCACATCACCAAGCCTTTTGGAAGCACAGACATCATGGCTAGGAATGGCAACACCAGCAGCAGCACAAGGAAGCCAAGTGCACATTTCTTCTATACATTTCATCAAATCTATGTCTATTTAAATAATTTTGAGTTCAGCAAGGTGTCCCTGATCTCACCAATCTATTTTGGTATCCAAATGCAGGCTTTTAAACAACAGAGGAAACAGACTGTCTCTTAGCTCCTTTCTAGAGAGGGTTTGAAAGAAGTAGCAGGGCTGAGGCTGAGGTTGAGAACAGAGCTTCGCACATCTTCTAAAGAGGGATTGACTACTCCAGGCTGGAGCAGGACAATTGGAAGGTCATGTAGGGACCAATTCCTCATAAAAACAGGCTGAAATGGGATTCAAAATCATGTGAGGCAACTCTTCCAGGCATCTCTGGACAGGGGAACCAAAGCAGACTTGCAGGTGATTACAAAATAAGCACTGCAGTTCCTTGACTTGCTTCTGCCCTGCCTCTCTGTGGTTTTTGGGAGCAATGAGCAGGGACAGACACACTGGAGAAGTGAAGAGTGTGGAGGGTGGTAGTTTCAGCCTCCATTGCCTCCTGCTTTTAGTCAAAAGTAGTATTTTGTTTGGTACAGGAATGCATGCTGGCAGCAAGCTAGGAGCAGGATCTAAGAGCTGAACTTTGAAAGTGAGCTCCTGTAGCAGAGAAGTATCCTTGGCTCTGTATCCAAACTACCTCTCCTGGAGAAAGGGAGGAAGGATGGAGGGGACCATGAAATAGTCTGAATTTGAATGCAGTTGTGATATAGTTGGCCTACTCACTGCTGGCAGCAGTAAGCTCTTGTTTCATTAGGTGAACTCAAAAATCTCTGGAGAGGTCATCGCTTTCTCGGACTATTACTATACACGTGTATACATATAGGAGCTATATTTCAATAGAACACGTGTTTTCTCAAGGTTTTACCAGAAGGTTATGTATCCTTCTTGAAAGCTGAAAAAAAGATGTTCTTTCACACTGGTGGAAAATATGTTACATTTCTCATTCTCCAAGATTTTGGTGGTATACAAAAAGTCCTTCTTCTCTCAATGGCCAGGTTGTCTCTGTGAGTTGATGACAGTAAACCTCTGGCTATCTCCATTTGGTAATTACTTCTCTTCACTATTTGCTTTGTTTTCTTGGAAAAGGGTTTAGTAAAGTGAATTTTCAAGTGTAGTAGCCCAGGAATTTTTTGTATATGCCTGAAGAGGGAAGTCATTGTCCCAGGTCTCAATGGGTAAGGGTGGAATTGCTAGGGATGAGTCTCTGACAGAATGGGTCCAAGAAGAAAAATCTAGTTTCAGGAAATGGTAAGCACAGTGGGAGTGGTGGTATGAATGAAAATATGCATGGACTTACAATTAGAGAAGAGCTACTATTTGATCTTCCCTGTATCAGTGCCACAGTGCTTACAAATAAGAAATTAATTTCTTATTTAGCACAGAAACTGTCTTTGTCCTCATTTATGTCAGTTGACTCCATTCTCTGCGTTTAAAATGCCCCAAGGCTGGAACTGCTGTTTTTTTAGAGTCATATAGCAATACACATTTCAGCAGCAATTCAACTTTGCTAAAAAAGCTAAAGTAATGCTAGTCTGGAAGCTAATATACTATTTTCCTTCTGTAATCAGAGTTTTGTCTGTGGAGTACCAACTGTTTAAACTTAGTTACATTTCAAGTCCATTTGGAAAGTAAGAAATATCTTCTTCTATTTCTGTGAAAGTCACCCAACCTGGAACACAGGAATTTTGTTCCCTGATATGAAAACTACAGTATTTTGTACATCTGGAAAGTAATGGTAAATATCTTCTTCTGGACCATTTCTCATGTCTATAGAAAGATCAGTTTTTCTACACAAAGAGAAAACTTGACATTTTCATAAAATGTGTCTTGCAAGAACTGTTTTTAGATTTCTGTAGGGACACTATTGGTACATTCAGACACAAACTGAAAAACGTTAAGTGTAAAGGAAGGGGGTTAAAAGCAAATTTGAAGTACAAAGAAATTAATAAATTGGGTGAGTGTGGAAAAATTCAGACAGACTATACAATTAAAAAGGTTTATTTACCTTCTTCTCTGTGAACAGAAGTATAGAAAGCCCAAAGGGAGGAGAAGTGGAATGAAAAACAATATTCTGTTAATAACCCAGCTGGTACAGACAAAGGAAGTGTCTGTGAGAGAGAGCAGAGGGGAAGTGGGAGAACACTGCCTGCTGTCTCCCCGTTTCCTAGAAAAAACTTAGCAGAACATTATGCCTATATTCCTTCTAACTCCACATTCTGGGGAGATGCTGTCAGCACCTTTCATGACCCAAAGCATTTGTAGTTCAGCCCCAGTAGGTCACCTAGTCACAGTACACCTTTAGTGAATGTTTTGTCTCCTGGGACAAACTTGAGTCTTTCATTCCTTTTTTTTCACATTTTTGAACCATAATCTGTTCCCTGAAGTCATTGTTGTCATGGGATTTCCTTTTGGTGACCACAAAAAGCATCATGAAATTGCCCGTTTTGCCATTATAAGCAATTCTTACAGTTTTCTGCAGCCGTTGGAAAGTGCATTACTAACAAGGAGCATGAATGGGCCAGATAATTTTGCTTTTCAGCATAGAAAATATGAAAATGCCAAGGCAGCTCCTTATTGTCAGAAGTATATTTGTGACTGGTTTTTGAGCATGCATGTACGCGCATTTGTGCATGGTTTTGAGGCATGCTGATAAAAGTTCCTTCAAGGAACTTTAGATCTAGATCTAAATTCTGATACTGTGTGTTGCCTTACGTTTACAACTAGGCAGGAGCTTCTTCTGGAAGAAATGAGGTAGAGGTGGAACTAAACCACTCAGTAATAGGAATCTATTCTGTCATGTCAATGTCCTCGGCATCTTCCTTATATATTTTTTTCCTGTTGTGAATGTGGGTCCTTGAACATTACCCATCTACACGGACCTGATGGAGACCAGGATGTTGGATGGCTATTGGGAGATCTAAGGAAAAGCAGCAGACAGAAAGGCAGCTAGCATGGTTTCGCAGACTGTGTTGACTTAAGCAAGCATGTAATGTTGCATGGAGCTGCCCCAGTGCTTTTGAAGGGGAAAATGCAGGCAAGGAACCTCTTCCTCTAAGGTTCATTTTGCAATCTCCTTGAAGTGGATACCAAAGTTGGATGGCATTTTCAGCATTTATTTAAATAGACTGAAATGAGTGTGAGCCACTCAACTGTAAAATCTCCCCAGTTTTGAAAGGCACGGCGCAGACTTGCTAAAAGTCAGGAAAAAAAGGAGAACAAAGAACAGCTATAATAAATAATAACCCTATGAGAAAAAACTACCAGAAAGACTGAGAGCCTGCCACCATAAACATTATTATACAGGAAATGACAGTTCCTTGAAAATATTGCGAATAATTCTCTAAGGGAGGGAGAAAAACAACAAACCCTTTTCAATTTTAGAATTGCCAGTGATGTCAAGGCTAAACCATTTCTGTCTTGTGATCTGGACTAGATGGTCTCTGAATACAAGTGCTGCAAGAATATTAATATAACTCTTCCTGTAACACTGGATCCAGCAGCCCTAGTCTGAGCATGGCCTGTACAGTGTGACTGTTGATTATGTGTCATGGTTTAATCCCAGCTGGCAATGAAGAACCATCCAGCTGCTCACTTACTCTCCCCCAGTGCAATTGCTGAGACAGCCAGGAGGGTAAAAGTGAGAAAACTCATGGGTTGGGATAAAGACAGTTTAACAGGTAAAGCAAAAGCTGTGCACACAAACAAAACAAAAGAAGGAATTCATTCCCTACTTCCCATAGGCGGGCAGGCGTTCAGCCATCCTCAGGAAAGCATGAATCCATCATGCCTAATGGTGACTTGGGAACAAGAATGCTTCTTCCTTCTTCCCCTAGCTCTATAAATTGAGTGTGATGCCATATGGTATGGACTGTTCCTTTGGTCAGCTGGGGTCAGCTGTCCTGTCTGAGCCCCCTCCCAGCTCCTTGTGAACTCCCAGTCTCCTCGCTAGTGGGGTGAGGTGAGAGGCAGTAAAGATCTGGACTCTGTGTAAGCACTGCTGAGCAATACTAAAAACATCCATGAATTATCAACTCTATTTTCCTCACAAATCCAAGACATGGCCCCACACAAGGTACTATGAAGGAAGTGTATTCTAGCTCAGCCAAAGCCAGTATATCACATTAGTAGCTTTTGTGCCTTATTACAGCAGCTCATCATGGAGAGGCACAACTGCACCCAACTGTTTGCTTAGTGTTTGAACTGTTTTAAAGACACCTCTCCTTCAAACATGCTACCTGCCTGCCTTAATGGTTGGCATCTGCATTTTGATTTGCAGATCTGTGACTGGGTGCATGAGATAAGTAGGAAGGGGAGAAGAGAGCAGACTCGGAGACATTTTTCTGATGTAAACCCTGCCTTCTCCCTTTAACAAATCATATTACTGCAGAGATGATGGATGGCATGTACCCCTCCTAGCTATGCAATGCCTCCAAGGTGATACGTATTTCACACAGACAGACAAAAATGACTGTAACTACTTCTGCCCCTGCAGCTCGAGCAGTTTGTTCATTAGACAACAGTTTGCTTCTAAAAACTGGGCCTAAGCCTTGAGCATGCTGCTCTTGCCTTTCTTGCACTTAGGTAACAGTCGATGTTGGCACCTAAAAGCTCTGCATTAATTTAGAAGCATGTGTTTTACTAAATACTCCAGCCTGTATGCAGTGAAAGTACAACCCAATCATGGTTTATGGGAAATTCACTTCCTATTTTCAGACTGCTTTACAAGTACATTTTTAAGTAAGAGTGATTTAATAACTATACAGGCCATGAGTTTTATATTGGTAATAGCTGTTTTATTATGAAAATAAATAAATGCTTTTGAGTAATTTCACAGATCTGTGTGCCATTGCAGGTTTTTCAATGAGCCATTTGATTACTCTCTCAGTAAAAGCTTTTCTTGCAAGGAGGAATCTTCAAAACAAAGACAAGACAGGAGAGGATAAATGAAAACATTTCTCTAAACAGAAACTGAAGTTCATTCCTCTTATCTGGTGTGTTTTTGTCTGCAGAGACATGCATCATCTGTTTAATAACAAACTTGATCCCAGACAAAGAGCTCCTATCCTCCTCCATAGGTTTTTCTGTGCTCTGTTCACAAATAAGCAGAAGTCACTTTGATATGGGTTTGGAAAACAGGGAAGAACAGCCTGGAACACAACCACTGCAAAGCTATTTGTGGGTATTTTGCAAATAGATAGAAAAAACTGTAAGAAGGGGAAAGACTTTTCCTATCCCATGTATATATGTAAAGACGAGGGACAGGTGGAATTAAGGGAAGGCCAAGAAGCAGACCATCCTGCATTGTCCCCAGAATGAAAAAAAGTTCAGATCTGCCTCCACTTTGCATGATATTGGAAGCACCTCATTCTCACTCTGTGCTCAAAGTTGTTCAGCCAGATTTTTCGCAGTAGCTCTAGAGGCACCAGTCCCAGCTCTAGGCCTATAGGTCTTCGTAACCATACTTGGTTACTTGTGCTTTAGTGTCCACGGAGGCTACTGATAGTGTTTAGTCTGGGCTACTCTTTTATGTCTCTTAACTACAAAAGCCTGAGATAAGGTGATCAAGTATAAGGTTTAGCGTTATTGCTCAACTGTGTCCCTCCATATCAAAATAAAAATATACCACACATAAATGACAGCAGCAAAATCTAATTTTTTAAAGGCATATAAAAAGTATGTCTTTTCTACCTCTGGCTTTTCTGTTCTGTCTTTCTAGTCCCTGTATTACCCTATGCAGAACTCTTTTCAAGTTGCTTTTGCCTCTCTTCTGGAGGAAACTTGCAGGAAAGGAACAGAATATTACAACTTCTTCTGGACACCCTGTTGCAGTGTTTCATCACCTTCAGAGTAAAAAATTTCTTCCTAACATCTAATCTAAACCTGCCCTCTTTCCGTTTAAAACCACTGCCTGTTGTCCTGTCACTAGCTACCTGTATAAAAAGTTGCTCTCCCTCCTTTTCACAAGCACCCTTAAGGTGCTGGAAGGCTGCAATGAGGTCTCCCTGGAGCCTTCTCTTCTGCAGGCTGAACAACCCCAGCTCTCTCAGTGTGTCTTCATGGGAGAGGTGCTCCATCCCTCTGATCATCTTATGTGGTCCTCCTTGTGGGCCTGCTCTAACTGGTCCATGTTCTTTGTGTGCTGAGGGCCCCAGAGCTGGATGCAGCACTCCAAATAGGATAACGCAAGGGCACAGGAGAGGGGCAGATTCCACCTGCTTTCTCCACCTGCTGGCCACGCTGCTTTTGATGCAGTCCAGGATGCAGTTGGCTTACTGGGCTGCAAGCACACACTGATAGGTCATGTCCAGCTTTTCATCCGTGAGAACTCCCAGAACCTTCTCAGCAGGGCTGCACTCAGTGAGTTCCCCTCCTAGTCCGTGCTCACATCTGGGATTGCTCTGGCCCGGGTACAGTACCTTGCACTTGGACTTGTTGAACTTCATGGGGTTCTTCTGGGCCCACTTCTCAAATTTTTCCAGGTCCCTGTGGAAGGCATCCCATCCTTCTGTTATGTTAAGTGTGCTGCTCAGCATTGTGTCATCTGCAAATTTGCTGAGGGTGCACTTGATTTCACTGTCATTGTCACTGACGAAGGTACTGAAGAGCACCAATCCCAAGACAGAGCCCTGAGGGACACCACTTGTCACCAACCTCCACCTGGACATAGAGCCATTGACCAGAGCTCTCTGTCCGTCAGTTCCTTATCTGTCTTGATGACAGATGTAGTGATTTCTCTTTCCAGCTGAGTTGAATTGACCAAGGAGAGGCAAGGATGCAAAGGGATTGTTCTCTCAAGCTTGATGTCAGGTACCTACAGCTCTAAGCTCATGACCTGATGCAAAGGATGTTACTGTGCACAGGAGTAGGACAGTCCTGGCATCCCGCTACCCTATTGTCCATAAGGGCTTGTAATGGGCATGTAACTCAGGAAGAGTAGTCACTGCCAACCCTCTCTTCTTGATAAGGAGTCAGTGGAGGGAGAGACAAGTATCATCGGAGAAAAACCCAGCACTCTCAAAACGGGAGCTCTGGGTTGCCCCCTGGAGGTGCCTGCAGCTCTCTCTCAACTTTATGAGAAGACTGGGCTCCCAAGAGTGGTGAAAATATCCACGCATGTAAACTTATCACATATCCAGTCTTTATATGTGCCGACTTCAATAATCAAACCAGTCACCATGCGAGCAGAAGTTTGTGCAGCAGCACAATCACTTGGGAAGGTGTAGTGGTACAGATCCTTTGACCTAGCTGCTGGTACTGTGTGTGTGTTTTGGGGCTGGGAACCACCTACTCAAGCAAGCCTTGAAGGAGTAGGACAGATGCAACAACTTGTGGTTACTTTGCCACTTTTTGTGCCACTTCAAGGTGGGCGTCTCATGGATCTGTCATACTTGCATTACCTGAGTGCCAGTATACCTCTCTGTAGAAGAAAAAACAAACAAACAAAAAATTGGCTTATGAATACCTCAGTGTCAGAAAACTTCACAACAGCATTTAAATTGGATACTGTGGAGTCCCTTGTTCTTCTCTAGAGATGGACTCGACCCTACTCTGAATAGTAATGAACCTTACTCACAAATTGCATCCACTTGCCATATTAAAACATACATTTCCATTTCTTCTGGGCAGATAAAACAGTGTGTTAGTTACTATTGTCTTATTTTCTGATAGGCTTTAGTAATTTTAAGTGCAAAAACATAAATGGAAAAGTAAAGTGCAGAGTTAATGCGATAACATCACAAGACCTACTAGGGTAGGTACAAGTCCTCAATACTTAGCTGAAAGGATCTATTCCCAGAATGAATTCAAAAACTCTTTGTTTATACTCCCTCTATAATGCAAATGGAAAATTTTAAATGTCTGGATAATGATCCAAAAGATTCAGAAGCAGTGAAAGGAACCTCACTAGCTGCCATTGAGAAATACTAAAAATAGGGCTGCATCTAAAATTCTGTTGGGTTTTTTATTATTTAGTTAGTTAGTTAGTTAGTGAAACTAGTTTGGGAATGCCTATGCTGGATCCAAAATATTTTCCATGTTCCCATGCCTGCACTGATTGCACATTTAAATCTCCATTTGTACCACAGACTATAGGAAGAGGCAGAATCACAGAATCAAGGCATCATTTACTTGGAAAAGACCTTTAAAATCATCTCATCCAACTGCTAACTCAGCACTGCCAAGTCCATCATTAAACATGTCCTTAAGTGCCACATCTACAAACTATTTAAGTATCTCCAGGGATGGTGACTCAATCCCTTCCCTAGGCAGCCTGTTTCAGGGCTTGATAACCCTTTCAGTGAAGAAATTGGTCCTAATATCCCATCTAAACCTCCCCTGGCAAAACTTGAGGCAATTCCCTCTCAACTGAGAGAGAAAATGAGATTTAGATTATTTGGGTTTTTTTTTTTTTTTTTTATTTTTTTTTTTTTTATTTCTTTTTCAGTCTATAATGCAATGCTGAATCAAACTGGCATCTGACTGAAGAGTTAAAATTGAGTGCTTTTTTTCACAAAAATATTAATTAGGAATCCATCCTGTGCACTTGCAGTCACATGTTTCGTAAGTTTTGTATTCCTTTTCCAGTGGGTTCTTCCTCTTAAGAACGAAGGCAGTGTTTTTATAAGAAAAACTTGTCCTCTTGTGCCATGAAACAGATGTGTTACAAGCAGTGGCATTACAGGTTTTCTCACATTGGCCAATGTGCTTTCCCTTTGCCAGCTTTGACTCCTTGGTTTAGAGGAGAGTTTACAGTCCATGCCTTTTGTCCAGGCCATGAGTGATTGATGCAGGGTGTCTGGCCCCTGGGGTCGTATGACTTGTGAGAGTGGAGTTTGAAGCTCTCTCCTTAGTTCAGCAGTAATTATTTGGAGTTGCTGAATTTTCACTACTAAAAAAATGTCTGTCTGACTGCAGAAATAGTCCCTATAAATGAATTAACAGGGATTTTTTTTTTCTGTAGTTGTCAGGCAGCATGCCTGACTTTCCTGTTTCACCTCAAAGTGGACTAAATATCTAACTTTTAAATCTAATTATAGTGGAATGGAAAATTATTTTTTCTTTTTTTTTTCCATTGTTGGTTGCTCTGGGGACAAATACCTGTATCCAAAACAGTTAGTTTTAAAAATTATTTTTAAATGTATGCTGCTATATGGAACAACCCTGCCAGGTATTCTCTCTTTTGCCTGGAGCTATTCATCAGCTGACTTCCTCTCCTATTTCTTTTTGACTCTCTCTTTCCTACTCAAGACAGGGATGAAACACATATGTGTGTGTGAACACAAAACCATTTCCTTCCCTTCTCTTCCTCATTTTGTCCATCTCCTTCCAGCCAAATTTAACCTCTAGTTGCTAAGGGCTTCTCTCAAGAAGGTTTATCCTGCAGGGACAGAAAAAATAGGAAAGGGGTAGAGATGAAGGACTGTGTGTCTGCTCACCCATTAGGTGAGATAAGGCATGCCAGCAGCTTTCCTAACAGCCCTGCTGGAGCCACTTCCCTTTCCAACCTGAAACTCCCATCTGCTTCCCTACATTGCAGAGCCGCTTGAGGCTGCCTAAGGTGTGGTAACAACACAGACGGATATTGTAAGGACTTTTTCAGTGTCCATTTGAAGGGAAAAAAATGGAAGGGGTTGTGTGCTTTTACAGTCCCTTCAGAGAGCGAGTATTGCAATAGCAGGCTCTGCAGACAGGCAAAGAAGGGATGAAGTGGAAGAGATGTGGTGAAACTGAGCACAGACTGCCAGGCTGAAGGCATTTCATTGTTTCGCTAGAAGGGACTGCTCCCTGCCCACAAGTCCCACATAAGCAAGGAAGGGTGTTTTTGGGACATGCCTGCCCACTGTTCAGCTTTCAGGGATGATGCATTTCAGCTGCAGTCAGCCTAAACTGGATCAGAGCTAAGGACTTGCAGGAATTAGTGGTTTCCTTGATTGCGTAGGCTCAGCTGGAGGAAGGCGTTCTGGCTGTAACACAGGTGTGTGCAGCGACGTCTGCTCTTTCACTTGGGTAATAAATCTATTATTTTACTCTTATACTGCTCCACAGAGAATTCTGGTTTTGGTCCAGCGTGCTTTGGGATCTGGTCAGCCTCATTTCTTATTACTCTGAGCTGACATGGCCAGCAGAAGTGTAAATTGTGATGGTGCTTCTGTGATGCAAAGGCACAGTTCCCCACCAGCTACTAATCATATCATCACCACAGCAGAGCAGAACTGACAGCCATCACCAAAGGAGACCAGAGGAATGTTTTATGTTTTTATTCCAGCTAGCTGAGATCTGTGGCATAGCTGTGTGTTTGCAACAATCCATGTAGGACTGTCTTGGAACCACTAAATTTCATGGCGCACTTTGTGATCACTTTGTAATTAGCCAAAACAACAGTCTTGATTACAGGGCACAACCAAGAATTTCATGGCATTGTTCCAACTTGTTTTAAAGTTTTCTTAAAAATACATTTGAAATGTAAATGTATTTAACAAATACCTTAAATGGTTAAATTTTATTCAGTGATGAGTAGGAAATTTACTACTTGTGTTTTTTTTCAGACTGCAAATTACTCTTGACAAGCTCTGCTCTTATACTAGACAGTTTTAATTATGTGACATGTCTGTTTGTTATTTGACAGTCTGCTCATGTTTGGACTCTGAACACACAGGGGAAAATTCATGGTTCATTGTTTATTGAAAAATCCTTTCAGATTACAAACAATCTTTCCCAAAATTCTTTCAATGTATATTGTGATTTAATGCAGGCAGGTAAACCATGCATGTTGAATCAGAATTATTTTTCCTACTTTTTGTGATCACTATGGAGGAGCGGTGCTTAAAATTCCCTGGCATAATGTGCCACAGAAATCTTAAAATACTAGTAGTTTAATCAGAAAATATTAACAGTACTAATAATTTTTAACTGTGGAAGCTATCTTGTATTTCTTATTCCACCAAGAAAAGAATCTTGCAAACAAACAAAACAGTGACTCGTCTGCTGAAACTTACTTGATTTGAAAGAAGCAAACACAATTCATGTATAATTGATAAAATATACTCCTGATATGAGTAAATTCACAGGTATGTAATGTCATAGCTCCTTGAGAAAATCCCACTTGCCTTTCATCTTGTCTAGCCTCTCGTTAATGGATATGGAAGAGCTTTCCTGTATTATTGATGCAGCCACACAATGCATGCAGGAGGAGGCTGGGGATGTGTTTCCATCAGTTCCGTCAGCAGCTATGTTTTGTGAGTCCTGAACTGACCACTAGACAATTCCTTTTTTCTTAGTAGTCATTATGAGTGCTGCTCCTAATCATTGACTTCTGATATATGTGTTCAGTAGTCAAGAACATATTTCCTTTTTAATTGCATCCACAGTTAATGATGCTTTGAGACACCGTTCGGATTCTGCCAGGTTTGATGTCCTATAACATATGATGAAACTAGAGCTGCTTGAGTATGTGACAGAGCCCTCCTGTTGTGTTTTACATTATTCTAAGGTAAAGATAATAATGTTTTCATGCTTCATAATCGATCAGGTTGTAAAACCCAGCAGAACAAGACCAGCAATCAACAAGGGTTTCTATAAATAAGTACTTATTGCATAAGACAAAAAGTTCTAGATAGATCCTGGGACATGAATCGTAAAGATTAACAAAGCCTAGGAAGCAAAAAAATCAGACCTTTGGTAATGCATCTGAATCTAGAAAGTTTTTGCACACCCTCTGCCCAGTTCTAACTCAGCTGAAATGAGTGGTGAAATTGTGGATTAATGAATGAAAGACAAATCAAGCATAGGGGAAATTTGGAGGCTCCTAGGAAACTTTCCTGCTCTTCTGGGGCAGCCAAACATTTCTAAAGATGCCTACTCAGCATATATTTGAGTGGAATGAATTTCCTTATTGTAAGGCAAGACAAGTTCATCATTTAAGAAGATAAAATACTTACTGGGGGTAGTGAGGAGTTAAACTTACTCTGAACCAAAAATCAGTTTGAACTGGGTTTTTTTAACTTTTCTTGAACCAGAACTGAACTTGAACATTATTTTGAAGTTCAGCTGACTTCATGCTGGAAGTGAACAATAACAGCTTCAGTCAGAGCTGAATGTGAACTAAGCTGAAAAACTGAATTTCTTGACTCCTGGTGAGCCACTGCCGGTTGTTCCCCTAGCTGCTGACAGGGCTGAGCAAGAGGAGGACTTCTAGAATAGGTAAGAGGAACAAGATGTTTTCATGTATTCTTAGGGAGCACAGATCAAGAGACATAACACACTAGTTAATCATCACTGCAAATGTTAAAGCCATTTCCTCCCGCACAGGTCCCTAAAGTAGGACTCTCATGTTGTAAGAATAACAAATATAAACCAGAGTTGTACAGCAGTGACTGCCCTGAAAAGGCTTCAGTAGCTTCTCCTGCCTCTCAATGGAACTTAATGCTTTCTGCTTCTTTGTATAGAGGAGTTTTATTTCTTAAGCTAGTTTAGCACTCATTTATGGAGCTCGTCAACTGTATGGATTGTGGGATCATGTAATATGTACCTATATACATGTATTCATACATAAGCCCTTGTTTATTTTATCCAGAGTCTGTGAATGTTAGAACAAAGCCCTGAGTTCATGATTCAAACAACC
Organism: Pyrocephalus nanus; assembly: GCA_038380795.1. Classification (NCBI taxonomy): domain Eukaryota; kingdom Metazoa; phylum Chordata; class Aves; order Passeriformes; family Tyrannidae; genus Pyrocephalus; species Pyrocephalus nanus. The sequence goes on along the minus strand of CM076261.1, from coordinate 9,047,269 downwards.
AAAAATTTAAGATATCTGAGGCAATTAGAAGCTTTTTTTCTGAACAGCACTATTTTGGACAGTCAGTCAGCTCTACACAGTTAACTTCAACCAGCACTTCTAACTGATTATGTTCTAACAGAATTGGTGGCACAATACGTTCTGGACTTTTTCTTTCCCCTAGGAGCTCTCTTGGCCTCTGACTCTATGCACTGCAACTGATTTTGCATATTGGGTGAAGTGGGGACAACATTTGTCCAAAATAACTCCAAGTTATTGCTACAGAAAAGGTGACAAGGTGAGGCTTGAAGTTTGTTCTTCTATAAACGTAAGTTCTTCCCATTTCTTTTTAAGGCCTCATCAATCCCACTGCTAAAATGCTTTCACTTAAGGTGGGCGTTACACACCCACACCTGGGGATCTGAGATCCCGGTAGCTGAAAGTAAGGGAAAGAAATGCTGGCAGGTGGTGAGATATCTGCATCCCCTGCTGGCACTTTTACTATATGCTGTAGGACTCACACAGTCTGTGAATTTCCTCTCGTTTGCAGAGGGAAAGAGAAAAACTGTGTGGCCCACAGTGTGATTTCAATAAGTTGTATGCCCTTAGGGAAGAAGTAAACCTCCTGCTTTGTATTCAAACTTCTTTTTATATCACTTGCAAAACTGGAATTAGCTAAATAAACTCCTGGCTATCTTGTAGACATTGTTTTCTGTTATTTACACTTAATCCAACAGACAATTTCCCCATTAATTTAGTTTTTCTTTCTGTATTACTACTTTAGTCAGAGTCCTGTGTTTTATTTTTTCCATGCTGGCTAATACCACTCCTCCAATTTTCAGGTTAGTGCATTTACTGTTTCTGTCAAGAGCTGAACTGCAGAAGGAGCACACGGTTCTTGGTAAGGCTTCACATAATTTGTTGTGCTTTTTACCACTCCAGAGGTGTATGGACGATGGATGTCTCATTGTTCTCTCAAAATTCTGTGTGTGCAAACAGTTAATTCCTGGCAGCTGAGGGAAAGAAATGTCACTTACACGAAGGACATTTTAGCCAAAAGGTGGCACTGCGGCTGCATAGATTTTGCAGTAGAAGAGCAGTCTGGCAAAAGGTAAGGAGCCACTCAATATGCATATTTTAACTCTACTTTTCATACCTTATGAACGGTAAATATTGAAACCCGGCTAATTATTTCCTAAACACAAGCATAAAATCACTTCTTAGGAAAGCAAAGAATTTGGTAACTGTACTATAAAGGTAATAAATACTTTATCCTTTCTTTAGTGACTGAAAAACTGAAAAAATAATACCAAACCTGATCAATATCTGAACCTGTGCTGCTAAAGTGCACAGAATGTTTCAGCTATGCATGTGTCCTACACTCACAGACTGCTGCTGCTTTGTAGCCTCAAAGGCAAGGAGAGCTTCCTTAGGAACTCAGTTTTTGCGGCGGATCCTGTGCTCTTAAAACAATGGTGGGATTGACTTTACCATGGGCTGATCAGATACTTCATTAGCAGATTAAGTACTACCTGATCCTGGCGTTTTACCATCTGTAGACAAGATCACCAGGTGTGCTCACAAAGATCGATGTGCAGAGAAACTTATGCCAGAAGACTGAGAATGAAATATCCAGGCTTGATTCACGGTTGAGATGTCTGGGTGAGCCACACTGGGCCTGAATGTGGGAAGGGAGGGAGCAATCTTCCCAGGCTGTGTTCTGAGACCGGGTTGAGCTGTCACATTCACCCTGCTGGGACAGGGCTTCATTACAATCTCTGTCAAAGCAGACAGATGCTACATTTAAACTCCATGCACTGAGTATGAACTAAACATACCTCCTCAGAGGAGGCTTAGGCTATTCATGATAGGGGACCTTTTAACAGACCCACTAGGCACGTTGAATTAGTGTCTGTAGCTGATGTCTCAGCTTTCCCAAGCATTTTCATATATTTAAGTCTGGAGTTCTTCACTTTCCAAATATACTAGTATCAGATTCAGTTAACGTGTTACGTAATATTTTAATATCTGAATAATTGCCATTATTAATAAAAGAAAAATCAGATATCCTCATGGCTCAAGACTTGTCATTTAAACCCCCAAAACACAAGATTGTTTTTTTTTTCCTTAAAAGACCCTTTGTATTCTCCTGTGAGTCAAGCTCAAGCTTGCAAACATTTTTCTCTGCAATAAGGATATGAAATAATTTCTTTTAAAAGCACAGGAAAGCAAAATAAGCTTAAGTAATTATGAGTAAAAAACCCCCCAAAAAATCAAGCACTAAGACTTTTTCAGTTTGAATCATGACTGGATGAGATTCTCCACCAGGAAGAAGCACTGAGAATTTAGGTATAGGACCACAGGGTCACTGCTCCTGCTTTCTACTTTTCCTCAGATCCTGCAGAGGACTGAAGTGTTGCCTCCAACACTGCCCCCATGAAGAGGATGTTCAGCGTCAACTTCCCTCATTTAAGCGCGAGGAATTGCAATCTGTTGCCAAAGATGAGATGGACTTCCACTTGTATTGATAACAATATTAGTAATTTTCTCTTTTACAGCATCACTGTAAAATTCAACCCCAGCTGTGCAGTTTATTCAGCACACGCACAGGGACATGCTAGCTGAGCCTTAAATCAGCCCCTTTAAACCCACAGCACTTTTTAACCAGCGCCATATTTTAAAGGGTGAAAAAGCTTTCCAGAAAAGTCAAATACATTCCAGCCACCGCAGATCCTTTTTTTTTTTTTTTTTTTTTTTTTTTTTTTTTTTTTTTTTCCAGGCGACAATTTTCTTGTAGTCCTAAATGTGCTGCTGAAACTGGCGAGGAGGAGCGGTGGGGAGGTCGGGGGGGGGGGGAAAGAAGGGGGGCGGGAAGCGAACAGATTAGAGAAAACCGTTCCCCCACTCAAGAAAACAAAACAACTAAACAACAAAAACATTACCCGAAAAATAAAATAATACAAAAATTAAAACAAACAAACAAACAAACAAAACCCAGTCAACACCCCCCCCTCCTCCCAACAACATTAATACTAAATATCGGTAGGGAAGACCGAAGTTTTCGGTGCAGAGCAGGAAGGGGCCGCGGGGTGCGTGCCAGCGCGGTGGCAGGAGGGTCCCGGCAGAGGGGGGCACAAGCGGGGCGGGGGAGGCGCGGGCGGGGCGGGGCGCGGGGCAGTTCCCTGGCGCGGGTCGCGCCGTGGGTGCCGCCGGCTGGGCCCGCGCCGTCGGGGCGGCCGCTCCGCGCTGCCGCCGAGGGGAGGCGGGCGGGCGGGAGGGAGGGCGGTGGGGGAGGCCCGAGGGGGCGGGAGTGTGCGTGAATGTGCCCCGGGCCGGGGGTGCGGCGCGGCGCTGGTTGCACGGGCTGCCGCCGGGATGCGACGGGAGGCGTGAGGCGGCGCGGCTGAGGCGAGGAGGGGACGGACGGGCGATGCTCCGCCGCCGCGGCGGCTCCGCGCACGGGAGGACCTAGAGGAGCGGCAGTGGCTCTCAGCGAGGGACGGCTCCCCGGCCGGCCGGCCGCGACCCGCGCCCGCCGCGATGGCAACCGAGGTGGTGTGCGGGCTCACCTTCCGACTGCTCCTGCCCGTGTGCCTCACTGCCGGTACGTCCCTCCCTCCCTCCCCTCCGGTGGGTCGCCGTGCGGGTTGCGCGTCCCGGGCCCGCGGGGCCGTCGTCGCTGCCCGCCGGACCGACGGTGTGGGGGATGCTCCGCGCTGTTTCCCCGCGGTATCTCCCACATAATGCTATTTCTCCAAGAAACTTTGAAGTTCATAACTCAGCCCTAAGTTCTTGCATCTTTGTTGCTGTTGTTAATTTTGTTGTTGTTGCTGTTCGCCCGGGAGTGCGGGGCTCGCACGTGTGGCGAGGCTCTGCTCGCTCTTCCCTCGGAAACGCTGCCGCTGCTTCCCGAGCCCCGTGTCGCCCCGCATCCTCGGGGAAGGCGTGGGAGAGAGGAGGATTCAAGTCTTGCCCTCCAGGCAGTCTGGTTCAGCTGCCGTTTTAGGGTTTCGGGGGTATTTTGTAAAGGGGACAGTGAGCGTCTTTCAGAAGGAGCACTTCTCAAGTTTATGGAGGTTTTCAGGAGGGAGATTGTCCTTACTTCGAGAGAGAGAAATTTCAGTTTATTAAAACGCGTTACTTAGCAGGCGGCCATCCAAGAAACGAATTATTTTTGGATGGAGCACTGCGGTGTCCAGCCATGGGTGAATATGTTAATATTAAGCTGTGGTCTCCGCGCAAGTTGAAAATAAAACTCTGAATAAGTCCCGATTGCCCTTTAGATCGGCAGGACGATGGGGTCGCCTCGAGAGCCGCGGTTGCGGAGAACGGCTCAGTCGGGGCTGGTGCCCTCTAGGTGCCCTGCGGGGCGGGCCCGGGGGAAAGCGGGGACCAGGGATGGTGTCCCGTCTGCACGGCGTGGAAAGGAGCCCGTCGGCGGTCAGCCCCGCGCCGCGCATCCTCCGCGGGCGGCGGAGCGGTGCCGGCCGTACCTTGCGCGGCCGCCGCGGGGCTCCCGGGCCGCTCCCGGGCTGCTGCCGGCCCCTTCCTGGCCGCGTGGAGGGCGCCGAGGCGGGCGCCGAACTCAGGGCTGAGGGGGCCGTCTCCCACTCTCCGGCTTCGCCGTCTTCTCAGGACAGAGTTGCCCAGCAGCCCTCGAAACATGCATCCTTCCCAGGGATTTGGCCCGGCCAGCGCCTCTCTATTTCAGCATCTTCCCTCCACCTTTCCCGGGAGGTGTGCCACAGGCTCTGGCTCCAAGTGCCCTCCACTGCCTCGGACTTCTTCGGGAAGGAGGACGAGGAGCGCATCCTTAGCCCCGCCGGAGGCATGCGGGACCCAGGGCGCTCCCTGGTGCCTCGCAGTGAGCAGCCTCTCCTGCTTTCACAGCCTGGGATTGAAAATGGACTGTTACCTCCCTCCCCATGCCTGAGGCCATGTGGTGGGTGCTGTTAGCAGGGTTGTATGTGGGGCGAGAGGAAGGCAGATTTCCAGACCACAACCAGCACCTGCAACCGTTTTCTGCCACTTCCAAAGCCTGTGATCTCCCTGCAGGTTCCCTGACCTGCACTTTGTGGGCATCAATGGCGCTGGTATGCCACAGTTCCCTAGGTCCATGTCAGTGGGTGAGGGGCTTTGGGGCCATCCCTGTGCAATCAGGTGTCAGTGCCTTGGTGCCTGGTGTGTGGGAACACTGTGTGCAGAGGAACTGTATGGTGATGGATGGGGCAAACGGTGGGTTGCCCTCAAAGCCAAAGGGTGGTGGTATCAGGTGGGTCTTTCAGTGCAAGGGTTGGGCATAGGACACCCTCTGTTCAAATTTTGGTGGGCCCCATCTGTGCTTTCTCTAAAGTTATGAAAGATCTTTGAAGTGTGAATGAGGATGAATTTGCTGGAAAGACACATGAGGAGAAGAAAAGATTCTAGAAAAGAAATGCTGTTTGCATGAAATTTTTTAATGTTACTCTAATTCTATAAATTCTGGCTGCGGTATGAAAACAGGGGAGGTATTGTTCTGTCAGACTCTCAGTCTGGCTCTTGCCAAACTCCTTCTGTATCAAAACAAGTTCAGATAAAATTGCTTTCCTGTCCAGGTTGCTGATGTTTAGTAATGCAGAAGTACTTTCGCATTGCAGTAATACCTCCACAGATGAGAACTGATGCTGTCATGAATTGCTTGTGCTCATAAATCTTACTCATCTGAAGATTAATCGAAATACAAAACCTGAAGGAGGGACTTCCCGTCTTGATTTTGAAAAAGAAATCCCACTGCGGAACTTTTGGTTTTGGACCTAGTGGTCCTGTTCAGTTGGATTTGAGAGAGGCATGGACAAACAGCTTGTCTCTTACCTTAATTTACTGTGTCTGTAGGTGTTATTTATTTCCCCTTCACAAGCTGTTAGCAGAGTCCTCTCTAGGATTGGACCTAGTTCAGCCTGCTTCACTTTTGCACTTATCTTGTGTCTGCACCTGAGTTATCCCTGAGCCAGTGCTCTCCTCCTTTCCAAAGCATCAAGGAAGTGTTTCATGGGCTTCTGGAAAAGGCTTTTTAGAGTTCATATATCAAAGTGATGGTTTTTTGTATGACTTATGGTGAGGTTACATCCGCAGCTGAAAAGCTGCCACGAGGACTCTCTGTGCATAGTGATGCCTTGTGTCTCCTGCCCGTCTGGGCAGTAAATGTGTCTGCCTGTGCCAAAGGGTGGAAATACAGACTTGTTCTTTTGGATCAGAATCCATTGTGTGTGATTCTAAAATGCTAGATTACTAGGGTTTCTTATGGTGGTATAATTTGCTTCTCTGTTTCTAAGAGTGGAAAGCAGTGAGGTTGGAGACCCCTGAGTAGGTGTGTGGAGGTCAGTGCCCAGCTGTGGCAGACTCATTAAAAATAACACATCTGCTAAGCTAAAAGCTGATTTTAAAAATACAGTTAAAATGGTAAATGCTTTAAATTCTTAATACTTTAATTACTTTATTTTAAAAGGAAGTAAAATTAAATACTAATGCTAATTGCTGGTATGAAATAGTTTCCAAGCATTGATTAGTACCAGGAAACTGAGAAAACACTACTTTTTGTGAGAATGTTCAGGATCAGATCTGTAGCACTGAAGAGTGTAATCTTTTGCAGGTAAGCCTAAATGTATCCATTTAAAGCTCAAGAATGACGTATCTCAAGTGTCTGCTGAAGACAGGAAATTTAACGTGTACAAAATGAAAGACTTTGGAAGCTGATTGTAGGCTTTATGACTTCAAAGTCGATCCCGTCATGTTATTTTCATGGTAAAATCTTACATTCAGTTTGATGTAAACCTAGAATTTAAATGATAACTTACAGTAATGTGAAACTTCCTGCAAATAAAGTATTGTGTTCTTTAATAAGACAGAAAGAGTGGGGTACTTTATTTTTTTTTATTTTTTTTTTTTAAGTAAGATTACTGCGATGTGATATTTTCCTGCACTGTAGTAGTACAATGCTGAAAAAAATAAACTATAAAATAGATGAGAGGGAGCTTTTGGCACTGGTTGTGGAAAGTGGGCTTTTTGGGTTTTGTTTTTTAAAGCTTGAGCCTTAGTGCGAACCTGTCTTTTTTTGTTAGTCATCTATACTTGAAGCATGCAAAAGGTGATTTGTCTCTTTGAAGTAAGGCATGAAAACAGTCTTTTGCTAATTGCTTTGTTTGGTTTCTAGAGACTTGAACCACAAAGTTGGTTTACATCACTTGATAACAATTTTTAATTATTCTGCTTCCAATTATTTTACTTCACATGCAATTAATTGTTTTTTTTTTTTTTCTTAAGCAAAATATGGTTGTTTTCAAATGGGGTGCTGGGAAAAAAATGCTTAGGATATTTTTCCAGAGGACATCTGTCTCTGGTTTTTGGCTGATGGTGTTGGACTGTGTGTTATCAGCAAATCGGCTTCAGTGAGCTAGCTGCCTGACCCAAGCGCTTCTCTGAAGTTACACTTGCTTTCTGAACTCTTGAATTTTGACCCAGCTAAGTGTTGTAGGAGCTTCCAGAAAGTTGAGGGTTTTCTGAGGGGTTCAGTAGAAATATCAAGTTTTGAAGGTGATGGCAGATAAAAAGAAAATACTACATAATTTTTGCAGGCAACAGAGTTCAGATATTATTTGTAAGTTTTCACTTGTTTCTTTGAGCCAAGTTTTTGAACTCCTGGTAAATAGCAGGAATTCCTTTTATTTTTCCTTTCAGCAACCATGATTCATCAGAACGATATTGAATGAATCAGAATTCTAATCTCTTCAGGATATAAACGATATGTTAGAGAGCATGTTTCTTAAAGCACTATAGTATTTTCAAAGATATGTATACTCAGTTGCTGGAAGTCTCTTAGTGGGAGTGAGATCCTTGTTCTGCCTTGGAAGGAAAAGGTAGATTCCAGGGTGCCTAGGTGCTCTTCAACTTTTATCCCCAAATAAATTGATAAAAATTTTGGAGGGGTAATATCTGAATGGCTACATTATTAGACACTAAAATGCTTTTTAAATTACATGTTTTGGTGTATTTCAGAACCCAACGCAATAATTTTTTTGGATGCTTTGAGTTATCACTATTCACACTTCCCATAGAGAGAAGAAGTTGGACAACTGTAATATTAAGGCAATCCTATGGAGGCAGTGAACAATGCCATGCTTGGATTATTACTTTTTGGGTGCTATTCATTGATTGCACTGGAGGTGGCTGTTCAAAAAATGATGGTACAATATGACTTTGCATTGCAGTTTTCAGGCCACAATGATTTTTATGTGCCAGTCTGTGCAGGTGATGTCATGGTGATGACAAAGCAAGTTGTGATGCAGGACTGTTCAAACTAGAGGGTTATTTGCAAAGTGACATTGCATATTGCATTATATACTACATACATTTTTTAAAAAACACTGACATATTTTTAAAGTTGAAATAAACTTCATGTAGATGGGGGAGTGCTGTTTGTAATGCTCTAAAATTGGTCAGTTACTGAAAAGAAGGCAAAGATCAAACTGGTTTTTTTTGCCATTATGGTGACATGGGGTAATTTTTATTATGATGTACCAAGAGAATGATAGGAAACACCATAATAGTATTAAAACTCTGATGTTATGCCAAAACACTCATAAAATTATTAGTCACAGCAACAAAAATTCTAGGAAACCTTAGTGGATAACATGCTGAAAAAAAAAACAACCGGATGTCAGTTTGCACAAGAGATCCTCAACGGTCTAAACTGGAAGCTTTCCTTCCCCTCTTCAAATGATTTAGATAAATTTATCTGGCTTCTTTTATTAAAGGAAGTTTTGCCTAGTTCAGTGGGAGCAGGTGAAAGGTGTCAAGGGAGAGCAATATATACAGCCTAGTGGGAGCAGCATTTTCCAGGCTTGTAGGCACAGGGTTAGATGTTCTTGTGTACAAAAATCAAATGTCATTGCAATCTCTGTGGCTTCCATCTTAGGTCAATTAAGATAAAACAACCCCAGTATTTGGGAGAGGGGGAGGCAGCACTGTACCTCAAGCCCAATGGTCTCTCTCTTGTGTAACAGCCATCTCAGGCTGACTGCCTCTGCTTCCCCCTAGCATGTAGGCTGGGAAACTATGTAAAGATGAATCCCACAGAAGATAGAAATAAAACTTCTTAAGTTCTTAACTTCTTTACTTATTTATTCTAACCATTCTGGTAAGTGGTTTGAGTCCAGTACATTTTTAAGATGACACAAAACCAGAACCTGTAAGTTTGCAAGGCTTACCAGATAGGTAACTTGTTCCACAGATAGCACTGAACTTGGGAATGGAAATAGGTGGAAGGCAGCTGACTGGAGAGAGTTACTTGAAGAAAGTGGACAATTTGCCTGGTGACTGTAAGAACTGGGAAGCATTTGAATCCTTTATTTTTTGTCCTGGAGCTCATGGGTATAAATTACAAATTATGTCATATGTGAAATTCCCTGTCTTTTAAACTGCAGGTATACGAGTGAGCCATACTTTGTGTTTATTTATTTATCTATTTATTTATTATTTTTTTATTTTTAAAATCAGAGCAGTCAAATCATAGCATGAATTGACAGACCTGTGTGTATTTCGAGAATAGGTAACTCATATTTTTGCAAAATGTTTCTGAGGAACATCAATTAAGAGAATGGTTATTGCATCTGTACATGTGTAGCTGTGGTGCTCTTTCCTTTCAGGTATTTGCTGAAAGTCCAAACATGCGGGAAACAAAAACTAATATGCACCAGGCTGCGGAGACAGAGTTCAACAGTTTTAACCACTTAAAGCCACTCTAAAATAATTTTGTGTTGTGGCTTTACTAGCACGTCTGTTGGAGTAGCAGAGTTGCAAATCCTGGCAAAAGCCGACCAACTTCAGAGTAGCTGACACTGCTGTAAGGACTCGTAAAAGGAAGCATCATCAAAAGGATCAGTTAGGGACACCAAATGATGTGCTCCTTCATAACAGTAAAATCTTTTCCACGGGTGTATGAAGCTGCTGTATGAATCAGCTACTTCTGATTTTCTTTACCCCTCTTTTCTTTTTCTCTTTTCTCATTGAAATGATAGCCATTGTGAAGCAGTAGCGTCTTTCTTTTGAGGATAATATTTCTCTTGAGGAACATCAGTAACTATTGTCTCCTGTTGGCCTGCAGCACTCTAAGAAACAGACTGTTTGAGAATGATGTGGCAAAGCTAATTAGGGAAAAAAGTCTGTGCAGTCAGTAGATTGTAGTAGCCTTTGTAATATTTTCAGGCAGTTCTAAAGATACTTGTAAGTATGACTTACTGTATAATGTTTTTGTTTGTTTTTTTGTTTTGCTTTGTTTGTTTTTTCCCTGTGCTGCAGCAGATTGATCAATATTTGTAACTAAATCAATCCAGGTTTGTTTACTAGGGCAAAAGTTTTCTGTAACATTACTTTTGTGGTGATCACAGATCTTCGTTCTGTCATCAGACAGGTCTTTGAAGCTAAGCAGGTCAGAAGATGCAGATAAGAAGTTTTCAGAGAAAGTGCCTGTGTTGCTGCCAGGAATATGAGTGAGGGAATCCTCTGATTCTTTTACTGAGAGAAACTGGTATACTGGGAGTTATTTTGTCAGATAAATCAGCTGTTTTGTTGGAAATCAGGTGTGTTAGAAGTATATCCTTTGATGCATTATGTTCAGGATGTGATTAAATTAATGCAGTTCCCTTTTCCTGAGGGTCTTACCTGTCCATTTGCCATCTTAAGTAGGCAGTTGTAAAACCTGAATGTCACATTAAGGTTGCTGTTCTGTGTTTTAATTTCTTTTATATATTTAAATCTGAGCTGCAGTGTTAGTTTTGATAATAGCCTGTGGCATTGAATTCCAAGGGTGAACTCCATCATGAATAAAAAGGAGTACTTTTTAATTCATTTTGTTTGTTGCCTTAGTAAATAATCCTTTGGATGGGAAAAAGTATGTATAATCACTTAAATCAACAGCAGTGTAATGTTCTATTTACTCTAACACTTTAGAATAACATTTGCAAGGCATAAAATCAACTATTAAGATTAACAGTGGAAATTAACAGCTCTGAGTTGCCTGTCAATTGTCCAGTTCTGAAGAGAAAGAGATGAACCTTATGTAAATCTGCTTTCCCATAAATAAAGAGTTTTAGGACACTATACTTTTATAATTTGAATAATTGGACAGTGCAATGTAGCTCTTCTCTGAACTCATTGAGGTAATCTTTTGTGTGGAAGCTGTTTTGGAAATGAAGTAAAACTTAAAGTGAGTCTGTGTGTTTGTGAGTGATATCACTCCCTTTTGGGCAAAATATTATGAAGCATGGGATTACAGACATTGCATACTCTGTCTACTGTTTAAGCCACTAATTAGTTAATGTAGCTTGAACAGAACTGTAACTTAAACCTGAAGTATATAAGTGGTATTACAGTATTTAAGGTAATATAGTGGGGGTCAGTTCTCTCCCTTGATCAGAAGTTGCATAGGAGACTGAAAATGATTTCCTTAACACTTAAGGGGGTGTGTTCTGGGCTGCTGTTGTGCTGAAGCATACAAAACTTAAAAAGATGCTAAACAAGTGCTGTCTTTTCCCTAGCTGTGCTAATGCTACTCAATAAACTCTATGCTGATATATTTGTTTTTTTTTTTGTTAAAAGGCATGCTATTAGAGAAATTAGCTCCTAGGTAATTTGAGGAACATTGATCTCCTTTTGCTAGCAGTCATAAATTTCAGGTTGCAATTACATGTTTAGCCTTTAACTTTAGTTTAGCTTTTGTTAAATGCAGGTTGAGGTTGCAAAGGCTCAGAAAGGAATGATCAGTGAAACACATTTTACCCCTGCTTTTTGTAATTTGAAAATAAACCTTTCTCCAAATTGATAAATCTCCAGCTGTAAAAGGTGATGCTGATTACAGCATTATGTATCTCTGAAAGTGCTAATTTGCTTGTCCAGGAAATCTTGCAAACAAGTACAGTGGTACTTACTCTGAATTTCATTTTAATACATGCTCATATATTGGAAAATATGTGGAGCATGCAAAATGTTTGCATAAATGGCTGTATCTGTTTGTGTTGTGTTTTTCTTCCCTTGTTATATTTGTGGCTTTTTACAGCAGAATAGTGGTTTCTTGGTCACTGAGAATAGATTAGTTCATAAGCCAAAGGCAAGTGAGGGAAATTTGTCTCTATAAATTCTGATGTATGTAAAAAACTTTGGAGACCATAAATATGTATTAGCTCATGTTGGCGTCTTGTTGCCCTATTTCTATGAGAATAGAAAAACTGTTAAAAACAGTATTCATAGCTGTAATGTAATTGCTAAAACACGTTTCAATTCATTTGTCCTTTGCTCAGTGCTTAACATTTTAAAGACTTGACCCATTACATTCCTTAATAATGTTGCATTTTTGACACAGTTAAACACCTAATTTCACTTCTATAAGACAACAAGTTAAAAGAAAGTATAAGTTTTAACCTTTTGAAATGTTCTCAGAGACCAGACTTTCTGGTGCATGTGTTTTGCAGGGCATTTTCATTTGCAAGGATGGAATTATAATCACTTTCTTCATTTTTGCATGAGTCATTGATAACATCAACATTTTCTATGGTGGCAAATATTGTATGTTTCTGTGTAGAATGTCGTAGAGACAACATTCTTTTCTAAATACTAAGTTATAAAACTTGTTTTCTTTGGGTTGTAGTGATGTTGGTCAAAGAAATTTTGTGGTGATAAGTGTACCATCAGCCAGAGGAGCTGCATAATCTTTTTGATTCTTACTCTTTCTTTCTTCTCTAGGCATTTTAACATGTCAAATCACTGTGTAATTTGGAGAACAAAGATCTGTGAAGTATGACCCAAATCTCTTATTTGATAGCTAAATGTGAGGCATGTGTATTTCCAGTATAGTGCTATGTAAATAAAAACCACCACTTCCTTAGCTTCTTTTCTATAAATTGAAAGAAAATGAATAACCAGTTTACCAGCCTTTTTTTTTTTTTTTCCTTAAGATGTGCTTTGGATAAAATGCCTTTGCTGTGTTCTTAAAAACCAAGCTTCTGGTAAAGATAATCAAATTTAGCACTTTCTTCCATCAATTCTGTGTATAATTGGGAAAAAACAAGCAAACAATGAGCCAGTGTGGTCCAGTGTCTATTTGTCTATTTGTGAAAATATGTTTCAGTTAGAAGGACCTTAATTTCTATAGTTTATGGTTTTCACTATGCTTCTTCTTATAAACTTGAATATAGACTTAGATGCCACATTTTCTCTAACCTTCTTAGTTGTTTTCTCCTGAAGCCTAACAAAACGAAAGCCTCTCCTATGGTTTTAATATTTTTATTAACTATTTTTGTACATTTGCTAATTAGGGGAACTCTAATGATAAGGGATAAATGATCTTCTACTTGCCTAATTTGACATATTCCCCCCCCCCCCCCCAAGATTTGATGCTTTTCTTACCATATGGTATATTGGTTAGGACCTTTGATCTTTCTTGGGTAATAATATATGTGTCCATACTACTACAAGAATGTAATTTCCTTCTTGCTGCTTGGGAGGGGCCTGTCATTTCCATGGGGTATAGGTGTGTTTGAAAGTCTTATGTGAGCCTGCTCCTGAGCTTGTTAGGGTGGCAGATTGTACAGCTTAGCTCAGAGTATTACTGTTTCCCTACTCTCAGATGAAACAACCTTCATATTCCCTAAGATCCGGCACAAAAAACACAATAGATGGGAGAGAAAAACCTAGTCAGCCAAGCAAATCGAATTTCATCTGTACCACACAAGCCTTAAGTGTACTACCACCTCGTTTTGAGTAAATCAAATAGTTGACTTCATCTCTTTGTTTAATGGCTCGTTGCTCTTAACGGTGGGCCCTGTAATGTTTAGAAGGACTGGCATTCAGTGAAGTCTATTTTCCATTCTCTTCTGCAAGTGATGCCTTTGTGATGAGAGAAGTCCCAAGTATGGGGAAATTGACCCTTTTTTTCCATTTTGTCCACCCACTACAACTTTTCCCCCCAAGTTGTAATCTTTTCATTTGTTTGAACCTTGAAACGCAATGTTTGTGTGTATACTGTGAGGCAAAATACAAGTAATACTGTGTATATATGCAAGATTATTGAAAAAATGTATTTTTAAATACCCTTTTGTAGTATTTAACTTGTTAGTCATTTGTTTTTATTGAACTGAGTGAAAGAACTCAATCATAATGCTGTTACTGTACATAAACATAACCCATTTCTTGCAGCTTTTCATTGTCTTCTGCACATACAGCTTCACAGTTGCTTAAAGACCTCTACAAATACATTTCTGATTAATTTGCTGAAAGCGTAAGTAGACTGCACCACAGCAATTTTAAGCAAAAATTGCTATAAGATACCCTATGTAAAATAAGCCACTGTCAACTTTTGGCAGACTCAATAAGCCTCCCCTGATATCTACCTTTTTATCGTGGCGTATAGACAGACCGAGGGGTGTAAGACAACTCCACAGAGCTGTTTTGAGGGTCTAGAAATGAGAGTTGGCCTAATCATTGCAATTGATCCCTTCTTTTAGAGAAGTTCATGTTAAAAAGCAAAAAAGAGGAAATATACAAATCTTGTTTCTTACAATTTGTCTGCTTGGTGATGAGCTATACTGGCAATAGTAAGGAAGTGGCAGAAAGCCCCAAATGGTCATTAGTGTGCCCCAGAGGATGAAGCAGTTGGAATTGCTAGAATTGCAGCAGAAGGATGTCAGGTTATTTCCTGCCTGTATTTACTGTTACTGTATTTGGGGGAGTTCCATTTCTTTCTTTCCCCTGTGGAGGAAGCTGTTTCCTGTTGCCCTTGAAATGGAATAGTAGTAAGATTGTTTCAGTGCTACACAGTATTGCAAACTGGAAGGAACCAGGTCTCATTACCAGAGTATCTTTCTTGCATAATTAATGCATGTTTATTGTTTTTGAAATACAATTAAATAAGAATATATAAGTTGTTTAAAACAAACAAACAAAACCCCAAAAGACTGGCAAGGTCATCTGTTTTGAGGAGAATGAATAATATTCTCCTGTGGGGCAAGTACTTCTATAGTTACTTGGTTTGGGTTTCTCATGCATTCCTTTGAAGCAATTGAGGTTGGCCACTCCTCTGCAAGGTTTCTGAAGTGATTACAGGATGGGCAGTGGTCCATCTTTGTTTCCCTCCTCAGAGCATCCCAATCTGGAAGGCACATCAGATCTCTTCTATAATCTCCCACTCAATTCAACACTGAATTTAAATGTGATTGCTCAGGGCTTTTTTTGGTTGGGTTGTGAAGTCTCTGAGAATGGAAGTCAACAGCCTCTTCCAGTGCTTAGTTAATCTAGTGATCAGTGGAGTGTTTTTTTCTCTTCATCCTTTATATGCCCCCAACTTCAGTTTGTAGCCATTGTACCTCAATATGCGCCTTTGTAAAGAGCCTGGTCTATAACCTCCCCTTAGGTGTTGGGAGGCTACTACTGTGAGGTGCCCCCAAAGATGTCTTGGGGCTGAATGAGCCTTGGTCCTGCAGGAGCTCCTCATGGGGCCTTAAACTCCAGCACTGGCTGACTTGGGGAATCTCCCCTGGACCTTTAGTTTGTCAACATATTTTTGACCTGAGAGGGGACAAAATTGCATGTGATTAAATGATGGCTGAGTAAAGGGAGTAATCCCTTCCCTTGGCTATGCTGCTGTTGATACAGCCCAGTGGCTTATGTTGATGTTCAATTGAAAACTTTTTCACCTTGTTTGAGTGTGGCAAACAGAAAGTAGACATTGACCATTTTTATTATTCCTTAAACCCCCCTAAAAACCTAACCCTGAACTTCTAAACTGTGCTCAAAGGCTTGTAAGTAAAAATAAAGAGATACTGGATATTATATCTGAATAGTCAGTATTGCTACCCAGGCAGAACTTTTACAGATTTTTCTTACTCATTTTTGATTTAAGGACCTGAGCATTTGGCCTTTCCATTAAATCCTAAACTCTCTCTCCTCACATGAAAGTAGATGCCTCAGTATATTTTTCAAGATGTCCTAGTTAGGGCTTTGGAGCTTTGGCTCTAAACTTTATAGCAGCAGGTCTTGGAATTCCCACTGTGGAGAATTGTTTCTTCAGTCTTTGTGTAAACTCACTGGTACCTCAAATCTCAAGAGAGTGGAGTTTTCCATTCTTGGTTTTAAAAAGAAATAAATCAACCCCACTAGTATCTGTAGGGCATGTTTGATTTGCCGTGTCTTAACACACACAACATGCATCCAAAGGTTCAGAAAGGTCAAACTTGCGTTTCTCAGCTGGAAGTGCTGGTTATTAATGAATGTTATTCCTTAACATTGGCACAACCATCAGTCACCAACTTGCAATGAACGGAATGATAAATTAATACAAGACCTACACCATTTCTTCTCAATTTCAAGAACTATCCAATGCTGGCATTCTCTAAGGGGCTAACTAGCCAGTAAATTATTGGCATTATTTTCCCAGCAATCATGCTCACATACTTGAACATTTTTAATTAGTCAGTATTTCTTGTTATTCTGCAAATCACTGACAGCTAATTTGTTTTAAAACCACAGGAAAAAAATTAGTTCTGCATGTTTCTGTATTGCATTCTTTTCTCCTAGATGTCTCCATCTCATGTAGAACTGACAAATTACTTTTAGCAGTAGTTGGGTTGCAATTTTGAAACAAGTATTTAAAAAACTGGCTTGGATTTTGGCTATATGAAACACTTGGTGCTAGACATTCAAAGAAAATATTCTGCTGGGTTTTATAAATACAACGGAATGAATTGTTTCCCTTTTTTCCTTTTTTTTTTTTTTTCCCCCGAAAACGGCAAGATTTATTATTTATTTCTGTGACTGTAGTGCTTAGTTAACTGTGCTGCCTTTAGAGGGTCAACCCACTGTGTATCAGAAATGTTCTTCTCTAAGCTCTTTCATTCTAAAAGAAGCATGGGAGGAGTTCCATATAATACTTTGAACTGTCCATGGCGTGTAGCATTGCTTGCCTTCATTTGAGAAAAGGCAAGATATTGATACCAGGTGTTACATGCAACCACTGTTTTTGTGTTGTTCTGTACAGGTCTGCTCATAGATAATTTCAACATGGGAAACAGTAACAAGTGTAGTGTTCTTGTAGCTGCCCAGATGGTTTTTGTGATGGCTCTTAATGCTGTTAACTGTGGTAATTGTGGGAAATATCCTTCTGTCTTCCTATGGCTTTTGCTCCAGTCTTCCTTAGCATTTGCATTTTTCACTATCTGTCTGTTGCTCCTTCCTTTCTTTGAAAAGTTAAAACTACTCCCCATGCAGTACTACAAATAGAATATGTACTGTCATCTGTTGCTCAAACTGGTAGTTTTTTGTGAGATCATCTTCTTTTCTAAATATAAAGCATTTAAAAAGTAAATTTATATGTACAGGGAAATATCAAGATAGTGTGTGTTTTAAAAAGTGGTCTAGAAATATTAGTAATTTTAGCTTTAGCGTTTTATAAAGATTGTATAACCAGAATGTTCACATATCTCTGATATTCTAGCAAGAAGTATGTGTACCTTTGCTAGCATGTGGGAATAGAAAAAGAGCTAAAGAAGATATGCTTGGCTTTCAGAATTGCCAGACTCCGTGTAATTTATGGAATCATACTTGCTTGGAGATACACATTCTTCTTGCAAATCAGACCTGACAAGTTTCCTGTTTGCATCCCATGTGTGTGCTTAAGAGGTGAATCAAATCTTCAAAAGGTGGGGAGAATGAGCAGAATAGCATTTTGCAAATTCATATTACTGTTAAAAATAGCAAGGTAAATCAAGGTAAACACACACTATTTTCACATATAACACTCCCTTTTTCGTTGTTTTCCTTGAGATAGTGCATTTAAAATGAGCTCAGGTAATAATTAATTAGTGACTTTTGTTTTACTGGAATTAATAGTTTTATTTTTTAACATGTTGATGCTGATAAGTAGAATTGGTTCACATTTGTTGCTTAATTGATTTTGAAACCTCACCTGATTAAAGCTGATTCTTTAATGCATGATACAAATGTATCTTTTTTATTATTTTCTTTATTTAAAAAATGCCATAAAGATTCCCTAGGCAGTTGTCCAAGAAAAAGTACTGCCAGTAGAAAGGCCAGTGTCTTAATTCCATTAATTAGATAGCACGCAATCTCAATGAAGTTGAGCAAATCAGAGGAAGACGTAAAAAAAACAAGTAGAAAGCAACTGCTGCTCCAACTTTGGATAACTAATCATCAGCTTGTCATTCCTTTCATTACTGAGGTATATTTATATTTAATTAGATTTTTCCTTATACTTAAAATAAGAAATATCTGAGATTCAACCTCAAAGTCAGCAGTAGCCATCTGGTTAGTGTAAGACCACAAATTATGTCAGTAAATTAATGATGTCATGGTTATGCACAAAAACTAGAGAAAGAGAGATTAGGAATGCAGCCTTATGCACATGAGAAGTAAAGTGTCTTTCATGAAATGGTTAATGACAAATACAGGTGAAGATACTGTTAGTGTTGTTTGCAGAGCTGCTGTTAGCACATTAAAGTGAAGTTACTTGTTTCATTATGTTTTTTATCAAAATTCTGCTAGAAAGCATTACTTTCAAGGACTACTGCCATAGACCATAACATCATTGTCTCTCCTCGTGAACACAGAACAAGGATTCCTTAGGCTGACAGAAGATTCCTTAGGCTGGCAGAGTAGCCTTTTCTGCTAGCCTTTTATCCTTCTTTTTTATTTCTTTTATCTGTTCCTCTCTGATTGCATCAAAAAAACCCAGATTCAGCTCTCCCGTGGATGTTGAGCATTCTGAACAAAAACCCAAGCAAATTGCCTCCATCATTCGATATCCTTATTTACACTTTTCTTGCAAAAAGAAATTGTGCAAAGGTTCCTGTCTGTCAGTTTTATAATATAATATAATATAATTAAGTTCATTATATATTTAGATTGGTTCTAAGAGATCATAACTAATAAGGTAGAGGTGATATAGAGTAGGATGGAGTAGGATAGGACAGGGTAGAATAGAATAGTTCAGGTTGTAAAAGAACTTTAAAAATTGCTGAGTTCAAGTGTTGACTTAGCACTGCCAAGTCCACCACTGAACCATGTCCCTGAATGCCATATCTACACATCTTTAAAATACCTCTGGGCAAGGTGACTCTACCACTGGAAAATCCTTTCAGTGAATAAGTTTTTCCTAATATCGAATCTAAACCTCCACTTGTGCAACTTGAGGACATTTCCTCTTGTCCTGTCCTGTGTTGCCTGGGAGAAGAGACTGAGAACCATCTGCTACAACCTCTTTTCAGGCAGTTCTAGAGATTGATAAGGTCTCCCCTCAGGACAAACAACTCCAGCTACCTCAGCTGTTTGTCATAAGAGTTGTGCTCCAGACCCTTCATCACTTTCATTGTCCTTCTCTGAACATGCTCCAGCACCTCAAAGTCTGTCTTGCAGTGAAGGCCCCAAAACTGAACACTGGATTTGAGGGACAGCCTCACCAGTGCTGAGTACCTGGGGATGATCACTGCTCTAATCCTGCTGGGCATGCTATTTTTGACACAAATGGCCTTGACCTTGTAGTATTTGAATCTTTGTATCTTGCATTGATTTCTTGTGAGTTTTGAGTGGTCAGCATACCGCAGTAATCATCTGTCTTCTTATTAGTCAAATATAGAATGGGTAGTGCTACCTGAAATATCTAATTATAGCAACAATGTGATATGACTGGCTTCTTTGATTCAGAATTGCTGAAAGTGGTAATATCAAACAATTATATTCTAATAATTTAAATGACTGTGTGAGAGAAATCACGATCTTATGCCAGTATTTAACAGGCAGGAGAAAAAGTCAGAGTTAACCCCAAATATGTTCCTACATATGTGATGGAGTTCTGATAACTAGAAAGCAGTTACTTTTGATGCACTGACAAATCTGAAGTTGGGGTTATGACCCAAAAGAAAAATTATCTGAGAAAATGTATGAATTATGTGTGAATATGAAGCATTCATTAGATTTCATTAGATACCTGGTAAGACACATGACTGAGTACTATGATAGGGATCAAAATTTTTGCTGGCTTCCTAGGGAGTAGAAATGGAAGCACTTAACATTCTGAGGGTCTCTGTGCATGGATGTGTTAGCAAATCTGAAATCCTTGTGAAAGATCTAGATGGCTACAATGAGATGAAACAACTAATACAATTTTTAAAGAGAATAAAAATGCTCACTGATGTGAGCGAGATAATTTTACTGTGGTGAAATCTAGAAAGCTGGGGAAACGGTTTGCGTGGTTCAGAATATGACTGGCACTGCTGAAAATGTCTGCTGCATTGTAGGTCAAAGACAGAGTAGCACATGCAGAAAACAAACATATGCTTGGTCAGATAACTATGGGATTTTCCCCAGTGTTCAGTGTCATCAGACATAGTATCTGCCCAGGCTTCCAATGTCTGATAAAAATATGCAAGCAACCTAATGTGGAGTGGAGAGCGTGTTTCTTTCCAAAGGTCTCGCTTTTAGCAACTTGTGACTGACATTGTTAAAAAATTTCATAAGGGTTTTTGATTGTTTTGTTTGTTTTAGGTAGTGCCTGTGCAAACATCACCAGTTAAACTGCCTGGTCTATTGGCTGGGATTATGGGTGTCCTGTTTCTCTTATAAAGAGCGAAGCTTTGCAGAGGGAAATCTGGTTACATCTTCTGTGCAGTAGTAATGGATTGTCTTGATTATATTGTCTTCATGGCATTACTGAATTCCTTAACACGAAGTGAAGTAAGTAAGCTGTGAAAAATGTGAGTGTGTAGATGTACCTAGTTTTACTACGTGAAGTGATCTTTTGTGTTAAATGCTATAAATCCATAGCAGAGGTATAAAGAAACATCTGCTACAGTACAAGAACTGGTAGGTGGAAGAGTTTTACCTTGCATTATTCTTGCAGGTGGCATTAGAGGGAAAAGGTATGGAAATCCTGTCCCTGAAACAAGAGAGAGAGATCAGAATTTTAAAAATTCAGGCCAAGTGGTGGGAACTGATTTCCTTTACATTACCAGAGAGTATGTGAACACACACTGGAGGCATTTGAAAGTATGTTTAAAGTAGCTGGTGGGTGAATTTAAACTCTTTCAGCAAAAGACAAACAGATTTTCCTAGTCCACTAGTAAAAAACTGGATTATTTTCTGTAGTTGTGAAACAATACAGATACTTTCTATCCTTCTAATGTTATTGTCTACTGGTTGATCCTTCTGTTTATGCTACAAAAATTATTTAATCATTTTGGCAACAGTGAGGAAACATAATCACTCAACTTTGCCTGAAGAGATTGAGCAGGACAAGAGCCTATTGCCACATATCCAGTTTTCTGTGGTGGGTGCTAGTGTACATGTTGATGAACAGTAAAGTGTCCAACACTTAGATAGGTGTTATGCATGATTTTCCTTGTTATTAATGTATACCAAGTTAATCATATTTATGTATGTGTAACATTTTTTCTGTGTGAGGTTCTTGTGAAGAATCAAGACAGATCAAAGAAACAAGATGAACCAAGATGGATGACTGGTTTTTTGAACAGATTTCAGAAGAATAAATATTTGTCTAAAGCTGTAACTTTATTGTATTTTGTCTTTCCTCTTTAGAAGCCTCGTGTGGGAGCTGGTCTGCTTCTAAACCTGCCATGTTTCTGAAAGAGAGAGTCATGGTTTGCAGGGATTGCATTGGTGTGACTCCAGAAGAACAGTCACCTTCACTGGAAGCAAATTGAGTTAGAATTGAAGAAATCCAAATGGAGTGTAATTTACTGACCTACTGAGTACTACAGGAGAGAATCATTAATGAGGAAGTAATTTATATAATAATGTGATTGTAGGGGGATTGTGTTTTTAAGATTATTTTAAGCCCATTTGATGAAGCATTTGAAGGCAGGCAGATGAGGGCAGTTAAGTGAAGACTAGGAGAGCAGGCAAATTGAGTAGGGAAGCTAAAATGAGAATAAGAAAGATGTTACTACAGTGAGAGATGGGATAAGAGGAGTTTATAGAAAAGAGCAAAGAAATCGCTGGCTTGTATGACAAATGAGAAAATGAGTAAATGGGTTCAAAGAGATTAATGAGGTTTGGAAGCAGGCTACAAAGATGAAGATAACCAATGAGGCCAACTGTCAGACTGCTAATAAAAACAGCAAATAATACTGTCAATAGAAAATATGTTAGCTGTGGTGGCCAGCAAGAATCTGTGAATTCTAGAAATGACAAGAAAGGAAGTGACAGGACTTTTACAAAAGACTGAATTAATGGAAGGGATGCAGAAATAGAGAATCATAAAAGGCAGTGAAAACAGAAATGGAAATATGGAGGAGAAACAAAGGTTATTTTGTGTCTCCTCCGTGTTTCAGAGTGCCTTAATTTGAGTAGGTGACCAGGGACACAAGAAGAGACATCATAAGTGACAAATGTGAGATGATGCTTAAAGGAGGGAGTGGTGAAGTATATGTATTCCAGAATGGAATTTGGTATTTTGGGCTTGGGGTTTTTTCTTTTGATTTCAGGGGCTAAGGGTGTTCCTGTGGAGATAGTGATCTATTTTGTGACTTACATTAGCCTCTAGTGTGGTTCAGAGTAATGTGATTTCCCCAGAAATTACTTAAACTGTGAAAAGATCCATGGTAAATATTATTCGTTGCAACTTTACCAAGGAACAAACTCACCTACTTTAGTAATCAACTGATTCTGGTTTGCATTTAAAAAACCAAAAAAATTAAAAGCAAGCGAGCAAGCAATGTGTCTGTTGTGCTAGTGTATCTTTTGTTTCTCCCTAGAAGTTATTCCCTGTTCCTGCTCTTCTCTCCATTTCATGTTCTTCTTTGGGCTCTGTGATCCACGGAGGTCTCTGGGATGCTCAGTTGGCTGCATTGCTGTTGCCGTCTTTCCTCCTCACCCGCCCTTGGTGTGCGATGTCTCCATGACGAATGGCAGACAAATAGCAGTAATGGCTATGACAGTCTAGGAATGGCTTCTCAAAATTTGATCAAACTGGTGGTGTGAGTTGCTATGAAAGGGCTGACCTTAAAAAGTAAAGTAGAACAGCTATCTGAGTCAGACCACTTTGTACTTCACATGTTGGGCTGGTCCCTGAGGCATGGAGCCAGCATTGCACATGGTGGGGTGACTATGGGTTTGTCACTAGCAGGGATGATGATCCCTCAGCAGGCTTGTTGCCTGTGGCTGAGCTCTTCTAGAGCACATGGCCATCAGCTCAGCAGAGATGGGATCTTGCTGTCCAGAGCAGTGAGCTTCCCCCGGCTCTCCAGCCCTGGGGTCCTTGGGGCTGCTGGTGTGGGGCACAGAGAAACTGCCTTTCTGCCAATCTTGGGAATGTGTTGGATGTCAGAGAAATAAAAACCACTTCACCATTCTCAGTGAAGAGAGATCCTGGCTCTGCCACCTCCCCATTCCTCTGTCATCACTCCCGTGTGGCAGCTGTTTGAGTTACAATGGTTTGCCTCTTAGGGCGGTGGTGATATCCTGTTCCTCCATCTTAACTGCATTTCACAGTGAACCCAAGGCTGCTGGGCACAACGAGCTCTGAATTAGGCAGTCAGCCAGTGTCAAATACATTCTCATTTTATGAGTTTGTGGCTCTCTGGTTTATTAAAATCCTGGTCAATCAGCCCCAGTCAGCCAGTAATGGTGTTTGCTTGTCTAGAAAGAGTCTTCTCAGTTTTGTCTTATGTTTTTGAATTGTATTTTTTCTTTGCTCTAGGAGAAAATATGGTCTTTCTTATGCTCTGTAGCAATTTTATATGGAAAAACAATGTCATGACCACATAGAGATACTTTTTGTAAATTAACTACATCCTTGTATTTTTCAGGAAATTTGATTTTTCTTGGGAATATTATTTTAGTCATTCTATGTCTCACTGGGTTGTGACCTTATTGTACTAGCACAGCAATTAGATATTTAACTTTCTTCTTCCAGGACATGTAAAAATAATTAAGTGGTGCTGTCATACACCAACCAAAAGGATTCATACAAAGATGTCTGTTCTGTGTTCCATATTATATCACTGGATTAAATTAAACTTTATAAAATGCTGTACATGCCTGAAACTTTGATTTGTAAAGAATTTTTTAAAATTTGGAAATTAGTATATTGACATTTTTTGTTAGGAGAGTGAAAATTTGCTTGTTTCTGGGGTCTTCTGTTTCACTTATGGTCCACATGTTTTGTTATAAGGATTCTTTAATATTATTCCAAAATAGCAACTTAACTATGCCTTCATATTGCTAAGTTGGTGGGTTTTTTTTGTTTGTTTGTTTGGTTTTTTTTGTTTGTTTTTTTTTTTTTTTTTTAAGGCAAAACTTAAAGGTGGATTTGTCTTCGGTGATCTCAAGAAGGGAGCAAACCTGCAGAACTTTTAAACACTTACTTGCTGTGAGTCTGTTTTTGAAAAATGGAACATGTTTATCTGGACAATTGTGAGATAAACTACTGCAACTATGGTTGCAATGCTCTTGGGACTCCTTAGCCTTGTCCCCACTGGGAAGCTGAGTCCTTGCTAGAAATTGCTGTGGTTTTTGGTTGTTGTTTTTTTTTTTCGTCTTTCTTCTTTCTTTGTAGCAGTGCTCTTCTAAGAGTTTTGAATGCTAGCGTGGGCTGATTAGATCTGCTTTTTGTAAACATGTTGCTTTGATTTGGTATATGCAGAACCTCAAATGGAATTTACATTTAAGCCAAACATAGCAGCGAAAAATGAATCACACTGATTTTTAGAAAGTACTAAATCATGAATCTCATGCAACCTGATTTGATCCATGGTATGTGACAGTAGACTTGTTAGGTGTTATTCTCTTTTTCTGGTGGAAAGGGCTGCAGACTGTGAAAGAAAGGAAGAATTTTGCCCCTCTGTGATGACATGAAAAGTATATAGTCAGGGGCCAGATGTGGAGGAAAAAGGTACATTTATAGAGAGGCTGAGAGAGAGAACATGAAAGTGAGTGCATGAGAGGAGTCACTAAGTGGGGCAGAGACCATTTATTGATTTGGCAGGAAGAAGAAAAAAAGATTTGAAAGGGAAGGATTTATGTAAATGGAGTAATGCATCTTCAGATTTGCTTGCTAAGATTGTCTCATAACAAACTGTCTGCAGGGTCAGGGTGCTTCCTGCACTGCATTTTCAATTTTTTTTTTAATTTTCCTTCTGAAAATATCAGGTTTTTATATGCAAAACAATAATTATGTATGCAGATCAGCATTTGCTTTTCTACAATATTTGGTTTTGCACATAAAAATGTGGCATTAACCTGTGTTAATGGATATGCATAGATGTGCATAGAACTGCTGGTATGTTTGTCTGCACAAATAAGGAAATTTGGTCTTAATGAACCTTTGTGGGTATCAGTGACTTAGTGATTAGGCACTGAAAGTTGCATTTACAACTGTTCTTTTAGCATGCAGTTAAGTTGTCATGTTTCTTGCATCACAAATAAATTGTAGTCCTGTAAGACTGTCAGAAGGTGCTGTTCTTGCTACTTGGTTTGTTGTTAAAATAAAATGCTGGTAACAACTGAGTGCCCTTTTTGTTGGCACTCCAAGGAATACAGTATATACTAACAAGAAACAGCTATGAAAAATGCATGAAGTGCCAGGAACTACTGCAAACAAAGGTACTATAAACAGAGCCATGATAACCTACTACACTTAGAGACTTTTTCTGTGCTAAAACATCAGCCCATCTTATTGCCAAAAAAAAGGAAAAAAAAAAAAAAGAAAAAACTCTTTCTCCCCTTCAGCTATCTACATAGGTCTGTCATATGTTGTTATAGGTGAGCTTACACATCAGCATTGCACTTATTATGTAGACAGTGGCAGACCATTTTTGTCCATTCTCAGGTATGTCTGAACTCGATCAGGCATAAAGCTGGTTTCTTTAGAGAGACCTTCTGGTTCATAAATATGTTCTGCTTGCACAAACTGAGGCAATGTATGGTCTCCACACAAAAATAACAAACTCCACTTTAAAATCAAGATTTTGTTTGCCCTACTCTTGAGTTGCTTGTGAATGCCCTTCCAGACTTTCCATCAGTCTAGAAAGCTTGAAATCCTGTTAACTCACAATGAAAATTCCTTTATAGCCAAGCCATGCCTTTTTATTGTAGTGCAAAACCCTGTTTCTTTAGCATAAATAGCTTTTATTCCCTGTTCACTCTTGGCCTTACTCTCCTGCCTCTTATGTGCTTACAGATACCTGGTATTTTCTCTGTCTTTTATTTGTCTAAACAGTTTGAACTGTAGGTCTTTTACTAATTATCTGCCTTACTTTGGATTGAAGAGGGGTAATTGAAACTTGTACGCTCTTGTCTAGATAAGGTTTTACCAGCGATTGGTATAATTCCTGTGCCAATGAAGTTGTCTTTTATCACACACACTCTTCCAGTATAGCTGTTTTTGTTTGATCTGCAAGTAGAGCTAACACTTAGCGGCCACATTTTTTGATTTGTTGGTGTTTTGTGCTCTTTCTTTTTAGGTAATCTAAATGTTTTTTGAGTTACTAAATGTAATACCATTCCTGTTCTTTCAGTCCTCAGGGTCATGCAATTCTGTGAGACTGGTTTTTCTTCATACTGACTGTAGCTCCCAGATCTATGTTATTAGCAAGCTTCTTTATCACTCATATTTTAAGTGCCAAGTCAACTAAAAAAATAGTAGGGCCCATGCTAAGACTTGTCCTTGAGGAACTCTGCTGGTGACCTTTTTGCAGCTGGAAAGTATTTCTAGCATTACTCAGATCACTTCTGTAGCCACTTCCATTTTATAATTTTAACCCTTGTTTTAATTTGCTTGCAGACTTACTGCAATTGTCTAGACTGGTTAAGAACCATATTAAGGGGGTCTCGTTTTGGTAAACCGGAGTTTTATACCTTTCCATGTCTGGTTTTCTTCCCTTTTTTTCCTTTCCCTGCTTTTTAAAGATTTTGTATAGAAACCACATAAGGCTGACAATGTTGTTCTTTTTCTTTTGCCCATATGTTTGCTCTTCTCTTCTTATGCTACCTTTACTGATTGATGAACTGATTAGAAGCTTTTCCTACTAAATGAGCTTTATTCACTAATGCTCTCAGTATCAATGATAGGCATTATTTTATATTCTGGTTTAAACATCTTCAGTTTCCCCCAGACCTCATGTACATGTGTTGCTTTTGGGTTTTTTGTGCCCAATGAAGATTTTAATTGGAGATCTCCACCCAGAGTTTTTTTCAGATGATACTTTTTTTTTTTTTTTTTTTTTTTAACATTTATGTAGCTGATTTGTTGAGCTCATTCAGCCCTGTCTCCCCTTTCTGGCTAGAGAAGCTTTTCATCAGACTTAAATTATCATGCTGCCAATAAAAATACCAGTAAAATATATTGCTGCAGAGTGGCTGAAGAACAGCAAGGCATCACCAGATAGGCCCATTAGATGTGCGTTACATTATGCAAGCTATTTACTTGATGTCGTTGTTAACCTGCTGAATTGTGTGTCTGGCATGTTCCCATTTCCTCCAGGGGTAACCAAACAAAAGTGGCACCAACATGTGTGTCCCTTGATGTGCTGAGAGCTTGCTCTACCGTTTAAAAGTAGTAGAAGGTGCTGACAGATGGCACGAATGAATTACCTTATGAAACCACATGAAAAGAAAACCTTCTCAGCCACATTAACAATTAAAGAAATAGATGAGGAAAATTCATCATCCAGACTCATTATTTCTCTTCTGTGCAGAGCAGGCAGGGTTTCCCTCCTGCAATGAAGGACTGAGGGGGTCCTATACTCTTATGCGTTTCTCTCTGCAGGTTGTCTGATTGCTTCGAAGTCAACCATAAGGGTTGATAGAGAGGACAAGTGAAAATATTTTTTCTCCCTTTTGTTCTGCTTGGGTGGGCACTGTGCCTTTTTGTACCATGTCCAGGCCTCAAGAACCAGAGGTAGTAGCTGATCACCAAACTTGGATTCTGCTTGGCACTAGCTTCAATTTATTAATTATCATTCAGGAGCAGAAAACAGAAATTGACTTGAAAATTCGAGTAGCCCTCTGAGTTCCCCTGTGTGCATATAGGTAATATATATATAATGCAAAGGCAATGCATTGTTGGGGGGGAAGTTTCCATCCATTTTACTTTAGTGAGGAGTGTTAACATAAAAGAGATGCTACTATATAATATCAACGATTCTAAAATACTTTTTTCCTCAGAATTTCCAATACTGATGATATTTTTCTGTTATTTGTTTTCTTTGGTGGAGAATGAACGAATAGAAAGAATTTTTCATCTTATCCCATATTTTCAGTGTTATTTTTGTCTAGTGTGTTTGTTTCTCTAAGGTTGGGTACCTATGCAGGAAGTCTTTATGACATTAATATAATTTTTATGTATTTCTTTCACAGAAGAAAGAAAATTCTTAAACAAGGGTTGGTCTGTTCTATCATATTTACAGAGCAGAACTGTCATTAATAAGGCTTCCTAAATTCCTCTTCCTTTAATAGAAAATTCCTGAATACAGACACTCTTAGCTAGTGCAGTGTTAAACCAGAATTTATGTTAGTTTGGACTCAATTTTCCATGGAAATTTGCATCCAGACTAATGATTCTTCTTGATTAAAAACCCTTTTTAAACTTTGTGTATTGTAAGACCATATAAACCTGATATTCATGTGGAACACTTAAACATATTTTCAATCTTAGAGAAAATTTCCCATTGTTTTCAGCTCTATAATTGGAGACACAGAATGAATATACAATGAATGCGTTACCTGAGCATTTGGAATGGGGGGTGGAGGAGGCTGCATTGCAGTGCTGAATTGCCGTTGTTTATTTTCAGTGCATAATTTGCAGGTGCAGGTAGTCTAGGGACTTTTCCAAACTAGTTTTCATCTGTTTACATAGTTCTCCGTGGGCCTGTGACTGTAATCCTTATACTGCATGATGTGATGAAGGCAATTTAAAAAGAAAAAGTAAAAAGAAAATAATCCTGTTAGCAATTATAGTGGACTGGAATGTTGAATTTATTTCACTTTAGGAGTAAAGTGAGGGTACTGAGAATAATGTTCTTTGAACTGTTGAGTTTTGCTACTGTCCTAGCTTTTCAGAAATTTTTGCTTATTTTACAAAATCTTTATTGATCCTGAGTTAATACTTTGACTATTCTTGTTGTGGTAGGTTCTGTTTTTTAACAGGATTAATGCATCACGGGCTTATTACCTAAATTTTCTCTGTTGTGGTACTTTCTCATTTCACCCAACTTCTAACCATCCTACCAAAAAAGCTCCAAACACAAAATAGAATTAAAGGTAAGCCCTTAAATATATTGGCAGAGGTCCTCTAGCAAACTTGTATTGTAGGCGGATGTTAAGGAGAGAGCACCTGTTATCATAAATGAATATAAAATTTGTGAAAGTCCTCACAAACATTTCTTTTCCTCTTCCACCTTCCCTATTTGTAAAGATGTGCTGATGTGCAACAGGTAAAAACCCCAACCTATAAATCTTTGACATTTTGAATTTACTTGTTTTTATGGGCCACGGAGGTCAGGAAATGCAGCTTGTGAAGAATAAAGCAAGCATGTGATATATCTATTAGAGATGGGTCAATAAATAAATATTAAAAAGTAAGGTGAACTTCTAGAGTTGTATCATATGATAAACAAGAAGAATCCAAGGGCAAAAATTAATTTCCAAAGCATGGAGATCTAAGGTTATAGTTAAGATTAGTCAACATTGGCTTGCCTAATACCAAAGCACAGGTCAAAGAACATCCTTATGGATAAGAGATTAAGTGCAAAAAGCTTGCACGTATTAGGAGTTGAATAAATGGATTAAGTATCAACAGATGTTAGTTTAATTACAAGCAGGCTTCACTTGTTGAGACTGAAATGATGTGTTTGCTACAGAATGAGACAATGGGCTGGGCTTCAGCTGTTTTACAGTATATCAATAACACATTCCTAATAGGCAGTGATAATTTGGTAACAAAGGCTGGTCCCCTCCTTACAGAGCTTCTTTCTTTCATCTTGCAGTTTGCAGGTTCCTTCCCAAAATGGCTCACCATCCCATCTTCAGACAGCAGGAGGGTGTTGAAGCAAGGGAAAGGCCATGCCTGGCACCTGCAGTAATTCCTAGGTCATTGGCATTAGTATAGTGCAGTCAGAAGAGACTTTATGGTCTGTCCATGGACTGTAAGCTTAGAGGACAACTTTGCAGAGCAAAATCGTCCTCCTTCCTCACCCCCCTCTCCCTTTTATATCTTCATTGAATTACTAAATTAATTCTTCTGTAAAACTTTCATTTGACATTAAAAGGGCTATTTTTTTTTAGTGCGAGTCAATTAGAGGATCAGGTCTAATTTCTTCCAAAGAAGGCTTTTCTGCTTTTTCAGATAGTTGTGAATGATTCATTATTCTGTGTCTTTGGGCAGATTATTGCTTCCTGTGAGGTAAGACCATGAAATATTGAATTAAAAAATGCAATAATTTTTCCTAACGGAATTAATTCCAGGGTTAAGCTATCAGAAAGAGCATGAAAAATAGTTTCAAATAAAACATAATAGTAACTCTAAGAATTAGGTAGAATATAACCTGTTTAACTTGGAAACAGTGGGGCAAAGCATTTATAATATTTAGCATGCAAATAATCTGTAATATTATGCTATAAACACATAAAATACATAGTTTTGTGAACAGGTGAAAATAAGGTGCTTTCATCTGTAGTCTTAAATATCAGTTGGAATACATACTTATTGGAATGTTTCTTTGTGTTAAGATATTTAGAAAACTTGGAAAACCATCTTTGGCATTATTGAACAGAAGTTGTCTATACCAAGTTTACAAAAGTATGCAAATCTGCAATAGGACTTTTATGAGTTGAAATTACGTATTGATGGCATTTATAATTAATCATCAACCTTCCTTTCTCGGGTTTCTTTTTATTTATTACATTGTCTACCAGGAAGTCTCCTATGTGTATTGGTAGTTACTGATGTCATGATCATTAAGAATCACTAAGCTTCTATAGATTTTATACTTATTTAGAGCTTCTTTTCATTTGAGACATGAACATAATACTGAAGAGATTTTGCAAATCCTTGCAGTTCATGCAAACCTGTAAAATTAATCAGAACATATTTATATTCATAAGAGTCGCCAAAAAGAAACATTGTAATTGAAATATCATTCATTTTAAAAACCAGCTGTCCTGGAGTTGGCTGACAGTGAATATCTGTTACAATATTTTATGTGAAAACTATCAAATATATTTTTAAAAATATCCAGTGAAGCAAAACACCACAATGAATTTCATTAATGACTAATATTAAAGAGGTAGATTTTGGACAGAGAAAGACTTATATGTTGGCATTTGCAAACCTTTGAAAGTGTTAGCATGGGAAATCAAGTGAGATTTGAAATGTTCTGATTCTTTTAATATCCTTTTCAAAATCTGTTTTACATCATATTCATTTTAATATTTGGCTGCATTAGTGCATCCGAAGATGTTAAGTCATAATGGTGAACCTTTCATTTTTAACTCAAGTTACAGATTAAGAAAAATATGATTAATGCTTGCGCCTAGATGTTTGTCTTTCAACCATCTGACATAACCCAGGGTATAATTTTATTAGTAATAATGACTTGTCTTCATTAAAGTTCTAGCTGTCTCTTATATTATGTTTTCAGATCTTGTTTCTCAAGAGTTTATTTAAATATTCATTAGAAAATGCTAATGCAAAGTAATACTTGAATTCTTTTAATGGTGAGCATCTAACTCTGAAAATGGTATTTGAGATTTGGGAAGCCACAAATGAACTGTTCAGATCCTGATGACACAGGCCATTTGCAGCATGTGCGCACAATTATTGGTACTGGTTGAGGACCTTAAGCTCTGGGATCATAGAGATGTGGTAGTTTACCACTGCCTGACTTAAAGTAATGCTTCTCGTGTATCCATGTTATGGAAATAAAGACTTTTTTCCTTTCCATGTGTCTCAGTGGGGGCCACAGGGGGTATGCTCCACTTCTTCTGCCTCACTGAGTAGTGGCAGCAGGTTGGCTTGATAGGTGCAAAAAAAGAGCATGAGCAGACATGGCATCCAGGGATGGCAGAGAAAAGGTGCTGAGTGGAGGGAAACAGAGAGCAGGCAGAAGAGGTTGGAACTCAAGCCAGTCAGGTTGCGCTTTGGGCTTTGGATCTGTGTGTGGACTGTAGGTTCCCAGCATCTGAGAAAATATATTTTTCCATATAAAAATACAAGCAAAACTCAGTTTCAGGGAAATCTGACAAATCAGTCATCCAAAATGGAAGTATCTGCATTCTCTAAAGTCACTGGTCTTGGAGATTAGGCCATAGAGTTGTGCTAGATCTCACCATAGCTCACTGACTGTCAGAGATGTCTTTTAATGGCTTGTGCTGTATAGCTCCATAAGACAGTATCTCACTGGGACCATTATGGCTAATGTGTAGCATCTTTAGGGTAGCATTGATAGCATTAGGAGTATTTCTTTAATGTAAACTTAGAGGTGAGCTAATGCTTTTAGGGGGATCAGGATTTTTTCTGAGACGAGAAAATTTCTTCATGATGTATTTGATTTTGTTCGATATTCTGCCAGTTTAGTGGTTTTTTTTTTCTCTCTTAGCAAAACTAACATGATGGATTGAGATTGTGTTTCATATGAATTTTCTTGTTGGGTGGGTTTTGGTTTTTTTTTAGCATTTGCCCTCTTCTGTAACTTTCAGAACAGAGAGAGATCTCATCTTGGGGAATATGAAGAATTAAATTTGTCAGATTAGGTTGTAGTAAATACCTTTCAATTGCCTAGCTTATGGTTTTGCAAGCTGTAATATAAACATTTTTCTGCAACTCTCACTCAAAAATAGTTCTTAATGCTTTGTACTGATCATTGGGCAAAATAAATTACATTGCATGCATCCTGTTTTACAAACAAAGACAAGTAAATTATAGTCAATGTTAAGGTTTTCCTAACTTCCCTCAGTCGAAATATGTTTTATTTTCACAATATCATATCACCTGCGTGGTAATTTTTTTTATGAGACAGGATGGCCCTGGAAGGTTTCCGGCCAAGATGGATGTGATATGGGAAGAGGTGTCAGATCTTTCTATTCTTTCTTTGGGTCTTAAATTGCCTTTCATTTCCAAATACAGCTAAATTTTGATGCTACAGGATTCAATTAAATTAATTTGTGTTGTTTTCTGTATTTTTGCAAATTCTGTTTTGCATTAGCTCACTTGTGATGATGGTATTTTGTGTCTTGCTTTTGATCATCCTTTTAAGCTGTTTGCGAAGCAAATTATAAATCTCATAAATAAGCACATGATAGGTAGTATTTAATTTTTGTAATATGCTAATTATGCTTTTCCCCCTGCCTAATATTCCACAATATCATTCTGGTCGAAAGTCTGTTCAAGTCTTTCTTTCAGCCACATTGGAGAAGGAGAGGAAAAAGATTACTCCTTTCCCCTCCTCACCCCCCTTTAAGTCCTGAAAAAAATTCTGCATTTCAGAACAACTTGAAAATCAATTAATGAAGAAAAAAATCTGTGAAGCTGTTAAGAATGCATCTTTGCTCTTCTTTTAACCATATGTGAAAGACAGTGGATGATTTAATGATTCTATTGTAAAGGAGTATGCAGGCTAGAATTTGAAGTTTGGGTTGGATATAAATGAATTTAATGTATACAAATGAAGGAAATCTGTGCCAATTTATTGATATGTTGTATATATTTTAAGTGTTAGAATGATAGAGAATGGATGTATTTTATTTGAGGAGTGAAGTTAAATTGTAAGCTTCCATAGACATGAACAGAACTCCCTTGTGTTTTTCTCTTAAAAATACCTTTAAAAAGTTCTTCCTTTTGTGTAGAGAGTGGTTAAATGTGCTCTCCCTGTGTAACATTTTAAAAGTTGTTTCTTGCTTGTCATTCGCCAGTTGACATGGGACTTGCTACTGGAATTTTCAGTTAGCTGAAAGTAAATAAAACCCATTTTTTGAATAGTTAAAGGGAAAGGGCCAGTGTGCCCATAGAAGGTGCCAGTGGCTTCCTAGTGACCAAAACCGGCCAGGGTGGCACTGTGCTTGTGTCCCAAGGTCGTAGAGCTTCTGCAGGTTCATTATTTTTTTCCTATCAGTTCTGTTATATAGCTCCAGCCCTGGAGTTGCCCTTGAGTTGTTCAGGATGTATGTGAGCTAATGAAGCCACAGGTTGGTCAGTACTAACCTTTTGTGTGGAAAAGGGGTAGTGAAGAAGGTTACATGCAAAAGTTGAGAATGTTTGTGGTTCGTGAGGTAGCTGAAATCATGGTGGTATGAAGTAGAGGATAGGTGGTTTCTCTTGGTGGGTTTCTTTTTCTGCCCCTGAAATGTCAGCCAAGACTTGAATTCAGTTATGATGTCTATGAATTTGATTTACACGGATATATAGAAAGAACTAAGAACTGTGATAGCAGAGGATGCTGTGAAACTGATGAATGAAAGCGGACAGCTGAAAAGTTTTCTGTAAGAGACATTGTCAAATTAATAGAGAGGGCACTTCTCTTAGATTTTGCAGGTGAAAATTGGCCAAAGACCTCGCACTCTGTGGTTTAAAAAGGGCTAATGAAGAAAAGCTTTCTAGACATAAGAGGAAGTAGAAAATGCAGGAAACACAATAAAAGAATAATAATAGTAAAGGAGACTAATTTGGAGGCATGCATCTGACAGCGTACTTAGAAATTTTATTTCCATTAAAAGAGCTATGAGGAAATGCTAATCATAGGCTTTAATGCTGCTTCTGCCAAAGACAGAATGTGATTTTAAATTCTCATAAGCAGGTACAGATTCTTGTTTATTTTAATGTCCACAGATGGATGCAGGTATTGATCTAAACACAAACTCCTTGTTAGTGTTTCTCTGAGCAGCATGTTTCTATTCAGTAAACCAAATCCCAGATGAGTATTGATGCATGTATCCATTGCACTAATCATACTAATTAGAGATGAGCCCAAACAGAAACCGTGTCTGAGAAATACGTCTCTGTGCACAGTGATGCTTAGGCACTAGAACTTTTGATTTGCTGTATCTTTCTAATGGCTTAAATGGAAATCCATGATTTAAGAGACTTCAGTGTCCTTATGATTTAGCTCTAGTTCTAACCTAGTATTCTAATTAAATAAATGTGTTTTTTTTTTTTAAATATGTATTCTCAAGGGAAGTTGAAGTTTGTAGCCTGTCAAGAAGCAGAATTGCTGTTTGTATGCAAGGCAGAGTGAGGAGATGATGTTTTCTTTTAGGAGAGCATCACTACAGTTCATGAAGATTTTAAGGCAATAATAACCATTGCATTGTTTTCTAAAATAATTTAAAGTATTTTATGCTGAATTGGATTTTTTTGTGTGCCTTTTTCTTTCCCTCCTGTCTTTGTTTTATTTTGAAACCAAATTAGAAGAAAAAAGAGCTGATTGCATAATATCTATGACTTCATTCTATTTGGTATTTTGCCATTGAGTTTTCACACCCTTGAAGGATTAAACTGTCGGTCATTGTGTGACATCTTATATTCCTCACTGTGAATTAGTGTAACTTTCTGTCTTTGGTTTTTTTAGTTAACCACAGAATCAGAAGTCAAAGATAGAGAAGGCCTGTAGGATCACCCTAGTAAATACAGTTTTTATCTTCAGCTGATGTAGTTCGGAAATTTTCTAAACCAAATGTTTTCTTTTTTTTTTTCTTTTTGCCCCGATTTTTGGTGATTAGTTGAAACAGATACTACTTCTACAAAATGACATTCACTTCTTTCAACTTCTAGTGAAGTTCAGGGACCTGAACAACCTGGAAAGTAAATCTGCTTTTCAATTAGCTTGCCAGTCTGCCTCTAACCTAAGTTCAGCAACTGTGTTTTGCAGACTACTGTGGATAAAAGACCTTTGGGTTCTTAACTCAGCTTTAGTCCTCATCAGTCAATATTGATTTGGGTGCTGTGGCTAAACCTGATGGCCAAGTTGGGCTCCAAAGCGTAATTTAGTTGTGAAGCTTTCTATAGCAATTTTTTGGGATAGAAAACAAAGATTTTGTTTGACAGTAGACCTTTCTCACACTTCTGTAGGATTTTATACCAAATGGGAAGTCACATGGCGCCACAGGACTTCTACTAATCTGCTCGAAGTTCCTGAACAGTGCTAAGTCCATCAGTAGCACAGCTTGTATGAGTTTTGGGGGTGGGGTTACTGATAAAGGGGGAAAAAAATTACTATTTCTTCAATTCAGATAAGGTCAGTTCACTTAGTAATCCAATATGTAATGCACTCCCTCTTCCTGTTTGGTGTGCTCTGCCCTTCAGATGTCTTTTTATAGAATGGTCTGCTTTGACTTAGTCAAACAATTAATCTCTCTTAATCTTGACAGAGACAGTTAACTTCACTCCCCAGAAATATACTCTGTGAACTACCTCCAGTGTTTTGTTACTACTTTAGCAGTCCAAAACTAAATGGTTATATCTGGACTAAATGGCACAAGAAATATATACACAGAGCTATTGGAGTCTCTTTAACTGAATGCCAACCAACTTGCATAAAACATGATTTAAATATAAATAATATGATGGCAAAAGATTACACAGACGATGTCACAAGTTTGTATTATGTACTACTGATGAATAAACAGTATAAATATTTCAGAAGAATTTTGGTGAGGTTTTTTATGGGTTTGGGATTTTGAAATGAGCACTGGGAGATTGTGATGCTTGGTATGTGTGTGAAGAGAAAATCAGTGGTTTGAGGTCAGTGTTTTTCTGGAGAATAAACTGACAGGAATTATAGCTGTGATTGCCTTGGACCTACAGTAGTTTGTATAAGAATAAGGTAGAACAAGGTGATTACCAATGCAGAAAGCTTGTTTGCTGTCCAAAATTTATAGTGTTAATGCGTCATTGTGTTACAAGTATTAGAATTTTTTGCAAGGTTGGGGAAGTAAACCAACATGCTTTTGATCTCCAGATATTGAGATAACCGACATTTACCTTAGGGATGGGATACACTTGAAAGATGGTATAATTCTAGCTACTCTTAGTCATCGATTCAGCCTGCTTGCCTTTTACACAAGACATCCAGGCATATTGTCATACTTCTTCAAATATGCTGATGCAAGGGAGTCCTGGTTCTGGCTGGGATGGAGTTAGTTTTCTTATTAGTACCTAGTGCAGTGCTGTCTTTTGGATTTAGTACGAGAGTAATGTTGATAATACAGCAATGTTTTGGTTGTAGTGCTTATTCTCAAACCAGGTCTTTTCGTTGTATCATGCCCTGCTAGTGACCAGCTGCACAATAAGCTGGAGGGAAGCATGGCCAGAGAATGTTCCAGGTGTCCCAAACCGGCCAAAGGGGTATTCCATGGCATAGAATGTCATGTTCAGTCTGTAAACTGGGGGAAGCTGGCTGAGAGCCACGAGTCACTGCTTGGGGATGGTATGACTATTCGTCAGTGGGTGGTGAGCAACTGTATTGTGCATCATGTGTGTTTCTTGGGTTTTATTTCTTTCCCTCTTTTTTCCTATTATTATTACTATTACCACTACTACTATATTTTACTTTAGTTATTAAACTGTTCTAATTTCAGCTCATGGTTTTACTTTTCCTTCCTATTCTTCTCCCCATATCACAGGGTGGGATAGAGGGGGTGAGTGAGCACCTGTGTGGTTCTTAGTTGCTGTCTGGGATTAAATCATGACAGAGTGTGGCTGATTTAGTCTGGTGTATGTCTAAGCAGATCTACATGTATCACTGTATTATTTTTATCTTTTATTAGAGAGGTATTCTGTGGCTTTTGCTTCTCTGGTGGTGCTGCTGGTTGTGTTTCAGGAACACAATTGAGGGGGTGAGGTGGGAGGAGAAGGTTCCAGGAATAGCTAGAGTGCAGCATTCAGAATTGATTTCTCCTTATTATAACCTTGATAGTCTGCATCTGCACATCCCTCTTCCCTCTCCAAAAAAAACCCCAACCCCCCCCAAAAAAAAAAAACCCAAACCAAAAACAAAAAAACCAAACCCACAAAAACAAATAGAAAAACAACACAAAACAACCAGCCAAACAAACAAAAAACAAACCAAACAAAACCCAACCCCCTAAATTTTTGCTTTGGTTTCTTCATAAAGTAGCCATATTATTCCTCAAAGTCCCATGAGATATCTCAATAGTACAAACTGGGCTTCTTGAGTCTTCCTTCAGCTGTGAAATTGCATGCTGTAAAATCACCTACTCTTGCCAGTGCATATTTACACGTAGTTGAGTTTGCATGATGGTGGTTCTGGTGAGGTATTTTATGCCACCATGCCTGAGGGCAGAGTCTGCCTTGGGCATGGAGAAGTGTTCACTTCTCTTCTGTATTCAAAAGAGTAAAAATAAAACCAGAGAAATTGCTGCTTTTTGGTGAGCAGAATTTTAACATGTGTGACTTTGAGGGTTTATTGAGAAATGGATCAAATGAAACATATTAAGAAGAATACTTAAAGCCTTTTTAAAAAAATATCTTGTCTCTGTTAGTATTCTAAAGAATTGTCTTTTTTCTTTTGTTGTTGTTCCTGAGAGGAATAATAATAGGGACATAGAGATTAGTTCAAGAACATTGGAATAATGGCAGGGTTGTAGTGCTATGTAAATGTTTTGCTGTCCTTGTTTTGGTGCTAAACTCTTAGCAGACCTGATGTTTCATACTGAAATAATCCCAACCTAGAGTTTTGTTCTTTCTCTGTTTGCACTAGAAGATGGTCTTAACTTTCAAATGAACAGATCTGAATTCAAGAAATGTGGCTGAATCTGTTTAAATCTGTATAAACCTAACAAAAAAAGAAGAATTTGACTTTTTGTTGTACTTTGGTGAATGGAAATTTGCCCAGGTTAAAGGCTTTAGGATTTGGCTCAATGTTTATTTTAAATCCTCATTTCCCAGACATAAACTGTTCTTCTAATAGAAGCTTCCAGATATTTGAGAATATGCTGCAATTGTATTTTTGCGTGTTCTGAATGTTCTTTGACTAAAAAGAAATTGCAGATGTTGGAACCATGAAGTGTATTTTCTTGAGGCAAACCTTTCCCATGTTACAGTACCATGGTTTGCCTACCTGGTAGACAGGCTTGCTACCGTTTTGAGGGGGATTTTTTCTTCCCCTCAAACCTCATACAAGTTTTAGTACAGTGATAAAGCATTAGAGGTACAGGCTCCATATTTTTGCCTTATTTTCAAGTTAAATTTGATAATCAAATAAAAAATGTAGGATTGGACGCAGTCAAGAATTAACTTTTGATACTGAACTAAGGGAAAATTGACTAGAGATATATTTTAATTATTGTGTCTGAGATGGTCTGCCACTTTTTAGTACCATGTGTAGTTTCTACATTCTTGGTTGTGGGTGTTTTTTAGTAAAATAAGAAGTGCAGATGGCTGAGGTGGAATGTTTGGGTACCATTAGCGCCCAGGTTTGACCAAGATTAAGGATTTCTTTGATTCCAGAAGTTCTCTTTTGAAAGAGGCATTGATTTAGAGCTCATATATTAATTCTTGGTGCATAACTTTTTTTTAAAGCATAAAAAATGCAAAAAACTTTTAGATGTTGAATTTGGAGGGAAGTGATATTTCCTCACTCACAGCATCTGAAGCTAATTTGAAATCTACTGATTTTGCTGCCTGCAAATAAACTGAAAGTCTGATTCAACATCTGGGTAGGTATTATTTTTGGAAATCCCGTGGATGACTGAAAAAAAAAATGGAGTGGAGGACCCAATTTTCTTTCCTCGTTTGCACAGGATTTCTGGAGGAGAATGGAAGCTTTCTTCTGAAATGTCAAATTTATTATGCAGAGATCTCACAAAAAAAGGGTGGGGGTCGGATTCAGATTGCCAGCTTTTCCTAACCACAAAACAGGATGTGCTTCCCTCTTCCCACTCTAGGAATCCATGTAATAATCAAACCATTCATGCTTGTTTCAATCTGCATTTTAATACTTGCCTTTTTTAAGCTCTTCAAATATTTCTTAGTTAAAAGCTGATAAATGACTTTTGGCTTACCTGGTTGACATTCATCTTCAGGAAAGTGATTGCATTTTTGGCAGGAGAGATGAGCTAAATTAAAAAAAAAACCAAAAGTATAAATTGAATTAGTAGCCTGTCTCATGCCTAATTACAAATATTTCATATGTGCTTTTCTAAATCTGGAGTTAAAAGTAACTGCATGTTAGTTACTGGCAAGTGCCACCAGCTGCTTTGCTATCCATGCTCTGTATCAAGATCAACAAAGGCAGCCTTGTTAGGTTGTACAACGCAGGGTGCAGCTCATGCAGCACTTCAGAGGTTAGAAGTACTCTTATCAAGCTTGATTCAAATTGTCTTCCAGATACAAAAATAACATTTCTTCGTCTTTGGGATATGCTGGACTACAGTTCCCATTTTCAGGTGAAACTGCTCAGTATTTGGCTCTTTCTGGAACTGCTTTTTTATTCCATGCACTTTTGGAGAAGAGACAAATTTACCTGCTGATTGCTGATTGAGGGTATGAGAACACGGCTTGCACAATGTTGTCTTGCCATTCCAATAAATGGGTTTGAACTAAAAATCTGTTTACTTTTAAAAATTACACCCACAAGCAAAACAGTATTCCCAGACGTTTTGAGCTGGTCACATTTTTTACATCTAATATTGTTTGTTAAGGGTCACTTAGCATAGTGCAAAAATATTTTTAAAGGACAGGTTTCTAGTTGATTGTTCCTGTTTTCAGAAGGAGTTTGGTATGACGGATTTTGAGTCACTGTGGTTGATCAAGTTACAGTGGTTTATGAGCAAGCAATATATTTTTTTCTGAGGTACAAGCAAATTGACCT
This sequence comes from Pyrocephalus nanus, assembly GCA_038380795.1. Lineage (NCBI taxonomy): Eukaryota > Metazoa > Chordata > Aves > Passeriformes > Tyrannidae > Pyrocephalus > Pyrocephalus nanus. Next base: position 9,006,416 of record CM076261.1, on the reverse strand, counting down.
GCAAGATTGTGGATACTGGTAAAGTTTGTGAATTCATCTGCCCTTACTGGAACAGTCCTGGGAAAGGGGACAGAAATGCTCGTGTAAGGAGTGCAGTATCAGGGTATTAGTGTGCTGATTTTGGTGAGCTCCTCGGGATTCCTGCTGTTTCCTTGTAGTTCAGGTACACTAAGCATCAGATTTTGTAGTATTAACCAGAGAAGATGATGATTAGCTTGTTTCATATCATTGTATAGTGTTTGTTAGAATTTTATTCTTTAAATGTGAACTGTTTTTTTTTTTTTTTCTTGGATTGCTGTGAATTTGAGGGAAGAGAGTAAGATGAAGGGAGAGACCTCAACAACTCTGCTAATTTAGAGAAAGAAAAAAAGCACCTAATGGTTTGGAATAAAGTATGAATTGACTTCATCTATCTCTACTCATCTTCCATTAGAAGTTGATATATTATTTTAGTGATACCAACGTTCAAATTTAAACCAACATGTTGGCTTAAAACACAGGAGGACCATCAGGAAAGAAACGTGCCGCTTTCTGAAGTGGGTATTATCTTGCGACTCCTTTTTTTTCTTGAGTGCCAAAAATTCATGAGTTGAACCCTAATGCAGAAATAAACATAGGTTTTATACAAGATATGATTGAGAATTCTGAGGCATTGATATTACATTTATGACTCACTGTAAATCTGCTAACAAATGTGTTCTTACAAATAATATTTTTCTATATGAATGAAAGGATCTGTGGCTACTATGATCCTGTGTAAGACTGCTAATGAATGCATTTGGAGGCAGGTAAGGGGCATTAAGACTGTCATCTTGGAGAGTGGAAATACTGTTGTCCTCCTGTGCTGGGACTACATCCCTGAGCTGCTGCTTATCCCCTTACCACCTCCATTTTCTCAAAAGGTGCGGCTGTATTTGGCACATGTTCATCTTTTCCTGAGAGGTGTTCAGTGGTCAGCATAAGATATTGTGACAAATGTAGTTAAAACTAGTGACTCAATCCATGATATTTTCAAACAGAACATGACACAAATAGTGTGGGGAAAACTACTGGAAAAACAGTGTGAATATGACTAGGAGAGTAATTTTGTCACTTTGGTGTTTCTTGTTTCTTTGTGTGAATAAAAAAAAAAATATTGATTTTAGAGTCGAGTCCTGCTTGTATGTACAGCTGCCACCACTTAGGAAGCAAGGCAATAATATCTTTTTGTGGAGTGGTTGTGTTCTTGGAACTGCAGGTTTAGGTTTGGGAATTTGGGGGTCACTTTGCTATAGGGCTGTCATGTAAACCTGATCAAGTAATTTTCTGTGCCTTGGTTTTATCCGTATAAACTAGATAAGGATACTTCCCTTTTTTCCATTTGAAATAGTCTTGTGTACTGGCATTGTCTGCTCTTTAATGTGCTTAGTTAGTCTGGGGACAGTGAAGGCATACTCTATTATTTATTGAAGAGTGTTGTTTTTATGAGTAGACCATGATGCCCTAAACAAAGGATAAATGCTTGTACTCATGCTGACAGTCTGTTCCTTGTTATATAATCCCACTAACTCCATCTTGCTTTAGCACATATTAGTAATGAAGTCCTAACTTATTTATGCTAGCATTTGGTATGATGGTGTGAATTTTGCTGCTAATGTGTGTTTATTTTGATCAAAGAGCTGAGAGGGCAGTTTTGGCATTTGTTTTTAAAAAGGTGTGTTTTCTTGTATCTAAAATTAAACAACTTGGAAGTTTTAGATTAAAAAAATTAGTTTTCAAGATTGTTTAGCGCCAAAAAAACAAGAAAATTTTGTGGGAACATTGAATATTCAAAATGAACTATAATTACCCACTGAAGTACTTTATAAGTGGATAGCTGTGAGTGGGGAGGGAATATCTTATGAATGGATAAAGCAGGAAAAAGTTTACCTTTCAAGCATTATTTTCCACTGATTTCAAAGTGAAAAATAGTTTTCATTTTTCTTGCTTAAAAAAAACCCCACCCAACAAACTACAACTAATTTATTTCCATAAATCCTTTTTATAATTATTGTTATTACTCCTACTTCTAGGGACAGCTTTCTCTTGCCTCTACGGTAAATAAACTTTCCAATAGCACATGAGCAGAGCATCATTACTGAGTTAGGTATCTCTCAAGCTTGTGTTTTTCTTTCTGAAGCTTCATCTTCCCACCTCCATTACTTAAGGCGACGTGGCAAAGGATGAAGTTAGTTATTTTTCTGGGTTGACAAGCAAGAATACTCCTGACAAACTGACTGGCTGTTGTATACTGGTCTAGCTGTTAATGAAGAGAATTCTCTGTGTTTGAACAAACCCCAGCATTTTACTTATTCTGGCACATTTCTTTTTTGAAGCTGTTAACTTCATCCAAGACTAATTCTGGTCAGCTTGCTCATAAAGACCACTTTGAAATCCATGTTTACGTTCTCAAATGGTATAAATTTTTTGTCAGTTTACAGACAAAAATACTTGATTAACCAGATAAAAATTTGTACTAATGGAAGTGCTCATAAATAAAGTTACAAGGATTATGTAAGTCTTTACTGCTGTTATCTTCACTGTATGTAGAACCCTTGTCAGTAAGGGATTGGTGGCTTCCTTGCAAGATTTTGAAGAAAAACAATTTTATTTTTTTTATTTTTTTTTTTTTTTAGCTTGAAGGACAGTGTGATGTTTGTATCTTTCTTAAATTTTCAGGATATGTTTAAATCAAATTTAGTGTGTCCTTCACTTAGTTTTAATCCTCCAGGATGTATACTTTGGCTCCTTCTCAAGAACAGATCTGAGATTCTCAGTGGACTCATTTCTCCAAATTTGAGATTCTTGCTCAATTTAAGAGATGTTGGGTTTTTGGTTTGGTTGGTTTTTCTTTTATTTTGTTTTTGTTTAAGTGAGAAAAGCACATTATTGCATTTTCTCAATGAAGACTCATGTTACGACCCTTAACTGTTCTTTGCTCATCTTCGTATGTTCAGAACCTGAGTAATGATGACAAGTTTTTGTTACATCTTCCCCTGCAAGAAACAATTCTTTACTTTGTGATTGTTACGTTGAGAGCTCTAGAAGTTATGTAGTGGTGAACCTGGGACCCTAGTTTTTTTGGTGGGATGTGACTGCTTTACATTTTATTCTGGTGGGATACCAGAATATCGTAATATCATTTGGTATCTTCAGGACGGTGGCTTGACTCCAAAGAAATACGTAGTCAGACTTTATATTGAGCCTAGATATAAACAGATTAGAATTACTAACTGTGTGGGAAGTTTTCTTCAAGTTAAACTTCTTAACTTCCCACATTCAAATATTCTTGGACAAGGACACAATGGTTTGTTTTATAAACATGAAAGAGGTATTAAATCATCTTGAAGTTCCAGTCTTGCTCTTAAAATCTGGCTGAGAGCTTATCAAAAGTCTGAGGGAGTTTTTCCAAATAGTATTCTAGGGGAAGAAAATATTGCTACAGATGCTGTTTAATAGAAAATGGATACATGGAAGAAGGCCTCCCACAAGTATGAGAGATTTAGCAACCTGAAAGCAGTACCCCAGATTGCAGCTCCTTGCTGCTCTTATTCTTTGCAATAAGAGGATGTTGCCTAGTGTATTTTAAGGAGAGAAAGAAATGCACAATTCTTCAAACAAATAAGGATTTATTATTTTGTAAAAGAGGCATCAGTTTGGAATAGGGACATTGCAAGAATGAGGGGCTTGTATCTGCTTTATGCACTTGATATCCTGGAGATACCTATTTTTAAAAATTCTGTTTCCTTTGGTAAACACTGTGGCTTTGGTAAAGCACTGTGTGAAATGCTCCTTCATCATCCAGATTTATAGCTTGCAGTTGCAACCCTCTGAGTCTTTTTTTTTTTTTCTGTGAAGGACCAAGAAAGGAAGTTTATCCTTTCCTCTACTGGAATAAATAATGGCAGAGTTTCAAACTCTGCATTCATATTTGTAACGTCACTAATGACACTCATATTTTTCCATGTTAACATCTCTCTGATATTTTATCATGCTTATATTCCTCAGAGGTGTTTGTCTCCATTACTTTTTTAATATGTCCTTTGTCTGACTCAGGGTTTTTTAGGATTGATGTCAGTGTAAGCAACAGCTGGCAAAAAAGAAGAGCTTGGTTCTTTCTGCATTTTATGTCATTTGACTTACGATGATTTATGTGTTTTAAAAGATAATGAGTGTGCATAGTGGTGGGGAAATGGTTACATATGCGGAAATTTGCACTTCTAGTTGCTGGAAACATCTGACTGAATAGCTATTCCTGGCATCTGATAGCTTCTTAGCAGCTGTAAGTGGAGGTCTCAGCCCCTTTCTGCTCCTGGAGATCTCTGTCATACAACTGTCTCCACATCTGTCCCTGGTTAATGTTGTGTTTCAGCAGTAGCACTGTGTGACATTTGATTGTCATCTGTGTTCTGAGTTTGCTGTTATTTTTAGTTTGAGTCTTGCCAGGATTATGCAACTGTAGCAGCACAACCGTCTCCGGATGTCCGGGGAAAAAGGAACATGCTTTTCTTATCCCATGAAAATGAGTGAGGAGCAGAGTGGGTTTTTTAGCTCCCAGTTACTTTCCTAGAGATAGAAGCTTGGAGACAGACAAGCTGTTGTTGGAGCAAGGGTAAGAACGAGGACAGTCTCCCTTCCACAGGCAGCCACCTCAGTGGAGGAAAAATATCTTTTTCCTCTTCCCAGACCAATGAAGGAATGTATATGTATACATAATGTATAATGTTATGACTTCAGTGAAATGAGGTCATGAAGTTGAGTGGTTGCTATTTCAGTGCCTGGCATGAAGTTCTGGTCATAAAGCCTGAGGACAAAATAGATCCCAGATCTGTGTTATGTGAAAAAAGGGAGACTCTTTGAGAGCTACTTCTTTTTGTTTGTTTGTTGTTTTATAATGGAAGTTAAAACCACTCTTTTAAGAGTGAAGCTTACTTTGCCATGTGGTAATTGTATGAGGTGGGTGCAGGGAGAAGAGTGTACTTGCAACAAGCTTTAATGACTGTGACATTCATAGAAGAGACTGGAATTGAAAGGTGTAGTTTCTATTATATTTTTATTATTTTTATGGGTAAGTATTGAAAAATCATAAATCAAAGCAGTTAACCTAAGAACCCCCAGTGTCTCAAATTAATTGGTAGGAGACTACCAACATGAGGTAGATATGCCAAAACCTTAATGACAATCTAAGTAAGAGATGGTAGCAGGTTGTAATTTAGTTTGTCTGCACTGAAATTGAAATGGGTTATAATGTTAAGTTGATCTTTCTAATGGAAAAAATTACTGATGATGGTGTCCATCATGTTTTTAAATTAGGAAATACTTGTTTACTTAGTCATGTCAATAAAGCATATTGATGTGGATTTCCTTGCAAGAGTAGATACTCCTTTAAAATACATTATTCTAAGTAAGATGATGACTGTGGTAGGCTTACATTTTGAGGTCTTTTGTTAATTTTCCTTCTGTCAGATACTGCTAGGAAGTATTGTTTCTTTTCCTAAGATCTGAAAGAAAGAGGTGAACAAGGTGTTTTGTCTTCTCTCTCTTCATTCAATTCCCAGACAATATTTGCCACAAAGTTAAGATCTGTTCCAGATGGTTTCTGATGGAGAGAAAACTTACTGAAGCTGCTGCTTAGAGAAAGAGAGGAAAGGAGAGGAAAAAATCAAAGAAAAAAACCCCAATAAAACAGAAAACAAACAAACCCAAACCCTTTGAAAAGTGTTCACTTTCCAGCAGTCATGTCTCCTGATGAATACTGACTGTGATTACAGAAGTGCTGATATGAACCAAAAGCATTGTATTTGTCTGTTTATCAAAGCCTTGATGCTTTGGGTTTTTTTGTTCCAAAAGAGGAAAGTTTCCTATCTGGGTGTAACACACAAAGCAGAACCGTGTTGAAATGTTGGCTCAGGGTGGGGAGTATATGTTGCCACGATGTTATCAGCAGAGCTGTTTGATGTGGAAATACTGGCAGTATGTAACTTGTCCTGAGCAGACACAGTTCTGGGTGGTTCTGCACTGTACACCATAGGCTATAACCATTAATTTGCTCTAAAAGGATGGTAAGATTACACACATTTCACTTAACTATCTTGCATAGCAATGTGTAATTCCAATCTCATCTGTCACGAGTGTTAAGTGGAAGTAATTCCAAAAACTGTGCCAGGAGTTAACCCCTTCTTCTGAATTCAGTAAGGAAAAATAAAATTCACAACTATAGCTAAAGTTTCCTGGGCACTATGCCAATCACATACTTGTCATTATTAGAAGGTATAGTTCTTGAAGATGAACATTTAGGTCACTTTATTTAGTTTTATTCTTTAAAATAGGCCGTTTACAGCATAACTATTTTTACAATGTGTGGCGGTTGTTTCACTGTTGCTGTAAAGAATATTGGAGGAAAAATTTCTGAAACAAAAATTTGAAATGTGAAGATGCATTAGAAGATATAAAAACAAGCAATTTATAGAAGTGATACAACTTGCCTGTCTTTTTCAGAAACTGGTAACACACATTTCTTATCACAGCAAACTTAATTTTCAATCTACTTGTTTTTTTATTTCTACTGCATTTGATTAGTCAAGGCCATGTCAGGTAAAAGCGGGAAATCCTTGGAAACTTACAATGATTTTCACTTGTGTCTCTAAGTTGAAAAGGAAATGTGAGATTTGCTCCCTCTTTGTACCCTAACAGTTGCTGGCTCGTAACATTGTAGTGCAGACAAGAGCAACTGCTCCATCATTTTTCTTGGAGATTCTGCTCTGTGAGTATTTAATACTGGGTCATTTTATCGTGTCGACAGTGAATGAGCTTAACGTTTTACTATGTTAGTTCATAAAACAATGCTCATGGACAACAGAGCAAGAGTGTACATCTTTCTGGGTCTTGGTTTCAATAGGGGTTAGGTGGGCTTTCTCCTCAAGCACACTCCTGCCTCTGGGGGGCAGAAGCACCAGGAACTGGGAGGAAATGCTGGAGGGGAGTTTGCTGCTATTTGACTGTATTTCTACTATGCACATGTGTGAGTTTTGGTTAAGGAATGGTGCATGCATGAACCATAAGAAAAAGGAGAAAACTTCTGTTTCCATTTCTTCCTATGTTTGCTGGTTGATTCTAAGTGAGAGTATTACTAAAAATTAAAAATAACCAAACGTAAAAGCTTTATGCAGGCATGAGTAGGAGTAAAACAGACTTTGCTCACCAATCTTGACCTCTTCTCTCTGTATCTCATTGTTGGAAATACTTACCTCGCTGGCTTATGGGAAGTGGTTGTTTTTTTTGTTGGTAGCAAAGGCTGTCTTCTGCAGCCTGCTTTAGTCATCTGAATGGGATGCTAATTTTTCTTTTTCCCCCAGAATTCTAAATTTATAACTGGTATAAAATATTCCATATTAACTATGGGATAACTATGACAAATTATAGCATCACGGACAGGAATCTGGTGCTGAGTTCTCCCAGCTTTGAGTTGGACATTTGGCCTCCTGGAGACTGAGTAATTTTGAAGATCGTTCAGCTACTGATTCCCTTTCCCTTTCTTGTTTTGGCCTCTTGCTCTCAGAGATTTATTTCAGACTATGTGGGTACTAGAATGAGTGAACAGCATCAGCTCTGTCTTTCAGCCAACAACCCTTGACTGCTCAGGGTTAGGCATTTTTTCAGCACCACTTTTTCCAATTAATATTTTCACTGAATGTATTTTTTTTTGCTGCAAAAACAAGCATGAAAGTTAACTCAAATTTTTAGTCTAAAGGTACCAATCTTGAAGAATATAATTGCATACCTTTCTTAATTATCTTACCGCTGTAAAATTGTTAAAACAGGATGCAAACACTATGCAATATCCTGCTGAAAGTAGAAGACACATTACCTCAGTGTAGTTGGCTGAATTAATTCCTTTTCATGCTAAAGCACACATGAGTCTGGATAGGGTAACGCTAAGAAGGATATATAATAGTCTCAAGACTACAGGAGAAATATGTGGAGAAAAATGTTTTTACATACTTCTTGAACAGAAAAGGGTATAACAAGCAATACATTATTCTGTTAACATTAATGACAGTCCCTTTATAGTAAAATAAATTCAGAAATAGTGAGTGCATGGTTAATTCTGTCTTCACCTTCTTTTTTATTTTCTGTTGTCGTGGCTTTTGACACAATTGTAGCTTACAAATGAGGAGTCAATAGCTATTTGGTACTATTCCTGCCCTCTTGAAGGCTGGGTTTTTTTTGAACAGGTAGTTTCCACTTCTGAATTAAATACCTCTTAAAATTTTTGCAGAATAAAACTAAACACATCTTTTATGAGGCTAATTTTTTTCTCAATTTCCAGATTCAAGCTTATTTCAGATTTCTCTATTGCCACTCATGTTGCCTTCCAGTATTTCTTATTGAACTGATAAAATACAAATCATCCTCTCTAAGTAGAAGAAAGGAAAGAACTGTTGGTATAAATACGAAATAATAATATGCAGCAGCTTTTAGGATTCTGATGTTGGAAAAACTCAGTATCTACATGTAGATACTTGCTGCTGAGTCTAAGAAGCAGTATTAGATTTTTTCAAAGGCTGCCTTCTCTGGCTATCATACAATACATTAATGAAAAATAAAATCTAGAAGGACAAGGTTACATACTGCCATCTGCTATAGGATTTTCTGTCTTTTTAAAAATTCCTTTTTAATTTTGTACAGTGCATACTGTGCATATCTGTCTTAAAAATAAATTGCACTTTTCAACTTTCAGCTGGAACTCAGTCTGGCCACTGGTGTGAAAAATAATAGAAAGTATTTTTACAAATTCATTAACAACAAAAATAGGGCCAAGGAAAATCTTCATCCTTTATTGGATGAGGAGGGAAACATTGTAATCAAAAGTGAGGAAAAGGCTGAGGTCAGTCCTGAACCCCTATTGCATTTTTTACTGTGAGTGCTTCCTTTGCCTCAGTCTTGAACTGTAAGACCAGTTATCCTCAGGGCAACCAGATCCCTGAGCTGGCAGACAGGGCCAGGGAGCAGAACAGAAACCCTGCTGTCCAGGAGGAGGTAGGTAGTGACCTCCTGAAACACTCAGAATTCTGTGAGACTGTATGGGATCCACATGACGGTACTGAGGGAGGTGGTGGAAGAGCTTTCCAAGCAACTCTTCCTCTATTATCCTGGATAACCAGGGAGGTTCCACTTGACTGCACACTGGTCAATGTGACACCCATCCACAAGAAGGGTCAGAAGGAGACAATGGCCCTGTCAGCCTGACCTTGGTGCCAGGAAGGGTTATGGAACAGATCACCTCGAGTGTCATTATGCAGCATATACAGGACAACCAGATCAGGCCCAACTAGCACCGGTTGAGGAAAGACAGGTCCTGCTTGAGTAGCCTGACCTCCTTCTATGACCACGAGACCCACCTAGTGGATGAGGAAAAGGCTGTGGTTGCTGTCTACCTGGACTTCAGTAAAGACTTTGTCTTAGATGACATTCTGAGCCTGCCTTTAAAGGTTTGCAGAATAACTTTAATGCCTTATGCATTAAACCAGAAATATTCAAAATAATCACCTCTGAATGAAGAATTCAGTCGTAACATGTTTATAAAGTGCTTTTTTCTTGACTTCTAAGGGAAGGTGGTCCAAAGTACTTCAGGTGATACCAGAAAGAAGCTAGGTTTGCCACTAATTCTGTATATCAATAGCTCTGCTTTTTATGCTTTTTCCCAGTTGTGTATTACTGTTATGATGGGACTGTGAACAGTAGCACAACTTCAGAGATGAAAATAACATTTCTGGAGTTTAGTTAGTAGAGACTGTTAGAAAAATGAGTGACAAATGTGGTTTAAAAAGAAGTCTGAAGAGCAGAAAGTGTGTATGGACTTTGTGGGTATGGTATGTTTACCAATTTAAGCTTTTTTTGTTCAGTGTTTGCTTTAGACAAACCCATACTTTTGAAAACAAGAAACTGAAGGGTTTTTTTGATGCTTTGTATGAAAAAAAATACATAAGGGAAGGTTTGAATGGAGATGCAATCTCTGTTAATAGTCCCATTAATGTAGTGGTGGCGGAAAAAAAGCTGTTGAGTACACAGCTCTAGAAATAGAAAGCAGTAAATTCTGAAGTAAATAAAGTTCAAAAATAATTCCTCTGAAATTAATTTTGCTAATCGATTAGACAATTTTAAGAAGAGATAACAAGCCTAAAATGCTAAAATTACATTTTTTTTTTCATAGTGCAAACTGACCAATGTAACCAAAACACCCAGAAATTTCTCTACCATCTGGTTTGCCAAGAAACCCATCTTTTAGGTGCTTTTTCTATTGATGGAATTCCATTGACCTCAAATGGGACTTTCCGCTGTGATGGGCATTTGTGTACAGCTTCTTTTGCAAAAGGAGACCTTTATTGAATGCCAGAGGGAGTGCAGAGGATGAGTTCATTTGTTTTTTTGAATCATCCTTTGGTGTTATATCAGTGACAAACTAAAGCTGATTTTATGCTCTGCAATTTGTTCTAGGTAGTTTTGAGTGTCAGAACTTTGGAATAGATACATATGTTTGATAAGTAACCGTTCAGTGCAATGTAAATATGTAAATGCAGTGCGGCCGCTGTTTTCTGATTTTTTTATCTTGCTAAAAATATATTCAGTCATGGCTCTTTGCTCTTGCACATTAACTTTATATCTCATATAACATTGATATCTCCAGCAAGATTTTCTAGACAAACGGAGATAAACACAAAATGAAAATATTGGAATGGCTGCAGTAGGGAATAGTAAAAATGTTGCAGCTAAGTTTGGGATGCTTTAATATATTAATTCTGAGAAACATATTGCTGGTGCTCTTGCAACTGCTTACAATAAATACAGGTTTTTGAGGCAACGTCTAGCCAAGGTTGCTATTTTGCTGGAGGATGCTTTTATATAGAGATTCTAAATATTTGACATAGATTTTTCAGGGAGACAATCAGTGATATCTGGCTAATAAAGAAGGATATCTAAAGCACACAGCTGCGGTTTTCTTTGTACTGAGAAGTGAAGTGCTAGCTGCTCTATAAGAAGTGTAACGAGCTTAGTTCTGAAGAAGGAAGAAAATATGTATAATATTGCACTGAAACCAAGTAAGCTGTTTAACATGACTAACATCTGATTGACACAATCCCTGGAATAACTGGATAATAGGACTATTTTTCTGCTACCAGAATGACTGAAAACATTGGTCATTTCCACTGAAATGGAAAAGCCTTCAGAATGTAGATCAGTCTTAAACCACTATTGCACTTTTCCTATCAATGCCAAAATTTTGTTCCCACTCCAAATTAAACTTCGGGGAAAAAAAAAAAAAAAAAAAAAAAGGGTTGATTTATGGATTTGTCCTGATCTCAGGAGTGTCCTCTTTCCTCTTTAGTGGCATTCTTTTCAGGAAGGCCACTAATGGTCATTGTACATCCTGTGCTCCTCTGCAGAGCACCCTGAGAGTAGGTGCGTAATAGCATGGCTGACTCCCTCTTCTCCAGTACGTTCACTTTAAAGCTCTGATAATTGCTTTCAGAATTCCCAGTGGGATAAGTCCTATTTACTTTACCTTGCAGTTTTTTTATAGTTAGGAGTGTAAATGCAAGTTTTCAGTTGGCCTTTAAAGGCTGTGGCTACTAAGAAAGTTTAGTAAATGACAGGAACAATTCTTATGGGCTCTGTAAGAATAAGAAGCTGCTTTTTTTTTGATTTCACTCTGAAAAACCCTCCATTAAGCTTGGATGGATTCTATTGTCCTTGACAGATTTTTTTTTTTTTTTTTTTTTTTTTAGAGCTGATGGCAAAATTATAGAAGTTTAGAAGTGGAGCAGAGGTGCTCCTTTTCCTTCCTTCTTGCCAGGAACCCATAAATTTCACATATTTCTTGACCAAGCTGCAGATGTGAAGTGTATATGTCAAGGCTGTTGAGGTAACCTGGGAAACAAAAATTGTAGATATTGTATGAATTTGTTAATTGAGAGACTTTGCAGTTTTTTATTTATAATTAAAGTGGACAGATGTGATGAGAATGAGGACTGATTAATGCTTAATTTGTTAACTCATTCTCAGCATGGTCTCCATGAAATTTCAGGAAGTGGTGACTGGAAAAACTTCTCTCTTGGAATACATGTTTCTGGCAAGACTAACGCTATATCTGTCCTCCAAAACCAAGTTGTTTTGATATAGTTGAGAAGACTTAATTGATATGAGTTACATTCCAGGAGTAAATAAATGTAGAGGCCAATTCATCTCCTGACTCCTTACAGATTGGCTTATCTCTTAGGAACAGTTGAAGGTGTTGGGTCTTATATTTCAACATCTGCTGTACAGTGGAATTGCAGATTTTTTTTGTTTATTTATTTTTATAAATTTATATACAAGTCCATTTATTCTTCTTTCAGTACAGAATATGCATAACATTCTTTCAAAAGATGAACCTGGGGTGTAGAAATATTGCACTTGTTGTAATGGCCTGCTGACATAGATACTTTCAGGAAAATATACACACTAAATTTTAAAAACAGAAAAGGAAATAGTAGGCAAAATTAATAGAATAATTTAATTCTTTAGAAAAATTTGCATAGCACCAGTTGCAAGTTGCTGTTCCTTTTTGATTGATAGTTTACAATCTTTTCAGTAATTGAACTGTGTAAGGGCAAATAATTGGATGACAGTAAAATTCAGAGACCTCTGTAATTATTTAAAGACTGTTATTTTAAGGATAACAGCCATTCTATAATTTGTAATCTGAATATACTTCATATTTCTTAATTATTACTGCTAATTCTTATTTGTAATATAATGAACCAGATTACAGCTTCTTAAAGGGAACCCATAAATATTGATCCTATATATTTTTGTGGAGAATGCTTGAATGAGTTTATATATGAGGAAAGTAAAGTGAGTAAGTAACAGCTAACTTGTCCCTCATTCTGGACAAAGTCTTTATAACTTGAATGTATCTTTTGCTAAACTTAAAATAGTACTGTTAAAATACTTCAGAAGGTTATATAAATTTATTTAAATTAAATAGAGAGGGTGATTGTCCTCTGTGCTGCTGCGGCCTCACCTCAAGTCTGGTGTGCAATTTTAGACATCAAGCTATTAGAAAGCATCCAAAGGAAGGTTACAAAGATGGTGAAGAATTTAGAGGGGAAGCCACATGAGGAGCAGCTAATGTCACTTAGTTTGTTCAGCCTGGAGAAGAGGAGACTGAGGGGAGACTTCACAGCAGTCTACAGCTTCCTTGTGATGGGAAGCAGAGGAGCAGGCACTGATCTCCTCTGTGGTGACCAGTTACAGGACCCAAGGGAATGGCATGAAGCTGTGTCAGGGGAGGTTTAGATTAGATATTAGGAAAAAGTTCTTCTGCCAGAGTGTGGTCAGGCACTGGAACAGGCTCCCCGGGGAAATGGTCACAGCACCAAGCCTGACAGAGTTCAAGAAGTGTTTGGACAATGCTCTCAGGAACATGGTATGATTCTTGGAGCTATTGAGCTATTCTCTCAGCAGGGCTGAGAGCTGGACTTTGATGATCCTTGTGAGTCCCTGCTAACTCAGGATATACTATGATTCCATTCAGAAGGACCCCAACAGTTTGGAGAGATGGACAGAGAAGAACTGTCCAAAATTCAGTAAAGTCAAATGCAGGGTCCTGCACCTGGGGAAGAATTGACCCTATGTACCAGTACAGACTGGGGGCTAACCCTCTGCAGCTCTGTGGAGAAGGACCTGGGGGTCCTGGTAGACAACAAGCTGTCCATGAGCCAGCAGTGTGCCCTTGTGGCCAAGAAGTCCAACAATGCATTAGGAAGAACATTGCCAGCAGGTCGAGGGAGGTGATCCTGCCTCTCTGCTCAGCCCTGGTGTGGCTGTATCTGGAGTGATGTGTCCCGTTCTGGGCTCCTCAGTATAAGAGAGACATGAAGCTCCTGGAGCAGGTCCAATGAAGGGCAACAAAGGTGATCAAGGGACTGGGGCATCTCTCGGAGAGGTTTGGGCCTGTTTAATCTCAAGAAGAGATGTGTGAGGGTACTTCATCTGTATATCTAAGAATCTGAAGGGAAGGTGTAAGAGGACAGAGTCAGGCTCTTCTTGGTAATGCCAAGCAATAAGACAAAATGCAGTGGTCAGAAAATGATGCATAGGAAGTTCCACTTGAATATGAGGAAGAACTTCTTTATTGTGTGGGTGACCACACACTGGGATGGGGTGCAGAGAGGCTGTGGAGTCTCCCTCACTGGAGATAGTCAAGAATTGTCTGGACACAATCCTGTGCAATGTGCTCTGGGATGACTCTGCTTGATCAGGGAGCTTGGACCAAATGATCCACAGTGGTCTCTTCCAACCTTACTCATTGTGTGATTCTATGATTTATTGAAGGCATAAACTTAAATACTTGTGTAAAAATTGTTTAAATAAGTGGTGAAAAGTTGGCAAGGTTAGTTAGTAAACTGAAATGGGAAATGCTTTGTGCTATTGAATTTGATTACACCAGGCTGATTAAACAATATGTTCTTTTTCTTTTCTCTCATTGCAGCCTGTGCTTTCCGTTACAATGGGCTCTCCTTTGTCTACCTCATCTACCTCCTGCTCATTCCTCTGTTTTCAGAACCCACAAAAACAACGATGCAAGGTAAGATATTCATTACTTCATTCTTCAGAATCTATCATGAACAGAGTACATGCAAAAGCCTTGGTGTAGTACAAGGTGAAGTCTGAACATTTTCTCTTCATTAACTGATCTAACTTGTAATAAATACTGTAAATTTCCTGACCATGAAGTTTCACAATATGCTGGCTTTGGTGCTGAAGGACTTCCAACCACGATACCATTCTCGCCCCAAAGTGCATCGGTGCTCTCTGATAGTGCTAATAGGGGTTCCTCTTTATGGCATTATTTCACCTGGAATACTGGCATGATCTGGGTGAAAAATGAGCTTTCAGAACCTTCCCAAAGCCATCCCTCCTTTTTATAATGCCTCCTTTTTCAAAGCCCTCTTAAGGTACTGGAAGGCTGCAATGAGGTATTCCTGGAGCCTTTTCTTCTCCAGGCTGAACAACCCTAACTTTCTCAGCCTATTTTTATAAGATAGGTGTTCCAGCCTTCTGATCATCTTCATGGCCCTCCTCTGAACCCTGTCTAACAGGTCAGTGTCTTTTCTGTGCTAAGGAGCAGCTAAGAGCTAGATACAGCACTCCATATGGGGTATCACCAGAGTGGACTAGAGGGGCCTGCTGGCCACAGAGCATTTGATGCAGCCCAGCATGCAATTGCTTTTATAGGCTGCAAGCACACGCTGTTGGTTCGTGTCCAGCTTTTCATCCATGGGAATCCTCAGGTACTTCTTGGCAGAGCTGCTCTCAAGTTCTTCTCCCAGTCTGTGCTCATGTGTGGGATTGCCCTAACCCAGGTGCACCACCTTGCACTTGGACTTGTTGTACCTTGTGATGTTCTCTTGGGTCCACTTCTCAAGGTTGTCTAGGTCCCCCTGGATGGCACTTCTTCCTTCTGTAGTGTCAGCTGTACTGCTCAGCTTGGTGTCATCTGCAAACTTGCTCAGGGTGAACTCAATCTCACTGTCTGTGCCACTGTATGAAGATATTGAAGAGCACTGGTTCCAAAACAGAGCATTGAAGGACATCACTTCGCCACCTGGACACAGAGCCATTGACCGCAATTCTCTGGCTGCATCCATCCAGCCAATTCCCACTGAATAATCTGTTCATCGAATCCATGTATCTCTAATTTGGAGATAGGATGTCATATGGGACCATATGGAAGGTCTTACAGAAGTCTAGGTAGATGGACATCTCTTAGTCTGTTGTCAACTGCTCCCATCACCCATCATAGAAGGCCACCTTGACACCTAAGGTAAAGGAAAAGAAGTGCAGAAAATTGCACAAGGGTACTATTATTAAATAGGAAATAAGTTATAAATAAATCAAAGTCAGTTTTTCAAAAATTACTTGGAGTGAGATAGATCTTAATTATACCTGAATTATATATATTAGGAATCTTCATGAATTGCAGTTGAAATATCTTGACAGAGCTATAAAACAAGGCAAGGAATCAGATGAGAATTAGGGTGCTTTTGAGATCTGATCTGTTAGCTATAGGATTCAAATCTCTCACCCCTTGGTGAAGAAACCATCTTCACAAAGTATCCCAGTACAGAAGTGGTAAAAGCTGGATTTTATGCATTTGTGTTTTATTCCTTAATTCGTACACTCTGCTTCCCCAACCATTTTTCAGTCACTCTAAACTAACTCACTGGTTTTTGGCAAGGATCCATACCAATTGGGTGGGCTTAGTTTATGTTGATTGTGTAAGTATCCAGTGGAGCCAGGAAAAACAGTCTTGAAAAATAAATAAGCAAAAAAGGTGGGAAATCCCACTCTAGGTAAGGCTGTCTGTCATTTTTACAGGGGTAAGTTACAAAGACAGTGTAAAAATGGAACACCAGTCCAGCCATGAGTTAAAGTTTCTCTTAAAAGTGCTGAAGGTAGTAGTTGAGAGAGAAGCACTCACTGGGCATTTGGTTGCAGCTTCTCAGATACTATGCAATTAGCCTGTTGGTTTTGTGTGTTTTACTTTTGCTGCCCTTTCTGTGTGTGCCAGGAGAAGTGATTGACATGATAAACAGAGCCATTTTCTAGATGTCAAGAGTGACAATGGAGAGACATCCTAATTCTCTTCTTTTAGAGTCTAAAAAAGTATTTGATTTAGTCTAGTTCCTGTGTGATTTGATAGAATCATCTAGTTTGCATCATTGATGGCAGCAGTTTTTCCTCAGAGGAAAATGCTTTCTTAGGACTTTGGATAGTTTCCCCATATTGCATTACACTTCTCCTGAATGTCATGTTATGATGTCTCTGTGAGAATTAATTTCTTACATAAATCCGGTATTTCTGATTTTGCCCCTATCACCTGTTTTAATTGTGTGTGTGGGGGGGGGGGGGGGAGGGTGTGTGTGAATCTTCTAGAAAGTGTTGAGGGATTTTTTTTTTTTTTTTTTAATGTCAAGAGGGTGGAGAAGAAAGGGGAAATCTTCAACTATTTTAGCTAAAACCAGCCAAACCGCCAGTAAAACAGAGTCAAAAGTTTAATGGAACAAAGTTTATTTAAAAAAACCCCAAACCCCAGACAACAAAACCCAATATGTTTATATATTTTACTTGTATTTTCCTCCCTTTAATTTCTGTCACTCAAACAATACTTTTGAATCTTCTCTTTCTGTTTTATTCAAGTTGTTGTTTTTTTCCTGAAATCTTACTTATTTTGATTAAGTCCTTTTATTCTTTTGAGTTTTCTGGTTTCCTTCCACTAAGCTTTTCTTTCCTCGTCATCTCCTGACTCACTCAACTCCTCCATCACAATCTCTGACCAACATTCCTATCTCTTGCACTTCCATCTGTTTTTTCAGTTTACCACCTTGCACTTTCCAGTTACTGAACTTCTGAAACTTCTTTCCACCAGGCTTAAGGGTTTTATAGGCTACAGAATTAGAAATTAAACTGGAATGGATGATGTCAGTCTAGATTATTTTAAATTGGTCAGAAACTTAAAAAGGTTAGAAACATTGGGGAAAAATATTATACTCACTGAAATAATTCAGATGGTGTTTAAAGCTTAATAAGTAAGTTTCTTTTATATTCCCCCCACTCCAAATATTTAATCTTCTTAAAAAGTGTAGTTGCTAAGCTGAAGTACTATTAATCCCTAATCATGGAGATATAAGGCACTGTCTGTGTCTTTGCCAGTGTGCCATATATTTGTTTTAAGACAGTTTTAACTGACAGGTAAAAAATGGAAACATCTCCTTCAGTCGGAATTGAAATGCTTAGTTATTCAAAATTTAGCTGAACATGTTTGCAGAAATGCTGCTAAACTGTCCGTGAAGCTGGCTGAACTAGGGGAAAGATATTCCAGAGCTTTTATGTGCAGATGAAAATGTATTTGGTTAACTCTCTCCTTCAGCTCTGTCTATTATTTATAATCCTTGAAATCAGAGATTACAAATCTGGTTAAACAGCAAAATATGCTACTCTTCGTGAAAGAACTGTGAAAAAAGCACTCATTGCAAGTAACATTTCTGGTCTACAGGAGTAATTTAAAACTTGATTGGACCAAATTCTCAAGGGTTGCTAATGGGAACTGCTTTTGAGGCATTTACCTCTTTGCGTGTGTTGTCAAGCCATGTGATCTTAGCATTTTCCTATATGAACTATTTCTAAAATCAGTAAGCTAGTTCTCCAGCGATGACAAATGTGCAGTAAACTGTGCAGTAGGTTAGTTTCTAACTTCTTTGATTGTGAGATTGTTATATTAGTGATTCTTTTTTTCTTTGTGTCTTACGTCTACTGTAATTTTCCTCACCCTTAATAAAAGCTTGTACATGATGTTTTTATAGAAATACTAAAACATAGGTTTGCCCTGGCAATGGCTCTTTTACACTACTAAATAACTGTTTTATGTGGCTATAACGTATTTACTTTACTAGCAATCTTTTTACACTCTGCTGCACTCATTTCCATGAGTTTATCACTAACTCTAAGCATCTGACTTAAGACATCTAATTCAGATGTTCAAGTTAAAAATTGAGTAAGCCTATATATATTTACTGAATAGAAGTAGGATTCTCATGGTGTCCTCAGAGTTGCCCATTTAAGCCTCCACTGAGTCCAAAAATATTAAATTTAGAAGCATAATTTTAAACCTCATCTGCACTTCTGAGGTATTAAGACTTCTGAACAAAAAAGAGGAGCTTAGTTGAGCATTTTTGTGATACTCATGAAAGGGAAAAAAGATGGTTAATCCCTTAATTGTAAAATCTTGCACTGAAAAATTCATGGTTAAGACGTTTACAGTTAAAAAAAAAAAAAGAAAAAAGAAAAATACTTTCTATATTACTGAATCTGCTGTTCTGACAAAGGTTCATTTTTAGCTTTTCAAAATTTCCTGAATGTTGCATCAGAATGAGCTGCTATCCAAGGTGTATATGTAGAAATCACTTGAAAATAACTTACAAAAAACAAGAAAACCAAATCATTGATTTTGAGAGTTGAACAGAATTCCTCTCCCTCATTAGTCCTGTTAAAACTGTCTTAGTGGTGGTGAGGGTCTTACTTAAACTGTATCAAAAAAGAATGAAACAAAAAAATGAAACATCCTAATGTATACACTAACAGATACATTAGAGCAATCTTTCATGCCTGCTATTATGAAATGTTGATGTTTGCAATATTACATGTCTTTCTCTGTTTCAAAGCTGTGAAAAAGATCCTTAAAATTTTTGATCTTTTCCATTTAAGCTAGCTCTAATAATTTTCACCACCCAGAAGTGGTATTACTAGGATTTGATGGAAAACAAAAATCATGTAGTAATTTGGGGCTTTTCTGTTTTTCTTAAATGATATGCATGAATAGTGAGGTGGTAGGTTGGAAATACGGGTTTTGATTTTGGAAAGACTTGTTTGCATGGTTTCTGTTGCCTGCTTTGAATAGAAATTCAGTTGAATGTGCATCTTAAGCTTACAATTCTTTTAGGAGTCTTTACTTACAAGTCTTTGCTTGTAAGGAGATGCTTTTAGTTCAAGGGGGTGGCAAACTCTTTGAGATATCTTTGAAACTACTGAATTTCCTTGTACTACGGAAAGCTTCCATATGAAGATATATTTATAACTGTGTAAATGCTTTTCAGCAGTATAAAAATGGGATTTCTACTGGATTGGGCACGTTTTCTTTTGGAGACGTGCCAGGCTGCTACATAAACATGCTTTGGCTCAAGACACTTCATCTCAGCTAGGTTTCTCCACTTCCAACATGGTAAGGTATTCTCTTGGGAGTGAACAGTGGAGCATATTACTTATATCAGTGGGCCAAATCCAATAAGAAGTACTTATTAATGGAAGTTTTAGCAATGTCAGAGTGAAAATGAAGCAATACCTTTACATTAACCACCTTCAGAAATCCTCTTGCACCTTATGAACCAGCAGACATTTCTGTTATTGATATTGTGTGCTGTCTCACTATTTAAGATCAAAACATTTTCTTAGGAAAAGAATTAAAACACCCTCCAACTAAGAGAAAGTGATCTCACAAGAAACATTGCACAGGGAGTGTTGGGTGCATGAATACTGTACCTGTCTTAAGTTGTTGTGTATGATAAAATACTTGTGCCTTTCTTGCTGCCTTGTAATGCTGTTCCCAGGTGGGATATTCACTAAGAGAATGTAGAGTCCAGTTTCTGGGCTGTTTTACTTTTTGGCTTCCAGAGAATAAATTGTAAGCAGGGATTCATGGTAGGTGGTTGATTAGATGATGTGCCACTCATTTTCATTATTCTGTTTTATATGAGTGCTAGCAGTGTTTTTGGACCTGGGTATGGCCGAAACTCAGCCGTGTGTTGATTGAAGACCTGCAAACAAAGCCAACAGAGCTGTGACAAGAATGCAGAAATCAGGAGGAGAAAATAACTAGAAATTTATTTTAACTTACAATTAAATAATTGGTATGGGCTTTTTTTTGGTGTGGTTATCGATGATATGGCTCTTTGGAAAGATTCAAATATAAAGAAGGGTAGTCGTTCTTTGTACAGAGGACAAAAATTCTTTGAAAGGGTTTTGAAATAAGGTGTTTTCAATTAGACTGATGTGGGTTTTTTGGTGGAGTTCTTTTTGGATAGTGGTGGAAATCTTAAATTTTGTGGGGGGAAAAAAGCCATTTTAAGGAGGGTTGATGCTATTACAAACTGTTTTAATTGTAGAGCTGAGCACATTTATAGCTGCATTAGATTTTTGTATTACTGCATTTATTTTAAAGCCATATTTCTCCTTATGTATTGAATAACTTTTGTTTTAGGGGGAAAATATCAGTTTTGGTTTGATCTTGAAGTGATTTCTTTGGTTATTTTAATGTTTTAAGTTGATCCCAAGCTTGTCCCCTGCCCTGATGTCAGCTTCAGACTGAATATGACATAATTAAATTAACTTTGTTTAATTTAACTCTAGCAGTGACTAAAGAACTAGAGCCAAAAAAAAGCTTCCTTTTTATGCCAAGGTACAGGTAAATGCAAATTTATTTCACGGAGAAGTGATTTAGAGACAAAGATGAAGAATTCTTTTTCTTGGCAGTA
The DNA here is from genome assembly GCA_038380795.1 of Pyrocephalus nanus. Classification (NCBI taxonomy): domain Eukaryota; kingdom Metazoa; phylum Chordata; class Aves; order Passeriformes; family Tyrannidae; genus Pyrocephalus; species Pyrocephalus nanus. The sequence goes on along the minus strand of CM076261.1, from coordinate 8,985,267 downwards.
ACTCTGAAAACTTCCTTACTCCCCTCCCCCCCCCCCACCCCAATTCATTAAACAACATATGACAAATAATAAAAATTTTTCATTTTGTGGCTTGTGAGGATTACTCCTCTAGCTGTTCTTTGTATTCTTCTTTTTTCAAGTAATTGAAAATTAGTCCATTTTCTTCCTTTCTCAGGAAGTATGTGCATAATAAAACTTTTCTTATTGCTATATTTGGAAGGTGAAAGTGCAGAAATAGATGTCTCATCTAGAAACAATATAGTAGATTAGGAGAGTTTGCCGTGAGCTAGCAGTCTTCCTATTTAACATCAGTAAGGTGTAAGGAGAAATTTCTGCCATGAGCTGGAGTGAGACAAGGGCAGGAAGTGTGCTTTAGACCCAGCTGTGAAGCTGAGCACTGACAAGAGTGCCTTCCTGAGTGTTCTCACATTCTCAGATTTGGGATCTGACGTAGGCTTGCTGTGGTTGTGAAAGGATTTTAAACTCAGAATGAACCTTGTGGCATGTTTTTAAATTGAATTAAATAATGAAATTATGAAAATGCGTTTTACAAAATCATATAAAAATAGCAGCATTTTAGGCTGTAGAATATGATTGAATATGCGTCATGTAGTCTTGCAGTTCTAATACTGATTAGGTAGGCACAGATTTTGATGGATAGAGGGTGTTGCTGGATATGCCAGTGAGACCAAATTTTAGAATCTGTTCTCTTGTCTTCTTCCTGAAGCATGAATTTTTGAGTTAAATTGCTTTTTTCCTTTTTTTTTTTTTTTTTATTTTTTTAAAGTGTTTCACATGTAAATGATTGAGAAGTCTTACGGTTCTTTTTGTTGTTTTTAATTTTTTTATGGACGTTGGCATAGTTTTATAATTTTGTGTGCATTATTTGTTTACACTTCAGAATTCACATTTGAAATACACCTCTGAGTGCAGAGGACTCCTGGTGTCAAGGGCTTGTAATGGAAATTGATTGTTGGTTGTAAATCTCATAGCCTTTTTTTTTTCTTTTTTTTTTTGGGAAATGTATTGGAAGTGGGCTCAGCTTTTAGATGTTGACAAAGGAGATAGTTTCCTTGAGCACCCTTCTGCTCCCTGCTGTAGCTGTGACAGTGCTTTGGAGAGCCAGGCTGGATGCTAGGAGTGTGATAGTGTGAGATCAAACACTTCTGCTACTCAGCCTGCACAGCACAGCAACAAGCATGACCTTCCACCCAAGCCATTCCCTGTTTTCCCTGCAGCAGGAATGGACCAGTCCTTGGGGCAGCAAAGTCTCATTGTGACGATTCTGAGATGTCCTGATTGAGCTCTGTCAAAAACTGTATGATGTAGAGATAAAAGGGACTTGAAAATGTTTACAGTGCTGTGGCTTCTTGTTTCTGTAAATCAGTAAGGAGATTGTAGAGAAATTGGAGGGATATTATTGAATCTACATCTACAGCAGAGTAATTTAGAAGTCAAAATTACATTTCAGGAAGGAGGTAAGAGGTTGATAAGATCTAACCGGATTCAGATAATACTAGAGGAGAAAATCAACATGCAATTGTTATGTTCTACTATAAATCAGAGGATGAATGATCCTAATAACCGTACAGCCGACTCTTTCCCTAATGTAAACAACTCCTCTAACAATTACTGACTTGTGAAGAGCCAGTGTTATTTTAAAATTGGGTTTGGAGGGACTAAGGACGTCAGAGTTAGTCATCACTATTCTTGTGATCCAAAATTAACAAAAAAAAAAAATCTTTAAGGTTTTCTTAACCTGAAGTACAACACAAGCTTAGGGAAACTGGATAGTGACTGAAGAGCCTCAAGCATTTTGATGTGGTGACATTTTCTAGTTAGAAATGCAACAATCTTTCTAGAACTCCCATCTTAAGCATTGGTGGCTTTTAGGGGTGAACTCCAGAATCACTTGCGAACTAACAACTCCCACAAATAACATTGAAAATAAACAGAGTTTGCAAGGAGTGAGTAAAAGGGGAATCATCTTAGAGGTCAAGAAGTGTCAGATGAAATAGAATTTGCTAGAAGTCCAGCAGAGTTGAACTCTGCAAAGGAAACGGAAACAAGAAATAAAAATGTGTTTATCCATACAGATGTAAAATAATAAAAAGCATGGCTGGTAATAGGGATGAAGTAGGAATTAAATATCATCTGTTTATCTCCCAAATTTTAGACAGGACTGTGTACTTCAATTTCGAATCAGGACAGTACTGTTAAACACAGAGACAAAGGCTAAAGTACCTGCTGAGAAGGAGTTTAGAAAAACAATTGTATGTGAGGAAGAAGTAAGACCCAAGGAGTTTAAATGCTATAATTTTAAAGACTGTGTAATCTCCCTTGTAAAAGTGCATTTGATAGCCTAGCTTGAAGAATGAAAATACTAGCTCAAATACAGAAAAAAAGGAGGAAATGCTCTTGCGTATGTACTCCTGTGAACTTGTATTTTTCAAATTTTGGAATATATTTGTGAGAGAAGAGTAAATAAATATCATGAGGCAACTGGAAAAAGAAAGGATTAAAAGAAAATATCTGTTCTAAAATGGGGTTATGCAAGTAACCTAGATAATACTTTGGTAAGGTCAATTTAGACTGAGTCCAGATAAGGACTGTGTGATGACTCAAACAAGGAAGGATGCTAATGTACACAAGTAAGAAAGAAGCAGCACATTTGATTTATCTTAAAATAGCTTTCCTACTTTGTCATTCTGAAAAGGGAAATAATTATTTTGGATTTGTATTAGGGGGTATTTGAGGAGGAGAAGGACTTTCTGGGTTAAATGAGGATGTTGGCACAACATCCAGAGATTGCAAATGCACGGTGGACCATTTATAGTTTTCTAGGTTTCAGCTTCTAATAAACACAGTAAGCCTAAAGACCCATCTAATTTCAAAGTGGGAAGTGATCCTTTTATGAACCAGAACAAATCCTGTGATGGTGGAAAGTAGAATAACCTAACCAATGCCTCTAAACCCACATTATCCAAATAATTTGCTCAATGTCTCCGGCAAACCTGTATGTAAACGGTAAGAGTCAGATGGTTTGCAGAGGTTTTCTATCCATGTGTAAAGTAATTTCAGGAGGGTTATTTTACATTGAATGAACAGCCGAATGAACAGTTGCTGCCTTGAAGCTTCCTGGTGATTTGGTTAAGATTGAGTGATGTTGGAAGACTTTGGAGCATTACTGTGGTCATCAGAACTGCTTTCAAGCGTTCAAGAGTCTGAAGAACTGTAAGTTATCTTAGAGGATTATGTTTAGGTTTGGAAAATAAGAGAGTAGGAAGAATATAAAACACATATAAAACTCCCTATTCTCATTTCTAATACCACTATGTGTGAAACAACCATGTTTTATTATGCTGTCATAAAGGAAGACTACAAAAAAGCCATTAAACTATTAGGTGTGTGTTTTTATTATTATGACTGACCTGTAGGTGAGCGGAATTCCAATAAAATCATTGTGCAATTTTTTAAAAGCAGTGCAGCTGTTCACATTCACTCCAGTGCTGTTGCCTTGTTCGAAGGCAGTAACACTGCAGTAAGTTGTGTCCTGAGTCTACCACACTAGATGATGTCTGAAGAAGCATTAAGAAGTGAGCCTTGGACTCTATTAGCCAGCAAGGCAGATGATGGCATTAGCATTACTTCTCTTTGCAGTGTCTTGGCACCAATTTTTTTTTTTCCTATTAATTACTCTCTAGTAATACCAGAAATTTGCCCGTAGAGGTAAACACTATTTCTTTAAAATTCATACATAGTTTATTTTTCTTCTTCCTCTGTGTTTTTCCTTCTCACACTACCCCTTTTTATTTCAAATAGGTTCTGGTCAGCAAGCCAGGTACCTGCTTCATTCCTCAAGTTGAGTGCTGAGCATGTTTTTTTTTTTTTTCTTTTATTCTGAATTTCATCCTCACACATGGATATGTACAACTTTTGACAGGAGAGTATTATGACAGAAAATAATACTGGCTAATTTATAGCACAGTAATTGGTAGACACTAGACCTCTTTTATCAGATTTTAAAACTAAGCCTGACTTCCTGTGGATGCGTCTGTGTCCATCATGGATTTGAATTCAGAGTCTAAATCCCCAGGAATTTGGAAAGCCTCAGGGAGAGGTCTAGATTGATGTTAATTCTTTGTAGATCAGCGCTGTACTTTCATGTCATACTAAGCCTCAAAGACAATATCCACTATAAGAGTACTGCAGCCTTTATTTTTCTTTTCTTCTCTTGAAATAATCCACCTTTCTTTCTCCTTATTAGTGTGATTTAACAGATATGTTTGTTTGGTCACCTAGTGCAGTGACCTGTGCTCCCACTGCTTTTTTCCTTTCATGAGCACAGAACTACCCTTGCTAATTGAATGAACAAGAAACTAGGAGGACACAACACATGGATACTGTTTGCAAACAGTAAAAAAAACAACTTTTTTTTTTTTTTTTGCAAAGGTTTTAAGAGTTAAAGGAGAACTAGGTAGCAAAGTCTTGACAGTTCACCAGCTGAATTTCTGAGTGTTCTGAGAAATCATTTACTGCTGCAATGATACAGGCCCTGGCATCTTCAGCTGTGTCTAGACAAGAATCTTTGTAATTTGTATACATATGGTACTACATTCAGCCTGAGGACTTGTCAGGCCTCTATGGGCAAAGAATGAATACTGGATTGGATCTCACGCCTGAAGACAGGAATACAGAGCTGGTCTTATCATAGAATCATTTTGGTTTGAACAGACACTTAAGATCATTGAGTCCAACTATAGGGATAATGGTGGTTCTTAGTGTCTTCTGCCTTTAAGACACCTTATAGTCTATCCGTCATGTGACTGGAAGGTGATTCTTTTAATTTCCCTGGTTTCTCTAGCAGTAACTGGTCACCAGCATAGAGATAGTTGACAAGAAGGTTTTCAAATCACTGGGAACATGTAGGTGAAAAAAAAAAGTCCCCTCCTCCTGTTGTTGCCATTGTCTGAAACGTAGGCAAGCTGCACGGGGTTGCAATCGCAGGGACTGAGTTTTCAGCAAGAAAACTGCTCCTTTGCAAGCTCTCACAAAGCTTGTATTAAATTATTAATGATAATGCTTTCTGTAACTGTTGTTTATATTTGAGTGACAGTTAATGTGAGTTGGACTTACTAGTAAAATAAACAAATAATGTTCAGCAGGCTGGGAGGCGGGGTGTGAGCACATATATGTGTGGAGCAAGGAGGAGTAATAAGATGCTGATCCGTTTGTCTTTACATGCCAAGAGCAGCATCGAACTCAATAAGCAAGAGGTTATCCATCAAATATTTATTATGCAGGCCTTCCAAAAGGCTTTTATAGGTCTACACGAACACCACTGATTAGCTGGAGGACAGAAGTTTTTGGAATGTTCTATTTTTTCTTTCTAATGATGTATGTGTGAGGGCTTATTCTGATAGTTCTAGCTCATTGACATTATGTTGAGAGTAAGACACCAGCCATACTTTAAATCGAATGGGCTTTTTTATCAACACAGAGGAATAAATTGTGCCCTCATAGAAAGCACCCCCTTTTTCAGTTCAAGGATATTCAGCTGGTCAGATTTTGCTCACTGCTTTGATTTCTGCTATTTCCGTGGATCTGGTTTATTGCATCTGTCTTAACTAAAGAAATGTTTTCTGGGAAATAAATAGTTCCATGACAAAGATGTATTGTAGTGAGCAGCTGTTTCACTGTAATGGGAGCCTTAATTGAAAGGATTATTGCAGCAAAACGTTTCCTAGTTGTTTGTCTTGGATGATGTGGCTGAGAAGGATACAATATAGTAGCAAATTCTAAACAAGAATGATATCTGTTTTGCTTTCTGCTAGATCTTCAGGGTAGCTAAGCCTGAAGATCAGTTCACTCCCCTGGGTCCAAATCTGCTGACCTTACTTAGGGAAAACTCCCACTAGCAGTGGGAAATTTGCTTCTGTTAGCAGTGCAGGAAGTGCCCTGTAATATATTAAGAAACCAAGTAAGTCCATAAGAAACCAAACAAAAGGCATTTATAAAAGCATTCCCATTACTCTCGGAGAGAAGGAAGCAGAAAATTAATATGCACATGCTCCATAATTAACATTTAAACTCTGGTCTAAATGTGATTTAGAGGGAGCTGTGAACTCTTGAAAATGAAGCTGTTGGTGCAGATGCAGCTTTAGGTGTGCAGTTTCTCATTACTCAAATGCTTCTGTTTTGCCTCCGGATGAAGTGGGGAACTTTAAAACACATCCTCCTCCCTGCTAGCAGATTTGTTAACATCCTGTTCTAATTCAGAGCAGAGACCTGAATCTGGTTTTCCTATACCCAAACGCACTTGGCTATCAGTGCCTTTTTGCTATCCTTCTTTTCCTTTAAATATCCAATACTCTTCGATACTGTTTCATTATTCTTGCAAAATGGAGCTACTACAGTGCTCAATGCCCTCCTAGCAACCATATAGTCACTGCCCTCAACTGAGGATTGTGAAAATCTCAAGATACTGAAAGTCTTCTTGTGCTGAGTTGTATGACAGTGTCTTCTAAAGGACTTGTGAATCTTGTGAAGTAGTAGCAGCAACTTCATTGATATGTAATCTCTTCCCAATCCACTCTCCCATACCCTAACTTCACATCTTTTGTCATGAAGTGACCATTATCATCATCAAAATCAGTAAAAAGACAGAAAGTCTGCATACTTGTCTGCTAAATAAATAGATTTTGCTTTGAAGACATTAAGAAACTCATTTGGGTGTAAAACACCCACTTGAGCATTCATGAACTTTTAAAGAGAACATGTAAGCTCACAAAGTATTTTCTTTTATTCTTCTTTTATCTTATTTTCATAAGTAACATGCATGACAGTTTGGTGCTGTTTGTCACTGTAAGAAAAACCAAAGTGATGCACTTAATGTTTTTCGTACTAAAATAATATTTGAAGTAATCAAAACAGGGCTTAGTGGATCTTGAGAAATCCTCACTTTTTCAGACCAGTATAATGTTGTTTCTCTTAACTTGGACAGGAAAGTAAGTTAAATCTCTTCTGATAGCTCTCAGTGAAGAAGAGCTTTTTGCAGAACAAAAACTGTTGCCACAAAAAACCAGAAAAGCAGGGAATGAGGTTTTCATCACAGCTATGCAGTACTTGTCTGGATTATGTTCTATAAATTTGCACAGAAGAACAACATTAACAAGTAAAACCAATCAGATTTGCTAAGTTTGTTCAAAACTTTTTCAGAACTGAGAAAAATATTTTCAGCATTTTACTATTATTTTAATTCAGTTTATAAAAAAAAAATTGATAGTAAAAAGCAGAAAGGGGGAACAACACAGGCTTTATTGTGTGAAGTTGTGGGGATAAAGAACCTTGAAAATTAATGAAGAGACAAAGGAAATCCTAGAATTTTGTGTTTAAAATAATATTATAATTTTCTTTGCATTAAAAGTTGTTAGGTCCATTTTAAGAAGGCTGATCATTTTTTGGAGGTGGCTGTTTGTGAAGAGGAATTCTGTACTATCCATTCTGATAACGTGATATGATTCTTTTTCAAGAATGTAAAGGAATTTACTCCTGCTCTGTTCCTCCCCCTTTTTTTGTTGAGAGAGATACAAAAGAAGATATAGGAAAAAATGATGGAGCACTTCAAGTCACACAGAGAATGATCGTGTGTAAATGAAGTTGTAAAATAAACAGTAGCTACAACACACAATCCTTCAATTTTTCCTTCATTTTAAAACTCACTCCTTTGTAAAAACAATGAATGGGTTTGCAAGGAAACACAAGGTTAGTTAAACTTATCTTTTAAATCCTTTCTTTGTTCATTCAAAAATTCTGTGGCAAAGCTGCTGAGGTCATTGCCTTCCCCTGTCTCACACAGGGCTCTAAAAAATTCTAAGCCTGTTCTTTAATTGATCTTTCTGGGTGCCCTGTGATTAAATTCTGGGAAATTACTAAACTATGAGTCACGTCATAAAAACCAATTAGTGGTTGGTTGAGGGTTTGTCTCCCAGCTGAAGCTTCCAAGTTTCTCTTAATACCACATCAATATATAGGTTATTGCTGGCAAGTGGCTTGAGTTTATTTTGTAGAAGAATGTTGTGCAAAGTCACAAAGTTTATGTTGGATACTGCTAACACTGAAGTTTTGTTTGAATGGAGCATACTGTCCCTTTTGGCATAATTTTACTGATCCTAATGCATATTGAAGTGTTGGGGTGAGCGGGGAAAATGAGCTTTTGAAAAGAAAACTTTTTTTTTAAAGAATCATTTGCCATTGAGGTTTGTTTTGTTTGCTGGAGTTTTGGTTTTGATGCAGCTTTGCCCTTCAGCAGTTGCTTTTTGGCAAGATGAGAAACTTGGTAGAGAAGTTACTTCTGCACGGTGGCACTGTTTGTCCTCCTCTCTAGCTACTGTTGGGAGCTGTGTGTAGTTGCAGGGTTTTGTCCCTTTTTTGGACAAACAACAGGAACTACACTGCAGAGATCCTTTGGGGTCACTGTGTTCTGGCACACTGCGAGCGGAACTCCAAGCTAGGGAAAAGAACACTCTTATCCCGGATGGACCTTTGACTTTTAGGTTAATGATACTGCGATCCAATAGGTTTGAGTACAGGCTGGCTTCGTATTGTAGGTGGTATGCAAGTATAGTTCTCTAGTGGGGTGAACCTTGCAGTGTTAATTGTATATTTTTTGACAAAAGAATAGGGCTGAAGAGATTGCAGTAGGAAACAACTTTAAAAGTGAAAAGATATCAAATAAAAATTATGATGAACATTTCGTGGGGGACGGGGGGAGTATTGAAGATGCCTTTTTTTTTTTTCCCCCTCCAGAAAGTTGGTGCTGTACCTAAATAATTACTACTAGCATATTCTTGAGCACAGTACCTTTCTTTACAAAATTCAAAGCATAAAGTGGGCTAGTGGAACACTTTTAAATACTCCTTCAGAAAACCAAATGCAAAAAACTTCTGGATTTGTGAATTTAATTTTAAGTGTAGTAGATTTCTAAATAATATTGTAAAAATAGGGTTTACACATAAATTATTAATGTATAGATCAATATTTTTATGATAAAATTGCAGAATCCCGAGTTTATAGGCAGTATTATAAAAACTGGAGTGTTCTGAGTTGGTCCATTACTGTTACTAGAGTAGGTCCAGTTCAGAAACACGAGAGGATGTGATGACAAAGAGTCATGTAAACCTAAATCTGATCATATGGTACCTAATGCCCCTACCATCATGTAAGTTTATAACACAGAATAAAATCTTTAATAGTGCTTTGGTTTAGAATAGATGTGCTAAATGTTATTTTTCACATTAGCCATGACTGTCTTTGCCTTTAAATTATGGTTTTTGCTTACTATTTACAACTCCCAATCTGCTTCAGTATAATCAGGAGGGGGTAAACAGAGGCCTTCAGTACGGAGAAGTTGAGTCCATAGTGGGAACATTTGCTTTTAAGTGGAAACTAGAATTTCTTAAGTTTTTTTTTATTTTTTTTTCTGATGCATATACTGGCATCTGAAAAAAAAAAATAAAATTAGTTGCATGTAGATACTAGTTAGCAAGAAAATGCACCCCTCATTCAGTTTTCTCAGATCTTGTCTCTAGTTTTCTATAATTTTAAGTATTGCAAGCTGTAGTGTTATCAGACCATTAAATTAGTATTGAGTGAGCTGACTGAGGTGTAAAGGTATACTAAGTAGTTAAATGGCTAGCTTGGGTCCTGGAGCCCGTTTGGCTCTGGGGTTACCATTTACCATTCACCATGCACAGGAGCAAGGAGAAAACCACACACTATAGATCTTGGCAGAACAGTGGATCTCTTAGTCTATTGTTTTAGCTGTGAATCCCCTCCATACTCACTAAACTAAATTACTTTATATTTGTAGAAATGCTCTCATTATGGTATGATCTCTAGCTCCTTATTTTAGGCAGGCATTAATATTGTGTTTTGTTTTGCTGTGGCTGTTTGGCATGCTCTTGTCCAGAAGTTGTCATGATAGACTGTTCCAGAAAGTGTAGTACACCCATCACCACCACTATGACAAATATACTTGCATGTAGCCCTGTGTTTTTGTCTGGGTTGGTCATATATATTTTAGATTGGAAAAAACTCTAAGCTATTATAGTTCATTGTTATTTATAATATGGTGATAAAAAATGTGTAAGGTGCTATGTGGTCTCATAGGCCAATGTACTTTCTGCCATGGAGAGTTTACTAACAAGATATTGTTGAGATCATCAAATTCATCGCTTAGAAAGGGTGCTTTTTGTTGCTATGATGCTTCCAACTGGATGTTTATAGATGGTGTGCATTTGGATTTTTTAGGTTGTTTTTGTTAACTGCCTCATAGGAAAGGCATGAGACGTAGATTTTGCTGTAAAGTCATCCCACTTTGAAAGGTTTGTCCACTTAAAATCACAAATGTGCAGCCACACGTGAGAGAAGAGAATATAGAAAGTGCCTTGAATTTCTCTTGTAAGGGGCTGGTTTGTTCCTTGGGTTGTGTGACTTTGCATATTTTACAGTGGGTCTTCTAATTGGGAGGTTTGTGTTGGTCAGTTTTAGTCTCTAATTTTAAGTAAAAATACAATAGAATCAAGCTGAAGTCCTATGTAAATACTTTGAGACCAGTAGCAAAAGTTAGGGATACTTGCAGTCCACCGATGTTTAGAATATGTGTTTTTGCTGGTCACAAACCAAGCCTCACATGTTTGTCTTGGTTCACAAGATGCTCCTGTTAAAAAAAAAAAAAAAAAAAAAAAAAAAAAAAAAAAGAGAGAGAGAGAGAGAAAATAAAATGTAGTCTCAGTAGGAGGTTCAGTTTTGTTTTTAATATTAACAGCTTCTCTGCTTAGTAAAAGAGAAACAATTTGCCTCTGTTTGCAAGGTAACGTAAAGGAAGTGCTGAAGAAAACACCCGATTCTCTCAGAGCCTCCTTCACAGCCACATTCATTACAAAAGTGTTTCTTGTGATGAGTGTTGGGCAAGTAGCTTTGAGCAGCTACTTTGAGCTTTGGGTTATGAAGTGCTTCTCAGCAGGGTAGGACAGGCCACATCTGTCTCTTCGTGTTCTGTTCTCCGTGCAGTATGTTGTCTGAGAAGATGTCTGTGCTGCACACTGGGAGGGAGAGCACCTTAGGGCTATGACAGAAGAAGGGCAGTGAGGTGGTAAAGGACTTAGGACATCTTGTATTCCCTGTTGCTCCCTGCTAGAAACTCCCTTCAGATGGGAAGAGCTTCTGCAGCTTTGCCTTGGCCATCGATGCCTCTGGTGCTGCAGTAGTTACTGCTGCAGTAAAAATCGCAGTCATTTAACGATGACTCGTCTCACCCAGCTCCGTGGCCTCTTGTGTGCTGTGGGGCAGATCATCAGGTCACAGAAAAGTGTGCTTTGAACAGGTTCTTATGTGAAAACTTTCTTTTTCAATTTTAATTTCTTTTTTGTTTGATTATAAAAATTTCCTCAGGCTATAAAAGCAATAAGTAAGTGTTTCATTATGCGCACTTGGTGCTGTGTCTTCTGTGGTGTATAATTTGTGACTGAGTCTGGTTTCAGTAAATTGTATGTATTTTGATACAAATAAAGTAATATAAACACCAGAGTTGACCTGTGTGAGTCAGATTTTTCTTGTGGACTGCTCATAACTAGCACGTGCAGCCTTGTTGTCAAAAGCTGTGGCATAGTACCAATTTGTCTCACAAATAAACATAGGGATATATACCTGCCACCATTCACTAACATAAACAAGACCCCGGGACTTTACCCAAACACTCTTGCATTTGTAGGTGATTGGTCAGGAAACATCAGAAATTTTCTGATTTATATGCATTCTTTGCTATATCTGTGCTAGTGGGGAGGCAGTTGTCTTCCCTATCCTATATTTCAAAACTATTCTAATTTCATGTACCCTTTTATGATGATAAATTGTACCATGATGAAGGTTAGCTTGTGCGTATCACCTTGAATTTAGACTCCCTCATAGCCCTAAAACATGAAAATAGGGAAGACAGACTGTGTTAGAAGACTCGTTAGTTGATTGCCATAGAAGAAATAGTCCTGACATTTTAAAGAACTCTTCTGGAGTTTCAGGTATATTTATTTTCCTTTTTTTTTTTTAAATCTATAGATCACCTTTATTAGCTGTTTTTCCTGACATTAAAGAAGAATCAGGAGGAGGTTGAAAAGATTACTAAGAAGCATTCAGAGGCTTGATATGTTTGGTTTTTTTTTTTAGTTCATTGAAAACATTGCCATAGTCTCCAGTTAGTACAGAATCAGGCACATAATAAACATTAATAAAATAGAAATACCTGAAGAAAATGTGCCTTAAGATAACAAAACAGGGGAATTTTTGTAAGGCATTATAGTCCAAACAGTTTTCATGATTTATAGTTGCGGAGGCTCTGATCCTATACCATGCAGTACCATCTCCTATCTTCTTCACTTTGTTTGTCTGTGGAATGTTTCAGTGCTTGTGATATTTCTTTGTTTTTTTCATTTCATAAGAAATTCTATGTACTCTGGCTTGGATCTAGGTCAAGAAAAGAGAAACTGCTATAACTTCTCTCCAGACTTGTAGAAAGCAACAGAAACTTGCAGTTCCTGAGGAAAGGAGTAGACTTAGCCAGTCTGCAGCTAACATTAATGCTGCATTTATTTTGTCCATGAGGCAGTAGCAGGCACTGTGGCAGAGCCTTTCTAAAACCTGAAGCAAGGACTTCAAAATTCTTCTTGCCTCTAACAAAATCACTATTATTTGTATCTTCTTTATCACCTCTGATTTGGTGAGCAGGTAATTTTGTAAAAGGCATTCTAGGCTTGTAAACCATGGAATTTGCCTGCCAATTCAAGATTTCAAGTATTTCTTCAATACCCCAGAATCAGATCTTTTGGTTAGAACTGTTTCATGTGCACACATTCACGTAGAGCTACGGGCAAGGAGTTTGGTGCTTGGGGCAGTTCCCTTCTCTGCTTTCTCCCTTACTCTCCATACTCCTCTTATTTTTGTACAGCATCAGATAATGCAGGGGCAAGGTTAGGCTCTTATCTCTGTTTATATATATCATAAATTCACCTTTCATTGTGCATTAGAGGAGCTGTTTGTTAACAGCACTGCAAAGGGAGTTGTTGCTGACGTTTCAAGCATGGATCTTTGGTTGACTCAATGTAATGTGGCTCTGCCTCTGTCTTTATCATAGTTTCAGTTGTTTTGAAGCACTGTGGGTTTTAGTCAGGATATTCAAAGCTGCTTTGCTGATACCCTTTGCTTAGTGGCTCGTTCACATCCTTGTACAGTTTCTGGGCCCTACTTATAAATATCTCTCAAAATAAACCCTTTAGGGGTAGTTTATAGTATGTCATTAGGAATTATTGACCTTCAGACTGAGTAGATTTTCATTCCGAAAACCACAAAGAAATGGTGTTAACTGTAGCTATTAATTCATGAGGCCAAGGAAGGATGCTACATGACTTTGTGAGAGATGCCTGAATCCATGCTGCCCTTCCAACTGAGTCATTAATTTTTTTGAGCATTTTGACTGTTACTGAGATAAGAACTCACTCAAAAAATAATCTTTATCTTACTGCTGATCTGAGTAGGTTTGTTGGTCGTTTTTTTTTTTTTTTCCCTGAGAGTATTTCAGTGGTGAATTTCTTTATAGTGAAATAAAAAGAAAATTACATGGAAATTTTCAGTGAATTTTATAGTATATGTATCACAGTTTAGCTGTTTAACATTTCCTTGGCTGTTTGACATAGGCCAAATTTATCCTTGCTAACCAAAATGTATTCTGCTACCCTGAATAACCTGGAACCATGATCATTTTGTTTCTGGTGTGTTGATGGTGAGTAAGGAATGGATTTTTGAGTACAGGGCTAGAAGTTTCCCTTAGTCTTGGCCTGAGGAAAGGCAATTTGTGCAGTGTGTCTGGCTTCTGAACCTGTGAGCTTATAGTTCTTATCTACTTGATAATTGGTATTGGGAAATTTAATTTTTTTTCAGCCACATTCAGACCTGCTAATTTAAGTGCCTAAGTTTAGAGACTGGTCTCACAGTTTCTAACCACTGTCTGGATGTCATCTGTATGTGAATGTGGTCCTGACGTCTGGGAGCCAAAGAAGGATCAGAGCAGGTGAGCGTGAAGTCAACTTGGTGTAAACAGGCAGTCTCTCTAAAATTATTTGGTTATTTCTGCTGTTTCTCCTCAGAAAAAATAATAAACATTGGGGGAAAAAAAAAAGAAAAGGTTCACTAAAGAGCTTGCAGACTGGCACTATGAGAGGATTTTTTTTATTTCTGTAGTCTGAGACTGCATGTAGTTAGAGCCTAAATCACAAGAAAAGATAATTGCCATTTTACAAGTCTGTTTATCAAGGGCTATTCATTAATATGTATCTCTCTCATATGGGTCTAGATTGTTTGGGTTTTGTTTTTTTTTGTTTTTTTTTTTTTTTTTTGGTGTGGTTTTTTTTTGGTTTTTTTTTTTTTTGTAGTGTCTCTGTGGAAAAATCTGTGTGTTAAATGGGGTAGTTTGGTGTTCCAATGTTTTCTTCCATGACACATTGTTTTTCTCAGACAGTATGCCAGGTGTGGGAGCTCAGGAAAGTGCTTTGGGATTAGGGGTTATGTAGTAAAAATGAGGGCCTAGCGCACAGGCACTGCCCTTTGTTATACAGCAATATAATTTATGCTTGATAAAAGAACTGAAGTAGAGCATCTGGACGATTCTCTAGTCACTTATTTAAAAATTTGTTACGCCTGATGTCCATCAAATGCTTCCACATGTGTTGAATGTGGCATGTAAAGAACTGCTTTTAGGAGACCCTTTACAGGGCACAACAAATTTCACTGAACTGACAACAACTGGACAACAAATCTATTGATTGCTTCAATGTCTGCTAAATAATGATCTGCATGCAGACGTCTCTTTTATGGAGTGTTCCTAATCCTAATTCTTGATCAGAATAATCTTTGTATAAAAGCCTGTAATTTTGCGATAAAAAGCAATACATAGAAAACTTGTCCGATTTCTATTGCCAGATTTTTTAGTAACACTTTTATGTTTTTGGCCAAAAAACTGAGGATTTGACGTTCACGGTGAAAACAGTAGGATTTTGGCTTTCCAGTGAAAAATGTCCTGAAGAAAGCAGACACTTTCCATGAAAAGTTTTCATTTCTATATGAAAGTTTCATTAGAGAACAAGCATAGGCAGAAATATTTTAGGCAGCACTAATACTCTAGCAGAGCTCTGCATAGATGGATCGATGTTGGCATTATTTTATGTGTAGACTGTGGTGTACATTTCTTCTATATATTTTTAGTTCCTGTCCATGTGCCTGATGGAAGAAAGCTTACTTTATGTCTCACAGGTGAAACCAAAGTTGATGTAATTTATGAGAAAAGCAGTGTAAGCATATGTGCCTGATGAAGATCAATATCTAGAAGAGCTGAAGTCCTATATAAAGCTGGATAGTCGTTGTGTCTGCACTGTGGGAAAATGGGTTTTGTGCTGCACCCATTCAGCCTCACCTTCAGTTATACAGCCTGGGAAATCCATTAGAGGCTGTTACAGTGCCTTCCTCCTCTCCTATCCTCACATACTATGGGGTTTTTTTCTAAAGGAAAAAAAAGAAGTGTGACAAAGATGGTACCTACCTGCCTTGCACCGTAGGCACAGCTGTTGGAGCACAAGAGAGTGGAGGGCTGTTTGGAGGCTTAATTTGTCTGTACAGAACAGTTTACCATGGACAAAACTGCATAAATGGAGAAATCATGGAAGGAAAACTAGTCTGTCCTCCCCACAGGATCCTCAAGGGATAGGGCATGTGGGAATGGAGTTGCAAATGTGACCCTTGTGTAGTTGTTTGTAGCTAATCTCCTGGAGCTTGAGCCTGGCTCCTCTGGGTCAGCCAGTGAGTGGTAGGTTAGGGCTAGCCTATGAGTACAGCATAAATATACCTCCAGGGAACCCTCAGTCTGGTGAGTGAAATGACCGTAATCCAATAATTCAGGTTAATTTACCTTCCATTGTTAAGTGTGTGTGTGTTATTAGCACTGGAAAGCGCTATTTATAATCCTTAAATTGAGTTGTCTTTCTTCTTCTATTGTAATTAATCATGTGAGTCTTGTTTGAAGAAAAGAGATATTTAAAATGATTACTGAGACTATGGTGCCCAGTGTTCTTGGTGGACAGCTGTCCACCCTGGTATTTGGACCATGCCTACTTAGTGGTTGTAGAGCAGTTGGGGATAGGGGGTGACCCTGTTTTAAAAAACGTTTCCCTATTATTTATCTGTTCCTTTTTTCCCTCATGGTACTCTAGGATGATGAACTTTCACAAATGTTCAAAAGGATCTAATTTGTTTTGCCCTCCCTTTTTCAGAACTTGCATATTGGCAGAGGTGATCTGGTGAAAGACGTCCCTGTCCATGGCAGTGGGGTTGGAATGAGGTGATCTTTAAAGTCCCTTCCAACCCGCATTGTTTTGTGGTTCTGTGACTCTAGGTAGAAAATACAACTTCACTCCTTGTTTTTTTTCCACTTGATTGGGCATTTTAATATAATGCATTGGTGTACATCTGCATTTATCACTTGTGAACCTAGGCTTGGGGAGAGATCCTCTATTTCTTTCCCTTTCCTCCTTTTTTTTTCAAATTTTTTTTGTTACTGATATCCTTGCACATCAGCAACAGGGTGTTATATAACCCTGATTCCTTTCTATTTCTCTGTGACAGCAAGTTTGAAAACTCTGAGGTGCATGGGTCAATGCCGCATGAAAAACAGACCAATGAAATGTGTCTGATTTAACCATGTGCAGGGACTGGTAAGAATGAGAACTTTACATATGTACAAGCAGACATCAACCTCTATTGCAATTGTGGGAATGTTCAGTACGCCTGATTGTTACTAGGGTAGAAACAGATACGGTAACCACAACAAAAAGGAATTGCTTTCTGGCTTTAATTTTGAGGAGTTTACTCCATGTCTTGACCTGGTGATTTGAACATGCACTTTGTTAAGTCGAGCTGTGTGCAGTACATATTGCTGGCACCTTTAGGCATTTTGTATGCATGTGGTGCAGTGTTACATGCCCTGGCCTATTTTTCAGAGCCAATTTCTATATACTCAGCTGGCAATGACCAAAAAAATGTGCTTTGGCAGAATGGATTTTGGCATAGGCGTTCTGAAGCCCCAGAATTTCAACTCTTGGAGTTGTAACAAGAAATGTTTAATTAAACTGGCAGCTTAGACCAATAAATGTTTAAACTAATTTTAAAAGGAAAACTTAATTGCTGTGTAGAAGAGGTGTAGATCTTACGTGTCTGTTCCTTACTGAAGGAGCGCATTGTTTTAGCAGCAGTCTTGGCTTGGAAGCAGCGATGTGGAGTTTGAGATCAAAGGGGCAGAAAAGCTGAGTTGTGGATAGGTCAGAGATACTGTGCTTTACTACTGCAAAACTTACAGTGTTACTTCAGAATAATTTTTAAATAAGAGGGTTTTTGTGTGTGGGAAATAGAAGGGTGCAGAGAAAGTTAGAGGCCAGTTAGTTTTAAAGCAAAATTTGGGGTTATCAGATGTCTTCCACAGTACTTGAATATTACCTTAATAAGGAGGTGAATTTAGAATAAAAAAAGTTACCCCAACTTCCTTAACATTTTTAAAAGTCTGTGGGCAATTCTCCTTGAAGCATGACTATCAGCCCTTTTTCCCCTAATTAAATGTATTGGCCAGATTTCAAGTTTGACAATTACAACTTGTGACGAATTGCAGAGGAAATAATGAGAACTTAAGAACAAGAGGTCTGAGCAATCTGATTATACATAGCATTTGTTTTGAAGTGTTACCTACTGGCAACTTCTCAATTAGTGGAATATTTGCATGCCCTTAAACTTAAAATTTATAGGGCACCCTAAATACACTTGTATTTACATTATTGGCTATAGAGTTTCCTCAGCGAGGTTTAGTTGATCTGGCATTCTCTTACTCTGGCATAAACCACTGTGTAATGTTGCTTTGATTTGCAAGATAATGTTGTATTCCATTCTGGAGTCAATTGCATTTCCGCTGGGGGAAACAGATCAGGAAACAGTAAGATCTTCATAAAAGTTTGAGATACTTGAGCAAGATGGTACACACAGCACTGAGATTTGTATTAATAAG
Source organism: Pyrocephalus nanus (assembly GCA_038380795.1). NCBI lineage: Eukaryota > Metazoa > Chordata > Aves > Passeriformes > Tyrannidae > Pyrocephalus > Pyrocephalus nanus. The sequence goes on along the minus strand of CM076261.1, from coordinate 8,967,119 downwards.
ATGATTTCACTTACATTAACAAAAACTTTCTCATTACTGCCCTTAATAATACATTAGTTTAGTTTGTGAGCTTAATTGTACAAAAAAACTCACCAGAGATGAGTCCAACCCCTTAGACTCTCAACTATGAAGTCACTGGCTTGAATCCCCAATTCAAACCCCAAACTATAGCTTGGCTCCAAAGCAACTCCAAAACAAAGACCTTGTTTTGTGATTTAGAACTGTAAATCCCCATGTGAGCACTCTGATTTCATATCTGAGAGGTTTATTTTGGATTGCTTTGAACGGATTGAGAACTTTCCTGCTAAGCTGCAACGAGACATTTCCAAATTGGTTCACTGTGTTCATACAGAAGTTTTAGGTGCTGTAACTCATGATTTTAGTTTGGTTTTTTTGGTTGGGTTGTTGTTGGTTTGGTTTGGTTTGTTTTTTTTCCCCACAGCTCTTCTGGGTAGATTGAGCTCTGATGAGTATTTGCTCATCTTTGAGGAAGATAGTGAACCCTTTGCAAAGCAAGTAAAGCTTCAGAGTGACAGAAAAGTCCCTTGCTATTCAAAGGGATAGGCACTGAAATACCTAGGAATCTGTTTAAAAGGGTAGAAGAGACTGTAAAATGTAAAAATGTGTTATTTTTGTGCACAGTCTTTATTCTAACCTATGTTTAAAGGTGGGTGAAAGCAGCAAAAGCTTTTAGTTTTGGCAGAGTTAAGAGTTTTCTTAAAAATTATTGGCCAGTGTGGACAGCTTTGCATTTCTTTGTGTTTTCCCCTGGCCACCCCCTGCTTCCACCTCTCCAATGGGAAGACTATACCAAAATGAGGATTTCAGTTCATCTAATTTGTCTGTAAAATGTGCAAATCAGCTGCTAATTTTGAATGTTATATTGACTCAATGATAAGAAGTAATTATGCTAAAGGGCTAGAACAGGGTAAGCCAAATAAAAATGTTATTACTGGAAGTAGTTTTGGGAAGAACTGTTGCATCAGCAAAGGAATTGTAACCTGATAATGGCAGTCTATGTTTTAAACCATTAACTGTAGAACAGTTGCAAGGTCAAGGCAAAGTATTGAAATCCACATTTAAAATATATCCAATATCCTACAAGACTGATTGGAAATAGGACGAGCCAAAGACTGACTGATTTATTATTGGCTTTGGCTTTTGTGTTGTGTTTTTTTTTTTTCCCTTTTCTTTTTTTTTTTTTTTGCTTTTTTTTCCCTTTTTTTCTTTTTTTTTTCCTTTTTTTTTTTTTATTTTCTTGTATTTTATTTTATTTATTTTTTATTATTTTTATTTTTAATTTTTTTTTTAATTTACCAGTTCCTGATATTAATGCAATAATAATCTTCTAAAAACAAGTATTTCCTGGTGGAAACCTCCCATTACATTAATGAAATGAGCCAGACAGTAAATAGCTGGAAGCATCAGAGAGACTTTAAAATGCTGTTTTATCATTTCTTACCCTGTATCCCTTTTCCTTATTATTATCTTTATACGTTTGGTTGGGTTTTTGGTTGGGTTTTTTTGTGTGGGAGTAGGTTTGTTTTGTTGTTTTGTTTTTTTTTTGAGGGCAGTGCTGTTGTGTTCTGCTTGACTGTGGAAATAAAGTTTAATTAGATTGTTAGGAAATCTAGAATTACTGTTATCGAACAACAGACAGGTAATTCTCATTCCTGTGTTGCAGTGATATAAGCCATGGTCACTTGCAACTATCTAAAATACTTGGGTTTTTTTTAGAAATTTCTTGCTACTGTTAATATCGTAGTGAATTTCTCTCCATCAATTTCCTCACTTCTGTGTTTCCTAAATATCTCTTCAGTTATGTGACATCTGACCTCAGCAGCAAGTAAGCACTTCGGACAGATCATAGGTAGGAGGTTGACAATAATATCTCCTTATACATTCACACAAAAGCTAAGAGTCAAGGTTGTTCCATTTCCTTTTATTGAGGACATTAGAAAGTCTCATGGAATCTTTTATTGTACTGCCTGGAAAATGCTTGGCTTGACTGTTCATAAGTAAGTCTTATGAATAATATCATCTCTCTGCACTGAGCTACATATCCAAGAGAGTGTATTCCTAAAGAAATATATTCGTAAAGAAAAATCTTCATTTTGTAAGGATGGGGTCAGTTTTTGGCTAGATGTCTTCCTGTAGCAGATCAGCCAAACTGTAGTTGGCCTCCACTGATACTCGGAAACAGCAATGATCTGGACCTGAAATCAAGTGGTGTGTAGTGTGTTTTGAAATTATTTGCCTTCTCTGGGGACTTTGAAAGCAGTCATTAACATTACCAAATCTGCCTTTTCTTTACAATTGCATGCCCCTAATGATTACTATAAATTGTGGGCCAAAAACATCAGCATCAGTGGACACCAGGAAAGAAACTTCTTATTACATACACCCATATTCTTGGCTATTGCAGGAAAATAAGGATTGGAAAGAATTGTTACTAGAGCGGTGTCTGGTTTTTTTTTTTTAACTACTACTACTAGTGGTGCTTATCATGATCATAAGCATTTGCAAGCCATATGGGGTAATTTATGGTTTTATGTTCTTAAATCAACAAGGTTCAAAAAAAGCTTTATGCAAAAAAGCTGGATTGAGGTGTTTTTGCCGCCTTTGCTTCTCCTGACAGACTAAGAGTTTCTATATAGGTGAAATACTGTGTAGGCGGTACAAATATGCTTTATCCGCTATTAAGATGATCTATTGTGTCCCAAACTTGAAGTTTTCTTCTGTGAGCCTTTAGTTTCATTTCAGCACAAAAATATGACTGTTTAGAGAAATCTGCTTTTAACCTCAGCTTCTTTATTTGGTGGTTTAACCTTTCCCAAATCTGCAAAACAGGAATGACCCATGTGGGGTTGGAGACAATGTCCTGATTATGAAAGAAGAACTTGGGCGAGGTTCGGCAGCCAAGTCTAGGATGTGCACTCTTCAGTGGCCTTTGGGGAATTTTTTTTTTTTTTTCCTGGGCATATGGGAAGGAATAAGGTACTGGAATGTGACTTAAAAAAGCAGGAATTTTAATACAATATTGAAAAAAACATTTTACATATGATTGTGTAAAAAATTTTCTTGATATTACTGCTGTGAGGATATTCGGATGGCTAGATGAGTACTTCCTGAGGCTGTTGTATATCTAGACAAAGACACTGATAACAGAATTAAATAAGATAATTCTGGAAACTAGATACCATTATGAAAGATGCAGGGAAATCTAGAGATAAGCCAGATTCAGGATTTACCATGGAAAATAAACGTTTTTGATTCAATACCCACAATTCACATTTTTACTAAAACCCTCCTGTGCACACCAGACTGCTTGAAAAGCACTTCAGTGATTATTTAGAAGCTTAACATCAGACTACTTTACTAAAATGATCTAAAAGTCTCTCAGAGTCTTACAAAATAATAAAGTTTGAAATTTTGCTGACTTCCTCCTCTACCCAGAAAAACACACTGCTTTTTATTAAGATATATCTTCAAAGAAGAAAATTAGATTTGGAAGCTCCAAAATGGATTTTGGCTGTGTCTTTGTCTGCTTGTTTCTAGATATTTAGCTCTCACTTAAATGATATAACTAGATGTATGAGGCACAATGATAACTGAGATTCAGTTTTAAGACTGATTATGGTGCTAGATAAAATCTTGTATGGATGCTCTGCTGGAAATAATATATTACATAAGAATTAGGAAAATATATGGGGATATTCCCTGTATTGTTTATTTATGATAGGTATATGCATATGAATTTTTCATGTTGAATTCTTGTGACTTTTATCATGATTTGGAATGGGTGCCACCACTTTTTGGTTTTCTAAAATAGATGGCAGCATTTGAAAAGCTTTTTTCCACATGCACACACATCCTATCCATTAATGTTTTAAGCAGATACTTTATTTGTTCCGAAGATCAATAAGAGCCTGCTCAAGGAAACCAAATTGGATATTAACAGCGGTGACTTTTGAAAAAATGTACATGATGGTACATATTCTGCACGTACTCAGAGAATGCTTCCTTCCTACATTATATTGTCACCATTACAGGTATTCACTGACTGCAGACATTGCATATGAAGGTGCATCTGTCACTTAGTGGGAGGCAGAAGAGGGTGCACTCACTTGTTTTACGATGGGGAAAATTATCCCCGAAGATTCCGTCTGCTCTTGAGGGATGTGTCTGCTGATAGTGCCCTTGTAGTACCATGTCCAGGCCTTCCAAACCTGGGGTAAACTTACATCTGGGAAATGGTACCCTGAGAGACTGATCTTCATGTGGCACTGAATATCATGAGGTTCACGTGTTGGGGCGCAAGGTATATTTTGAGGTTCTCTTTCATACTCCTTTTCTGAATGTTTCATCTCTCTGTAACCAGCTGTGCTGGGTTAGCCTCATCGTTAGCCCTTTGTAACTGTGAAAAAAGCAAAGTTCATGTTTCCTCCCGTATTTAAAGAGGTGAAATCTGTGTAGCCTTAATTTAAAATTGCAGTGGTAAAATTTCATCTGAGTACAGATGAGTGGAGTTCTTACTGTAGGCTTTTACTCTACTTTGGGCTGGAAAATTTGAAGCAGAATTAAAAAAAAAAAGCAAAATACAGAAAGCTCTTGAGAAAATGCAAAATAATGCCAGCTCAATCCTTTGCTTTATGTGTCACACTCTTTTTTTAAGTTCTTTTTCTGAAGGCACAACAAAATTATTTATGTGCACACATACAATACGTACCAATGGCATTCACATGCAAAAAAAAAAAGGAATTTAGAGGAAAGGTTTTACATTAAATGTTATTTAAAATAAGCATAAATTTTTGGTACAGTGCTGTACAATAAAATTACATTGTATGGAAGACTTCAGTTACAGTTGAATTTTTAGAATAGCTTGGTCTTACCTTAAAATACATATTGGGTTCCTTAAAATATCATTAAGCTCATTTTAAAACATCAATCCATTTCAAGTATGGTGATTTTCAGATGACTCACATTTAAAACAGCTTTGCTTATACATGGGAGATAGTCTCTCTTTAGTTAAAGTGTTGCCAGGATTCATTATAAACTCATCTTTAGGCCAAATATAATTGAGTCATGTTTGCTCAAGTTTACAGGAAGTGTGTGAACCTGGAATGTTTTTTTGGATGATACCTATCTTCTCAAAGTCAATACACTTAAAAAACCTAAACAAATAAAAAAACTCCAGCAACAATCTGTCCCCAAAAGTAAGTACTTAAATAACCATAATATTCTTTCTTTAAAATTTTACCTTAAAGATAACACTGTCTGTTGTTTCATGCTGGAGAGTACACAGACTCAGTATTATGCTCCTGATGTCTTTAGTTCAAGCTACATGACATTTGAGATCAGTAATTTACTAACTGCCACAGAACCATGCCAGTATATTTCTTGAATGCTGCTTGGCATTATGAGTGCCACACTACTGGGAGAACTTCAGTCAGCAAGCTGCTTGTCAGCTTCTGGAGAACACAGCCAAGCAGTATGGAAGAGTATTAAACCAAATCTACTTCTTTCCCACTCCTTGAAACAGTATTTTGTGATGACACGTGGTTTTAGCTTAGTTGGTAATCTTCCCTTGCACTTTCCATAAAACCATAGCAAATGGATTAGGTTTTGCTGTGATAACCTAGTGCTGCACTGTAATTCAAGAAGGGCCTAAAAAGGTGTGATGGCAACATGGCTATGTGTGTTGTCAATAAAAGCATTAATTTTTATTTTTAAAAATTTCAGTGGAGGGAAAGTCTACCAAGAGCATATGTGTGCAGGTGAAGTTGAATCTATCTTTGCTGTAACAGAGGTTTTAATAAATTATAACTGTATTGCCAGCAACCTTTTTGTATGTATCTGTCTTTTTCTTTTTTAGATTAAAAACTCTTTTAGGCCAGGCTTGTCTTGATGAGAGCAGGGACCTTGCTACTGAGGTCTATATCTTTCCTTTTAATCTATATACCTTACCTTAGATACTATTACCAATTAAAAACAACAACAACATAAACGTGTTGGACAAGGCAGTGAGAAACACGGTCACAAAACAATAATTCTTTTTCAGAAATGGAGAGGGAATGAGGATACTTAACTCTACAGAGACTCGGACTCTCAGGGTGTGAGTCACACTGCTAGCATGTTCTAGCCAACTCAAACAACTCATGTCCAACAGATGACAAAAATGAAAATGAGTCTCTCATCCAGAGACCAAACCCATGATTACTATTCATAAATTAACCAGACCTGACCAGTTAATCTCCTTTTAAGTGCTTAAAGACACTTGTGTGTTTTAGTAGTACAGGAAATAACAGAAGTGTCTGAAGAAAAATTTTAGTAATTTTAAGCAGATGAAAGTCCTCACAGAAAATCCTGTGAGGCAGTTGGTGCTTTAAGAAATAGGTAAAAGTGGTTATGGAGGGTAGACACCAAACTGACTGCAGTCAGTTCGAGTCTGAATCTGACAGATGATACAGCATCCTATAACCTGGACAGTTACTTCAATTCTTTTGCAAACAATAATAATTCCATGAGAGTTTTCTTGAAAACTTTGAAGAGGTTCAGGCTCATCTTCTCTCTCCTACCCCATACCATTTTTTTGCACTCTAGGGAAAAGAGGAAAAGTAGAATAAAATCAAGCCAGATTTCAAGTGATCAGCTAACTGTCTTTTCTGAAGACAATTCAGTGCCATGTTTCTGTTTATGAGACCAATAACTCCTAGGTTTGAATGCTGACAGTACAGTGACATCCTAGGATATAAACTTAAAGCCAAAGCCCACCTGGGTTTCACAGTGTTATATTTTGCCACAGTGTTTGGGGGCTTTTTATGTTCTGAGGATAAAATTGCTCCTAAGAGTAGAAGAGTATTGTTCTGCTGGTTTAACACCAGCCTGACATTAAGAACTACACTGCTGCTTACTTATTGTCACAAACCACTCACCTCCAGTGGGGAGGAGAATTAGGGGAAAAAAGGTAAAACTTATGAATTGAGATAAGAACAGTTTAATATCTGAAACAAAGTAAACTAAAATAATCATTATCATCATTGTGATGATAATAATAATAGTTATTGTTGTAATTAAAAGAGGATAGAAGAAAGGAATAAAACCCAAGAGAAACAAGTGATACGCAATACAAGTGCTCAGTACTCACTGATTGATTCCCCACCTTTCCCTAAGCAGCAATCTGGGGCTTCTGCCAACTCCCTGCAGTTTACAAACTAAGCATGATGTTCAATGGTATGGAATATCCTCTGGGCCAGTTTGATCAGCTGGCTGTGCTCTCCCTTCCAAACTTCTTGTGCACCTGCTCACTGGCATACTAAATCCAAAACACAGCTCTGTACCAACTACTTAGAAGAAAATCAGCTCTGTGCCAGCCAAACACAGGCCAAACAGCACCATGCAGTTTCAGCTGTGCTTTTATTCACAGTATAGGGCCTTGAAACCTCAGCTGAAACTGATGCTACTTCCTTAGGCAGGAAGCCTACGCACACAAAGCTGTATTCAAAGATCCAAGCTGCTTCCTTACAAATAGGAAGGACAGAGAGTGGGGTAGGAAGCAGAAGGTTACACAACGCATTTGAAGTCAGTGACCTGCTCAGATGTGTGTGCTGTACCTAGGTGACTCTCAGCAATACGAAGTTAAAGTTTGTCTCCAGTTAGGGAAATGATTAAAACTCTTTTGCTTCATAAGGGAATCAATGAGTAAGGAAGAAGCTGGTAGCTATTTGGCTGTGATAAACATTACAAGAAATACGAAAGGGAAGCTTGTAAACACACACAGACAGCCAAGAACAAAGGTGATGAAAAAGCGGGTTGGTAAATATCTGGGAACAAAACTACTTTAAAAATGTGCATCCAATTTGTTTTTGTCCTTGCATTCAGATACTTGCAAAGGACAGATTGCCGTGCTCTTGGAAACGAGGTTAATCAGGAGCAATTGCCTGCTCTCACCAGCAGCACACACCTGAGTTATCCTTTCTTCTCTCCTGCTGCCCTGATGAGGGTCTTGATTGTTCCAGTGCACTCCCCTGTTCTAGTGTGCTCTTCTGTCTGTTATGGTCATGACATGGAGGAGAGATTCAGAGTCCTGCTTCCTGCACAGCTTTTCCCTGCTGCTTGTGTTTGCAGGACTTTGTACAATTTTTTTTTAGTAGCATAAGTAGTTACTGCCTGACAGGAAAATAAGATAATGATAAATTTTCTAGATTAGTAGCATTGGTGGTAGAAGCTAGGTCATTTGTGCTCCTGGAGATGTTAGTTATTTTGCAAAGGGACCTGTGCAGTTCAAAACCTGACCCTGGTTTCCAAGCTATTCATAGTGGGGGCAGGTGTGTTGGTATTCTTCTAAGCAGTGACAATATGAACCTTCTTTAGGGCTCAATGCAAGGCTGTTAGGAGTCTGAAAGGAAGGAGATTGTTGAAGTTACCAATCTGGTGTTTGGTTTTTCGTAGTTTCTCCCTTATCTGAATGTCCTGGACCTTCATTTAAAGACAGGCTGACTGAAATGCTTTCCTGCAAACAAAACCAAACAAACTCTTGAAAAACTTTCACAAAAAGGGGTGTTGGTGAAAGTTTTCCCCTTCTAAAAATACAATTGAAGTCTGAGAAAAGGAGCATACAGAATGGTAATGAAACAGACATAAAATAGGGCATTCCATCTCGATTACAGAATTCATCCATCTTTCCTGAGTCCGTTTGGTAGCTAAAGATAAATTAGTTTTGTCAGTGGAAAAGCAACAATATTTTTAAGCCCACGTTGGATATTTGCAGAAGGCTTCCTACTGCCAAATGTTGCCTTTATATTACCAACAGAAAGTTGTACAGTTGAACATTTCATTTATACTCTTGAATCGGAGGTGAGAAATGCAGTCTGTCTGGCATGAAGAATTTCAGCAGAAAATTAGGTATATTTGCCTAATACTTGTTTATGTAAAACATAAGAGTCCTCTTTGAGGAGCGTAATAGAGTTTATTTCAGCGGAGCAATGTTGATTCACACCAGCTCAAGCATTCACCCTTCACGTTTAGCTTTATAGTTCTGTTTTTTAAGAGCTGTGCCTGTTAATCTTAATATATTCAGGTCTTTCATTGTAGTTTGGCTGGCTGATTTCCTAATCTAGTGCCGTGTGTTTCACTTCCAGTATTCAAATTTTACAGAGCATGGAGGTTTTCTCTTTCAGAAAGCAATAGAAAATAACGTAATGTTATGTCTCAGTCTTTTTGTATTGTTAAGTAAGCAACACCGAATGATGACTCAGAGTTTCCCTTAATTGTCTGTCATCTCTTCAAAATAATTTTGGATGGCAGACAACACCTGTTCTGGTTTTTAGACCTTTTAAGTATATTTCAAATTCCAGAATGTTTTCCTTCTCCGTTCAATAAGCCTGTAATTTCCAGGTAAAAGCAGAGTCCTTTTAATTTACCATTCCATTTCTTCTGCATGACACAGATCTGTTTTTACCTTTCTTTTTTTTTTTTCTTTAAATACTGCGTTTCTATTCAGAACTTGTTTCTAGTACTTAATTCACATATCATAAAATGACTTAGAGTCCTTAACTACTGTTTGGTTTTTCCTTTTTTCCTCCTACATTAATTCTGCTGGAATTTGGTGGATGGAGGAGGTAAGCACACATAAATGTGCATGGAAGTCTTTCCTGCTTGTCTTTGCAATCCTTGAACCCGAAATACACTTCTGGAGTGAATGGCTGCATCCCTCGAATCTTTTCAAAGCCTTCTTTTATACAACCCTCTTTAAACTTTAAACATCACTAATTTTTAATAGCACCATGTCAGATTACTTAATATACTTCTTAACATTCCTGCTGGTACATTTGCAGTAGACACAGAGTCTTTCCTAAGACTCTTCTGTGCCTTTATAGACTTTGAGACTTGGGATCCCATCTGAGTGCAGAAAGCCCTGCAGTTATGGTAACACATCAGCTACTAAGCTGTTTGAGATCAGACAGTGTAGTAAGGATGTACTGAAGAATTATGTTTTTTTAAACTTTCAATAATGCAGAATCTAAATGCTTCAGAGACTAATCATTTGGGACCTTTTCTGATTACTGTAGTCTTGTGTGTATTTATTGTAGATGCTGGTGAAGACCTAGACATATATTTTCCTAAACGCATTAGAAAGAGGAGTGGTGATGCCTCAATAAATGTCTCTGAAAGCTGCTGATCATTTTCAGAAGTGAGAATTTGGCTTTGTGGATTGTTAGTCATTATTAAATTTGAGGTTCTTTTGAATCATAGAATGACTGGAGTTGAAAGGGACTGTAAAGATCATCTAGTTCCAGCCCCCTGGGATGAATGATTATGCTGATCATGTAGCTGCCTGTTCCCTTATTGGCCTTAGCAAGACTTTAGGAAATACTTAGTGGACTGGGAGTGATTGAGAGACAGGTTGTAGATGAAGATTACTGAATATTTTTCAAAATATGGAATAACTTCCTTCTTACTCCTTTTCCTTTGTCCAGATGTCAACTCTAGAAATTTCTAAGCTACCTCAGGACTCATGGATTCAAAGAAGAGTTTGTGCATCAGAGCTCTACCCATAAATAAATGTAGCTGGGAAATGAACTATGGGAAAGATCACTCTTGGGTCAATAACTTTCTGAAGGAGTTTGGGGTGAGAAGGTAGAATTCCAAGAGCAATTAGGTGCTTAGTACTGCCTAAGCACCATTTTAGATGTCCAAATAAAAACACTGGCTCCTCAAAATCTACGATCAGCTTCCAGCTAATCTGAAGTTTCTCAAATTCATAATATGTGAGCTATCCCCAGTTTGACTTGGCAAGGCTGAGTTGTCAGGCATCAGTGCCATAACCAAAGAAAGATGCAGATTCATGTCCCTTATTCTGTGCTCCCCAAGGACAAAAGCCGATAGGTTCAAAGAGTGAAAGCTGGTAGGTTAGTGATTACAGCATGGGAAAGGGAGGAGAGCTCTGATGGAGGGCTGTGTGGTTCCTCTGACCATTGTGCAGTGCCTATTGGAGGTGAACAGACCCCTAGGTCTGGGCAGGCTCTGCCAGCAGCCTCTGATGGTGGTACACTGGACAATGGAATCCGAATCCACTTAAGCAAGGCAAGAAGGTGAGGCTGAGTTGCCATTCAACATGAACAGGGAGTTGGGTGCTCTGATGTCCCAGAGAAGGTGCCTGAGCACTGTCAGTAGGTGGGAAGCCTTGCCCAAGAGCTCTTTCAGGGGTTGGTTAGTCATTCTCTTGTTGGGAATCCTATCAGCTTGTTTGTCCCCAAAATAACGTGCTCTCTTTTTTCATATGATCTGACATCATTGTCTTGATATCAGCAGCAGTGGTAAAAAGCTAAAAATTGCTTGTCAGCACTATGGTATGAAACTGTGATCACTGAAATGCTCAAAAATAATTATTATGGATAATTGAAGTGGCAGTAAGAGATTGGTACTGTCAGTGCAATTCTCCTAGCCACCTACGCTTTCTTAAAGATCGCATGGAGTACTGCTGGTTGAGGTGTATCACTGCTGTAACATCTTGCAACAAATCTGTAATTATTGTCAATATTCCTTGGAAAAGTATCTGTAAAGATCTTTGCATGTCTGAAAAGGTCCAGAATACTGCAAATGGGAGCTTTTTACCATATTCCTTAATCTGTTATGCTCTATATGTTACTGATTAGTCATTAAATCAGTCTAGGAAACAAACATCAGTCAAACTGATACCTGTCTTGTGCTAGATTTCTTTTTATTTAACTAAACAAAAGAAAATAGTAGTGTGAAGGTTAAACCAGAGTTGTAGTAATTGTGTAAACCTCAAAAACATGAGTTCAAGATTAAACTTTAAAGGAGGCTCCTTTAGCTTCAAGACAGAGAAAAGTTAGGCCAAATGTTAATCATACCTAATGGAGATTGACTCAGCTGTAATTAAAATAACTAATGTACTTTGATCCAAGCCAAAGTTTGCTGTAATGACTTAAATATGTGGGATCATGTCTTGCTGATATGTTCACAATAATTTAATTACAAGATGGCTAGGATATGCTACCATGAGTTGGCTACATAGAAATATGTACACATTTGAGCAGACAAGGCTGTAAATAAAAATGCTAATTCCTTCTGGGAGTTTTTTAAAATGCTTTAAAAAAATAAATAAAATTTGCTCCTTTTCTGAAGATTCATTTTGCTTGTCTGGAAAGAGTACAGTCCTCTGTAACTAAGGAACAGTTGACATACACAAGGAAACGTGGTATAATAATAAAGGAGAATACTGCTTCTCCCTCTGTCTGAGGAGAGCAGAAACCGAGAGAGCTGTTCAACTACTGTCATGGCAGGCTGTCTCGCTCCCCATATTTGTGTTGGGCGTCAGCAGAGGGTCAGGGAGTGAAATATCCGTATTGCACTGCTGGAAACTCAGCTTATGTTGACAGTGGAGCACAGCCTAGCTTCCAGGGGAGGGCATGCGTGCCCCTCGAGGGATGCCGAGGCAGCCCAGGCTGATCTGGTCCATCCTCTCCAGTGCTGGACAGCTGGCAGGGATCGTGTGTCTCCCTGCCGGAGTGCCTGGTGCAGTGTTACTGCAATGGGGCCAAGGTGGAGTATTTTTTAGGTTTTAATACCCTAGCTTTTAGGTGTGGGACAACATGAACCTGAAGTCATGCTAATGTAACTGCACTCACGAGTGTGCTGAGACATACGTTACAGAGAGAGAACTATCCATTATATAGAGAGATCAAATGTTGCCGTGGTGGTGTATAAACACAAACATGGTTATTTTAGCACGTGTTTGCAAGGTTGCATCACTTACATGTGGCAAAGAGCCCTGAATGCGCTCCAGGGTTTATCCCCAGCAAATGGCCCTGAAACCTTTGTAGCAGCACTTGCTGTCATCTATTACACAAACCCTACATTTGCATGAAATCAGCCAATTTAGTGCTTCTTTAAAGTCTCACTAACACTTCAGAGGTTGCTCGTTAATGCTGTGTGTTGTTGCTGGTTTTTTCCCCAACATCCTTTCTCTTTCTGTGATTTTGTAACTTTCTGTGAAAAATTCCTAGTGAACTGTTATTTATTCAGGAGAGTATGTGCTGCAACAAAATCAGGCTCCTTTTTTTTTTTTTTTTTTGTGAGAAAATGTTGCTATTTGCCAATATGGAAATTCTTTGCCATGTGGAAAAAATATAAAGAAAATACCTAAGCTTTGGTAAGTTCAAACTAAATAGTTGTATTTTTGATTTTTTGAGCCGAACAGTGGCATTTCTTCCTCCCTGCCAAATGTTGTAAAAGTTCCTTTAGCAACTTGAATTTCAGCCTGAATTATTAAACATTGGCAATCAAAATTAGAATCAGACTTCCAATTTTGCGAGCTTTGTGAACATCGCTTCATATTAAATATTTTTAGTATGTTGTAGACTAAGAAAAGGTCTGAATTTGTCTGACTGGAAAATAGCTTAGGCTACTGACCCTGAACTGAATACAGATATGTTTTATACCAGGAGGATATATCTGTAAGATTGGAGTTTCTTGTTTGTTTACACTATACTCTAGTGTTTTAGTTAGGATGCTGGAGTATAACATCAAATACACAGTTTTCCTTCATTAGTAGTTAAACACTTTTTGAATTCTAATAATCCCACAGAATTCACAGAAGTATGATTTTTTCCTGATGCTTTACTCTTATACACTAAATAACACACGATGTTGGAATCTGAATTGCTTCTTTGTAAAATATATAGTTCTACTTTAGTCTCAACAGACAAGTTAGCAAAGTACTGTGTAGAATATTATGCAAAATCTTTCCCAGTGTACAAAATATGCCATGCTGGAACTGTTGAAGAACAATTGTTTGATTATAAGGCTGAATTTAGTGACAAAATGGATTTTATTTGCTGTTGTCTCTCAGCGTGCAAGGAAGACTATTAGCTGTACTGTGAGCTAAGAAAAGATTGTCCACTTTAAATCTATTTATGTGACCAGTATATGTGGTGTTCTTTTGTATGGACACATCAACTATGTATATACATACATACTGCTAAATTGAATATGTCCATTCTTGTCTCCGTAAAATTTTCAAAAGAAAGCTTTGTTTCTTATTTCATAGCAATATTTTTGAGGTTGTCCAAAAGTAAAGCCAATATATATACAAATGAATGTGTTGTATATTTTAATTTTTTTCATATTGGAAAGGTCATTCTCTCCTTATCATAAAAAATGTATTAATATCATTCAGCAAAAAATTTTTTCATTCAGTATATTTATAACAATGGTAGTGATGATGAGATTATGCTAACTGCAGATTAGGCACTACAATGCTTCAGTGATCTGAGTGACTTGGAGGACATTCAGAAGGCACATAGCCAAATAAGAGTTTTCTTCTTGTCTTCCACATTTTAATCTCCATGTATGACAGATAAAAAATAATTCTTTGATTGTTTTTTCTTGGAATTGCAGAGATAGGAGAGATATGTATTCTGTGCACCTAAGCTTAGGCTACCGGAGACTTTTGAAGACTGAAACCTCTAGTGCCCTTCAACATTCAACAAAGGGAACAAAATGCGGGATTACCGGGACCTTTTGGGCATTTGGCAGCTTTGAACTGATATTTTACAGTGTCATAGTATCTCTGACTCTTGTGTATGTAACCTTCTGGGTGATTAAAACCACTTAATTTTTCTTAAAAGGTATACTTAGCTTCTCTTCCTGCATAATCTTGGGGTATGGAAGAGATACATTTTCTGGTCTTATCTCCAAAGCAAGACTTGTAACTCACACTCCATGACAAAGAACTGAAACTAGTTTTACTAGCTGTAAAGAGCACAGGAATAGCTTCATCCTTCATACCCTCTGAAACCTCCACACTTTATGCCTTTCAATATTCCCTTTGTTTGTTTGGGAGTTTTGTTTGTTTGTTAGGTTTGCTGTTGCTGTTTTGTCTGCAAAGGCAACATCAGTAACCCTCTAACTAGTTGCACACCTAGATTTCCTACCACAGGTAAAAGTATTTAAAGTTGCTCCAGCATCAATTCTTTCTAAAAAGCATCTACAAAAAGAAGTGTAGATAGTGCAATCCTCCATTCCACTCCCTAGTGCCTCTTGTGAGAGTTGTCTGAGGTTGTTGTCCCACCAGCCCTACTGTTGTACAGGGAATGATTCCAAATCCTTCTACCAGAAAGGCAGATGTGTGAGAAATCCCAGCTGAATTGCAGCGATGTCTCATATACCACTGCAGAGGCCTCTTGGATCCTGAGACACTTCTTGGACAATCGAACTACATGTGTGCGGAGCATACATGCCAAGTTCAGCTTCAGTGCTGAAGCAGTTTTACTACTTTTGGCTGCTGGATTCCCATAATTTTTGCTGTACGTGAAAGAATGAAACTGCTGATCCTTGTATGTCTACCCCAGAGGACAAAATGCCAGATATATAAGATCTAGTTGGACAGGAGCATTACTTAGCCAATGTCTTGTAATGAATGCTTGGTAATTGGTTATTCTTAGTGAAGAAATATAACTATTTTGAAAAACCCTGATAAAATCCCACAGGGCTATAGAGAAGAACTCCAGTATTTATCTTAAAAGACTGTGTGTACTTTCCTTCGGGTAGTTTTTAGCGTGTGGATGAAATCAGCTGGTCTGTGACAAACTTGATTCATTGTTGAGCCTATGGTCTTACTTACTATAGGTTCCAGGCACTAGAACGGATAAATTGTGTTTTGACACAGTTTATTTATTCAGAAGCAACTAGATAAAGCTTACAGTCTTTGAAAGTGTCTAATGTGCCAAATGAATTTGAAGGGTATTTCCTCTAGTGAATATTGTTGGAATTTCCAAGTAAATATCACATGCTTAAAATGGTATGCATCTGGTAACCTGTATATATTCTGCTGCATCTCTGAGGAAAAAAAAAAAAAAAAAAGATGATCCACCGTAGTCAGTAAATGCACTGATTACCTTTTAACCCCCTTGTGTTCTTGTGGGACAAGTGTGTATCAAGGTAAAGTTTAAAAGAAAAAATAATCACACATAAAACTGGTCACTGAGCTGACATTGGCTCTTAGGAATGCAATTGAAGGGTTGTGATACAGGCATCTGTGGAACCATTAGTTCAGAGCCTCAGCACATGTTGAGAAAATAGATGTGAACATAAAGGAATAAAATGGAGAATGAAGTGGAACATTGTACTGCTGTATAAAGCCATAATGTGTCTGTATTTTGTAGTGGTAGTGGCACACTACCCTAAAGGGAATGTAGTAGGATTGGAAAAGAGTTCACAGATGGTTGACAGGGATAACTGAAGTACATGCAACAGCATCTGAGAAACATAGAAGTGTGATGGAGCTCTAGCTGGGAAAAGATGCAAGTGGAAGACAGTATGATTGAGAGCTACAAAATGATGAGTGATGAGGAA
This sequence comes from Pyrocephalus nanus, assembly GCA_038380795.1. Taxonomy (NCBI): domain Eukaryota; kingdom Metazoa; phylum Chordata; class Aves; order Passeriformes; family Tyrannidae; genus Pyrocephalus; species Pyrocephalus nanus. Next base: position 8,950,739 of record CM076261.1, on the reverse strand, counting down.
AGGATGGATAGTGACCAGTTACTCTTTTTCCCATAATGTGAGAACTGGGACCAATCAAAAGGATGTTGTTGATACAGTGAGCCATTGACCTGTGGCAATACACATATGTATGCTGAAAATTCTCATGGCTGAGAATAGTGCTGGGAAATTTCACAAAGGAGAAATTTACCAAATAGATCTGGTTCCAGCAATCTGAAAAAGATTAGAGACTTGGAGGGAGTATTAATCTTCTTGTTTGCTTCCCTAGACAACTGTTTACAGCTGCTACTGATTACTCGTGAAAATGGACTCTTGGTTTGTACAAGTGTAGATACAGACATTCTTAGCTTCTTTTATGTTCACAGTTTCTAGTATTTTTACAGTGGAGTATAGGATAATGGATACTCCACATTACTAGTCAGTTCCACTCTTGGTTTGTTGGTTTTTTTTCCTGGTGACATGTCAGTCTTTTTAGTTTCCTTCTCATGAGCTTTCGTGTCCTCAGAAATTGATTTTTTTCCACCTGCTTAAAAATAATTCTGAAAATTCAAAGGGAAATGTTCTCCCTTCTAGTCCTGGGCTTGTTGAATTCAGATAATTTAAAAAGTCAGTAAATTTCTTCCTCCAAGATTTGTGTTTTAATGCACAACTCTTTATCTTTCCTTATCTGTGTTCATAGTATCAACTATTCATATTTTTCAAGGAAGCAGTTTTAAGATTTCAGTGTGTCATTACCTGGTACGGATTTTATCTTTTAGCCTTTAAATACGTGAACTGTTACCACCAAATGACTGACCCACAGTAGCAACCATCCCAGGAAGGAAGAGCATCACTGTTAATTTATTACCCAACTGTACACTTATCTGAAAGACAGCTTGCTAGCATAGACTTGGCTTACTATAATGTTGCCTGCCTTTTTCCATTATGTGAAACAGTAGTTGAGTGAAAAATCAACAGTTTGATTCTCTCTGCAGTTATTGTCCAAAAAATGTAATTTTTTGTAATGTAAAGGTATTTTCATACAGAAATGTGATGGTTCATCTATGGTTTTGACCTGTGAGCTTATCAGGGAAACTTCATAGTAACATTATGGAGTTGAAAATAATGGATTATTTGTGCAAAATTCCTTTGTCTTATTTATGTAGAACATGATAGGCAATAATAAAGCTATGTTTTTACATACAGAAAGATTACGAGGGGAGAACTGTTGTGTGTGTACACATGGAGTTGATATAATAGTGAAAATACAGGTGTAGTTGATGTTCTCTGCCTGGTTTTCAGGATGTTCCAGTGAATGGCTTTTGCATACCATTTGAAAGAAAGCATTAGTGATGTCCTTAGAAGATCAGCATTTCACAGAGCACTGCTCTCTCTTAGTGTAAGCCTTTTATGAAATATTGAACAATGCTGTGATTTCTTGTCCTGAAGAAATCTAGTGTTTCTGTAAGCATAGATGAGTTCCTTTTTGTCCAGATTTTATGTATCTTTGTAGACTACTGTTGTGTTTTAACCCTGGTAGTCAGCTAATCCTAACAAAGCCACTCACTCTCTTCCCCATAGTGGCAGGGAGGAAGAAGTATAAAAGTGAGAAAACTTGTGGGTGAGAAAAAAAACAGTTTCAAAGGTAAAACAAAAAGCTGCATGCACAAGCAAAGCAAAACAAGGTATTCATTCACCACTTCCCATGGCCTGGCAGGTGTTCAGTCACCTTCAGGAAAGCAGGGCTCCATCACATGTAACTGTGACGTGGGAAGAAACACCATAACTCCGAACATCCTGTCTTCCTTTTCCCTCAGCTCCATATGCTGAGCACGACACCATATGGTATGGAATGTCCCTTTGGTCAGTTGGGGTCAGCTGTCACAGCTGTGTCACCTCCCAGCTCCTTGTGAACTCCCAGTCTCCTCACTGGTGGAGTGGGGTGAGAAGTAGAAAAGGCCTTGACTCTGTGTAAGCACTGCTCAGGGATAATGAAAACATTCCTGTGTTATCAGCACTGTTTTCAGCACAAATCCAAAACCTGTGCCAGCTACTGTGAAGAAAACTGACTATCCCAGCCAAAACTGAACATCTACATCCATTTGATTACACACATAAGTACTAGGCAGAATGTAACAAAAAAGATTAATTCTGTCATCATTACGGGGAAAAAGAGTATTTTTGTTCTGAACCTGTTGCAACTGGACTAGAAGATAAATCAGAAGTTACTGTCAGCCAAAACTGGTATGTCCCAAGATGACATATCCTCCATTCCCGTGACAGTTTATTTCCTGTAAAGACTTTGACAGAAGTTTGTTCTTCTGAAATACTTGCCAGAAGTTTATTGAAAACTAAGTTTGCTGCATCATCTAAAGTATCCTCCTAACATTTTCTCTCATTTCCATTAAGATTTCAAAGATCTGATGGGCATGGTCATTTTCTTTGGTAAAACACCTCAGCATATGGTTCTTATCTGACTAATTCTCATCTGTGTTATAGTTTTTACCAATTTGCCAAGCATTCAAGTCAAATTTATTGGTCTGCTCTTCTTTTACTTCCTGTAACCTGTTTCTCTGCAGAGTTTTACAACATAGACTCTTGGGAAGCTGATATTTTAATTTCCTTAGAAAACCACCTGATTTCAGTGAACGGATACTACTAATGTTTATAGAAAGCTCTCTGGTCCTCTTCCATTTGCCCACTGGAACATGTGTTTTGAAAGTGATATTATTTTTTTCAGAGAGAAGTATGGCTATGTGGCATATGGGTATCACAGTATATTCTTCAAACATTAGGAAACTTTTAGAACAAAATTATTTCTGCAAGTAATTTGCTTTTCCATCTTGTCTTTCTACTTCCCTTTAGCACTTCTGGTAAAGAGAGGGAATGAAGCTATGCCCTTGCATATCTTACTTCAGCTCTGTGTTGACAGGAGGGCTTAACATTTTTGAAATGCAAAGTGGAAGTTGAAATGGTAATGTATTTTGGGCAGGGGCTCTTCAACTGGGTCATAAGCTGGTTATGTTGTGCTAGAGATACTGGTGCAAACTCTTTGAAAAGGTGTTAATCTCCTTGCAGCACTTCTGTCTGAGCTGAAGCGGCCTCTAGAGCTTCTGGCAATAGTTTTGCCAAAGGTAGAAATTCATACCTCAGCTTCCACTGGGAGTTCAGTACACTTATGCACACTTACTCCCTTGTGAAAACATCATGGTGTAGGGTTTGGCTTTGCCATAGCTGTATTAGTCCTATTTACGTAGTCTTCTAGCCTTCCTCTCTCACTCTGCCCTGCATCACATTTGTTTCCTGCTTATGAACACATGTGGGTAGGTATTCAAGGGAGAAAATTATTCACCTCCTAGTAAGTAAAGATTTTTTGAAAATGTAGTTCAGCATTGTAGCACATGACCTGCTGTCACCTCCCATTACTTGGGAGTTGCTTGGACTCTCTGTTGTTGAAGTAATTTAGTACTGGATAGTTACCTGCTCTTTATGACTGTGTCAGGAGCGAAGAAACTAAGTTGCAAGCACTGCTTCTAACAGACAAAAATGACTGACTTAATTTGAATTCAAAATAAATATTGTCTTTCAGTGACAAACATGGAGACCTGTCTCCTCAAGGGAAGTAAATGCAATTCTGTATTAACAGCCTTAAACCCTCTTGTAAAAGAGTAGTTCTGGCTTAAAATTCCTCAGTGTTCATACACACTAGTATCTGAGATGATGTTTATTTCCTGTGTTTAGCTTGGTACAGCCACCTGTCAAATTATGAAGCAGACATTAAGTAGCTGTTATTTGCTTGGAAAGCTTATGAGTATCATCTGGAAAAAAAAAAATGAGCGGTTAAGTTCTGAGTCTTGTCTGACAAAATATTTTGTTAACAAAATGGGTAAATTGCCTGTGTAAACTTGCAAGTCAGAGATTATGACTAACTTGAACGATGGCATTGTCTATTGATGCAGAGGATATAGCTGAGTTTTAGTAGTATTCTGGGCATGAAAACTTCTAGGAAAAACAGGAAATCCTGCAAGAAGCTAAAGTAAGGAGACATTTATTATGCTGTGCAGCACTTTTTATGTTTTCATTTCTAAATAATTTTTTTTTAATTACACATAGAATTTTTCACTGTGTTTACCCAAGTCTGGTTGGCACTCCTGCAAAGTAAGTGTCTATCTCTAGACTGACTTTTTTTCCTTCCTAGAGTGCTGTAGAATTTTAAAAGAGAGAGAAGCGGAAAGAGAAATGTAAGGAAATAAATAAGTGTATAAAAGAGTATAAATGAACGTGCATTTTTTTTGTGCAGATACATAGCCTGGAACAATGTATCTTACTGTGCTTTTAAAAGTCATGTAAAATTTTCAGGTAATGACATATTTTGTGATAAACTATTGCAAATTCTCATGGGTCTGTCATCTGACAAATAATACAATTTGAAATGCAAAGGAATACATTATAGTACAAAGAGTTGCTTGAAATTAAGGAATTACTGCTTTTTTTAAAAAGTATTAGAAAGTTTTTCTATTAGTCACAGTTGTGGATTGTGACTTTGACAATACATGGGAATAGGGGACACATTCAGGAAAACATGGACAAAACTGTTCAAATATTGCAAAATTTTTCTGGAAATTCTGAATCTAAAACTTGTACTTCTATGGTCTGGCTTTCAATGTGGCTGCTTAAGCACAAAGATTTAAACATAACCAAAAATAATAGCATGAAGTCTTGAGCTGTTGTTTGTGGATACACATTTTCAGGTTTGAGCCTGGGTAGGTACAGAACAGATCATGGCATTAGTTAATTGCTCTCTATTTTTGTCTTGCTGATGGAAATACAGTGGGTAAACCAAATGGTTTTGTATTTTTGCAGTGATGATGTCTGCCCACTTTTAAGACTTTAGTAAGCTCAGATCCTCTGGATAGAAGATGATTTTGAAATACAAGATACTCTTTGGGGGGGGGAAATATTAATGCATTTTCTATTAAGCTAAATATAGATGCACTAATAAATATGCCTACTGTGCAGTGGAAGGATAGCAGCACTTTCAATAGCACTGTTTTAACCATTAAAATAATTCCTGGCAGTATGATTTAAGCATTATCTTTTTTGAGTCTACTTAAGATGTTCATGTAAGATTTAGTGAATAGGAGCTGATATGCAGTTACTTTACTTGGTGGATCAATGCCTTGACATTGCACAAAATACAGTGTACAAGGCACACCATTATCAAATTTTATTCTTAGAATACTTCTTACAAATAATTACCTTCCTCTATCCCTTGTTCATAGCTTTGTCCCGTTATTTTTCAGCACTCAAGAGGCCAAATCCCTCAGCACAGCTGTACTGTGTATGTAGAACTATGGATATTTTACATCTAGGAAAGGTTATAATAATAGGTTTAACTGGCAGTAGCAAGTATTTAGCATTGTTCTTACAGAACCTGAAACTGGAGGGCACTCTCTCTCTCCTCCTCCAAAAGTGCATGTGGAAGAGAGGCATTGAAAACAACTAGATTATGCCTACCCTCCACATTTGGACGTAATTACGCATTGTAAGGAGAAAAAGAGAAAGTTAGCGTCTGCAGAGCACTGATTTGAACAGTGGGTGATGTAGAGGTTTCTAAAAAGATTTGACTTCCACTGACTTGCAAGCTGTTTGCTTTGACTGGCTCACATCAAGTATTAATACCCTAGCAGTGAAGAAGTCAGATTTATTTTATGAAGCTTTAATGCATCACTGAAAGCTCTTCAGTCCCTGTGCATGTGCTCAAAAATACTCATATGTTTAAGTGCTTTCTTGGACAGGGCTAAATTGCTTTGTGCCTTTCAAATGTAACCCCATACTAGTCTGGAAATCTCAACTGAATTTATAACTCATTTGAATCCTTTCTTCATCTTCATGGTCATCAGGACCTGTCCTGCTGAGTTAAGTGTCAATTAGTGTACAATAGTACTGATGAATTCAGGAAAGGGGACTGGCCCGTATTCTTCAGTGTTGCTGAATGCCCACACTGAAATACAAAGTTTTCTGGTCAAATGAAAGAGGGACATATCAGTGTTTATTTCATGCTTATAAACTTTCTACTGAGTATATGTTCAAATGTGTGAATGTACATTTGGCACTTGTGGCCAAAGTGGCCAGTGTTCATAGTTGACTCAGTGACGATGTTTTTCTGATTATCGGCTGGAACCAACTCTATCACCTCTGAGCCTTTGGCAGAAGCCAGCTTCAAATTGGAACTCTTTCCTTGCATTTATGTCAGTAAGTTGTATCAGTTACGTTAGTTGCGATACCTTGAGACACTTAAAACAGAGCTGACCAAAGGTAGGGTCTCATTTATATGGGAAATCATGGTTTGTTGTTTTTTTTTTTTTTTCTTTACAGATCAGATGACCCCCATACTTCCAGATTTTTACAAAGGACGTGAATTTTTAAGTAATTTTTTTCTTAGCTTCCCACCCCAAGGTCCCCCAAGCTACAGTACAGATGATGTTGACAGACTCCTATTTGGAGCCATGGAGCAGGAGATTAAGGTCTCTGGATGCTGATGGAATGTCAGGAAGTTAGGATTTTAAAATTCTAGCTGAAAGAAATTCTGTGGGACTGACCCGTTCTGTGCTGCAGAAATTTATTGCAACCAAGCCTTGCCCACAGAGCTCTTTCCTTTTATGTTTGTCACTTTCTCATGAAGAGTTTTATTAAAAAAAAAAACAAAACATCCTCAATGGCTGTAATAGAGTATCTTCATTAACTGAATTGTCACTAGTTCAGGAGATAAATGCACATTATTATTTAGCATTCTCTATATACTATCAAAGGTTATGTGAAAAATGACTTGTGCTTTGGTATTTCATCTACTGTGATCTGAATAAAAAGTGATGTGTAAAAAAATTCACGAGCATAACTGTTAAAGAAGAGTATTGCAACAGTTTGGACTACAGTATTAGGCTAAAAGAGATGTTAGAATTGTCCCAAAACCAACTTACATCAGAAAACACAACCTTAAGGTTAGATTTTTTACAAAATCCCTGTGCAAAGTAATAAAACCTTTGAATTAGACATCCAAACACGTAAATCTTTAGGTGAAGTCTATTCAGCATACATAATGATGGTGATGATTTAATTACACTGTTGGAATACTAAACAGTCTCCAATTAATTTTTAAAAATTATTTTCCTCCTTGAATTTCCCTTTCCTGATGTCATTGTGGTATGCAGAATGGATACCGACCCTTTGAACTTATCACCTTTGCATATAGATACTTGGTACTACTTATTAAAAAAATCAGAATAAATTGTTAGTAGTAGTATTAACTTTGTTGAAGACAACCAATTCCTTGTCATGTATCATAAATAGATCCAAATAAGAAAAACAAGTAGTGTGGAATGAAAATGCACCTTGCAAGTAACTGAAGATATGATATGGTATGGTATGAGTATGGTATGATCTTTGTAATAGCCCAAGGCTCATGCTCAGTTTATATTGTAAGAGCTAATATATGTGATTTTAAAGCAGGTCTCAGTGACTATTGGCCATTCAGTTATTCCATGTCCTGTAAGCACATCCTTTTGGTAAAAGCTCTGAGGAAGTTCCAAGTGTACAAAAAAATTAAATTCTGTCATACTCTTGCTGATTTAGGGAAAGATCAAAGGACTGCCTGTCTAATCATGAACGTACTCTTTTTCATCGTTTCATCATTGTTGGAAATTATGTGAGCAGCAGGCTCCACCTTTGTGTACAATCCCGATGTAGGCAGTCAAGAGGTGCATGTGTGTGTTGGAGGCAGCAGTCCTATTAGAACACGTTAAAATAGTTGTACTGAGTTTACATGCCTGTGGCTGGGGGTACATGCCATTACTAATCTGGCTCTTGGCTGGATTACCTTTGAAAAATAAGAAATGGATTCCTCTGCCATGTGTGAAAAGCTTTTGGCCCTCTAGAGTCCAGTTTAATGTTGCACCTGAGCTAAAGAGAAGGAGGGTAATGAAGCATTTACATCCTGCCTGGCTTCCTGCCAGATCAGAGGGGACAAAGCCCTTTGCCAGGAATTTTCTGAAGGGACAAAGAGGCTGGAGCAACCTCCCTGTGTGTTTCTGAGACATGAGTACATTTCTAAAGCCAGATGCCAGGTTTTGGTCCCACTGGTGCCATTAGGAATGACACCTGAAGTGGCACCTGAAAGCAAACTCACTTTTTCTTAGTCCTTCAGGCCAGTTCTGAAACAAATCTGCTCTGTCCTTTCCATCCTCCACATTTTGCTGAAGCTAGTGGTGGAGTAAAATCAGAACCAAGTATTCAAGCTACAAACTGAGGTGTTTTGCCATGAGATTTTTCTTATTTTAGTCTTGATGGGCATAGGCAAGTCTATACATCTAAGAAATTAAGGAATCAGTATATTGTGAGTTTAGGTGTCTTCTGGAGCAATGTTCTCTTGCACATCTCTTCCGTCCACACAGGTTTCTGAGCAATATATATTTCTTTCTCTATGTGACAGTCAGCTTCCATTCATGTCCCCAAGGACTTTCATGCTGGGGCAACTGAACAGTTAAGGTATGTTTTAGCAAGTGAGTTGTAACATTATGAGTCACAGCTTTGTAAGTTACAAAAAGAATTGTAACATTGTGACTGAATTAGAATAAATACAAATTAAAGAAGGATGACAAAAATCTTTCTTCTCCTAAGAAGCTCTGTTTTATTTCAGGAGTTTAATCTTAGCTGTCTCTTTTCTCTCCCTCTCAGTTCTCTATGCATACAGGTAGTTTTTTTCTTTGTGTCATTTAGAACTAAGTTTCCAGGAGAAAGAGAAAAAATTAAATAAAAATATAGTCAAATGTGTTTATCCAAACGCTGAAACTCATCTCTTATCCAAATCATCACTTCTTTCTTGACGTAAATTATGTATCCAGTAATTCACCAATTTTAGCACTTCCATTTCTGCCAGCTTGTCGATGTCTCTCCAAAACTTAGTATTTCTTACTTTTCTTCAGATACTTTTTGTGTCTACTTTCTGCTGGCACAGATGAATGTGGTGCAGGTAAAGGGCTCTTGCTCAGTAAGATCTGGTGGTGGTCCTGTTCCATTGATAGCCATGAAGGGAATAGCCCTTGAGGAATGCTGTAACCTGCACTGAACATACCTAGCTACCTTCCAGCTGTGTTTTTACCCTGCCATATTTACCAGTAAACTGAGAGACTGTTTATTATGATGAGTGTTTATAGTCTTTTAAAATTTTCCCTACCTTGTGAAAGAGATCTTTTTTCAACATTTCAGCATTTCAAGAAATACATTTTCAGCATTTTCTACATTTGTTAAAAGGAGTACAGTTGCAAAAGTTAAGGCTTTTTTAAGGAAATGCTTTGTTCAATCTAGATTCAAACATGTTTGCTTTCAAACTTTAAAAACTTAAGCCTAAAACCGAGATATATTTTGGAGAGTTGAAAAATTGAAATACTGAAAGATGTACCCAAGGTTTTCAGTAGTTTCATTTTATGTGTAAACATGAAGTTTGGGAACTGAATGTGCACTGACTAACTGTATTGCAGTTTTTCTCCTTTCAAGGATGGCTAAGGCAATTCTATCAAATAACTTTCAAATTCACTTCTGTATGAAAAATTCAGTGCTTGATATCTATTGAATTGTTAACTCCTGAGGACTGAGGAGAGTTTGGGACTCAGAACTTCATAAATCACCAGGCTGACTTTAAAGTCTATACATTTTTTACACAGATGTTAAGACCATGGAATTTATGTTGTCAAACTGTCTCCAGCTTTGCGATAGGTGATTTTTAGTTCACTTACAACATACATCTCTTGTAATACCATGAGCATGGGATCTAGTAATGAAGAAGCAAGCCATCAAATATTGAAATTTGCAAAAAATTATAGAATATAGCAGTCCTTGGATTGCATTAGATATGACATCACATCTGACAAATTATTTAATAACATGTAGCTTGTCATGCATTCATTCTTGTAATGTTTTTGATAATATTACCTATTTAGTTATTTATACTTCCACAGAACTTTGACATTGCCCTAAGCCAGGACACTAAGCCAGCTTGTGCAGAAAAAGAACAAAAAATTACCCAAAGAATTTAATATCCAGTATTTTTAGTGTAATGCTCTGCCACCCAGGTTGTCTTCTTTCTGTGTGGACTCTGGTGATTAGTGAATAGGTCACACAAGACACATATCTACTGAATGTATCTTCCCTTTCAGATCACAGAAACTCACGGGCACATTCTTGCCATTTTTAATTTTGTTTGAACTGTTTACTATATTAAAAAAAGGCAAGTTTATTAAAGGCATTTGGTATTCAAAATTTGCAGTCAAGATAGTGATCATATCATAAAAGTTTTAAGTCTGATGGCATGAGATAGTCCACTACTTTCTAAAATTGTTGAATCATGTTTATTTGATTCTTTGCTACTACCCTTCAGGCCATTGAAGACATGCTTGAACTATAACAAATATAAGAAAGAAGCTGATTTATTGTCTAGATACAGAATGTGAACCATCATGTTCTTTCTAATAGTTGTGTATATCAGATACTTGCAAAATAAGTATGAAAAAAAAAGCTTCATGTAGAGTGAACACTTCACAGGTATACTCTTTTTCCATCCATAACTCTAGCTTTACTTAGAGCCTTGGATAAGAATTCCAACAGTGCTGGTTTTTAACCCATACATTTAAAAAATTACCCTTAAATGTACAAAGCAAGTGCTGTAAAATCTACTTTGGAGATAGAACTTTTACTGCAGATAGGTTAGGTAGGGTGATATTTAATGTTGTCTTTTATCAGCAATTCAACTTTGTCTTGAAGATGCATATTTCCTGAAATACTAATAATTTATTTATGCATACCTTGGAAGTTTGGCTGCCTGTGATTAAGCTGAGTGTTTCCTAGAAGATTTATAAGGCATTTCTAAATATTTGTCAAACATTTTCTATTAGCTTTTGAATATATATTCAGCAAATCATAGAGGAGCTATGATCAAATGTGTCTGGCAAAGGATTCTGCAGTGTATACTGAAAACTATTTTCAGAACTTCTGAAGGAAGGTAAAGAGGGCAGTTGGCACAAAGCAAAGCATTCAATGAAAATAAGTCTGTACTCCTGAACCAAACTGAGGTTTGTGTATTGTTATACCCCCTCCCATGTAATTTGTTTTGTAAAGTGTAATTAGATTAACAGGTTTTTATTTTCTCAAAAGGAGAAGTATCATTTCATATTTTGTTTTTGTACTAGGTAATGTGGTGATAAACATTATGACATTGTTAATATTATTGATCTAAAATGGCTATCTAGAGACTTGAGAAATTGCTTTTTTTAATTTAAAAAAAAAGAAAAGGAAATATTGGTAAATGCAATCATTGCTGTTTGTGATTAAAGTGTACTCAAAGACACTATTGTTAATAGCAGTGATTGCTGTTTGTGAGCAAAGTATACTTAAAGAAACTATAATTTAAGTATGAATTTTGCCATAATTTTGACCATAAGAGACAATCATGATTAATGAGGAACTGACTTGTAGAAATATCCCTGGTCAGGATATTTTTACTGGTTTTATACTTAAAAGCTTTAAGTAATGTTTGGAAATTCACCAATTATATGTGTGTATACTTTTTCTTTTAGGGCATACAGGACGATTATTAAAATCTCTGTGTTTCACCAGTCTATCATTTCTGCTGCTGCACATCATCTTTCAGATTACAATAAACAGTCTTGAAGCTGGAAAAACTATTGAACCTGGTTTTAACTGTGAGTAAAACATTTTAGTTTTTATTAGCATTTTAAACATCCAAATGCTTCAGTGGTTTGAAAGGTGAAGGGTTGATGAGAAGGCACTTAGCATTGTGCTCCTGTGGGTTTGCAGCTTGCTTCTGTTATCCAGTTTTTAACCTTAAGAGTTACTCCTAGCAGGGCAAGAAGACTGGATGGGTTTTAGAAACAATATAAATGTATATATAACTATGACATATATATATATATATATATATATGTACTTTGTTCCCACAAGAGATGCAGTTTCTTTGAGTTTACCACCGACTATTGTATGTCTTCATTTTTTAGGCTTTCTCAAAATCACCTCAGAACATGAGGTAGCTACATATTTGTGTTATTAGATCATAATCCAATGGGCTAAGAGTAAAATGAGATATAGTAATGAACCCCCCCCCCCATCCATGTATTATGCCTCTCTCTGGCATAACTTTCTGAAGTTTTTCATTTCTTTTAACTTTAAATCTTGACTGCAAAATTTATATTTCTAAAGAGTATTCATCCCTTTCTTGCCTGTGCTGTATGGGAAGAAGGATTTTCAAATTTTTATTTATATGCTAGCTCTACTTGAAAATATATTGCATGACATTTTGTATCTTCCTCTCTCAGGAAATGTTGTTCAATAATTCAGAAAGCAAACATTCTTCATTGTGCAGAAGTTAATTAAAATATCTATCCAGTGATTTAGATATGTAACCTCCAGGTAGAAATTATTTGTACTTGTGTTACAGTGCTTACATTTAACATTTAAACCTGTCAACTTACCTTTGATAAATGTCCATTTAATTTTTCACAAAGTATGCTGCTGCCACTTGAGTAAACAGTTGTACTACAATTCAACACAAGAAACCTTATGTGAAGTTAAGCATTTGACTTAAAGTAACAAAATCCTAAGGAAACTTGGAGTAAGCAGTACCATTTCACCTCTAACTTTTTTAATTTCTTAAAATAAAAGGCATAATTGTGTTCATGAAATACCAGTTTTAACTGGAATATCTTGGGCTTTGTTGTTCAAATCAGGCCTTCACAGTCTAAAAATCCATTTTCTTTTCTTTTTTTTAAATGTCTATCATTCATTGAGTGAACTGGATGAGTTGTTTTCCTATATGTGTTTAGTATTCTTATGACTATGAAGATGTAATTTTTTCTTAGATTGGAGTAATTGCATCATCTAGATACATTTGTATGAGTAGAGAGTTCCTAACTGTCCAAGACAGAGATGGAACCACTGAATTTTTCCTCCTTTTATGGTGGGGACTGGGGTCTGCAGTGGGAATTAAAATAATTATTTCATCCTGAAGAGTCCACTCTTCAGGATAAAATGCACTATTTGTGTCTGTTTATTCACAGTTGTCGAGTGCAACGGTTTATATTCTAGCTGCCATTAATAATGATTTTCTTACTTGGGGCCCCACAGGACAATGGGTATAGCTGTAGGAGTATATTAAATGTGCCCCAGATTGCTCTCTGACACTGAAACTAGTTGAAATGAGATGCCCACACCCTCACCATTAAGCTCTCTTTGCTTCCTGGGCACAGAGTGTGGTGTGAATTTGCCTTTTGGGGATGTTATTTGGCCCAGAGGAACTTCCAAACTGTGCCTCAGTTATCTGAGAGAGAAGGTTAACTGACCAAAGTTGTTTTGAGGTTTTTGTTAACTTTACAACACAAAAAATTTGGCTGTTGAATTTCAGTGCCAGAATATGTCTGAAGGGTAAACTGGCACGATTTAGTTTTCTGGTATGGCCATAGTCTATGAGCTTCAGGTGAAGCTAATAATGAGGGGCATGTGATACTGGCATTATGGAAGCTGGACCCCTAAGGTACTGAAGGAGAAGCTAAAGAATGTATAAAGCCCATTGTGAATGTAGAGGATTGAAAAGGCCAAGGCATTTGGTAGATCAGGCAGTAAGATCAATTTTTGTCATTAAATGGCAGCAGAACATAGATAGTACTGTGTGGGTGAGGAAAACACAGAATTCCCATTCCCAAAAGTACTTTGGTAGCACTTCTGCTTTTAACTATCTGGTGGCATAGCCCCACTGTATTTCCTGTGCCCCAGCTATATGAATAGTGCTTTGAAAAACTGACTGCAGCTGTGTGCTAAGCCATAGTTGGAGAAACAACAGGACTTTGCCCATAGCATCTGCACAGTGTTATCATCCCTTCATTTTAGACTTGGCTGTTAGTGTTTATCCAACTCTTTTTACTCAATAAGAAGTTCAAAAGTGTAGACTGGAAGTCTGGAGTTTTCTGTTTCCCTATCCAGACCCGGATCAACTATTAATAACACATTTTTTACAGCTAAAGTCTTTTCTGATGCTTATCATTAGGAAATTTTTTTGCCATTAGTCAAAATACCCTCTCTGCATCTTTCAGCATGATGTGGAAATGAAGGAAAACTTTTCCTTAGTCTTTATGGTTACCTGTTATGTATTTGAAGGCCGCAGTCATATCTGTCATGTGTACTCTGCTCTCATTCTCTTTTTACACAGCCTCAATCTCTTCAAACTTTCTTTATGCATCATGTTTTCCAGGACGGAGATTAGTCTTATCATTGTTGGTTTAATTCTGTTTTCTCCAAGGGTTCCAGATATTTCTTGAAGTTCAGTGTCCAAAGCAAGGCAGTATTTCAGCTGAGAATTTGCTAGCATATACTGAAATATAACAATTACCAAAGTGTCTGCAAGTCAAACTCCCTATTTATGCATTATTATAGGGTACTTTTTGCAATGGTAATATTGTCTCATACTTTATTTTTGTTTCACTGAAACCCACAATTCCTTTTCTCTGGAACAGACCACTTTTTTCAATCCCATATTTTTGTAGGTGAGTATTTTTCCAGTGTAGTGAAAGTTTATGTTTTCCCATTTTTTTCCAAAATAGTTTTATTTATCAAGATTTTTCTGAATTCTGTCTTTTCATTTGCTAGTGGTTCCTCTTATAGGAACCATCTGCAAATGCACCTTTAAGGAGTTTTGGATATACTAAAGTGTTTGATTTTTCCTTTAAATTTTATCTGTGCTTTTATTTTGATGGAATTATAGTGTCTCCACCAGTTTAGATAAATTAAACCATGGAGTACTGAAGGAGCTGGTGGATGTTATGGCAGGACCCCTTTTGATTATCTATCAAAGGTCATGGGAGTGTGGGGAGGTCCTTGTTGACTGGAAGCTGGACAGTGTTATTCCAATTTACAAAAAGGGCATGAAGGAAGACCCAGGAACCTGCAGCCCTGTTATTCTAACCTCAGTTCCTGAAAAAAGTATGAAGAAGGTTATACGGGGTACTGCTGAAAGGCATTTAAAGGTCAATGCATTCATCAGGCACAGTCGACACAGATTCACAAAGGGAAAGTAGTCCTGTTTAACTAGTTTGATATCCTTCTATGATAAGGTCACCTGCCCAGTGGATGAAGGGAAGGTGGTGGATGTATTTTTCCTGGATTTTAGTAAGGCTTTTGATATTGTCCTTCACAGAATCCTTCTGGACAAGTTGTTCAGCTGTGGGATGAGTGGGTTTAAGATGTGCTTGAGTGAGGAACTGCCTGTAGGGCAGGGCTCAAAGCGTTGTGGTGCATGGGGCTACATCTGGCTGTCAGTGGGTCACCAGTGGTGCTCCTCAGGGATCAGTTCTATGGCCAGTTCTGTTTCTCATATTTATGAATGATCTGGATGCAGGAGTTGAGTGCAACATTAGCAAGTTTGACACCAACAAGACCACAGTGGGAGGTGTTGTTTGGGACAAGCTGCCATACAGTGGGATATAGACAGATTGCACCAATGGGCTGTGATTACTGGGATGAAATTTAACAAGTTTCTGCACCTAGGATGGAGTAATGCTGGGCACAAGTATAACCTAGACAAGGAGTGGCTGGAGAACAGCCCTGCAGAAAGTGACATCTGGGGGTGTTAACAGTTTGGCAGCAGGCTCAAAAGGAGCCAGCAGGGTGCTCTGGCAGCTAAGAGCCTGGGGAGCACCAGACATAGCACAACCAGCTGGTCAACAGAAGTGTTGGTGAGGCCTCAATTTGACCACTCTGTAGCTCTGGGCCCCACAATTAAAGATAAATGTTCAGGTACTTGAAGAAGACAACAAAACTGGTGAAAGGGCTGGAAGGAATGTCCTATGAAGAGCAGCTGGGAATGCTGGGTTTGTCTAGTTTGGAGAAAAGGAAGCTGAGGGGCAATCTTGTCACTCTACAGCTTTCTGAGGAGGGGAAGTGGAGCATGAGGTGCTGATCTCTTCTCCCTGAGATCCAGTGACAGGATGCTTGGGTATAATTCAGAACTATGCCCATCAAAGAAAGTTCAGATTTGACATTAGGAAGCATTTCATTACCAAGGGGATACTCAAACTCTGGAACAGGCTTCCTAGACAGGTGATTGTGCCCAAGCCTGGTAGCCTGTCAGAAGCATTTAGACAGTGCCCTTAACAACATGCTTTAACTTTTAGTCAGCCCTAAAGTTGTCAAGGAGTTGAAATAGACTATCACTGTAAGTCCCTTCAAAATTAAATGAATAGTTCTATTCTATATACTGCCCTCATGTAAATGAAGTGTGAGTAAGGTAAATGTGCACTCTTGGTGAGTTAATTTCTAGGCTGAGTAAAAAGAGAATACAAGGAGGAAAGTAAAAAAAATTACAATAGCAGAAAGGAAAAAAAATTATTTTGGTGTATATGTAATTGGTTATTTTTGCTATGATAAAGCATGGGAAATTTCATGTGTTCTTTTAGTGATTATTCCATCACTTGCTTTAATCCTGCAGGAAAATTAGTTGATTCTACAAGTCCATAATTTCCACCTCAGAAATGTTTTAACTTAATTCTGTTAATAATCTAGCTCCTGACAGTTTCGGAAATGGGTGAGGGGGGTGGTAACTTTGTGTTCAAATTCTTTAGGTTAGTTTTTCTCAGTCTTTTCAAATGCCAACTTCTGAATCAAAAGATCATTTTCTGGTTTTAGCTTTTCTTTTCACACTGCTGTATTAAAGCCTCTGAAAATATTTTCATTTTGGTAACATAAACACTTGAAAAATGTTTAAATTAGGGGTGTGATACAAACTATCACCTCTTAAACCTTATAGAGTTGGAAGAACAACTATCCCTTTATCTTTTACATATAGAAGCAGTTTTATTTGGGCCATCTGCAAATGGAAGGCAGGCATGTAGAATTTCAGGCTCATTTCAAAATACTCCACTATTATCTTGGAATTATGTTATTCAAAATCAGCTGATAGATAATACTCTGGATAAGTCCTGGAATATTTAACTTCTTTGGTTTGTTATTTTTTTCAGCCCCTTTCTCCTTTAGAGATCATATACCTTCTCTTTCAGGATGACTACAAAATGATACAGCATTCTCTAAATTATGTTGGTATATTGACAGAGGTGCTTAAAAATGTTTGGCCAACTGAAGGTTCTTGTTTCTTGAGACCCTTGTGAGTATTGCCTAACACTGATAAAATTTTGGTTTTAGTAGCCCTTTTTAGCTTAATGAAAGATTTCTGGTTAGCCACAACCTCAATGTGTGGAACTAACATTGGATACCTCCCAGATAGTTTCTTTTTCAAATCAGCATTTATATAGAAAGGAAAAGAATAAATACGGGAAGAGTGAGCCGGGCTAATCTTCTTTAGCCGTGAAGAGCTAGGTAATCAGTCTGGTTTCACTGATGATGTATCCATATAACACCGAATCTGATTTTGAAATGTTGCGGTATTCATGCAGTAATACAATTTCATTTTTAAGTTGTACTTCTGAGGTAATAAAATTCTGATTATTAGTTTAGGTAACAACTTTTGAGTACAGAATCTTTGAGATAGGCAATTGAAAATTAGAACACAAGGTAGTAGAGAGTTGCATTACTTAGTATGGATGCTATAGCTCTTTCCTAGTACTAGTTTTAAACATCTTTAAAAATGACATTACCACCAACAGGAGTGTTTTCCACAATGTTAATTTTAAACTTTACTTCCAATAAATCAGTGCAATTATTCCTCATCATAATACTCTGTAAGTATACACTCCGTAACAATGTCTTCTGTTTAAAATTACTCATTTTTTTTTCTCTTCATTGTAGTTATGTACATCAATTTTTTATTTTCTGCTGACTGCCATACTACCTGGGTCTTGATTTCTGCAAATGGATCTGCTTAAATGCTTGTTCTTCCAAAACAATAATTTTGTCCATTGAGAAAGGCAACTTAGAATAGTTAAACTACTCATCAATTAAGTTTGTAGTCAAAGTTTGTTAGAATACCAAAAAAGAGCATTTAAGGTTATTTCTGGATATTTTTCTTATACATCAAATAATAGAACCAATAGAGTTGAAATAGAGAATTTAAAATCCTTCCAAAGAATTTCTATGAATCTTTGCATTTGTTTACTGTGTTTAGTTTGGTTACATGAGGAAAAAGGGAGAATAGATTTAAAGCACCAAGTTGCTTAGATAGCTTCTCTGTTAGATCATGGGAACGAAATTCAGATAATTCTCTGTCCCCGGTATGCCATGGTGAATGTCAAACAAATGCATGCCACCATTGTGGAATCATAATAACTTTCTACTTGAGATAAATTTTGAAATGATTTTTTGGCTTAAAAGACCATCCTGTGTTTGCATTACTACCAGCATGTCCCTGAGGTTTTGGGTTATATTAGGAAGCAGCAATGCCCAGTACAAATAAATTATGTTTCACCATGTATTGAAAGTTCAGACTGAAGACTGCAGCTGAACTTTCATAGGAATGAATAATTACTCTTTCCTATATACTTAGTGAGGTTTCATGTCTTTTATACCCTCCTGAGTGTGATTTTAAGGTTATGATGGTTTTGAAAAGTATTACATTGGTAAAGGCTGCTGTATTTCTTGTGGATTTATTAACCCTCTGGAAATTCAGATGCTGTTTTTACTTATAAAGGGGAACAAGATTAAAAGATTTCTTACTGAGTTTCATATTTCTGTTTCAAAGTTGTGTGTTAGATGCATGCAGGTCTTTCAAATACCATGACTTACTGGCCCAGCTCATGCCTGGAGTCTGTATCTTATGGGCTCTTTTCACCTGTTTTGACACAACATTTCATGAGAGACAATCTTGAAAAGAAATATTTTGAAAATATTGGAAAATTGAAACATTATGTTATGAAACAAATATTCTGAGGATTTCCTGACCATTAATTGTCTTGATAATTGTGACAATTTAATTTCAAAAATGTTACTTCATTTAATCCAAATGGCATTAAAAAAACCCAATAAGTTTACTATAAGAAGCTTTTGCTGTTGAGCAGAAGTCATAGCAGAGTAAATATTTCATTTTAATCCTGGAAAAGTCACTATGTCCTCTCAAATGCTTTTGCCTTCCAGAATCAAAGCTGAGAGTTATTTGCATTCAAGAGTGCTGAAGAACTTGCATCCCAGGCAAAGCAGCTCCTTCTTCCCTAATAACACATTCATTTCTCACTGACCTGGGAAGTGCTCAAGGTGCTTTCCAGACAACCGGTTTAGCTGCAAATTTATAAGATCTTAAGTCACCTCCATTCTATGTGTATCATATGCTTCCTTTTTTACTTAGTGAAATCTATATTTCAACATTCTACCTCAAACCTGAGCCCTTCTTTTGATCTCTTACCTGCATTTTCTCATATTTCTTTTTTTTTTTTTTTTTTTTTTTAAATTTGTTAACTGAAGTGTTTACTCTCTTCAGTAGTTACCTTGGACTGTTGTAGTTGAATCTAGAATGGATGTAATCTGTAAGCTTATCTCGGTCTTAAAATGTATGTTTAAAAGCAAACCTTTATTCCACTAAGAGTGAGCATTGTCTTGCAGAACATCTGCATTTTAATCATATTTTTGTGTGTCAGCTCAAGGATTATAATTTTGTCCAAATTCTGAGTTAAAATAATGCCTTTTAATATCTCAGAGAAGTTCATTCTGTTATCACCGAAGTTGTCAGGTTTTACTTGTGTGGTGTCTGTACAAGCATCAAGAGAAGAAGGTTCAGAAATGAACTCATATTTCAAGGACACCAGTGGAATATAGTATAGCAAAGTTTTTATAGGATGAAACAACCAGCCACAGCACTGCAGAAGAATCAGAGGGGATTTCATTGAGGGGATATATATGTTAAACTCAACATTGTCTACGCTTGTGATGTCCATTACAGCAAATGTAGAACAAATTTAGTTTAGACATTTAGCTAGACTAGTTGTAGAGTGGTGAGTGGGTATTCAGTGGGGAAAAACAAATTTTATGCCGATATTTTAATAGAAGAGATTATACAGACTCTGCATGCTGTCCATCACCCATGTAAGACTGACAATACTAAATCCCATAATATAAAAGTCTATATTGGAATTTAAATACCTACATATTTTTGAAGCCATGAACTACAGTGTTTATTAATTATTAAGTCTGTACAGACAGCCAGTTACCTGGAAAGACTATTTGTTCAGTTTTTATGAGAGATGAGTGTTGTGGATTAACCCCAGATGGCAGTTAAGTACCATGCAGCTACTCACTCTCCTCCCTCCCTCGGATGGGGAGGAGAATCAGGAAAAAAAAAAGTAAGAAAACCCCCAAAACTCACTGGCAGAGCATGAGACGCTGGAAAGTCTTTGATTTAGGGTAAGCACTACATAGCAACAACCAAAACATCAGTGTGTTATCAACATTATTCTCGTAATATACCCAAACCACAGCACTGTACCAGCTACTAGGAAGAAAATGGACTCTATCCCAGTGAAACTAGTGCAGTTACTTCATGTGCTTTGGCTCTGAGGTATGTCCTCACAAAACTGTCTGAAGCTTTGTTGCTTATATTACTAGCAGGATACTAAAGCCTAAGCATATGAGAAGCTGAAAATGTTTCCAGAATACAGGTTAATACAACTTGATAAAAATCAAAGCAAACTGTGAAAACCACTGTTCTTTATTTAAAGTCAACATATGGATTTTGTCTTTCATATTCCAAGCAGTAACACTATCTCTTGATGGTACTTATATCTGCCCAGTACCAAGTGGATTGAAAAAAACCCTGCTTTGACTGAGCTTACAAACTCCTTTGAGAAGAGGCTTTTCCTGTTCTGTGGTTTGTACTATATGACTGCAGCAGGAGTCGGCTTGGGGCTTATGGAGATATCATAGTTTAAAGAATAGTGAGAATAGGATTTCTTCAGAGCTTTTCTCTTATCAGTGACTATGCCTGCAGAATGATGAGTTGCAAAGCAATGGATAATCATGTGTCCAGACCTCCACTGATAAAAAATTCCGTAGATATAAGTAAAAGTGGTGCAGACAGGGATTGAAGTAGAGCATTTGCAGATGAAGATCCTGTTACATGATTTCACGTGGCAAGTATCTCTGAAATGACAGAAAGAGAGGAGACATGACTTTAAGGAAAAAAACCCAAACTATAGATCCTATCATTCCCTGTTTTCATAGTGTGCTGGTTTTTGCATAGGTGATGTGCAGTTTCTGAGTCATAATTAATGTAAGAAGAAATTTCTATATGGAGACACGGAGAACTTGAAGTAAAAAGAATGCTTAGCAACTGCAGTGAGATCTAGTTGTGGTGGCACAAATATGGTCATTTCACAGGGTCCTAGAAAGGTGTGTGGTGGTACAGTATTACCAATAACCATTTCTGACTGTCATTTCAGTGTTTCCAAGAGTCAAGAATATTTAACATGTGGAACACATCCTATGGCAAACTTAATTAGTCAAAGGTGTTAGCATGCCTTTTTTGCCTCAGCAGAAACTTGCAACAATAGCTTATTCTATGCATGAAAGTTAATTTTCCTTTAGTTCACTACACACTGGATGTTAACATTTCTTCAGCACTTTCTGTGCAGCTTTATGTGGCCAGGAAATTTATGACTGGGGAAACAGAAGCTTCTGTAATTGCTTCTTAGGCATGAATGATAAGTCCTGCTTAATTTCCTGCTGGGTGTTGCTGCCTAGAAGTTTGGAAAGTTGGTGTTCATTGAACCTATGGAGTCTTTATTTCTGGACTCACTGCTATGTAAAAACTGAGCAATATTCAAAATAGTCACTTTAGGGCATGATATATAACACCTTCTGTATAATGTATATAATTATGCTGTAGCGGTATTAGCATACTTGTGTTCCACCACTGAAGAGAACCTAACACAGGAGATATCACTGCCACTCACGATTTGTGCTTTTGACAGTCAGCGTTGCATTGGAGAGAAGACTTGGGAATCTTTTGCGTGGCCCATGGGGTTGTGCAGCTTCTTTCTGAGGCTGGTGGACTTCGGAAGGTATTGCACTGATGCTGTGGTACAAACTGGGACAGGTTTTTTTAGTATCCTGGTTGTAGCTAGGATGAGTACGCCTGGGTGCAAGGCAGTAGAAAAGAAGTTTGATCATCACTGTCACGTTATTTTAAGGCTGTTTTAGGAGAGATAGAGCAGCTGTTTTCTTTCTCCCTCTGTCCTTTTGAGGGAAGAAGCAGAAGTAGCAAACACAAGGAAGAAATCAAGGGCACATGTGAAGGAGAAGGCACTCAATAAAACTTGAAGAGGGGAGAGCACAACATATGTGTGAAAGAAATGAAAGCACAAGAGTGTAACTGTTTTTTTTTTTAATTTATACTCTTCATTAGGGCTGCTAGTAAATTAAGTAAATGAAGAGTAGCCTTCTATGTTTTTGTAAGTAGCCACTCCCTCGCTTGTCCTGCTTCCTATGAAAAGCTTGTTGGACAGTGTGCATTGCCAACGACTTTTAAGTCCCAGGTTACTACAAAACCTATTTTCCATATTGTGAAGTTCTTGAAGACCAGCAAAATCAGAAACAGGCTGCTCACACACACAGTTACAGTGAGAAAATTCGTCTACAGAGTTAGGCCCTTACTCTGACACCAGCCCTACTGCTACAGTGGTTATCTTGGCTCATTGACAGTATTTTGCTGTAGCAGTATAGGGTATATAAGGACAGCACTACAGTGCTTTAGCAACCAGCATCTCTGGCCTGGTGTAGAGCACCATGTTGAAATGTTCCCTTGTTGATCATTCAAATCACTGTAACATAAATATTTTACTGGGAAGTCTTACTGTAGAATTACTGTTCAGGAGTAGGAAACTATATATTTGTGTGTTGGACACTGTTTAGACAAATACTTTGTCTGAGAATAAATATTTCACTTTATTTCTGAGGATCTGTCTTTTCTGTTTGGCTGTTTATGTCTTTATGTATTGCTTTTCCTCATGTAATCATGTTGAGTATTTTTAGAAAGCCTGATTAGTTAGTGTGACAGTGTGAGCCTTTGCATGTGCTTGTACCCACATGGCAAGTTTTGAGGGGGCTTTTGTCCCTTGGTCGGAGGCCTCAGGCTTGATTCTTTTGCACCTCTTGGTGATTTACATCAGCAGCATGACCTCTGTCTCAGCTGGGAAGCAAGCAGCACATTTGAGCTGAGATGATGACAGCTGCTCACCGCAGCTACTCTGCCATGGCTGCACCACCAGTTGGACATCTCAGCTGCAAGGACAAGTGAGGTGTTGTGTCTGGGGGTGGCACCTGTGAGGAGTCGTTCTTGGTGATGCAGCACTCCCAGTGGGTGGGCTTCCCTGGGCAGTGTGAGCTCGAGGCTGCTTGAGAGAAAAATTAGTCCAACCTTGAATTGAAAGGACTGAGTTTACTGAGCCCTTCATGGAAGTTGTGATGTAAAACAAATCACCCTGTAAAACAAAGTGAAAGGCGTCGCTCACATAAATATGGCTTGAAGCCATCAGGAAAAAAGAATATTTTCTTCACGGGCTTGGGTTTGAAATGCTTTGGTGGGCTCTCCTGCATCAGTGTGTCAGAACATAGTCCTAAACCTGGGTCAAATACAGTGTGAACTTGCATACTTTGAGTTTACTTCCAAATGGAAAATCTGTCCTAAAAGTCCCTTCAAGTTCTGCCAGACATACAAGTCTGAATCAGTAACCACACAAGATGCCAGAAAGCGCTGTACCTTACAACCTTTGCGTAAACACTGTGCAGTGCATCTGTCATGCTTACACTTAACAAAGAACAAAATAAATAAGCAAAGTTCCATAATACTCATAAAAGAAGAAAAAATACTGTTTACATCTTTGGAAGGAGGAAAATTCATTATATGGGTTTTTTTGATTTCCAAAGTCTTAAACATCCCTTGTTTCTTTCATTTTAGTTCTCGTATTTTCCTGATATCTCGGTCTGGGGCATTGCACCATTTCCATCCATACACACTGTGTTTACTGTTGAATTTTATCATACTACATTTCTTTAGGGATTTTGTTTAAAGCAATCAATGGACTGGATTTCAGAGATGTCATCATCTGGTCTGAAAACATAAAAATTTTCAACAGCATTGGTGAAAGGTGTAGTAAATGAGAAAAATGTAATCCCATTTTTATGAGTCTAGACATAGAGCAAGTAGAACACTGTATATCTTTCAAAGTGATTAAGAGAATGAACTTGATTTTCTACTATCATCAGATATGACCAAGTGCTGATTTTAAAACTGGAAACAATTTTAACACTGTTTTTACACTGAAGTAGTGTGAAATGCCAAAAAGCATGCACTCCAGCCAGTGGCTGACAAGAATTTTATTGAGCTTTCTCAGGTGTAGAACAGCATATAGAAGTAGTTCCTGAAGGGAATCAATAGTGATACAGTTCAGAGTACATTAATTAATAATTAATATTTGTGTATTAAAGTATATAGTAATACATTTCAAAAGACAGCTAGCCCCCAATAAAAGGGACACAGCAATAAGAACTGAATAGCATTTTATGCTCTTTTGTTCATATATCGCCTTACCTACAGTCATGATGGTAAAAAAATTTCATATAGAAAATTCTTTTTAAGGTTGGCACATAAATTTTTTTGGCACAGAAATTTAGAACATTGAAATGCAAAAGGATGATTTTTAACACATTCTATAGAGCCAGCAGAGTTTGACCTGGCCATGGGGTTGTGTCCCTGTGGTTTCTTGGTGATGCCACAGTTGGCTGCATAGCAGATTCCAGGAAATTCATGCTTTATCTAGACCCCACAAGTTTGTCTGCGAATAATGTAGTGTTTCACAAGAGAACTCTTGTTCTTACCTTCACTGTAGACATATTGATGGACTCAAATTACACCCACAATAGGCTCCATTGTAGAGTCTAGGAAATTACCATCATTCTTAGAAATACAGACCTCACAGTCCAGGTGCCAAATTGGATTTTAATCCCAAAAATCTTACATACACCTGGAGTGGTAATTAAACACAGCTGCAGTGTGAAACTTGTGGAATTACAAAGACATACTGGTGAAAGTCTTATAAACACCATCCCTGGAAGA
Organism: Pyrocephalus nanus; assembly: GCA_038380795.1. Classification (NCBI taxonomy): domain Eukaryota; kingdom Metazoa; phylum Chordata; class Aves; order Passeriformes; family Tyrannidae; genus Pyrocephalus; species Pyrocephalus nanus. The sequence continues at coordinate 8,925,676 of CM076261.1, read as the reverse complement.
TTTCAAAAAACATGTTGATATGGCACTAGAGGACAAGGTTCAGTGGTGAACGTGCTGGTGGTACTAGGTGATCTTAGAGGTCTTTTCTAAGCTTAATGATTCTGTGAATCTGTGATTCTATGATATCCCAGACAAATATGACAAGAATAAAAAAATAATTGTAGTTGATGTTGTTGTGCTGGCAACAGTTCGAACTTTGTAACACTTATTGGTCTCCCAGTTTTCATTAGTTCAGAGATAAATATTTACGTAGTTATCCTTTGTCTTATTCTTGGCTATCTGATGTTTCAGGTTTGACTAAGAATAAAGTACAAGACTGGCAGAAACACTAACAATCAGTGCTATCTGAAGAGGACAAGAGATGCCTTTTAAACTGGTATCAGATTGTGCTCAGTTTCTGTTTCTATAAACACGCATGATGCCCATTTTCATCTTCAGGGGCCTAATTCATTACAGCAGGAGCTTTTTGTGATTATAAGTTTTAGTACTGCTGATCAACCTTTGCATTTTCAGGAATCAGGCTGATTGAATTACTCGATTAGACAGCCTCACTAAGTGGGGGAAGAGGACATTTCAGCACGATTTTTTCAATAATAAAATTCCACAAAGTTGTCCAAAGTTTAGAAAGCTGTAAGTACCAGTGAGGAAGGAAACTGCTCTGTTGTGGTCAATGGCATAGAGGTTCAACTCTTTTGACTTCAAGTATGGGTGCTTTCAAAAATGTGCAGAGAGGTATGAACCAGGCAATATTACAGAGGATGCAATATTTTGACAGCTAACAGAAAAAAAAAAAGAAAGTAATCTTATCAAAATACTAATAATTTTAGTATTGTTATCCATAGATTTGTCACACAGTAAATAACTGTTTTCTGCAGAACAGAGATACTGGGCAACATTGATTTGTTGAACTTGCACTTCTTGGGAAGATATTCAATAGTTGTGAAATATGCAGAAGGAGTGGATACATGAAAGTGAAAGGGAAAGTCAGCAGGTACACATGGATACTTTCCGTCAGTCTCTGGCTAAGCATCTGCGTCCACAGTGGACTTGCTCTTCTGCAGTCCTTGAAGCTGCTACTCATGCAGCTTGTTGCCTCAACAAGATTTGGGGGAGAGAATCAACATATAGAAATAATTTTTTTTTGTCACAGCACTGAATCAAATAAAATCTTCACTGTTCAGTCCTACCTCTAAGTTTCATTAAGAATTTTGGGCAATTTGTAAATGAAAACTTATGGGGGTTGTCTGAGATCAGGTTTGTCTTGCTGGCATATAGGGGTGAGCCAGGGTTCTACCTAATGTAGCAGTTCTCCAGCCATGAAGGACTGGCCCCCTCTTTTGCTACTGTAGTCTCATTGTATCATAATTTTATGAAGACTCCTAACCGAAATAAATTTAAGCTCATGAAACTGCATTGCTTTAGGAGTGAAGTACCACATGTTCATTACCATCCTGTTCTCTCAACAGCCACTTATGATACATGATTTTTTAAATTATTTTTATGACTTTCCATGTCCTCACTGAAACATTGTCAAAATTCTCTCATATATGATAAAAAAGAAAATCCTGAGCAAGGAAGTTCACAGAATACATGTCCGCATAAAACAAAGCTAGAATGCTGATACAGTTCCATGAACATCTGGAAAAAGTCAAAGATGGGTTTCCACATCTATCCTGTGTCATTCTGGATAACAATAAGAAAATGATATCACATTTCCCTTCATAGTTCACAGTTGTTCCAGTCACTTTTTTTTTTTTTTTTTTTAAATTTTTCTTTTTTTTTTAGTTATAGTAAAGAGTGAAAGGTTCTATAACAGCAGCTGCAGGAATTGACAATAAATATTGTATTATATTGACAGGTAATGTATTTAGTTAAAAGGTAAAAATTGACTTTTGTGTTTTGCTATGTAATTTTCTCAGAGAAGAGCAAAAGATTTTACTTTTTGGTAGAGGCAGTCTTGATTTCAGAGACTTCTCAAAAGTTGGTTAAAATATTAGCTTTGTTATTTTGGGAAAAGTGAGTATCAACAACATAAAACTGAGTTATGTTATTTCTTTTTGGAAGAGTTAAATTTTGTTGTATAATAATACAGTTATTGTAAACACTACGAAGTATTTACTTTCTTAGGATATTAATTTATGTAAAGACTATTTAATTAAAATAAATAAATATCTTGTTAGCAGGCATTGACATGTTCTGAAAGTCATAAAAGTGATCCTACATATGTCATTGCTGGTGCTACAGTTAAGGCACTACATGCACTACTATGATGTGCCACTAATGCTGGGTTAGCAAGAGAGAACTGCCTAGAGTTGGTAGCTCCCTGTTTCCTACATACATTAGATTTTTCCCTTTTTTTTTTTTTTCCTCTCTGAATCCCTCACGTATATAAAAGCAGTTCTCTTTCACATGAGCAGGTAGAAAGTTAGTGTGTTCCATGGAGGTAGAATGCAAGGCTTGGCTGGGTGTCTGCTCATGTTGTGCAAGGAGTATTTAGCAAAAGCAGTCACAAAACCTTACTTTCTGTTCTCAGTTGGGAAAATTTATAATATCTACTTCTAAGAATAAGGTTAGATATGAGGCTTACATGACATTATACTAAGATTTGCCAGTAGAGTCTTGAAATTCAAGATATGAGAAAAACCTACCAGATTACGGAAAATGAGAAAAATATTTCTCACTTGCTCTGCTTCCCTTCCCTCTCTGCCTTCTATGTGTCACACAGTGACTACATTCATCTCTAAAACTTTCACTGTCGTGTTCTCTTCTTTGAGTTAGGAGCACTGCTAAAGTGATCCAATGTTAACAGAGGCGTGTTTTTTGGTTTATGTTACTATTGGTGGTACAAATAACTACTTTCACCTTGGAGTTGTGGTGGGTTTTTAAAATTTTTTTTTTAAATGTTTTTTACTCTGAGGTAGTATCCTCTGTATTTGGGTCCGTGCTCATAAAGCTTGGCTTCTGTAATTTTCTAGTGATATTAATAAAACCCATCCCCCTAGCATATGGGGTGCAGAAGACACTGCTAAGCAAGCTGTTATAAATCTCAAAAAGGTTTATGAGCTGAAAAATTTGAGTTTGGAGAGGGGAATGTAGACTTTGCGATTTCCAAATGCTGATGCTAAATCCATTCAGATGTAAATCAAACCCATCAGCAGTACTCTACTCTTTAGATAGTTTGTCTTAACATGTGTTTGCTCATTATTCCTTCCTGGGTTGGAGGTTGTGTATGAAAGCTGTTCAAGTGAAATAAATAATGTATTCCTATGAAGAAGATTAGTATATTTTGGAACTCAGAAATGGCAAAAATTTAGGTAATATTTCAGCATAAATAATAATGTGAGTGGGATTTTTTTTGTTTTGAAATTCTTAGTCCAGGATGTGGATAGTTAGGTCATAATCTCTCTGGACAGCGTTTGGCTTGGCTCTAAATGATGATCTCTATTACTGGAAATCTTCTGTTTCTTTGTGTAGAGTATAGTCAAATAGTAGGGGTTTTTAAATAAACAGCATTCACATATGTTTTCATACATTCACATACATTTCCCCTGGACATTTTTTTGGTGTGACAGTATCTCACCTGGTGCTTCTGTTTTAAATTTAATTACATTTGTTGCACACTGAAAGTACCTTATGTTAGAAGTATTTGTGTAGCTCCATCTACCCTGTGCTATTTGGGGAGACCTCTGTAACTGATCTGTCTCTGCTGTTTCTCTGTCTGGGAAATCAAATATAATTTTTCTGTTTAAACATTGGTATTCAATCAAGATATACCCATTTGTAATTCTTGTCCTTAGAGTTCGACACAAGCCAACTTGCTTTCTATCAGGCCTTTGTTGATATCTACAGTGCCTGTATGGAAGCCCTAAATCACTGCATCTCCTCGAGAAGGAAAAAGGTGAGGTTGAAATCTCCGATCAAGTAATTTCTTGACATCATTATTAGAAGTTTTTTTCCAACAGAGTGACAGCTAAGACTGTGTTCAAAAGCAAAAGTCTAATATCCTCTTATACAAATGACATAATCAGAATCAGGTATCATCCCTGGTCTTAAGTCAGTACTCAAACTCTTAATAAGTTAGACTGGATTTTGTCAGCAAATGTCATCATGGCTGTGAAAGTACATTTAAGTGATGGAAGAATGCGTTCAGTTTAAGAATAATGTGTGTTTACCATGGAGAGTTAAAACTTCTTGGGTCAAAAGAGATTGAGCAGTTGCTGGGAGACAAAGATTTTCAAGTTTCCTTGCATAGACAGCTTTTTCATATTGTGGCCCTGAGCATGTCTTGCTTGCCAGCCTGTGGGAGGAAACTTCTCAATGTGAGTGTTCATTTTTTACTAAAACAAAATTAATGAGCCAGTGATCTACATTCTAACCTGTTTTCTTACACTGATACTTCTATTGGTACCTTCAGGAGCAGATTTCATAGAATTATCTCAGGGATCTTCTTGGAAACCTTTTCTTCAATTTATCATATCCTGGTTCTCTCTCTTTCTCACTGTTTTTTTTGAGAAGAGAGTATTCTATTTCACCAGTGCAAAAGCTTATAGGAAGTAAAACTCCAAAAGACTTACAGTGATATATAAAAAAGTCAAGCAGTAAGATAACAATTATTTAAACATTTAATGCCATGAATAAACATTATAGAACTTTACCTGAAATACATATCTATCTGCAGATGTTCTCAGCTGTGGATCTATTATGCTTCTGATTCAGAGGCTGCTTGTTCTTAAACAGAAGCTTCTTTGACCAGGGTCAGTTTCCAGTCCATCAGTCAGGCTGTTCATTGCCCTTTCTCAACTCATTTGGCTTTTATCAAATACAAACCTTGACAGACGAGCGTTTTCCACATTCGTGTTCATTCGCTGCAGTGGATTCACAGTGAAGTGACAAGCATAAGAGGATGTACAAAGTACAGCAGGGTCCATTGGTTCAGCAGCCTGAATCCATGGAAACCAGGTGATAGTTTCCTTTTCTATCCATAAAATTAGTTCCTTTTGTGTAACATTGTACTGTTGTTGCTACTTGTCATCTAATGTAATTTTCTTAACTGGCTAATTGCTTTATCCATATGCCGATTATAAGTCAATCTCCATGGAAGTGGCAGTCATTAGCTCCATCTGTGTTCACTTAGCCCAACATATCTTGTATGTTGTACTTGGATTTCTTCTGAAGCGCATTTCCTCTTGCAGCACTACATGTATCCTGGGACCCTCCCTCATCCTTTGGCTGCAGATATCTGACTTGCTGCATTAATGGAATTCCTTATTTTTCTTCTTTTGCTTGCATTTCTCATTCCTGCTTCCTGAGATCAGCAGGAGGTCTCCCAAAATTCACACTTCTTGCAGAAGTGCAAATGCCATTGCTAACCAGTCTGTCATATGAACATTTGACCTGAGTATTTTTGTGGCCCCTTGTGTTGACAGTGAAAGAATCGCTTGAAAATGAAATAAAAATAAAAAGCTGTTTTGGTAGTAATTTGATTTTCATAATCCTGATATCAATGCTTGGCAAAATACATGTCTTGCATGTATTTTGCATCTCGCTCCAAAAGTTCTCAGGACATTTTTAACAGCCAGAAGCTCTCATATGTTTTAGGCAAACACAGAGGTTCCAGCTGTCAGGTTTCGAGGCACTTGGAAACAGTGGTGAAAAAAATTCTCATTTTCAGTGACTTCCAGTAATAATGGTGAAAATAGGATGGCGAGAGGGAGATATGATATACAGTAAATCAAGAAGTCATTATTTTTATTTCTTTTACTTTGTATAAGATTTGCACTCAAGCCAGAGGAGCTCCTCCAGGATACAGCCATCATCCACAGCTGTTCTGTTAGGCCTCCTTCAAAGAGGAAGGAACAAGAGAGAGTATTTAAGAAATGTGTAGGTTTATTGTGCCTGATACAAGAGGAGAGGAACAATGTCTCTGTCACTTTTGAGCTACCTAAAGAGAAACTTCCACCCATCCGAGAAAAGATGAGAAGCTGCAGAAGCACATTACTGAACATCATGATTCAGTATTGTGCCCAAGCTCAGTACAGCCTAGGACCTCCTTCTCTTAACCTTTCCTGATATACTGTATCTTAACATCTCCTTCAGCTTTTGTATCCAGTCTGGATTGTAGGTAATTTTCAAGATAATCAGTGTCTGTGTACTTCTGTGTTTTTTTACTGCCTGCTCAGCTGGATCTTACCATTGCCTGGCCCTTAGTGCTGATGCCAGCAAATCCACCAGAAAAGATAGCTTCCTTGGACTTAGAAAGTAGTTTGAGGGAATTGAATTCTTGGCATAGGAATGCACAAAATACAAGATGTCTTGAGGAAAACCATGTAGATCTCTCATGAGTTTGTTCATAAATCAGAGTGCAGAATTGGTTTCGTGGCTTCCCTTTGAAGTGTGAGATAGAAGCATATTAAAGTGACTCTTCATTTTCATTTTAACACTTTTAATTTTTTTTTGTCTCCTGTGAAATCCAGTATTTGTACTGCTTTTAATGCATACTTTTCAGCATACAGTGCAATAGAAAGTTACATTTACATCTCAAATCTAAGGGCTAATTCTGCTCACACCCCCCACATCACTCCACGAAAACTGCAGAAGAGCAGCTGTGCAAGAGATAAAGCCCTGAATTATTTAACAGGTTTTTCATAAAACCTAATCTCCAGTATCAGTCCATCTCTGTTTCACTGCCAAAACTGAGCTAGTAGGAGGTAGGGGTGTGTAGCATCTTTCAGGGTCCATAGTTCATGTATGAAAAACCTTTCAGCCAAAACTATTTTTTTTTGCGTCAGGTTTTTTATATCTCAGCTCAGTATGGAGTGCTGGTATAATTTTTTATCTGTGTGTATTTATTTCTTTGCTGTGGTATAGAAAAGAAGATGTTGGTTATTTCTGGTGGGGATTTGACGCCCTCAGCTGAATCACTTGAACTGACTTGTTGCATTTGTTCTCATTTGGCAGTTGAGACCCTTTGACTTTTTGTGCTGACGGGTCACGTGTGGCATCCGTACAAATCCTGCTGGGGGCTCTGCTCTCAGGACTGCTGCAGGGATGCAGGGAAGCTGTATTCAGTAGGGTCACATTAGTAGTTAAGATGTGATTTGTCCCACTGGTTTTGGCATGACTCACATTGAGTAGGTAATTAGAACCTCATGCCAAGCTTCTGCTATTCGCCTTCTGAAGTGGAGCAGTAATTTGTTTTATAAGTATTAAGTGTAATTGCTTACTAGGTTTGGCAGATATATTACTAATTCAACAATGAATTTCTTATTAGGCACTAATAGGAAAAAATCTAGGCAGAGTCTAAAATCTCTCTCATGAATTAATTCTTAATTCTGTATGTGATTTTGAATTGAGCAGTATTTGCTTAAAGGTAAAAATTGCTTTAAAATCTCAAGTAATGTGAAACTAATCCCAGATGAGAAAATAAGTCAGATTAATAACCTGTAAGGTTGCTTCTTCTCCTTTGTTTTTTTCTTTTTTTTTGGGGGGTGAGGGTGGTACATAAGTAGTTTTTAAGTTTTTAGTTTTTTGGGTTTTTTCCCCCTTGAACTAGAGTGGCCAGTTTTTTCATCATGAGAGAGAAGTAAAATTCTTTGAGCAGTTTGAATACAGCTCCTCTTCCACAGCTGCAGTGAATACTGGGTGGTGTGGCTGACCTAGTGCAGGGAATTTGACCTAGTCATCTTTGTTCTTGGAAAGATGTGGAGAACTGGGATATATAAAACAAATGTCTCCTCTGTCTACCTGTACATTCAACCTTAATGGCATGAGGGATTTCCTTTGACCTTCGTAGACTACTCTTGGGGTTCCCGTGTTTTTCCTCTGAAAAGCTGGCCTTGCTTTCCTCAGAAATTTTGGCTTTATTGAGTTTTTGGTATGATTAGTGCTTGAAGCAAGGGTCATGAAGAGTCCAGATTTTCCCTTTCACTATAGAGGTAGAATATTAGGGTGGGCTGAGGAGGAGAGGGAGTGCAGTTCACTCTTCTGTGGGTTGAAGATGTGGCCACTGACATGTCATTATTTTTCTATAAAGGACAAATAACAGTAGCAGTAAAGACTTGCTTCTTTTATTAGCAGTGTGATTCACTCAAATTCTAGATGTGTGAGGAATTTGAATAAAGTTTTAATAGTGAACAGTTTTCCCCCTTGTAAAAAGCCCAGTCTGTCCCATTAGGTTGGGCAGTGGCATTTGCTGCTTTTTTTGGGTGCCTTTTCTGGTGTAGACAGTTGGTAGTAAAATTAACATTTAATAAAATGCAGCAGCAGTCAGGGAATGTTTCCTGGAGACATCCAATATCTGTCAAGTCGTATTTGCCTTTGCTCCCAACTTTTCTAGACTGACCAGTAGCTTGAAAGGTTTGCTGTATTGAATATTTGCTAAGCCATCCAATGACCCCTTTATTGTATTTTGCTATTTTGCTAGGGATGAATGACATAATTATAATATTGACACTTAAAAACCAAAAATCTATGCAGATTTTGTTGGTCCATGTGAGATTACAGATTTCTGAATCCTCTGAAGGGATTATGTGTTCTACATCTACTTAACTGCATGTAGTTCCTATAGTTTCAATTTTCTAAGTGTTTGCCCTGGTGATACAATTTTCTGTTCTGTCAATGAGGATACTCAAATTAACTTCATCTCTGGGAGTAGTGGACAATGCACAGGCTGTTTATAAAAGCTGGTGCTTAGATATATCCCTGGCTGACTGTTGCCAGCCAAGATTTTGCTGGAGCACTGTAAATCTCATCCATTCTCGACTGTAGGAACAAAGTACATTTTTTCAGATTAGCATATCTACAATAACCCTTTAAACAAGACTCATGGAGACATGTGTTATTAAATTTGCATGAGCAACACCAAGAAAATTATTAGTGAATGGCCGTATGAGCTAAACCTCTGGGTTTTAGCATTTCGTACTATGCTTAGATGATGATTTTACTTTGCAGCGAGGATGGATTGTGTACCTGCCAGGGAGAGTTTGCCCTCCCATTATGACTGCCCAGTTCAGTCCATGGGCAGCTTCATGGACAGCGGGGAACAGCCTCCATAAGTGACTTATCCTTGCATTGGAGTTCTGAGTACAGAGAAATGGGAAATCCTTTCAGCCTGGAACTGCTTGCCACCAAACCACTGATATGCCACTCGGTACATACCTGGCTATGGATAGATGTGGCTGATGTTACAGCTTGGTTTTCTCTGGGATGGTGTGAGGGGTGAAATAAGGGTTGTGTTTCAGTATTATCTGCTTTGCAGCCTTATTTTGGGGACCAGATGTCATAAGGCAAACATCTGGGAGCAAAACAGTTGCAGCACCCTATTGAAGTGAGCCCCTTTTGCATCCCCATGTGCTTTGTTAATAGTACGTGGAGCTCTCTGCCCTTTTCTCTGGAGCTCACTGCCAGTTAGGCATCATTTTGTCCTTCTGTCCTATGCAGATGTGGTGATGATGTCAAAGGTGTAAAAACTCGAGGAAATCCACCCTAGAAAATATAATCTTTAAGGCTGGATGAAATACTACTGAGACCCCAGGTGAAGTCTTACTACTTTACATTCACTGACTGTAAAAACCAAAACGTACCAAAGTGTTGGTATATAATTTTTTTATAGTTATTTCCACCACTGAATTTCCTTTCTAAAATATGAGTTATAAAGGGTGATGTGCAGATTTTAGACTGTGAATTATTATTTTCTGTCACACAAAGTGTCTTCAAAGAAGTCAGTTTAGAGAAAAGGTGATTTAAAGAAGTTTAGTTTATTTTAGATAAAAAATAAGCTTAGTTTTAGTGCAGAATTTTGCCCTTATATCTTTTTCCAATAGAAAACAATATTTTTATGTATGACTTTTTCTTTGTTAGAAATCTATACCTTTTATACTTTCCAGCTCATTTTCCTATGAAATGTAATTTTTTTCTCTCCTCTATGTCTTTGTTTTTATTTCAACATGTAACAGGTACGATGTCCCTCACTGCTGTGAATAGCTCACATTTGCAACCACAGAAAATATACTTTGCCAGCTGGCAAAGACAATAAATTTTAACAGCCATTACGCTTCATGGAAAATGTTACCAGGATGCCCAGATTTGTATATTCAGTGTATTAGTTTTCTAAAATTGATGCAGAGAAACATTTGGGATGAGGCAGTCAGAAATTGGGCCAATATCCTTCAGATGCATTATCTTGAAGTCTAACATTTTTTTTGTGTATTATTTTGAGCACAACAAGAATATTTCCAGCAAGTTTTTTAATACACCATGAAGATGCTTTATAAACTGTTTATTCTCTAATATTGCACCTGTGCTTCAACACTTGATATGCTGATCCCACTGTGGGACCTTCCAGTTCTTCAGCTCTGCTTGGCTTGGACTGGGAAAACTTGCCAACTGGCACTAGCTCTGAAGCATTGCTGTTGTTGGCCATGTATTTTTGAAAAGAAGCAAACATTAAAGTGTTTGTTCTTTTTGTATTAAGCCTGATGTAACATCACTTCTAAAGGCAACGAAGCAGCACGTGAATAAAATACCTGATTTAAGAATGCATTTGAGAGTCATACGTCTAAATTGCTCATTATTTCTGTAGCATAAAAATCTCTACTGAGTAGGAAATTATTACCTCTCATCATTAGCTTCAGTGTTTTCTCAAAAGGTATGACTCTGTTATTACTCTGATGAAGCACTTAAATAAAACACATTGCAGTGAGGACAAAATAACCCCACTTGAAATAAGTGTGAGAATACTCTTGTCATCTAATAACGTGTGAGAGTGGCAAAAGCGCTTTTACTGATTTCAGCGCTTTTACTGATTTTTTTTTTTTTTTGCTTAGATTTAGCCAAGCAAAGTAAATGGGGAGAAATTACTCCTAATACTGCTAATAAAGCCAATAACTGTAGAAAGAGCAAACTATTTGTAAACTATTTGAAGCACACAATATAAAAGACATGGAGCGCCTTTAAAAATGGAAATTACTAGGCAACCCAGTGATTCCTTTAATTTGTTGATAGTGCTCATGCTATTTGTGGCATACTAATGAAAACTAATTAAGTGTTGGGAAATGATTTGCTACTACACTGGATGCAAACCTGCAGTCTATTAGAGGTGAAACTAAAACCAATCACATAGCAGTGGAACCCTATGGAATCCATCTGGACACTTTTAATGGCTTGACCATTGCTATTCCAGAGGTCATGAGCACTTAAACAAAGCATAGATCAGTAATACTTACCTGTGGCTCTTGTTTGCTGCATGTAGTAGTGAAATCCAACAGATGTTCCAGGTGTGCAGAGGAACGACTTGCAGGAGACAAAGTACATGATTCTCGTTTCTCCTGGCTTGAAGGGGATGCCCAAATTTGCGTGCTTGTGAGTTGGAAAGGAGAGGTATGGGGATGTGTGTCAGGGCGGGTCTCTCTGCTATTGGTGTGTCTTACCAGTTTTAGTTGACCAAACTCCTCTCTATCACCCTCTGTTCTGTATGGGCTCCTCACCCAGTGGTAGCAGTGTTTTAAAAACACCCATGTCTGGAAGTGAAGAACTGGGCTGAGTCTGCAACTGGCACCCCACTGCCTTCTGTTTTCCCCATTTTTTTTGCCTGTTTTGTTTTCCCTGAGCAGCTTTATAGCTACAGAGTCAGCTAACTCTGAGAGGAATGGGAGCTGGAAGGCAGAAGAGCTTTCTCCATTCTGATCTCACAGACTAGAGCTTTGCGAAAAATTGAGTGAAATTATAGAACTGTACACTCTGCAAAGACAAAGAAAATTAAATCAAGAGAAACCTTTTGTTCAGTGAATACATGTTTTATACTTGTCAGCTGAACATCTGCTAGTATCCTTGGCCTATCCTGATCATTTGAGTCTGCATACCTGCTTCGCAGTACTGCCCAGAGGAGCACATCCTTGTGGATCCAAATTTCTCCTCTGAAGAGATCTCTGGGAGTAAGCTTTCATGCCCAAAATGTCTTGCTGCCTGATGCAGTCACTACTGCCTTCCCTTGATGGCATGCAGACAGAAGAGTTTTCAAGTCCTGATTTCTGCTTCTGTGGAAGGTGGTGTGCTAAGGTTGTACACATCTCAAGCCAGTTTTTTTAAGTTTATTTTGGATATCATCCTTCACACAGCACTTCAGGTCTTTGTATCTTGTGTCATTTTAGTTGCTGAAACAACTTGTTTGGGTGAGGTTCTTTTCCTGAAAAATGTGAATATGGGCAGGACCTTTTTATGCCTTATGCAACAAATTGCTGTCTTCATCACACTATGCAAGTGTTTCCTTAATCTGCGAGGGTAATCATGTGAATGAAGTAGTTCTCTGTTAACTTTAGAAAAAGCTATGTTAAAAAAACAGAAATCAATTTGAGAGAAAAGGCACGGTTTACATGCTATGGTGTATGTTAGTGGTGTCACAGATACCACCACTGGCATGATGTTTTTGTCGTCATAATATCCCTCCTCTTTCTGTGCAAGTTTTCTTAGTTTCCTATCCTTTTTATCTCATCAATAATTTCTTGTATATGGATGTACTACAGTAGACACGCTTCCTATTTATCTCCCCCTTTCCATGCGTCTGTGCTGCAAAGTTTGGAAAGAAACATTTCCCCACCTCCCCTTATTCAGATGAGACAAAAGGAGAAAATGAGACAATCAAAAGCAAATTCCTTGCACTGGTAGGCTGTGCACATTCAACACTGCAGGAAAACTAGGTTGACATTATTATTCATAACAGTATATTATATTACAATAAAACTAAGCAGAGGGTAGCTCTAGAGATTGGAAGGATGCCCGTCAGTTACACTCTGAAGTTAAAACCTTGTCTCTAAGATATTCTTTAGCAGACAAAGCAGAGTTGCTTGGGGTAGGAGTGAATTTCTCTGCCAACAAAGAGGGAGAAAAATCTTATTTTCTTCAGATTTATGAAAAATAAAACTTACTACAAGTTTTCCTTTGAATGCTGAAGTAAAGGCTATCATTCATCTTTGAAAAAAGGCCCATTTAGTTATTATCTGGCATATTTTCAGAAGGTCTGGAGCAGAACTTTGATGCTCTTAAGCTCAGTCACTCTCTGACTTAAGGCTGACATCCCCCATCACAACAGGAAAAGTTGCCTTCCTTCAAGGCTGTTCCTCAGAGCCCTAACGCTGTTTCTTGCTGTAAAAAAAAAGAAAAAAAAAAAAGAATAAGAGATTGATCATATCTGGGGACCATCTGATTGTGTCCCCCTTTATTCCCACAATGGGATTCTGTGCTGGTAACCTACGAAGTTCTGCTTTGCATGTTGTGTCCTTTTTCTCATCCATTTTTGTAGTGGTCTACCGGAAGAGGGAAAGGGGAACAATTCTATTTCAAAAAGAAAAGTAAGAGATGGCAGAATGAATTCACATCTGCAGCAACCTTGGAAATAAAACCCACTAACCAACCATTACAGCAAACTAATAGATAAATAAAAGATTAAAAAACAACAAAAAAGCACTTTCCATTAACTAGCTATATCAAGTTTCATCTGAAATACATTCCCCAAGGATATTCTAGCGCTTTGGGTTTTGATGCCTCATTGAGAAAATAAATTTGAAATTAAATGAGATTAAAATAAGAGTGGTTTTAAGCATGCATGTTTTGCAGGGGAAGATTGCCTTAGGTGTTTCCGATATACTATATCTAAGCAGGCAAAAGAAGTCATGATTCTTACAAAACCTATGGAACCTGTCATTCTTGTGAAAAATCTGATTCAAAAAATATGTGAAGCGATTCAGACAATTGAAATTTGGTTTATTACTTCTGTATAATTTTAAACAAATCTGTCATGGAAGAACAAATGTAGTGTGTACTTTCCCAAATTTTCTTTTTCCAAGTTATTATTTTTTCCACACATCTCTTAAATTGCTCTGTAATTAGCAGGTCATCTTCATGTATAAGAACAGATTTTGTTTTTTTACTGTTCCTTACTGCTATATTTTTTTTCCATTTCTGCAAACTGTCAAAGCCTATTAACTCAATGCAAATCTTTCCAGTTATTTCAATAGACTATGTGTCAGGCTCAGAGACCTTGGTTTTACCATCATGAAAAGTGAGCTGGGGTCTGCCCCTGTCTCCGGCAAGATGCTAGATCAGTTAGGTCCCAGGTGCACTTTGGAGTGTTTCAAACCAACCCAAAACCTCCAGAATATGGATAAGGCCTGGAAGCAGTTGCTTTTAGGGTCCTAACTTATCAGTGGGAGCTTTGCTGACCCTTCTGGATGCCCAGAGTTCCCAGGGAAGTCACAGGCTGGAAGAGGTGACTGTCACATACAGCTGCTAATCACTTTATCATATCCATTGTCTTCTTAATACTCATTTTAAAGCAATATGCATCTCTGTGCACACACACAAATATAGTGTCAGTACTATTGCACTTTGGTCTATATTTTTTGTCTACTCATTTTATTAGTAAAAGTTCCCACTCATTAAAATCTCCTTAGAGGAGAAGTAGTGTTTTTGATGATGATTTTTTTTTCCGGTTAACATGGAATGAGTCAAGTTTTCTTTTTTAATAGGAAAGCAATTTCTGTATCTCATGATAATAATTTATTATTTTACTCGCAGGAGAAAATACACAGTAAATCTTTCCCATGACATTATTGTGGAGGGATCAAATTTGGACTCTTTATTCAGTCAAAAATCCGTTGAAAGCTGGTATGAGTGGAAGGCATGTAAAGACTTGCAAAATCTGATATTTCTTCTTGATATGACCTCTTTCTTGGTATGTATTCAGCAATCACTTTCTTCATCTAGACAGAATCCTGGACTGACCCTAAGCTTCGACTTTACTTGTGGTTTTAGTTGTTTTAAAAATTAAATACTCTGCTCTTGTGCCTTACAGATCTGGCTCCCTGGGGTTTTATAGGGAGTATGACAATGCTTAGCGTCCAGTCCAGCTCTGTACTCTCAGGGCAGTAGAAAGACTCAGTACAGTGGGTGGGATTTAGCCCAGAAAAAAGGATGAGCACCCTGACCTGCCCCTTCATCCATCAAGGCGATTGTAACTGGAAAGCTTTTCTTGGAACACTCCAGGATGAGCACTCGGAGTGGTGGAGTGAGCCTCATCTGCTTTAGTAAGCAGCACGGTGTGATAGGAGTGAGGCATTTGCTGCAGAGTCCCTGGCTGCCATGTTTTGATGGTTTGAGTGGGGTTTACTGTGGAATAGCTCTGCTCTGGTCATGCAGACCAAATGCCCATTAGTGACTGAAACACGGCAGTTGTGTCCGTGAGCTGTGGCTTAGTTTCATGTGGAAGGAATCCAGTTTGTGCACTCTAAGATCACTGGGTTGTGCAAACCAGAGCACAGTAAGAGGTTTGCCCAAGAAATACTCTCCAGTTCTGAATCAAAACATCAGCATGGACACAGTAGAATAGTAACATGCCCTGTTAAGAATGTCATATCATTATCCCAGATGATAGACTCTGATGATAAAATTACAAAGTGATGAGTACAGAGTGCAGCCTAGGTAGCTTGAATCAAGAGGAGAGGAATTTTAAGAGAGATTTATTTCTTAAAATAGACAGATAAATGCTAAATGCCATGGCAGCACTGACTGTTGCCACTTCACATAAGAGAAATAAGTATTTCTGTGCATCGTGTTTTATGTAACTAACTATTGGATTGGCAGTGTATAGGTAAGTTAATGTTAACAATGTCTCTATGGTACGGTGCAGCAAGTAAGAAAAAGTGCTTTCCTATGCCACATGTATTTCTGTAGTCAAAACTACTATTTGGCTTCATAAAACCTCTGGGTTTATATTAGTTAAAAAGGAAAATAAGGTAGGATTTCTGAAAAAAAACATAATTTTTTTGTTTGTTTGGAAGAAGTTACAAGTTTTCTACTAGGAAAAAGCAGTTGGAAAGACTGTTAATGTATCAAGCTGCTGAAACCAAGATGATCCAAATATGGTAGTTTTTAATCAACATTTTATCAATGTTTTTACATTTCAGCTAGTTAGTAATACTTATTAGTTACTTGTTAATAAGTACTAAGGTGTGAAGAAGAATATACAGCAGAGCAATGTTTTCCAATCCATTGAAAATAGCCTACAAACCCTCAAATGGTTTATATAGTATGTGTGTCTCTACTGAAAAATAAACTGTAGCAGGACAAGCGATTTGTTGAGAGCTTTAAGGTGGGCATTCAAGATATATGAGTCCCCAGTAGCCTAGCTGGGCTGGACTCTAAGAACTTCTGCCGTGTTCTCTGTTTTTTTGATAAACAGAGGCAAGAAGTGACACCTGCAATGGAAACTTTTAGTGGAGTGTTTCTTTCGATTTCTGGAGTATTTTATATTGCTGCTTTGTATCTCTTGAATAAATATGTGAAAGGGTTTTTTCCCCCTTTTTTATTTTTCATGGTATACTGGTAATTGTCATAGGCTTCAGACAAAAATTTTGAAATTAATAGTAATATTTTACCACTGCAAATTGAGCTCTTCCTCTAAAACGTCTTTCCTTCAAAATGTTAGAGATCAGTTACTGTTACAGTAACTATTCCAAGAATAGTTTCCAATATATCATAACATGTTTAGATAGGTCACTCCTGCCTGTAACTCTGATGAGCTTAGTGTGACTGTGGTATGGCTGGTGCCTCGATAGTTTCTTCAGTAGAGTCTGGGTGACTCTCTGTGTTACCCCACTGACAGGCTCCAGAAAGTCTTTTTGAGTCAATGGAATTTACAGGTATTTTTTCCTATTCCAGTCTTTGGAGATCTTCATATTATTCCAATTGAATACTTGAATTCTAACAGGCTCACTTGATACTTACTGAAAAATGTCAAACAATGCCTTTTGGTTCATTAAAGCCATATTTTCACCTTTGGTCCTTGTGTCAGATCACAGTGAGAAAACAATGCAAGAATTATTATTCTTACTGTTAGAAAGCCCGAAGAGCAGAGCCAGACACGGACATGTAGTTCTTAAAGTAGCCACTAACTGAAAAAGTGAGAAGGCAGCAGGCTGTGGGTAACCACTGCACATAGTCACAGGGACCACAGGATCAGTAGGGACCTTCATGCATACCTGAATGGGGATGGCATAGGAGGCTTGTATTTCTGCTATGCATTTACAGTGCATGCCAGGCTTCTCCCTGAGCAGCTGCAGATCTCTGCTGTACTGGCAGATAGGGCATGATATGGCTCAAAGTGAATAACTGTGCAACCTCCATGAATGGATGAAAATCACCCTGTGTTTTTATCAATGCTGGTCACTTTTAAAATTCAGCTAAACAGGGTGCTAGCCATGCTTTTGTCAAGAAAAGCTGGACCGGATTACCCTAGAGGTCCCTTCTGACCTGGTATTCCACTATTCTGTGATTCTATGGATATGTTGTTCAGTGTTTTCCCTATTCCCACCAGGGCACTTCAGCAGCTAAGCAACTTCATAGTCTGTAAAGGTGAGCAACCTAGCAGTGGGCTGTGAGTCTTCTCAGTAAGTTCACAGTAAGCAGAGAGTTGTTATCAAACCAAACCAAATACGGAAACTGCCATGTGAATAAAAATCTACCTGTCAAAGAAGACAACTGTGCATTTCAGAAAGATATTTTTAATTTTATCTTATTAAATTTCCTATTCTTATACTTTCATTCTCTTGCTAGGATTTCACTGAGTTCATATGGGTGCATGATGTGCATTTTACCATTGTTCCTACTAAATGTGAGCAGTAATACTGGAACTGCATTATGGTTCATCTTCTTCAAGAATTTTAAAGCTAGCGCTGTTAATGTGAAACAGAATCTTTGGAATAAATGGGAATGGTCTGGGGCAAATATTTGGAACAAAAGCTTAATTACATGGGTACCAGATTAAGACATTCTTATAAACAGTTAGAGTATTTTTGATGTGGTGGTAAAAAGCAGAAAGCAAAGGGAAACCAAATTAAATTAGCAACTCAAGTATAGCAGTTGACTGATTCTGAAAGTCAACAGGTGAATATTTTTCACAGTCCCAGCAGAGAAAAAGACTGAATTGAATAGCCAAATTCTTACTGATTTCTTTGGGAGCAGGATCAAGTCTTTATGTCTTGAATAAGTCCATTTTTTATTTTAATGAGAGTTATGTGACTTAAATCTTTTTTAATGTTTTGGAAGAAATGTGTAAGGTTTAAATAAAATAATAGGTTTTCTAGACTTTTAATAGCATTATTCTTTTCAGTGCTGCTGTTACCCCAGGGTATTTACTTTTGGCTGTTAGTGTAGTGTAGAAGTTGATACTACTGTGAATGGAATTGGCAAGACTTAAAACTGAATGTTTAGATCATAAACATTTTAAAATAAGACTCTATAGAAAAAGATGTGGTTGGTTTTCTTGTTTTTTTTTGTTTTTATAGATACATTAGTTGTATTCTTGGCAAGCTTTGCTTCAGAGGAGTCACGTGCATTCTGGTAGGCAGCTGCAGCCAGAAGATTATTTTAAACCAATGGAAACCAATTCCCTTTTCTCTTTTGCCTTTTCCGTTTCTCTTTCTTTCTCTCTCCCTCTCTCTCTTCAGTAGGACTCTCTATATATCATATAACTGAAGTATAGCCAGTCATGGGGTAAAAAATTCATACACTAATATACACAACAGTGGAAAGCATAGAAACCCTGGCTAAAGATGCCAGTACCAGCCTGTGCATTAAGAAGTTGATATTTCTTTTCTTCAACACTCATGAAATCTTCAGAATTCAGATAGGAACTGTGAAGGAAACTTTGAACAACATAGGCCTATGAGGAAATTAACTTTTTAGGTTTTATTAATTTTGATTTTTATTTGCTTAGACTGTGATGAACAAACCAGACAGATGCTATATAGTGTTGTACACAGAAATTGTATTATTATATTAGAAATTTAACACATTCTCCTTGGACTAAGCTGCAAAGTTTAGCCAATGGAGTAGTAAGATTTCAGTTGGTACATCAAAAAAAAAACCAAAACACACACCACCCCAAAAAAACCACAAACAAACAAACAAAGTCACAAAAAACCCAAGCAAAACAAAAACAAAAAAAACAAACCAAAACAAAACAAAAAAACAAACAAAAAAATTAAATAAAACAACCAAAAATAAAACCAACCTACTCAAACACAAAATTTCTTAGAAGCTGAGTTTTTAGATGCTTATCTGGATTGGCAGGAAGTGTCCCAAGTTCAAAGCGTTTATTAGGTCTTAGACTAATATATTTAACATGTTACAGATTAGAGATAAATACTATACTACAAATATGGCAGGTCATTGGCTCCTTTAATAGAATGGAAAGTTAATGATGTTAAGGAATACATATGCAAAGGTTTTTCTGATTGATAGTATTATGTCACCACTCTTCTCCATGCCAATTTGTCAAATAGGACTTGGATTGTCTGTAGAAATAATCTAATCCATGATTTTATATAGTCTGTGTATAAGAACATGCTGCACAATATGCATTTAATCCTGAAATTTTCCTGATTTAAGTCAGACAAAGTTGCTTTCCTTCATGTATTTCCACTCTTTCTCAGTACTTCTTGGTGATGTTGTTACTTGTCTCTGAGTTTCTATGGTGCTACTTGATGTCACTCACAGGGACCTTTTTAAATTTCACTAGTTTCCCTTTGTGTGATGGAATGCATCAGGAACTGGAATTATTGTCTCTTCTTTGATTCTGAGATTTCAGTGAATGATTCAGATGAATCATTCAGAAAGAATTGCAGTTGCTTACACGGCATGCAGCTCTGTTGTGTTTCCCACAGGAGTATAAAAAGGCAGAAAGCAAACTCTGATCCAGCTTCACATCCTCCTGCATATTTGCCTTCAGACCTGCATGACTTGAGATATTTTTGCACTTATTAGCCTGTATTTATAGTGACCAAATAATGGTAGAAAAAAGAGACTGGCAACCAGCAAGAAAACCTGCCAAGCGCTGAAAACTTCTCACCTAATACTTGGAGTGGGGGGGGAGTTATTTTGGAGAAAATCTAGGTAAAATCTGTATTAAGCGCATCAGAAATCTTGAGGACAATTCCTTGAATGAGTCTGTGCCTTTGAGTAGTTTGTGGAGTTGAGCCCTTGATCATTTTGAGAAAGACTCCATTGCAGCTGTTTTTATGATTATGAAGGGTTAAACAATAAAACAGAAATTCATCTTCATGCTTTTGCTTAAAACTAAAAGGCCTGGATTTCACAAGGAGCTGTAAAGCTTTCAGCAGGAATCATGCGAACACTACAGTAAAATGAAAAGCTGAAATGTGAAGAGTGCGTGATGTGAGATGCCAACTCAGCACTTTCAGGAATCGAGAACAGATCACATTGCTCCAGCAGAGTGGACCACCCTTGGAATTGCAGTGAACTGCAGCAGTGACTATCTGCTTTGCAATGTAAAGGAGTTATATATGCTGATAGCCCTCCACACAGTTATGTCACCCAGTGGTAGCCTCTCAACAGTTCTTCACTCGGGGGAAAACAGATGTTATTTACAAGTACTTCTGTAGGGGTGAAAAAATCTCCTTATGATCCCAGCTGCACAAGGAAAGGAGAAGAGTAAGAGTGTTCATACAAAAAAGGTTCTTCACTGAGAGTGTTTGTTTTTTTTTTTCTCTTTGTATAGGTTCAACATGGGAGAAAACATTACGACAGATTGGATTTGAAAGGTAAGCCATAAATTTATTTCCTTACCAGTGCAAAAAGTAAAGGAAGAAAAACTGCATGGGCGAATTTGCAGAATTATTTATTCTAGTTGATTGAATGTATCAATGACCTCAAATTTAGAAAGGAAGTCATGCAGTGTCATGCACATGTGTGTTCAGCTTCTCTGTTTGTGTCCTCTTCTCTTTCCCCAGTTGATCTGAAGTAATTTATTCACTGTATGAACTTGGCTTGTGGTGTTTTTTTGTTGCAAACTATACAGCATGCTATTATTAAGAAAAGGGACACACCATTTGGGCACACGTCTTACTTACAAATGAAAATACTGCTCTCACTCATATTATTTTTTCCACAAAACTTTTGACAAAAGTAAATGAAGTTGAAAGAGGTCCAAAGATGGCAGAGAGCTATTCATCATCACAGGAAAATTCGATATGCAAAATTCCTCAAGTGCAAAAATTTCTTGCAGAAAAGCTTAACCACTAGGTCATCATAACACAAATATATGTCTGTCTTATAAATTAAACTAGGCCAAGCCCAGTAAAGAGTGATCTGATGTTGGGATTCAGATACTCAGTGTCACGTTTATTTTTCCACATGTGGTAAGCAAAAGATCTACCCTCCACTTGAACAAAGTTTTTGATATTACTGAAAATTACACATTCTTAGGGGTAAGTTTGATATCTTTGAAGGGTTATTTTTCACAGATGGTGCTTTTTCCTCAAGTTACATTCAGTTTGGTACCTTGACAAGCGTTTCATTCAGTGAAATATCAAACATGTCTGAAGGCACTGTGGTAAACTATTGATTCTCTCATCACCCAAATAATGAATTAGCACCTGTTGGTCCTGCTTGTCTCCATCAGAATTGAAAATAAAAGAGGTTTTGAGGAGTGCTAGAATGAATTGATATCTTGGGTCTGTGGTTTCAAAGTGACAACAGAAAATGGTCAATATTTTTTTAGCTGAGTTTATTAGAAGTTTGTGATGGCAACTTCTAACTTGTAAGCTGTTTCAGAGCAAGAGAGAACCCATGATATCTGTGTATATGCAGTGTACCGTATGAAGAATTCTTGATAGACTAAATTGCCGCTGAGAAGCCTGTCTCAGAGGAGGCAAGTATGTAGAAGAGATTACTGTGCAGATCCCATTATTGCACTCTAGTTTGAAAAGCAGAAAGAGTTTCAAACGTCACTTCTGCACCTTGAGAGACTGATTGTCATCCTGGAGTAACTTGATTTGAAGCAGCACATTAGTTAGCACAGATGGGGTGAAGATTTGAATGCACATGGCTTGCCATAATCACAGAAGCAAGTATGTTCTCTTACCAGCTTTTTCAGAGAATCAGCAAAGAGAAAAAAAGAAAGATAAAGTCTTTCACACAGAACAATTAAGATTTGAAATTGATATTCATCGTCTTACCTGTATTTTCAACTCAAGCTTTTTTTATGACATGGATATATTATAGAATCATAGAATGGAAGGAACCTTAAACATCATCCAGTTTCAACTCTTCTGCCATGGGCAGAGACACCTTTCACTGCATCAGGTTGTTCAGAGCCCCATCAAAACTGGCCTTGAACAATTGCAGGGACAAGGCATCCACAACTTCTCAAGTTGGTTGACTAAAACATTAATGAGTAACACATACACAAAGTTCAGTGTGGACTCTTTTATAGCAATATTTGCTTTATATCATATTCTGTGTTACTGCTTAAGGTAAGTATTTTTTATATCTTAAGGAATAAATTCCAAAGTAAACAAAGGGATACACATTGCTATATGTAACACTTAATTGATGGAATTATGCTTAACATGCAGTCATGGAAGTAGAAATTCCAGGTCTGGAGATCTCTCAGACCTGAGAGATTATTCTGGGTATGTATCATATGTATCACTACATGCTTTCCCTAATCTTTTCAGTAGGAGTCCCTTTTTGGCCACTGATAGAGATAGGATAGTGGGCTACACCTGTGTTAGCTCTGATCCAGTACAGTTGTTCTTATGTTATTTGTATCAGTTACAGGAAAAGAAGCAGCAGCAACACGCTTTGCTATTTAAAAACATATTCTCTGCAAGCTGTTGACTTATGCAGACTTGAGTTAGCTGTGGAATATCAATAGATTTGAATGTGTTGTTTGAGCAACATTCTCATTCAGGAGGAAGCAAGATTTTTAGACACACAAAAGGGAAGACATTAAGTAATGTCCTAAGGAGGAATAATCTTTTCTTTAAAACTGGAAGATTCATATAAAATGTTCTTCTCAACAAACTGTTTTAGAGAGAGTTGAGGAACAGGAGATATGGACAGTCAGTTTACATTACAGAAAATTAAGCCTAGATAATTTACAGGTGATGTCAGTACTCCTTTGTGGCTACATGGTGTTTATTCTGCAGTTGTAGAGTGCTTACATTGCTGTTGTCTTCATATCCTGAAAAACATTGTGGCACCAAGAGATCTGGCTGTGAGGCTTTTATGTAAGCATTACTTGTGAGCTGAGGATGCTGCTTTTCAGTGCGAGGGAAATTAAAAATGCTGGAGCTCGAGTAAAGTAGCTTTATATCCAGGAAATGAATGTAGTTAAGAGCTTTTCAATTAAAAGGGGTAAATGTGGGTTTGATAGATTTAAATGAAAGCCTTTATATTATTGATTGTTTTTCAAGATATTACAAATTAGCTAATTGTAACATACTATGGTACTCATCACCTTTGTCCAAGATAATATAGACTACAATCCCTGACTGTATTTTCTGAAGAAAATTGTGGACACATTTTAAGAATTATGGCAAATACTAGCTTATATAATACTGTAAGGACAAGAAAGAAAAAAGCTCAGCAAAAATGCTACACATAAGTGATACCTTCATGTCAAGCAAGCTGGCACCTTAATGGTTTCTTTAATAACCTTTATTAAGCAAAAACCAGTAGATTTATGGATAAGATGGCTTTTTTTGCAAATGTTTACATGGGAATTATTTTTCGTTATTGGGGCTTGTTTAAATGGCACCCACATACACATAAAAATATCTGTGAAACAGTACTGTACTTTGTTCCAAAAATGACTAAAAATGTGTTTTAAAAAGGCATTGCTCATCTCACAGGCTTAAGATATTTTCAGTCACATTCAGGAACCAGTGTATATCATAGAATCCTAAAATCATTAAGACTGGAAAAGACCTCCAAGTTCATCTTTGAGAAAACACCTTCATGTCAACTAAACCATAGCATTAAGTGCCACATCCAGTCGTTTCTTGAGCACTTCCAGGGATAGTGACTCTACAACTTTCCTAGGCAGCCCTTTCCCATGTTTAACCGCCCTTTCAGTGAAGAAACTCTTCCTGATGTCCAACTCGAACCTCCCCTGGCTCAGCTTGAGGCCACTTCCTCTTCCTGGTGCTAGGAGGCTCACTTGAAATCGCAAGTGAAATAGTTATGAACAATTAACAGTGACTGTGCTTGTTTCCTGGCTACACCGGCAATTAGAAGAGCTTAATGCACAAAGCCTGTTAAAATTCAGAAGGAAAGAGGATCGGGTCAGTCATGGAGCTGGTCTTATTCAGTAATTCAGTAAGTAGTGACTTTCCAGCTCGTGGCTGGGGTGAGGCTTGCAATGCAGAGCCTGGAATGAGCCACAGCCAGTACTGGGGAAATGCAGCTGTGGAAATGCTGCCACAGTGCTGAAAATTAAAACCAAAAGGAGGACTTCTTGAAACACCTAGATTTCTCTAATTTGAGCCACGAAGTGATGAAGCTTATGCCCTTGATTAGTAGATTCAATAATGATTACAGAAATGTCTTCTTTTATTACATATTTGTTGACCTATAAATGATCTAATAATTTTAAAACTTTAAATGGAAGGCATTGGACCTCTTAAAACTCATTGTCCTACAGGTTTTCCAGACTTCCAGTCTTCCTCTTGCTTTGCTTCCCTGAGTTGTGGTTTCTAATGTGACTAGTAACTACTCAGTTACTAATAGCACTTATATTCCCTTTTTACGTTTGTTCCCTTGGTGTTTCTCTTATATGTGTAATGCTTTGCATTACAGTTCCACAAAACAGACTTAAGAATGATTTAATGAGTGTTATTATATGTTAAGTAAATACCAACTGTTTTAGAAAATATATGTTTGAAGAATAACAGATGTGTGGTTATTACATTTTTGGCAAAATTCGGTAAGTATCTTTTTCATAGTAAATAGCTGTTTCAGTGACACAGAGGAAGGAACTTCTGTGTACCAATTTCATAGTAAATTGTAATTATAAAAATGGAAGAGCTTTCCATATTGAAGATACAACTTTTGTTTGGTTGATATCTTCAGTCTGATTCTTCATTTGTGGTATGCAATGAAGTTGTCTATATATTGATACCTTGGAGTTTGGATGTTTTGATTTTTTTAATTTTTGTAGATCTTAGAAGTAGTTCTGTAGTAAATGTAGATTTTAGAGTAGCAGCATATTATTCCTTTACCCTTTAACACACCAGCTAAAACCCCTGTTACCCATTCCCATATCAATTCCCTAAATTCCACAGCCTGTTTAGTCTCTTTTTCAAGGTAGAATTGTAGAAGAACACCCTAACCCTACGGAAGAAGATACAGCCATAGACTCAATAACCTTCAGGCCTAGAATTCTGGAAGGCCTCCAAGGACATTACGTGCTGTGAGGGAGATGAAGATGAAGAAGAGGGGGACCCAAAACACCCCCAGACCCAATTTCCAAGAGGCGTGGCAGGGGCAGAACCTGGGTGGTGGCTGGACGGGATTGGGTGAAAATCGTTATAAATCATTATAAAAACTGTGAACATCTCTATTTTGGGAGTATTCCAGAAAGCCTGGGGGCTCATTAAAACCTTTGTATCCTTATCTTATCTCCTACCTAATTTGGCTTGGAGTCTTTTTTTCCCCACAGCCATTTAGGCAACAATATATATATATGCAAAAGTAGGTGACTTCCACTCTATATACTGCTAATAAGAGCTGTCTTCACCATACTTTGTACAACAACAACATCTATGTAGAATGTGCAACAAGCAGCATCCCAGGTTCTGTCTAAATTGGTGCTGAAGGTGATTGACAGTGAAAGCTGCCTCTGTTAGTAAAGTATTGTGTATTGGGCTTGTTATGCTTTTTTAAATCCTTTTACTATTCCTCAAAAAATTAAAGAGTAGTTGCAGATTGGTAGCTCTCACACTGAAAGGAAAGGGAAAGAAGGTAGGAGCAAGGAAGGGAGTAAGACTAGTGAGGAAAGAGGAAAAGACCTAAAGATTTCCATGTCAAGGTTAGACCTTGGATAAGAAGATTACCTCCTATTAAGATATGTCCCAGATCTTTTGCGTACCTCAGTAGCTCCTTCAAGTACTCTTCTAAGAACAAGGTGATAAGTAGGACACTGCATTGTTCCTGTCTGGAGCAAAATAAACACAACATTCATGCACGTTGCAGGTAGAGAGACAGAGCTTACCCAGCAGACACCAAGAGCAAGTTAGCTGTCATCGCTGAGATGCATTTTGTTGCTATGTTGGTCTCTGAGAGCAGACGGATGTCTGCTATTGCAGCTGCTCCACATATGCCCCTGCTCAGTCTAGCCAAAAATACTGTGTATGTCTTCCCTACCCCTTGCAGAGACCGAGAACTCAATTTCTGAAACCATTCGTGACATGTGGTGAGGGCTGGAATCCAGACGCATCAGAAGCACTTCCCAAGCACCTCCTTCCAGGTTTAGGTTGCTAATTATGAGCCTACTAGTGATCTGTTTTCTCTCTTTCCCCATGCTTAGATTGCCTGTAACTTGCTTGGATCTTTGATTGGTGCTTGGCCGGAGTTTCTCTGGGTGACATGTAAGGAATAAACAGAAAGAAGAGAATATCACTGGATTCTATAAATATTTAGTATATGCAATTCTGGCTTGGAAATTTAAATACCATATGGTTTTCTACAGTGACATTCCCCACTTTCTCCACACTCTTTGGTGATTTAGTGAAACGAATAAATATGTATTTGAAATATAAGTCTTATCCTGATACCATGGTCCATAATTTCAAGCCCTTTCTTCACATACAGCTGAATCCTATAGTCCTTTCTTGGGCAAGGCTCCCATTGACGTAATTTTGGGAGCATTGCCTCAGCCAAGGGCTGCATGAGGTTGCATGGTCTGATCCTGGACAGGTTATTTCAAAAGAAAGAGTGAAGTTTAAATACTGAACAACTTGAATCTGGAAAGAAAAGGGAAAAATTCAGTGCAGTAGTGCAATCAATGGACATGGGAAAGCCCTGCAAGGCACCTCTTTAACCATTTTGGAAAAAATTAGCTGTATTAGTCTCTACAATTCTCTTGGTCTCCTGTCCCACAAACTTAAGCAAATGCCTAGTTTTTCAGAGCCCAGGCATGCCCCCTTACTTTGTCAGGATTCTCTTCTACAGCCCGCCATCCTTTAACTGCATTATAGCAGGCAAATTAGAGTAATCGATGGTTTGTTTATGCTTTCTATTTTTAGTATATGATGTCCATCATATTTTTGTAGGAATTAATGAATATGAATTAATGAATATGAAAGAAAATATATTCTGCAGTGATTACTATTATATACTTTCTTTGAATGTTATAGATATATATTGAGATAAATGTAACATAGGGAGCTGAGGAGACTGAACCAATTCCACACCATCCCTTGGTAAGTTATGAATAAATAAGCAGTTTATTGCTTATAACGGGAGTCTTGTCTTCTGGGTGATACCTTGGTTTAGTCATTTCTCTGCCTGGCCAAATACAGCATTGCAGACATCATCTTCAGTCCCCAGCTGTCTTTAGGGTTAGGGTTAGGGTTCAGGGAGCCACAAAGGCTGCAGCTCCAGGGACAGTGGCACTTCAGAAGGCATGCCAAGGCAAGCATGGCACTGCACCAACATTGAGCCCTCCGCTCCTTTCTCACCTGGACCAAACATGCTACTTGCTACCTCAATCTCAGACCCAAGCTGCCAAACCTAATTATTAGGTAATCTGTAGGCAGAGGACTACATCAGAAGGGCTTATTTGTATCCTTCCAGCTGTAACACTGCACTTCTTTTCTCATGGGGTGATGAAGGGCAGATGAGGGGGCTTCTCACCTGCATGCACTTTTCTCCAGGCAAAGGGCAGCACAGGGTGCTGAGTCCTTGGAAGACAGGGGAACTGAGGTTGTTTTAGTTTAATTTTCAAAGCTTCCCTCATTTTGTTATTTCATGGTGGCCAGGACTGTGGAATTTGTGCATGTGTGTGCTGAAGTATTCATCTTGTTTATAGCGTGGGAAATGGGGAAGAAATGTGTTTTCAGTTTCATTTGATATATACTGCATGCCTGAGGTTCTGTCTTAAATTGAGTTTTCTTCACTGCTCTGACAAAAAGTGAGACTTTCCAATAAAAGTCTGAATTACAGAGAAAGCCAAAACAAAAATTGGGTTATATTTGCAGAGAACAAAAAACATTGTTTGAAAGCATATGAAGAAAACTAAAGTTGTTTTTTTCCCCAACACTGTGTCAACTGAAATCTTTTAGTCAGTATTAAATACGAAAATAGAAACAATTTAAAGCTCATTTTAAACCAGTTTAAGTTCTTTGATTGTACTCTCTTTGTCTAATGTTTTAATGTTGCTGGGTGTAGTCACTCCATTGTGCTCAGGCACTTTCTGATTGCCTGTTATCAAATACCCTGTGTTGGGCATGCCGTAGTAGCCTGTGAAGTAACCTAACCCTGTTGTTCCCAATCAGAAGGAAATAATTTCAGGACAGCTGCCCTTACCCCTAGTCTGATATGAGAATAGAACTAATAAGTCCCCCATTTTGAACTATTATTCCATTTACCACTTGTGCTTCGTAGTTCCTTAAGAGCTGTGGCCGATGAAGAATTTGTGCATTTAAATCCAGCCCTGGGCTATATCCATAAAGCCAGTCAGCCACTCCCATTTCAGGGTGGTTTGGTTGTCGTCATGGAAGTTACTTCTAGGAGGTTCCATCTCTCCTGAAATTGCCATTTTTGCTGCGTTCAGTTTATTCTTTCCCCAACATCTTGGTAATGTTTGCACTAACACTTTCTGTGTTGAGTGAGCAAGTACCCTACTCTCCAGGCACAAATACAGCATCTGTCACAGTTAAAGCCCAAAACTCCTACTTAGAATTTAATTAGTCTTTTGCTTTTTCCAAGATATGGACTATTTTCTGTTATTTGACCTGTAGGAAGGGACCTGGGGATGCTGGTTGGCAGCAGGTTCAATAGGAGCCAACACTGTGCCCTGGCAGACAAGAGGGAAAACTTCCTCCTTGTTGCATCAAACACAGCATGATCACCTGGTCAACAGAGGTGATTACTGTGCTGTATTCAGTGTTGGTGTGTCCTCATCTTGAGCACAGAGGGTGGTTGGGCACTGGAACCGGCTCCCCAGGGAAGTGGTCACAGCACCAAGCCTGACAGAGTTCAAGAAGCGTTTGGGCAATACTCTTGGGGACAGGGTTTGGCTCTTAGGAATGGGTGCATGGCCAGGAGTGGGACTCAATGATCCTTGTGGGTCCCTTCCAACTCAGCATATTCTGTGATTCTGTGAGATAAGGTGTCTGAGGGGTGACCTCATTGCTCTCTGCAGCTTCCTGAGGAGGGGAAATGGATAGGAGGTGCTGAGCTCTTCTCCCTGGAATCCAGTGACAGGACACGTTGGAATGGTTCAAAACTGTGTCTGTCATGGGAAGTTTAGACTGGACATTAGGAAGCATTTCTTTACCCCTCCCTTCCCTCCCCTCATCTTTTGTAAAATAAACATATTTCTTCTTCACAATCATATCAAAGAATATTTAACATATATTGCTAGTGATGGTTTTTTAGCCTTTGTGTTGCACACTTGTGAAACTGTAAAGAAAGATTTACCTAGGAGGCTTTATTTATAGAAGCTTTTCAGGGGATGATCACCATACGGCTAAAAACACTTAATTGCTTCCTTACTTAATGGGATTTTCTCAAAGCTGTCCTAATTTAAAAAAAAAAAAAAAAAAAAAGCGCGATAAAACTGTCATGAAACATATAAACATTCACTAAAATATCTTCTCTTTTTTTGAGCAGATTTAAGAGATTTTCTAGGTTTTAACGTCCATCTTTCTGCTTAAGCAGTTTTCTTAATGATAACATAAACAATCTCTACCTAAAATAATTACAGTAATCATAGTTATTCTCTAGAGTACATCACTGAAATATGCCAAGAAAGGTATTTCCTCTGTGTTGATCGAAGCTGCACTGACATCTTTTTTAAATAACATTGAAAGCAGCAATGTGAATTTTTTAGATGTCTGAACACATGGCCCTTAATTTTATAAGCAACTTAGAAGACTTCAAAGGCATATTTCATGAGAGGAACATTATGAAACAAAGGCAAAAAAAATCATTGTTAATGGCATAAATATGCAAACTAGATTTTAGAGAACATAGTTCTCTAGAATTTAGAGAGTTCTAAATTCTCTAACTTAGAGAGAATTCAGATATTAAAAGTCCAAGGTGAACATCACACCAGGTAGTCCAGAGGAAAATCATCTTGTTTGTTATACAAATAAAGCACAGTTGTGCAATGACTGTGTTTTAATCCTTTGCCTGTATAGGCTGAAGTCAAGAAGCCACTTACTCGTGGCATGACAATCCTGCTTCCTGCTCAGCCTCCTGTGTGCCCACCAAGACAGCTGGTGTGCAAACATCCTGGAGGCAAATTAATCTCTTAATCACATGATGTGCTTATGATAAATCTAAAATTTAACTGTGTGTAGATGAGAAACGCAAAATTGTTATTAATTACAAGATGCTTTATGAATAGGAGGATTCCCCACTTTTTTTCCTAGAGAATAGAGACTTTGTCTTGCAGAGACTTGAAGTGATATTAAGACTGTTTGATCCTAAGCATATTTTGACCAGTTTACTGAGTTTGGCAAAACTGTAGTGAAGAATATTTTTCTATTAAAAAAGGGAACTGGATTTTGGGTAAATTAAAAATCACACAATTTAACATTCTGAACTGTTTAAAAGCATCAAAGTAATGTCTTTCAAGTGCCTGCATCACTTCGGGAGTTGAGTTTGTAACTCAAGAATCCTTATGAATGTTGAACATTTTATATGTAATCTGTTGCAAGTGCTGGGAACTTAGCTGAATCAACACTCTACTACTGATTGAAAGTGCTGCCCAAATCTATTTTTCTTTCAGAAGTATTCCAAAATCCAGAAATCCACTAGTCCCTTTTTTTTTTTCTTTTTTTTTGTCAAAATAGATCCACTTTTGCTGAAAATAGTCTTGTTTTAGTCTTCCTAATATATCGATCCTAATATGTTAATACTTTTACTGCATTGAGCTTTCTTCCGACAGGCTTGTATAAAATTTTAAATAGAAAACACTACTAGGGAGAATTCATGTAAAACTTCTTGAGCTGTACTGTAGTTAAGGATTATAGAAACTTTACGGTTATTTTTTTTTCTTAAACCGCACCCTGGGGAACTGACCTTTTACATGGCTTCGTGTTGTAGCGTTAGTGCCTGTTTCAACTTTTTTTCTTTAGGGAAAGTCAACTTTGAAATATACCCCACTCGGAGAAGTCCTTCAAACAAAGCTGAAACTTATATATCTATCAGCATGGCTGAAGGTTGCTTACATACATCGTGGTGTTTCTCTAACACTAGAGCAAAGGTGTATTTAGAAGCCAAGCCAAATACTTTTATAAAGCTGCTTTCCAATGCTTCCAACCCTGTGGATAGTTTTTGGGAAATGGAATAATTTGATAGGCCAGAACAAAATGCGTATTAACATGGGCTTGCCCCATGCTTCTAGTTTTAAAATAGGTCTACTAGAGCAATTTGGATCAAAATAGAAGTTCGAATTTTGCACTATAAAAGGTGTTTGGGACAGAATACACTCAGATGAAGGTACCAAAGATATGTCTATTTCAGTTTGCAATGCTGTTTAGCAAGAAACAAAAATAATTTTCCTTTTTGCTTGCTATATTAATTACTTCTTTTACAGATGTAATGATACATTAGGTGAAGTATTTTTATGACTTCTCTGCTGTTGTCAAATTTAAAGTAAAAAAATAAATAAAATTTGTGTGCCAAGAATAATCATGAATAGCTTCAAAGATGAATGATTTAAAATTATTCATTTCTCCTGGTTTCTAATCTTTAAGAGTGAAGTTGTTTCACATTTCACAGCTTTTCTTCATAGCTACAAGGGCTGAAAATGGATATGTGTATTTCCTTTGTAAGGAAAAGTTGGTGACTCTCACAGTTTGGTGAAACTTTAGGAAAACACTGGATCCCTGGTAAAGCTTTGGAAACTATAATTACTTAAATATCAAAGTGATACTTAAGCTGTGAAGGACTCTTTTGCCACACTAATAGTATAATTCCATTTCAATTTTAAAAAGGGAATGGTGTTAAGCTACCTTGTCTCTCACATGCTGGCCTGATTTCTGCACTATGAGAATGAATCGAGTGACTGTTGGAGATCTGATTCTGCACAGTACAGACAGCCAAGCTGCCACGGTGGAAACAGTAGTACAGATTTTATATTTGTTCCACACTGCTGCAAACGGCAGCATATCTATCATCTTCTGCATCTGACATGTCTTCTTCCCTTCCCTCCTACTGTCACTGCAGTGTCATAAAATTTTTTTCATTTGCTTCAGCATGTAAAAACCCACTTTGATTACTTCTTATGCATTTGCAGTCTTCCTGTGGCTTTAGTGTATGTGTATGTTTGCCATCCGGCTGCATCCCGCTGCTGTGATGATGTTGGCAAGTGATTGCACAACTGAAAGATTCATTGCTATAGCAGATGCAGTTGTGAATGAACAATCAAATCAGCGGTAACTTTTAAATTCAAAACTCATCAGTGAAGAGAATAAAGCACATGAATGCAAAAAGCAAGGGTAAAAAGTCATACAGAGATATAATTATAAAGCCTGATATAATTCAAAGGTGAAAAAATCTGTGTGGATTCTGTAATTGTACTTTGCACATTCATTTAATAATTTTCTTCCAGCCAACGAATTTTTTGCTTGTTTGTTTTTCTAAGTAAAAACCTGATTTTTGAAAGTAAAACCTATTAGCACTGTATCTAAACCATGCTTACCATGATACACTAGTCACAATCTCACTATGCAAATGTCCTAAAATGTGTTTTAAGAGTGGTCAAATACTCTTTTTTTTGAGAGCTCTGGAAATTTTCAGTGTCTAGAAAACTAAGAGAAATATAATCATGTACATTAAGGGGTTTTCTATGTGCAAAAAAAAAAAAAAAAAAAAAAAAGAAAGAAAGATGCTCCGAACAAATGGTGAGCTAATGTGAAATAGGAGTGTGAAGTGGTAAATAGTTAATAAGAAAAAAATTAGAGGAAATAAGTGAGGTTTCTTCCTTTCAGAAAATAACATTTTTGTTGAAAAATTAATCTAACCCTGGAAGAGAGCTCCATAATACAGCATTTTTCCCATTTTTTTGACATGAGTAAACGTTCTGTACTGACTCTTCCAAGCAGCCAGTAAATATTCTTTTCCATATGCATATGCTGAGAAAAGTGGAATGAAGGTTAGCACCCTCTGTTCACTGGGGAGTTTTGTGGCCTCTGCACACTGTCAGAACACAAAGGAATATATACTGTTATTGTGAGACCTAGATGAATTATGGGAACTTACTGAGAAGCCAAGATTTCCCTTCATGGACTACCACTCAGAGGAGAAAAAGACATCTGGGAGGAAAGAAGACATGCAAGGCTCAACACTCACATCTGCTCCAATTCAGTGCTGCTAGAAATCAGATCAATCTGCCCCCATATTTCATTTCCTTCTGTAATCTTGACCAACCATTTATAATTGGTCTCAGCTGATCATCTGGCTCTCTCCTTCCATGGCAAAATAAGTGAGCAAAGAACTCTATCCTCCTGCTCTTTACTGTCCAAGAGAAAAATAAAACTTTGAAAGACAAATATCTTTATTAATTTTTAATGAAGTCTCTGAAACATCCTCCTATTCAATCTCTTTTAGTTATTTCTGTTATACCTTGTTTTTTTGGGAAACTGCTGTAGGAATCCATGTGAGCTGAGATACAGCTTTGCCAATCACTGTGTCGTTACGATTTTTTACCTTTTATATTACCCTTGTTCAAGGCTGCGTTGTAGGTGAAGGTCCTTGGAGAGGACCTCTAGAAAGCAGTTGCTGAGTCAGAAATAACACATATGCTGCTACTTCACTTTGCAAAATCCTGTTCATGGACCAGATCTTCAGCTCCAGCTGCTCCCTCAGTCCTGTCTCCACTCTAGGACTTCCTCTGGTAATGTTGGTGTTTTACAGAAGCAAACAGTACAATGTCAACAGGAGTCAGGCTTTTTATGCCATTACCATTCCTCATTCATGGGGAATGATACAGGGTCTAACTTAGCAGCTTCACTTTTGTGCATGTTTGCCCTTTCAGTTTTATATGGAATATGAAGAATACGACCACATGAGGACTGTTTTCATTAGTGAGCAGAAAGAGGCTGATTCCTCTTGTTAGTATGATAAGCCAGAGGTCTGAAACCAAATAAATAAATTATTTTTAAGGTAGATATCATATGAGTCTATGGCAGGAAGATAAGTTGCTAAAATCAGTACTTTCAGAAAAAAAGGGAGAGACTGGTGCACCTAGAATTTCCCCTTGTATTCAGTGTCAGGTGCAGCCTCATCTTGAGCACTGTGTGCAGTTCTGGGCCCCACAATTTAGGAAGGATGCTAAGATCCTTGAATGTATCCAGAGGAGGGCAACGAAGCCGCTGAAAGGGCTGGAAGGAATGTCCTGTGCGGAGCGTCTGAGGACTTTGGCCTTGTCAGCCCATCAGAGACATCTGGTTAATGCCTTTAATAATGTGCTTTAACTTTTGGTCATCCCTAAAAGTGGTCAGGCAACTGGATGAGAAGATTGTTGTAAGACCCTTCAAACTGTACTATTCTGTTCTATTCTATTGTTTGTTATTCTATTCTATTCAGACATTTAGATTTTCAAGAGAGAGAACTGTGGAAGGCAGTCAATCAATCTAGCAAATGTTAGCAGAGCACAGTGTGCCTGTTCTCATTCTGATACTTCTCTGCCAGCCTCTGCCATGGGAATTTTATATTAGCTCTACACTTATGACAGGAGAATGCCCAAATCCCATGATGGCAGCTTTTAATCTTTTTTTTATGTGACACCAGTGGTTAAACAAACAAAAAGACTTAATAATGTGCACAGGTGGGGCTTAGATAAAACCAGAGAGACAATAAGATGTCGTGACGCACAGGGATGTAAATCAAATAGGTAAATTTACTTTCCACCAGCAACTGCAGCGTATGTGCAGCCAGCAACCCAATGAGACTAAAGGGAAATGAAGCTTGAAGTAGAACAGGGATATTTTTAATAACTTAACAAGAACATTATTCATTTCTACCACATTGAAACTAAAAGCTGAAAACTGTGTGATTATTACTCTATGTCATTTTTAACAGCATGCTACAATAGTTTAGGTACTCTGGAAAAAGAAGAGCAATCTTATGTCACTTAGGTACCTGCACACGAACAGACACTATGACATGTAAAGGAGTATCATGGAATAGAAGAATCCTTGTGCCTCTGAAGCCTGTCATTGTGTCACGTTGATCTGACAGTCTGGGCTGTCTCAGCATTGGCATAAGGCCCTCTCAGAAGTCATCTCCATTCAGGAGGAATCTTATTTATCCAACTGTTTGTGTTAAGTTTTCAGGTTGCTTGTTTCCTACCACCCCTTGTGCTTATTTTCTTTTCAGCTAAATTAATTTCAGCTGAAGTTTCTCATGCCATTTAACCTAGGGATTCAAAGGAAATGAACATCTGATAGAGGATACTTTATGGCCTGTGTTGTCTGAGCACTTGAGTTGTGAGACTGTTGTCAGTGTTTTTCTTGGCACAGCCCAGCCTCCTGCAGTACAGTGGTAGCTGGGAGCACTACAGTGGTAAACCCACCAGCAGCAGAATGTGAGCCAGTCTTTCTTTTAATCTGGAAAGCAATCAGCATTGCAATTAGTATCCAGAAACTCTCAAGGACACATGCTTAACAATTTGGGCTTGTGTTTTACTTTGTTTTTGTTGGGTTTTGTTCATGAATAAATCACGTGAGATCTCCAAATAGCAACTGGCACATGAAATGCAAGGAAGCCTGTGGCCAGTGGAGTATGAACCTACCACGTGCCAGGTCTGACCAGGCTGCTGCAGTGGGCTGACACTGGGCACCCATCCAGCCTCGAGGTAAAAGCATGAGCACTCAACTTCAGCTGCTTTTTGCCCAATTTGGATCTGAGCAATGCTGTTTTTTTCCAATATTTAAACAAGGTAAGAGTCTCCCACACTGGCAGAACACACCACACTTGCCTTCCACACCTGAGAGAGGCCTTTGGTGCCCATTCATCCAGCCACTGAGCATCAAGCACTGCAGGGAACTAGTATTCTCTCTCCTCCCACATGTGTGTGGGGTGTTTGCCACCTAGGGATTGTGTCATAGGCTCCATTTACAGAAAAATAAAAAGCAACATCTAATGGTATTGGGACATTTAGTTTGCTGCTGATTTATACTGATCTTTTATGACTTGATGCTGTAGAATTGAAGTGCACCAAAGTCTAGATGTACCTTTAACTTCCTGTATGTTATGTACTCACTATAGAATGAAATAAAAAGTAGTTTGAAATGATGATTTGTTCATGCTACAACTAATGAAAGCTGCAGATATAGGGAGAAAATATGTTTTAAAATAATCACTGAATGTCAGCCTGCTTCAGACTTTTCACCACTTTCTTTTAGTCAGGGATATTTTGGAACATATGGATATCTTTATGTCTTTATGTAAACACTTTGCTGTCAGTCACTGAGTATTTGCTAGCATTAACTGGGAGCATTCTGGCAGTGATCAATGAATACTGAATTAGTGTTTTAGCCAAATCCCTATACAATGTGTAAGTGAGAAGCATCTGTGAAAAGTGTGCATAGTTGCAAGAGAAAGTCTCTTTGAAGATTTAAGACCAAAATTTATTTATAGCTGAGGTGTCCACAAGTCTCTTCTGCTCACTTTGGCTCTGCTTCCATATAGGATCCCATTCTTATTTTCACCTGAAATAATTTGTTCTGTGGATGGGCTTGTCATTTCTACCACCATGCTGTGGGCCTGCCATGCACAGCACCATGAGTATGGAAGGGATTATGCTCACTTCCTGTTGGCTGTGCAACATCACTCCTGCTCCACATTTGGAGCTGTGGGACACGGGCAAAGCGAGCTGGATGTTTTTCTGTCACAAGTCTGGCAGTGGTGCAGCTGAGGGCTTTGCGTGATGGCTGCTAAATCCATGATGAATTTTATGTCTTCTGCGTGCTGCCCTGGGCAAGCTGGAGTCTGACCTTTATTAGAAGATCAGTGAACAAAAAGAAACAATAAGTGCTTTAAAAGAAGACAAAGTGCCACAAACCAGTGTTTTATGTATTGCACATATCCGTAATTTCTTAATGTTGAATGTTTTATGCAAGCAGTGAGGCACCAAAAGTTTGGCAATGTACATTTAGTTTCAAATAGCTGCTCTCTGTCTACATAGCAGTGTTTGGAAAACAAATGTTTGGTTAATATGTGGTTAAGCACTTTTGCAGTACAGAGTGTGTTCTTCATTGCAAGGTATCTTTCCTGAAAAAGCAAAGTGTACTTTTGGTTTTTGAATCCATGCAGACATAGTTTGTAAGCAGTGATTTAGATCTTACAAATACTTCAGGAGCCCTTTGAACTTGTATGTTGGGTAGGTCAGTGCATGCTAAATATTTTTATAAGTAGTTTTCTATGCATTTTTGCTTCCCTCTTCCTCCCACGCGTTTACTTTGCATGACCAATATTCTCTGATAGTGCAACTTCAGACATTTTAAGTGAAACACGTGGCCTGCTCTGCATAAACTGAGTGGACAGTCACATTAAGGCAGTGCAGGAGTAAGAGTGAGCATGTGGATATTAATATTACTAAATTTGTATTTTCTTTTCTCAACATAATTTATTTTCAATTTGTGGGTGAACATGATATAAGGAAAAGACTAAAGGCAGACACACCTACCAGGGCTCAGCAACTCACATACATTACCGATGGCAAAGATTTGCCCTGAATGTGGTGTCAGGGTTGCCATGTGAACCAACATCATATCTAATTTGTCTTTTGAACCAGCAGGGACAAGTCATGGTAGCATGACTTTAGACTGTGAGCATCCTATGTTCACTGAAGTGGTAGCTGTGGCTCAGACCGGGTCTGCAATCCTCAGATCCAGATAATTTAAGTGTCAGTTTCCCAGCAAAGTAAGTCCAGAAGCAGGCATTTCTTTCCTAGTTCAAACTGAGAGAGGTCAAGGAACCTCTTGAACTAGTGTCTAGCTGCAACCATCCCCAAGACCCCCTTCCAACAGCAAGGATCAGCAAGCATATGTCTAAGGCTATCTGGTTAGTAGCCTTTGGTACCCTCAAAGTTTCCACTCTTTTTGTATCACAAAGAGGATACTTACTGGTGATAAACAAACAAATCATTCACAGTACTGCATAGAACTTGTGTAATACTGCCAGTCCATGTTTCCAGGGGTGGTGCTTATGATTCTTGGATCTGTTTTGCTTCCAATCCAAGTGATTACAGTTGCAGATGAAGCCCATGGGAATTCAGCTGTAAGCATCTACAGCAATGCACTTTGAAATATTAGATCCAATTAGAAATACCAGATGTTTACAGTGACCAAGCAAGATGAATGGAAAATATTAGCATTTATGCACTATTCCTTGGTTTATCACTGGTGAACTGTTAATACAGTGTTACCTTTTTTGTTTTATTAAATTAATTAGAAAGTAAACAGATGCTATAGAAAACACATGAAGGCAAAAAAGAAAGAACCTGGTGAATGTATGGAAAGATGAGCAAGCGTGAATAAGACTTTTGATAAGTTTTTAAAACTACAAGAAAAAATAACCTTTAAAATACTTTGTTTACCCAATATTCAATATAAAATCAAGCTTTTTACAGTTCTTTGTCTGCAAGCATTGTCTAATTTATCATCTAACAAAAGCTTAACATTGTGATATGCTACTGATGCTGAATTAATTTATCTCTTTAAGAATGACTGGTTGTTCCTTTTTCCCACTTTTTTGTTTTTGTAACAGAATGTTAGAATTTGAAGACTTTTATATGTTATGCATGGTGTTTTACAGTTGTGTTACTATATATTTTACTTTTTTTCCTATTGAAGCCATTGTAATTTGAATTTTATTAGCTCTGATGCCTTTCTGGTTTTATTCTGTAAACCTGAAATAAAGAGGAAGATAATGTTTCTGCCATTAAGAAATGAAATCAGACCAGGTATGACAGTATTAACATGTCACTGTTCACCAAAGCTTTGTGCATTCAATAGGAGATGAATAATTGTAATTTATGAGAAACAGGTATTCTAGAAAAGCAAAAAAATAAAAATTTTACTTTCAGAAAACTGAAATGCTGATTTCTAGAGCATGAAACAAGAATGTAACATTTAAATTATGCTGGCATTTGTTTTTTTTGTTTCAGTGCTAGTGAGTGTACATGAAGTAAGAGAATGGTTTTAACCTGTATGTCCACAGTTAACCCTATTCTCAATGCAGATAAAGTGGGAAATTTTGCTTAGTTTCGTCAGAATTAATGAACTTTAGGAATGGGCCAGGGTCACACTGTCCCAGAAGAATTCTGTATAAACACAGAAAATGAAGATGTTCCCTTTATGACGTAGTAAATTTAAAGTATACAACTGAAAACAGCAGG
The DNA here is from genome assembly GCA_038380795.1 of Pyrocephalus nanus. Taxonomy (NCBI): domain Eukaryota; kingdom Metazoa; phylum Chordata; class Aves; order Passeriformes; family Tyrannidae; genus Pyrocephalus; species Pyrocephalus nanus. Next base: position 8,886,243 of record CM076261.1, on the reverse strand, counting down.
GGAACACAAATTATCTGATGAGAAAACTGCTCTATTAGAAGTCTGTTGATATGATCAAAGAGTTTCAAATAGTGATGCAAAAGTCATAAAATTCCTTTTGTCCTAAAAAACTTATTTTTGTTACAGAGGAACTCTTGCAACTCTAACTTGTAGTAGTCCTTTGTCTTAAAAAATTGTGTGAAATTTTGTTTACTTGGTCAAGGAAAGATAAAAAAAAATAAAAAAATTCAAACCCCTAACCTCTTTTTTTTTTTTTTTTTTACTTCTGTATCCAATATGAAAGAAGGAAAGACATGGAAAATAATTCTAAAGCTGCCATTTAGTATAATTACATTTCAGAATGTGTTTCTGGCTGAGTTATAAGTTTTAGTCAGTGGCATCTACTACAATTAAAGCTGCCCTGTAGGTAAATGATTTAGTTTAGATGAATAAATTATGCTTTGCTATCTGTAAATCGAGAGCTATGACAAAGTTATTGTACACTGTGATTCTTGCTGGGATTAAAAAAAAAAAAGCTGTTGCTCTACGAGATCTCCTGAATAGGTTTCCTGTTCTTCTGTTTTAACTTCGTAGTTCGAAAGCCTCTTTTGGAGCAAAGAGCACAATGCATAGACTGTTATCAAATGCAAAATATGACCATGTATGAATGCGCAAATAAAGTGAGAAATGTTTGTGGAATGACTGCAGTCTTTTTTTGTACTGCCAGAGATAACAAGTGGGAATAACTGATTTTTGTTTTAGCTTTTGCTGTGAAAAACTAGGGAGCAAATTGCTCGAGGTCGAGTGAAGCAGTTTATTGTTCTGCTTTGCAGAAGAATATACATTTCTCTATTTTCAAGTGATCTTTTGTTTTCTTTTTAATTCTCACATTGAGGTCAATTTGTTTTCCTTTTCATGGGGAAATGGGAACAACATACATTTGTGACTGGTTTTGGTGAATAAACTATTCATGTGCAGAATTTCTCCCTGCTCTGTGTTTAAGTATCACTGTTCAGGTTCTCTATTGCCAGCCTAAACTGTACCTTACATCTTTCACAACAACATGCTAAATGATTTTGAAAGATCAGAAGCACTTGTTTTGGAAAGAAATGTGAGCTCTACCAGAGACAGAGCTCCCACAGGGGTCTCCTGGGTTCTGGGGAGTGGGACACACGAAGAAACACCCGGCGTGGCTCCATGGGAGTACAATGTGAGGAAGGAGAACCTGGTGCAAATAAGAAGTGCTGGTACTTGAAGGCTACCACTTTTTAATTTGTTTGAATGTGAGTGGTTGAATGTGAAGGACATCAGAAATAATGCAAAATTAATTTTTGATGAGAGGCCAGACCTACGTACAGAAAAAAATCAAATACAGAAGTATTATGTAGAAGTCTTCTGATCCATTTTTTAATATGAGACTAGCAAATTTATACTGTTTTTACAGTAATTAATACCAAATTCAGGGTGTATTTCAGTTCTTTCTAAAAAGTCCCTAAGTGGAACTTTCAGAATGAAGAACTTTGCCTTAATAGGCAGGTTTCAGCATAAAGACCAGGGTTATTGAAACAAATTCATTAATGTTATTGTGAAACCTGGGTACGCAGTTGTTGGGAATTAGGTTCATTCAACATATACTGTTCTACCACTTTCTGCCAAAGTGCAGCCTTGACAAGCTAATCTTCAGTGGCAGTAAGAGCCATGCATCTATAAAACAACCAATTAAAATTCAATTTTCTACCAGTTCAGGCTAAGAAGAGCTAGGCTTGTGCACTCACCTATGTCCAAGTAATCATGCAGATGCCTCAGCTGTCATCAAAACTGATTACAGACATAAAGCCCTATTAAAAAAAAAAAAAAAAAAAAAAAAAAAAAGGTAAAATGGGACCTTCATATTTAAAATGAGTTAATTTCACACTTTCAAATAAGTAAGATTATATCCCCTCATTAATAGTTAAAAGTCTAGTATGTCAATGCTGCAGCTTAATAAACTGTTCATTGTGTCTCTAAACCTGAATCCAAGGTCTCCCTTTTAACAGTGAACCAAATTCAGCCACCACATCCATATCCATGAAGTCCTATTTCCTAGTATAAAAAATTAAGTCTTCACAATGAAAGAGTGCAGTTTTTTTCCTACATAAAAATCATCATGCCTTACAGATCTTTCAGAGGAGAAGAAAGATTTTCTTGGAAGGCATCGAACACATTACTTAGCATTTAAATATTTGTTCTTAAATACTAGTACTTAAAGACTCAAAAAGGTATTAAGGTAGTTTGATTGGATAAAATGTATTAACAGTTAACATAATAAAGCATGTTAAAATATTAAGGACTTTCTTTGGTTATTCCTCTGTGTGAAGGAAGGAAGTAGTAAGTAAGATTAAGACTCACGTAGGGGTGACGTGAGTGCTGTCTTGCCTGTGTGGACATCCTCGTCCTTGGTGGACCTGGATGCTGTTGTCTTTGAAGGGAATTCCAGTAAAGGGATTGTGCTTCATACACATGGATCTTCTAGGCACTCAGACAAAATCTACCTTGTTGAATTTGAAGGCTATTCCTGCACTGCTCTCAACAAAATTGATTCAGAACTGGGTTCAATCAAATGCTAAGTATCACTAAAATATGAGTATGCGAACTCCCAGCAAATAATCACTTATCTTGTGCTTCTGGAGAGCAAAAATGTCTGTCTGTCCAGAGTTCCTTGGTCATCTTCATACTTCCCGTACTGTGAAGATTTCTTATTACTGTGGGTTTGGGGTTTTTTTCTTTGCCTTGAGCTGAATTTCTGTTCCAGTTGAAAATGTCATTAGAAGTAACAAATATTTATTTGTTTTTTTGTTGTTGTTTTTTTTTTTCATCCCATACAGTGTGAAAGGAGCAGATGCTGGGAACGTGATCAGACTATTTGTACCAGATATTGGGATGTTCATTGCTAGTCTGACAATATGGCTCCTCTGCCGCAACATGTTTCAGAAGCCAGTAACCGAGGATGCAGCACAGTGCAACATGCAATTTGAAAATGAGGAAATGGTATCAAATGCACATTTCTATCTGTATGGCATTTAGTGAGCTTTGGCAAATTTTCTGTCTGAGATGTGTTCTGAAATAGTTTCATGAGGACTGCGTATGTTAAAAAGTGAACTTATTTTCAGGAAATGAAATGATTGGTTTTAAAGTGGAAAAGCTAAAATTATTCCCTTGAGAAAAAAAAAAAAAAACAGAATATGAAAAGTGGTAGGTATGCTACAAGATTTTTCAAATCATTTTGAGTTAAGAAACAATCATGACAGTCGATCAGAAGTTCTTCTTCACCAGAGCTGCTGTTTAAGTCTGCCAAGGTTGTTCTGCTACATATAGTGGTCGGTTTCTTAGATAGCATCTCTATTTCCAAATTTTTTATCCAAGTCTGACTGATTATCAGAAATTACTCTTAAGAGAAGGGAAGAGAGACTGTGTATTAAATTCATGGAAGGAGTTACCTAAAACTGTGGTTGTACTGAGTGAGCTTGAGGATGATATTGTGGAATGACTTAGCTGGAAGTGTTGATGTGTTTGCTGTGTATTTTACTAGTGGGAAGAGGAATAGCAGAGATACTGAACACAGAAAAATCCACAGAAAGAGGAAAACAAGTTTATAATATAATAAGCCACAGTGGGGAATTTAGCCCAGGGTGCAGAGAAATTCCTACTACTAATCTTAATATGTTTTTTATCAGACTGTCTAGCATGCTTTGGGTCTCATTTTCTGTCTTCTTTTACATGGGTGAAATGTTTTTTTTCTTTACTCTCAAAATGGTGTTTTTAGGGGAGACAATTTCAATTTGCTCATTTCAAATAGAAATTGAACTTTGAAGTGAGTAAAATACTTAAAGGGATCAGTTGCCCATTTTGGTGCCACTGCATAGAGTAAAAAGGGGCCTCTCTGCATGTTGCCATGTTGTCTGGATTGTGGCAGTGCCAGAAGCTGGTCAGGTTTCTAGCACATGAGAGATCAGTATCAGGACTGTGCTTTATACTCAGTTGCAGTTGGAATTCTTATTGGCTCTCCTGGCAGCTGAGAATCGCCTGAAGGCTGCAGCTTTTTAACTACCCATTGGAGGACATGTAGGTTTGATCTGATGAGTGTATGCAAGGTTTTGTGTCTCCTGGAACCTGGTTTTATCAGCTTTAAATCTGCTTTATCGTCAGAGCTGTGCAAAATGGATTTAGCAGCAGGCCAGAACCTTGGGCTATACCCAGAAGTGGAGATGTCTGAAGTATTAAGTGTGGTTTATTAGCATGGTTTGTGTTCAGCACTTCTCTTGAAAGAGTTTCATTTTACCAAAGTGGGGTCTAACAGACTTCTTTGAAGCCCTTGATCTCCTGAGAAGAAAGCATTCATATGCATAAAATGGGAGTAATCCGATGGCAGAAACTCAGAAGAAGGCCATGCTTAGGTTCCTCTGAACCTCGATGATGATGCTTAGATATTCACTTCTTTGGTTCAGAGATGAGACTGAGCCTGGAGTCTGGGTCAAAGGGAGCTCAGTCTAGTGGAAAGCACGGGTGCTGGCTTCCAGGTAGGGTTCAATAGTTGTGTGCCTGGAGCACAAGGGAAAAACTGAGCTAACAAACAGTAATTACATAGCATGGAGTGTAGCTTTTTATTGGGCTGTCCTGGATTGGCTACCTCAAGGCAATCCACCAGTGCAACTAAAAAATCAAAACTATTCCACAAAGGAAGAGTGTGAAGGAGAAGAAGAGTCCGACTGCAAAGAAATATTAATATTGGGCAAATAGAAATATATGTAAATACATTTGACTTCTTCACATCAAAATCCAGTGAGTATTATTTATGTTCTGTAAACTGTATGTATTACAGAATATTTAGTAAACACAGCAGCTGTGTTTAGGTTTAGTGACACCCAAAACTCCATCACAGGCATATTTTTTTATAAAGGGATAATATTTTCTGTTATGTTTGGTGATCCCAAATGCTTTAAGGAATTCTGATCTTCACAGCTGAAATGATGAATCTGTATCAGAGTAACCTACTTGTTTTTTAAAGATTTAGTGAAATAGAGAGTGGAAAATTAAATACCAGTTAAACATGTTTTCCCAAACTTCAGTTTTCTCTTTCTAGGTGTCTGCACACACCATCCTGGAATCATTTCTGCTCTTTAGGAGGAGGTGGCAGAAGCAGCTGAATCTGCTAGGAATATGTATTTGGCAGGACTGACTCTAAGGAACCTAATGCATATGCAGAGCATGCAGCTGAGTGTCTGCATTTGGGAGAATATTGGCATGATCTAAAATGAGTCCAAACTGTGTAGGTTTCACATAATTTTCTGTTCTTCCTTGGTAGAGTACACTGGAAAAGGGAAGCCTAAGTAAAAGACCAGTCCTTTGAATTCTGCATTAGCCGACTGGTGCCTGTGGCTGTATGTTGTTGCAGCTAATTACTGATGAGTTGCAGCAACAACTGTCCTACAGAGAGACGCTTCAGGAAAAATGTTGAGCTTGGTACTTTGCCTCCAAGTGAAATAGTCCTGGGTTTGTTGAACCAGCTCTGTAGCCAATTCTAGAGCTGAAGAGCTTTTGCTGAGAGCCCCTGCCACCAGTCGTCAGAGGTTCGTAGTACGAGATTTTGTTAAGAATGCATCAGCTGATTTGAACAGGATTAGCAGAGCCATGAGAGAGGTAATTTTTCAGGTTGCTAGATGCCTAGCCACAGATGGTTCTATAAATCAAAAAATCAGCACTGTGAATTCCAGGCAAAAGCAAGTGTCTTGCAGCTTTAATTTTTTTTTTTGCATTAAATTATTTACATTGAATGATTCTCAGAGCTCTTTGCTTTAGGGTGGAGTAAAATGCTAAATTTGCTAAAATTGACCTTTCCAAAGGTCTGTGTGAACCCATCACATTTCAGTTAATATATGGATGTACAATAAAAATGCCTGGAGTTGAGTAGCAGTTTGATACTCAGTTATGTGCTGTATTTCAACATGGTAGTAGCCTCCAGAAACCAGTCATAGAGTACGATGGATCAGATTGCCCGTGGATTGAGATGCAACTCAAAACAAGAAAAAGTATCAGAATCCAAATAAAGGCCAACAAGGATTCACTGAAAAATGGATGTCTTTCTTCATTGTGCTGTATCCAACTTAAGGGAAACAGAACTCCATCACAAAAGTGTATTCTACAGAACAGAAGTGGGGGGAGGAGGCTATGAGGCAGTGAGACTCTCAATTATTTGTAAGTAATGCTATCCCAGGAATAAGCAAAGAGTGTGGTTTTAATTAACAGTGAGTCATGAAGTAGGAAGGCCTGCCAGATACCAGGCTGCAGTCCAACTCATTACCACCCCTAAATGGTTGCACACTTGGAGCAAACGTGTCTGCAGGCCCTTTTTATTAGGGCTCAGAAAATTTAAAGCAGGTGAATTCAGCTGGAGACAGGCCCGGATTGGAAATGCCAAAAAGCAAAATGCCAGTCACAAGGTGTAAAAGGTGGAAGAAAATAAGAAAGAACAGTTAACTCCCAGCTGCAGCTGAAACTATGACATTTTTGATTTGGCGCAGATGGTGGTTTATGTGCCAAAATGCAGATACAGTATATACAGTCTGATAGGTATTAGAAAGGAAGAAGCTTTTTCTTGAGTCTGTGCATGAATTACCTAATGTTTTAAGTGACAGTGGCAGGGAGAAAACTCCTTTCTGCAGTTGCACAACTTAGACTTTAGAAGAGGTTTTGGTCTTAATTGAATAAAGCAGTTATAGTCTTCAATGCAACTTCCTCCCTCTCGCTGCCTTGCATATTCAAGCCTGTTTCTCATCCACAATCTCCTAGAAAGCAAATGGGACCACTGGGTCTTTACTTTGTCCCATAATCTGAGGCAAGTTTGGTTTCAGAGCCTCCACACCTGCTGTTTTCTGCAGAAGGCAGAGATTTGTTTGGGATCTGAAAAGGGAAAAAAAGGAAAAAGAGGTAATTGTTTTAAAATAAACTAAAGTTTGAGAAGAATGTGAGGAGAGCTTGACCTGGAGTCAGGATACTGGACTCTAATCAGAGGACCAGCAAGGTTCTCACTTTGGCCTCAAATTTGTTTTGAGTCCTCAAGTCTATTACTTCATCTCTCTCTCAGCTTCTGTGTCCCTTGACACACAGAAGCAGTAAAAATGCTCATTTTGCTAGCTTTATCTTTCTAAACAGTGACAGGGCTATTTGTCCTATGCCTACGTTGGGCACTGTAGTACATGGAGAGCTCTTATTTGGTCCAGGACTCCAAGTGTAACTGCAATACATACAGGAGAGAACGGACAGGCTCTGAGAACTGCACGTGTCCCATGCCTTGTCCAAGGACATTCTAGCCTAGAAATTGCCCATTTAGACCGGTATCCTTATCCTGAAAGTAGCTGGTACCTGCTGAATAAGGACAGTAGCATGTAAGAGAATACCCTTTTCTTTCCATCTCCAAGATTAAAATTTATCCTACTCTCTCCTCGTGCAAGAATGACTTTAATCCTAAAACATGTGGTTTCAAATCCCTTCAAAAAAAAAGTTGTTTATAATTATAGCTATTCAGGATAATCTTGTTAAACATATAATTACCCAGACCCTTTTAAAACCTCATTAATTTCTTGGCTTCAGTGGCGTCACGAAGCAAGGACTTCCACAATTTAATAAGTGCTCTCTGATTTTATTTTGAATTTAACACTCTTTAATTTTATGGAAGGTCCCTGTATTACATGTTATAAAAAAGAGTGAGATAGTTTAAGGGAAATCAAATGTATTTATTATCTTCTGTATTTGTCCTTTTAAAGATAAGCAATTTCTGTGGGTTTTTTTTCCCAATTTCTTCTGTCATGGTAATTTTATTTTTTTTTCTGAACAAGCTATAGGTCTGTAATATTCATCTGAGCTACAGGGATTATCAGTTTCTCAGTATTTCAGGCAAGGTCTTATTGTAGATTTAAATGATGATGTTATGACATTCATTATGAGGTTCAGAGATTTTGAGGTTGAACAGTTCTACTGGTGTATCACCTGCTTGGATGTCCTGTGTAATATGGATAATTAGTTCAGCATAGAGCACAGCTCTGAGGAAGGTCTGATGTCCCAGTCTTTTCAGTTGCTAGCTTTCCGTTTTTCATTCCTTCAGATGCACAGATCTCCTTTGAGCAGTTTACAGTGGTGCCCATGACCCTGTCTAATTGACCATGACATTTTTCTTAAAGCCTCTGATGGGTATATTTCTCCTTAGATTATTTATTGTTTTGTCTTTATCTTAATTTAATTTGATTTTACCAGAATCAAACATTCACCTGACCTGATTAGCTCTCATTGATGTGGGACCCTTTGACCCTGATATCTCTAAACATTTTTTGCATATGCAGCTTCTTCAATATTTGCCTCTCTTCAGAGACAGAAAATTATGGCTATTGTGGGAAATACTGTGGGAAAAGAACTTCTTAGAGAGGATTGGAACTTTTTGGCTTCTTTGAGCTTCCTGATGACACCTCTTTTATTTATAATCTGTTTTTCTTCTCATTGTCATCTATATTTAGTGCAGCATTGGCTTACCTTTTCTAATTGGGTATAAACGTTTCTTTGGTTCTGACCTGTGGAGAACTGATCCAAACACTCTTGGCCTTAGTGTGCTTTGAACATGGTGTAAGTAGGACTTAATACCTTATTTCTCTGGTTTAAAACGAGTAGATGAGGCTCCCTTATCTCTTTATTCTTGATGTTTGTAGTGGTGAGGGTTGCCAGACCTTACACAGCTGCCTCCCTGGGTAACAATTCTAATGCATCTCATCTTAACAAGGGTCAAAAGTTTATAAGTTACATTAGCTTCTTGGTTTGATGCACATGTCTTTGGATAGGTCTTAACACAAATACGTAATTACACTACAGCAGGCTACAGCTACATAATATTACATAGTGCAGTGCATTCTGTATCACCAAATGCTGTTAGCCTGTTTGGCATGAAACTTTAGTGTGCACCTGTCCTGTTTTGGTTAGAAATATCACATGATGCAATTCTTCTTGTGGCAGCTCTTCACTGAGGTTAATAACAGTTCTTCATTCCTAATTTTGATATACAGAGTTATTAACCAGGAGCTGAAAATCCTGAAATACTAGTGCCTTTGGACAGCCTAAGTGATGAATAACACAGTGCAAGAAGGAATCTCTTGGCTCATGAAATTTAATCTGCTGCTATTGCAGGCAGCTGCATCACACAATTCCCTCTGGAAGGTAGGACGCACCATCTTGAAAACAGGGCAACTTTTCTTCATCCCGTTGCTACTGAAATGACCTTGTTCTGTAATTCTGCTTTTCTGGTGGTTAGAAAACATCTAATTTAGATTGCACATGTATTAATAGGTGCATTATAACCCTTTTAGTTCTTCTGCTCTTTTGCTTCAATACACTTTTTTCTTCTCTAGCATTTATTTCTCTGACAGCTTGGGAGAAAAAAAAATCTTTCCTTAAAGTTTGGTCTGCAAGACAAAAGAAGACAAGTAATTTTGGATCCTCTTGTAGATTAGAAGTCCCATTCTCCTGTTCATCCCAGTAATCTGAGGTTCTTTAGGGTGGTACCGTTGAAGTATACAATCTACTTCAGTATGAGCTGAGACAATACTGAAGATGCATAATCGTATAATGTGTATATTACCTGAGCCAGGAATTACTCCATACAGGTGCTCTGTGGCTTCATATACCTGCACCAGCTTACTCAGTTTGTATTGATTCGTGCTTTGTAGTCGTAATCCAACTCTTCCTACTTCCTTTTCAGTGAAAAAAAGTGTTTAATCATCTCAAGCCAAACCACCGAACTCTGCCTGTGAGTTCCTCTCTCTTTGGCATTTGGCTTAGAAGCCTGACAACTTATTGAAGTTAAGATGTGAAGCTGTGTTTCCATATTAACCAAGTGAGTCTTGTGCTGACATCACTTGGTGTTTGCTCAGGTGCTATGGGTACATTGGGAAGTGAAATAATCCTTGGCCCTTTCAGTACAATATCTACTGTATGCAGGATTTCATGAGTTGCTTTCCTGTTATCACAATTCAGAACTGTGCTTGTCTTTATTAATATATTTTTCATTTCCTCTGAATGCCTCTGTCCCTATGTGCTTCCGGTAAATAGCTGATCTTTGTTTTTTTTTCGTAATGAATGACTCTTTCCCACAGGAGATTTTATTGTGGAAGTGTATGTATGTCATTCATTACTATAAAACACTGCAAACACATTGAGAGTTATTTCTGATATTACATCACTGGCGAATTTATCTAGTACTATGTAGGTCCTTACCCAAGCTTTAGCACACTTGAGATGTATCAGTGATAATTTTTTTCATTAAGATCTATATGACTTCTAGTTAATTTAGTATTTTTATCTTCAGTGATTCAGTTGAGTAATATAAATTATTAAAATAAACTGTTTAAATTCCAAAAAGGCTCTATCTCATTAATGTCACACCTACTAGAATGTTTGTTGCAGTCTCACACTTGATTATTCCAGCTTATTTTGCAGGGTCTTTCCCTGAAGTCAGACAGTGTTCTTCTTCTATCCTGGCTTGCGGTCTGCAGCCTTCCCTCCCTGCACAACCCCACGTGTGTGTAGCGGGGTGTTCCCCTCTGGCTTTCTACAGACCAGCCTGAGCTCCCTTTGAGCATCCCATGTGCCTTGCACAAGATGACCTTAAAGAGATACTCTTGCTAAGCAGCCCCATTTCTATAGGGATCAAGTTTAATTACATGCGGTAATTATTTATTTGGAAATGTTTGAATTTATTCTGTGGCAGGAAAAGCAGGGACATCGACTTCTCTCTCGCATGCTGATGCTTTCAGAACAACAGTGGAGTTCTTCTACACTTTCTTGCAAAATGGGAAATTCAATAAATGATTGCCTTAACGTGGTTTATTATTGACTGCAGGTTAAAACCACAATCATTTATATCACATTAAGGTCTTGCAGTTCCTTTGATGATAAAAGAAGTAGTGGTTAAATTTCTTTTTCAGCTTTTGTGCTCACAATTGTGTCTGTCTAAGAATATTGTGTTCTTTTGATTATTTTTTTCTATATGCATATATGTACATGCTGCTTCTAAAGGCAAGTAGGTAATTAATTCCTTCTACTGCTGTAAGAATCTCATATTTAAAGATAAAGGTTGGAGAGCTTTTTTTGGAGGGGGAAGATGTTTTTATAGCAAACTTAAAAAGTAGGAACTCAGTCACATTATGATAGGTTGAATGCAGCAGCTTGGTTATGATGGGGGCAATTTAACTGAAACAGTATGAGAAAGGGAGTCTATTTCTATTGTTCTGCTTGTGTATTGGAATCAAATAGCTTATCTCAGATCCTTCCTAAACCAAGCCATTCATTACATGGGTTTTTTGAAATGAGAATCAAGTCCAGAGACTTGGGCATAGTAATGGCTTGAAGAGTCATATAAAAGATGTCTAATAAATGCTATCTGTGCTGCTTTATCACAGGTATGGAATAAAAATATGATCTCTGATTAGAGGTAAAGAAGTAATTATAGGAAGTGTTATTTTAGTTAGAGAATCACGGTTTTACAGTAGCAGTGTCAGCAAGGTGCTGTGTGTGCCTCAGGGCACATAAACTGTGGGGCAGCTTTTGAAGGCAATCCAGCCCACTTTAAAGAAACTGGTGTGGCTGTCAGCAGCAGGGGGTAGAAGTCTGTGCTGAGGTCTGGGATACTACAGCTAGAAAAGTTCTTGTGAAGGTTGATTAACATTGCCAGAAGGAGATAGACCATGAGGCTTGTGTTATGGCTTGCTTGCTCTCATATCCTTACAAAGCAGTCACAACTCTATGTTCTGCAAGCCAAACCATGCACCTTCAAGCTAATGTAGATCATGAAAGCACATCTCTGGTATCACCAGCAATAAATAACATGGTGTACCACAATGTATGACTCTGTCCTCCTGCCAAACCTATGTACCTGTAGCTGTTTGGGTAAGGCTTAGTGAACTTCACTCAGGCTTAGTTTTCGTTTTCTCACTCCTCTCTGTTTGTTTCCTGGTTCTGGCTGTGAGAAAATGTCAAAATACTGACAAGAGGCTGTTTTTACATTTAGGAGCCAACAGGAAGGAAGGAGCACCTGAACTCTCATGAGAACTTACTCTTGTGAGCTTAGCAGTGCATGCTTGAGAGATCTCGATAATTAAAGCAATGCATTCACAGGGATAGAAGTTGTGTCCATTCTGAGACTTGGATATCCTTAGCTGTAATAATTCTGGTTAGTTAAATTGTATTGCTGTCATTATTTGAATTTTTGAAGGCTTTAATTTGTGTCTCCTCTAGAATCAAGAAGTCAATAAAGGAGCAAATTTGCGTTTTCAGACACAATACCATTAAATGTAGGTACAAAGCAAGGAGTGTTCTGAAGCAAGAATGGGGTTTAGGTTGGAGTTAAGGCTTCCTGTTAGTAAATACAGCTCTGGGACTAGAGGATATCTCTCTGCAGTAGTGTTTATACTGTACCAGATGAAAAATTTAAAAGCTGGATGTTGAAAAGCAGCCCCCAAAGTAGCTAATGGACATTCTGGCCCTGGCCACAATAGTAGCTGCCATAGCTGCCACAGGAGCTGTTCTGTTTCCTTGCCTGCTCTCTGTCTCCGTTTGGCAGTTTAAAAAAGTGTTGTACAATAAATACTCCTGGGACTTCCACATGATTGCTAAAAAACCTAAACTGCATTTAGTTTGTTTATAGAAAGTCCTGGGGCCCTGCTCTGCAGAGCAAAGGTCATGGAAACACATGTTTACGGCTTCACAAATGCTCTATACTCCTTGAATGGAGAAATTTATTTGATTTAATCAGCATCCACAGGGATCCTGTAATTGCATAATAGGTAATTTATTATGGAAGTAAAAGTATTTTTCTAACTGTAGCCTATATAACATGGTTTTTTGTAGCTTTAGACTAATCCACATAGTAAAAAAGAGCTTTGCAAAACAGTCTGACTGGAGTAATGGTGTTCTGTGATGAGCACACTTGTATGGCTATTTAATCACCAAAAAGTGTTAAAACAACAAGCACATTATCACTATGTTGGATGTAAAAACTGTTAACTGTTTGCCTGCCTTCAGCAATATGATGTGCTCAATGTGAGAAACTGGAAAGCTGGCCCAGATAATCCAGTTAGAGGATGGTGAATATGAGAGTGGGGGAATCCAAAGTTTGTCTTTTTGACATATGCTGGATCATGGACTTTCATCTTCTTCAAGAGAGGAACATGGCCGTTCATTTTGGATACTGAATTACAAACAGATATGTTTCTATACAAAAAAAAAACAAACCTAAAATCTATAGTTGTTCAACTGTTATAGTCTTTTTGCTAAGACTGGGTCATGAAAGAAAAAGACAGAATAAGGCTAAGAACTTGCAGATAGGGAAGAGAGAGATGAGGAATTTAACCCACCTCTTACGGGTAGTATGCTGGTGCAAAGCCTGGGTCTTTGAAACCAAGCAATCCTTGCACAGCCTATCATAATTCCAGGTGTGCTGAAAAGTTGCAAACCAATGTGCATCTGTTCTGAAAAAGCTATGTGGGGTATTATGGTTGTTGTTGATAACCCCATTTGCTAGCTTGTCTTAAACTGAGGAGAGCAGTTGAAGAACTCCAACTCTAAACAGACTTTTGCAGTTTTAAAAGGAAAACTTGGGAAATCAGTTTGGTATTTGCTGGTGTTCTGAATGCTGAATTTTTCTTTTCCTACATCTGATGACCTCAGTAACACCAGAATTAGGTTTTTCTGCCTTTCCTATGAATGTTTGTGATATCCTAACTTTCTTCTTGAACTTGGAATTAATGTTTTCATATATAAATAAAAATAAAAAACAAAAAAAAAGTTAACTTGCTTGGTAACTCATCAACCTGTAAGCTTTTTCCTATGCTTGAAGTGTATAAGCCTCAGTCCATGGAAAGTTTGGACCATCATCTCCTTCTCGGCTTCAGTTATATCCTGGTCCAGTGAAACAGTCTCTTCTCTAGTGCTTCTCCCTGGGCGTGCTTTGTCATACATGTCAGTACTAGATTATTAATACTGAACTCTTAAGGCAAAATGTAGCCTAAAGGTTCTTCAGATCAATGAAGCATGGTAAAAATAAAAAAAAAATATGATCCTAATTATGATAGAAAATCCAAAGACCAATTTTGAGGAGATCAAGATGTGAATTTGGGCATATGGCACCTGAGGTTTGGAAAGCGGGTGAGGATAAGAGACAGAAAAGGATATCAAGTCCCACCTTTCACTGGGATGCTTTTATGTGGTTTTCTTACTACTGTGTCCTCCTTTTTATTTTGTTGTTTGAAGGTAATTTGTGTTTTCCTCCAATTATTACTTAAAAATATTTCATTTTTCCTCAAGAACATTTTTGGCTTCTGCTTGGAAAATATTTTATTGTTTTCTTCTGTGACTCTTCAGACTTTTATTTCCTGTTCCTGCCTATGTATAATTAAGTGCTATGTCAGCAATTGTAAGATGTATAAATATATGAATCATGTCTTCATTTTTAACATAGATTCACAGTATTGAAAGAGATGTGAATCCCGACAACCTCCCATGAAATAACTTACTTATTTTGAAATTATTCCTATACATTTTTTAAGTAAGTCTATGTTTACCTAAAGGCACTAGCTGAAGAAACAGGGGTCTCCATCACCTAGACCCGTGTATAGTAAGCATGCCTTTTTTAAGCAACCTTTAAATGTCCACCAGTCTCACTCATTCTCTTTGGTTGGGATATCAACATTATTGAAGGTTTCACTGTTCACTGGTCACATGAAACTCAAGGCACAGGGCATTACAGCCAGTCCAGGAGGAGCAGGATTGAACCCAAAAGGACTGGATGAGGAGCAGGTTAATCTAGTAATTACGAGACAATCAGAAATAATCATAACTTTTGCCTATTATTTAACTTTCTCACTAAAACAGAAGAAGAGGTGAAAGTGAGGGCAGAATGTGTTGCTCAGTCCCCTGTAAGCATTGTTCCTGAATATTTAATATTGCCTATTCTTTAGATAGGAAAGCTCGTATCCTTTAGATAGGAGCATAGATGTGAGAAGCAGTGCTGAATGGACAGAAAACCTCTTTGTGCTGCATGGCTCGGAATGTGGGGACTGCACGTTTGGGCTGCCGTCTCTCTGTTGTTTTGCATAAGGATCTAATAATTCATATGTTGAGAGCTGGATGAGTGAATGGTAATAATAAGAAAGCAATTGAAATTTTACTGTATTCCATTTGAAATGAGTATAGCCAGTGAAATAGTGGTAAGTCAAAGAGAAAAGTCGATTTCCCAGATCAGCCCTCTGCTGTATTTAATACGTTTCATTGTCCATAAAATAGAGGCTCTTGAGAATAAGCAGGCTTTTTTTTTTTCTTTTCCCTTGTCATTCACAAAAATGTTAATGCTCTAAAGTAAGAGCTGGCAATAAGCTTAAAGGTGAAGCGAAAGAGTCCATAGGGAGTTTTGTTCCTTTGGGAATCTGCATAATGTAATGGTACAGAAGAATTTGGTTAAGTCATCTGAGGTTTCATGTGTTCCCACTGCAGTCTTATCTGTTAGTGTGGAATTTTTTCTGCCAAAGGTCACCAATAAATATAAAACTGCTATTCTGATGAAAAATACCAATAGTCTCTCTTTCTTGCTTTCACACACAGTGATACAGCTTGGCCAGAACTAACTTTAGCTAATTCAAGTTTAAATTAGTGCCAAAGAAGCTATTCTTTATTACACCAAATGAGAACCTGGCTCAAAACTATTACTTTTTTTTCTTTTTTTTTTTTTTTTTTTAATATACTCCTACATCTCTGTGAATGACTAATTTTTTCCATAAATTTTGTCTTTGTGGGGGCCTCTTGCTAATCCTGCAGATTCTCACTGTGGGTTGATGATTTAGTCTGCATCACTCAATAGCTGTGTATGTCTTCTGGTCTCCAAGATACGATGGAGACTTGATGGTGAAAACCACTGCCAAATCCTAACAAACTGCTTAAGTATGACAGGACTTTACATGTTTCCTTCTCTTCTTTTTTTCCATTGTGTAGTTCTAAACCACTGATCTCATTTTCCCTGCTAAATTGTTGTAGATCACTCAAGCTTTCACTAATTCTCTCTTGCTCATTTTTTCACCTTTTCTTTCACTGTCAGTCAATCTCACCGTACCTCACTGTCTCCCCAATTCTCTGCTTAATGTATTTTTTTTTTCTCAAACTTCAGTCACGAATGATCTATCTGTCCATTTATTTTAGGCCTTGTTGCCCTGTCCTAGGTCACTCCTACTCGCCCCATTCTAGATTTTGCATTAAAGTTTGGGAAAGGGTTAATGCAAAAGGGTTTGAAAAGTGAGATTTATTGAGCAACATCAATCACGAAGGGACTTGTGCTTACTGGAGCTTATAACTGAAGCCATTGGGGCAAAGAAGTGTTTAAAAGATAGGGGATAACAACATGCTCATCTTGCTAAGAATGCTGAACTAACCAAACCAAATTTCATGTAAAAATGAAAAAGCAGAATATTGCGCACATGTGGGAGGATTGCAGCCTTTCTCAGACACAGTGGTTAATATCCTTTTATTTTGAGGAAGATCTGAAGTGGGAGCCATCAGTGCACGACTCTGGCTTAGTGCATCTTTCTTAGCTCTCATTACTTGGGATAATCAAAGGTTATAAGAAGACTTCATTGTTAAATAATATATGTGCGGTTTTTAATTTCAAATTCCTTTGTGTGTCTCTCTCTCTGTTTTTTGCATTCTATTTTTCTTTCCTTCCTTCTGCTTTAGGCTGCAAGAGAAAAATTAGAGCCAGATGACGCTTTGATGTATGATGAAGATCTGGATGACGAAGACTGTGGAGAAGCAGAATTTGAGGAAACCATGAAATTAAAACTGCTGCGTAGAATTGCTTCCCTAGCGTCTAAACTGAGGGAGTTTATTGGCAACATGATAATCACCACTGGAAAAGTAGTTGTTACAATTTTACTTGGTTCAGCAGGTTGGTGCATTTGAAAAATTTCCTCAGGAGCCCATTAGATTAGGCATTTAACAAATGAGTTTCAGCACTTTGGTACCTGTGGGAGTAACCGTGGACATTTTTAAGGGAAAAGAAATTGCTACTGATTTAATTTAAATTGAATTTTTGGCAGGTGTTGGAATATGTTGAGTTGCTTAATTTTTTTGTACTGATACTTTGTGGCCCTGTTATTCTGTTTATGACTTTCACAGTTGCTGTTATACTCAAATGGTGAATGGGGGCATATTGTTAGGGACTATATGTTATATAATTTTTTAAAGTGAATTTACAGATTTGGTTCCATCACTTTCAAGTGTAACAAGGAACTGTATTCATATAGCCTTAAAGAAAAAAAGCAAAGATTATTCAGTTGACCATGTAGTATGTAAAAAGACTAATAAGCAAACTTCCTGTTGGTTTTCAATGGAGTCAGTAAAAGTAGTTGTTTTGATTGGATATAGACAATATTTTTATAACACTTCTGACTTAGTACCACATAATCAGCTACAGCCAGAATGGAAGTGTACAAATCACTGTAGGTTGTAATTACTGAATTCAAAATTGGATCATGGAGTTGTAAATTAGCTTTCATCTGCTGGCTCACATGTTTGAATAGAGCGTTTACATATAAAGTAAAAGTACAGCTGTATACTAAATGAATAAATATACCAGTATATGAAGTATAAAACAAGAGTACAAAAAAGGTCTGATACTGAATGACAGGGACTGGTCAGATGTGGCCCCTTTAGTAAGGCAGACACTCGCTTTAAGGTAAGATTATCTAACAGCCTTACACATAGCCGAATGCAAAGAAAGAAATCTAAAAAAGGAAAAAAATACTTGTATCGCCAAGAGGCCTGACTTGAGGGAAGAGAGATGTGATTAAAAAAACAAAACAAAACAAAAACCAAACAAAAAGCAAAAACCTGATGCCACTCTGCATGGGTGAACATCATCCATGGAGGGTGAAAGAGAAGGATCATGCAGCAGTGATAGGGAACAATTTCTTCTGAATGTTGATGGGCAGCTTGCCTGTGGAGCTCCAAAGCAAGCCAAGAACGGGGAGGTTGTTCAGAGTAGAGTTACAAAAAGGACTTGAGGTCTGAGAAGCCTGTATTCCAGAGAGAGACCTTGAGCTTAATAAGTTAAATACTTCCTTTCTTACCATGCCAAAAAGATGAAGGGTGATTTAACTGCAGCCTGAAAGCACTGACAAAGTGATACCATTTTTTTAAGATATTTCATCTAGTAGAAGTGATAATAGGAGCCAACACTTAGGTGGTAAACCTAGGCAATTTTAACCAGAAATAAATTTTGATTTTTTCACAGCCAGAGTAATTGACCATAATAAAAACTTAGTTTAGTATATAGTGGATTCTCCTTTTCCAAAAGCGTTTAAATAAAGACAAAGTGTCTCTTTGAAAGAAGGAAGGAAATAGTTTCAGGCTGAAGGCAGAAATTGCTGGGTTTATAGCACCATAGGTTAAAGACTTGGTCTAAAGCATGATGTGAAAGATGTGATGGTGGAGCTCAGGAAAATGACTGTGAATATGAGTCCTTACAGTGCCTGGACTCAGCTCAACCAGGGACCAAGCCTTGGAGCACTGCCCCCAAAAGACACATCAATCCAGCACCTGGCAAGGGACAAATCCTCCTTCTGGGGTGGCTGGCTCAGTTGCAGGGCTCAGCTGCAGTGCCTGGAGCTACGGATCACAAGGAGCCTGCAGGTCTGTCCAGAGGAAGGGGGCTCCTGGACACGTACTAGTAAAAAGCTTAAAAATAAATTGAGGCAGGCACCCCTGCTAGCTTTGTTATCATTTCTTTAGAGAGTTCACTGGGCTGCTCTGCTGTCTGCAATTTGTGTCGATTTGTTGTAGTTGCTTCTCTTAGACATTAATGCCTTTCCTGCTTCCTAACTTATTTTTGTGGGCTACCCTCAGAGCATCAGTTCTCCTTCAGCAGTTAGACATTTTCACAAGTGCAACACTCAGCAAGAGCAAAAGCAATATACATGTGTGAGACAGTAGAGTCTTTGTCATATGTAAATAAGAAGTTTCTAGGATTTTACAATGGGAAAAAAAATCCAACATTTACTGATTATTCTGTAGATTTTATCTAAATCTCTTTCAGTATATGAGGGGTTTTTTTGTTTTATTAAGCCAAGATATCTCAAGATCTGTATGAGAAGGCTTTTCACTGTTAATCCATCATGACATTTTAGTATCTTGTACTTAAAATTCATACACTGGTGGTCTCAGGCTGTGCTGGCTGACCTTGCAGCCACCTTTCTGTCTTTCTCCTTGCTTTATGAAACATCTTTACATAGAGAAGATTCTTGGAGGAAAGTCTGGAGAGTGCTTGTGTTCTAAGTGCTAAGATATCATAAAAGTGAATTAAACAAAACAAAAGATCCTACTCTTCTAGTCTCAAAGTTAATAGCAGTCTCTAGAGGTAATTGTAATAATTAGGATAAACACTAATTGGGTTACATTTCTTAATATACTTCATTTCAAACTAAAGGTGTAACAAGTGTTGAGATTTCCCACACTTTTCTAACCCTGCGTGCTTTTATTTTTACAGGTATGATGGTGCCATCTTTGACCTCAGCTGTGTATTTCTTTGTATTTTTGGGCCTGTGCACGTGGTGGTCCTGTTGCCAAGCATTTGATCCGCTGATATTCAGCTGTCTGTGTGTATTAATGGCTATATTCAGTGCAGGACACTTGATTGGACTTTATCTGTACCAGCTACAGTTCTTTCAGGAGGTTGTTCCACCGAAAGATTTCTATGCCAGGTGAGAGAAAATCCTTTCCTGTTAAATTGTAGGCACACGATGCAGTGCCCTGTTATCACATGTTGGTGCAAATGATCTTCCACATAACGGTTTGACAAATTTTACACATAGCTTCACGTTCACTCTTGGAAGGCAAAACATTTCAGAAAGAATGGTTTTCAATGATAGAGTGGTGAAAGTCCAGCCTGGGCAATTCCATGCAGAGAGCTGGAGCAGATTAGGAGGCGAAGGTGATTTTGGTTTTGGTCAAAGTGTTCCTGAGATCTGAGTGTGAATGATTTGGCTAAGATGGGAGATAAAGGAAATAG
Organism: Pyrocephalus nanus; assembly: GCA_038380795.1. Classification (NCBI taxonomy): domain Eukaryota; kingdom Metazoa; phylum Chordata; class Aves; order Passeriformes; family Tyrannidae; genus Pyrocephalus; species Pyrocephalus nanus. The sequence continues at coordinate 8,866,142 of CM076261.1, read as the reverse complement.
ATGGCAGCATTGATACAAGGGCAGTGTACAGATGCTTATTTTATTTCTTTTTTTTGATAGAGGAAAATAAATGCTGTGAGCTGTGATGTTATAGGGTCTTAACTATGCTTTTGTGGTGTCATTCTTGTATGCTTAAGGGCATACAAGCCCTTAGCCTTAAGGGCTTAGGGTTTCTGGGTTACTTCATGTGCTGTGCATAATATTAGACTGTTAATATAAAAATTCTCTCTGGTCAGACAGGACATAGTTCATAACAACAGCTATGTCAGTTAAGTAAAAGAGCAGCATTTCTAGTTACTGCTACAGTAAATATTGATTTGCTGTCATTTCACTGACCCTTTTTCACATATTATAATCTAAAAAAATATTAAGTAATGGATGTATTTTGCTCATTACTGTTTTGAGGGGGTTTTTTTGCTGGATTATTGCAAATTGGTTTTTTTGGTACATATTTTTAATGTTGTAGTAATCTTTACATTAAACTAGATGTAAACCTTAACTTTGTTTCTAGTAAATGTACTGTTCCTTTGAAGTATTATAAGTTGAAGGAGAAAGGAAATTAGATGTGCTGTGGAGAATCAATTAATGGTTTATATCTCAATGTACCATTAAAAGCCATAAAATAGAGCTGTCTAGTTATAGTAGCTGTTACTTTAGTACTTATTTGACATTTTATTTAGTATAGGTTATAGATGTGTGCTTTGTGATGTCATAATTGGTGACTTGATGAGGCTGATTGGGAGAGCATAACGTTAACTGAAGAATCAGAAAAGACTTGCTTAGTTTAGGTTGTTTTGTGCCACCTAGAGGTCAGTGTAGGAGAATGGATGATTTCTAGTACCAAGGAGCTGAAATGCTCACAGCTTCTCTAAAACCCTTGATATTACTTTCTCCTGTATTAGGAAAAGAAAGGGGAAATGGCTTTAAAAATCTGAACTATTTGTCTGTGGGGATATCAACTCACAATTTTTAGCACCAGACAGCAATAACAAGTTTCTTAAGGAGAGGAAATATGTGCTTCATACCATTTTGCTAGAATATGTCGGACGGTCTTCATATGCATCATTCGTGAAGTCACTTTTTCTTTTTTACTATTTTTTCTTATTAATTTTAAATTCCTATATTTTTATTTACTTTCAGTGTCAAATAATTTGGTCCAAAGGTCATTGTTTGCATTTAGTAATTTATTTTTTTTAAATAGTGTGATTCTTCATTTTATGATAAAATTTCATTGAGTAACAATATGCCACTTTAACTTAGTCGTTAATTTTTGAAATGAAAAAATCTGATTGCAAGGAAGTTACCTCTGCCTCAGTGTGGAATGGAAAAGGACCTTCAGAGTCTGGGTTAAAAAAAGGCCCAGTATTGGATTTCAGAGTATGTACAGAGCTTTCTCTAAGCAGAAAATATTGCAGACTTTCTCTTGAGCCGCTACTTTTGAGTACTTTGCCTTTTACACAGGATATCATATGAGGGACCGATATTCTAAATTACGTAGGAAATCATGTTCGAATACAAAAAACACCAATGGCATCAGAAGGTGCAGACTTCCATGTTTTTTTATTGACAGTTCTTTCTGTTGTGGATTTACTTTGATCTATTTTCAGGGTGATGCCTTTGAAGAGCATCAAGACAGGTATTTTCAGTGATGGGAAGTACAAATCTTAGTGTGAGAAAAAGCCACTAATGATTTTTAATGATTGGAGTTGGACTGATATATAAGAAGTGGCTAGAGGAGGAAAAATGAGAGACATATATATTGGAATGGTGCATAAAAAATATTTTAGCATTTTTCATCCTAGAAGAAAATCGATACATTCCTATTTTATGTACCATCTTGGTTTGAAGCTGTGCTAAATATGCAGAGTTCCCATTAATACTAGTAGGTGGCTTTCATGGGTAAATAATATGCCGAGAAAAGAATTTGATTCTCCAAAGTTTTGCTACAAGAAGGACATTGATGTGATGGAGCATGTCCAGGGAAGGGCAATGAAGCTGATTAAGTGTCTGGATCATGGGTCTTATAAGGAGTAGCTGAGAGAACTAGAGTTGTTCTGAAGAGGAAAGGACTCAGCCTGAAGAAGGGAAGGCTGAGGGGAGACTTTATTGCTCTTTATAGTACCTGAAAGCAGGTTGTAGTAAGGTGGGTGTGGTTCTCTTCTCATGAGTAATGAGTGGCAGGACAAGAGGAAATGGCTTCAAGTTGCACCAGGGTAAGTTTAGATTGGATATTAGGAAAACTTTCTGCACCAAAATGGTTATCAGACATTGGAAGAGACTGCTCAGGAAAGTGGTTGAATCACTGTCCCTGGAGATATTTACAAGATCTGTAGACATGGCACTTAGGGATATGATTTAGTGATGGCTTAATGGTTGGACTTAGAGGTTTTTTGCATCCTAAATGATTCTATGATTCCATACAAAAGAAGGACTTTTATTTCTCTCTAAAGTTTTGAAAGCTTGATCACCAAGCTCTTCTCATTTGCAAGGGCAGATGTGAAAACTACTCCTTTTGAACTGCTGGTGGATATTATTTCCCTTTGCAGAAAGTCTGGTGTTTTAAAAAGCTCCTTTCTGGGTTTGAGTTCTCAAGTTGACAAGAAATGTACAAGTGGTTTCTGATCAATAAAAAATTTGTTTTCTCTGAATAGTAATGCATTCAGCTTGTCAGCGTATTGATTGATTTCAGACTAAATGAAGTTGAACTATACCCAAACAAGTGGGAAAATTCTCAAGTTAACAGTATAATTCAGCTAAGATTTGCATCATCCTTGTGCTACTCCTTCCTTTTAACAACCTTCAACTCAAAATTCAGTAGCTGTGATTGTAAGAAGTGACTGAACAGTGTCACCAGAAGAAAACAGTTTTCTTTAAAGGAATAAACTGAAATCTGGTGAATTTACATATTTTGCCCTGAAACCTTATGGGATTGTGCAAACTTCCCCACTAATTTAGGATGTTGTGGTAACAAAGCCCTAAGTGTTTGCAAAATAGTATAGCAGATACCATACTAAAGCACTATTAGTAAATAAACATGAAGACATTTATGTCCTACAAAGTTTCAGATCTACTGCAGTGGCTTTCTGGTTCTGTCCTATGCAGACAGAAGTGGCATAAACACAAGGACACATTGAAATGCCATCGAGTGAGCACTCTGCAGACTGGAAATGTATGGGGTACTGAAAAGTTTGGAGTCTAGCTGGCATACCAGGGGCAGGCATGCTGGCAGCAGAGCTTGTAGGATTTACCTGGTTGCATGTAATAACACTGGTTAATTACCCACCAGTCTCTGTCGACTAAAATGTCCACACTCAGTTAACTTCATTTATAATAGGTATATTCTGTGTTGGCATGCTACCATATGGCAAATTTGGTGAATTATGAAGATGGGAAAACAATGACAAGTATCCACTTAAGCAAAATTTAAAATAAATCATATTTCTGCCAAAAAATTATTTTCACCTAAATTAATAAAAACAAGTCAGTGAGCTAAAATGACTTTTGAAATTGTATACACACTGTCACAGCCTGAAAAAATACACATTAGTATGTTTGCCATTTTTCAGATTGCTACCTCCTTTCTTCCTGATATTGTTTATTTTGGCAAACGAATGTAATTGGGGAAATGATAAGGCCTTGCCAACGTGAAGAAATAGGATCAATGCAGTGGTATGAGGTTTATCCTGAGTCAGTAAAGTTATTCCTGTCCAAAGCTGTGCTTACAAGCATATTCATTTAAAGATCCAGCAATCCAGTGTAAATGAAAAGCTATGTGCTTTGCTAAAGTTTAGGTCTGTCTTCTATTGCTTGTAGTTTTCAGGCAAGTACTGTTCAAAATAGTTGAAATACGAATGTTTTTCATCTATAGGAAGGCATAGATTGCCTCACCCTTACAAAGTGAGGCAAACCTAGAAGTCCAGGTAGTGTCATCCACTTCATAGTGCTATGTTATTTCACATCTTCTCAAGTGAGTGGGAATTTGGAACTAATTACACAACTGATTGCTTTATTGCAATCTGAGTTGGGAAGTCTAATGTAAGGTGTTTTTTTCAAGAGGAAATTTACATCTGAAGGATGACTACAAGCAGGACTTTTTAAGTAGGTTTTATAGTAACTAGTAATAAGCTTGCTTAAATGACTGTTTTATTTTTGAAGAGAGTTTTGCATTGATATTTCCTACAGATGGTAGGTATACAATATTCAGTTTGTTTTCAGATTAATCTGAGATGGCTTCAGTCCAAAATCCTCCATTTGGGCTTCTATGAAAGCTTTGATACAGATTCATATTTTGTAGCCCAAATACTCTGTTCAGCTAGGATTATAAATGTTTAAGCACAGTCTGAAAAATATTCCTGGAGTTGTCAGATCAGGGTGGGACATCCAACTGTAATTTTTTTTTCAGTAAATTAGAGGCTAAATGTACTAATAAAATCCCATCAGGAGAGCAGATACTGCCAAAATATCAAGATGTAGCTGATTGATTACCTCATTGGAAGTGTCTTGCTTCTGCAGGGCAAGGCACTGATCTCGTGCTCTGCTGTTGCTTTCCACTGGAGCCAAGAGCTGGGCAACATTTCGCCTGAGCTGCACCCCCTGTTAATCCTTGCTGCAGACACCTTTGGCACTTGTCTCAAAGGTGACTCAACTCTGAGGGGCAGAATATTGTTACCCTTGTAGGAAATTCTGAGGTTTTTGGGGTTGCCTTTTAACTTGGTCAGAAGCCAGTATTTGAAAAGTTGGGAGTATTTAAAGTTCATTTATGTATCCTATATTGAGCTGCTCTTTGGCTGCAGCAGCTTTCATGCCTTCCACCTGTGTTTTTTTTTAGCCACTTACCACCATGGTACTGCAGCACCCACTGCCAGGGCAGAGTCCAGGCCCTTGGATAATTGCCATGTAAAGACACCACACCGTCCTTCTTCTGTTTCCATCATTGTCTATCAACAAAACCACACTTTGTAGTTGCAGAGCATGCTCCAAACCGTGCCAGACTAGCCACCATGTTGGTTACAATGACCAGATTAGGCTGGAGAGCCACTATTTGCCTCTTGCAGAGGAAGAGAAGTTAGCTAATTGACCTTATTCTCACCGAAGTTTTGCAGCTGAGTTTTACATTAGCTCTATAATATACCACATATTAAGAGACTTAATTCTACTTAGTTTAGCCTATATGCTTTCTCAGAACTTTAGCTTCAGCCTAATTATGTTTTTTAAAAATTATTTTGCAAAGGAAGTGGATAATTATGTAAACAGCTTAGAAATGCATGTTCAGACTCCTGTCAACAAAAGATAATAATCATCCTTGCTCTTACAATCTCTTTCTAAACTATGAGGTGACCAAGGGCAGGTGGGCTTATCTGGGCTCCCTTTCCCATGAAAGGTTGGACAAGATGATCTTTTAAGAAGCCTCCCAACCTGAGTTATTCCATGATTCTAAGTTCTCTCCTAATCTTATGATTCTGCAGATGATATTTTGTTCCAGAATTTTGTGCCCCGTACAAAGTGGGTTTTTCAATATTAGGCAAGGAGATGTTTCTGCACTAGACAACAAACAGGCTATTTACTATCAACTAACTATCAGAGTCCATGCAAGTCGGTTTTTTCTTTTTTTTTTTTTTTTTTTTAATTAACTAACTAATAATATATATCTGGTGTCCAAAAAGATTGACGCCTATAACTGTAGTTGGTGAGCTGTTACCAGATTTCATGACAGTATGGCAGAACAGTTGAAAATATAGGTGATCCAAGGAGTGCTGGAAAATTCATAGTAAATCTTTTAACCTTCTCCATTTTGATTGTTTCTCCTTCCTAAGAGAAAGGTCTACTAGTTCTTAACAAACCTTGCATATTCTATAGTTCCCTTTTTAGTGTTTTACTTCACTGTAACAAGTTGGTGTAGTTTAAATTAGAAACTGGTCAAGATGACTGAGAAAGAAAGAGTCCTATTTACTGAGCTCTGCTCAGAATTTCATTACAGATTGAATTTTTTTCAGGACTGAAAAAGGCTAATATGATTTTGACTGTTACTGTGTTTCACAGTTTTAACCATTCTGATAGCATTTTTATCCAAATGTGATAGGAGAACAAGTGGTGGAGTTCCCAAACAGTTGTAGCAAGAAAGTGTTGGAAGCATTGCAAAAATATTTTCTGTTGTGAGATTTATGAGTTAGTTCTGCCACATGGGCATCCAAAGATTCATACAAAATGAATTCACCTCTTTCAACACTTATTTAGAGGGATTCCTCGGAGATTCACTCCTCAGCAGGCATGTAATAAATGTTCATGCTGTGTTCACTTTATAGCAGAGTCGTACTCAATATTGATTTAAAATTATTACCTCAGGTTTTGGTGGAAGTCCAGTGGTGACGAGGGAAATTGGTGTAAACCTATGCAACTTTACCAGCAAGAATCTGTGGCTCTTGCTGGTCTTCACATGGTTATCAATAACTATTTCTTTTTGTTAGATACTGCAGTTCTTTAAAATGAGCAAATTCTTGTTCGTACCAGTAACTCAAGCAACATTGAAACTCTCTGAAAAAAAACAACAGATGAAATAGTAAGTAAACTGCAGCATTTGTCTGGAGAGCAGTCCTTCGCAGTTCCATCTCCACAATGTAGCTGTCAGCGTTCACCATGATCACCACCCTCCATCAGGTGCCAAATTTAGCCTTAGAAGAAGCAGCAACAACTTTATTCATGTTACTGAAATTGCACCACTAGTGTTTTACATCCCTCTGTCTTCCCTCTGGACTTGAAAGGGATGTAAACTGAGACACATGCTAAGACCTTTTAAAAACAATATTCTTCTGCACATAGGACAGACCTGTTTCCGAGCTGTGTTCTGCTACAGTGACGAGCCTGCCACTGGTGAGTGCCCTGGCAGCCTGGTGGGCCTGGCCCTGGCCACAGTGGGTTCCCAGTAGTGGGGAGAAGGAAGCCTTAGCATTCCCAATGATGGGCACGTTGCGTCTGAAAACTGAGTGTAAGCTCCAAACATAAAAAACCGTCATCCTCACGTGACATAATGTTTGTGAACCTCCACTTCCTGGATGTTCCTCTAGATTCATGATATCTCCCTCCACTTCCCCATACACACCACGTGCCTGTATGTGTCTGATCCCCACAGCAACACTTGAGACTCCCTGGCCATCACAGGCTGTCGTGTGTGGGTGTGCAGAGGATGACTGTGAAAAAGTGATCCTTTAATTTTCTCTTTGTACTGTTTGAAGATCACAGATCTGCATGCTGTGATCATTGAGCAAGTGCCTGAAAACAAGGACAGAAAAGGGACAGACAGACATCAAGCCTTCTCCTCCTACCAGACATATTGCTATTGCATTGTGATATTAGGAAATATAATCACCAGCCTTGTCTTGGCTTTACAGGCTTGTCTTTACTGTTTTCCTGAGGTATGGTCAACACTTATTTTTGTATTCTGACATGACCAGAAATTTTGCTGATGAACTTTTAGCACTTATGTAGCACTTTGTGTTTTCAACTCAGTGTATCAACACGGACAGATGAATCATCCCACGTTCCTTGAAGGTACAAAAGGCAGTCTGAACTAACCTCAGTCAAGCACACACCAGGGAAATAGCCCTTGTCTGTTCAGGGGCAGTCTAATTCAGTTTCTGTAAACACTCAGAGTGGAAGTGCATAATCTCTTATTTATGTTCATTTAGCTGAAGTTTGGAACTTGCTGATAAAAACTGAGCCAATAATGTTCAGTTTATAAGCAATTTAAAATCAGCTGTTATACCACTTTACTTTTGGAATTAGGCAATTTCCACACATTTCCCAAGACTAATTGTTCATTATCCCATTATCTTCTTTCCCATATCCTGCTACTATATTTTTTTATGTTTAAAACTAAATGGGAATCATAGCTTGCATTATGCCTTAGTGCATTCACTGCTAAAAAAGAATATTTTCTTTGCTCACACTTTCTGCTGCATTATCTCTTGATGTAGGTATCAATCACTCTTGCCTTTTTTTTCTTTTCAATCTGTTTCATTACCAGCTGAGTAAGTGGAAAATCTCTTTATCCTCTGCATGCATCACTGAACTTAGCAGACTGTCCCAATGTGACTGAAAAGTATCATCACCCCTTTTTCAAAGGTGGAAAAAACCCCTAACAGAGAAGTTAGATGAATCACATAACCTCCTGAGATAGCCAGAACTTGGAATAAATCCCAAAGTTTTTGGCTGCAGTCTGAGTCCTAGATCACAGACCAAGTTACCTCAAAGTTAAAATGAGTATGAAGCTACAATTTAAAACAATTTATGTTTTTTCTGCTCATGTTATTATAAGGCGTAACAGTAAATCTCTTAGACTGGCAGACAGTTGCATGTTAGTTATTGTAGCAGGTCGTTTGCACGTTCGAGTCAGCACCACCCTGCTAAATGCTGACAGTCACTGGGGTTATCTGAACACAATCTCCTGTTCCTAAATGATTTCTACTGAAGTTTTGCACTCAATGGCCTAAAGACATCTGTCCTTCTCCCAGCACCTGAGATTAGGACAACGTCGTGGTTTTGCAAAACCACGACAGACAATAAGGCTGTCCATGGGCTATACGACCTGACTGAGTTTTGGGAGCACATGATCCCCTGCTCTGCCTGTGAGAGACTTTCTGAGGTGGGACTGTTGGCTCCTTTCCTTTCAGCAGCTCTGCCAACTCACTTCGAAAAACCAATAACCTCAGTTACTAATTGGTGCAGAAAGATGTTGTTAAGCTGTTCTGTTGTTAGCCTGTGCACTGGTAAAGCTGCAACTCATGCTTAGTGCTGAGGTGTTCAAGCTCACCCTCTCGCAGGGGGGAAGCCTTTGTGCCTGTGGATGTTTTCTGAACATGCCTTTGGTTTTCCCTGTCCTGCTTTCCACACGACTCCTTAGAAGCCTGAACCTGTTTTCTCATTACATTCATCTCTGATTAGGAACTCCAACTAAACATTAAAAATGTTAAATTTTGTTCACACAGTTTGAGTGGTGCTGTTCAGAACTTTTTGTCCCCCTGTATGATCACAGGGAGCGTGTGTGTACATGAGGAAGAGGAGCAGGTGGCAAATTACGAGTGCCAACCACCCTTTTCTGCTGAGATCACTTTTCCCTCTTCATCCTCTCATCCCAGCAGTGCTGCTTCAGCTCCTGCAGCCTCCATGCTCCCTGGGTTGCCTCCGGTCTGTAGTTGAAATGGTTTGTAAAAAAAACCCCAGACAACCCTCCTACATTTCAGTAGTTTTATTTTAGTCACAGAACAAACAACTGTTTGCCTAACTCTACCTAACATGTAAAGGCTTCTGCTGCCAAAGCAGTGACAATGCTAGTCCAGGTGAGGAAGGATCATGTTGCAGTACTCACTCTCGCTAAGGTATCAGGCAGGAGCCCTAAAGCAAATTTTTCACCAGCTTTATCCCCATTTAATCTTCTTCTTGCTGTCCTATCTGGTAGTCCTTCCTGTGCCAGATGCTCAGCTGTCTGATTGGGATGAAAAGATACTTGAGTCACTGCTTCAGCACGTGTCTGTGTAAGATGACCATCTCTGGAAGCCCCGGTAAAGGTCCCCAAAGGCTATAGCAATATGCTGCTGCCTTTCTAGCTTGCTGATGTGCTGAAAGGAGCAACATCACTAATGCTGCTGCCAGAAATTCTGTGTCATGGGTAATGAAGAGATTTGAGGATCCAGAGAGGAAACCCATTAATAGGATAAATCTTCATTTAAAGCTTTTGAAGATGGGCTTTGTCTCAGTAAACAAGGGATTAACAGACCCATATCTACTATTAGTGATTACAGTGGGGAATTATTGCTTCTAAGGCAATGAAAGCTTCTGTAATAGAAAGTCAGTACAAAGTTCAATTATTGGATGGAATTTGGTATAGAGCTCACAAATCTGTATGTTCAGACAAATTTTACTCAGGGCAGCTGCTTTATTTCAGATATATGAAGTAATTTAATGTCTGAAGTTTGGTAATTTTTAGTGGATGTCCAATCCTTAACAGCTTCCAGTCATATAGTCTCAGAGAAAGTTCCATTAATCTGGTTACTTATTAAAAAAAAAAGTTTACAGAGTAGATACTATTTATCATCCTATTTTAAAGTTGTTAATTCCCTTGAAAGGAAAGTGATTTTACTGTGGCTGCTTATTTTTTTTTCCCTTGAATTAAGGTTTGTGTTGTATTTGCAGGTTTTGCAAATGTATTTCACAACCCTTAAAGCTATCTTTTCTCCTCCACAGCTTGCTGATCAATGGCTCATTATTTCTTTCTGTCCTCATTATATAGATGATATTAGCACACAAGTTCTAATCCTTTTTTTTCATAAGGTTTCTCATGCAATAGATGTGCATTTGAAATTAGTTTTCCTTTAAAAGAAAAGTCACTGATGTTCAGAAGACGGTGGGAGATAAGCCAGGGCTGGTTTTGTCATTGCCAGAAAAGCTTTGATCCAATGGAAGCTATGGAAACCAAGACTTAATAGAAAAAAAGAACATAGACATCTGCTAAAGAGCTATGGAAATACGATGACATTGAAACAAAAGTTAGAATGATCTGCTTACCTACCAAGATCTACATTCACTATGTGTGTGCCTGTATTCTAGCATTGGGATAACAACATGTTGAAGAAAAACAATTCCAGTCTTAGTCTATATTTCCAGATATTTCAAAAAATGTTTTAAACATTTTGTTAAGCTGAAATTTATCATAATACTTCTTAACCCAAACGGTCAAACTTTTATATTGCCGTTAATATGGCACAGTTCCACCTAGCCAGTTCTGAATCATCCATGTCTGAACCAAAGCAGAGTCTAAGGCTTTTAAGAGCTAAAAATACTTGCAATGCTTTTTAAAGCTTTTATCAGTTGAGAATGGATACATTTAGTAACTTTAGTCCAACTGTGGACTGAGGTTTGTGTCTGCAATATCTCTCTACACCATTGTCCTGCTGAGCTGAGGAGGAGGCATGAAGGATCAGCTCCTTCTCTGTGGAATCTTATAAATAATGTGATTTGGAAAGACATTTCAATTCTTTTTTTTTTTTCCCCTAAAATGTCATGTGAAACCAAATGCCTCCTGCTCTTCTTAACCTTTATTCTTTGGGGTGCTTAATGCATTCCAGCCAAATTTTCCACCTCTCTCCTCCCTGTGTCCTGCTATTTCTGTAAAAAAATTGTGTTAGTTCAGCATACCCTGAAGCATCAGCTCCAATATGGTCTGAATTCCCGGCCTATAGCCTAGGGAGTAACAACCTTCTGGGAGGCAAGGATGGGTCTGGAAGTACCATGGGACTTGGCTGAGTCCTTTTTGACAGCATGTGTTTCTTTGGGCATATAGCCAAATGGTGTACTGAGAGGGAGTGGGGCGGCTCACAGCATTCCTTTGGAAGAGACATTATGGATATAATTTTATGGATCGTAACTTTTCTGTAGCTCTGCCATTCAGGTAGAGAAATCTAACAGGATGGTTTGTGTTTGAACAGCATACCCCTGAATTTCAGGAGAGCTGTGCAGGAATGAAATTTTTCAGGTTTTTTTTTTGGTTGTTTTGTTTTGGTTTTGTGTTTTTTGTTTGTTTGTTTGATTGATTGTTTTGGGTTTAGTTTTGGTTTTTTGTTTGTTTGGTTTTGGGGTTTTTTTTGGTTTTTTAAATTCCTTCTAATTCTTCCTCCCCCTGATCCACAGAACTTTTTCAAATGTGGCAAGAGTATGTACCTCTTCTAAGTCAATGTTTGAAAAAAGTTGCACTCTTCAAACAGTGCGTAGAGTTTAGGACACAGCCCTTTCAGTATTTTAAGAACTCCTCCTCATGAATCTCAGTCTTCAGGGCATGGCCTGTGAAACATGATATTTTGCCTTTTCTCCCTGTATTTCAGCTGTCTTTCCCCCAGAGAAATAGAATTTCTACCACAACCACCACCTCCATTTCTGGGGATTTATTATTGTTGAATTTCTGTCTGTTGTTTCTTCTTCTGCTCTCTCCTCTCCCCTATTTTCCTCTTCTTTTCTTCCTCTTCTTCCTTTTTCTTCTCTTGCTTGGTCACTTTTAGCACCTCCATTTTGGGGCTCAGCCATTCAAATGTCAGTCAGTCTTGATATTTCATTCTCTACTCCAGACTTTCAGGCACCACTCCCATCTTCTTCCATGTGAGGAAGTGTGAAATAAATATGCAAGAGAAGATATCCAGATGAAAGATTCAGACAGTTCATAAAATCCAACACAAATCCATAAGTTCTGCAAAGATGGATTCCCCAAATCCGACCCAGCACAATAGAATGCTCTGATGCCATTGCTGTGAATAATCAGGCAATGGGTACTGGCACCAGAAAAAAGGTTCTGTAATCATAAACAATATTAATCAGGAAATAAATCAGGAAGTGCATCTCCTGAAGTAATTTGATGCAAACATTTTCTTCAAACGGCAATCTTCATGCAAGCTTGGAGAAGATATGGGGAAAATGATCTTTCTGTTGTGTGGTGAAAAGTAGTATGTAAAGTACTACACAGAGTTGTAGGAAGATGCAGCAACTGGAAATCTCATCTAGACAAAACTGTTATTGAAGATAAATCCAGCAGAAAAACAGTAAAACATTAGAAGATTTTCTATCATTTGAAATCAAGATTGGATGACTTTCTAAACTATAAATTGTAGTTCAACCACAAGTTCTTTGTTCAGTAGAAGAGTTATTGTGTGTCCTACATTGTGCAGAAACTCAGAATTACTACTTCCTTTCTTGGCCTTGGAAATTATGGGGCAAATCCTCATCTGAAATCAACTCCTAAAACATCAGAACATGCAGGATCTAAACTGACAAATATGTTTATTAAAAAAAAATCAGATCGTTTTTACTGCATGCAAAATTCACAAACCTAAAAGATCTGTAATTACCATGTTTGATGACTAAATGAAATATATTTTTTGCTTACATAACCATTTTTGTTCCTATTTAATATCATAACTAATTACTAATGCCAATTCTTATACTATCTTAATGTAATAATTAAATAATGCATACAATAAAAATTTTAGCAATGTAAAATTTTAGCAACTTCAGCAACTCCTTAGATTAAATATCTGTGGGTTCAAAAGTAATTTGTTTTTCTGTTTTCAAGTGAAACTGAAATTGCTCTTCTGAATTATAATGTTAGGCTAATATAAAAAGTGGGATTTTTTTTTATGGTCACCACTTATAACTTTGTCAGAAGGTCACAAAAGATAAAAGTGCATCTGCTAGAAGGATGATTCACAGATTCAGTAGGAAGCTTTGCTGGGAAAACAAGCTTAGAGGATAGTAAATGAGCAAAAAGTGCCAGCTTTATTTTAAGAACTGATTTTCACGGTGTTATTTCTGAACACTTCTCAGTCAGACAATCAAGTTCCTCTTGGCCTCTCATAATTTCTAAAATTTTTTCCAAATTATTTCTGCTATGCATTTTTCAGAATACCAATGAGGACTTTTAAAAATCCAATTTTTCCTTTCTTGCAAAAATAGAAATGTTTATCTATTCTCATCTTGCAAACCTCCAGTTGTTTTTGATGTTATGTGCAGGCTTTTGGAAATCAAAATATTTTCATTACTAAATAAGTCTCTCAAAATTTGTTTTACTTATCTGCTGTATCCAGGCACACATATACTTGTCTTGTTTGGTATTTAGTTTCTCCAAAGGACTCCTTCTGACCTTACATGTATGTTGGCTAAGATGAAGTCACATCAAAATCAGAGTTGGACACAAATACAACTGATTTTGATCACTGCTGAATGTAAAGACATCTTTGTGGAATGGGAGCACGCAGAACTGAATAATTTATGTTGCTTATACATTTTATGGCAGCCATTCCCATGTCTTTAAAAGCTTTGAATAAGAGAAGATGACTCTATTTCTCTGAAAAATGTTCTGCACCAACAGTTCTCATTGAAGATAATGATGAAGCATAAATATTGAGTGAGCAGCAACTTGTAGAGTTATTGGAGGCCAGAACAGACAGAATGAGCATTCCCAAGATGAACAGTGTATTTTGAACCTGATAAAGAGGGAATGTTGCATTGAGTACCTTTGTGACTAACAAATCACAAAACCCAAAGAAAAATCAGAAGTGAGGAGCAGTTCCTCTAGATTCATCATTTATGAGACAAAGTGAAACACATTGAATACAATGAAGTGAAACACATTCAAGTATATCCTTGGTCAAGTGGCAACTAAGAAGGAAAAGATGCATTTTATCTTATGCATATTTGGTGAATGTAGGACCAGGAGGGAGCAGAATTAAGTCCAGTAGTATTATGTATGGATAATTTTAAGCCAACAAATTAAACTAAGAGAATGAGAATTTAACTGAAACATAATAAAATTTCCTAACTATTAGGATCGTGTGTGTATTATTTTCGGTGGAGATAAAAGTAAAGCACAAGTTGTTCTAACTTTATAGCTATAGTGTATTATAAAACATACTGTAGGAATGGAATATGTGATATGAAGGTCATGTCTGCTTGGCAGAAGACTCCAAGAACCTTCAAGAACTTTCCCTCATTACTGTAGGAAATACTCATCACCAACTGTCAATGGAGAGACTTCTTAATTTAGGAAGATTTGGATTTCACTTTGATTCTGATGTTTATAAAACAGAAATAGGATGAATTGTACTGTGCTTACATAGAAAAGCTTAAAATGAACCAAAGATGGAGAGCTGTGTTGTGAAACAGAGGTAGAAGATGCAACTGTTGGGAACTCAACAACTAATAGGAATTAACAACCCTGATCATTGCTGGCAAAAGTGACAAGTCAGTTGGCAGAGAGGAAAGCAGACAAACAAGATGTTCCTCTGTGCTGATAGAAATATGAACAGAATACAATCCAGCATGAATTTCAGCCAGATGGAGCCATACCGTAACATCAGCTCTGAATGTGCTTGGATGCTATGGAAGTTTGAGTTTGGGTTAACTCCAAACACAGCTCTGTCAGCTCCTTTAAGCTACAACAATTTAATTTTTGTGCAGGATTTTTTTTTTTCCCCCAACCTTGGCCCCACCCAAAAGCTCTGAGAAATCTTAAAGTTTATAGCCTTTGGCTTGTGTTAACAATCAAAATGAGGAGTGCTGATAAATTGTTTAATAAAATTCTACAGAGCTCTTGTTCTGGGAGTTGATGGTATTATGCCCATGCAGCAAACTCCCAGTTAACAAACAGGTGTAACATCTCTCTTTTTATATTCTTTTCACTTCACAGCATCCAGAAGGCAGATTTCAGGCAGCACATCTCTGTTGAATGTCATTTATTCTTTGTATTCATTCAGCTTTTCATATTGTATCTTACTAGGTAAAGGAAGAACTAAACCTCTTGAACTTACTCTAAATCCCCCACCAGAAAAGCTTCAGTGCTTTGCTTGTTAGCGCTTTTTTAATGAATCTATTTTATTTACTTTTTCAGAGGAACAACAGTTTGGGATTTATTGTTCTACCAAAAAATAGTCCTCCTTAATTGTCTCTTAGAATCAGATTTACTTTTGTAAAGATTGAAAACTCAGACACATTGTGGAAGGAAAAGCTTTCTCCAATAGACAAAACTGTTTATAGTGAATACTGACGCATGCTACTGGTAGCTTAATGCCCTAACTTTGGAACTCTGCAAACTATTTTACTGTGAAAGAGCCAGACTAATTAATGTTTCCTATTAGTTTTATTTCAGTATCTAACACATCTACAAGGCATCTGACATGTATTAATTTGAAAATGTTGTGTATTTTTCTTTTATTCTTAATCTTCGATTTTTTCCAACGTGTTTCTTACTTGAAAGAAATATTGTGTAATCCCAGTTTTTCCAGAAATAGTCAAATATCTCATATCACTGATAATAATACTGCAAATTAATTGTTATCCTTTTTTTTCCTCATTTGTTTGATGATCCTTTCCGAATGTTTTCAATTTTTGTTCAGAACAGCTATGAATTCAGTGGAATCCTTTATTTTTACTAGCATTGGTATAATTAGATAGAAATTTATTAATAATATTAGCTTTTCAAAATAAAAAAAATCAGTGGACTGTTCAGTGTGCTGAGATATACTTTACAGCTATGTCTGGCAGGGTGAATGGAATGGTGCTGGACGTCAGTTCAGTAAATCGCTCTGTAATGTCATGTTGCTGTGATTTGCCAAATGGACATGAGGCCACATTTTCTCTCCCCATTTTCTGTAGCTCTGGGTCTACAGGGCACAGGTCCTTGAAAGTTTTCTCATTGGACATAGTGGATGTAGCATTAATATACTCCTATTTTTTATGTTGAAAACCAAGTTAAAAAAAAAACTCCAACATTTCTTTTGACTAAATATGTGGAATGAAAATATTCACTGCATTTTAGATGTGATGGAAAACCCATCTGTTTGAACAGAACAGTTGGTATTACAAGGCAGCAAAAATTGCTGAAAAAAAGTATTTTTCAACATTGTAAGATTTGGTGTTTGTTCTCTAACTTGGCTAGCTTGTTTTTTTATATTCGCAGGTTGTTCGGTGTCACTTCTCTTACTCAGACAAACTGCTCAAGCACTTGGATGATCATCAAAAATCAAGACTTACATTGGTATCACCATGCTAATCCAATCTTACTGCTGGTGATGTACTACACCCTCGCAACTCTTATTCGTCTGTGGCTACAAGAGCCCATTGTAAGGGTAACTTCCTTCTCTCTTCTATCACTAATGACTGTGAGACTGGCCAGTGCAGATACTTGCTAATAGAGATAGAAACCTTTAGGATAAAGAGCCTTAATGCTTACACTGATTTGGAAAACAGGTTTTGATACGAAGTAGTGGTTGCACTGGATTGACTCCATGATCTTGAAGGTCTTTTCCAACCTAAATGATTCTGAGCCTATGATTCTAGTTTAGGTGCTATCAAGTGGAATGCAAACACCTAGAGCTTGTCTAGCAGAACTGAAGTAGGATACATTCTGGCCCAGGATACTGTAAGGCAAGACAAAAATTTGCAATTTTGTCACAAATATAGAAAAAATTTCTTAAAACCTTTCATTCTGATTCTGTGTGCCTGAGTGAAAATCCCAGCTTTCATTTAAGAGCAAGAGAACAAAGAGAAAAAAAGGACATTTTAATTCTTTCAATTTCAGAGAAAAATGGGAATATAAGAACCCAAAGGTATCTTGAAAGCTTAGAAACTGAAAGTACAAAAAGAATTATCCTAGACATCCTAATCCTCTGAGGTTTGATGAGAGTTTTAGATTTAGCAGTGCTTGTAAACCATAATGAAGACACTCATGGCAGCTGTGAATTAGTGCAGTTCATAGTAGCAAGTAAAAACTGTTGAAGGTTTTCTTATTTTAAGGGTTTTTCTTCATATAATGGATAATGTAGCATTTTAACATTTAGAAAGGCAACCAAAGTCTTCTCTGAATTGAGATGTCTGATATTTGGGGTTTACATATATAGGGCTTCAAAAGGCAAATGATGCCAGAACTGTCAGCTTGAGTTATTAAAAAATTGTGTTTTAAGTTTCCAGAAATCTTAATACTGTAAGTCACAAGATTGTGGTCCAGTACTCTCTGGCACTGAGTATTTTTAGGCTTTTTTCCCTATTTTTTCTGCAGCTGCAGCATCTGTAAACTTGATTTTTTTTTCTTTCCTTAAGTGAAAACTGAGATTCCCAGATAATAATATGATTTTAGCACTGGGGCTATAACTAAAACTTCACATCTCACAAGCTGCATTATAAAATCATGAGAACTATGCACAGAGGAGTAACCACATGTGAAAGGCAGTTAGTGGGAGCTGTGTGATCTCAGAAACTCTGGTAACCCATTTCCAGTACCTGCATTGTTTTCATCCAGCTTTCACCATCCTAAAGTTTGGTGTTGGATCTAAATTAATTGCTGAGCTTTTTCAGTTGAGGGAAATGGGCCTTTCTGTCTCTGTATCGAGTGAATGCTGCAAGTTCCTCCAGGGACTTGAGAGGAACTACTGTGATCTTGCCTACAGTTCTTTTTCTTTTAGACTACTTGTGATATCTGAGATAGATATTCTCATAAGACACTAAAATCAGTCTCTGGGAACTGCCAACATGTGAAATCAGAAATGCTTTCCAAGAAACTGAACTAGAGCAAGTAAGTTTTAAAAGACATTATTTAAGAAATGCTGATGCCTCTCAAACCCACGGCTACGTGAGAGGCAATACAAAGTCTTGGCACTCCCATGGGAACTTTAGATGCCAGGGAAATGATGTTTCCCTCCAAAGATAAATAGGGGTTTAAAAAAAGAGAGCGTTGTAAAGAAAAGGATGCCCATTCATGAATGCTTATTTTTGATACACAGGATGTAGTGATGCAATATTTTGCACATTTCCTCCTTCCAGAACTTTTTTTTTTTCGGTCTGTATGTGTTTTGGTTTTGTTTAGTGATTCTATAGATCAGGAATTAATCTTTCTCTTACAAACTATCCCCTGGTAGACTCTGTTCTCAATCATTTAAATTCAGAAATAATGTATTCTAGGTTTCATCAAAACATTTTTTAACTTGTTAATTTGTGGTGCATTTGATTCATTATGGAACTAACCTACCTATAGCTGAATGGATGGCAAAGACAATATGTGATGTTTAGTGTAAAGCAGTTGTTCTCTGTATACTGCTGTCATGTACAGTAAGAAGTCAGTCATCTTAGAAATTTTGTTCACAGTAATCTCTTGAACAAAACCTGTTTTGAACAAAATGTGTATGATAGAATATGCATAAGGAAATATTTATTTAGTCTAAAAAGATGTACCTAAGCTAAATGTAATACTGACGTAGCAGATTCTTAAAGCAGAGTAAGGCATGTTTTTTTCTTCTTGTGTGAGTTATATCTTGGGATCCTCCTCTGGATAGAACTCCTCCTGAACAGCAGGAAGTGTCTTTGAAGCAGATCCTCTTGAGACTGTCTCTATTTACTGCAGCTGATGAACAATTTTACAGGGACAATGGCCACTTCAAATCTTGAGTTTCAGGGAAGTTTTCTCTGTGTGTGCCACAATGCCAAAGTATGGCACGTATGAGACTTCAGTGTATGGTCTCTGTGTGGGGTTCTAAATGGATCTGAGTCATGCAAAATGACTGTGGCAGTCAGTGGAAGTTTTGCTTTTCTTATGCTTTCTATTTTGGATCCTGATTTGTTCTAACAGAGAGTCCTGTGAAATTCTACCTCTGCCAATAAGAAGAGGCGATCTGCCTCTGGAGATTTCAGCTCATAGTTGTAACTGCCAGCACTGAATATATGAATAGAGCCTATTCATTCTGTCCTGTGAGTGGTGAATAATAGTACAGGAGTCAACAGTTATAGCAACTGAGTGTAGAGTTCTCTCTTACAGTTTTTATAATTGTTTGAATTAAAAGGTATTTGAGAGATGCTCAGTTAATCAAAGAATTGAAAAAATTAGACAAGTCAAAAGACTCTCACAAGTTGTATTACTATTACTGTGTTTTCTGATTTTTCTTTCTCTTCTGAGAAAGAGAAAACAAGATTTCCCACCCGTCCCTGTAGTGCCTTCGGCTAAAAATATTTTAGTAAAATATTTGTGTACATCTTAGGTCTTTTGTATGTTTTGGTCACCCTAGTGCCAAACTAAATGCCTTTGATAAGCAGTTCTGTATGGTTCACATTTATGTTAAAGTTTCAAGTGGCAGTGACAAGGATTTTATAAGCACAGAATCAGATTATTTCATCTTACAGCTTTGCTAGAATGTCCTTCTACAATCAAATACAAAAAAATACAGTCATATGTGAAATGTGCTTCCACTTCCTTTGAGAAGTGAAACTAAATTAATAACTATTGTCTATGTAAGTCAAGATTTAAAAAGTAGGACCTTGCTGTTAGGATTGGAATGGAAAGAGCTTTGCAGACCTCTGTTCAGCATCCTGATTTATTCTTCTTTTGCATCAGATGATTTTGTGTAAGCAATGAGAACAGTTATCACCAGGTAGCTGCCACTCAGGAGGCACAGTGAAGAAAGAAGAGCTTGAAGAGGAGCTGTAACCTAGTATGGTTTATGTACATATACCCAGTTCTCCTGCTTGGTCACTGTGCTTTAGTAACATCCACTCTAAGTCTCTTAGAGAGGCTTCATACCCGTGCTGAGCCATGGATTAAGAGGGATTTAAGACCAGTACATTTGCAGTCCTCCTCAACTTAGTAATAACAGTTGCTGTCAAAGATGAAGAAGTAGACCACATGGATCAGAGACAATCACGGAACCACAGAACAGTCCAGCTTGAAAGGGACTTTTGGAGATCATGTGATGCAACTTCTTGTGAGAGCAGGACCTCAGATTAGATTGTCCCGGGCCAAATCTTGGATATTTTCAGCAAAAGCTACCAATGCCAGTGATTCACTATTTTCATGGTGAAATACTTTACTTTTTTAATATCCAGAAGGCATTCACCTGAAGCAAATTATGTCCTCAGCGTCTTGGCTTTTAACCTTTTCTACCCATGAGAAGAGTGCCTCTGTCTTCTCTAAAACTACAATTTCAGTACTGTATGTCTGAAAAAAAAAACTAATTCCTGCATCCTTCAACTTCTCCAGCCCTCTAATCATCTTGACAATTTTTTCTTGGATCCTCTCCAGATTTTCTGTGTCTCCCTCAAACTGGGGAATGCCAGAACTGAATTGCAGGTGTGGCCTGACACTTGCCAGGTACAGTGGAATAATCACATCCCTTGATCTGCTGGCAGTACTCTTGCTGATGCAGTCCAGGACATGTCTGCCTTCATTGCTGCTGGAGCTCACTGCTGGCTCATGTTCAGCTTGCTATGCACCAGCACCCTCTGAGCCTGTTCCACGGAGTTGTTTCCCACAGAGTCTGTCCACAGCCTTTACTCTTCCATGGGTTTATTCCAAGTGCAGGACTTTATCTTTGTTAAACCTTGTACATTTCTTGTTGTCCCATCTGTGTATAGTGACTCTTCCTTCTGGCCCATCTACCTCCTCCCGGTTCAGTCTCATTCACAAATTTTGTTTGGGTGCAATTCCATACAGATAATTTTGAAGATACCGAATAGTACCAGACCTAGTGGTAGTCCCTGAGGAACTCCAATCATGACCAGCTACCTTTTTGTCTTTGAGCCATTACTCTGCTGGGAGAAAGACAGTTTAGCTAGTTCTCCACCCGCCTCACAGTTCATCTGTCAAGTCCATATCTTACCAGTTTTTCAGCAAAAATATTGTGGAACAATAGTCAAAGATGCTGAAATCAAGGTAGCTGACATCCACAGCTCTCCCTTCATCCACTCAACCAGTTGTTTCAGAATAAAAAATAATCAGGCTACTCTTGGTAAATAAAATAATCCATACTGTTTTTTTCCAGTTACCTTGTTCTATATGTGAGCATGCACAGGTATTTGCTGACCCCAAAGCAAGACTAGATGAGCCTGGGTGGATGATCAGCACTGACTGCTTTGTTACATATTGAAGTATGGTGAGTTAGGTTAGTCTTTGATGATAGATACATATGCTCAAAGGGTTTGAATCTTTTCAGTTCCTCTGTTTAGTGAAATAGAATTGGCTTTGCACTTATATAGGCAGATGAAAAGAGTGAATTGTCTTTCAATACACTGCCTTGAAAATGAAACACCTGTATTTTATGGGTTTTCTATTTTATGTATTTATGTATGCTTGTGGTATGACTACATAGTAAGTTAAAGTAGTATATGGAGGTCTGTGTTATTCTGGTATTGTGTAACTAGCAGTTATAGAAAAGCAGTCACCATTTCTGAAAATGTCATCATAAACAGAGTGTATCAGTCACTAACGTTTCAAAGATATACTTTGGAGAGGGAGCATGAACTGGGGGGGAAATTTAAATTCCTATGATAAGATTGCATTTACTGAGCTACAGCTAGTGTTGTCATTTGTTGTCATTTAGCAGATGCCTGATGAAGAGAAATCTGTTAGCAGGGAAGATGACAAAGAAATACCCTGCAGCCCCATTCCAATGACAGCAGAGAGAAGGCGCAGTCTGTGGTATGCAAGCCACTATACAACTGATGAGAGAAAAGTAAGGCTGGAGGGGGAAGGGTCTCTGCATTACACAGTTACTTTGAAATTAAGGGTAGGAGCATTCTATAAGTTGCAAGTAAGACCTTCCCGTGTGATTATATAAATCAGATGATACAATATCAAGGCTGTGTGGCAGACTAGGAATATACTTTGTAAAAGTGAATAAAACAAAACCAGGAGCCAGTGTAAGGAAGTAAGTGAAGACCATGGTCTATGTTTTTGGCTTCCTCATTTAAGAAGTTTAGGGCAGGGCTTTTGGTGTGGGGCCATTATCTTTGTGCAATACAGCTAGAAAGTCTGTCAGGGGAATAAACTCTATGTAAAGATCTAATCTGCTTTGTAACTACTAATTAGCACTGTCATTGGTAAGTGGGAACTGCCAGCTGCATACTGGTGTCCTTGTTGGAGATACAAAGCAAAGCAGTTAAGGCAGTTGTGTAAAATCTCCTGGAAAGGTCCAGCTTTCCACCATCTGTCTGCACCAGCTGCAGTGCAAAATTTCATTTGTTGAGCTACTGTCAAATTTGGGATATATGAACATTCTGTTGAGCCACACATACTCAAGCCCCAAGAACTCCACCATAATAATAGTAATGGTAAATGAGCTGGCAAATGGATGAAGTATCACATTTTATATTTGTAACAACATTTTTTGGAACTATTTTTATAATTGTAGTAATTCTAATGATTGTTTAAAAACTTGGTTTTTAAGCACTGGATCATTAGAAAGACATTAGAAAGCAGTTAATCAGTATAATATCATACTGATTAATTCTTTGACCTAGTATCCAAAATTTCAATGCAACATTCTCAGTTTTGGTTTAAAATTCACAGGAACACACAGTAATATGTGGCACAATCAATATCATTTTATATCAGTGTACAATTCTGCTGGCTTTTTAAGAATTCTTTCTGAATTTCTTGGTGCAAATCTGCAGAAGTCAGCATATATGCATGCATGTATTCAAAAAGTTAGACTTATTAATGCTTGAGCTGTGCTTCTTTAATAATTTGTCCTTGCATTGCTTTTTGCAGCTTCTGTCAATGACCCAAGATGAATACAAGCCATCGGATGTTAGTATACTACTAGTCTTTGTAATTTTGCAATTCTTCTTAATGTGTGTAAATACAGATTACACTGATACAGATAAAACCTTAAATGACATTTGTAAAACTTCTATAATTTTGTTAGCCTGTCAGTTACCCTATATCCTTGATTATCCTAAATATAATTGTGCTTTGCTCTCTCAATAATTTCACTGAGAAACCACTGATTGATCAATTGAAATTAAACTGCTTGTAGTAGTAGCAACTGGCAAACGATCTTTGCTATTTCATTGGGTTTAAATAAGATACGAAAATATGCTTTCTAATGCAAACCATTTTTAAACTTGATTTAGTTTCTTTGCTGTATTTCTTTATTTCATTCATGTTGGAATGCTGAGGCCCTTAAAGCATGACTGACAACACATGAGTTCTATTCACAGATTACAGAAAATCCAAGTCTTTGAACAGACATCATGATCTATATATTTTGACTGCTATAGATTTTAGCAGACTCTGAAAGCAGAAATTTCTTCTCTGTTCAGCATACACAGAAGAATGGAGATGCAGATGAATCTTGGGAGCATCCATAACCAAATCTAAACATGCTTCCCAGTTCTGTGGTTGGTGTAGGTGCTGTACATAACTAACATAAGCCTGAAACTATTCTGAAACAGTCCACACATGCCTGTACATAGTTTTTAAAGGCAAAATACCCCCCTATGTCACAGCCTGAGCAGAAGTCAGTCTTCAGCATGTATTACCATCACTAACACATTGCACATGAATTTCTGCCAATATGAGAGATATTAATGACTGTGGTTGCTGGAGCCCTCATTCAAACAAGCACAAGAACTGAAATTGAAGTCAAAAAAATAAAACAATGAAAGACTCTTGAATTAGTATTACCAAGTGACGTAAATGTGGCATCAATAAGAGCAATTACCACAAGTGGTTTTAGTAACAGCAGCAAATATAGGTCTCTCTAGGAATAATTCAAATTTGAAAGTAATTTATAACCATTATTTTTGTGACTACTGGAAATAATTGGGTGTGAACTAAAGTCTTAAAATCTCAATGTATTTGTTTGCCTAAGAAGGAGAATGAATTTTTGGTTAATTCTATTAGTATGGCATAAAAAGCTAACCACAATTAATATTGGAAGCTGTTATGTGCTTTTGCATGCAGTATGATTATAACATGCCAATTTCTTTGGAAGTAACTGCAGTTACTTGTTAACCTCTTTTAACATTGGCACTCCAAGAGTAGCAAAGCACAGAAGTAGGAGTCCCATTCTTCTAAAAGCCACCCTAAATGCAGTGCCTCTCTTCGATGTTCTGGCAGGTGCTGCTGGTAACAGTGAACGGGAACCCTACTGACTATCACACCATCCACCCTGCGCTGCCATTAGAAAACGGTCCAGCCAAAGCAGACATGTACTCAACACCACAGTACAAATGGGAGCCTTCAGATAACGTGTCAGGTAGTGAACTGCCTAGGAATTGTCCTTGGTTCCATATTGTTTTCTTATTCTGTATCTCCACTCACTGCCTCTAGCATTTTTTTCTATTTTGGTAAGCTCTTTGGCCTCTTAAAGTTTAATAATTGCTGTCGCTTACAATGATGGCTGCCCATTTGGCAATTCTGTAAACTGGACTTTAGGTATATCCTATGCAAAATACTTTGCCTACCAACACCAAGGGATTTGAAGGAGCCACCAGAGTGATTGCAAGCAAAATAATTCCAGGAGAGGATGCATATACTAACTGTAGACCAGCATGGACTGCAAGTAACAATTTCTTTTTCTACTTAGAAAAGGAAGAAGAGGTGGAGGAGGAAGAAGAAGAGGAAGTTACGCAGGAGGAAAAAGAAAATGTTAAATTACATGCCCTGGTCTCTGTGTTCCAATTTATCATGAAACAAAGTTACATTTGTGCTCTGATAGCTATGATGGTAAGTACTGGCAACAAAAAGAATAATGCTATTCCTTTTACAAACGTGTCTTGTCAGTGCCTTTCTGAAAATAATCTCATCGTTAGTTTTCCGTAAATCATTGCAGCTGGGTCAAAAAATATCACTGTGGTGTCTGCATCATTTTGGGCCCATTTTAGGTTATTAATGCATAAATCCCAGGCTGGTTATAGACCTATAAATAGGGCAACACGTGGCATTCTGGTTAAAATATCACTTATCCAGGACTGGAAGGCCCAGGCTTTGTTGTCTGTCTGAATGTCAGAAAACCACAGATGCTCAGTTTTCTGTTGATTCCCAAGCTTCTACAAAAGCAGGTTTGTCATATATTTGCACCACTCAGAAAGTTTTCCTACAAAATTAAAGTATTTCATGCCGATACAGAAAATTTTTAAAATACAGTTCCTATTTCAGGTTGATGTGTGTATCCAATTACTCTCTGAGAAGAAAAGATGTGTAAGGACTGGTTTCTTGTATTGACACAGAAAGTTCTCAAGAAAAATACAACTTCTTGCCAAGCCAGATTTTCCCCTTGTTTTACTTATGGCCCTCCTTTCTTTTTCATGTTGCTGCTTGCTTTTAAGCCTCCTTGATGCAAATACTTTAAGCTTCATTATATCAAGTTTTCTGCATAATGATTAGGTCTCTCTCTATATTCCCAATGCAAGCTTTACTTTTACTGTTTTGGAAAGGTTTCAACTATGGTGAAATTAACCATAAAGATTCTTGGCCCAATTCTGAACTAAAAATGGTAAAACAAATCAGCTTGGCTGCCTCTTCTTTGCATAAAGTTTCAAACTTTATTTGCTGTCTTTTAGCAGAAATGGTTTCTTCTCTAAATTAGGCAGGCTACTTATGTAAAGTATGGATCTGGACTGATGCAAGTAGTTGTTCTCCTAGTGGCAGAATAACTTCTTTCCTAGTATTTTAAACTCAGGTACTTAGATCATAGAATGGTTTGTGTTGAAAAGGATCTTAAAAATTTCTGAACCCACTGCCTTGGCCAGGGAAACCTTCTACTAGACCAAGTCTGCATTTTATTTTTAATTAATTTCTAGGGTCATATCTCTGAATATGAAAGGAGAAGATATATTTCAAAAGCTTTCTTTTAGTTTAATATTGAGACAGTGTTAGCTATTTTCTTCATTATATATTCCTATATGATCTAAATTATGAATTTTTTTATGGTGTGCTCTGATACAAATCCATTTATACTTCAGCTGAAGACAGCTCATTGTAAGCTCTTTTCTTATATGAGGACAGAGAGGTAGCATATTGGTGTTTTTCATATGCCCTTAAAAGACATAATTTCCAAAGGAGCTGAGCTAACCTGATAAAAATATTCTCGTTTCATATTTTTCTATTTAAATAGAAAAGGAATATAAAATTCTTTTTTGACAGTTATTCCACAGGTATACCAGCATGTATACATCTGATTTTAGTCATAAATCAATAACACAATGTAAAAAACACTTGAAACCAAAATCCTTTCCTCTAGTTTTCAGTAACTGAATTCTGGAAGCTATAGAAAACATTCTTTAGTTGTACATGTTTCAGGTAATCTACCATGGTTTCTGTAGACTAAATGTTCTTCAGGTTAGGTGGGTGCACACCACAGCTTTCCATTTTAAACTGATTCCACAAAAGCTAGAACAGCATGGAGTTACTGCAGTTTTGTAAATCTGTCAGAGGCCTTGAATGTAGTACCTATTGGTTATGTTTTGCTATTCCTGCTTTGAATTCTTTGCTGCTGTTTCACAAGAAGATCTTTTGTGCCCAAACATTATTATGGAGTCTGATGGCAATGAAAATATGCTGAGTAGAGAAGTGTAAATTAAGTGTAATTGCCAGTGTGCATCTGTGCTGTTCCTGAGTGCATCTATGGACATTCTTTCCTCTCCTTCCTGTTTCCACAAGGCATGGAGTATCACGTATCACAGCTGGTTGACCTTTGTGTTACTGATCTGGTCTTGCACATTGTGGATGATTCGGGACCGAAGGAAATACGCCATGATCACTTCACCATTCATGGTTTTTTATGGAAATTTACTGCTAATATTACAGTATATATGGAGTATTGAGCTCAAGAATGATGAGCTTCCTCAAGTATCCGGTTTTTTAAAAAGAAAGGAACCTGGAGAGCTGGCATCAAAGGTAGGTGTTACAAACAGCTGAGATTTATTTATGAAATCACAAAATACATTGTGATAAAAAATGTGGATCTCTTGGCATTCTTTAAGAGTGAATCCAGTTTTCAGTGTAACCACTTCCAATAGCCATTCTAAAATCAAGGGTAAGTCATTAAAAAATAGTGTTCAGAAAACTGCTTCTTGCTTCTTAAGCTAATACTAGAGCAAATGTTTCAGACATCTTTTAGATTTTCATGATAATTCTGCACAGATAACTTAGTGGATGGAAATCCCTCACTTGTTTGGTTTTATAAACTGAATTCAAAAACTAGATATGGTTTGATTTTCTATATTAATACCCATGGGATGTCAGACCTGTGTCTGACTATGATGGCAACTGGAACTGTGGTGTCATTGCGATTACCAGTACTGTACAATCCCTTATGGTTTCTCACAAGCAGCAGTACATAGCTGTGATTGAGCTTTAATTCTTTTATCCTTACACCTGAATCAGCATGAATTGAAATCCAGTTCAGGTCAGAGTTTTCTGACCTCAGTGCATGGTAGATTTTTTTCTTTGATGTCTTTAAAGCACTACAAAATGCATTTTGTTTGGCAAGTTCGCTTTTGGGGAAGGAATTGAGCACAAATAGGAGGTGGTTTCCTAGAGCACTCCAGAGGGGTATCTAAGAGAGTGCATGTAGTTGGCACTGCTCCCCTTGCACTAAGTGAACCAATTCCCTTGTGACTCCTAATTACAATTTAAGGTGATTTTGTAAGTGATCTTTTCCTTGTCGGCAGTACTGTTTCAATAACCATTCTGGGCTCTTTAATGCATTTCAAAGTTAGTGAGTACTATATTATTTCTCTTGTAAAGATAGGGATAGTTCAGTAAGAGGGCTAAAGAGAAGTTCTACAGTTTTTATCAATGACTTTGTAAATCTCTATGGGGTTTTAACTGTCTTAATATGTCAGCCCCTTTGATATTGTTTCTGATTAGCTATATCATCAGATATCTTGTCTAAAAACAGATGGTGTCAAGAAGGAAACGGTTGTGTATGTTTGATGATTTGGCCACTTCCTTTAAGCTAATAGATATCTAGTGGGGCTTTCTTTTAGGCTGAATATAATGCACTCCATAACTTTCACAGAATCACAGAATACTTGAGGCCAAAAGAGACTTCTAGAGGTCATCTGGTCCAGCTTCCCTATTTAAGCAGTGCCATCTAGACCTGATTGCCTAGGACCAGGCTTTTGAATATCCCCAAGAAAAGAGACTCCACAACACCCCTGGGCAACCTGTGACAGTGCTCAGTCTCCCTTACAGGAATAAAAGTGTTTGCTCCTGTTCAGAGGGAACATGTTTTAGTTTGTGCCCATTGCCTCTGGCCCCATCACTGGGCACCACTGAAAAGAGTCTGGCTCCAACCTCTTTTCACCTCTATTCAGATATTTATAGAAATTGGATGAGATTCCCCTTGAGTTTTGTCTTCCTCAGGGTGAGCAGTACCACCTCCTTCTGCCTTTCCTCATAGGAGAGATGCTCCTGTCCCTTCATCTTCATGGCAAATTCAACTGGACCCTCTCCAGTACATTCTTGTCTCTGTTGTACTGGGGAGCCAGAACAGGACACAGAACTCGAATTGTGGCCTCACCAGTGCTGAGTAGAAAAGAAGGATCACCTTCCTTGACCTGCTGGCAACACTCCCTATGGATCCCAGGATACCATTACCCTTCTTTGCCATAAGGGCACATTGCTGGCTCACGTTCAACTTGTTATCCACCAGGATCCCCAGCCTTTTTCTGCCAAAGTACTCTACAGCGGGTTGAACACAAACACTGAAAGATCCATGTGCTAGTTATTCCTCCCCAAGTGCAAGACTTTGCACTTCCCTTGTTGACTGCCATGATGTTCCTGTTGGCCCCTTTCTCCAGCCTGTTGAGGTCCTTCTGGATGGCAGCACAACCTTCTGATGTATCAGCCACTCCTCCTAGATCTGTGTACTCTGCCCCATCATCTGGTTTATAAGTTAAGACGTTGAACAAGACTGGATTGACCCCTGGGGTACATTGCTAATCACTGACCTCCAATTAGACTTTATGCCAATAATCATCATCCACTGTTCAGTCAGTTTTCTATCCACTTCGCTGTCTGCTCATCCAGCCCACACTTCATCAGCTTTTCTATGAGGATCTTATGGGAGATAGTTTCAAAATCTTGTCTGAAGTCTAAGTAGACAGTATCCACTGTTCTCTTCTCGTTTACCAAGTCATTTTATTATAGAAGTTTGTGAGGTTAGT
Organism: Pyrocephalus nanus; assembly: GCA_038380795.1. Lineage (NCBI taxonomy): Eukaryota > Metazoa > Chordata > Aves > Passeriformes > Tyrannidae > Pyrocephalus > Pyrocephalus nanus. The sequence continues at coordinate 8,836,673 of CM076261.1, read as the reverse complement.
CAAGCATGACTTCCCCATGGTGGATCCACTCTGACTATTCCTGATGATTTTTTAGTCCTGCATGTGCCTGCAAGTGTTCACCTTAGAAACACAGAATGGTTTGGGCCAGCAGGGACCATTAAAGACCATTTAGTCCAACACCCTGCCATAGGCAGGGACATTTTTCACTCAACCAGGTTGCTGAAAACCCCATCCCACCTGACCTTCCAGTGATGGAGCGCCCACAGCTTCCCTAGGAAGCCCTTACCAGCATCTCACTGCTTGAGATGGTTGAGGTGAGGTTGTCCAGGATATATCCTCCATCCTCCTCTTCCTGAAGATGGGAGTGATAGTTGCTTTCCTTCAGCACTTCTGCCAGTCACCTCATTTGCTCAAAGAGTATTGAGACTAGCATCTACAGTGACACCAGTCAATTCCCTCAGCACTCATGGATACATCCCATCAGGACCCATGGACTTACAAATGCCCACTTTATTTAAATATTCCCTGATCTGATCCTCTTTCACCAAGCATTCATCTTCCCTGCTTCAGACTTCTCCATGGTCTCCAGGACCTGGGATTCCTTAAGGCCAGTCTTGCTAGCAAAGACTTGAGGCAAGGAAAGCATTTGGTACCTCTGCTTTTTCCATGCCCTGTGTCACCAGAACCCTTTCCCCACTCATCAAAGGGCCTAGATTTTCCCTAGCCTTCCTTTTTCTGCTTAAGTATTTAAAGAAGCTCCTCTTGTAGCCCTTGACAACCCTTGCCAGACTCAGTTTCAGACCTTGGCTTTTCTAACCATGTCTCTGAATGCTGGGCCAGCCTCTCTGCATTCCTCCTGGGTTACCTAGTTCATCATCCATCCCCAGAGGGAGTTTATGCATTCCAGCTGTGTTGTCATGCAAATCCCTACTCCAACTCTACATCTTTCTGACCTGTGCTTCCTAAAGAGCCTGTAACTTTCTATTGCAGCTATTCAAGCCATCACACCCTGTTTCTGTTATCCCAAGGAGATCACATCCCCGCAGGGAGGTCTCTAATTCCTTGTGTTTGTTCCCCATGCTGCATGCATTAGTGTACAGGCACTTCAGGGAGGCACCTGGCATGCAGTTTTCTGACAAAGGAGCTGGAAGGTTTGCCCGTAACAGTGTCTCGAAGTAATAGCCTTGCTTATATACAAATACTTGGGGTGACTCTGCATAAGCCCTGTTTTGTTGATTATGTATTTCCTTTTGTTCACATCACCCTAGGCAACCTTTGCTAGCCTCATCCAATCAGTCCCTCTCAATGGATCTAGTAACTGAATCCCCATGTTATTCCTAGTTTAAAGTCCTTTGAATAAGGGTTGAATTTAAATGAAGCTTGAATACTCTATTCTGTAGACTGAAGAATAGAAAGAAGTGTGCTATAATTCTTTCTGCATACTGTGTGCTTTTCTCCTGATCTGAAAATAAGAAAAAATGTATTTGTAAAAGGTGACTAAAAGCATTTCTTTGTCCAGAGAAGCTGTGACAAGTCACACAGGCTGATAATCTGCTACTGTGGCTCAGCATTACCTGCAGGGTCAATAAAAACAGCTGTTGTTGTCCTGGGAGCTCTCCTTTCCCCCACTGAGGATGTGCATGTTAGAAGAAAAACAGGAGAGTTCTTTACATTAGCCTTGTCATTCTATTAGGTGCAAAGTACTTGGCTCTTACATTCCTCCTATTTGATATTTTTATTCTTCTAGCTAAGTAGTGAAATAAGTCTCCTTTTGCACCAGGGAAATTAATGGAAACTTTGTAGAAAGCAAACATAAAATCGAGTGTGTGATAGATAGGCATCATGCTGTTCCTGGAATATTTCCATCTCTTCGTATTGCAAGCTGTTGAGTTTAGCTTTTTGCAAAACACATAAATGCACTCTTCATTAAAGATATTTTTTTTATTTCTACGGTATCCTGCTGCTACTGAATTATCATCTCCCGAAGCTCTTAAAGAATTAAGAACTATTTTAAATCTTGTAACTGCTGCAAACACAAGGCATACTCAGTTGACTGGGTGTTCTGTAACTGAAAGACATAAAAAAGTTTGATTTTTTAAATTAATTGTGCTTAAGCACATGAAGTGCCAAACCTCCTAAATCAGAATATTTATGATAAACAACATCATAGTAATGACAATACACTCTTGCATGTGCTTCTTCCCCGAAAAAAAGGTAAAAATGAACAAGAAAAAACAAATTGGAATTATACCAATCAATGCATAATGAGAAGATCCTTAATTTATAAGACAGTCATTAAAAACTATTGAATGAGATAGAATAGAAACATATGGGTAAATATCTCTAATAAATGGAAAAATGCAAAAGAAACAAAGTTGTTTGTAATGCAGGATGTTTCCTGAATTGCTTAACTTGCACAAAGACGCACTTTGACACCAGTGCCATCATTGCCATTTTCTGATATGGAGAGAGAAAACAAAGGCATGCAAAATTTATAAAAACCTATGCTGGTGTCAGTAGGACATAGGATGTACAATTAGTCTGTTGGTTTTGTTTTGATTTTTGTTTGCAGATTCTTTTCACAATTACTTTCTGGCTACTGCTTAGGCAACACCTCACTGAACAGAAAGCACTTCGACTAAAAGAAGCTACTTTATCTGAGGTCAAAGTTGGAAGTGAAGAAAATGAAGAAAAAGGTAAAGCCAGCTCTAATTTAGTCCTTCAGCTGTGATGGAAGTTCCAGTTACTGCATTTCTCTGATACTGAAAGCGATTAGCAAGATAGTTGTTATTAGCTAAGAAAGATAGTACAAAATCTATGTGCAGCTATCTCTCAGATATAAAAATAAAACACTTTTGAATTTTAGAAATTCAAATAAAATGAGAATTCTCTTTACTTGAAGGTAATTAAAATGACTCATCTGAGAAAGATCATAGACCTTTCAAATGATCAGTTTACCACTGCGTCCCAAACTCGAACCAGGAGATTATTTGCTCTAGGATTTTAACCACAGGAGAAGAGTTTACATAGAAAAAGTCAGTTGCTAAATTCCTTGGAGGTTGCGTTGGTACTTAAACACTTATACTGATATAGAAGTTAAATTACAAATTTCAATGGGAAAAGTAAATGTGCATTTTTTTCAATGCAGTGGTGCAAGCATACATGAAAGCAAAGTTTACTTCTATAGGTTCAGCTTATCTAACACCCAGTGACCTGTTCTTTTTTTTGCTCCTGGGCACATATTCCCCCAACCCTTCCTTGCCCTCTTCTGTGTCTCTGGATACTGATCTGAACAAGTTCAGTGCACTGAAATGGTAGAAAATGAGCCCTGGAAGCAGTGGTGTAGTTTCTTCTTTAATTACAATACTTGTCTCAGTAAAACATCTGATCAAAGTTGGACACTGCAAGGATTTGCAAGGCAAGATCCTGAGAAGAGGGATGGTGAGTGGGGCAAAAAGGGGGCACAAACCTTCTGATGGTGAAGTTTCAATGTTGTTCTCAATGGGAAGAAAAGCATTACAGCTGCATGCTATGGTTTTGGCAAGCCCTGTGTACTAGATACTTGCACGTGTACTTGCTGCTGGGGGACAATTATCCTGCCCTTCACAAACCTCACAATAACTGGGGAATCTTGACCTCTTCATAAGACAAAGCATCATTTCATTTCTACAGTGGCCCAAGTACAGAAGAAGCAGCTGGATAAGTGGTAATTTCTTTGAAAAACAGCAGTGTTAGTGCAGCATTTATATGTTTTTAAGCTTGCTTGGGTTTATGTCAATGTTTTCTCTTGCTTATGGCTTTTGGAGGTAAACACCATGTTACCTAAAGGATAAAACTGAAGATGAGAGGTTCAAACTCAAGATGAGAGTTTAAACTCAAGATAAGTGGTTTCTGGTAGTGCTGGTGGCTTCCTTGTTTTCCAGTTAAAAAGGTTGCTTACTTGAGAGTATAACCATTGCCATGGGAAGTGTTTTGCCTATTATCCATTATAGAACCCTTAGGCTCTAATTTTCTGCTGCAGCTGCTGGCGTTTTCAGACAAAGTGAAGACAGGTGTCTGGTAAGGACGTACAGCTAGGTGCCAGATGGCTCCAGGAGCTGGTTGAAGCTCATATGAAGTTAAAACCCTTTTCCTTGCTCTGGAGGCATGCTTGATTCAGAATTACAGTCTCTTGTGAATAATTAAATTTATGTGTTGTGTGCAGAGATTTTACTTTCCACCCATTTAAATTCTTCTTAAAGTCCCAGAACAGACAGAGGCCAAATATGACTCTGTATTTGCAGAAGAGGAGTTGCAAGAGGGAGAAGTGTCAGAAGAACAGGAGGAGGAGAAGGAAGAGGAGGAGGAGGAGGAGGAGGAAGAAGAGGAGGATGATGAACAGGATATTATGAAAGTCTTGGGGAAGCTGGTGATGGCTATGTTAATCAAATACTGGATTTACGTCTGTGGGGGCATGTTCTTCTTTGTCAGCTTTGAGGGTACAATTGTCATGTACAAAATCATCTATATGGTACTGTTCCTCTTCTGTGTGGCCCTCTATCAGGTAAGTGAGAACTGTGTTAACTAAATTTTATCCTTGAATATGATTGTTCGTACCTTTAAGTTGGTAATAAAGTAGCTCCAAATAGGTTTCATCAGCAGTGTGTTTGTTCCTTAGTTAGATACAACAGAATAAGATCATTTGAAGGGGCTAAGACTAATTCTCCTTTGGTTTTTGACCATAATGACAGGCAAAGTGCACATAAAATAGATACAATGCACACCTCTGCTCTGGCATGCCACTTCACCGTGAGCTTTGGAACCTTTGTGGAAAATTCTGGGTCTGCACATCCTGCATAACCACCAGTTTTTGTGACAGCTGGTTCACACATTTTCCACAGCCCAATGAGGGTGGAGTCCCTCTCCCCCTGGACTTTCATCACCTAATTTTGATGAAACTGAGCGACTTAAGCTACCCCTGACCTTTATGTCTGTGGCCCATGCCCCAACAGACAATTTTTACACAGGAGTCTTTTCTTGAGTGTGTGTGCATCAGGAGAAAAAACTGTATCTCAAAGATCTGTAGCTACCACTGGGTAAGCATTGTTTACTTCAGGCCATCTAACTCTTCATATTTGTTTGACAGTACAACATTGTCAATATTTCTGTCAGTGTCTTTGCCTTCAACTTGTATCAGCATCTCTAGTGTGTGGTTTTCAGGTGCATTATGAATGGTGGAGAAAGATTTTAAAGTACTTTTGGATGTCAGTGGTCGTTTACACGATGTTGGTACTTATCTTCATCTACACATACCAGTTTGAGTCATTCCCTGGGTTGTGGAAGAACATGACAGGCCTGGATGAAGCAAAGTAAGTAGTTTTGAATAATTTTTTTCTTTGCATCTCTGAGTTCACTGTGAAGTGTTCACTGTGAACTCAGAGGTCCAAAAAAGGATCCAGAAAAGGAAAAGTTCGAGAGTAGTCTTCCTTCTTATGGGGGAAAAACATCATGAGACCATTCTCAGGCATAGCTGACTTCAGGCACTCTGATGGAAGTCTTAGATTTATTGATGTGACAGTAGAGATGAGCAAGTCCAAGAGGGGAACTCAAAGAGTCTTATTTTCTCCCATCGGCTGCCAAGACCTTGGAATTGCTTCTGTTCCCAATACAGTGACAATGCCTCTTTTTACATTTTTGAGCATAGGAGGAAGATCCAGGCAAACATTAAGGGTATATTTGCAGGATGTTTTGAAATTATGAAGATGGACCTGCTTTCCTGCTAACAAGGAGGGATGAGTTTCTTCATCCTTATGATATGCTGTCCATTTCTCAAGAGGAGCTTGCATGAGAAAGTATATGCAATATGAGTGCAGGACTTTCAATCAGAGAAAACTCACCTGGTTCAAGAGATCTGTGACAGGGTTGGTTCCATTGTAAAACTTGCTAGTTTAGAAGAATTTTAAAAAGCAAAACTACGTAACAAGTACCAGCCTCTTATTTCCTACTGCAAATGATTTGTAGTAATGTCTCATGACAAGAAGAATATTTTGGTGTGAAAAGGTGGCTTGGTGGCTTAGTGGCTTACTTTTTTTTTTTTTTTTTTTTCCAGGCTAGAGGACCTTGGTTTAAAACGGTTTTCTGTGGGTGATCTATTCACACGCATTTTTATCCCCACCTCCTTCCTACTGGTGTGTATCTTACACCTTCACTATTTCCATGATCAGTTTCTCCAGCTCACTGATTTAAAAGCTGTAACCAGCAAACAGGACAACACTATTTACAGGTAAAGAAACAAAGGAAATGGAGCTATTGATTATCTGTATGAAAAAACTCTTTATGACTGTCTTGTAATGCTCACTTTTCAGTAGATGTTACTTGCCTTTTGCCAATATCTGGCTTAAAAAGAAGGCACTCAGTATCCAGCACCTTGCTACAAACAAAGGATGTGTCTTCCCCAGTTTTCCCCTACGCACTTTTTCATTTTGGGGTACGTTTTCAAAGGTACTAACGGTACCTTTATCTCATTAGCTTTGACCTTTAATGGGAGTTAGATGCTTAATTGCTATGTGTGCCTTTGTGTAAGTCCTGTCAGTGATAAGATAGTTTTTAATTTGGATCACTTCAATTTTTCAATGTCCATTTTGAGGGCCAAATGAAGATTGGGAGATCCTTGGCAAGTAACACATTCGCATTGAACAGTGAGACCTTTTTGTAAAATTGAACTTCAGAATTGGAAAAATTCCAAACTTGTGGTTACTCTTCACAGTAATGACCCTTGGCTATGCTAGCTCTTTGAGACACTCGGTCATTTTGTCCAGTTCATTAGTATTTTTGTCATGAATCTGGGACCCCTCTCTTCCAGTCTTCTATTCTTCCATCGTTTCCTGCATAAAAAACATATCTGACCTAGGATACTGCTCCAGGAGCACAAGAGAGAGAAATGGTTTTGTAGTACATAGTGTTATATTATAGTGTTACATTACACAATGGCAATTACAGTCATTCCTTGAAGAAAGCAATTAATTTAGACACTACTTTTAGAATGTTTGCCTGTTCAAATTATAAGTGTATCTCAGCTGGACTTCTATGAGTGGGGACTAGCTGCATAATATCCCGTACACAACATAGTGTTGTGGAATAGCAATCGTTTATTTTAACAGAGAATTATGTTCTATATTTTTCAAGATTTACTAAAGCATTTCAGATATTTTTCATGCATTCAATTTGATATGAAGCTGCTTTACAGTGTATGGTGCAAGTTTGTTTGTGCAGTGGGCATAAGCTCTACTTCTATAGAATGCTTCCAGTTTTTGTATTTAAATAATTGCTAAAAGCAGAACAAATCAAACTTGAGAAAATTTTCCAATAAATTTGTGGGTTTTTTTCAACTTACCTTTTTAAATGGCTGTTTGCATAATATCTCTTGCTTTGCTTTTCTTGAATTGCTAAATGTGATCATATATTCAAGCGCCCTTTTTTAATGGCCTGTGAGCAAACTTTCCTTGCCGATTTCAGATTTCTTGTGCAGCAGCAGATACATGTGAACATCTCTGAATTGGCCAAGCCTTGAAACCAGAGCCCAGATAAGTGTCTGAGCTGAAATGGGGTTGTTCCTGGGCTGAGACATTTGGGGGAAACACTTCACAGTTTGCAGTAACTGCGCAAGCTCTCTTGTAGCTCAAACAGTTTGCGCCTGTGCTGAGTGACATAGAAACAGTTTCCACCTCCCTTCTAGTGTGATCCAATAGGCACAGAATTTAAAAAAAAAAAAAAAATCAAAACAAAGCGCTCGTAGGATTTTGATGGGTTCTTTCTATTATACATGAAAGATACCAAAATATTACATAGCTTTCCAAATGTTGGCATGAAGAGGATACTGTGACTAAAGTCCCATCATTCGCAAAGGATGGAAACACTAATAGCAAAGACACAAAATGTTTTAAATGTATTGGGAGCAAAAATTTTTGCCAGGCATAAGTAGCCTTGAGATACCATATGAAAGTAAACATTCATTGTCGCATCAGACTTTTTATTGAAGTAACAAAGAGGAGCATGTGATATCATTAGCTTTTTTTTTTTGCTATTAGAAAGCTGTTTTTTAAAGTCTAAATGTGTACTAGATTGTATTAAGCTGTCAGATATATAACTGTATATTTTTAACTGATAAATGTGGTATATATGCTATATTTGCCATTTTGCAGCGTTTCAAAATCACAAAAATCACATATATCATTTGTTTCTCTCGAGAAACTTTAACGATTATGTCCAATATCCAAATCACAACAGTTTTTACAGTTTAGACTACTATTAACACTGCCTAACATATGAAGATCCAGTTGTTTTCTTCCCTTGATGCAATACCTCGGTACTGACCATCAGCCAACTCTGTAGTTCAAAGCTTCACAAAGAGAGCTCAGCTGACATTTGTACTGATAATGCATAAAGCTGGATAAGAACTAATACAACAACCAACTTCAGCTTAACATTAATGCTAGCAATAAAAATAAGTTGCAGGGGCAATTAAAACACAGATTAAAGATTCATATATATGTGTAATTTTTTTACCAAGCTGCTAAAACTTAACTTTCCCTTTTGCTTTGAAGACGCTAGCATTCACTTAACAACTGGTTTACTTTCCTAAACTGCTTTTATGCTGCATCTTTTGCAACAAAAAATTTTAGATAAAGCAACTGAGTGTTAATTTTCAGTAAGAAGACAGAACTCAGTCCTTTTAATAGTGAGCTTCTTAAAAGAATTACAGGAGGTGAGAGCTGGTATGATAGTAGTAAAGAAAGGAGGTGCAGTTCCTCCCTCTGCCCCTGAATTGCCATGCCTGATTATGAGTCCCATTAAAATTGCTGAGAATGTTCATTTATTAAAATACTGCTTCACATGAGTAAAGTTTGCAGAGTGAGTTCCAGAGTAAGGCACTGCCTGCTGCAAATAGTGAGTGAGCAAAACACTGGCAGAGTGAGGTACTTCTCACTATTAATAAAGGTGTCAGAACTGATTGTCTCAGTTTTAGATCTGCAAGAAAAAGAAAAATCCAGACTAGGAGTTTCCAATCCCGTTTCCTTGCTGCACCATGAATCATGATATGGCAGAGATAAAGTCTGAAGTAGATATTTTCTATGATATTATGCTCTGCTACAATTACCTTTAAATAATTTCTTAAAAAAAAAAAAAAGAAAAGAAAAAAAAAAGAAAAAGCAAAAATGTATTTTCAAAAATGTGGACATCCTAAGGCTTACTTGAAGTAAAGCAGTAAAGGCTGTTCTCACATTTTGTGGACTATGAAAATTACCTGTAGTTCCGACTGAAGCTGCATACCGTCTAAACGTCTTAGAGTTGCATTTATAAGCTTTCTAGACTTTTCGCTGCATGGGGTATGTTAAGCTTTTAGATTGTGCTTTGTTATGGCAACATGTCATAACACACTGGTAGACAAGAAAGTGCATTCATTCCAATGTAACACTTTTCTTTTCTCTCTCTAATTCATTTCCCATTTTCATCTTGTTCTTTCATCTCCCACCTCATAGCCATGCCAAAGTCAATGGCCGTGTATATCTAATAATTAATAGGTGGGTACTTCAATTCTTCCTTTCCTTTAAAACAGATATACCTTAAATTTTTTGTTACTTCTTAATTGCCTTAAAACGAATTATATTATTGCTGTGCAGTACTGGGAAGTAAGCAGGGAGATAACGTTGTTCAGGTATTGTAATTTCCTTAAGCTGGTGAAGCAGTTGATACATCTCTCCTTCATATTTATACTTTGTGAGTTTCTTTTCTCAGCTGAGGATTCTCTTTTCCCATGCCTCAATACAGGAATAATTGGTGCTATTTGTAATTGGCTGCAGACAATAGACTTGGTTGAGGAGGCTCGTTTATCTACCCTTTGTTTGTGCATGGAAAGATGCATGCCTGCATGTGCATATCTACACACAGACACACATCCCTGTCTTCTTCACAAGCACATAAAGGGAATTTAAGGACCAGGTCAATTAAATGTGAGGTATGCATTATGGGTTTGTACAGAATGAAATTCCAGAAGCAGAAATGGAACACTGAAACCACTGCATGCTAAGGCTGTTAATTCATGGGCTGAGTTTGGTGCTGCAGGATCCAAGGCAAAAAAATCCATAGTGCTGTCAACCCTTTTAAAATTACATCTTCAGAACAGTTCCATAAACTAGATTTCTTTCAAAATATTTGACTGGAATAATTGCAGGCTTTTGTTTAATCATCTCCAAGAATAGAAGGACTTCCATGTTTGTTGTCACTACTGAAATACAAACAGGAAAGCCAAGGAAGTCCCTTGTTTAGACATTTGTGACTACCTGCTCTAACAAGAAGTTAATTTATGTGTCATGTTCGTCCTCCTTCTTCAAATGCCATCACGTAGTTTGGGTCAAGGTTCTTAAAAGTTCACCAGAGCTGGAAATCTGGTCTGTAGGAAGCCTATATTTAAGGGAGCAGTGAGGCTAATCACCGTGGCGAGGGCAGGCAAGCTGGGAGCCAAGGGGCATGGCCAGGAGGCAAGGCTGGGCTCTCACCCATGGGGAGTCAGGAATATGAACCAGCAGCTGAGGGTGAAGGTCACATCCAGAGTTGGTAACAAGAGTCAGCCACAACCTGAGGAGGTCGCAGTGAGTCCACAAAGATAAGCCAGATTTGGAGTGAAGGCAGGGTTCAGCCTGCCCGTCAGGCTTAGGGCTGGGGAGGCATGGGAGCAGACGCAGACACTTCAATGCAGTCACAATAGAGGGGTGCCTCAGCATGAAAGCAGCTCCCAATGGAAGGAGGGCCTTCCTAGTCTGTCCACATACCCCAACATAGCTTTCAGGCAGCAAATCCCCTGAAACGTCCATGAAATACTTCATAATCCCATCACGTCCTGGGTCTCTGGCATATGAATAAGAATTATATGAATAAGAAAAAGATACAAAATCCTATACGGTTATTATGTTTCTGTCAAATTTACACTGAGGTAAGTCAGTAAGTCCTTGATTTACAGCAGTGTAAATGTAGATTTTTTTCCGTTATAAAAGTCAGTTTGGAAGATACCCCACAGAAATCAATGCAATTGCATGTATGCAGAACCTGTCTGATTATGGTTACTTTCATTTCATGGTGCATTGCCTTTTAAATGGGCTCTGATGGTTTAGAGTAACCAGGGATCTCCATAACGTTTGAACTGAACTGAAAATTCATTCTTTCTTCTTAATATATGACCCTCCTATTGATACTTTATTAGAGTTTTAGGTAAATATAAGTCAGTTTATATCATTTAGGGGATATTAATGTGTAGTCACCTTACAGAGATTTGAATATCCTTTCAGTATATATGCTAGCTTAAATGTGAAAATAAACAAAAAGCCCCAAAAGAGATTATTGGCAACAGCCAACATGGCTTTAATACAGGCAAATTATATCTGGTAGATTTGATGACCTTCTATGATAGTGCTACAGCATTGGTGGATGGGGGCAGAGCAACTGATGTCATCTACCTGAACTTATGTAAAGTATGACATCCTTGTCTCTGAAGAGATATGGATTTGATGGATGGACCAAGTGGATAAAGAACAAGCTGGATGGGTGCAGTCAAAGAGTTGTGGTCAGCAGCTCATTGTCCCTATGGAGACCAGTGATGAATGGTGTCTCTTAGGAGTCAGTACTGGGGCTGATATTGTTCAGTGTCTTTGTTGGTGACATAAACAGTGAGACTGAGTTCACCCTCAGCAAGCCTGATGAGAGCAGGCTGTGTGATGCAGTTGACTTGCTGGAGGGAAGGGATGGCATCCAGAGGAACCTTGACATGCTTGAAAGGTGGAGCAATCCAAACCTCATGAGATTCAAAAAGCAAAGTGCAAGGCTCTGCACCTGGGACATGGCAAGCGCAGGCACACCCGCGGGCTAGGCAAAGAAGTGATTGAGAGAATCCCTGCAGATAAAGTCTTGAGGGTGATGATTGATAAACAAGTCACCATGATCCAGCAGTGTGCTCTCACAGCCCAAAAAAACAACCAAATCCTGGGCTACATCAACAGGAGTGTGGCCAGCAGGTCAAAGGAGGTGATTGTCCTGCTCTGCTCTGTTCATGTGAGACCCTGTAGCACTGTGTTCAGCTCTGGTGCCCCCAACATAAGAAGGATATGGAACTGTTGGAGCAGGTCTAGAAGAGGGCCACAAAGTTGATAAGAGGACTGGAATGCCTTCTCTAGGAATACAGGCTGAGAAAGTTGCTTCTATTCAACTTGGGGAAGAGAAAGTTGTGTGGAGAACTCATAGCAACCTTCCTGTATCTGAAGGGGGCCTACAGGGAGGCTGAAGAGGGACTCTTCATCAGGAACTGCAGTGATAGGACAAGGACTAATGTGTACAAACTGAAAGAAGGGAAATTTAGGCTAGATATTAGGAAGAAATTCTTTACTTTAGGGGGGTGAGATTCTGGAACAAGTTGCACAGAGAAGCTGTGGATGCCCCAACCCTGGTAGTGTGCAAGGCCAGATTGGATAATGCCTTGAGCAACTTAGTCTAGTGGGAGTTGTCACTGCCTGTGGCAGGGGGCGCTGGGGCTAGATGATCTTCTATTTTCAGTAGCCAAAGCTACTGAGTATTTTCTTGAGTACAACAGATTTTCAGATTATTAGAAACTCAAGTTCACTGCCCGATACATGATGAGGGATTTTAGTCAAGAATGTGACTAAAATTTATTCAGTGAGATTCTTTGGTGCTTGACTGTCTTGTTAAACTTCTAATTTTAATCCACCTTTTCTGCCTTTCAACAACTGGTACGGTATTTCTACTTCAGGATTGTTTAGTCAGATTTCTCTAGTTTTTCCTTCATTTGAGACACCAAACTTTTTACCTTGAAGTAACTGCAACTCCCAAATATTTGAAAAATAAGTCCGCTTCTTTGACTTTCTCATTAACTGCTTGGCCTACACTCAAAATTTTTAATGACTAGAAGGAAAAATTTAGATTGTTAGCTTCTTAAACTCCAAAAATTCTAGGTAAAATCAGCAGAATTTCCTGTCTAAATGGTAATCCTCCAGAATTTCATATCGTATGGTATTTTAGCATATTAGAACACTTTTACAGGTGCTTGAAAATACGCTGAGTGGAGTAATTTCAGTAGCATAAGTAAGCATTTAGTGATGTAATCACACTTCCCAAAGGGAGACTTTGTTGCAAGAAGTTGTGTTTGTAGGTACTCTTTATGACAGTATGTTCAGTAAAGCACATATAATCAAGGAATTAGGAAAACTTGGTTTTTAGGAAGTAGGGGACAGGAGTCCCAATAGCACAGCTGCCAGAGAAAAAAAATAAAATACCTGAAACTGTAAGAAAATGTCTTTTTCTCTGTAAAGATATATGCTGAATGAATCCCGGGGGGAGGGGGGGGGAAACTGTACTGTGGCATTAGAGAAATGCCTCCTTTATAAGTGAGTTGTATCCCAGTTTTGGTAGTCTGAAACTTACTAATAGATAAGCTAGAGAAAGTTAGCATTAAAGAAAAATTGTCTGTGAGATATAGCAAAAAAAGAGAGAATGAATGGCACTATCAAAGACAGAGATGATAAAATATTCTGAAGGCGCAGCCATGGAATTTTTGCTTTTGTTTGTTCCCAAACCTGTAGCTGGAAGAAAATTTGCAAATTCCTTGGCTTGCCAGCTGCATCTTTCAATTGGAAGAAGGTGGAAATGCGTTTACAGTGATAGGTCAGATACTTGTGATGGTTCAGCTGCTAATTATACACAGCATGGTAGAAGCATTGACCACGTTTAGCACTGGTGTGAATAGGCTGTCCTCTTTCCATCTGTGCTGCAAATCCACATTTCTTTACAGAAGCACCCTGTGAATGTCATGATGGCATGCTCTTGGCATCAGAAGGCTTCTGCAGATGGAGTAGGAGAATGCTTTATGACTTGTGATATAGCATGACATATTTGTCAATGACCTTCTTCTGTAACCCCTCTGTTCTCATCTCCCTTTTTCTTTCTGTTCCAATTACTTTGAGCAGCCTCAAGAAAAAAATACCAAACCACCAAAATGAGTAAGTCCCCTATGAAGTCATGAAATGTTTTCTTTTAAATAATGTCATTTCATGCTTCTACATCTTAAACTCTGACCATTTTCTCCAGTGGGGAAAATGTCAAGTTTAAGTGTCAATACCACTCATTACTAACTAACCATTAGTATCTGAGTGAGAAGTAGTTACTAATACATTCCAACTCAATTTTCAGTGTGTGTTTGGAGAGAGTACCAAAATCATTAACTTTTCCACTTCTAAGGCATTTTCCATGAACAGTTCAGTTTTTTCTAATTATACAGTTTGAAAAAGAAAAAGACTACGATGTCATTACTCCTCAGTTTGCTGACATGCTACTGTTTACCAACAGATTGGTGCACCAAGATGGAAGCCTGCCTGACATAACTATGATGAATTTAACAACCAGCAGAGAAAAGGAAGAGGATAAAATGCTAGAAGATGCTGGTGAGAAAAGGATGGAAGAGCCAGAAGGGGAGGGAGGGAAAGGGAGAATCAAAAAAGGAAAAGAAGAAAAGGAAGATGAGGACATGGAAGATGATTCTGATGATGAAGACAATGAATCAGAGGAAGAAGAAACTACAGGTAAGCTCTGCAGAATGCAAATTTTGCTTTCTTCAGCCTTAATTAACAGTGGCAACAGGTGGTTTGTTCTTGGTCATCCCTGTTAACTTCAATTATCACGTTTTCCTCCTAGTTTTACATGCAGTCTATGTCAAAGAGCCTTAGGTTCACTGAGCAGATGGCTACTTGTCAATTATTCAACAGACTACAGGCTCTCCTAGGGACAAATCGTACATGTTCTGTAGGATGCTAAGAGGAAGAAAACAAAGGAAGCCATGCCTCTTTTCTTCTAGATGGTCTGGTTTGAATTATTTGGAGGCTACCCCGAATACTAAGAACTCCTTTTGAGTGAAATCTCCTTACAATGAAGAAAATGCACATGCATATTTAGTATCTCTGCATGCTTTCAAGGCATTCCTCTCTAGAAGTCCAAATGGCTTTGCTTCATTATTTATGTGCACATTAGTGTCATATTTTTCACTTCTGAATATGGCATGTGTAATTGACACCAAAAGCACATAAAAAAGCTTTGAGGCAGACATGGGTAAGGCTTGTATTGTCATCCTTGATATTGCTAGGATGAACCCCTAGCATGATTTCCATAACTCAGTTTGTAATATGATCCAAAAGTGAAACCAGGGAAGGGCATTTAACATCCAAGGATGGTGTATTCTTTGGAAGTGGCCTTCCATTTAGTTACTCATTTCCAAATATAGTTACTCATGCCAATATTCACGGGACTGTGACACATAAGTAGGGGCAGGGCAAAACAACAGTGCATCTGGCTTAGCTGCCCCAGGGAATCATAGAATCATTTGGATTGGAAAAGACCTCTTAAAATCATTGAGTCCAACCGTTAACCCAGCACTGCCGAGTCCACCACCAAACTGTGTCTTTAGGTGCCACATCCATATATCTTCTAAATACCTTCAGGGATGGTGATTCCACTGCTTCCCTGGGCAGCCTGTTCCAGTGCTTGAACCTGAGCTGAAACTACTTACCTCTCCTGCCTGGAACATCTGCCCTTAGAGAGGTGTCCATGGGCCATGGAAACCTTTCTTGGCCAGGCTTCGTGTGGTCTATGAGGGGTGATGAGTTTGTTGCACTCTGTCCATCCCTACATGCTGGAAGGGCTTTGGAAGAGAGGCTAGCTGGTGGATGTTATTCTGTGCACGGCACTTGCAAGCAGGGAAGTGGGGAGCTGCAGCCCGTGGGGCTTGGAAATAGCAAAAGCAGCTACATGCCACATGTGATCCATCCTTAAGCTGCACATGCATTTATTTCTGCCTAAGAGTTATGCCATTTTGCATGATGCAACGCTGCAAATGGAAATAAATGCAGTAAAAGAATGAGTGAGAACATCTAATTTTGTAAAGACTTTCCTTGAATACACTCATTGTGCTTGTAAAAACATATGTAGGATTAGAGATTCTGTAACTTAATTAATTTCTCAAGTTTAATTATGTACTCATGGAATTTACATCACTCAGCATTTTTATTAGAATTTTCTAAGTTGTGCTTGGAGAAAAAAAGTAGAAATAAAAAACACGGACTTTGGTCAGGAGGTATTCCAAAAGTCTGCTTTTCCACACAAATGTGCATGTGTTCTTCACACAAATATGAACAGAATAACCATCTTGGTTTGCTTTATATATAAAATAATGTGATAAGTAGAAATAATTGCATATAGATGGTGTTAACTCCTTTGCAATTTTACCAGCCTAGACAACAATAAATTTTGATATCACTTGCAAATTTTTCCATCTATGACAGTAACTGTAAGAATGTTCTCACAGCACACAAAATCCTTCCTAATCTCCAGAGTGCTCCTGAAGCCCCTAATACAGTGTGAAGACTTTATACTAATATATGCCAGCCTGGTGAAACAGTTTTGTAACCAGCCCACAAGCAAAGTCGGCACTTAGAGAGCACTGCTCAGCACATGTGTTGTCATGTACATTCACATGTAATGGACATTTCCACGTGCTTGCTCACTGGGGTAGGATTTGGTAGGATAGCTTTTTTAACAAAGCACCCCTATGAAGGGATACTTTCACCCAAGTTCAGGATCTTCACTTGATAAACTTTTTCAACTGAGAGAAATATTCGATTGACTGCAGATTGCCTTGATGGTTTTAGATATCTGTCCTGTGATGGAACAGATCACGCTCTAGGAGGCAGTGCTGTTTTCAAGGCATGTTAGGTAACTGTCTATTGTACAGTTGTCTGAACACATATGACAAGAATCCTAATCCTACTGTGTATGGATCTCTTCCAAGCTGGCTGAAAAGCTTTCTAAATAGTAGTAGTCTGTGCTTTCTGAAAACGGGCTGGGTCCGTAGATTCCAAGCATCAAAAAAAAAAAAATTGTATTTTTCTGAGTTGGATAAGGACCAGGGTTGGAATTAATTCCTGAATGAGATCTCTAAGCTTAGGTCCAAAGATACTGGAGGACAACGGAGTCCAAGAGCTCTCGTGGAGAGGAATAAAAGCAAAATTGGCAAGGAGGGCCACCACTGTTGCTTTTGAAGTGTGGAATCCTTCCAGTGAAAGTGTGTCAGAAGGGAAAGCACCACAGCTAAGTGGGCCTCAACCCTGTTTTTTCTTAGCTAACCACTGGGCCATACCTTTATCCTCCATCTTGCCTTTCTCTAAAGCTTAGAAAAGAAGAAGCAGAAAGATCGTTGTTGTCTAGTGGAATATTCCATTTTACAGAGACCTTCTGTTTTTCTTCTCACAATGGTTCTACTTGAACATCCCTGCAGACTTAAGGAACAAGTGGCATCTAGTGATCGACCGCCTTACAGTGCTGTTTTTGAAATTCCTGGAGTATTTTCATAAGATGCAAGTCTTCGTGTGGTGGCTGTTGGAGCTGCACATCATCAAAATTGTTTCCTCTTACATCATCTGGGTCACAGTGAAAGAGGCAAGTAAACACCCATTGTCAAAATCTTACACATCATGGAGGTTTGTCAGCCTCTGCTGGTGTGTGGGGAAATGGTTTCCTCCTGTCAGACCTCACTGAAATTTGGGTTTGTCACATGTTGGAGACCGGCCTTGACGTCTTCCACGGCGATATTCTCTCAGTCTAGATAGTCTCAGCCCTCTGCTTTTCTCCAGATATTAAAGTTTTATTATCCAGATATGAAAGTTTAATTAATCTAATTCTTTAAATGTAAGAGACGTAATCCCTCTCCTGCTCAAACTGGCTGTGGGCACCATCCAGGGATGGAGGGTGTAGAAAAGGGCTGGGAAGGTACATGAAGGAAAATTATTTAAACTCAGTTTGGTGCTTAAGAAATAAGAATGTAGAACTATGCCTAAAGAAAAAGGGAGGAACCCTTTTAGCTGTGCTTTAGGTGTGGGCAGTGTGAGTTCACTACATGGCATGGCCATTCCTTGAACAGGCTAGTCAGAGAGGGTTTACTACAAAAAAACAAAACAAAAAAATATATTTTCTCCCATTTTTGTGGGGAAAAGGTCAAGAGGACAAAGCTTGGTAGCACAGACACACAGATCTGTATCATCTCATCTTTGTTTCATGTGTACTAAAGCAACAGAACCTGGCTGTGGTCCTTCTTCCTTCATATCTGTTGATAGGGAGAATATGGAGTTTTGTGGGTCTAACAGTATTGATATTATATATGTGATAAAGTTCTTCCTAAACAACTATTAAGTTTTTCCTTCTTCACTTACCACATTGTTTCTTTGAGTAAGTTTCTTTGAGTATTGTAACTCTTTTTTTCAGTATTTTCCTCAAAGTTTCTTCATACCTCTTTCTTTTAAATAATTCCGGTTTAATTTACTGTGGAAAAGGTCAAACTTTCTCAGTTCTTTTGTTACTCCATGTAATTTCTGTACTGTTTTTGTGTTTTCAGGTGTCTCTGTTTAACTTTGTGTTTTTGATTGCCTGGGCTCTTGCTTTGCCATATGCTCAGTTTCGCCCACTGGCATCAAGCATCTGCACTGTCTGGACATGTGTGATTATTGTCTGCAAAATGCTGTACCAGCTCTCATCTATTGATCCCAAAACTTTTTCCAGTAACTGTACATTGGTGAGTACTAGCACATATTAAAAAGTTTGACTGCTCTTGATTATCATTCCCTCCTCAAGCCACCTTAAACGTGTTTTATAACTGTTGCATTTTTTTTTTAGCCAGGAGAGAATGAAACTAAGGTCGATTTAGAAGAACTCAAAACATCAGTGCTCTACAGTGGGCCAGTTGATCCTGCGGAGTGGGTTGGATTGAGAAAGTCTTATCCCCTTCTTGTGTACTTAAGGGTAACTTCTTTAATTATCTATATTCAGATATTTTCTAGTTTGCGATGTATTAGCAATGTCTTTGAAATAAATAACCTGTCACACACACACAAAAAAAGTAATAATTGATAATAGGGAAGTACAGAAGGAAAAAGGCAACACAAAATCATATCTGTTACACAGAATATACCTGGAAAGGATTCAGTGCCAATTCAGATAATCTTTCATGTAGAAGTATACCATCTGTTAAAAGCTCTTTAAGAAATGTAATATTTAAGAACTTAAAGTAATTAAGAGGTACACAGCTTTCAGATACCAAAGGACTGATGGGTCTAATTGGAGTAATTGCCTTGAGTGATAATGTATGCTATAAGCAGTTAATTTTTTTAAGTGCTTATTTCTTAGCCACAATTTAGAAAATATAACGAGTTAAGGGAATAATTCATTCAAACACTAGTAAATTGATGTCTTTTGTTTTTCTTCTCATTTTTCATTGATCCCTGTGAGCAATATTTTATTATTCCTTTCTTGATTAAAAAACTCTACTTAAAATGAAAGTGTTCCAAGTCCTGGTGAAAGGCTTGTATATCTCTTCTTAATTTAGAGAATCTCCAAAATTTTGGAGAAAGTTGTCAGAAATTGGCTAACTGGACAACAGCAAGTTTCAGTTTAACTAGGCTTGTTTGTCATTTCTTCCCTGAGAGCTTACTTCTGTGTGCTTTGTTTGTGTAGGGAATACCTGCCAAGCTGTGCAGGACAACATATCAGGTGCTGGCAATGCCTCTGCCTCTTGCTCCTTTAGCCATGCACCTCCCACAGTTAAGGATATATGTGAGGAAGTGCAATTACTGATCCAAGAGTTTTGTACGTAGAGTGAAGTTGCCTAGTGGTGTCTGCCTTGATGCAAGAGTTTTACAGCTAGAAATTGAGAACACTTTGGGATTTAGAAATTATTCTAGAAAGATTTGCATTGAGTTAGCAAATAAGATGTTTTCTATCCATACAGAAATTCGTTTCAGTTTCAGACCTGAAGGTCCCAACCTTCAAGTCTTGATGTGTTTCTGTATGTCTCTTTAATAGCAAGCATTCAAAATGTCTGCAGTGTTAAAGTGAGGGGCTTTTGCCTCCCCTTCTTTTCCACAACTAGTGTTCATTATATTATTTTTTAATTAATTTCTTTATATGTATCTTCTGAATGTCTGCATGGTTCATTAAAATCCAAGAAGTGGTAGAAACCTTAGTTTGTTTCAGTGATAGCTGGGAATAGGTGCCAGTGCATTCTGGAGTGCAGGAATACTCAGTGGTAACATCAGTTTGAGTATTCATGAGCTTATGCTTATCAGAAAATTTTATAGCTTCATGTGGTTTTGATTTTCATTTAATATTCTTCCGATTGTGTTTCCCATAGAATAACTTACTGATGCTGGCTATTCTGGCTTTCGAAGTTACAATCTACCGTCATCAAGAATACTACAGATGTCGAAATAACCTTACTGCACCTGTGACTAAAACAATTTTTCATGATATTACAAGAGCACATCTGGATGATGGAGTGATAAACTGTGTCAAGTATTTCATAAACTACTTCTTCTACAAGTTTGGTTTGGAGGTAAATCACTACATATTACTTTTCTTTAGACTACCATTCCAGACCTTTTCACTGTGCTATTTTTGAATGTTAGCTTGGACTGTATTTGAGATCTGGGTGCTTCTGAGTCATCATTCATGTTAGTCATCTCTGTTCCCTTTATCTTGACTGCTTTTTCATGGACACATGAAATAAACTTTCAAAAACTCTTCCTAGAAATAGTGATTTTTTACAATTTTTTTGAAGAAGGCAACTCCCAGTCTAATGCATCCTAATTCTAATCATAATGATGCTCTTGACTGATCTATTAAACCAGCACTTGCTACTGATAAACAGAGTAAACTGTTCACAGCCAGTCTGAAGATTGAGTGAAAATAAAAAGAAACCAGCAAGCTATTTCCCAAACTATTTAGGAAATAATTTTTAGCTCATTGTAATCTTAGGGGAGAGAAAATCAAAATAGTGTAGTGCACTGAATAAATGATTCACTATGAAGTATTCACTAAACTTGAAAACACGTTTCATGGAACTGAGTTATGGGGCTGCTTTCAGTGAAGACAGAGAACAGAAATGCTGGAATGCAGAGCCCTTAGAACAATGGAGAACTAAAGCTACCTTAAAGGAATTGACTGGATTTGTCTATCACCAATAGAAGCTGTGTGTTCTAAATCCCTTTTTCTTTTGTCTGTTTCCCACATGAGGATACATTTTAGTTGTTGCTAATCTTAATAGTTCCTGTTCTTTTTCACATCTGTTAGTCC
This sequence comes from Pyrocephalus nanus, assembly GCA_038380795.1. Taxonomy (NCBI): domain Eukaryota; kingdom Metazoa; phylum Chordata; class Aves; order Passeriformes; family Tyrannidae; genus Pyrocephalus; species Pyrocephalus nanus. The sequence goes on along the minus strand of CM076261.1, from coordinate 8,815,505 downwards.
TATCAAAATATATAACTGTGTACTATGTGCTTTGCTTGGCAGCAATTAAACATTTTGCATATTGGCTACTCTGACAACTCTCTATCCTTTCTGTATCATTAAATATCACATAATGGAAAACTGCTCTAGAGATAGAAGAGTATCAAAATTTGGCTGTTGGGGTGGAGTGGAGGAGGTTACTGTTGGTTCCTGCAGTCAGATGCAGCACATGTCCAGTCATTCTGTCAGGATCCAGAATACTTACATTACTGCTGCACTGACTAGCCATCAGGTTGCAAATGTTGCTTATGTTTATTTACTTCATTTTCAGACCTGTTTTCTTCTATCAGTGAATGTAATTGGTCAAAGGATGGATTTTTATGCCATGATTCATGCCTTCTGGCTGATTGCTGTATTGTATCGACGCAGAAGAAAAGCTATTGCAGAGATCTGGCCAAAATACTGCTGTTTTCTGTCATGCATCATTATGTTCCAGTACTTCCTTTGCATTGGCATCCCACCTGCTCCTTGTAAAGGTAAGGACACTTACCCTTTATGGAAAAATGCTGCTGCTTGGTTTTATATAAAAGGGCTGGAAAGTATTCAGATGAAAAGGATTAAGTAATTGTTATAAAGTACTGATTGCATTTTTACGTGCTTCTGTCATACAGACTATCCATGGAGAAGTGGTAATGCCAACTTCAACTCCAACATCATAAAGTGGTTATATTTTCCAGACTTCATTGTGAGACCAAACCCTGTCTTCCTTGTGTGTAAGTATTTTAGCACAGTGAGTTGTAAAGTGTTTATGTGTCCTTCGATTAAAACGTCTGTACAGTGTAATTTGAAGCCAGCCTTTTATTTAATCTTCTGTAGCAACATGACATATTCTCTGGGAGACTAGACTGAATACTAAAATTCAAAGAATTAGTAATTTCTGCAGCTGTTTCTCCTGTATCACATTTTTAATAATGTGACGTCAAAAAGTATGAATTATTTCCCCTTTTCTCATTTATTTCTCAAGTTCTAGACAATGACAGGTAAAAACACTAAATACATTAATAAATTTCAAATCAGCATAACGTGTCTTGAAAACAGCACAGTCTTGGAGGTTCAGTGTGGGGGAAAACAGTCTGGTAACTACATTATAATGTATCATGACCACTCCTTATGTTAATGACTGAATTTTTCCTTGCAATCACTGCTTTCTCCTAGATGATTTCATGTTGCTGCTGTGTGCATCCTTGCAAAGGCAGACATTTGAGGATGAAAATAAAGCTGCAGTACGAATCATGGCTGGAGACAACGTGGAAATTTGCATGAATCTTGATGCGGCATCTTTTAGCCAGCATAATCCTGTTCCTGACTTCATTCACTGCCGGTAAAAACTGAATCTTAAATACCTGGAAAATACAGTGCTTCCTTTTCTTAAGGTTTTCTAGTGTAAAAGTTATTCTTGCAGCTTCCAATTTTACTTGGAATTTGTATTCACGTATGTTCCCATATAAAATACTTTTTACTGTATGATGAGACAGCAGATAATTCAGTTCTGAGTAATCAGACACTGGTTTAGAATAGGGTAGATGCAAACGAGTCTTTCTAAACCAGATGGTTGTTTTAAGTGCTCCTCAGAGGGACATTCAGTGATAAATTTGCTTGAAAGCTTGTATTCATACAATCATAGGCTTGTTTAGGTTGGAAAAGACCTTCAAGATCATCAAGGCCAACCACTATCTTAGATAACCAAAACGTTGTGAAATGTTCACCTTTAGGTCACAAGAAAGGTGGTTCAGCTGTTTAGATGAATCTGAACCCTCCATCTTTCTCACGTCAGAAGGAATCTTGGTAATCAAATTTGAATTTGCCTCCATTAATGCATTGTGGTTCAGCATTTATGGTGGACTTCAGTGCTTTGGTGGTTTCCCCCAGAACACAGACGTGTTGGCAACAGTCCGTCATAGTCTGCAGCTTCCCACGTATGTGTTTAATCCCAATAAATCACATCCTGCCGAGTTGTTGCCTAAGCACAATCAAAATAATACTCTGAGAGACTGTCCTTTGTGCTATTTCATCTAAGCATAAGAACCTTAAAAGTGTCTTGGAAGGACAACTGATATGTCTTTCTCTTTCTGAGGTTGTTGAAGAAGGTGAATAATTTATAAAGGGGCAGAGCATGAGGCAGTCTGTTCTGAATGGTCTTCAAACAATGAAACTGTTCCTATGTGATCATTTCGGTCAAGACAGGTTAGCTCAGCTTTTTTAAATTGTGCTGGCCATGGTCTTTGTTGCAGTTATGACTGAAAGTTTGTGCAGTATTACAAGAATAAATGGGAAGAATAAGATTTCTTAGCTATGGTGTTTTGTCAGACTTGGTCAGTGAATGAGTGTTAACATGTGCCTTAATGCAAAAGGAATAATGTCTAGAACTAATGTCCAGAAAAATCTCCCTTTTGCTGGTAAACTTTCTCTTTTACCAGATAAGTGCTGTCACCAGAAGCCCCTCTCAAGATCTTTAATCTGACCCTGCTATTTCTGTTACTATTGGTGGCCAAATCTATCTTGAAATAGTTTGAAGAGGAGACTGTTGAAACAGTCAATTTACTCATTCATCCAGAGATTTATAGTCACTCCTGGGCTAAGTTTGATCAGTTCTCCCTCTTGGGAATTTCCAGTCTACACAGCAGACCCAATGCTCTAAGATAAGCAGAAAGAGAGAAGTATTGATCTTTTTTCAAAATGTTGCATCAAGTGGGAATGCTTTCTAAAAGACATCTGACAAACAGAGCTTGGGCTAGAGGAAACGTAGGGGGTGTTACCTGAGGTTTTGCTTGCTACTGAAAGTGGTGTACGTCTTAGCAAAAGCTGATGCAGCAGTTGCATCAGGCACACTGACATGTTTGGTCACTGGCAAAGACCATCCCCGATTGCTAGCAAAAAGAAAATATTAAATTTTCCTCCCTTAGTCCAGAAAAAAATTGTTGTGAAAAAACTCCTCAATAACGAGAATGTGTTTTAAAGCTGTCCTCCAAAGAGGCAAGAAAATCACTGCTTTTTAAACAACCTCTTTTGGCATCTTTTCAAAGTTCTCTGGAACCTGATAGGTAATTCTGGTCATCTGTAGATGGACAAACATGAAAACTTTAAAGCATAGACTATATTCTTTGAAGATTTTGGATGGGAGTCAGAGTCAGGTTTACAGTGGAAAGCAAAGTTCAAGCTGAACTGGCCTGTTGCCCCTCCACACATCCTTGGGGTTAAGTCCTGTGTTTTAGTTCATATGCATGGTATGCATCAGCTTGAAGCCATTGGAGACAGAACATCCATTCAGACACCCTGCTGGGCATGTGCTGACCAAGGAGATCTGCACAGAGGTGATTAACAAACGCAACCATTTAATTGGGAGTTTGCAATGTGTAGTAAGCAGTAAGTAATATTGCTGGCGGAGAGTACAAAAGAAGTGAAAATCAAAGGATCCATTAGTGGTGGTGAGCTGAACAAATAAACCGTGATCACTTTATACCTGTTCCAGATAAATGCAGAAATCTGTGTGACCATTTCACATGATAGTTTTATGTTGCATGAGTAAGAAGTAGAACAAAAAGAACAAAGCAGAGAAAGAAAAAGAACAGGGACATTTTTGTTTGAAAAATCAATCATGAATGAATAGAAAAAACATTGATTAACCCATTCAGGAGCAAAGGAAATTCCTGTATATGATAGCCTTTCTTGCAGATGCTTGAGCAGGTAATCATGGAATCATAGACTGCTTTGCACTGGAATGGAAAGGACCTTAAAGATCATCCAGTTCCAACCCCCCTGCAGTGGGCAGGGATAACTTCCACTAGACCAGGGTGGTCAAAGCTCCATTCATCCTGGTCTTGAACACTTTCAGGAATGGGGCATCCACCACTTCTCTGGGAAACTTGTTTCAGTGCCTCGTTACCCTCTAAGTAAAGAATTTCTCTGTAACATCTAATCTAAATCTCTCCTCTTCTAGTTTAAAACCCTTTCCCTTGTCTTACCACTACATGCCTGTGTAAAAAATTTGCTCTCCCTTTTTTTTGGTAGGACGCCTTTCATTACTAGAAGACCACTATTAGGTCTTACCAGAGCCTTCTGTCCAGGCTGAACAACCCCAACTCTCAGCCTTTTCTCATGGAAGAGGTGCTTCATCCTTCTGATCATCTTCGTGGACCTGCTCTGGATTCACTCTAACAGGTCCATGTCTTTCTTGTTCTGAGGACTCCAGATCTGGACGTAACACTCCAGGTCGGGTCTCACAGGGGCAGAGTAGATAGTTAGAATCATCTCCCTCGACCTCTTTTGATGCAGCCCAGGTCAGAATGCAGTTGGCGTTCTGGCCTGTGAGTGCATACTGTTGGATCATATCCAGCTTTTCATCCACAAGAACCCTCAGGTCCTTCTCGTCAGAGCTGCTCTCAGTGAGTTCCTCTCCCAGTCTCTACTCATGTGTGGGATTGCCCCAACCCAGGTGCAGCACTCTGCACTTCGTCTTGTTGAACTTCATGAGGTTCTCCTGGGCTCACTTCTCATATTTATCCAGGACCCTCCAGATGGCATCTCTTCCTTCTGTTATGTCAACTGCACGACTCAGCTTGGTGTCATCTGCAGTTTTGCTGAGGGTGCACTCTCACTGTCTGTGTCAGTGGTGAAGATATTAAAGAGCACTAATCTCCAGAAAGAGCTCTGAGGGACACCACTCGTCACCAGCCTCCATCTGTACATAGAGCCATTGACCAAAAATCTCTGGCTGCATCCAGCAAGCCAATTGCCTATCCACTGAATAATCTACCCTTCAAATCCATGTCTTCAATTTAAAGAGAGAAGGATGTCACGTAGGATCATCTTGAAGGCTTTATAGAAGTCCAGGTAGATGACATCTGTCAATTTGATGACCTTATTGAGTGTTGCAGTCACTCCATCATAGAAATTCACCATAGAAATGCATAATTTTCCCTTAGAGAAGCCATGGTGGGTGTCTAGGATCACCTTCTAGTCATGCATGTCTTAACGTTGCTTCCATGAAGATCTGCTCCATGATCTTCCCAAGCACAAAGGTAAGGCTCACTGGTCTGTAGTTCCTTATGTCTTCCTTTCACCCCTTTTTAAGCTATAACTTCTCTTTGTTTGTTTGTTTGTTTGTTTGTAGTGTAGCTTCATGAGTCTATAATGGGAACATACTTGTAGAATGGTGTCTTTAGGTATAAACAGACCTTCCTTTAGTATGAACTGCATAATAGATTTTGTGTTCTTGTGTTCTTACCTTTCTTTGAGCCCCTAAGTATGTCTTTTGATGCTTTCACAACAATGCAGATTTTCCCAGGCTTTAGATTATGGGTTTTTTTGAGAGGTTGCACTGTACATATGCAATCCTAAATGCCTAATTTGCTTCAAAGAATCCCCAGAGAATGGCTGACAGTATCTCAAGGTGACTGAATCTTTTATTAGAAGTTATAAATCTTCAAAAAGAAGGACCCTCAAGCTCTGGTTAATCCACCGAAGATCTACCTCAAAAGAAAATGTATGTATCTGGCCTCCATCCAAGACAATTTAGAACTGAAAGAGCTTTGTCTAAGAACATTTAATATGCTTTTCTATAGAAGCTTCAGAAAGGTCTAAATATTTGGTAACATGGATAAGAACTTGATTCAAACCTTATTCAAACAAGTGAAATTAGTAATGGCATCTCTCCAAAAGCCTGTCATAAAGAGCCAAACAAATCAGTGAAGACAATCTGGCTATGAATAAATTACAAAGCATAAAATAAAAAAAAAAATGTGCTTAGTATGCCCATGTTTTCTGAGAAGCCTGATGTGTATTTACTGTGTAAAAGAATAGCAGTTGCAGACCAAAGCACACTTTCTGACGTATCACTTGCCTTGAGAAGATACTAGTTGGTCACTGTTCTAGTAGGCATGGATAAAAAGCTTTTAACTGCAATATAAACAGTGGCAGCAAAAAAACATATTTCCAAATGCTTAATTTTCTTCTCTCTGGAGAAATGCATGAGTTCAACAATGATAAATACAGTCTTAGAAAGAGATTTCCTGAAATTTTCTAGTCTTTCCACAGATTTCTCAGGGGATATGTGCTTGACCCCAAAAGAGTACATATCCAAAGGACTTTGAAACAGAAACAAGAACAAAGAATAGAAAGTAGGAGCTTTTAGAATGATGCAGGATTTAAAGCAACTTCACTTACGATAATCCTTTCCCACAGTCTTTAATGCTGGAAAATTCTCATTTCAATTCCCAAGTTTTCAGTTATTCTCCTAGACATTGTCAGGGAAAGAAAAAAAAAAAAAAAAGCTTGGGATTGTAATATAAACTTTTTTAAACTTAAAAGCAGAAACAGTCATTGAACTGTCTCCTTTAATACCTGCACCATCACCAGGTGAGTCAGGTCAAGTCTCTGAAAGGCATCTGTAATGCCAGCCTTGGAACTGTCTTCCAGCTTAGGTTAGTGAGGTGGAACCTGCAAATGAACATTACAGGCTTTCTGTCATATTTTTTATTTAAAGCAAATAAACATTTTGTTTCTAATAAAATGAGCCTCAATAATCAACATATCTTCAGTTTATGAATTTTTAAAGTGAATACAAGCATGAAGGAAGGATTTCACTGCTAGGAAAGTGATAGTAGAAGAATATCAGTCCTTGGAGAGGGCTTGACAAAAATATTAGGAACTAAAACCTGCAGGATCAATAACACTAGATTTGAAGAAGTTCATTGCAATAAGGGAGCTAGTTTTCAGAAGATAGGGTGTTGATACTGGCAAATGGAAAATCAATTAAACTGTCTTCTGAAAGCTGAAACAGAGCTACAGGGAAAGGCTTTGAGGATGGAAGCTTGGTGAGAAATTAACAAGGTTGAGATTAGAAGGGGAAACAGACTCTGATGCAGGGTCACACAGACTGCTAGTGTGTCAGGAATAGGAAATATGGAAGGGCAGAAAGAAAAAAGGAATGTGGGGAGTAGATATAGCTTACAGAATGCATATATATGGTGATAATACACCTGCAGGAGAGGAAGGGAGTAGTCATCATAAGAGGTCTCTGGGAGGATCCGTGGGGTTATATGGCGGTGGGTAGCCACACTTAAAGCAGGTGGCTGACAAGGGAAAACAAGGAAGCTGCATAACTGCAGCTCCTCGAGGATGAAGAGGAATTGAGCTTTATCCGTCAGCACAACAGCTCAACAGACTCTCAGTAGTGTGTGAGCAGAAGTGTTTCTCTCTCTAAACTTCAAAGCAGTGGCAGAGGACAAACTCCTTTCCTCACAGGAGTTTATCAGCTGCAGCATCAGCATCTCTTGGTGCCTGCAGGCAGAGGTCCAGACACTAGACTGGTCATAGCCAAGCACATCATGAAGCATGCCGGGAAAAACAACTACGCCTAGAGCAATCTTTTTGCAATTGGCTGGATTGTATTACAGTTAAAAATTAATTCCTGTGGAAATAAAATATTGAAACAATCATGATAAGAGTAATAAAGCCTTAGAAAATAGAAGCAGATAATTTGATATGGAGAGTCATCTGAGTTACAATAGCTTTGATGGATGTGTGAAATTAATTTCATGCTTTATCTTCCTTGATTTTGAGCAAAGTGATATTGCAAGTTTTTCCTAAATGTTATCCAGAGTATTTCTGGGTTCTACTAATGACACAGATGGAAAATCAGTGGGTTTTTTTTTTTTTATTTTTCATTAATCTTTCGGGTTTCTTCTGTAAAATTTCTCATTCAGAGGTTGTCATGCTACCAAAAACCATAGATTTATTCCCTTGGTGTGCTGATGTAGTGGCTAATCTTCCTCTGATGCATGTCTCTATTTCTGACCTCTAACTACACTCTCCAATCTTTGCGTTCATCACACCAGCACTTAGTTGATACAGAGGCTGAATGGGGAGAAAAGTATCCCTTTTCTCTGTCCTACCCCAAAAAATAAATAGGCTTTTGCAAGTTTTCTTCTTGAAACAGTTTCAAAGATTCAAAGCTAAAGAAGGGGCTGGAATGCAGAGCTGAGAGGATGAAGGGGAGTGGGATTGTCCCCTTGGGAAGCAGCTGCTCAGGTATTGTTAAATACCACATCCTGAGTGTGGCCTTTCCTGCTGATGACTAAATTCAGATTTAAAGACCACTTAGAAGATGAGGTTTGGAAGATTTGCATGATATTGAAATAATGATCTGTGTGGTCTGCAACAAAAGCATAAAATCATAGTATATGCTATCCAAGACTAAGTGTTTTCTGCTGTCTATGTAGAATTTTTCAAAGAGAACATCCCTTACTGTCCTGATGGGATTGTGTAGGGTCTTTTAACTCTTGGAGTGGCTTTGTGCTTCAGGCTCCCATTGTTGTATTACAATCTCCAGAGCAAGGAACTGGAGCTGAAGCTTCTAACTTCCTAACTTTCTGGGCTTTGAGGCAGAATTTAAAGATTTTCTTATGAGAATGTTTTGAGTGATTTGTGAGGCAATGTGTTGGGAATTCCCCCACCAAGACATCTTCATTCCTGCTCTTACAGTACTTGACCTACTCATATCAGTATAAACAAGCCATTTTTATTGTTGGACTTGCTTGTAACTGCATAGTAATAAAAATTACAATGCTTTCCATCTTTAAGAACTACATCATTTGTCACTGGGCACAGTTGTATTGCCTCCTGCCTTTTCAGAAGTTTTTCTTTACATCCAGTTTTGTTGTTTGGTTGGTTTAGAGATGACTAATGCTATTATATTTATTATATTTATTATATTTAATGTACATGTTGAAGATAAGAACAGATGTATTTATTAGATGACAGATAAATATAGCCAATGATTACCATTATAGTGAAAAAGTAGTTATGTCATTGTCTTCCTCTTCACATTCTCTCTAATTTCTGGAAGTTTTAATCTGAGAGCGATATCTTCTGTTGACAATGACTCAAGCAAATGCCATGTGTGTATGATGGAAAGTTTGGATTCAGACATTTTCAGTTGTTTTTAAGAGTCAGAGTCCTTTTTTATTGAAGAATATTAAGATATTACTGTTTGTTTGATCAATTCAGTTCCATTTTGGGTTTTTCTCAAAAGAGGCTGATTTATTTTCTTTTTAGCAGAGAACATGATTTTTGAAATATTACAACAGTGTCAGGAAGGTGATCTTTTCCTTGCCATCCCACATATTCATAATATTTTAAAAATATCAAATATTACGTTGGAAAACAGAATATTATTTTATGCAGAAACAGTGAGAGCAACATTTCCAGTACATATTAAGTTAGTGAAGAGCTCTTCAACTGATGTCTTCCATATCTTTATTTTCCCAGTGCATATTGATTTTTTTAAAATGTTTTATCACCCAGAATCTGGTAGCATCTCTGAAGCCATGACATTTTTAGATGTAGATTTTAGATCTACAGCCAGTAGATCATAAATATCCTACATGTTTGGGGGAAAAAACATAAGGGAACTTTCTTGTTACTTTTCATTGAATGCTTCTCCAGTGAAATGTGTAATACAGGCCTATAAATGTAGGACTATAAAGACATACTCCTAGAAAGTTTTGAGCCTGAGAACACTGAGCAACAGGGGCCTTTATGTGGCTTCATACAGTGCATTTAGTTGAATTACTCCTTCGAGGGTTTGGCTTAGGTATACGTGTCCTCCTGTTGGGCTCTCTCCCTGCCTGATTTCTTTACAAATCTACTTTCACAGCCTGGGTGAAAGGACTCTGAAAACTCATTTAGGTTCAGAATCAACACACTGTAAATGGGGGGGGGACTAAGAATTATTTGGTTTTGCAGTGTTAAGCTACATGTCGTATTTGGTATTTCCTTTGGCAGATATTCTTATTTGAAAGCTCACTGAGTCAATATTAAGTCAAGATTTTAAGGAATCTAAAACACCAAATTGTTTCTCACTCTTTCCCAGTGTAAGCCAGGCTGATTTCAGATAACTCTGTCTCATAGCTTCCTGGCAAATGTTTCAGTAAATTCTATCACATTTCTGTTCTGTACAAACCTTTTACCCCTCAAAACTTTTACAGTTGATCTCCATTAAAGGCAGATATTTTTAGCAGCTGTCTTTGAAAACTAGGCTTTTAACCAGGCTGAATTCCCTAGAAGTCACCAATAAATACGGAATTGTTTGCAGTGGTAACTGTAGTTGGCTTTTTAAAATAGATCTGCTATAGTATTTCTCAGACTTCTTAAAGATGATCTCAGAAAACTTTTTGAATTGCCCATATAGCATTGCCAGACAATACTGCTCTATTATGAAGTTTGGTAAGAACATGTGTTTCCCCCCTTTTATGACCCAAAGCTTGATCCTGTCCTGCATGATGCATAGTACCCTGACCAGGGCAAGACCAGTAGCAAGATGCTTATGCACATGAGTGAGCCAGAATGGAGTATATGAGCCAGCAGACTCATCCATGAACTAAACCCACTGACCACACTGTTAGTTGTGAGCAGGTGCACAAATATTGAAGTAGGACAAGAAGGCCCAGCAGACCTTAGGCACAAGTGTCAGCCAGTAGTGCAAAAAGAGGAAAGGTAGCATTGCCTTCAGAAACAATGGTAACTTTTTCTCCTTCTTTTACTTCCAGGTCCTACTTAGACATGTATAAGGTGATAATATTTAGTTACCTCTTCTGGTTTGTACTCACTATAATCTTCATAACGGGAACCACAAGGATCAGCATATTCTGTATGGGCTACTTGGTGGCCTGTTTTTATTTCCTTCTCTTTGGTGGAGATCTGCTGCTGAAGCCCATCAGGAGCATTCTGCGCTACTGGGACTGGCTGATTGCCTACAACGTCTTTGTGATCACAATGAAGAACATCCTGTCGGTAGGTACCTGCTGCCTTTCCTCAGCCCTCAGCACTTCACTTTCATTGGAAGTGTGCACAGTACAGGGAGCAGTCATTAAAAACACTAGCCTTCTGCAGTCTTCATTTTAATTCAGCTTTTTTTTAGGGAATGATAATGCATACACATCATAGGAAAATGTGCACCTACGTATTCAGTCAGGCTTTGTGAAAGCTCAGAAGCCGTTTTCAAAGGGCCAGGTTCTGATTTCTTTGCCTAACACAGTCTCTGCTTAGAAGACTTAGTATTTCCTAATTCCTGTGGAGTGAAAAATGAGTAAGGAGTGCAAGGTTAGTCACAGTGTTGATAAATAGCACACATTTAATAAGATATTTTATTTAAATAAAGAATTTTCAAACTTAGCATGAGATGCAGTTGTGTGAATGTAATGTAATTGGTGAAGTTAACTATAAACTGCGTTCCTGTCTCCTTCAGAACTAGTGCAGAATCCAGGTAAAAACAAATATATTTGATAATTACGTGTCAAATTATTCTGCAAAATATATAAGTTTTTCTTACATTAAGTAACTCTTTAGTGTATATTCTTGCAGTGGCCCTGATAGTTGATTGAGACAAGCCAGTAATTTAAATATTTTTGAAAGATAAATTTAGATTTATTCCTGGCAATTTCTTTTTAGCTTTGAACATTTTTAGTGCTGGACTGAAAAGAGCAGACATTTTTCTTTTTACATTTATATAAGTCACTGTACTGAAATAAAATTGATTTATGGGTGGTTTGAATTTGCAAATGTTCTAAATGCTTACATATGTGCTTCATTTTATGCTTGGGAATTCAGTGCAGCTACATGTGTCTTAAGCCTGTCCATGTTTGCTTGCAAGATTAAGTCAGTGATTTATAAAAGTTTCTTAGCTGTCTCATCACATCACATGCCAGATGTGTCACTCTCTATGCAAGAACACAAACAAACTCCACATACCTCCTATCTCACTGATAATCAGAAAACCAAATTCTGTCTAAAAGTGATTTGTGTCACTGGTAAGGCCACTCTTTCTTCAAATCCCCATTTTAGTAATGAGGATGATTCAACTACCCTTGGCTTTATTACTTCTCGTGTAACGTAGAAAGGTTCAACTTTCCTTATCTTTATTTCTGCTATGTCTTGTTATATGAAACTGTTCTTTTACCTTCCAGATAGGAGCATGTGGCTACATTGAATCATTAATTAAGAATAGTTGCTGGGTCATTCAGGCATTCAGCCTGGCTTGTACAGTTAAAGGCTACCGTATTCGTAAGTATAGCTTATTTTTCTTCAGAATTTTGTATAAATAAAAAATCACGCTTAGAATCCTCTGCCATATTTAAGTTGTGCCCTCCCTTGACATACTACCTTGTGAAAAATTGTATCTGCAAGTTCACAATACTGTTTTGTCCTTTATTGATTAGCAAAACGGAATATTGAAAATACTTCATAGAACCAAGGTAGACACATATAGGTATCAGCACCCCAGGATATGTATGCAAATACTCACAGGAAGTATTTGCTGTAAAGGAACAATTTGGTGATAGTGGTGCTTAACACAGTTTCCCTGTACCTGCAGGTGATGTGATACTTGAGGGTATGGTGATAACAGGAAGGGAGTGGACAGTGTTTATGGATGGAAGTGAGAGAAGGGTGTTATGAAGCATGGAGAGCAAAACCCTTCAGCTCTCAGTGAATTATTAATTTGTCTCCACTTTGTCCTGACACCCTGGTTTGATAGTTTGAAAACACCTGATTTTTTTTAGGGTTTGTTTGTTGTTTTTCTTTTTTTTTCTGAATTTAGAGAACTGTTTCATCCTAGTTAGTCTGCAGCAAAGTTCTGAGTTCCTGTCATCATGTCTGATCCTAACAGATAAGTGCGGAATAGGGGAAAAGTAAATAAATACGATGACACAAATTCACAAGATAAATGGTGCCCAGTAGTTCTTGTGTTACCCAAACCTTTTTGACAGTAACAGAAATTTAGACACAGGTTTCTGACCCTCCAGGGGTTGTGCACAGGAGTCTTTGAAACTCTTAGAGCTTGACCTTTCAGAGCTATGAGATTGGCTTGCTTGCTTGTAAAGCCAGCTTCGAGCCAGAGCCTGTCCCTTGAGTCCTTCTACTGCCTTCTATAGGGCAGCACAGGCCATATAGTTTATATGCTAGCTCCACAAAACCCAGTTTTAATTTTTTAATATCCCCAAGAGAACTGCCTTTCAGAGAATAAAGAAAGAAAGAAAGAAAGAACGAAAGAAATAGCCCAAGCCAAAATCTAGAGGTAAGAGGAATGGGATTTCCTCTCTGCCTGTCTCCTCCTACCCAAAGGAAGCAGTTTTGTGGTTTCAAGTATTTCTTCTCTTATGCAATGGAAAGAAACATTGAACTGAGTTGTGGAGAGGAAAAATAAAAATATTAGGTAGTAGCAGTAAAAAAATGATTTTGACAAAAGTAAAAGACTTCTTTCTCATGTTGATAGTGTTCTTAATTGAAAAAATAACACAAGAGGCCACTTTGAACTGGAAAAAAAATTGAAACATGATATTTTAGAAAATATTGAAATCAGACAATTCAGTGTAACAAAAAATATGTTTTTTCTATTCTTTGTTTTCAAGTACGTACTACGGTAGGGTGAGTTTATTTGCAAATGGTTCACTTCTGGTGAATTCTCAATTTTCATGGGGCATCGTATTGTTGGAAGATTTCAAGTTTTTTGTAAAGGAATATATAGTGTGTTTCGAGTAGAAATGCATGTTGGTTTTCTTAAGAAAAAGGTAATTAAAATACCTCAATTCAGATAATTTTAAAGGCTGAGAATATTTAGTTGATTAAACATTACAAGAGAATACTTAATGCAACAGTCCTTATGCTGATGATATCTTTTTCCAGCAACCAGCAATCTAGATTGTAAACTGCCCAGTGGAGAAGCAGGAATCATTTGGGACAGTATATGTTTTGCTTTCCTGCTGCTGCAAAGAAGAGTGTTCATGAGTTACTACTTCCTGCATGTGGTTGCAGATATAAAAGCTTCTCAGATCCTAGCATCAAGGTAACTTAAAATTTAGAAGAATTTAAATTAAACAGCTCAAATCTCTCATGGTGACAGTACTTACTTGTTTAAGATAAGTAGTACCAAAATAGTCCTTTAACATTAGTTTAAATAATCCATGCTAAATTCATAATTGCAAACCAATATTTGATGAAGCAAAGAAAAATAAGTAATTGAGAATCTAATAGAAATTAAACCATCTTTTTTACCAAATACGATCTGCTGCTCCTATTAAAAACTGTGAAAGTTGTTGTGTGTTGCAGCATTCTCTCAACATGAATACGCATGAGAGCAAATGCCAGAATTTCTAAGACTTGGAAAGAGAATACTCTGCTTTCAGAGCCTGTTTGAGACAATTGTCATTAGAAATCACATGTAAAGAAATGTCACATGAGGAAGAAAACAGGAAAGCTCTGACCTAGCTTGGGAATAAGTGAGAACACACTCGGGAAGTGTCACATCACTGAACACTGACTAGGTGTGGCAAGAAAGTATTAACCTTGTTGGGCCTGTTACACCACAAACATCCACTCATAGCCATCACTAGCACAACCATTCTTCTGGTTTATAATAAGAAGGCAGATGAGGAATGAGATTCTGGTTTTAATTTCTGTAACATTTCTAAGAAATTACTTTTGTTAATATTGGATTAAATGTATTGTGGCTTCTTAGAAGTAGACTTCTAAAACTATAGCTGTTCTTACTGAATTCCTGACTAAAGAAAAGCTTTAAATCTAGGCTATTTCTTTGAAAGAGACTTTAGGACTCTTTTAAGAGTCTTTGAGAGCTCATGTGTGAATTAGGAAGAATGGCCAAGACATGTGAACAGGACATCCAAATCAAGGAGCTGATTACATTTCTAATGTACTGGAGTGAGAAGCCATATTCTGTTGACACATCAGAAACGTGCTCAAGGGTTTTTGTCATCAGATTGTGTCATCTAAAACTACCCTTCCTAGTTTTGGAGGGTAAAAGTGAAGCTGAAGCTATGCTCATCATGGCCCTGGATAAAGCTGGACACTGCTCACAACTTCCAGGGGGACTGAGGCAGGGGGTTGAGGTGATTATAACACTGAAATGACTATAAAAAGATTCTGGAGGTGTTCAAGAAATCCTACCTCAGCCTTGAACCTAGTTGTGTTCTCTGTTCTTGAGGACTGGAAACTGAATTCCTTGAGCAAACCCTAGAGGAACTTAAAGGCCGGGTAGGGTTCACAACATTTGGCCGCAGATCTTGAAATGATTGACTGTAAAGATATTGGTATTTCAGAGCAGATTTCTTTTAAGGCCCTGGATTATTTTTGTTTGATGCAGATAAGGGAACAGAGAGTTCTCTGTGATTAGCTGACATAAGAGAAACTTAGAAAACATTTAACATTTCATTTCATTTTTTCTTCTCTTCTCTGTCATTTCTGTTGTAGGGGTGCTGAGCTTTTTCAGGCTACAATTGTCAAGGCTGTAAAGGCAAGAATTGAAGAGGAAAAAAAGTCAATGGATCAACTGAAGAGACAGTATGTATTTAATGCATTTACTTATATATATACACATATGCATATGTATGTACATATTTAACTGCTTGGTGGTATTTATCTAGCACTTTCTTTTATAGAAATGTTTTGCCATTATTAGGATTTTGTTCTGTACTTCAGTATTTCTGGAAAAATTTGTTGCATGACTGTTCCTTCTGTTTCATTTTTGGTTTCCCCTCTAGTGTTTGAGTGCAAAATATATGTTTACCTTCGCTGAAAATATTTTCATTCAGTTTAAGTGGCATGGAGATCCTTTCTCTTTATGCAGCCAATAAGTCACTTTGATTTCTCTTGCATGCAGCCAGCATGCAGCCTTCTTTTGTAGCTGTAGAAAGCTTTCAAAGCTCCTCCACCACTATGCATGAAAAGCTTTAACTGCTTCCTAACCAAGTGTCAAAGCCCACTCCGGACAGCTTCTTTCACACCTGCATAATTTCAGAAGAATCAGAAGACTGCAGGGACTGTGTTCCCTACCTGCATAGAATCACAGCATCATAGAATAGTTTGAGTTGGAAGGGACCTTTTAAAGGTCATCTAGTTCAGCCCCTCCGCAATGAGCAGGGACACCTGCAGTGAGATCAGGTTGCTCAGAGCCCTGTCCAACCTGACCATGAACGTGTCCAGGGATGGAGCATCTACCACCACTATGGGAAACCTGTTCCAGTGTTTCACCACCCTCATTGTAAAAAAATTCTTCCTTATAGCCAACCTAAAATGCTGCGGGTGCGCTTTATCCAACTGTCCATGTTATTGATAAAGACATGAAAAAAAAAATAGTCAGCTGGGACAAATGAACCTAAAGAGTGAAGATGTAGCACAAATAGTGCAGGAACATCCCTGATTCAGTGGCAAGATTCACCAAAAGCACTGCATTAGGCAGAAGTCTTTTTTTTTTTTCCTCAGAGCTTCATTTGCTGTGTTGTATCTCCTGACAGCAAGTCTTTATTTTTTAAGTGATAATAAGACAGTTGGGTAGGAGTAGATAAAGCAGTCTTGATAGCAGGCAACCCAGCTCTCACTGACTAGTGAGCAAACTTCTAGGCTTGATCATTGCAACCAGCCCCTTTAGAGCCATGTAACTCCTTACGTTTAAGGGCGAGATTAATGACAATGTGGAACATTTCCCTTAGAAGTGATGCAGTGTGTGTGTGTGTGTGTGTGTGTGTGTTTAACACTTACTTTTTAGAGTGGGTCAAAAAGGGTGAAGGCATGAATCTAATAATATTCTACCTTTTGCTAGAATGGATCGCATCAAAGCCAGGCAGCAAAAATACAAGAAGGGTAAAGAGAGAATGCTAAGCATGAACCAGGAGTCCTCAGAGGGGCCGGAGATTCGGAAGGTTTCTGAAGAAGATGATGAAGGTACCATTAGCTACTGTTGTACCAAAATTGTAGTTGAGTGCTAAGGATCTAATAGACCTACTAGTTGGACAAGTGATAAATTGTTCTTCAAAACTGTCATCATGTAGCAAGGTTGTTAGCTAAGTATCAGTTTCAGACTTGATTCAGCTGTAAAAAATCCGTAATTATGGTTTAGAGAAAATTGTTTGCTTTGAGGTTACTTTTGGTTAACTTCAGGCTGTTGGCAAAGAGCTGAGTAGCAGCAGATGTTTGTTTAGATAAAAGTAATTATCTATAAACCACAGGGTTACAAATAGGTAGCATCCACATTTTTCCAGCAACGTTTTCTGGATGCTGTTATGGATTTTTTTCAGTCACTGAAATGTTTGTATACTTTTAAATGTTATTTAAAACATGGGAGCCAATAAAATGATACCTATCTAGTGCCACATTTCAAGCACCAACTTGGAATCAGCACTTATCGGATTTAAAATTTTTGGAGCCTGAAATGTAAGGGGATTTGAGATGAGGGAAAATATTTTCTTCTTTAAATTACAGTCAAGTGTGACTGTATGTTTTAAAACACAAAACTCAACTTTTTAGCAGTTTTAGATGGAATGCTGTTTTAACTGCTGCATAAACCAGAGTATTTCTTCTTAGTGGTTCTGAATTATCTTAATAGTGAGTGTACTCAGTAGATTTGACATCTGATATCTCATGAAACTTTAGCTTTTTTGAGAGAAATTAAAAATTATTAATCAGTGTAAGAAACATGTTTCTCATTTTGTAAAATTAATATTTGGACATTTTATTTTAGGAGAAGCAGACAAAGAGAAAGCCAAGGGCAAAAAAAAGCTGTGGTGGCGGCCTTGGGTTGATCATGCTTCCAGTAGGTTTTCTCAATCATCTTACAAATATGTGGATTTAATCCTTATATCCTTGACCAGAATTAAGGCATTCCCATGACCTGTTTGTTTTATGCCTAATTTTGTGACTGTGACTTGATAGAAGGCTTGTTTTTCTCAACAAATGATTTCTACTTCCCAATCTTCAAGGAGTTTAATCATATTTTGACCTTCTGTGTGTTGGAAGCATAACTAGCCCATGATACTTCGAGCATTCTTAGAAAAATATCAAATTAGATAAATATATGCCAAAAAGAATCTTATTTGATCTTGAAAGTCTCAACTCTCCCCTACTGCAGAGCAAATATATTTAAAAATGTGAACATGAAAGCTTGCCAGTGCATTCTAAGATTAGTCATAACTTCTTTTTCATACATACACATCATACATATTTTTTTATGGTTCATCAGTCATTCTCGTGCCAACTGTAGAAATCTGAGTACCACAGTAAGGCAGCGAGACTACTCTCAGGACTAGGCTGTTAGAGGTCCGCATGTCTCTGATCACACTTTGCATGTATTGTTGATGCCAGTTGTTTTGCTATCTCCATTTTTTGTGTGTTTATCTGAGACCAAAAATATCTTCAGTCTTGTGCACAAGAAAGTATTAGCCTATGTCATTGTTGCATTATGATATTTTAATTTGTTTGTAGCCCAGTCCGAGCATGTGATAGTGTTCATCCCTACATTATGGATTAGGTAAAAAAAGAAAACTGAGTAGGCTTCAATCTCAAATTGGATTTAATTCGATTGAATCTTTGTTGAATGAAATCAAACTTGAGGTATTTAATAACCTCTGAAGATTTAAAAAAAATGCTTAAATGTATAGCACTGATCAGAGTGAAATCACAGAACCACGGAATATGCGGAGTTGGAAGGGACACATAAGAATCATCGAGTCCAACTCCTGGCCCTGTGCAGGTCATCCCAAAACTCACATCATGTGCCTGAGAGCATTTTCCAATCACTTCTTGAACTCAGACAGGCTTGGTGCTGTGACCACTTCCCTAGGGAGCCTGCTCAGTGCCCAGCCATCCTCTGGGTGAAAAACTTTTTCCTGATACCCAACCTAAACCTTCCCCGACTCAGCTTCATGCCATAAAAAATATGAATGTCTGTATTGTGCCTGTTCATTTAGTTTAAAAGGGTTACTCCAAGTCATAATTTTACACATCTACATACTGCTTCATTTACCCATGTGCATTTATTTATAACTCTAGCAGTATTTAACAGAACATGGTATGTTTGTTTCTATCAAGTCACAAGTAAACTGTGCCTCTACTTTTGTTTTTCTAAAGGGCACACTGCCACTTTAGAGAGACCTATCCCTTTTCAAAAGCCTTATGAAAATAAACCTCTTGCCCTGTAGTTTCATTAAGAATAACAATGACAAAACAGATCAGAACTATAATTTGTGAGTTTTTACTATAGAATTTCAAGCTATGGTGATTTTGAAGGAATGGGATATGGTCTCTTTTTTATTCATCACTGGTTTTTTTAGTAAGAAGAACTGCACAAAGAGAGACATTGGCTTTTACTTGTTTCACCCTCATTATTTAATGTTCTTAGATGGCAACTTTCATTTTGTTATTTAAATATTGAGCATTCCTGAAATTATTTCCTGCAATAATGCAAAACCTTGTGGGAAACATCACAGACCCTGATTCTACAATCAGTGGTTGCCTGTCACGTGACTTGCATCCACACTCACTGAAACATGGCACTGACAGTAGATGTTCACAGGCATGCAAACTGCAAATAGACTGATATTCCCCATGCATTCTTTTTGAAGCACTGCTGTAACTGCAGCATTCTGCAGCACGTGGCTGTTCATATCAATAAATGCATTTGTGGCTGTGGCTGTACATATGCGTATATTGAAGTCACTTAACTTGAAGTTTTGTGCCAATTCTTTGGTTTAATTTAGATTTTTATTGCTATTTTTATAGCAATTGTTATCATTTTATTGTATGGAAAGATACCTCATTTTGTATACCATAGCAATTAAAACAGTCATGAATTTGGGTCGGAGTAGAAGAGATAAGCTATAGTTCCTCCTGTGCCTGTGGATTATTTGTGGAACCCCACAAAGACCAGCTGGAGTTAAGACCACGTGCTTTGAGGTCCTTAGATTCTCCTGGGGCACAAAGTTGTGCCTGATGTACTGCAAAAGATGGTTGGTTCTTGCAGCTGGTCTCATGAGCTCTTTCCCTCTGGGCACAAGCCCCATAGGTGACTTACACACCACTTACTCCATTTCGATGTGTGCAAGAATGCATTATTGCTATTCAATCATACCTCCCTCTTTAGTTGTAAAAAAGAGTTGTAACTGCTACGTTATAGTGTCCCCTCAATTACATTTTAACCTAAAAAATTTGGAGCAAGATTAGTGTAAATTTGTTTTCTGCCATCTCAGGCGTTCCAAGTCTGACAGAGTGCCACTGTGAGTCTTTAAAGAACTGCAGTGCAGTAAAGGTTAGAGAGCAGACATCTCTAGGTGCCAGACCTTATCCAGCTGATCTTCTGTGTGGGCAGTTTCTGTTGCTGACTACAAGATACCTTTTTATTAAAGAGAATTGCAGACTAGTGGCTCTTAAAATGCTTTCATCTTTTCAATGCATTTTAAATGGGCATTCTTGGAAGGCTGAGTACCTAATAATTCATTTGCTTCATCCAGGAAATTTCCAGACTTTCTTTTCACCTCAGTGCAGCAATTAGTACCGCTGAAGTGGACTTTCTGTCCCTCTGCAGGGCAATCATTGATATTAAAAGTCATAACTAGGCATATGAGCCACAAAATTCCCTCTGAGAGGGAGTTTTAGATGCCAAAGTTATGATCCAAAGAGTTCTGGCAAATTTCACAGTATGCTTACTCTGTGGTTTCCACAGTATTTATGTGTGGTCATCTGTGCGCAAAAGATCTGTGTAAAATTCAAGGTATGATTGAATTAAAGCAATTGTTACTTTTCCAGAGACCTGTAATGAGGGTTAAATATAATTTTATATAAATATGTATTGCTTCATATATCCAGATTGTGTGATGTTTCATCTAAGTAACTGTTCCTTTAAGTATTTCAGCTTAAATGTGGAAAATATTTACCAGTTTTCACTGCTGAATGTAATGCTGTGATTTTTATTTTTCTCTTGCTCATTACCTTATTTTTGATTTCCTTTGTTTCCCTTGTTCATTCATGTAGGCCTGTTGCCATCTGAGAAATAAAAACTTCTGCTTCTGTTCAAGGATATAAGGCCTAGCTTAATCACTGTGCATCTATACTGTATCAAGGTTTCAGAACCTTTCTGAATCCATGGGCAAAAATTGAAACTTGTTTACAATCATGTTAGTAGAATTCAAGTGATTTGTTTTAAACAAGCCAAGGTTTTCCATTACTTCATCAAAGCTTACATGTTTGAAGAAAGTATTAACCATCCCACTGCGTAGTTTAAAGGATGACTCAGTGTTTTAAAGAGAAGTTCTGTATTTTTTGTCCAGTGGTACTGTTCATGTAAGTTCATTTACTTACCTGCTGGGCTTCTTTTACTCCCTCAAATGACCAACCATCAGTCCCCAATTAATTAAGACTTAATTGCCTTTTTTTTTTTTTTCAAAAAAATATAATCATTGTAACAATATACTTCAGTCCTTTTCTTTACATTTTCTTCTTATGGTGAGAAGAAACTTCTTCCTTAGTTCTTGTATAGTTCTTATTCATGCCCAAAGTATCACGGACTAACATCAAATAAATAGCCTGAGACCTTTTCATCTCTTGCTTGTTCTCTGTTTTCACCTCTCCTGGTTATGAATTTTTAAATGACTGGCTGTTCATAGGTTTTGGGGGAGTTGAAAATAGAACTTTTCAGAAAAATAAGAACATATTTTGTTTCACTTAGTGGTCAGAAGTGGAAATTATTATTTGTTTGAGACGGATAGTGAAGAGGAAGAGGAAGAGGAGAAAAAGGAAGAGGAAGAACCTCGAAAAAAGTCTGCATTTCAGGTACTTTATGGTAATTTTTAGTTGACATTTGGAAAAAAATGTAGGTTTCCCATAACACAGGCACATATGTTAAAGCTGCCAGTACCTCTAAAGTAGTCCTGAAAAGTCTTGGAAATTACATTTCTTGCCAACTTATAGTGCAAGTTTGCCTATTTTAAGCATTGCCAAATTCCCACAGAAACTATAGTGGAGTCATATCTTCATTCACTTATTCCTAAAGATAACAAAAATACAAAAACCCAAAGGTTAAGAATCTGAGCCTTTTCTTTTCTGCATTGCACTAAAGAATTGCCTCTGGTGCTGCTACGCAGTGCCTCTAGTGGTTTACTGATTTTAAGTGGATGTTATCATTTTATGAAGAAATGATCCCAAAAATAAGCAATTTTTCATGGAAAAGAATTAATACTTAATTTAAAAAAAAAAAGTTTTTGATCCTAGTGGGCCGGAGAAATATATCCTCAGGTTAGAAAGAGCTTAACATTTAAAATTACACATCACTTTCTTTTCTTTCTTTTTCAGGACAGTGTTAATTTATTTATTTGCATTTTAAGTGACAGACTGCATTGATGAAAGAGGATATTGTAATATTAAAAAGATACTTGAAGTTTCCTATGTGGGCTCCTCAATATAGGCTGATTGGTGTTAGACAGTAGCAGATACTGAATGCAGTGGCTCAAGTGAAGAACTTGGGTGAAGAAGTTAGTGAAATTCTCATGAACCTAGGATTGCTTTTGTTCTTATAATATTAAAGCTTTACTTTTGGAAGAATGTCCAGAAACTGTGCAGAACTTTTTTGTATATGTAACTTTAAAAGCTTAGTTAAACAGGTGGCTTTTTGCAGATGCATATTCCCATCCAGAAGCAAGCTCATGTCACTGCAGAGCTGATGTGTTACTAAAAGTTCAACCCGAGCAAAAAACTGCCTCCATGCTCTTCTGTTCCTTAAGCCAGAAGCTTTTAAACAAAGCTTCCCAGACAACATTACTGAATTATAAGAAGAATTTTTTTATTTAATTCATTAATACAATGTGCCTTCAGTTTATATACTTACACTACATTACATTATATTTGATAAACTGCCTGCATGGTAATGACAGGGAAAAAGATTTTCTACCTTAATAAGGGCAAAACAAATCTGGATTAAAGCAGTGTGATAAGTAAGTTTTATTTTCTACTATTTATGCTATTTTAAAAATATTTTGCATTTAACTTACCTTGCACCATAGAAATGGCTCATGAATTTCTAGGTCAATTTTCTTTCTGGTTTTCATGCAGGTATAGAGGAAAGTTTGCATTCTTATTTCTGCTGATTTTTTAAAAATTGGTGACAACATTTTGTTCAGATGTGCTGGTGCCAGCCACTGAAATTTTAAAGCTTTCTGAACTTGAGGTCAGAAGCTAACAAGATTCTTCCATTTACTCTGGGGTTTGGGTTTTTTGTTCATCTCAGTCTGGAGACTATTAATTTGAGGACGAAGGATCTGTTCACTATTCTGGTCAGATGTATAGGTGCCCTGTAATAAAGTGGAATATGTGCAACATGAAGGTGTTTGGTGGCATTATATAGGTAGAGAGTTGCATAGAGCAGAAAATCATTTTTATTCATCATCTGGTCAACGTACCTTCTTCGCCTTCCATCACCAGGTGCATGGTCTTTATAGAAATATTAGGAAAATGGATGTTGCTGTAGATTGTCTTAAAGAATTATTTTCAATTTATGTTTTTTCTTTCAGTGTAAATTGTATGCAATGGTCCCTTCAAGGGTTAACTTGGAGATTTTATATATTGGAGAATTCAGTCGGTTACGATTCATCTTATTGAAATTTTTAATGTGAACATCCTAAATTATTTTTGTTCATATTGAAGTTTATGAATGTGAATTTGTTCTTAATAATCTAGATACAGTAATTCAATAGATCTTTTTTATTAATATTTTCTTCCTTTTTACTAATTATTCTTGCTTTGTCCTTCTTTATAGAGAGCTATTGGAAAATTTGCTTCAGCCATCTTAGCCTTGCCAAAGTCTATCATTAAACTACCTAAAACTATTCTTCAGTATTTAATCAAAGCAGCAAAGGTACCTAACATTTTGCAAATGCTCAGTATGTGACCCATCCCATACTTCCTGATGTAATGTCCTGATCTGCATTTTTCCTCTTATATGGATGATTAAAAAAATTAGTGACAATTAAAGCTTTATTCCTAGTAAATGCAATACATTTCATAATTTTGGAGTGGTCAAGCCACAAGCAAAGTGGTCTGTCTTTTTTTAAGTGTAACCCTGGAGAGAAAATGCAGACCCAAATTCTTATTTTCTTCTGATACTGATATGCAAGATGGTCACATCAAGTCGCATGTATCTTATGGACACTTTGGTAATTGATCTCAGAAAGCTGGTAAAAGGTTTGTAAAATACACATTCTGCTCCAAACCCCTTTTTAGCTCTCTGCTTTTCTAGTCTTTATCATCAAGAAAAAGATTTGTGCCTCTTCTCTCTTGTCTTCCTTGAATACATTTCCTACCTTTGAGCACTGTGTATCATTTTACACTCCACAACATGATATTTGAAAGGAGAGCGTGTTACAGCTGGAGCATACCAGCTCCAAAGCCTAAAAGATATCGAATTGAAAGGTTGTGCAGTGGTAAAAATCTTAACTGTGTGCACTCAGTCTGCTCTTAAAATATCCACTACTTAGCCTAAGTTGTTACATAAATTTTTAAATCAAATTAATTCTAATTTTTTATCTCCTTTCTAGTCTGCCTTTTACCTCTAATTTCTACATCTGCTACTACAATAGCAGATGTTTACAGTCTCTGATTTTCAGTATTTTATTAATATAATAAAAGTATTATATTAATAAAAGTATTATATTAAAAGTATTTCTCCCTTTTAAATTCATTTAATGTCAGTTTGACCATTAAAAAAAATTGGTTTTAATGTTCCAAAGAAATTTGCATAGGAAAATTTTAAAACTATAAATAAACCAAATAGAAATTCTACCATTCTGTCCTATTAGGGGCTGTTCCAGCTTCAGTGAGATACACGTGTTGTTGTCAATGTCTGCATGTTTGTCTTGTGAATTAACAGAGCTGTTTTGTTACTGTGCTTTTTCAACTGCATGCTTGAATCTGTGTGCTTCCCTTCCCTGTCTCTGTTATCAGCCGGTGTTGCTTAGAAATAGAAGACAATGCAGTGCCAATTGAAGATGACTACCATTGTTAATGAAAACCATAAAATGAACAAAAGAACATCTTTCGTCCTGTAGAGTTGTGGAGAGGATAAAGTTACTTTAGTTTCTGTTATTTACATACATATAGGGGTAAAAGGTAAAAGATACGAGTTTTGCTGCTTTTTTTTTCCTGTAGTCTTTCTTCACAGCTTAAGCAGAACTATTAAAAAAGTTATTTTTCAATAGCTTTTTTATTTTTATTTTTTCCCCCCACTGGTATAGCATTTATAAATATTTTAAGCCACTTTCACGCTTCATGCAGTCATACAGATCAACAGACTGTTGATCTGAGTGCTGTGAGCAGAATTTGATTCTATAAATCCCCCTTGATAAATAGGTAAGTATTACTGTCTTCCTTTTATGACTGGAAAACCTGTAGCAGAAGGATTCATAAGTGACTTATCTGAAGCAACAAAGACAGGCATTGTCAAGATCAGTGTAACTTGACGAATTCCTGACTGCCAGGTTTGGGACTGTGTATAGATAACAAATCCATAAATATTCCACTGGGATCTACAGAGGGGAAAAAAGTATCGAAACTATGAAAAAGACAGCAATACCTTTACAGGGATATCTCTACATCTTTTGATGCTTTAGTTAGTTGATTGTAGCACTTTCAAAGTTTCCATTACTCTGCATCTTGCCTGTAAAATGGTAAAGTAGAAATACAGAGTTAAATGGAGAGATTCAGATGAGGTAGCCCACATGCACAACAAGGTATTAAGTCCCGAAGTTCAGAAACGTGAATTTTTGTGGATTCTAATGAAACTTGGTTCACCCACAAGTATTTTCACATTTGGTTTTACGCTCACGAAAATAGCACATGAAAACTCAGCAGATCTGCAGTGGAGGTGTTTGATTTGGGATTAAAAATATTTTCTTACCTCTGCAGATCTGAATGCATTTACTTGAATTATATAGTGCTGCTTGTGGCTTATTCTGTGGCTTACTCTCAGAATATGAAGACCCTTGAAATAAATGAGTTTTTTCCTTCCAGTTTGTTTATCAAGCCTGGATTACTGACCCTAAAACAGCTCTACGACAGAGGCGCAAAGAGAAGAAAAGTTTTGGGAAAGAGAAACGAAGGCGAAAAGGATCTGGGGATGGTAGGTAGCCTTTTGAAGTTAAAAAATATAATATTAAATATTGCCTGTTGTTTCTGGTAGTAAAAGGCAGCTGAGCTTTAGAGGATAAGCGTTCTCAGTTCTGGCGAGGAACTGGAAAAATGAATTTAACTTTGGCTGGTGGTCTTTCCCTGCACCATCCCACAAAGTCAGCCATAGCCATGTCCTTCTCTTCTGCATAATACACATTGAGGGAGATAAAGGAGAAGATGGGATTTGTGTATGTTCATGGAGTTGCAAGACATATGCCCAGAACTAAATAGGAAGATTCAACACGTTGCAGAAAAGTTCAGCTATATGAAAACATTTGTGGGAGTACTTGCAATAGAAAGCCATAACCTTTTAAAGATGTAACTTTATAAAACCAAAAACCTGGTAGTTAACAGCATTACTTCAGAATATAGGAGTGTAAATGCCAGCTGTTTGCCCAGAATCAGGCAGAGCAAGGACATTACACTTAAACTCCCTCACCTCATAAAACGGTTTCTCTCTTAACTTTTCTGTCCAGACTTTTCTAGAGTTTCTCAAAGTCACTCATTTTGATGGTAAATTCATGTGTATTCCCAGGGAAAGGTGTTGAAGAACAGTTTCATGAGGGAGTTCGCAAAGAGCGGTAGTTCAAGTGGAGCTGTAAGAAATATTCAATGAAATAGCTACACATTATTTCTTTTGGCCACATTTCTTGAAGAAATATTGTTCCCTAAAGAAGACTGAATTGATATATGGGAAAGAATATCTAGAAATATTTTTCACTCTCCATGATGTACTAATTGAGGAACCCAAATATCCATGAACCCCTAAATTCACAGAAAATTCAGTAGGTATCAAAAGGGAAACATGCAAATGTTATTAGAGTTTTGCTGGCACAGTAAAATTATTCATGCTTCTGAAAAAAATCAGTTTAGAGGTGGTTTATATATTTTCATATTTTTCTCCTTCCTTAAACTAGAAAATAGAAATTCAAAAGCTTTTCTGGTCAGTATAGATGGGGAAGAAGGGAGGCCCATACAGGCTGAATCAGCTAGACCTTTCCTCGTTTGGCATCTTCACCCGTAAAAAGAAGGAGCTTTATAACTGGTCTGCTGCCACTTTAGCTGCAGCTGCAGTTACTGAGTATTAGATAGAAGGAAGGTCATCTGCCCTTCATTTCTGCCTGCGATTCTACATCATTCTTTTGCTACAGGCCTAAATAAAAGCGCATGGTAATTTCAAACCAACTCTACTGCTTCATTTCAACCTGAAGGTCCCACTCAAGTCCTCCGGGTTTGGTGGGTCAGAGGCAGGAGAAGGTCAGAACACTGAACCAGGATGCTCTTTGCAGTAGGTAAAGAAGTGAGTTCGAATATGAGTCAGCAGAAGGTGAGGCTGCTGAGTGTGGCTGAGAAATTATCTGGGTTTACACCAAGAGATGACCTCACTCAGCAGCCTATCTAGTAAGAAAATACCACTGCATGTTACAAGAGAGGAATGGTTATCCATTAAAACCTTCGCTGACAGAGTTGGCCCCTCACTTGAGTCCTTTAGAAATGGAAATGTGCTGTCTGTTATGATGGTAGCTGAGGAACCAGTCACTACTGCTTAGTAACTGTAGCATTTTCTAGCTTGAATGGCATTTTCACTGTCCCTTCTATAGGTGTAACTCTCACTGTTTCCCTCATCGTTTACAGGAGGTGGCACTGATGCGGACTGTGAAGACAGTGAAGAGGAGCCTGTCAAGAAGAAGTCTGATGGACCAGGTATGAAGGCAGAACAAGGGTTTCTCTGCTGTTAGAGTGCAATTGTGGTCGGTGGCATATCACAGAGAAAACATTGCAATGATCCCAGCCTCGTGTCAAAGCCATGAAATCCACTGTAGCCAATGCAGTGGTAATTCCCTAACTACTGTCAGATTTTCAACTGTGAGATTTACAAGCCTTGGGCATAGGAACTTCTAGTTCTGGACTATTAGCTATTGCACTCTTTCTCTACATACATCAGTAAATACGTTTGCCATCTCAGATTTTAGAACAACTTAAGCTTCATTTCTAGACGTGATTACATATAGCCTGTGTTAAAATCTCCATTGATTTTGAGTGTCTGAAATGTTATTATTAGCACAAAGCCCTTATGGGCTTTTTCAACATGTTTTAGCCAGGTTAATATAATGCTTTTATTTGTACTTACCCATTCAGCAAGATACAATAGTCACCTCTGAAAAATTGTATTTTCCTGATCTTACACATCCTTATTCATAATCAGACTTATGGCTGTTCTGCACAACAGAAGAAATTCCAGCAGTTTACAGGATCTTGCCCATATTGAAAGTTTTCTTGCGAAGAAGTTTAATAGATCATAAATCTTAAGCTTGACTCCTTGTTTCTAACTGGAATGAAAGAAGAAAACAGACTCTCCTCTTAAGTAAGTCTTCATCATGGCTTACTTTGAGTGAGACTTTGTCATTAAAAGCTATTTTTCTTCTCTATTTAAGATTGTTTCACTAAGTTGCAGTTAGAATTGTATCCCTAAGTGAGTCACAGGGTAGAAGATGTCACAAGGATGTGGAAGATGTCATTTTTATCTCACAAGGGCAACAGGCTCAAATAAAGGAGTTGCATTGGTACGGAGGTGGAGCTTGGTGGGCTTTTTTATTCGTTACTGGCAGTGCAGTTATCCGTGTTAAAACACTGAAGCCAATCACTCAGATGCATCTCCAGGGATATACTGTTGGTGCTACATGGGAGTTAGGGAAAAAGAAAGAGTTTTATAAATAATTTATACTAGAAATAATCAATTTAGGGTACTTTATATTTTTGTTCAAATATTTTGACCATTCCCAGGCAAATTTTGTTCAAGAAGATGGTTAGAAAAATTAGAGAGTAATTGGCAATGAATCATTAGTATAATTAGGAACCTTAGATCAATTCCTATCTCACACTCTCAGGCAGAGAGAAACCTTCTCTGCATCTGACCCTTCTCTGCCAAAAGCAAATATTTGTTTCCTATTTTGAGGATGTTTAAATGCAATTGATCTCCAAAAGATTATTTTTAAAAAGTTTTGGAGAACGGCAAACGTGCCAGAACGGCTACAGTGTCATTAAAAATGTATGCTAAATCACCTTCATCCTGGAGAGGAAAATGACCTTCCAGATTAGACTGGAAGTGCTTGGCACCATGGTGAGACTATGGCATGCCAGTGAGGGTCAACTGTAAAGAAAATTTTAACTTATGAGCTGTACTTCTCCTGAAGTCAGTAGCAGAAATTGTGTATTAGAGAACATTATGGGTTAAAAATGAATATTTACATATTGTGTATTTTTATGTATGAGTACTGTTTTCTTTTCACCTATTCATAATATTATCAGGAATTCAAAGGAAATTAATGGTCCTTGAAGTAGAAACAGCTTTACATTTAATTTCTAATGGCGAGATTTCCTTAACTTCAAGACCTGCATGTTGAATGAATAAAATTTAAGTAGATAACTCATAAAATATCTCCAAATTTAAATGACATAGAAAAGGCCTGGGGAAAAAAAAAAAAGAAAAGAAAAAAAGAAAAAATATCATTACATTAATGATATGACCAAGAAAAGGGGCTAAATGCTCTTATGTTTGCAGGCAGCAGACCAGTTCGGTGGCATTGCTCAGATAAATGGAACAAACTACCATTTCAGCATCTGCTTTTCAGGAATGTACCACTAATGATTTTTTTCTTCGTTTTCTCTACACGCATACGTGCATACAGCCCACCCACAGACATGTGCATTTTCCTCTTCAGGAGATCTTTTGCTTTATTACAGCTTCACCTTTGCAGTCTTTGTAAGGAGTGAATGTGTGCTCCACAGAGTGCCGCGTGCCATCTTGTGGTACAGCAAAGAACTGAGGTTGTTGGAAGGGTCATGCTTTAGCACACAAATTTGCTCCTTACTATCTACTTTAAATATTTTGTCCCTGCACGGCAGATTACTGACTTTTCTACTATTTCTTAGGCTGGTTAATCTAAAATTCATCTTTATACTGGTGCTCTGGGCTTTAGAACCTAGCAGGGACAACTAGCTCTGGAACTGGCTAGTTGGAAAGAATTTTTTTAGTATTTCGTAGATTCGTGGAGTCATAGAATGTCTTGGGTTGGAAGAGGCCTAAAGATCATCTAGTTCCAACACTCTTGCCATGGGCAGGGACACCTCCCACTAGACCAGGTTGCTCAGAACCCCATCCAACACGGCTTTGAACACTTGCAACACTATATGAGAACTGTGGTGTGGTGTGTATGGTTGTGGGTGGAAAAAAGATAAGTTGGAAGTGCTGCTTTTTGGATAAGAAATGCAGTTACTAATGCTGACTGAACTACCGAAATGAGAAATTAACTTGAGACAGATGTGTCGAGCAAAATAAAGCTACTATTGTTGGTATAAACCCATAAGCCTTATTCATGGGAAAGTGTACTGTTTTGCCAAAATGGTGCAAGAATAAAGTTTTATAAATTATTTTTTTTCCTAGTTGTTCTAGTTGACCTGAGATCACTGATGGCACAGTGCAGCCTGCTTAGAAAAACAGAGGCTTTGAAAACAGAAAATACAAAGATGTATGTTTAGGAGGCTGGAAAACTGGAAGAGACTAAAAGACTGTTTAGGCAGGTTAGACTTTAGAACTCAGCTAAGCAAGATTCAAGCACAAAAGGCCAAGTTTGTGCAGAAAGAAACACACACAAGTAAATAGATAGTTAAGAGGTCCGACTCAGTAGGCTGGCTGAGCAGTTTTTCATATCACAGGACCTGGGGATGTTGAATACTCTCAGGAGATGCCCAAATCCTTGTGTTTCATTTTACAGACCTGTGCATACAGTGTCTCTAAAATCAGAGACTGTTAGTATGACTAACGATTGGAGGACCAAGGACTTACAGGGTGGAAAAGGGATTCCAGATGATAAGCCTAGGCATACAGTCAGGAAAATGGTCCAGACAGCCAAAAGGCCTCTAGTCATCTTTAGAGATTCCTTAGTATGACAGGGTCTCGCAGACTGGATTATTATTGTTAGACAATGAAGGAAAAAGTTAATCTAACTTCAGGCAAAAGTGCAATAAAATATATTTGTGTTCATTAACTCCCTGTTGCCTTTTCTCTCCCTCAGATAACATCATCAAGAGGATATTTAATATCTTGAAGTTCACTTGGGTCCTTTTCCTGGCAACACTAGACAGTTTTACAGCTTGGCTTAATTCCATCTCAAGAGAACACATCGATATCTCCACTGTGCTAAGAATTGAGCGCTGTATGCTGACCAGGGAGATTAAGAAGGTAACACCTTTGGTCTTTTTTGTCTGCTAATGCCATTTCCAGCTTGGTGAAAGGTGAAAGATTGTCTTTTCAGATCACTGTAGTAAGGAGTAAAATTATAAAAATCTCACTTATACATGCGTTTCAAAAATACGCCCGGACTCTTTCATTGCTTGCTGTTTTATAAATATATAAATAATAAATTATTTGATTTATTATCTGGACACAAAAAAAAATTATTGGAAAAGGAATTCTTTGAGAGGTTGATATAAGATATTGTCTGAAAGATTTCTCTGACATAGTGTGGTTTTGAGGGGACAAAATAGATTCAAGAAGGGAGGAAAAGGCATGGCATTTTAAACAGCTCAAAAACTACCTCAGTCTACATCTTTTTGTAGACCAACTTGCATTAGAAATGAGTGACAACATATAAGCATAAATTTCTTCAATCACGATGAAGCTATGTGCTCCTTCACAAGCTAGCTGTGTGTTAGCAAAGCCCATTATTATCAAAGATTATTGCTGCTAGTGTAACTAGAAATGTATTTGGATCTTCCAGGCATAAGTTGATACCTTGAAGTTGGATAAAGATCTCATTTTAAGCACAGGTATTTTTATAGATGTCAGTAGCTACCCAACTATTTCTAGGAAATTTGGCATTTTTAGGTCCTTCTAGTTTTTGTTAAAAGCTGCAGACTGTCTCAGGGAGTAATTAGTCAAAAAGGTCAACAACACATTAGTACTCTTGACCTCAATAAAGCCTTTTATTGCCCAGCCACTGTCAGTGTGTGATGGCACAATATGATTCCTTCTCACTGCCCCTGATTCTTACGGTTTTAAAATTCATGCAGAAGCCAGACTGCCTTTCTATGGCCACTACTAATTTGAGACCTTATTTTAATTGTTCTTTGCTACTTGTCACCTCAACTTTCTGAGTTTTTCCTATAATTTGTTCCCAGTAGATTTAGTAGTTGTATATGTATTTCAGTTGCATGTTACCAGGACGCTACTTTGATTAAAGTAGAGCCCATGTGTCCTTGCACAGGCTGGTATATCCTACTTCAGTCCTAAATCTTCTGGTACTAGGGGCCCTTCTGTAGCATCACAAAGTCTCTGTAGCAGCCCCATGACTGTCATTGCTGCCCAAGAAAGGAGGCTCTCGCTGCAGCCCTCATGGTGACATATTTCTTTGTCCAATGTAGAGTTGGGGACAGTTATTCTGATGTATGAATTCCTTTGATATCTCTTCCAGCTACAGAATAACCTGAAATTGAGTTCTCCATCAGTTGTGAGGACCTTTTCGTGTCACAACTCTTGTCCTTTATCCCAGACCTGCAGTGGAGCTAGAATGTAACCTGTGCCATAGTTTCAGAGTCCTGCTGTCATAATGGCACAAACATTTACCATTGCAGAAGCAACACAGCTTGTATACAAACAAACCTAATTAAAAACCTGGGTGTCAGATTTTGTTCTTAAGATTTTTTTTTTTTTTCCAGAAAACATCAGATTTTGAATATTGTAGTTTTGAGTCACTGTAGAGGACCAGAGTTGAAATACTAGAAACTAATAATATTAGTAAAGGAAATACAGGCCATATTTTAGAGTACTTTTATTATTTTAGCTGGAAAAAGTCCTTGCATAAGGGTTTGTTGTAAGTCAGAAAAATGACTGTTCAAGAATAGCAATCTCCCCTCTCAGTGTATCATCTGAAGTCAATACAACTGCTAGTGGAATGAGTTGGATGTGTTTCTACCTAAGAACAGTCTATAAAATTGTCAGTTTTATTCTTATGACACACCTTTAGAATTCT
The DNA here is from genome assembly GCA_038380795.1 of Pyrocephalus nanus. NCBI lineage: Eukaryota > Metazoa > Chordata > Aves > Passeriformes > Tyrannidae > Pyrocephalus > Pyrocephalus nanus. Next base: position 8,782,440 of record CM076261.1, on the reverse strand, counting down.
GATTGCAATATCACAGCCAGAAAGACTTGATTCTGTGCCCAGATTTGGACTGACAGTTAATAAAACCATCTTTTCATGAATTTGCATGATTGTGAAGTCGCAGAGAAAGAGTAGTCTTTGGTGTATTTTTCATGGTTTCCCAGCTGTGTCCATAATTCCTGAACAAATTCTGATCTTAGGACACTAATGAAAATCTAGATCAATTTGTACATGACCTGTTTCATTTTTTTTTCCATTTAAAAATACTGCTACTAGCCACTAATAAGATATATGTTTGTTCTTAGAGTCAGTGAAGCTACCTGAAAGAGATACCTCAAATGTTGCTGGAGTACAGACTGAGTCATGATCTCAGTCCACACCTCATTCTCATGCTGAATAATCTGCAGTCCATGCAGCAGAGTTGTGGTGGCTATATATAGTGAAATCATGTGGGTTGCTCCAGTTTTGCTTGAAAATCAAACGCTTAGCGCCACGGTAGTTTAAGTCAGAATCTGACTTGCACTCTGAAAAGAAGCTACAAATGGGAGTTATTAATTACTAGGCAGCCATTTGCACAGTCCTTAATCTATTCCTTGCCAAATGACAGAAGAAACTGATTCCTTGAAAAATGCACTTCCCTCCTGCACTGTACATCTACCTCTACTCTCCTCCACAGGGAAATGTTCCAACACGGGAGAGCATCCATTTGTATTACCAGAACCAAATGATGAAACTTTCTGAGGAGTCGGGACTGGACTCAATTGATAAAAATCCCAGTCAAGCTTCTGGTTTGCAAGCATCTGAAAGGATGGATAGCTTAGATTCAGCAGCTTCTCGTGACAGCATCTCCAGGTATTGAGTTAATTTTATTTTGTGGAAGATAGAGGGTTCATGCAGTAGACCTAATATTAGATATTGTGTAGATACTAATGAACTTTCTGATCAATGTTGAATTCTTGGTTTGATTTTTCCATATTAATAGTGAAAACTGCTATATATTACTATTCCTTTATAGTGATGGACTCAGTTGTTAACTTGACTCCTTTTCCACTGCATAACTACCCCCCTGCTTTCTGTTTCCCTTACAACAAGGAGTCACTGGCAGGGGTTCTGTTATGAAAAGTAATGGAAAATAAGAGCTCACTGAGATTGTTTCTTGGATAGTGGTTTAGGAATTCGGGCAAGTAATTTGGGGAATGATCATTCATTGTGAATATTTTGGTTTTTTAAAATAAATTGTCTGTTGCCCTCAAATCAAAAAGACTTTGCATTGAAAGAGATTCTGCCTTTGAGAGGACAAAATCCCCCTCTCATACCCACAGGGCAAAAAAAGTTTTAAGAGCCTGATTTCCTAACTGCTATGATTACAGTTCAACAGAGCTACACATTTGTTAATCAAATACCCATACTAGTTCAGGAAAACCACTATCCTCATTCCTTTTTGAAAACAGATGCCATCAAGTCCCTTGCCATGCTCCTGCTGCTTCATGCACACAGAGGCACACACATGGACTTCCTTCTCTTACAGAGGCGGTCTGTTCCCACCATGCCCCTGGTGTTCTTGACTTTTAAGATACTGCAAAAATTGTCCAACGTGAAGGGGAGAAAGGAGGGCTTTGGGAATCCGGCTGTTTCATAAACCATTGCCTTCCGCTGTCTCCTGTTTTTCTCTGAAGTTGGCGGTATCATATTGTGTTTGATACTCCCAACAAACCCAGAACCTTCTGTGTACAGTAAATTATGCTTAAACTAATGACATATGGGTAGATGTCAGCAGACTGAAAATAATGAGGGCTTGTCTTCCTTTGATATTATTGAGAAGCAAGTTTAAGAGAGTGCCTGTGAGTACTATGCTTCAACAAAATATCCACAAATTACTCCCTAGGGTGAGAACCGGACTTTTAGAGGTTCACTCCAGAAAAAACATCAAATCTGAGCAAATCTTTCTCGGTGGCTAGTTACCCAACTAAGCAAACTTTGTGTTTTGTGTCAAAGTTTTACAGAAGTCAAATGATGTGAGAAAAAGTAAAAAATCAAATTCTATTAACCAGCTTTCTTGGAACCACTTGGATATTTGCAGGGCAGATTATAACTCCACAAAGTTCAGTCTCACCTAAAGAATGAATAGTAATATCAGTCCTGCTTTCATTATATAGTTTTTGGTCACACTGTTTACTGTAGATAGAAGAAGTTATCATTATTATTCAAACATTATTATACAATGTTTATCAGGAACTTTAAACAAAGGTAAGCCAATTCCAAAATTAATTATAAAAAAGAGAGACAAATCTTGTCATATTCATATAAAGATTCTACCTCTTCAATGAGATTGTATCCAGTGTTGAGCTCTACTTATGCCCTTTTTTTTTCAGAATAACCACCCATTTTTCACCCTGCTTTGAGCACACTTTTACACATTTAAGATCTCTTTTCAAACTCAGAGAATTCAGTGATTCTGTGGTTTTGCTTTGCAACAGAAAAAGTTAATTTTTTAACATGTGTTTCTGTCATCTCCATTTCCTTAGAAGAAGTCACAGGATTTATCAACAAAGGAATAGCAAAGGCAGTATTAGAACTGATTTCTCTAATCTCAAATTATCTTTCTGGTAATGAACAATCAAATATTCTTGCACTGAGTATTTACAAATTGTGGAAGTCTGCTATAATAGTAGAGGAAGCAATAATGAGTCTGTTGATTCCATGATAATGCCATCTGTTTATTGTGGCACCCTTGCATATCTCTTTCAGGGATTACAGAAGAGCTTATGACTTTTTTTAGAAATGTGAAATGTTTCAAACTTCCTTTGAGTTTATTGAGTAATATTTTTTAATTATGCAAACAAGAAAAGATGGCATGTTATATTTCAAAGTAATGATTTCCAGTAAATGTAGAAGTGACTAATTAAATCTAAAGAATCCCTGTGATCAGGGATCTTAGGTTGCAGTTGAAAACTTTTAGGAAGGGGAAGAGGGTTTCTGTTCCAGTTATCCTTTGGTTGTACTACACAAAATTCTGTAGTGGACATTAGGTCCATAAGTAAGGTGAGAACATCCAGAAGTTCATCCAGAAGGAATGCTAAAGCACTGAAGTTATTCTATTATAATAAAACATAATCCTTAGTAATCAGGACAGGAATTACTGTAGGTATCTGCTCAGTGCTCTAAACACTGCATATCTAGAGAGAACCCTCCTGATCAGTTGCAGGAACTGTGAATTTCTTGTGATGTTCAGAGCTGACCGTTCTAAGTCTACCAGGGATGTTGTTCTTACCCTAAAACAAAGTTCTAAAAGGACTTTTGTATAGTATCCTTTATGGGGTTCTCTCTTTTACTTGAACTGTCATTTATTATCATTTTTCCACACAGTAGCTCTAGGTAAAATGAGGTATTCACAAAGTGAATTTGTTTGGTTTCTCTTTATATGTATCCTAAAGGCAAAGTGCAAAGTTCATATGGGCCAGAAGGAGAAGAGACTGAAGTTGATCCTTACCAGGCTATTTGAGGAATACCACCAGAAGGGATTGGGATGTAGCATGGTAGAGCATTTCGTGCAGTTTGCTTCCATTTGACTGATGAACTGCTTATTAGGTTAAACAACTTATGAATTTCTGTAAGGTGATTGGGAACTTACTAAAACTAGTTGGCTGCCCATGTAGGACTTTACCTATTGTTATGTAGCAGCAGCTAGACACAGGTCCTAAGTCAGATTTTGCAATACCCAGTGTTTTGTATTCAGTTCAGTTTGTTTTCATTTTTTTCCATCACAAATAACATTTTCAGTTCCCAACTCTGCCTTTGTGCAGACTTTTATAGGAGCTGCAGGTCAGAGCCTCTGACCCTCCTGAAAGAATAAGTACACAAGTGGAGTCAGGGTGTGTGTAAAAACCACTTTCTATGTGTGCTTCCCTCTCCAGATAGGACAATAAAGCTTGAGACAGGGAGTACTGGAGAAGCAACTTTTGCCTAGTGAGGCAGCAGAAAGGCTGAAGGGAGAATCTCCACTTGGGCTGCATCAAAGTCCAGTTTAGGACTGTGAATGTTAGGAATTGTTTGGAATTTTTATTTGCAGGTGTGGGGAATGTAGTAGTTCAAGCAGATAATGCCATTCAGTAACTAGCCCATGGACAGAAAAAGAAAAAAAACAAACCACAGAAAAATTTGTAAGTCAACCCTTAAGCTAATAAATTCTTCAGGAAGGGTAAATTTGCTTAGCAAAAAGGAAGCCGTAAACTTAGAAATTTCCCACTCACTGAGGATAAAAACATCTCTGCACTATATATATCCCCATTTGAACTGGATGCCTGATCAACTTTATATGAAATACTTGAACTCAGGGCTTTTAATGAACATTCAATTTAAAATACCTAGTCCTTGAGTGATTTCAAGCTAATGCTTTTCAAGGTCTCCAAAAACACAAAACTGAAAAGTCATTCAGGGAGATAGACTTGAATCAAAATTATATGACAGTCAATGGCTTGAGTCAACACCAGCTCTGTCCAGTGTAAATCTCTCCACTTTATTGTTGTTCTCAGTTCCAACGTGTTCAGAAGCATGTCCCTAAAGTACATAAAGAATATACAGACTGTGCTGCAGGTGTTGTCTCATACACATATCCTGACATTGGAGGATACAAAGTTCCCTTTGAACGATGTCTGCATTTAAAATGCTTCAACACCTTAGTAATAGGTGTTTCCCTTGAAAAGAATAAACTCAGCCCTTGAGATCTAAAATAACATATGGATAACATTGTAGCACATAGACAGAAAGGTAATATGCAAAACTATGTTGTCTACTTGCTGCCATCTCCCCATATTTTAGCAGCAAAACTTCACTAACAGAGCAATAGCCTAGCTTTACTCCGTAGGCATGTGTGCAGAGGGAAACCTCCTCCCTCAAGACGCTCCTGAGTTAATAACACAGCTTCAGCCGATTCCCATGCTGCTGAAACAGGCCCCTAGGGCAGATCTCCTGTTCCCATAGGAAGCAGCATTTTCTGCTTCATCAAAACCACGCACCATGCAGACAGCCCTCCAGGTTTTATCTGGAGACAGACACAGGTGCACACAGAAATAATCAAGTGGCCCGTAAAGGGTCTTGTCCAAGTGAACTGGCAGGACAGAGGTGCCCCTGCCGTTAAGACTGTTCTTAAGGAAAATATTTCACGGTACTTTTGGTATCTTGGTGGTTCTTCTCTCCTGTTCAAAGACCAAGGTATGCTTTTAGCCTCAGCCCATTCTGTCAAAAAAATCTCATCAGTGAGAGTAGGCCTAAGAATAACTGCTTCTTTGTTCCACATATTTTGCTGTTTCCTCCCCATTTTCCTTGAGGCAATAATTGCAAACTGTCACTTCAGGCCAGGAGATGTTTTTACTTCACTTCAAACTAGCAAAACCAAAGTAACACAGAAAACATCATTGCACTTCCTTTCTGACCTCTTTCCCAATTCTCTGTGTCCCTGGACAAACATAATCCTTGCCAAAGAAGCAACTTCCATGCTGCTGCTGCTGCTCAAGTGTAACACAGATGGACTCGAAGAAAAGTAGAGTGTAAATCCTGCATTTTGTGATTCCTTCTTCTCTCATTCTATTTGAGAGAGTCAGGCAGGTCACTACAGGTATTAAAACACCAGGTCACTCAACTCATTTCATAGACATCTGTGTTTTTCAGAGATTTTTACAGGAGAAATAATCCTCTTACCTACCATATGTCATTAAGGTATTTGCTTCTTTCCTGTTGCTATGTTAGATGCTTGTATTTAATTATGTATTTTCTTGCTCATAACTCATATAGTTCTTCTTTTCTCCAGTAACACATAAATGCTCAATGTATGGTGTATGTCTCTGGTGTCCTGTTGTATTTGATAAGTGAAAGGAGATAAGGGTTTACTTATAAGGGTTATTTCTATCCATTCTTTATCTCAAGATGCCCATGTTACCAATTTTGAAATACTTTAGGCTGTGATTGAAATAAATTAAATCTTCTGGAAAGAATCATCAGGGCTTCCTAGTAAATATCAAAATAAAAGCCATCCCATGCAGAGCAGGTTGTATTTGGCATGCATATACTGGCTAAGTAACATATCCGATTTGGCTGTTTGGTTCAGAAAGCGGATTAGCCAATGTCTGACAGCTATTTTGCTATTTGTGGAATATGAGCTTATTCAGTTTTAAGGGCTCTTTTAGGAAATTGGCTTGTACCTGTGCAAAAAGGTACAGCACAGTATATCATTAATAAAATAGAATATGTACAGAGGAGGTCACTTCCCTAAACATTCTTGTGGAATTTGGAAATTTCAGGAGCAAACAAACAAAATAAAACCTGCTCACATATGTAAGTCTGTGCCCTGGAAAGCATGTAGAGCACTGTGTTGCTTTCATGTCTTCTTGAATATGAATAGATGGTGGTTACCCTTCTGTAGCCCCTATATGAATTTGACCATGAGCAAGCTGAGCATAGAAATGTGTTTTTGTGGTGCCTCTAAACAAATCCTTATCTTCTCTCTGAACCTTTTCTCTCTGTGTCAGTGTTTTGCTGCATGGCGAGCATATTTGTTTACTGAACCATGTGTGATACCATTTGTATTTAACACTGTCTTTATAACTGTTTGCGCTGCTAGCTGCTACACTGAAGCAACCATGCTGTTCTCAAGGCAGTCAACCCTTGATGATTTAGATGGACCAGACACTGTTCCTAAAACAAGTGAGCGCGCTCGACCTAGGCTTCGTAAAATGCAGAGCATGGATATGTCCTCCTCATCAGCTGACAGTGGCAGTATAGTGTCAAGGTGCTTAACTCATGCATGCTTTGTTCACTCGTTTACCCATACCATTATACTTATTGCAGTGTACACGAGTTTGCTTTTGCAGATCCATGGTGTACAGAGTGGTTTGCATGGTTAATGGAAGCTTTACTCCCTTCTGTGTTGTGGCATGGGTCTGAGATTCAAAGTCAGGATTGTAACCTAGGATCATTTGTTATTTCACTTCTTATTCTGTTTTTTTTGTTTTGCTCAATTTTTCATCCTTAATTCATGTACTTTTAAAAGTTGTTCCATTGCATTACACTGGTTGTCTAAAAATAGGCTGAAGTCTATATTTAATCAGCTAAAGAAGTGTCTGATTTTCAGAGTTACTGAGCTGATGCTTATTCTTAAATTGGAAGCTGGAAGTTAAGTTTCTCAGCTAACCAGTTATTCTAAATATGGAAATAAATGTCTAATTTTAGAAACTAAGATAGACAATGTTGCCCTTGGTTTTTCAATTTTTCCCCATATAGGAAAGATTGCTAAATATGTTTTGATTATTTTACCATAGAGTAAGGTGTTGGAATTAAGGCAGGAAAAATAGCTGTGAAAAGATAGTGAATACTATTAAAATCCAGTGCAAGAGAGAACTGTTCAGAGCTGTTCACTCACTTTTTAGCAGGTAAAAACCAAAGATTTAGATGGCATTGGGAGGCAGTGTTTCAACTAGTATTGTAAATATGAAATTTTATGGCATATTGCATCATTGCCTTTCAGTGTTGAAAGTGGTTTACAAATTTTTGGTGTCATTCAGTTTTGAAATTATAGGTTTTTATGATTTTGTGCGTTTTAACCAGGATGAGTGCTACCATGAATCATCAAGACACACGTCATCATAGGTGTTAGATTTATTAAAATGCTGCTACAAATAAAGTGATCTAACATAGCCATAATAAGTTTATAAGCAGTGTAAAAGAAAAAGAGATGGAACTTAATTTTCAATTTTGACAGAAGGTAGTACCAGATGGCTTTGCCGGTGCCAGTTTTCTGTAAAAGGTTGTACTTTAGGTGAAAATATTGCTCATTTCATAGGAGCTCTGTAAAATCTAGTTTTGTCTCTGTTGAGGTACAAGGACATGCAGCCAACAAAAGACACTAAGTTGTCTAACCTGTACAAACCTGTTGTCGAACCTATGGAGAAGGACTGGAATAGAAACTAAAAAGATAAAGAGTGATGTTTGAGGGGAGAGGTGAAAAAATACTTGTGAGGGATGGAAAAGCTAAAAGCAGAGCAAATACGACATTCAGATTCCCATCTGGAGTCATCAAGTGACATGAATTTACAGCAACTGAGACTGTTGTGGTACATAGAGCATTAAGAGAGAAAGTGATAATGGACTACTGCATTCAGCTCTGGGACACCCAACATAAGAAAGAGATAGACCTGTTGGAGTGGGTCCAGAGGAGGGCCACAAAGATGGACAGAGCGCTGCAGCACCTCTCCTCTGGAGACAGGCTGAGGTAGCTCAGGCTATTCAGCTTGGAGAAGAGAAGGCTTCAGGGACACCACATAGCAACCTTCAAGAACCTAAAGGATGCCTAAAAGAGAGCTAGCAATGGACTTTTTACAAGGGTATGGAGTGTGGGGACAAAGGGTAATGGCTTTAAACTAAAAGTGAGCAAGTTTAGATTATATATCAGGAAGAAATCCTTTACTCAGAGGGTGGTGAGACACTGGAACAGGTTGCCCAGAGAAGCTGTGGATGTTATATTTCTGGAAGTGTTTAAGGCCAGGTTGGATGGCATTTTGAGCAACCTGGTCTGGTGGAAGGCGTCCCTGCCTACAGCAAGTGGATTGGAACTAGATAATCTTTAAGGTCCCTTCCAACCCAAACCATTCTATGATTCTATGCAAAGCCAAGAATAAGGAAGGTGAATCAAGCAGAAAACTAATCAGTGTGAATAAGGACAGTTGAAAAAATAGGTACATGCAGAAGTAAAGCAGGCAGATAAAGTAAAAATGAAGACTTTATTGAAGAACATAGAGCAATTTAAAGGTAAGCAAGATATCCTGTTACTGGAACAGTTTTGTAATCCAGGCTGAATTTCTTCATGTTAGCAATTTACATGTTCTTTCATTTGGAATCAGAGTTGGTACGTGTGTTCAGCTCATGATCCAGTTGTCTACAACACTGATACAGGAGTTGTTAAAAGCACCATGTGTAGAGGGAACCCCATGGCTGCCAATCATTCACCATGTAGCATGCCTTAAATAGATGTAATAGCAAGCCTTGACTCTGGTCAGAAAGTGTTTGAAATACTTTCAGAAAGTTAGTGTAGTTTCTCTTGTTATTTGTCCTTTACTGCTGTGAAAAGATAATGAATCACTGCCAGTTCAGTGGTATGTCATTGAGGGAGCAGATGGATCCAGATATTCCATCTGTGTAAGAGGAGATCATGATGGTATCTTTTCTACCAAATCATATGAACTTTGAAGGCCTGGGAATGCAATGGGGTTGCTCAGCTGTATGCGTAGAGGTACAGTGAACAAACTTTGCTTGGTTGCGAGTCTTGTAAACCGCAGCTCACTCTCTTCATCCATCTCCGACAGTGAACCTACGCAGGTCACCATGGTCTATTCTCGTCAGGGAACAACAGAAACCATTGAGGAGGTAGAAGGAGAGCATGAAGAGGAAGGAGCTCATTCTGCATCAAGGTTGGAGGAAGAAGAGGTGGAAGATTATAGCCTGGATTCAGAAGGAGCTGCATACACTCCTGATACCGATGCGCCATTGTACTCTACAGTGGATAGCAATGCAGAAGCTCCACCTTCCTATAGCAAAGCTGTCAGCTTTGAACATCTTCCCTTTGGGTCCCCAGATGACTCAGCTGGTAAGAGTCTCATGATGGTGAGCCCAGACGACAGCCGGACGGACAAACTTGATACCATTCTCCCCCCACTGACGCATGAGCTAACAGCTAGCGAGCTGCTTCTGAACAAGTAAGGAAAAGGAAAGATTGTTGGACACAGTGTGTAAAGTTTTGTCATTACTTTGGGGGTTTTGTCTCAGAACTAGCTTGCAGTTTCTGATACAGACCATGTGCAAAGTTTAGTTCAAGGGAAGAAGCTCATTTCCTGTGCAGTTGTTCTAATTACCAATTTCTAAAATTATTCAAATTCATCTTAGAATGAATCTCCGCTTTCTCCCTAGATGCCATATTTAATTGTTCCAATTAGCATTGAATTTTTATGCTGCAATTATCATGGGGTCAAGGGCTTTTCTAAGTATTCCTTGTGGAGAAGGCTTCTCTTCTCCAGGCACCTGTGATTTCAAATGAGTTTCTTCCAGGACTATCTGGGAAAAAGTTTCTCCTTTAATTATTTTTTATTACTATAAGGTAAACTGGCCTACAGCAGTTTCTGTTAAAGCCAGGAGGAGCTGAGGACTGTGTAGAGAGACCATCTTGCTAATTACTTTTATTAAGTTCCTCTCTTTGCCCCTTAGACACTGTGATCAGTAACACAACCAGCACTGAGTTGGGGATGGTGCCACTGCACTTCTTCATCTGCTTTCTGGCCTGAATCAGCTAGGGAGAGCTTCCCCAAATGCAGGGACAAAATCTTAAACCACAGAAATGTCTTTCAGCCTAACTACATCTGGAGAGGGAGAGGATGGGTAAATCTGACTTTGCCAGATGCAGTGTCTTGTCTTCTGGTTTTCCTTAGTAATTTTTGCTTTGCAGTAAGATCTATTCTCAGACCAGGATACTCTTAATGAAAAGAAGAGAGAATTATGAATATGTATGAAAGTCACTGCTTTTTATATTTATTTAAGTCTTATAAAGATTGGACACATCTAATGCTCAAGGACATATATTATGTTCTAGTCTTATGTCCCAGGACTATTCATAACGTAGGTCTCATGATGTACCTCTGTTTTCTCTCCAAATTCCTATCTGTGTTGATAAATCAGATATGAATCCACACCAGTATGGTGTGATTTGCCTGAGATATGTTGGTTGGGCAGCTGTAGGAAAGTGATGTTTGTGGAAGTTCTTAAGCCAGGCTGACTCCCTGCGTAAATTAAAAACCTGAAGAACAGTGTTTTTAGTTATTTTGCCAGAAATTCCTTTTTTCTGAGCTTAGAATCAGGCTATCTGTTTATAATACTAAATCGCTTTTTCATTTTTTTTCCCTCTATTGAACTTAGCAGCAGAATTTAATATTTTTCAAAAGGAAAAATGTAGCAATTTGAAAAGCAGCTGTTGCAAGGTTCACTTTCGTTTCATTTACTGTACTCTGCTCTTCACAGGATGTTTCATGATGACGAGCTGGAGGAGTCAGAGAAGTTCTATATTGGTCAGCCTCGAGTCTTGCTCCTTATTTATGCCCTGTACAATACACTGGTGGCCCGGTCAGAAATGGTGTGCTATTTTGTGATCATCCTTAACCACATGATCTCTGCCTCCATGATAACCCTGGTGCTTCCCATCCTTATATTCCTGTGGGCCATGCTGTCTGTTCCTCGGCCAAGCAAACGTTTCTGGATGACAGCCATTGTCTACACTGAGGTATGCTGCTGTTTTTGCAACCCCATATTTAACACAGAAAAGGTAATTTTAAGTCTTGCATGGTCTCTTTTCTGGTTTTGATCTCTAGGATCAAGGGCCTCTGGCCCTTCATATTAATATAAATATTTGTTATCGTCCCCGGCAACTTCTGTGGTATGGAAAGATCTTGTTTTTCATTGCAATGAGCAATATCCTTCCTGGTACATAATGCAGTTATCACAAGAACAGACCATTTGCAAGCAGTTACTGTGTAATTGTTAATCAAGAGACAGTATTCACTGCTTGTGGTATCCCAAGTACCACAATGAGCATCATCTGTTGGAGAATGTTGATTGACTTCATTACTGAAGAAATGTGAAGTGTTATTCCTCTTTGGCAATTAATATGCCTGTTTATCTTCTCATAAAACTGAGAAGATAAAAAGAGTAGTCATATTTCTCACCTCTTAATGTCCCGAGGCTTATTATATCTGACATGCTTATAAGTGTGTTTTGTTTCTGAACAGGTGGCCATTGTCATCAAGTACTTCTTCCAGTTTGGCTTCTTTCCTTGGAATAAACATGTAGATTACACGAAAGATAAACCTTACCATCCACCCAATATTATTGGCATTGAGAAGAAAGAGGGTTATGTGCACTATGATCTTGTTCAGCTTCTTGCTTTATTCTTCCACAGATCCATTTTAAAGGTAATCTGGGTTCATGTGGTTTCTTATTTTAAATATAATTTTTATTTTTAACTTTTTAAGTCACTTGTCATTCATTTGGAAAGTCATTCATTTGGATATCAGGAAAAATTTCTTCACTGAAAGGGTTATTAAACATTTAACTTTGCTGCCCAGGGAAGTGGTTGAGTCACCATCTCTGGAGGTGTTTAAAAGACGTGTAGATGTGGCACTGAAGGGACATGGTTTAGTGGTGGACTTGGCAGTGCTGGGTTAACAGTTGAACTGATGATCTGAAAGATCTTTTGCAACCCTAGTAATTCTATGATATCCAACACAATGAATTTGTCTTCCCCATGGTGAACTGAGTTTAGCAATGCCCATAAAAAATACAGGCATGTGTCAGAAATACAAGGTTGATATGCTGTCTTTTTCCACTAGTGCCATGGACTGTGGGATGAAGATGAGAAAGGAGACAGCTCCAGTAATAAAGAGGACACCGATGATGAGCTCTCTCTGACAGGAGGCAGGAGAGACTCTTCTGCCTCATTGAAATCTGTCAATCTTGCGGCGTCAGTGGAGTCCATCCATGTCCACTTCCCCGAGCAACAGACTGCCATCAGGAGGAAGAGCTCTAGCAGCATATCACAGCTTTCACACAGGTCCAGCTTCTCCTCACACAGGTCTAAGAGAGGTAAATGTCATGGCATTTCTGGGATTTGAAGAGCAAACATTCATTTCCCATAGAGTCATTCTGCTGAAACTTCATGCTGGTTGCTGCAGTGCTCCCAGGGGCTACTGAATGCTGCTGCTTCTCAGTGATGAAATAGGATATGAACCAACATATCTTCAGGTTTGAATGCACTCCAAGCCTTCTTAAAGTTCAAGTAGAGAGCCATACTTTGTGATTTATTATGTTTTTAAAATTACATTATCCAAAAGCTAGGAAAGGAATGCTCAGTGTGGCCCAGATCCAGAAATTCTCGTTCAGCATAACCTCCAGCTAGAGGGAATGCAAAACATATGTATTTTTCATATCTGCATTTGATGATACCTGAACTCAGAAAAGTTTTTATTAGGTATATTGAAACAGATTACCTGTCTTATCTTGTAAAAAGGGCAGGGTTATTCTAGCCTAAATGTATATAATACCAATTGAGGTGACTGAATCAGATTAATAAAATACTTGCCTTTATCACTAGTCTTCTCATTTTATACTTATTAACCAAGATTTGATATGCCAGTGATGAAACCTTTACTTGATGTTCACAGGATTTTGTCATATTGGGGGAAAAAAGAATTCATCTCAAAGCTTCTTTCAAATGTGAGACTTGTATATGGAATAGAAGTCTCAAGATTTACTACCTTCTAGTTTTTGTATTTAAACTTTTACTTTGAATTGGCTTTTCTTTCCCTTTCTTTTTTTTTTTTCCCAGGAAGTACCAGTACACGGAACAGCAGCCAGAAAGGAAGCAGCGTGTTAAGCATCAAGCAAAAATCTAGAAAAGAGCTTCTTATGGAAAAGTTTCGAGAACAAATGATCAAAGCCAAGGCCTTTACAATTAAAAAGTGAGCAATGTGAGGAGTGGTGTGGGTTTGGGGCGAGGTTCCAATGAGTAAAGCAGTAAACCAGCATTTTAAATAGAGTAGGTTACTACTGCTTTAAAGTGTTCATTGTGTGCAGATGTCCCAGCAGCTGAACATCAGACAAATCAGCAGCTGTTCAAATAGCATCTGCCTGCTGAAAAAAAAGCTAAATATCCCATGTGAACTTGGTTGGCTATGTACATTTCTACTGAGCAAATTCAAATACAGTGGTTTAGAAGCAATCAGAACAAGGGACTGGTGTCTGTGAAGTCCTGTGAAGGCTGTCAGAGCAGATTTTAGATATCTTTAAAAATATTAATTATAGCACACTCAGCTTTTATTTTCTTCAGGGCAAGTTACATGTTATTAAATCACATTGTGGTCTATATTGTTTTAGGACTCTCCAGGTGTATGTGCCCATCAGACAGTTTTTCTACAATCTTATTCATCCAGACTACAGTGCAGTGACTGATGTGTATGTGCTGATGTTCCTCGCAGACACAGTGGACTTCATCATCATTGTGTTTGGATTTTGGGCTTTTGGGGTATGTCACAGAGGCATCTTTGTGTAAATCCTCAGTAGGATCTACATGGTGTAGATGCTAAATATCATGTGAGTGTCCTTCTTCCTTGAACACCCTTGTATTTTCCTTTTCAGAAACACTCTGCAGCAGCAGATATCACCTCTTCATTATCAGAGGATCAGGTCCCGGAGGCATTTTTGGTGATGGTGCTCATTCAGTTTGGTACCATGGTGGTAGATCGAGCACTGTACCTCAAAAAGACTGTCATGGGAAAGGTTATCTTCCAGGTCATCCTTGTTTTTGGAATACATTTCTGGATGTTCTTTATCTTGCCTGGAGTGACAGAAAGGTAAAACCTTTATAAACAAACAATATGGGTTGAATACTGATGCTCTACTGAGTTGCTTGCATTTAAATTTGATATGTTTATAGCTAGGCTTTGGAATCATGAAAAAGTTTCTTCTTGGTCTCTTTTATAAGCAGAATGTTGGAGTGCCTTTCCAAAGCAATAACTTTGGCCAGTATAACTTTGAGGAAGAATTAATTATATATGTACAGAAATATTCTCAACTTAGGCCAAAATGCAAGCAGGTGTAAGAGAAATTGCCTGTAATTGAGTGATGAGAGCTTTCAGCTGAGACAGTGTTGGCCTCTGATCCAATTCCCTGCTCCCTAGACTGCTGCATGCAGCTTTAGAAGAGCGAGTAGAAAATGTCTCCCTCAGAGTAACTTATAATTTAGCAGATTCCTGGAATGTGTGAATGGTGGATTTCAATCTCCTTAGTCTGAAAAATGTCTTAAACCCTTGTCCCTTCTGAAGAGCAAATTTCTCCTCCCCTGCTTCTGACATTTGGTTCAGGAGGCTATGTGGAGGTGGTCACCTGCTGCATGAAATTTTGTGTCACATGCCTGGTCAGGTTCACCTCCAAATCTATTGCACGGCTCAAGGCACTTGTCACCTCAGTCTGCAGTGCAGAGGTCTTAAGGTTCCCTCCCTACTGCTTGGCTAACTCCCCTCTTCATACTTTTAATTGCCTTGAAGAATTTACCTCACTCCATCGGCTGTACAGTGAAATTGAGTGTGTCACCTGGGCACATTACACTTAGTTAACAGTCAAGTTATTTTACTGGCAAAAAAAAAAAAAAATAGGTGCATAGTGTAAAGAGAAGATGAAAGGTCTCACTTGATCTCAAAAACAAATTCTTTATTTTTCCTCAGTGCAGTAGCAATTGTGCCCAAATTTGAAAAACAAAAAAAAAAAAAGAAGAATGCATTTTTCAAATTAATCTCTTTTCTACTGCACATTGAGAATTGTTATGAAGTAAAATAATTTTGACTTTTTCTGTGCTTTTGTGAAATCTATATCAAGTTGTTAACCTCAACTCTGCATCTGAAACCTCCTGTATTCCTTCTAAATCAGACTGAGTCTTAGAAACACCTGCAAATTTCTCAACAAAAATATTTTTGTGGGGTTTAATTGAAAATACTGGATTATGGCTAGCTGACAAATCCTGTCCATCATGAGGCATCTCCTGCAGTTTCATCATGCTATTGAACAGCAGCCAGAAGTGGCACGTGTTCAATAAGATACTCAGGGGGATGGAGCCATCATAGGGGCCAAGGGAAGACTAGTCTGTGTGGGTGTAAAGAGACATCTAGCATTCAGAGGGAAAGGACTCTGCCCCAGACTCTCACTTTTTGGGAATCCTATTCCCAGTCTCTCCCCTGTGACCCTGAGGTGGCAATGGATGCTGTTCATAGACTTTCTCATTCAGCGTCTTTCAAACACTGTTTTAACCCTGCCATGGGGTCAGAAACTGCGGGCTTTTCACAGGATCTCAGGAAAGGGGAACTGCCAGAAGCACAAGGCATTTCAAGCTAATTTGGTCATACACAGATACAAAGCTTATCTTTTCCTTTATCTGTCTTTTCCTTTACAGGAAATTTAGCCAGAACACAGTTGCCCAGCTCTGGTATTTTGTGAAATGTGTTTATTTTGGCTTATCAGCATATCAGATACGCTGTGGATATCCAACTCGTGTTCTTGGTAACTTCCTCACAAAAAGTTATAACTATGTCAACCTTTTCTTATTTCAAGGGTAAGTGTAGACCTACTGCCCTTCTTTCTTTTGTGTAATAAGGACTTGTTATCATGAGTTGGTGGGGTTATTCACAGACTACTGGAAATAAGACAGTAAATTTTGCACAGCATACTCTGTGTATGCCATATGACCCCTGTAGTCCACAAAAAAAAAAAAAAAAAAGAATGCAAACTTCAGAAAAATCGATCTCCCACTCTGAACCCAGAGGCCTGATACATCTGTCTCCTGTTCAGGCCCCAATGAAAGAGACATTTTTAACACTTCTAAGAAATCACCTCGGTGAACAGAGATAGGGGCTACACATTATGCTAGAAAACAGATAATGTTATTAGTTCTGCAGTGCTAAAAACTAGTAGGGTGTCAAATCCCAAAGAGATCTTTGGAGCAGGTCTACAGGCTCTACCTCAGCAGGTGAAAGAAATCAAGTGAAAGACAATATACCTGAGAAAAAAGAACTATGCATCAAAAAATGTTTCCTTTGAGAAGTGCTGCACATTTGAAACTCTTCAGCAGTTAGGAGTTTTAGTGCAAGTAAGAGGCATAGTGTCACCTTGGAGGGAAAAGTGGTCTTACAAAAGCATACTTCACGCTCCACTTAGACTGTTACAGTGATCTGGTGATTAAGCCAGTTCAAAGCATATATGTATTCCACAGGAAAAACTGGAATAATTTCAGCATTTTCACAATATTTGCAGTATCAGCTTCTTGTATTCCAGCAGGAAAAGTTACAGAAGAAAGCTTTCCTCACATGAAATACTCTTTGTGACCTGGCTGATCAGAAAAGTGTGGAACTATTAAAGGGAATGAGGCACTCGGAGCAGCTGTTATATGGATGTTGATTTCCTGTTAGCCTTCATTCTTCTGCTGTTTAAGATTTAAAAAGACAAGTTCCATACACAGCTGAGGACTGCCCACCTACTGCAAAGGTGGGCAGTCCTTTGGAAAACATGGTTTCCACTCCCAGGTCAGAGGAATGTAGGGATACAGGAAAGCCTTTTACTATTCCATCAATGGCTCAATCACAATTACTGGGCATAATGACACAAAAGCATGTTTATGGCCTGACAAGGAGATCTAGAGGATCACGAGCAATAGCAAAAGATATGATTGTATTTTTATTTACAAAATCTCCCAGTAAGCTCTTTTAATATTGTCTTAATTCTCCCTCTCATCACATATACATGTGCTGTGCTTGTTCAGTGTGATCCCTCTGTTTCTGATGAGTTATTTGCTGTGGTCTCCCTTCAGGTTCCGCCTAGTTCCATTCTTGACTGAGCTGAGAGCAGTAATGGACTGGGTTTGGACTGATACCACTCTCAGTCTTTCCAGCTGGATCTGTGTTGAAGATATCTACGCTCATATATTCATCCTGAAGTGTTGGCGAGAGTCAGAAAAAGTAAGGAAGCGCCATATGAGCAATCCAGTCCTCCTTTCCCCCCTGCGGAAATTTAGAGAAATAATCCCTAAATAATTGGGAAATCCACCATAAAACCTGTTTGTTAGAAGATATACCTGGTGCTTATGTTCAGCAATATTCAGACTCTTTTGTGGTTTATGGTAGTTGGCAGTCAGCGGGAGTGAAATTTCAAATGGCTTCCCTTCTGTGCCTAGCTTTTTTTTCCACCATTATTGTGAGCTCCACAAGTCTGTGCCTTTTGGTTTAATTGCATGCCTGGGTTTCAAGGCTGGGGTTGAAAGTCCAGGTATTCACATAGTCTCACACACAGCTAGATAAGTAACTTGCAGTAGCAGGGAAACTGTAGCTGAAGAGAAAGGTCAGTAGAAGGAAGAGTTCATGCCCCCATGATGTAGGTCCCAGGGACACCAGGTTCATGTAACTGTAGAGGGAACTCAGCTGGCTCCTCTGTCTCAGGATAGTCCCTGCACATCCAGAACTGAACTGTAGGCCAGATAAACCCACCATTTGTCTGACTGAAATTTCAGTCTCTTTAAATTATTTAAGCTTCAGTTCAAATTAAACTTGCAAATTCTGGATTCCTTATAACCACTATAAAGATTGCAACCATATGCTTGCTTATTTTGCCAATTTGAAATGGAAATTAAACATTATTTTAAGAGTGACCAAACCAGTCAGAAATTCTACATCTGCATTGAAATGGATTTATTTGTAAGTGTTACTGACGTATTTCTACTTTTATTATAATCCTGTCCCTTAATGGTAGTTACTTTCCAAATGTGTCACTTAGCTTAACTCAGAGCTAAAGAGCACACAAATCTTGTATATAGGCTTTTTCTCTATGACTCCCACTACTGCCATGAATGGAAGAAGTTCCGAAGAACTTCAGGAGTCAGAGAAAGTTCTACTTTGACTGTCCATCTCACTGTGGTTTTTTATACCACTACAGGATCAAGTGCATTATATGTAGCAGAGAGCTGACATGGGAATACTTCCATGTCTAAGCTAGCAAGTATGTGCTAATGCCATGTAGCAAAATAAGTACCCATGACTTTATGAGTGTTGTTCAAGGTACTTTAGTTCTCTCTGTCTCTCTCACCCTTTGAGTGGTGCCTAAGTACTTTAACTGTTAGAGTCTCTCTGAGATGTTCTGTAATGTCATTAAAAGTGCCTGAACTAATCTCTTACAGACAAATGATATACCCCTGCTGATCTTGATACGATATTTTAATGAAAACACTATTGTGTAGTCTAGGACAAATTACTTGATTTACTGCTTTTGAAAAGTAACTCATTTGTTTTAAATATAGCATTGTATTACACATTTAATGTTCTCATAGGGCTTTATGGATTCATGTTGTAAAGCAAGAACAATTTCCTGAAAGCCAAATTCCTGGCATGTGTTTGAGGTACAGTGCAATAAAATGCATCTTTATTTTGCCCATGCAGCATGCAGTGCAGGAAAGACAGACTCCTAAACACCATAGAGTTAAATCCTTTAAGAGAATACACCAAAATAAATTACAGTGATGGTAAGAAATTTTACAGGATGGTGAACTACTAAGGAATTAAGTCATGAGGCAAATAACAGAGGGAGGGCCTTATGGGCAAGGCAAAACAGACATGCCATGTGATGTGCTTTGAAAGGAGAAGAAAAGCAAAGTCACTTTTGGTCTTAAAAACTAAGAAAGGGAAGGATGTTACATCAACAGTGTCTGTCAATATTCTAGGGACAACAACAAAAGCATAAACATTACTTAAATGCAGTTGGTGTGGGATTCACTAGAAACAGCTTGGATAAAGCCTGTGAACAACTCTTGGAAATACTGTAAGTGAGGTATGAAATGAATGTGGAGGTACTGCAATATCAGACATTCCTACTGATTGTGTATGTCAGTTGCTGGCAAACAGTTTTCCCGCTCCCCCAGCTTTGATATACTGTTTGCAGCATTTCAAGATCTATGAAAGGAACTGCCTTAAGGAGCTTTGAGATAAAACTTTTTGGAAGGACAAATACAAGAAAGTGGGTCAATCACAACAGCAGTTTTTGGAACAAATTGTTGTATCACCGTTGCTGCTATTACTTTATATTTTGTTCCTGTGAGTTGTGAAGAATCAAAATCACAGTATTTCTCTCACTGGACACATCTGGCATGGGTTCATTTGTCACTTTCCTCTGTTGTCACCAGAAATTAAGTGTCTTTGCAGATTTGGCTGAAAAAAATCTCAGAATAATTGGCCTGGCAATGGGTAGCAAATTAACATAAAAGATGGGAAGCCTTAAGATCATTATATATTTAGCCATCAAATCATATGAAGTGTACCTCTGATAGAAGGCACATTACCATGTTGTTGTTTGCTTTTGCAGAGATATCCCCAACCAAGAGGCCAGAAGAAAAAGAAAGTTGTGAAGTATGGAATGGGTGGCATGATTATCGTCTTGCTGATTTGTATTGTCTGGTTCCCACTGCTCTTCATGTCTTTAATCAAATCTGTTGCAGGCATCACCAACAAGCCTCTAGATGTATCAATCACAATAACTCTAGGAGGTTATCAGGTAAAAAAGAAGAGACACTAAAAGCTAACTCTGGTTTTTGCACTGTATTTTCTGTACTATTTTTCTTCCCTTCATTGAATTGAATTCTCCTGCCTTATGCAAGGTAACAGGCAAGCTTCCACAAATTATCCCTTTTGGGTTTAAAAACATGTTAGTTTATCACTGATGTAAAATACTATCTTCACTTTCGAGTTAAAGCCAAAATCTACTGTCAGTGGAATCCCAAGAAATTTTCCTAAATCAGATACACTCAGATAACTGCCTACAGGTCCACATGGTAACTGGATATAGCTGGATATAACTGGAGATAGCTTGCATCTCAGTGGAATGAGATTATGACCTTCTTCTGTTAAATTGAGTGCCATAATTGTCTTGAGCTGTAACACACAGGATGCTGTACTGTGTATGTATCAGCTGATGTGAAGTAAATGTGACAAGTGTATGTTCTTTTGTTTCCCAGCCTATTTTCACAATGAGTGCTCAACAGAGTCAGCTCGAGGATTTCAATCAGACTCGTTTCAATATGCTTCTGGCAGGCTATAGGGGTAACACTGTAAGTGAAATGTAGAATACCTCATTACTTAAAAATGTGTGCATGTTTCCATGGAGGCCTTTTGTGAGTTTTGTTTGTGTAGTTATAAGTGGTCAGCAGTGCTGCCATCAATTGGAAGATATTTTCATAAAGAGGATTAGAATGAGTAAAGGTTCACACAGATCATTTGTCAGGACAGAGCTGGGTTATGGTCAGACAAGCTACCATTAATCTAGACACCTTTCCACAAAATCCTGGAAGAGAGAAACCTTAGCTGTCCTGTTCTCTGAATAAAACCCTCCCTTCTAAATGATATAAACTTTCAGGAGACATGATGCTGATTGTGTACTGCCAAAACAAATATGCTGCCGTGACATAACAGTGTTGGCGCTTTCAAGCCCCATGGTCCTTCCTATAGCACACACATCTTTCAGCTCCTGGTGAGGAGAGGTGGTGCTGTCAAAAGAAAGTGTGCATAGCCTAGAAATGCTTTGACATTAAAATGTCAAAGCAACTATTTAAGCATAGTTTTACTATTTCATAAAGCAACATGCACAAAATTTTCACAAGTTTCTACAGGTAATTAGTAGAAACTGTTGCGTTACTAATGTAACTGTCATTTGATCAGATACATCTTTAAAAGAAGTGCTTGCTACTAGCCCATTCAAGAATGTATAGGTTTTGATCTTAGATCTACCAAATAGCCCAAGTATGACTGCACTAATATTGTAACCTTGATCCATTTCAAAGTTACAAGTTTCAAGTTGCTTTATCTTTAAGTTTCAAGTTGCAGGCATCTTTCTATGCAGCAAGATACTTAACAGAAGACAGAGTAAAATTTTAACTCAAGTTTAAATACTCTACAGAGTTTACTTCCTGAACTTTCAGGCTCACTTTGGCCTTCATGGCCATCAAACACCAAAGCCATTTTTGTTTTGCCTTCTTGCTTGGGTATGCTTTGTTAATTCCCCTTCCCATCTAAAGCCCCAGTTGGTACCTAAGGAAAGCAATCAGTGCACCCCCCTGCACTTACAGTTAATCAAACATTTACAATTCTGTCTGACTAGGAAACATGGTTCTATGTCTTGTGGATATCACTGCACTGAAATTTTCTTTTCCTCTGCTGCACCTACAGGCTGCCTTGCAGTTTCTAGAGGGCTATGGAAAAGAAGATATAACTTTAGCAGATCTAGAGGGAAATTCAAACTCTTTATGGACCATCAGCCCCCCCAGTAGACAGAAAATGATACAAGGACTGCTGGATTTTTCATCTGAGTTCACTGTAGTTCTTTCATGGACCATTCAGAGGTAATTAAAAAGGCTGTTATGAAGTGGATGGATCGTTTGCCAAGCATTTCCTCAGTAGAACAGTTCCATGCTGGTTTTGTGGTTTAGTTTTTCAGCAAATTCTATTGTACTGCAGGGCAAAAAACTAAAAGTGGGAGGGAGGGAGACAGAGATAAGTCACTTTTGTTACCCAGGAAAACATCTGTTGCCTGCAGTTCTCAAAAACAGAGAAGTGGAGCCACTTCCAAGTAGGTTATTTAAAATTGCAGGATAGAGTTTCCAATGGGACTTGAGGGGAAGGAAAAGTAAGAAAATTTTAGCCAGTTTTAGATGGAGATGTTCACACAAACTGCCCCTTACAATAGCCTTGTTATCATTTATGGAAATTGAATACTTAGACCTAGTTAAGGCAGAAAACTTATGAGGAAATAAAAACAGAAGTGCTTGGTCCTCTTCTTAAGGGAGTCTGGAATTGACAAAATATTTTTATATGCAAATAGCATAACAATGGTACAGATCCCTTTTGTTGAGACCTTTACCTGTTTACTTGTGATTCCTTTGGCCTCAGTGAACTATTACTTTACAATGAAGTTTTTGAAAGAAACAGCCTAAACAATAAAGTCATTGCACGTAGGCTAGAGCACACCCAGTCACCGAGTTCATTTGTTCACTACTGTCTGCCAGCTGGGATTCCTGTAGACTGCTGGATTAAACTGGAGTTAAGTCATCACTTCATGGAAATTAGATTCCTTTGCAGCCCTGGTATCTATGTGTTTTGTTGGAAGTAGAAGCTGGATTGTTATAACAGAAGACTGTGCACAAGAAGCAGGTCAGCTGAATCACTGTAGGAACTCTGAACTTGCTGGGTCAGTCTTTCCACAGTCAAAAATAGTAATGAATCTGCACCCTTAATTCAACTTTATTTGACCCCTCTTATTTTCCTGGAAGCATTGAGTATTAGCTAGTGAATTACACCACTCCATCATTTCCGAGCCTTATATTAATTTTTAGTACTGCTACTCAGTTTGCCCATATGCTTTCATAACTACAAGCATTCATACAGTAGTTGAAAGAGACCTTTTTCACCCTCAGATTATATCTTGTGGATTACATTGTGACCGTGAATAACTGAAAGTGCTAAAGACTTACCACAGTGACCTTCTGCTTAAATGCTGTCTTTCATCTGGGCGAGGAGACCACAGGCAGCAGTAAGATGAGGCTGTTGGCCTGTTGTCGTACAAAGGTTGCCTTCGCGCAGCATCTGCTGGGGATGTTCCTGTGCAGTCCCCAGCAGCCCAGCTGCTGCACTTGGACCACAGGGCATGGCATAAGGCATTGTGTGAAAGCTGATTCTGCACCAGTCATGTTCTGCAGCTGGTGTGAAGCCTAAGGGGGGAGGCATGGAGGTCCTATCAGTCTGTTAGACACATTTCTGCAGGGCTGAGGTGGTGTTTTGGGAAGCTGTAGCTGACTGCAACATCCTTAGCTGTCCTGACACTGAACGGTCCTATTGCCTAAAGTTAGAGCGAAATTATATTAATGTGTCATTATTGTCCTGTATACAAAGGCATAGTCAGTTAGAAAAATAAACTTTTAAGGCTGCTACATAGCCCCTGTGAAAAAAACACACCATCTCAGGTACAGGTAGCATGATGCTTGCTTCATCAAACTCTAGGATAGCCAGGGTCAGTGCCGACTAGTTAGAAAACCAGCTCTTGCATTCAGCAAACAAGTGCTTAGGTTATACTCTGATTGTAGGCTGACAATGTGTCTTCCCTTTTACTTACAACAGAAATCTCACCCTTGGTGCCAAAGCTGAAATAGCGTCAGATAAACTTACCTTTAAACTACAAGAGGAAACCAGAACAGCTATTGCTACAATGATGTCTGGACAGGAGCAATTAGAAAAGGTGTAAGTTATTTTCTTTGCCTATTTATATGCAAACTTTCCGTTTTGAATCCTGATGTCCTAAGGAGGTCAAGCTTGTGCAACTGTTTCATTTGTCTGCCCCCTCTAATAACAGAGGCCAACAGCACTGAAGTCAAATAATAGTAGTATTGAAGGTAAAAGCTTGTTTTCTATTTATAAATGTAGGCTGAGAAGACCACAAACACTGGATCATCACCAACAAGCATGTGAAGCTATTAGTAACTTTTCTTTGATTTTTTGGATAAGCACGAGTTCATTACTGTATATTCATAGTTCAACTCACCTTTGAGTTGCTCCAGTTCAACTTGATCTGAGGATGCTGTTTTGAGGATTTTTTGTTCTAAATAACCATCAAGACTGTATTTCACATTGTTATTTTTGAATAGTATGAGATTGGCAAGGAAGTGTTAAATCACTGCAGTCAAAGGGTAACATCTGCAGTCATTTCTGACATCAGATCTTTTCCTGTTACGGAAATTCACAAGGCATACTCTTAATATAAATATCAAACATTATTCTATGGATATAGCCTTATAGCATTAACAGCAGTGGTTCCTCCGTCCAGATTTGAAAAGAGTCTGGCTCTTCCTCTTCCAGCTGCTCACTGGGGGATTACTTTACAGCAGCAGTCTCTAAGTACTGCTAAACCAGCACGTCGTCCCTGAAAGCCACCTAATCTGATTTGTGGCTACCAGAGTTGAAAAGTTTAAGCTGAAGCCAACTGGGATTTTGAAAAAACTGAGAGGTTCTTATCTGTTAGTAGGTAGAAATTTGATTTGCCTTTTCAAAGGCAAAAACAGCACAGTTGTTTTTCTGCACACATACACACACACACACACACACACACACACACACTTGTACATCCAAGCAGACTGCTGTTGCACATCTGATCATTGCATTTAAAAATATTTTATGTCTCTTTTACTTTTCTGCTATATTAGGATGCAGGAATATTTCCTAAAGTGATGTAGAGCCTTGGAGGGTAGATTTTTCTCATTTGTGGGAAGTGTAATTTGTTTCTAATTTTCCCTTTGTAGGAGGCAGTGACATAGAAGATATACCTGCATTTGCCTGTCTTGCAAATATATTGCCTTAATATTGTTGATTTAAGCTGTTTTTTCCTGGTCATAAAGAAAAATGGTTGCTGCAGCTTTTAGTCATTTGACTACTTCAGCATGGAGTTTTGTGTCACCACCCCTACTGGGACAAGTTAGCTGCTGAGCTCTAACCTTTTTTTTGGACCTGCTGGAGTGATCAGAAGCAATTTTCAATTGGCCACTTCTGTTCTTCCTCAGCCTGGTGTATGCAATGTAGGCAAGTGTCACAGGATTTCCCTGAGAGCTCTGCTTCCCTAGAATTTTTCAGTCATTTGAGGAAAAAGTTAGGACAGGATCTCTGCTTTTAATGAAATGTCTCTCCCTCTATAATTTATTCTAATTTAAGATGATTTGATTTTGAATCCAGTGGTAGAACTTTTACAAACATCTTTCTTTTTAAGTTTGAAATGCTCCTAAAAACTGTGAAAATATTTCATGATAAAAGATTCTGGCAAAAATTCTTACTCTTTTCAGGTGTTACTAACGAAACATTTTGCAATTCTGAAGTAATAACTGTTCTCACCAAATATTTTTCTAGCTACGTATTTCTCTAGCTTGTTTACTACTGCCTTTCTTTATGACATTGGAGCTGACCATAAAAGCAGCTTTGTTAAAAAGGGAAACAAAATATAAAGCCTACATTCCTTGCAAACACACATGCCTCAGGTGTGTGGAATTCATGGTGTATGAATGGTGACATTATGGATGGAGCTCCCTGCTAAAGTTCTGAAAAAACATAGCCCATAAATCCAGCTAACTTTCAGGTGTGGCATCTGAACACTATAAAGTCATAGCTTGAGCCAAGAATTACTGGGAACTGTGTATAGCCCTGTTAGGCATTTCTAAATTATTTTAGACATATAAAAATATGAAATATTTGCTTTCTCTTTTTTTTTTTTTTTTTCAGAACATTAGGGGAAGTGTACCCATACTACATCAAGGCCCCTAGTGATTCTCTGGCAAAACCCATAAAGCAACTATTGAAAGGTACGTGTCCAGACCATGGAAAAGAGTATATGGTTGAAAGAAGTGCAGTGCAGCACTCACACTTGTACAATCAGTGAGATGTTATGAGGTGCCTCAGTCTAAAATGCACATACAATGGTTTCTACTTGGTGCCTGCAAGACTGAGGCAAGATAAGGGAATATAGTATAAGACAAAAAAATACATCTGGACGTACAGATGGACAATAGCTTTGTTTTTAACAGTAAGGACTCTAAGGTGAAGTCCATCTCCTTTCCTTCAAATCTGCTTTAGGAACTGTTTTCCCTTGTTTTCTGAGTAAGTGATCACAAGTTTCACTTCTCTGCATCTCCCTAATACCTTACTATTAACAGTCAGTAGCATTGCATGTCTGCAAATGTAACTCCTCAGCTTAAATAATGACACTGCATAATTTTGGGGTTTTAAGCTGTTCTTTCCTTATTGGTGGCAAAGAACCCAGTTTACATAAACCATTGATTTTCAGAGTCAGAATGCATACAGGTACTCCCAGAGAAACAGAATACACGAACACATGGGCACATAACACATGTGAAAAACCTGTTGGGTTGGAAGAGTAGAAACAAGCCTTTATTGAAGAGCAATTTGCTCAACAAAGGTTAAATTTGGTGCTTGAGTATAGTAGTAGCAGTAGTAGTAGTAGTAGTAGTAGTAGTAGTAGTAGTAGTAGTATGTAGTACATTACTGTCAAGGTTCAGTGAATAGACTCATTGGGAAAAACAATTTTTGAGACTGAACCTCAAGTATCAATCTATGAGTAGCAATAAGTTACAAGTGCTTCACTGTCGTTAGTCAGGTCCTTAATTTGAGATTCTTCAGAAGAGCTTTAATGTATACACTACTAATGTACATTCAGGAAGATCAGAGTTCCCCTCCTGTCCGTGTGGTCAGTATGCATAAAACAGGATACTATGCTTTTCTTGATATAAGGGAATAACATCTTTTATATCAAGACATAAATCATTTACAGTGGTAGTTTCACTTTGACATCTAGAAGCTGAACTCTATCCCTCCAGGCTAAATGTCTTTCTTTAGGCCTGAAATGCACACATGATGAGTGTTACTGATATTTTGGCCTGAGAATACCAAAATGATTTGACAGTTGTACAGAAGAAAATGTAGGTGATATGAAATATTTTATTTATTTATTGCAGATTCAGATGAGATTTGCAGAAGGAAAAACACAGAAGTCTAGTTTTTATAGGTTTTATACTTTTGTACAGAAATAATGTAAAAGGGGGTTTAGGAGAATTATAGCAAACTTTTGCTTTTACATTTCTCAGTCATTTTATTATGCAGATGTTTGACGTATCTGTCTCAAAGTAGTTTGATTTCCACAATTCTTTGTGTATTATTTTAACATTTCTTTTTTTCAATAGACTGCAAGTGGAAAAACATTACAGTTTCCCTGGTCAAAAATGTGTCTGGTGAAGGAGTTCGTGAGTGGTGGGTTTTGAATCAGCTTGGAAAAACATTCAAAACATCTGGAGATAGTCTTGAGCTCATCATATTCAGTGATAAAGTCAGTCCTCCAAGCCTTGGATTTTTGGCTGGTTATGGGTAAGAAGTAATCTTTACATAAAATTAAATAAAGTACATAAGGTAGAAGTAGAGGTGACTTTATTTGCTGATTTGGGGGTGTTATTTCTTTGTTGTTGTGTTTGAACATTAAAACATTTTGAAAAGGGGGTTGGGGAGATTTTCAAATTAATGTCTACTAATATTATCTACAGTAGAGTTAATATTCATAATATCACCCTTGGAAACAGCTCTCCAGTGCGAATAAAACCAGAAGCACCCTTCACACCAATTTCCTACTGAAGTAAAAAAACTCAGAAGATGTCAGTTTAGCTGCAGCTGAGGTTCTGCCCAAATTCTTCCCAGTTTTGGTGACCTTCCCAATCTTGTAGCCAGGGTGTGAAACAGTTATACATCTCCACAGAGAGAGGAAGGAAGGAGACTGTACATTCCCAGGAGATACATCCTTCTGGTAAAATTTTAGAGAACTGCCCATAGGCGGATTATCAGGGAGGACAGGTAAACGTTAGTTTGTCACCAGGTACATATGTATTACGTAATTTAAATAAAAAATATTACATATGAAACCTAACAGATTATTTGCCTTTAGCAGCCAGCTGTTGTCAGATTTCCCAAGTCGTGGCAGTTGTGACTTCCAAGCTGTAGCAGACAGGACATGAGCCCTTCAGCAACTGGGGTTAAACCATTTAAGTCAGCAGCCTCAGCTAGTTTATGTTTCCAGATTTCTGTGATGTTTGAAAGACCTTACTTTCCTTCATCCTGCAGCACAGCAAAAACAAGATCCTAATTAGAAGTTAATGTTCACCCAGCTGACAGACTACACTGAGACATGTAGATGAGCTTCCTCACACTTGGCTGACCCTTTTTCAAGGCATGATTTGAACTCTTCCTTTCTTTCTTTTCAGCATTATGGGACTATATGCTTCAGTTGTCCTGGTGATAGGGAAGTTTGTCCGTGAATTTTTCAGTGGGATCTCTCACTCCATCATGTTTGAGGAGCTACCCAATGTAGACCGAATCTTGAAGTTGTGTACTGACATTTTCTTAGTGCGAGAGACTGGAGAACTGGAACTAGAAGAAGACCTGTACGCCAAACTAATATTCCTGTATCGCTCACCAGAGACCATGATCAAGTGGACTAGGGAAAAAACTAATTGATCTTTTTGGTGTCACACTGCAAATCAAGTTGATTTAATCTGAATTTTAAAGGAAAAAGAAAAAAAAAGCACAATATTCTCTTAAGAGCTAAGCCTTTTATAGTTGGGTAGCAATGATTTTTCACTGAAGGAATCCTGGAAGCTACGGCCTTAGGAATCCATGCTGCCTTTCGAATTAAGGATGGACAGTGAGGAAGGTTGAATGATTTGTTGATTTTAATGTGCCACTCCTCTACAGTCTGGGGACTGCTTTGTAATTTAATCAACAAAAAGTTTGCATCTTTGTCCGGCTGATTTAATTTTCCAGACGACCATTACAACTTAAAAAAGAAATGAAGGGAGTGAACCGACAGATGACTCCAGTGTACCTTCTTAACCCTTTCTGGAGCCATACAGTTTGGATTGTGCAATATGCTGTTGTACATCACTGACTTTCAAGCTACAGTAATGGGACACTGACTAGCCTTCAGGACACCCAAGACCCAGGGCCGCACTGGGATCTGAAGACATTCTAGCCACACCCATTTGTAGAAAAGCAGAGGTTTTGATGTACAAAGGACACTGTGGACAAGCCTCTGTTAGCAAAAAGAAAACAAGTAACAATCTGTTCAAATGCCTTATTTTATTTGTACAGTCACAGGAGACATTTCCACCAAACATCAATGACTTTTCTCAGGAAAAAAAAGCAACTGAAAACTTGACACTTTGTCAAGATTAACTAATGGCTAGAATAATTACGGTGAATTATTGGGGTGTTCTGCTGGGCCATTCTCTTCAAAGTTATTGCTTTCCATTAGATGAGAAAAGAAAGTGAATTAAATGACCTAATGAGCAACTTCATTTCTTATAACCCTTTAAAGACTGAATAGTGTGTGCTTCTCTCTGCTCTCCATTACATGCTTTTTCCCATTTCAATGATTTAAGGCAACTGTTGTTTTGCTGTTAGCTGATATTCTTCTTCCAGCGTTTCAGGTATATGAAAATGTTTACATATTCCAAGTCACATTTTTACATCCGAGACGGGTTTTTTTTTTTAGGTTCCCAAACACAGACATATGAGCTTGAAAAATGGCCATTTCCTTAAATTGCTCTTCTTAGTGACACAAATGGCTCATTAGAGAACATTGTAGCATGAAAATTTACAATTGCAGTGTAGGTTTCATTCCATGTTTAAAAAATACTGAGAAAAAAAAATCATTTAGTGGGTAGGGTATGTTAAAAGGGTATACTGTGTAGTTTTGATTCAGTAATGACTTAAAATAAAGCACATGTTGCAAAGTCATTTTAGAAGTATTTTTTCCTCTGTCTTTTTACATGAAATGGGAAGAGTTTGACATTCTTCTAACTCTGTGACAAATAAATCTCTTTCTTGTAGTTAGCTGCTATTTATTATATGAATGATTAGTTAATCACCGGAAAGAAACTAAAACTAACATAATTTGCTGGCACATTGTACTGCAGAACTTCATAAAACAGCACAACTAAATGAAGTTGAAACATACTCTGCTGAGTGCTTCCATGACCAAAGCTGTCTCATCCATTCTATACTGTGAAAAATAATGTTTTGAGCACCTTGAAGTGCACAAAATAAAAATCGCTTTATGATATTGTAACAATAAAATAATTTGGTGACTGGAACTCACTGGAAGACAACCAGATTTCCTCCAAAGTGTAATGGAAAGGTGGCTGCTCATACAGCCAGGCAGCATTCCCCTCTGGGGAGTTTTGCTCCATTTCTTCTATAAGTCCTGTGAATGAAAATCAAAATATACAGGTCAGCCTTGATGCCTCCAGGGATGTTAAAATGTCCTTTGTGCTTAAATGGATCCTCACCTGGGTGTTCAGTGATTTTAAGGAAAGCAACACTGGAAGGAGAAGTGTGAAGGGTGTCATGTATTTCTAAAGGTACCAGCCAGCAGAACCACACTGGCCCTAGTTGGTCCTGGCTCCCTTCCTGGTTCCTTCTCTTTAACAGGCACTTCCTTTCTGGTGAGAAAAAAATCTGTCTTTGGAATGAGCTGTAGTTATCTGGGCTTTGCAGAAATGTGCTGCTCTTACTTTCATGGATTGATCAACCTTTGAAAATAAAAGGATTCTTCTGTTGGGTTTTTTATTTATTTTCTTAAAAAACAACCTATAGTCAAATCACTGACATGGACTGGGTAGCTACCTACAACAGGTGAGAAGTGTACTGCTGATGACCATCCTTTGACCATCCTGAACCAGCTGTCCAGATAAAGTTGAACTGGCAGCCCACATGCTAGGTGATCAATATTGGGACCAGTACCATCTAACATGTTTATTAACAACCTGGACGACACAACAGAGTGCACTTTCAGCAAATTTGTTTCACCAAACCTGTGTCTGGGGAGGTTTGTGGTAACATGTCAGCTGCCCTCCTGGGACATGGGGTGGGCAATTGGTACCAGGAGGGTAGGACTTCCTTTAAAGGCAGATCTTGGGATACTGGAGAAATTATCTGCCAGATACTTCATCAACTAAGACAAATGAAGCGAAGTCCTGACTCTGAGGCAAACTAACTCCTTGCAGCAATTCAGACTAGGTAGGTGGGTTGGGAACAGCTTTACAATAAAAAGAGGCAGTACCAGGGGTGGGAGTTGCATAAGTATGAGCAGTGTACCCTTGAGGCAAAGAAAACTAACAGCTTAGTGGGCTGTATTTGCAAGAGCACAGCTGAAAGCCAAAAAAGAAATTATAAGTCCTCTCTATTCAGCACTTGTGAGACCACATCTGGAGAATTCCACACAGGTTTGGGGTCTCCAGTGCAAGAAAGATACTGACAAACCGGACTGAGTCTGGCAGACAGCAGGAGGTCACAGCACTGGAGGAGGGGCTGGAGCAGCTGGGCTTGTTCAGCCTTGAAAAGGAGGAGTCCAAGGGGAGAACTTATTGGTGAGGTATAGAAAAGGTGGAGCCAAGCTCTACAGAGCTGCATGGTAGATTAAGAGGCAACAGACACAAGCTGCAACAAGGGAGAAGGAAAATTATTTTTATCATGAGAACAGTCAAACACTGGAGCAAGTTCCTAGAGAAGCTGTGGGATCTTCAGCCTTGGAAGTTTTCAAAACTTGGCTGAGCAACCTGTTGTAAGTGGCCATGCTTTGCATGGGAGGTTTGATCTGAAGCCTCCTAAGGTCCCTTACAACCTGAATTATGCCATGATTTTAGGATTCTGACAGAGATAGTGTAGCTTACTAAAGACAGTATATTGGCTGCTGTGACAGCGACCTCCAAAGTGTAATAATAAAGTCATCAGGTACTAGAGACCCAGTGCAGTACATCAAACCTACCTTAGTAAGCCCCTGTGTCCTTTTGTAAATTTTTCAGAGCTAAGCACTGCCAGGGAAAATTCCTGTTTTCCCTTTTCCACCCTTGTAATCAAGAAATTACGGTTCACGAGATGATAATATAAGCCCTTAACTGTATACATGAACTGAATTGGAGGGATGGGATTAAATGGCAGTTTAGAATCTTACCAGGTCAGACTTAAATAAAGTTCCTTATAGGAACTGATATTTTAGTGTTTACACAGAAGTTGCAGTTTAAAAGCTGCATCCATCTGGGCCGGTTCAGAGTGGATGTTAGGAAGCATTTCTTTACTGAGAGGGTAGTCAACCATTGGAACAGGTTTCTGAGGGAGTCCAAATCTGTCAGTGTTTAAGAGGCATTTGGACAGTGCCCTGAACAACATGCTTTAACTTTTCATCAGCCCTGAGGTGGTCGGGCACTTGGACTGTGATTGCTGTAGTTACCACCTCCTAATAGGACTGTGGTTAATACAGCACACATTTACCAGAGAGTACTGTTCTTCTATTTAGGTGGCAGGAATGCTGGTTTCCAGGTGCTGGCAGAGGACATACTTCTTCAGGAAACAGTTGCATGACCTTTCTTCAAGGTCCATGGAGGAAGGAGGCCAAGTCTGATGAGGTCTGATTCTGGGACCCTTACAATTGTGAATCCTTCATAAATTGCATGAATACTCCAATAAGTGTTTGAAGCATCTCCTGAGCACTCAGGCAGCACTTTGTGCAAGAGCTTCACTTTGCATGAGAGCCAGGAGCCTGTGAAGAGATTTTAGCTGATTCTTTTATGCTCTCTGAAATGCTTGAGCTCCCAGGGGAGCTGCTACTGTTTCAGTAAATGTCACTGAGGTGCTACATCAGGACAACAGCAACTGCCCAACCTCACTGCTTCTGCACAGAATTCTTTTACATGAAATAAGGTGCCAAAGGTGCAATTGTCCCTGGGATCTGTTCCTAGAGGGTAATTGCAGCTTCTATCGCCTTTTCTGTACACCACACACTTGTGGCTGCTCTCTTTATTTTATTTATGGATGCCCCATTTTTAGTTCTCCTACACAGCAGCCCATATCAGAAGATAGAAAATCCATAATTCTCAGTGAACTGTTACACCAGTGTGTCCCCAGTTACCATCTTCTCTTGAAACTAAATACATAAATGCTTATTACTCTACCTGAGGACGGAGCCCTCAGCAGTGTCTGCCTCAGTTTCACTCCTGCGTGGGAAAAGGGCACACAGCCAAGTGGCCAGAGGAGAAGCACGAGAGCCAGAGCTGAACGTTTCCTCACCTTCCTACAAACTCACCTTTTAAACTGAAGCAGCTACACTTTTTTTAACTCAGTGTTCTCACTGGTGCCCTAAAAGATGAGATGATACTTTGCCTCTGTGGGAGGCAGGACTCATTAGCCAGAGAGGTAAAAGATCAGCACCATATTGACAGAAAACATGTTCTCATACTGCCCTTCTCCTAGAAAACCCAGGTGGTTCCTGCAGCATCAAGCATTAAATGGAAGATGATGCAATTTTCTGTAGCCTCAGGTTTGGCAGCCCTGACTCACAGCACCAAGATTTCACTTTTCCACTACATTGTGAAAATTGTGTTTTGGCTACAAAAGCTCTTACAGCAACCATCCGATAGTGGTGAGCCATCACCCTGGATTTCTGTCAGTGATCCCTGTTGTTGAAGACAGGCCATTTATTGTTGTCTAGCCAACGCTGCACTAATAGACAAGGCAGAGCGGGCACACCCATGTGAAGCCTGTAGACATTTTACCACCTGATTGTAAGGTGACAGGGAGCTGACTGCAAATTCAATAAATTTTTTTTTCTTATTTCAAACAGACTGTATTTTCAGAGGTGAGGAAAATGGTATGGCCAAGCAATTGAAGTCATATGTATTGAAGTTTCAGTCATATCCCATTCCCATCAATTATCTGGTTACGTTGCTTAAAGAGACACCAGTCAAAGTCAAAGTGCTCACA
The DNA here is from genome assembly GCA_038380795.1 of Pyrocephalus nanus. NCBI lineage: Eukaryota > Metazoa > Chordata > Aves > Passeriformes > Tyrannidae > Pyrocephalus > Pyrocephalus nanus. The sequence continues at coordinate 8,748,448 of CM076261.1, read as the reverse complement.
TATCAGCAGTCTATGAATACTGAGGATTCAGGATGGGCTTCCCAGGTCCCATGGCAGGGAACCTCCACCTGTGGCCACAGCCACAAATGAACTCTTGTACTTCAGCTCCAAGAGGTGCTTCAATAGTAGCTTGTACTCACAATAAAAACTAAGAAGTTCACAAAATAGTTAGGTCGAGGGAGTGAACCTTTGTAAAAAGCCATCTCTCACTCAAGACTTGCCCTGGTGTCAGCCTGACCCTGCCCTGGTGCCAGGGGGTGAGGCAGAGACCAGGTTGGGGCAGGAGCAGCTCCCAGCCACAGTATTACCTGTGTTCACGTGCCTCTGCACTGTAACACGTCAGTGTTAGAGTTGTGTGATCAGTGTCTGCAAAGAGAAACAGGAGTTTCAATGAATTCTCTCACTTTGTTTTTCGCTGAAAAAAGAGAAAAAAACCCCTTCACTTATTAAAGGGTTTTTCTTGAGGAATTTTTCGTTGAATTTCATGGGAGGAGCAATGCCTGGGCAGGCTTCTCCAAGCAAAAGCTAAGACTGTGCTCGCAAAACATGGTTTAAATTGACATGTACCTGAAATGCAGCATTTCTATTGGCCGCTACTTTATCTCTAGCCATTCTAAGGGACAAAACAAAACCTTTCATCTCTTTACTACAGGATAGCAGAATCAACCCAAGACTCTAGGGAAAAAAGTAGCCTGCTGGTTTTCTCTCCCAGCCTATGAATGCATTAACTCTCTTATTCTGCTTGTCAATAGTCCAGACATAACTCCATAAAGCAGGAGGAGAAGCAGATTTCAGCTGCTGTACGTTTTCCTTGGCTCTGTTTAGAAACCCGCGTGTTCTTACACAGCCAGTGTTGTGAGCTTGTAAGTCAGTGCAAGGATAGCTGCTCTGACAACTCATCCAGTGCTATAACACCAGGCATCCCAGAAATCCCAGTTGTGTGCAGAAACAGGGCAAATGGTTTGGCTCCCACTGTTTGTGTAATTGAAGCTCTTGCAGTTTTCACTGATTTGCTAAATTGGTTAATCCCCAGGTAATTAATATAAAAATATAAATAAATAGATAAAACTGCTGCTGGTCTGTATGGCATCGTGTGATATTTAAACAGCATTTCTACTCTGGGTGCATATGGGCTATTTTAGATCAAGTTTTGTTGTTTCTTTCTTGAGAGGAAGGAAACCAGAGGAAATTTAATACTTTATTAAAAGCTTGGGGAAAGCAAAAGAAAAGCAATCTGTGAGCATGCAAAAGGAAAGGCAAATTCCCTGTTTAGTGGCCAAGGGAGCCAGAGCTACAAGTGCAGTACAGACTTGCCCCACTGTGCTGAAGGGCTACACATTTTTTTTAGGGCATGTTAAGTGTTAAGGTAGACACACAGGACAGCAGAAAAAGAGATGGAGGAGAAATAAGTATTCAGAATCATTCAGTGAGACTCTTTGAAGGATTGAAGGAACTCCTTCAATCCTGTGTTTCAAGTTGATAAAGTTCATGGTAGGGGAAATCATTCACAACGTAACTTCAAGATTTGTGTGAGGGATGTGCTGCACAAGTAGAAAGCCTTGCAAGTGGCCACCAACCACTTCTCATTGCTTCTCCTGGCCTGACAAGCACCTCCCAAGGCCAGTTGTACTGACTGATATTTAGAACTGTTTTTAAAGCAGAAATCTAGTGAAAACAATCTTTTTGCTATGGAGAAGACTACTTGGAGAATGACTGATGATCAGGGGACCTGCAGGCTTACCTTGCTCAAGAATAACTGAGGGATTATTCATGTATGAAGGTAAACAGCTTCCTCCCTCCTCAATATGCAGAAATTACTTGTATGCTTGTGACCAACAAAAAACATGAAATGCAAATCCTAATCCTGCCCCAACCCAAGCTCTAGACTCACCAGATCATGAACCCAAACCAGCATTGGTATTTAAAGGGACACAAATCACACACAGAGCTCAGATGTATTGTTACCATCTGTTCCTACCTCTCCTCACTAGCAAGGTGCCACACAATCCTTTAATTTCTTTGGCATAGCTAAACATAAGGCACCACAACTGAACACATGAGATTCTCCTCTTGGTGTAAAGCTCTCGGTGCTGTGGTTGCAACCCAAACCTCCTTCAAAGGTTTTGATGAGGTGGTATCATTTTTCGGAGGGGATCTGCTCTTAGTGTGAGGAATCTGACACCTTCACAGGGCCTGAGGCAGCCCAGCTGTGCTGGAGTACACACTGCTGTATTGCTGGATGCCAGCTAATGCCTGCTTTAGCATTTGGTCTTGTATGTTCAGGTATCAGCAGTCTGTACATCGAGCACACACATAAATGGGCATAGTGCCTCTGTGCACGTGTGTTTGTGAGTGTGTGCCTTTTCCAGTCACTCAGTTCTGCCGCATTAGCTCTCATTAATATTTCAAGCCGCTGCCTCCTGTGGCCAGTGCTGGGGCGGAAGAGGGAGCCGCCAGCAAACACAGACGGCTCACAGCAGTGTGGCCATCAGGCTCCTGCAACAAACATCCAGGGAAAGCACACTTTTAATGTTGTGGAAGCAAGAATGAGGTAATGCAGTAAAATATTTATGAACCCTCTCAGCTGACATCTCTAAATATATTGTAGAGTCTGAAATTTGGAGGTCAAGACGGTGCGTTAACATCCAGCTATAAAATTCTCCCTGTTTTAACCAAGGCTGGGGACAGGCCGCTGACTGTGGCCTTGTTATTCGAAGGAGAAGGGAAAAAAAGAAAAAAGAAAACAGATTAAGGAACAAATAGTTAGATGAGAAAAAATCCTCATGGAATGCTTCTGTCTACCAATTGCTTTGCTGGACAAATAAACAAAGTATATTAGTTAAGACTGCTTCAAAGGGGCCCCTAGAGTCAAAAATTGTCATTTTTGCATGGCTTGACTCAGCTTGTTCTCTTCCTCCTGCCTAATGAGAACAATGTGGCTTTTACTGCTGGGCTCCATCCTTTGTCATCAAGTCTTCTCACGCATGCCACACCTCAGATCCCTAAAAATCTGCTTGAGTTCACAGCTGCCTGTGAACAGGGTCCTGATGCAGAGCTCCCAACACCAGTGAACCCATCCTTCTCCCCCAATGGTTCCAGCCCATCTCCCACCACAAACGCTGCCTTGCACAGTCAGGCTCCCACTAATGCACTGGCACGAGGCATGGGGAGTGATAGACCAAAGGTTCATCTTTGGAATGCCACAGTTGTACTCCCACCCTAGTAAAAGACACTAGGGGTGTCTTTTTAGAGACTAGGTGTCTCTTTTTAGTAAGAGGTGAGGAAGTTTAACACAGCAAAAAGTATAGTGATACAAAACAAAATGACTGAAGGTTTTGTCTGTGAGCAAGGAGACAAAATACATTTCAGATGGCTTTTTAAATCATCCTTTTGATGTTTATCTCTCTGAGTTCTTTCTTTTACAGTACTTAGCCCATCTGGTAATTAGCTTATGGTGTGTCCTTAGTAATAGCTCATGTCCTTAGTACTTTGTTGAATATTTCTCCTGTTTATTTTGCCTAGACAGACTCCACAGCCATTCCTCCAGGGCTGTGGGATTTATGCAGTTAGTTCACCTACTTTCAGTCCTTTTTGCCTGTGGCCAGGCTTATTGACACCCATGCACTGGGCACAAGCTCCTTGACATGAAGTAAAGAGCAAGGCATATAGAGCAGTGAAGAGGGCATCATCCCAGCCAGCTGCTTCTGAGTATTTCCTTACAGTTCAGCACAGCTCACTGAGCTTTCCTTCGCTCACATCTACAAGAGTGTGATCTACAGGAATAAAGATGAAGGGATTTGGGGAAGCAAGCCAACACAACCAACCTGAGAGGGGGCAAACCTATCCTAGAGGGCAATGGAATATGCAGAGGAATTAACTCCTCTAAACTGGCTCTGTAGAGGATGTACCAATTTTGAAGTTTTTCCTTACTAGTCATGAACTGGCTCCCACCAGAACTATTCAACATTTAAACAGTTGCAAACCTTCATTTACTACAACACTTCATCTTGTAAATATTTGTATGGGTCACACGGGCAAGAAAAGACTATAAGTGTGTTTGCATTTAGGGCTACAGTTCAACATGATATCCAGAAGATAAAAGAAAAACACACACATACACACATACATTCCGCTGCTCACTTGTTGAAGAGATGCTTTAGTCATTTACAGCAGCACAGATCATGACTACACTCAGACACATGCTGAGGAAAAAAAGAACAATAACTTAATACTTATGTTCACGCTATGGTTGAAGGCAAAGAAGATCATGCATGCCCTGAATTAGGGCATCTCTCTCCACTGACCATGCAAGAGGCCTAAGTGCTAAATGAGGGAGCTAAAGGATAGACCTAAAGCTGTGTATGTGAATATCCTCACTCAAATGCAGTTCTCATCCCTTCTAGTTTAAATATTTGGTGCAGCTTTACATTATATTCTCACTGTCCAACTTAAACACACAGCAATGTGCAATTTCACTCATTTCAAATCACGCTGGCATAATTTGTTGAATACTATGGCAACAGGTAATATGGAAAAATGATGCAAGGGTGACCAGACATGCGGGATTGTTAAAGAAAAAACAAACAAAAAAAAAGCAATTCTGAGAAAAAAAATTCAAATGCAACCACTGGTGTTTACAGAAATGTGTTTTCTGTTTCAGTTGGCAACATCTATTTCCAAAAGCATTCCTCCTTCACCATTACATCTGGAAGGTCCACAAAGCAGAGAGGTTAGCCAGCTCTCAGTGCACTCCATCTCGCTGCTGAGTATAAACTGAAGCTTTTTTTCATCTCACCAGTTTTTCCAGCTTGTACTTATGAGACCTATCAGGATGGATCAAAATAGATCAAACACTGTTGTTCCTTATCAATAACACGATCTGGCTGCACTTCACAAAGATTCAAACACTGTGACTCAGCCTGAGACAACACTCCAGTTTACAACTTTCAAAAACCTGCTTCCCGTGGGCCATAGTTGAATTCAACCTTCAGATGAAACCCATCAATTTTTGTGTGTATAACCCCTAACTCATACAAGCCCCACAAAAAAAGAGGTAGTGGGAAAGAGGAAATTGGAGGGGCAAGAGCTTTAGAGAGAGTGAGGTGGGGATGACTATTAGAGTTACCAAATGAAGCTGCATATACTGATGAGGTTTCTGCACTGCACCTGTCCTTTCTTAACCCTACAGATGCTGTGGAGGAAAGTGTGGTGTACAGCTTTGCTGTGGTAGCCAATAGTATCACCATGAAGGCACTGAGACTGAAGGAAGGCAGACTTTAGTCCAGGTGCACTTGACTTTCAGACAGGCAGACACTACCAGAGAGGCTGAAGAACTCTGGTTCCCCTTCTCTTGACTCAGGTTCCCCTTCTCCTACCATCTCTGTTGGTATAAGGTGTAATTTAATGACATCATCTAAAGAAGAAAAGGAAAGATAAATCTTGGCAATTCACTTCTTTTTTTTTTTTTCGCCCTTTTTATTTTTTTTTTTTGGTAATGAAAATAAGTGTGCCACATTTAAGCAAGACTTGACAAAATAGTTTTTCATTTGTATAGCCAGGTTTCAAGCCATTTGGTGGAGGATTCAGTCCTTTATGATGTTTCAAAAGCCATCCAGGCATGCTTCTGTTGTTGATATAACAATTAAAACATTTACTTGCAGGTGTTCATAGCCTCATTCAAATGGTCAGATTGAGAAGTTAGGCTTACAGAAGTCAAAAAGTCTGATGTTTGGAGTCCAAAAGCAATTGTAACTTATATTCCACTTTCACATAAAACCAGAAGAGAAGTGGTTCAATGAGTAGTACAATTCAAGTCTTCTTTTTTTTTTTTTTTAAAGTAGACTCTTTCAGCCAGTGGAATAGTAACTGAACTCCAAACCATGGTGCAAGGATCTGATTATTTTTGTTTCTGTAAAGTACCCCTTTACCTCCACCCTCTCTCAACAAAGTTACAAATCAGCAAACACGAAGAGCAGAACACCCAGTACCTGCTGCACAAGCCCATGCCCTGTCCGTAGGACCACCTTCTGTAATGATAACAGCTTCTGAGAAACAGTTTAAAAAGAGGATCAGCAGCCTCACTGAGCCATTGTAGTCAGTGAGTAAGCTGTTTCTACTGGTACACTGTTACAGACCTGGCCCTCCATCACGCACACTTCCTGAAAAACATCTGCACCAGGAAAAAACCCCCAGACTTCTACAGAAAGGATAGCTATGAAACATGACAGTACTGAATTTGTTAAGAACATTTTATAAAGCATAAGATCCGACTCATTCCAGCAGTGATCACTAACACGAATTTCCAGACTTTTACTATCAAGTTCAAGTTCCATTCAGTTCCAGGCCATAGGAAATGTTTATGTGATCAATCTATAGGTCTAAAACAGGAGTCTCCACACTCTTTTCATAATACCCTTCCTCCCATAAGCTTTCCTTCCTCTGCTGACATTCCCCAAGCTCCTCACTGGGATCCAGCTTGTGGGGCAAACCTACATTTACTGCTGTCTCCTGACCCCAGATCTAGTCTCTGGAAGCAATGTGAATCACTAAACAGTGCTGGAAAACAAGTGAGAATAGGCAGAGAGACCTGGGGTGGTTAAAGGGACAGCTAGTTGCCATCTTCAACTACTTAATAAGTGACTTTATAGAGGATGGAGCCAAACTCTTCTTCAAGGTGCACTGTAATGGCACAAGAGGCAGCAGACACAAGTCCCAACACACAAGATTCCCAGTAAATATGAGAATTTTTTTTTTTTATCTACAAGATGCAAGAAACATAGAGGATCTCAGTCCTTACAGACACTCCTTACAGACATTCAAGACTCAGCCAGACAGCCCCAAGCTGTCCTGAGTACTGCCTGGAGAGGGATTGCCCCTGAGACCTCAAGAGGTACTTTCAAACCCAGACTGGTCCTGTGGTCCTTGCTTCTGGGTTCTGCTTTGTGCTCTAATGGTTATCAGAGTCTAACATCTAGCTGCAAAATTATTCTCCTTAATTTCTCTCTCCTTGACCACATCAAACATCTGTTTTTAAAGATGTCTGCAACACACTACCTCCACCTCCTGGGGAAGAGTTATTTCTTCAAACTTCATTCCTGCAGAGAGTGCTGGTTGCATTTAGGATGTACCCATTACTTTTTCAATCTGTCCATGTGCTGATTACATCTGATAAAATGTCCAAGAGCAGTTTTCAACAGGAGTTACAGTTCTGTCAAAAACAATGTTTGAGTGAAGCTTTATTACTTTGAATGTTAAATGCTTCAGGACTTAGCAACCAAACCAGATGCTGCAGCACATTCCCTGAAAGTTTTACAGCCACTTCTCTTTCTGACAGTCTTCTCATGCCTCTCCCTTCTTTTCCCTGCCCTTTGTGAATATTGCCTTGGAAGGTAGGAGGTGAAAAGAGGGAGAGGGGAAAAAATTATTTTTGGCTTTCAGCTTTTTATGGCATGCCTGTCCCATAAAACTCTTGGAGCTGTGTGCCTCACCCTAAGTCAGAACAAAAGCAAGTCTGAAATGGCAGAGAAATTTCTTCATGAGACACAAGTTGTCCAGCTGCCAGTCGGTAGCAATAACGTCCCAAAGCACCGACCCGCTCAGGGCCTTGAGCCAGCCAAATGCAGGCACGGAGAGCCTAGGGATATAATGTGCTTTAAACCCACTGGATGCTTAACCCCCCATTCATCTTTCAGGCAAAATTCCCTCAACGGGAGCTTTCCTTGAGTTGAAAGTGTTGAGCTCAGAGTCCTTGCCCCATGCAGGGCGGCAGTCTAGACATGACGGCGTGGTCGGGCGAGCGGGGAGGCGGTGAGGAGGCTGGCAGGATGGGAACTGCCTTGTGCTTTCTTCCAGGAGGCTCCTCTGCTCTCCCACCACCTCTCAGTACTGCCATGACTGCACTGATCCTCCTGAGCCTGGCATAGTCCTTGTCCGAGTGTTTAGCCAGCACATGAGACACAGCATTGCTACAAGAAACATATGAGCCTCCTCAGAATAGACACTGAGTTTTATGGGGAGGAGGGGGGTGAATGAAGTATTATTAACTAGCTAACAAAACTACACAGCATATCAAGAATTGCCTTTCTCTTCTGTGTCAGCAGTGCCTGTCAAAAGCAACATCAAGACTCTTAAAAAACTCTTTGAAGGATTTAATGGCACTGATTCTCAACACACTGTTTAAAAGCTTGAAGTTTGCTTACTTAAAGTATCTAGGAGAAGTGCAAGTCCCAGAACAGAAATGGGTTTGAGGGAACAGGTCCATGGTGTCATTTTCTCCCTCTTTTGATGTTTTTGGTTTGGTTTGTTTTTCGGGGGGTTTTTTTTGGTTAGTTAGTTTTTTCGCTTTTTTTTTTCCAAACAGAGCCACTCAAGGTGACTGAATTATTACATATGCCTCTCCAGACACCATTCAGCACCTAATCAAGTGGTAGGATTATAAATACCATGTGTTGCAGCAGTGGCTGAGACTCAGTTGTTTAAGGTTAGATTGTCTTTGCAGCTTTGCACCAGTGGGACAAAAAAATTGCACTAGAAAAAACAGTAATTTCATTGCATCGGGCAAATGCCACACAGAAAATAAAGTTTACAGAAAATCTGGGTTATGTGAGTCATGCAAAACATCTTTTTTGCTCTGCTTTTTCAGTAACATAAAGCAGAATTTACATCTGAAATGCTGAATTGCAAGTGAAATGACAAGGTAAAATCACAAAGTAAGTGGATTCCTGCTTAGCTAAAGCTCTCTGTCTCTTGTTGGGAGGCAGACACAGCCTCTTCAAACTCCCGGAGATCAACTTTCCTAATTGAATGAGCAGGAGATCTTAGTGGAAGACAGAAGGAAAAGGGGATATAGATTTTACCTGTGATTGCTGTATGCTTTTGAAATAACTTTCATAGAATAATTAAATGTAATTTAGAGAGGGAAATGTATTGTTTATGGATGTATTGCAACAACTAGGAAAAACAAATAGATCTTCAGTGTCCTGAAGATAGGCAACTCCCCAAATGAAGAATGAGCTAGCAACAGGAAAAGTAGACATTGCTGGATGATGTGTTTGTTTATTTTTACGTGGATCCCAGAGATCAATTAGCTGAAACAACTAGGAACAACTCCTTGGATTTCTAGGAGCTTAACGAAAAGGCTGCAACTGGAAAGAGAATCTCAGATTTCCTTTTTGGGCAAGCATTTTTCCAGGTCTAGTAGAGGGAGTTGCCCATTCTCCTGGCTTGCTTAACTTTAAGGTTTGCTTTCAGAGCCAACAAATTTGTACAGCCAAGTCTCTGTGCTTACTACTAGCAAATACTTTGTTTATTTGCAACTGTCATGATCTGAGTAAGATAAAAAAGATCAGTAAAGCTTATGTGAATGTGAAACAATGGAGCCAGTCCTAGCTAAAGCCAACTGAACAGGTTGGACTATGCAAAATGACTGGCATTGTCTTGTAGTGAAAACAGAAGGAAAGTGATTAGAGCACCTTCCAGACCTTTCTCTAAAATACACAAATCCATGGGAGCACGAAACAGATGCACACACAGAAGGAAAGGCAAATAAAGGATGGCGGCCTGGTATCAGCTAGGATCAGAAGGCAATGGCACAAAACAGTACTTTTGAAAGGCATAATTTGAATGCAGATTTGAGAAGGTTATAAAGAAATTTATTTTTAAGTCCTATCATAGAATCATAGAATTGTTTAGTTTGGAAAAGACCTCTAAGGTCATTGAGTCCAACTGCTAACCCAGCACTGCCAAGTCCACCACTAAACCGTGCCCCCAAGTGCCACATCCACACCTTTTTCTTAACACTTCGAGAGATGGTGACACCATCACTTCCCTGGGTATCCTATTCCAATACCTGAATACACTTTCAGTGAAGAAATTTTTCCTGATATCCAATCTAAACCTTCCCTGGCACAACTTGAGTCTGTATCCTCTTGTGCTGTCACTTGTTACCTGGCAGAAGAGACTTACCCCCACCTCACTACAGCCTCCTTCCAGGTAGCTGTATGTAAAAGCTCATCTGAAAAAGTTACATTGTGCAGTCCAGTAACTGATATTTTGGTGAGTTTTAGCCATGAACTTCTATGTTTTGGAGCTCTGTCCGTTGTCTACAGCTTTGACCGCACATTTGCACATTCCAGCAGCTGTTATATTTTCTTTAACATTCAGCCTTCTTCAGCTTTCATCAAAAGGACCTCTAATCTGTTTCAGAGCTGATCTGGCAAAGAAATCCACAATGAAAAACTTTGTGCTACAGCTCCCTAAGGTCTGCAAGTCTTATGAGTTTGGAAGACTTCCAACCCTCCCCCAGGGACTCCCCAGTTCACACTCCAAGAAATTTCAGACAATTACTCTGACAATAAATAAAATTTAACTTCCTAATTCCCCAGAGGCTGGAATAAAAAGGTAAAAATAGATGTAAATTTATGTAGATGAATAATTATATAACATAGAGAGCATAGCATCAGGCAGCTTATTGAATTTGCTGCTGTCACAGCAGGATGGCCAATCCCATCTCAGCTGTGGCCAGAAGCAACTTGCTGGCCTCAAGGTACTTACAGAAGAAAACCACATTTTTTGTAGGAACTCTGTGCTCTCAGATAAACTGGAGGGGTGGTGAGGGAAATGTCACTGCATACTTAAATCTCACTTCTAAAGGGAAGATGTGTTAACAGCAGTCTTAAAAAAAAAAACAACAATATGGGAGCCTTTGCCAGTGAAGATTCCCTCCAAATAGTCTTCTTTGTGGCAGAGTCTGTGCAATTGCTCCCATCAGATATTGCATGTAGCCACCAGGAAGAACACACACATTCACAGAATCTAGCACAGCTTGGAAAAACACGTTTAAAGCTTCCTCATGTGCACAACGTGTCATACCATGACATATAGTAGTGATGCTGCATTAAGTAATTGCTGTCACTGCTAGTGCAATGCCTGCATTTGTTTGTAGTACATATAATCATATGCACTGCATAGGCATTGTTACATTAGTAGGTTTCCAGTATGATTTTTTTTCAGCCAAAGGAGACTTTTAAGTCACTTCTGATTAAAAATCCCCCTTCAGATACTCCCTCAAAGGACAATGCTTAGGGAATATTTAAGAATATAGTGGATGGGCTGAATCTACTTGGTAGCTGGTCTCTTTTATTAGGAGAATCCCAAACACAACCATTTTAGAGCAGTCCCCCTGCTCCAAGGACTCATGTCAGCAGCAGTAAGCAAATGGTTGGTTCTACCCAGAACAGCAAAGCAAGATCCAGGTAATGTTCTGAAAAATCTCAAGCTTGCAGAGTTTCACATTTGCCACCTTTTCTAAAAGCTGCAGATACCACAGAGACACAGAGGTCACTCACTCTTCACATGACAGATTCAGTCTCTGAGGTCAACTCCAAAAACCTGTATATGGCTATCTCTGCCTGAAGTCCCCAGCTCTATAGCTTCTGGTGGCCACAAAGTAGTAACAAGGAGTCTGAACAAAGGCACAGTTCAAAAATCTTCCATCAAGCCTGTTTCCTCTCTTCCCTGGCAATTAGTGCACAGAAACAGCTATGGAGACTCTCCCATGGATGGTTCAGCCCCGCTATGATCCAGTTAAAGAGAGCCATGACACCTTCACAGCCAAAGACAGACCAGCTCAGGGCACTGTTGCACTAAGCAAGCACAACAGCCAACTTTTCAGTTGGTCTCAGGTTTAACAGCAGGCACTGCAGCTGCGAGAAAGGTCTTGCCTGTAGAATAAAAGAACATGATGGTTAGATTAAAAGAAGTCAGTGATAAAACAAGGTATTGAAGCCAGCCTGTGCAACAGTGAGAGGCTGAGGTACAGCTCAGAACTGATGGACTGCAGGTCTGTTTTCATCGGCCTAGTTGCTGTGCACAATATAGGATAAAAGAACACTTGGTTTCAAACATCACTGCAAATGGGAATTTCACTAAAGAGTGCTGCCGTGTTCTAGGTCACATCATAACAAAGATTGCTGTTCACACTTCTTCCCTCAGAGAACAATAGGAAAAACAAAACAAAACCAAACCAAAAACAAACAAAACCAAACCAAAACCAAAACCAGCAACTAAACAAACCACCCCAGGGTTACTACTTTAAATTAATGCAGAATTACAAACCACATCCAGACAGTAACAACACACAAATCGAAATAATACTGAAATGCAAGAACCTTAGGTTTTATTTTTTACAATAAGAAGTATTAGTGACTAACATCTTCAGATTTAAAAGCCTAAAACAAGTGATAAAAACACCATCTCAAAAAAGAAAAGGCTGTTATTCTAGAGAATAAAGTACATCAGTTTAGCTTCCTACATGAAATTAGTAGCTATGTGCACTGTAGCCCTCTAGTAGAAGTAACTGCATATTTTGAAGGTATTCCTACAATAAGTGGACAGGACTTATTCCATTAGAAGATACATTGATGAAATTGACATATACTGTCTTTATTAAGTGGCTAGTATGGGGATGTTATGCTAAAAAAATTTACAATAAAAACTTAGTAGGAGAAAACTTAATTTCCTCCTTCACTATATACTTCATTATTCCAAAGGCTCATTAACTTTGTTAAGGGATTCATCAGCTTGGAAATTAGAACTCTAGCCTTTAAAAATAATAATAAAAAGCCACAACTACACACACACACAAAAATGCTGCATATCATGGACAAGAAAGCAGGCATTGAAAGCGTATAAAGATTGCTGACAGCAGTCTGCACAAAGGCAGCTTCACATTCCTCATGTAATCAGCAAGATTTAAAGATCAGTAATATAACTAAGATTTAAGATGATCTGTGAACATCCAAAGCAATGCTGAATTGCAGGCTGTACCTCTGGTCACATGAGTAAATTCTCTCATGCGAGTAAACCAAAGTGCTTTAAAGGATTCTCTCTCACCTCAAAGCAATTCTCCAGATATTATTTGGCTATGAAATACTTTCAGAAGAAAATCTTGTTGAGTGTTGCTGAGTCTGAAGATATCACAGGGCTCTCTGAGGACTCCTCTTAGCAGTAAAAGTTAAATGTCTGTTTTTCCTGCTACTGGTGTGTCCATAGCATAAGCATTGCAGTTTGGATCTGAAGCACAGGACTGAGGGCAGCTTCCCAAGTGTGTCCCTCTTACCAAACTCCAGATGTGTTATAGGGTGATTTTGTCCCACATGAACTGAATCTCTTCTGTTTTAAGCTAGCACAGAGGTTGCTAGCTGTTTTAAGCTAGCTGCAGGTGCATATTAGATGTGCTATAACCTCTTATAGGCAATTCAGTCCATGAGACCAGATTTATTTTGCTTTCAGCCCTTTTCCTTTCAGGGAAGAGATGTGACAGGGGTGGGCATGGAGCTAGAGGAGCAGGCTAGAGCTAGATGACTGTGAAACACCCAAACCACACATGATGTCAGTGCTAGAACCTTGCTACTGACCACTTCATACCACTGATGTGTCCTTACTGAACCATCATGTTCACAGGTGTGGACAGAAGGCAATACGAGTTCTCAAGAATCATTTAAGACTATTGTCTCCTCAAGGCAAAAAGTTGAAATGATGATCCAGCTCCAGCCTTTGGCCTCTGCACATTTTCAGTTCTCTGGTTCTTGTTCCCTTCATCCCCACTGCCTCTCTTTCGGCTCCTGGACTTTAACACAGGGTGTTACAGATCACCAACACACTGATAGGACAGTGTGATTGAGGATGGTCTATTCTCCTTTCCTTGAGAGGGAATCCCACAGTTTCCTTTCCTAGTGCTGTCACACACCTGAGGGAAGGCACTCTCCAGCTTCCCTTAAAGTCAGGACTTGCTTATTTTGGTGGTATAAGCAAGTTCAAGCTCAGGACTTTAATTTTCCAAGCAGTCTTATTAAGCCCTGGAGAACAGTGATACATGGACATTAGAACGTGCCTTCATCAGAAGTTTTTATAAACCCCTAAGATTACAAAGCTGCAGAACCAAATAATTTACTTTTCCAACAACCAGCAACATCACTGTCCAGGTCAAAATGCATCAATAATTCACAGATGCCTTGGACCAAGTCAGACTCCCTAAGAAACATGACTTCTAGAAAGGAAGAAAACTCTTTTCAAACTCTCATGGCTAGAATACTTCATGGTAATGTTATAGCTACAGCAAATTCCTCTGTAGGAGGAAAGATTTCAAGCAAAAGTTAAAGAGAGGATTTGATTTATTATGGAAAAAAAAAGTTAAAACTAACAGGCCAAGTTTTGCTTACACTGAATAATACTTAGCACCTACATAGGAAAATTCCCACTGACTGTAGTCAGAGTAGATCTGAAGCTTTAAACATGCAGCCTCCCATTCAGTTTAAGAATAGCCATGCTAAAAATTAGGTGTCAGACTGGGACATGTCCTTCTGATGAGAAAGAGGGAAGAAATGGTATGCAAGGAGCCCCAGCTTCCTCCAGGGGAATAACGGTACAAGGGCTTTGGCCCTCAAGGGGAAAACTGACTGGGCAGGTTAATTGAACACCTCTGGGAGAAGGGAGAGCAGTGATGGCAGCACCCAAGTGGGTGCTGGAGCTTGTGGCTACAGGGAACAAGCTTGGGGAAAGCCAGTTGAGCCAGAGTGCTCCATGGCTGTTGGTTTTAAGACAGACCAGCAAGGAAAGGGGTAAAAGCTGCATTTTACTGCAGGCAGAGATGGCAGGTGACTGCTAGCCTTCTGCTGTCAGCCACGTCATGGGGGCAGCTGGCATTCCCCTGCTCCTAGCCAAGGGAAGGGAGAAAGACCAGCTCTGCTATTGAAGGTCATAGTCCTGCCCTGGGTGAACAAGGCCTAAAGGGAGCAAAACTGTTTGAACAGGATCCAGCTCAGCTTTATTGCCTGTTGCCGTATCTGTTCTCCAGTTTGTGAAGCAATGTCAATGTAACATGTGCTGTGGGAGAAAAATCTCCCATTTAAGGCCTTGGTGGCCAAGAAAGCAGACAAACCTGAGCATCTGCATTTGCAATCTGCACTCCTCCATAAAAGACAAGGTCAGACAGAAAACATGTGTTTCATATTTGAAAATCTGAGTGATTTATATTAGAGGAGCAGGACTGGACTGCATGCAACCTCTAGGTTGTTAAAATTTAATTTACTAACCAATTACTATCAGATGCTTGACTTTTTCAGCTGCCCAATATGAGGAGTTTAGTTTCTCACAATACCCTGTCTTGAGTTCTATGCTGTATCTCCTTCCAGGGACTGAAGAGAGGTGAGATGAAGTGGATGACCAGAAGAAAAGGACCAGTCAGTCCCATGAGTTCGTGTTTTACACCAAGGTACCAGAGCATTATCTCCCCATGTCTGTGGGTCATGTGGAAGATGACATCCTTTTTCCATTATTTTCAACTTCACCTGAGTAAGCAGATGCATTAAAATGAATGGTACATCTCTCACCTCAAGAGAGAAAGTCTGGAGGCAACTCAGTGTCCCTAGCTGCACTATCCTCATTCTGGATTGCTTCTCAACCATCACTCCCAGTTTAAAACATCTAAAACGTTATAAATGCATGTCTCAGCAGATGAAACTAAATTAACTAGGTTAAAAAGTAAAGGCAGAAGCAAGATTATTGCTGGTAAGTGTCCTTCCTGTTACACGGGTTACGAGGTACAGGTTGATTCTTCTGTGCTGTACAGTTTTGGGTTGCAGGGTCACAGAAAATTCTGACCCTGGGGCAGTGATGTGTGTGTGTTTTTCTAACTCTTCTGAACGGTAAAATGGACTTACTGAAAACACACAATTCAGAAAGCTTACATGAGCCAGAGACTCTCAAACACAAACCTCAAAGCAGCTGCATTACATCACAAGTTTCATAGCTTGCACTCTTATCTCCATACACATGGCAACTCCCACACAATCCTAAGAGAATGTGGGTCACTTCTGGAATACATGACACCATCCCTAGCCTTTGCATCGAGGGTTTGCAAACTCATTGTACACACAAGCAGATGACAGCTGAACAGCTCATGACTTTGCCCTCTCAGGGAGTGCAGTGTCAGGAACATTGCAATACAGTGGAGATCATCTGGCTTTGTATTGAGTGCAGGGCTGACATTTTGACGCCTTTCTGAAAGGCACAAGACGGTACTGACCACTCTCAGCAGCTGGATACTGATGATGCGAGGGCTATATGAATAACAAACCTCATCACAAGGGACAAAAAATACCTCAAAACATGTTTTTGGAGCATGTTCTTCTTTTGAGAAGCAGAGGAACAAGACGGTTCTCAGAATTCCAACTCCAGTTCACTGAACAACTCTAGTTACATCCCTTTCAGGATAAAAACATCAACACTAGTGCTGGTGAAAAAATTTTCCAATGTTTTCTGTTAAAATTTACTCCATTTTCGGTTAGTAAGTAATGCATGACATGAACATGGCTTCTCTTTAATTGATCAGAGACCAATAACATTTTGAAATTATGGGTGATGCCAGCTCTTCTCTCCAACTATATTACATCTCCAATGTTAGCGGTATTTTGGGTGACAAGTTCCTTGAGAATATGTTAATGTTACTACTCTTGGAATGAAAGAAGATAATATTTTAAACTGGAGAATGATCAATCCATTCCAAATCTTCAGATGGAGCATCATTCACATTAAGACATGAAACTCTCGGAATTCTTTTTTTTTTTTCAACAAATACCCAACTGGTCACAGGCAGTTGGACAACTAACTCAATCACAGCAGTTTATGAGGTTGTCTTGTAAATTAGAGAACTACTGCAACTTTTTTTTTTTTTCTTTTTTTTTTTTTTTAATGATAGGATGGGCAGGGCAAGAAGGCAAGGAGGAAGGAAGGACAAAAAATGTCAGAGTTTTTTAATGTCAGCAATTCAGTAAAGACTGACTGTAATAGATAGTATATCAGATTGTGCTGAAGCTTTCAATGCATAATGTTCAAAGGTGGTTTTTTTTTTCTAATTCTGAATGTCAGTACTTCATACATGTTTTTCCTTTCCAGGACTCTTCACTCGGCCCCAGATTCACTTTATGCAGAATATAAATCCTGTTGACCTGACGATACTTACTCGCTATACCTGGAGAACTACAGCAGCATTACTGTCTGGCAGATTTATTTATTCTTACCTGGCATTACTGCTTAGAAACTGTCTAATTTAAAGTCTGTTGAACCAAAGGAATGAAACATGGCAATTTCTACATAACAAACACAAGGACAGAAAGCCAGTATAGGATCACTGGGTGTAAGAGGGCCATGACCACAATATGTCACCATAAATGCTCATGGCAGAAAAAAAAAGCTGGCAAAACTTTTGAACCAGGGCACTGAGCAAAACCATAAGTGATGATGGCAGGCTAATCAGTCCAGCAATTGGTCTAAACAGCATCAAATTCCTACTTTAAATCCTTACTGTAGAACTAATTGGAGAGCACTATTTTTCATGTTAGTGCACTGTGGGAGCAAACTATTATGTTGTGGATGCCTTCAGCTCTGGAAACTGCTGCATTTCAGTAATAACTCAAAGAGGCCCAAGAAACTCAAATACAGTTTGCCTGGGATTAAATGACCTTGACAAACAGTAGATGTTGTTTCAACCTCCAACTCATCCTTGGCCAGATAACCTCCCTGTCCACTTGTCTCTCCCACTCAGTGCCTCGGCAAGCATGATCCAGGGTTTAGAAACCCTGACAGAAAAAGAAAGCAGATATCTTTCCCTCAAGAGAGGGAGTCTGTGACTGGTAAACACATACAGGAGTCTTAGTTCAGCCCTTGCCTTCCATGGAAGCCTGTCTGGGAGAAAGGGTGAAAAGCCAAAAGTTTGCAATCCTTTGCTGCAGGAGTTTTGGCTTATGGGTACAGTTGGCTGCCTCAAGGCAGCGCACCTTGCACACAGCTGAGGATCTGCTGTATTATGTCTGCAGGCAAAAAAAGTAACAGGAGAGAGAGAGAGAGAGTTTACTGCTTAACTTGCACTTGGAGAACACTGGATTCCAGCTTATCTCCCACACTGAACTCCAGGGACTTTTAGTTGATGACCCAGATCTGGAACTAGACTTAGAATTTTCTCCTAGCTCTGTGATTGCAACACTGGCTACAAACACATCCATAATTACATTTTTTTAAAAAAACCTCCATCACTGAAAAAATTTAAAAATACCATTTCCTTATTTTAGTACTTCTTGTACTTTCCTGGAAGTGATTTTTTTTTTTTTTAAGGTATATGTACTCATGGGTGTGGACAGACCTGTGCACAGACTATTACAGTGTTTCATCCTCTCCTGCTGGCTACAGAAGTTTTACTCTTTGATTCTTTTCATTTCTGTGCAGTTAGGATGTGCAACTCCCAGACTCTTCATGCAGCCTCTCCTTCCTACCACAGAGACATTTTTATTAAAGAGGGTCAATCAACAGAAACAAGATTAAAATCAAGAATTTTGTCCTAGGCTTCTGTTCCAATCAATTTGATCACAGCCTGGCTATCAGAGTTTGCCAAAGGTCCACAGGCTGCCAGTCATGCATCCAAAAAAAGGCTGGAATATTTTGAAAAGCATAAAGTATGACAGTCTGGCTCACACAGTTGATATGTAACGTGGCATCCCTTAACCAAAATGAACCATAGGGACAAATGTAATTTAGAGATTGATGAGGTGAACAAAAATATACCACAGCTGTCTAGGAGTAACTTAAATCATCATCTGAAGAGAAAATCACTGCCAGAGATTTCCAACCATTCATTTAGAAATCAGGAATATCAATATCTTTAAACATTACTTAGAAATGTGCTTTAGGCAAATCGGAAGGAGAGCCAAAGACACAAATAACTTCACTGAAATAACTTAGAAGACTGACAAGAAACATAGCATTCATATTTTAAGCAATTAAATCACATTTAACCCAACTGTCTCAAAATGCTATAATTCTGTATCATATGGCATGTGCTATATTAGTGAGTCACACCATTTAACTTAAAGGAATATGAATTCCTCGCTCAAAAAAAAAAAAAAAAAGTTTGGTGATGTATGACAGCTCCTAAAAGTCTGCTTGAGGGTGGATAAACAGTTTGTATATTTTAAATTCAAGCCTTTATTTAATCAAATGACTATGTGTTACATTCACCCATTGTTTATATTGGGAAAAAAGGTAAAAATGCAAAACAGTGACAAAACACCAGCATTTCTGTCACCAACAGAGAGCATCCCGGATTTCTGACAAAGACCAGGTTCTGCTCCAGGTTCATGATAGTATATTAATCTATGACTTTCTCTTCAATTAATAGAAATCAAGTTTGGCACTCTGTCAATTAAAAAGTAATGATTTTAATAAGGTAAGAAATAATTTTTAATAAGACAAAATGCAGATATTTTGTCTTTGTTTCCTGAAAAGGAAAGGAAACAATGTAGTGAATACAATCGTTTTTAGTACACTCCCTGTTCAATTGCTATGCATCTGGAAACTCCATTTCATAAATACATTAGAACCGAATAGTACAAACTGTGGAAACAGAAACCTCTCTGAAAGTGTTGAAGCAATTAATACATACCCCAAATTACAGTGAATTTCAAGTCATCCCATTACTGCATTTCAGTCTTGTGACAAAACACTACTTCTGAAATATGTTTCCTGTTTTAGATATCCATGACCTTCTAAAACAAAAATTATTATGCTATAAATACAAGTGGAGGTGGCATGTGTGTGTGTTCAGGCTGCTACTTGCATTTACTACCTTGGCTGCATGTCGTTAATACCAGATTCTTGTTTGGCCATGAGACATTCACACCTGTTCCAACATCATTGCAGCATCTCCACACATAAAAGGGCAGCAAAATCATATAGATCTGAAGCCATGTGACAGCCTCCCATCCACGAAGAGATCAGAAGCAGTTCTGTGTTAACACACCCAAAACCAGGAAGTGACTAGTGTGTGCAGTCATATGCATGCTTTCTCTCCTGATTTTCCCCATGCCTCAATCTCAGCCACAAGAAATTTTTTGCTCCCTAATGGCTACAGAAAAACAGCTATTTGAATTCCAGGTCACATACCAACATGCATGAATAAAAAAGGAAAAAATATCCAACCTTATATCAGAGAATATTATGATCTAAAGGGAAAAACAGTCAACACCTAAGCCTTCTACATACATCTCCTTCTCAATCAACAAAAAAGAAGGGTGTTCTCTTTTCCTTTCCAATGTTTCTTGGCAGCAGGGCCTGTCACCAAACTCATGTATTGCATTAGGAGTAGACTGAAGTATTTCAAAGCACTCTGTGATGGTGTTTCCAAGAAAATTAGTCCTTAAGAATTCCCTTGAGATGCAGTATCTGGTAAGTTCCGGAAGATAAACATTAAGACCATGGAAGTTACCAGATAGTGTCTTATTTAAAGGACAATTTTAAAATATACTATTCTTTCTACATCTGTTATCAAAGCTTTAAAATATTTTGCTCAGTTGGTAGTGCTACAAAGCTGCCTCACCTTTCAAGTCCATCCAGCTTTAACCACTCACTCACTACAGACCAACCTGTGCTCCAGGATCAGGTGCTGAGAGGAACTTCATTCTTTCTCCAGTTATTCAGCTTGAAAAATCATACATTTACACACAATAGGAGCCAGAAAATCACTGGATGGTGGTCAGTTAAATAAAACACTTGGCACCCATAGAACACACGGAGTACCACAGGTCTTTACACTTAATGAATTTTCAGCTATATTATTACTAACACAATTACTCTGGGGCAGTTGTTGAGCAATGCAGCAAAGAAAGCATTGCCTAGAAGGTTGTCAGCTGCACACACACACATACACAAAAGATGCCCCTGTCTGCTGTTTAAAGTTTTTTACCCTTTAATTCCTGAATTCCAGTTTGTTCATGACAGGCGAAGAACTTAAATCCTAGCATGTGTCTGTGATCATACTGCCTCACATGGCACTTAGCAGCAGAACCTCTCCCCAGCAAGAAGAGAGCAGTCATGCCAGTCCTCATCCCTCCCTCCCTGCCTCTATGGATGAATCAGGGTGCAGTGTATTTTTTTTTAAAACAAAGTCCCTTCAGCAAATTGCAGCAGGAGCCCTCTTTCCCATCAATTAACATAGCATTACTTGGTGACCAACTCACTCCTCCCATTTTCAGTTAATTTACACAAACACACACATACTTATTGATTTCTTTAACACTGCATTTTGTCCATGAGGCATTGCATAAAATTGTATGGCTGCAACAAGAGTTGCAATTGTAGAAGAATCAGCCAGCCTTAGAGTTGAAAATTTCTATTAACAGCTACCATTTTATTCACACTTCACCCAGACACACACCCACCCACCCTCTGGAACCTGGCTCTTAATCACCCAGTTTTCCAGGTCCATGTTTGGAGAAGTGGAGAGAAAGGCAAACTGGGTCATATCCATCACCGCTGGCATTTGAACCTCTTGAGGGGCCCATTTATGCGATAAAACACTCTGGCAAAACTATAAATGCATTTGCTTGAGTTTGGGGTAGCAGGTGAGGAGATGGGTATCAGCACAAAGTGGAGGGAGGACTGGACCTGTATTTATTCCCAGGCAACTTGAACACAGAGTGGCTTAAGTTTTCTTCCTTGTGACCAGAGCCATGCTGCCTCTGCCGAGTGGTCCCCTCTCCTACTCGTGGCTCAAGAGTCCATTAGCAGCACAGCTGGCACAAGTACTTCTGGCAGCAGCAGCCAAGGCAGCCCCTTGCCACCAGCTCTCTGAGACAGGGAGTGGGAGCGTTCACTGGCAGCCAGCTCCACCAGGCTGCTGGCACCAGCCCTGCTGAGGAAAGCTCTATGACAGCCCTTGCAATTCACAGCAGCCAGCAGGCCAGGAAGTGTGTCAGGCCTGATTCAGCACAACAGTGGGGCCAGCTGTAAGGGCAGGTAACACTGGAGCAAGGCTGTAAGCAGCGCTGACCCCATATGCCTGAGCAGCAGGCACAGCTGCCTGGTGGGAACGTCGTATCCCAGAGGATTTGCACGGCAGCCAGTACAGGACAGGAGGGTGATGGGCTGGCCCTAAAGGACTGCTCTCTTCAACAACTTCAGGCAGGTGTTTCAAGCCATGAGAAGCAGCAGCGAGAGCAGGTCCCCCTTAGGATGTTTCTAACCAAATCAATACTCCAGCTGACCATATTTAAATGTAGAAGCTGAGCTGCACACAGTGAAGGCTGCCCAGCAGCAGAGGAAAGCCCTGTGCCAGCTCTGCAGCACCATCTAGTGCTAACAGAGAACAACGCTCTCGGGAAAACAGATCCACTTCAGGTTACACCAAGTTTAGAAACAATGCAAAATAAAGGCACAAAACTACATACCCAAAACAAGCATGACAACGCATTTTCACTTTACACACGCCAGGGCCCGCTTCTGTCACTCCAGGATCGCAACGTTTCTGTTGTGTAGTCTGAACTGGTTTCACACCAATTAAGATCCTGGCAGCGAGCACTGCTGAGTCCGGCCACGCTCATTACCACTATTCCCATTAGACCCAGCAGATGAATCACAACAGCCATATGTTCTTAAAACGTACGTGCAGCCTCACAGCTGCCTCTCGCTCTCACCCCAGGCTGCACTGCTGCGCTGTGCATGCACTGGAAATCATGGCCGAAGGGAAACAACAGCAGCGCTGGAACAAGGACCCATCAGCCTTTGGGAAGGTGGTCATCAGAGACAACACTCATGCTTTGTCATGTCCAACAGTCACCAACGCAGAGGAAGAGACAAGCCTAGCTCCTGAGGGTGCTGGACTCTACAGACCATTAGCTTAGACGTTAATATCCCTGCTCAAAAAACTCCAGATTCCAAGTGGCTCCCTCCTGCTCTCTCAAGTTACATCTACTTCTTCTAGTTTGACTATCACTACTAACTGGGGAGGTTGGGGTTGCTTCTTTTTCCCATTTCCTGCATCCAAAAAGGTTCACTACCTGTTATAAATCTAGATGATAAAGCTTTTTTTTGATTTTATTTTTTTCCAAGAGCAGCTTAGTTCTTGTAGTTTTAGAGCTGCTTATTTGTAACCTCTGAGGAATGATTCCTGTCACATTGTAGAACTTCAGTTCCAGATTCTTCAGCCTTCAAGTACGTCAGCATATTTGACTTTGAAATAGTAGAAAAGGTGATTTTTCTAAAATTTTGAAGTCTCCAAAGTTACAGAATTCATGTTCCTAAATTGTGTAAAGATAGTTTCTGAAACAACGAAACGTAGTTATTTTTCAAACTTTTCACTGGATCCAACCGAATAATGACAAGCTTGCATTCTCCTGCTGAAAACTACTTTGAAAATCTGACCCAAGTGACAAATATAATTAGCTTAACTCGGCAGGACCTGATTAACAACAGGGAAAGCTACTACAAATGTGTTAACTTCAAGTTTTATTTTCGATGTTGGTGAAACACATAGCTTTTTTTCTCAAGAGGCAGCAGCTGTAGAGCTGTTACAAACACATTTTGTACTCTATTACACCACAGATTGGGGAAAAGAACAAATAAAGCACAGGTTTCACACTGCACTTGATCATCTGAGTATTAAGTTACAGGTAATTTAGAAATCTTCTGATTTCACATATACATTGCACTGGCCATTGCTCAGCCTTCATGCACAATTAAACTTTATTTTTCTTACAGTCAACACTGGTTTCGGAAATTTTCTTCCCGTAAATGGTATCTTTTCCATTTTAGATCACCTAAATGGTATTTACATAAGTGTGCAAATTGCTTTGAAAGATAGAAACAAACACTAACACATAATATACAGACAGTTTCTTCTATAGTTAACGTTTTCTAAAACGCAGTTAACATTCCTAACACACTTCCACTGTCTAAAATAGAAGAATAAGTTATATAAAATAGACCATCTTATGTTCAGACACTTCCATTTCTGCAGATTTGGTCTTTGCAGCAACATTGCAATCAAAGATTTAGATTCTACTACTAAGAATCAGAAAAGCCCATTTGAATTCAATGGCAGCTGAATATGTCTAGTACCACTTACTTTTGTCCCAGATTTTCCATACTTGGCACGGAAAAAAAAAAACCAACTTGAGGGAGTGTGGAAGACAGTCTTGCACACCTATTTTATTTTTTTGGCAATATGAAAAGTATGCTTTAAGAATCTAATGCATAAATTTTAATTTTTCTTTAAAGGGCCTGTTAGTGTTGCAAGCACAGTTTAAATAAATCTGCAAATTCTTTCACAGAAGCACACAAATTTCCCAGTTTTGTTTCTTATACACCTCCTCTTCCCTGGTATATGCAATTCTAGACTCCTTGGGATCACATAATAAAACTGATTTCAGAATTAGAAGGAACAGAAAATGCAAGCAGAAAATTACTTAGCACTTCCAGAGCTCCTAAATGTGCAGTTTTTTCTACCTGTGATAAAGACTCCCCCTTAAAAAGCATATGTTCAACTTGATTAACAAATTCAAAAGGAAGAAGTTGAGTAAACTGGAGTAAGATGCTCCAGTGGTGAAAATAGAAGAGTTACAGGGAAGTCTTCAAAGCCATCTTTCATGTATACCTGCAAGCATTCTCAGAGAAAAGCAGCTCACTTCCTAAAGTTTCTTAGAGCTAAAACTTCTATATACATCACCAATAACAAAGGGAAATCACCTGTCAGATAGTAAAGAACTACAGGTGCATCTCAAATAGCTGTAAAACCCAGTGTTATTATTACACAATACAAAGAGACAAAACTGTTTTTTGAACACCCATTAAACTGAATAACGTGACTTTTTACAGCAGCCCTGCCTGCGTATTATGCTGCAGCTTGTGCTGCTCCACCCATCACAGTGGAGTGCTATCCACCCCAAGGAAAGTGAGTATTAGCCCTCTAAAAGTTTAACCTTCATCACAATTATGTCTGACACACTGATGTCAGACATCACGTGTATGTCAGACAGGTGCTTGGTATTTTTCATGACATCCAATTGCTTAATATGGCACAAACTGTACCAACACTTAACACTGTTGCTTTTAGTCTCTTGTTTATTGAACCTTGGGCATCACACACAAATCCCTGCCGGATTCCCAGTGATGTCACCCTAGTGCAGACCTTGATCAGGTTCTGCTGAAGAAATAAGCCATGGGTACAACTTCTAGAGTTGACAACTTCTGAGCATAAAATGATGAAAGAAATTTAGGACACTACAGAACTTTGCAAAACACATGATGACTTGAAACCAAATAAAAATAGAGAAGATGCATTAAAATTTGGTTACCTTGGATTCTGAGCTAGTTTGAAAAATGCCATTTATAGGACACACCTGTTCTATGCTGTGAAAATATGAAGGAATCATGTGAAGAATGCATATCACCGAAACATTCCACCTAACTTTTTGTTAAACATTTGTCTTCAGAAGTTTATATTCAATGCATGTTATCTGCTACCTTCAGTTTCTTTTCTAGTTATGGCATGCTTCAGAAACACTGCTAAGAATGTCATTCACTCCTTTCCTTCCCAAGGTGCACATTACAAACATTACTTATTTCCAAAGACTTCAGGTCAATAAAGTTCTCAAGAGGAAAGACCTGTGTGTATTTTTTAAGCTTGCAAGATAACTTGAGATTAGTTGACTCAGTATTTTCCACACTCACATGGATACTTCTTGCAAAGAATAAGGTATTAAAATAATATTCCCCAGTGGGATAAAAACATATTGAAAACAAACTGAATGCTCCCCCTAGTGTTTACACTACTAAAACTCTTGCCTGGCACGGTCTGCCTTAAATGGTCTTAAACGGGCGATAAATAGCCAGATGAATGATCGTACATTTAACTCCAAAAACAATAGCAAACATCTTTCTGGGACCAAGAAGTGTCAGCTGTTGAAATCCAGTGTTTAAAATTTTGTACCACTCTCCTTACTCCAGTGCTTCTGGGGTTTTGGTTTTAAACTGTGCTTTTAGTAAAAATTCTCTCAACTGAAGGCAGGGCCCTAAGGAAGCTCCTACCAGATAAGAGATGAAGTCCAAAGCTAATTCAAGATGGTGGGTACAGTCATGCTTTTTCTCCTGTACCATACCCAGAAGCTGCCAAGTTAATATTAGGATTCCCATATCACAATTGCAATGAAGCTCTGGTAAATCTGGTACCTTTGGATATGCTCAACATCACAAATAAGTCAGATATTTAAGACAATCTAGTCTGTAGCTAGCATAGTCCACCAGAATATTCATCCTCTTCCTCATCAGCATGAGAGCCCACTGCAGCTGGTCCTCTGGCTTTGTCCTGTGCAGCGTTTGGCGATTTCTTCTTGATTCCACCTCCTGGGACCACCAAGGTAAGACCGAGCTTGGCATACTGACAATAACAAAGCAAGTTTAATTTCTGTACTATCACAGAATTGACTGATGCTCACAATAAAGAAGCAGGCAACATTCAGTACAGCAAACAAAGTGATGCTGCTCTCAGAGTACATTTTTCCAGCTTAGAATAAGAATAACATTGGTTCATTTTCCTCCATCTCAAACACTCTGAAAATGGGATGCAAGGTCTGTATTAATACTGCTTATTATAGGATAATTTGGCCACATCCTATAGCTTCTCTGTTTCAAGCTTTACATGAAAATATAAATTCCAGTATGCAGCTCTGCATACATCACCTAGTAACAGATAATGTTAAAAGTCTTATGTGTTTTTCAGCAAGACTGATACCTCAACTTTTACTATTCAGAGTAATAAAGTAAAATTAGTCAATACTGTTACAAGATTTGGCACGGATGGATGTGTCCTTTACTTCACACCTTTCCTACCCTTATACTTCCTTATAATTCCTAAATTTACAAGTTCAACTAAATAAAAATATAACTGGGAAAAGGGTCACAACTACTCGCTCAACACCAAAAATCTTTCACAAATTAGTACCTTGATAAGGAATAAGCAATGGATAAAAGCATCCAACAATGCCATCCCGTAGGCATCATACTCTGTAATGATTATGCACACCTAGCTGTTAGATCTCTGAGAAAAAGCAGATGCAGCAAACTGTTCTGGCCCGCAAAGAAAGAAGTAGAATGGGACTGAATTTTGGTTACCTCATTAAACAAACTCATCAAATGCATAACAAGCTGCTTTTTCACCTAAGCCTTCACACCATCTGAAAGCATCATCATTGACAGTTAAAGAATACATGGATGGTGCTCTTATTTTCCTCTACTTGGAAAAAAACATATCTCTTAACTTGAACAAGGAAAAGGATTATTAACAAAAAAATTAAAAAATCCCACAGGAATCGCCTACTTACATCATTATCCATATATTTGAAGAGTGGAGAATTGCAGACTTCAGAAACTTGATCCTGATCTTGCTGATCATACCCTTCTAAAAGTTGCTCTAGTGCTGCACAGTCTTCACTTCCATTGAATCCTGGTATACTGAAGGAAATTAAGAGTTTATGTAAGACATTTCAGTAACCTACTTGACACTCAGCTATTCTATCTTTAATGCTGCTGATTTAACAGCAGAAGTGCAAGCAGCTTTCAAGAATCTGCCAGACTGGTTAATCTACAAAACTGCCTATAACCACTTTGATTTTTCCAGGTACAGGAATCATATCCATAAAAATTAAGACTTTCAGCAATATTAGTTTGCATGCTGAGACTAAGACCACAACCACAGTCAAGGCAAAACAAGAATATTAAAATTTTTCAACTTTTTCCTGACTAGTCAATAAACTCTTTCTCCACTTTACATACAGAAAAAAAATCTGTCATTTGTTTCTACGTATAAAATACAAATTGGAGATTTGAAAAATATGAACAACATGTTTAAAGACTGATCTTGAAAAATTATTTCTAAAAATAAAGTGCAATTTAACTTATATATATGTTCAAGTAATTTCACTAAAACCACAGTTTAAGTAAAAACATGTTGTTTCAAGATTTTGCTACTGAAGTTCTAATGAGAGTTGAAATGAAGAGTTGTGGGGGAAGCTTCTGGAACCAGAGTTAAACACTAATCCATATTCTGACACCAGAATTTTCTCCTGTATGTGTAAAAATATGTAGTAATTACAGCTAAATGTGTTACGTGTGAAAAAAACCTCCTGATAGCCACATACCGGGGAATGTTATTATTGTACAGTAAGTCAACAGAAGTGTGGGTTAAAAATTTACAAAAGAACAATGGAAACACTGTCAAGAAAAACAGATCTACATTAGTGAAACATTCGCTTGAAAAGCAGACTTACCTATAGCTTTCCCTCACGCATCTTTCTGCAGCAACATAATCATTTCTATGAAGATGAACTAAGACTTGAGCAATAGTTTTCTAAACAAAAAGAAAAAAAAATATAAACCTAATGATTACTTAGAATTAACAGTAAAATATATAAAAAAAAAATTAGACTGCTAATATTTAGCATGAGAAAGGTCATTACAATCCCCAGTCATTCTAAGATAATTACACAAAAGAGCCAGAAAAATACAGTGAAAAAGCAGAAAGTCTACCCTCTGCTAGTATGAAATACATTACCTCCTATAACATTTTAATGAACTGTTGTACCAAGTAACATTTTTTGTACCTTGTTATTTTTGATAACATCTTTATTTTTATGTGGTTTTTGGCATTGACAGCTCCTGTAGGTATCAGCATCTTATTTTCAAAATTATAGTAGTGAAAAAAGCACAGTTAGAGACTTGGGAAACATGCACTATCGTGAACTCTCATTGTTAGGAAGAAACGTATCCCTGGATCAAGAGTTACATATCGTCAGGCAGATGTCATCTGTCATTAACTACCCAGAAAAAAACCCTGAAATGCATCATCAGAAGTTGGCTTTTAGAATTTACCTTATAGCATGTAGGGTAATTTTCAATTTCCTTATAAATACTTTTCTCCTTTTGAAGAGACAATGCAGCTTCATCTAATCTAAAAACAAAAAAAAACCCCAGGAGTATCAGCACCAGGAATACAGCACAATGAAACCGAGGCTAAATACAAAGTGTTTAACTAATACAGTAGTAGCAAGTCTACTGCAATAAAAAGCAATACAATTAAAAATCAGCAGTAGATCTTACTAACAGAGTAGGTAAATATACAGTCAGCAATTCCTTTGTATACATGCTAAGAACATCTCTGGTATTCATTCAGAGAAGCCTTGTTTTTTATAACATTGTACAAGATGAATGCTTTGTTCCACACCCTAAAAGATTTCTGTATATCATGAAGTTACTATAAGCTACCATTAAGTCTGATATTCATGAACTACCAATATTTAGTAATAGTAACTACTTCTGAGTTTGAATACTCTTTTCATCATCATATTCAATTTCTAGAAATCAGAAATAGCACATGAGCTATTAAGCAGCAGAGCAACCAATTCTTTCACATGTTCTGAAGCTACATTGACTTGCTTTCACAGAAAGACTTTCAAAGTAAATTGTCACTTTTCTGACTACTTTTCTGAAGTGAAATAAAGTGTCCTAAATGTAGAGTTTGAAATCCAGGCAATTTCTTAAAGGACCTAAATATTTCAGTGAAGCAAGACTAAGCTGAACTGAAGGTCAAGTTTGGTGCAAGCAATTGCAATTAAATTTGTCACATTGAGACTCCAAGGAATACTCTTCTTTAGGAAGTCGAGAATCAGACTGCTGCAAATAGATTGTTTCCTCAGGTTAGTCACCTAATTCCCCTGTTTTGCATCCCACAGCCATAAAAGACTTTCAAGTACTTTCTACATTTTAGTGTTGGAAGAAAAACAAAAAAAAATCCTGAAGTAGTTTAATAATTAATGAAAACTGTGTATGTTCTTTCTAGCTATTCAACAAACACAAATGAAACAAAGCCTTTCAGCCCTCATTATCCCGTAATACAAAACAGGTGGTTCCTGGATGAACATGGCATATCCCACAGAAACCAAATTTTAGTTTGAAGTGTGTCTCAAAAAAGAATTAAGTAACAGAACACAAACACAAAAACAGCAAGAAAAAAAAACCTAATCAAAATCACTACTTGAGATTCAATTACATTAAAAGAACAAGAAGGGATAAAGCCATACCTGCGTCCTCTGACTAGAAGTCTTGATGCCTTCCCCAGCATTTCTAACGCCTGCCGTAAACGCTCCTCATTCTAGAGAAGAACAAGAAGAATTCATACATTCTTATTTCACTTGCATAGCATTAAGATCACTAGATCTTTATCTAAGTGTGTCACCTCTAACTTAGAACGACTGTTAGTGTTATTGGATCAGCAGTTCACACAAGGGAAACATGAATGGTATCAGCGCTCCAAAGTTCCACAGCCAGCTCCTGTATGGATCTGCTCAGCAAAGTAGCACCAATGCAAACTCGCTAATCTGGAAACATGTGACAATTGACAATAGAGAAGTACATCAAACGCAGTAGCAAAAAGGCAAACCATCAGCTCATGGAATTGGTAGAGCACCAAGCAAAACTCTTCTCTTCTATACTTCAAGGATTTCAAATTATTTTGGGCTCCAGGAACTCAACAGCAGGTATGTTCCCTACCCTCTGAGCTGCCCAACAAAATCCAGAAAACATTCAAAATTCAGGTTCACTCAAGTCCTAAACTGAGAAAAAGGTAAATCAAACTGACCCCTAACTTTAATAATCTCCTTCTCAACAACATAAGAAGCCTTCAGTTTCATTACTCAGCCACTGATGCAAAAGGAAGGAAAAATTTAGAACCTAATCTTAGGCTTTTTCTTGATTTTATAGCTAAAAGAAAAAACAAACCAACTAAACAAACAAACAAATCCTCCACTTACTTCAAACACTGATGCTGCTTGCTGATAGAGCTGCACAGCCTTCTCTGGGCTCACATTTTCTATTAACCTGTAATAAACATCCGCAATTTCTCTTTAAATAAAAGGAAAATGTGTTTTACCTGAAAGCATCGTAAAGACATAAAAGAAAACCAAAGATATACCCAAAGTTTGCATGCATTCTAGCCCCCCATAGCTCAGACTTACTTCCCAGCCCGTTCCAGAGCAATAGCTGCTGTATCTGGTGTCCCATTCTCCAGGTACATCATACTGGCCTTTTCAATCAGCTGAACTGCTTCAGGGAGTCTCTGCATCTCCTACAAAAAAAACAGTCAAAGGGACACTGCTGTCAGGAATTGAGCTTATGAACAATGACACAAATTAAAGCAAACTGCAACACCCTATTTATTAAGATTCTAATTTTTATTTACAAACTTGTAGAGCTAGTGAAAGTTGACCACCAACTCCATAAAATTCACTTCTGAGTACTAAACTTTCATGTAAGTCATTAATTTGTAGTAGTTTAGAGCAAAAGCAGCACGACTCTTCTATTACCCTCTGACACGATGCAGTCTTCTTTCCTCTTATAAAAGGAAAACTATTTTTACCCCCCAAATACAAATACTGCTTTCCTAATCTACTGAAGGTGTTGGTGGGGACTATGAGGCAACAAAAAATTATCACTCTAATATGCAATTGGCTTATATATATTTGTTAAATGATCCAGTGCACAACATTCTTGCTCTATAAAAGAACTTTTTAATAAAAACTAGTAAATGGAAATACCTTTAGCATCATGCCAGCTTGTTCGTAAGCTCTGCAAAGAAAAAAACGTACCATTTGGTTAAAGATGGTGTATTTCAGCAAGCTGTAGTTATAATGCATTGGCTATCACTTCACTGTTAATATTTAATGCTTTGAAGATGTTTCAAGTGTTTTATTTAATGAGACAGAGCACATGTAACATTATCTTCCACAAATTAAGTACTTCAACCACACTGCCCACTAAAAATCTATTCTAATCTGATCCATGGGCAATATTTGGATTATTGTCATTATCTGCTTGCTTTGAAGTACTCTTTAATTAAAAATTTCTTTATAAGTTCAACAGCATAGAATTTCAAAATTATGAAAAGATCATCTGAGAAAAAATATTTGGTATCAAAAGGTGCCAAAGAATGCCAAAATCACAATTTCTTCAGGTGGCCACTGCAGGTTTTCAGACTTTCCTAGCTCACACTTACATTGAAATGACTTTGAAACAGCAAAATTACTTGAACTATAACACTTACTATAATGAGATCAAAATGACAGTTCATGCTTGTACTGCATGTTAAAAAATTTGTCTCAGATTAGTTAGCGTTTCTGTACTTACTTGGCAGCATGGAAAAGACTGGAAGTAAAACAGACAAAGTCAAGGACAAAAGCCACATAATGCAGAAAAAAAAATTAATGTGCAAAATGTTATACAACTACTAGTTTCAAAGCAAGGAACCCCATAAAGGCAAATTGAACCTACTACATCCGTAGGCAACTTGTCAAAAATAAACGATTCCAAGGACAGAAAAATGCAACATAACAATGCAGAGCTGCATATAAAGTTGTAAAAAGCACGTTTATTTAAGATATTAGTACTGCTTATTAAATATTAGTACAAGTACTGTAATAATTTCAGAGATGTGTTTAAGTTTATACTATCCATTTGTAGGCAATTAAAAAAAAAAAAAAATTTCTGAAGCAGTACCTAGACATCTCAGGCAACTTATTGATCCAGATGCTAAGGGGAACATATTTTCTAATTGGGAATTGATTTTTCTAACCAAGAGTTCTTTGGTTTTCCTGCTCAGAGCACACAGGAACAGTCTTTTAAAAAGCAATTCTGCTGGACTGACAAAATGCGCAAGTGTATTAAACAACCAGCCACCAATCCCCATTACCACAACCTAAGAGTCAGCTTCTTGGAAAAAGGAATATCAGTCAATGAAAAGATACGCTTTATTGTTTTCATGTGCCTCAGCTTCCCGTAAACAGGCTTCCCTTGCCTGGTCAAACTGCTTGGCATTCTTAAAAGCAACAGCTGCAAGAAAGCAAATAAGAAGTTTTATTTACAGCTTGCCATTATCCTCTTCTCACCATTTCCGCTCAAGAGTTTAGCTACCTAAAGATGCAAACAGACTCCTTAAATGAATGGGTAGAGTTTACCAAGGTCTTCCCAAAAATCCCATGACAGTCCTCCTGGCTTCATTAGTCACTCAGTTGCCATTAAAAACATTTATTTTCAACACCACTTCCATACTACCACAGTATCATACATAGTGCACAATGTGTTTCGTTGGATTTTGAAACTCACTCACTCTGCATTGTAACTACAGAACTGCAAGAATGCGTATGTGTATCGTTTTAATCATTACAGGTTAATCAAAATCAGTATGGTAGGAACAGAAGTGTGCCGCCAACAGGGCATACCTACAACAAAACTTCCTCAGCACAACCAAGTCAGGGCACAAATTTGTATTTCTACCTCCATTTAACTGATAAAATATTAAAGTAGGATTTTAAATAAATTTCGATTTATAAATGCTTCAGATGTTCTTCCAAGTTTATTTTTTTTATTCAGGCTTAAGTGAATAAGTAGGAGCACCTCTAGTAAGGACCCAAAAATGATAAATTGCTACTATCAAAAAGAAGAAAATGTTTAAGAAGAAAAACAAATTTTATATTCAGTGTGTCTCTTATAGTGGAAAAAGGGAAGAAAGAGACCTTAGTAAGCCTGAAAGAAAACTCCAACTTGGCAGCATCTCTCTACCTTACTGAGACAGCCTTTGCAAGATGCATTTCATAAGATGATGATTAAGCAAAATCTTAAAACCAGCTTGAACATTTGTTCTTTTGTAGATAAAGTCATAGGATTTGGGGGTGGACAAGTGAAAGAAGGAAAGCTTTATTTTTATCACATGTAGCAACATAAAAAGTAGAAGTTGTAAGCTTGAAAAAAAATAGTTTTGACAAGTGTTCTAGATCTCCAAGTACAAACTGAAACTTATTTTACAGTGCTACTTTGTTGTTTCATTTTACTTTTAGTCTTCACAACACTTTTACTTCCACAGTAATATACTAATAACACATAAAACATTATCACGGATTAAGCTTAATGAATACTTTGAAATCATAAAACATATGGCTATATTTACAGCCATACACACCTGCCTTCCCATATTCAGTAGCTGCACTGTCATAATCTGGTTTCCACTTTAAGAATCCAGTTTTCAGGCTAAAACACAAGAAGAAAGGTCCATTAACAATGAGTAAAGATTTTATGTTTTACCTTCAAGACACTTCAGATATATTTAAAACTTTAGACTACCTCTGGAAAGGAGCAGTTACACACATGCCAACACTGTGGTGACATCACTACCACAAAAACAAATGCCAGGACTGGTTGGAATTGCATAAAGCACTGCAATGAACTCCCATGCCTTGTACTAACATGCTTCTCCTGTCCCCAGAGAGTCTCCCCAAGTTCAGCTCCTCAGCAGTCAGTCTAACATGATACCTCAAGATTTCTAGTACCACAACACCTGACAATATTTCCAATACAATTTTTTCCATATATCAGGAAGCTTCCAGAGTTCTTCTACACAAATTTTTTTTGCTGCTGAGAATTATCAGATTCTCCACTGCATACACAAATAAAAGAATTTACTTACCATCACAAAGCCTCACACGTCACTTATATGTCTACACTAAATGGTGCCACATGCATACACACATACATTAGCCAAAAACGTACACTGTAAAATGAGGTGAGTCATCAGGCAATTTTGATTTCAATACTCTGACTTCCTCACTTCTAAAACAAATATAAAAATTATCATAACTTTTGATACATGATCCCAGAGGGCCTGCCACTCTTTTTAATAAAATTATAGCATCTTTGTCAGTGCTATTAAATCTATACTGTTGTCTGTGGAATTGGGACTTATAAGCAAAATGCCTATATTCAGTGTTAAAATACACAGCAAAAGACTATCATATGTAAATGTTAAGCTCTCCAAGATAAACGTCAGCATAGGTATTCAAAGGAACCCAAGAAGTAACAATCAACCTTTTCACAGGTGTAGGAGACAAACACACACTCCATCTCTCCAAAGTCAAGCCCCTTTATCCACTATTGTCTCCAATAAGTCTTTTCTCTCACTTGTCTGTAGCCTTAAGCTTTGTTAGGGGAGGTTTAGGTTGGACATTAGGAAGAAATTCTTCATAGAAAGGGTGATTGGATATTGAAATGGGCTGCCCAGGGAGGTGGTGGAGTTGCCATCCCTGAAGGTGTTTAAGGAAACACAGGACGTGGCACTTAGTGCCGTGGTCTGGTTGACATAGTGGTGTTTGCTCCTAGGTTGGACTCGATTATCTCGGAGATCTTTGCCAACGTAATTGTGCCTGTGATCCTGTCTTCCTCCCACTCACTTCAGCAGAAGGGCAGAAGCGACTCCCCTCCCTCTGCAGTTCGGGTATGAGCAATGGAGGCCAGAAGGCCCTTACTGCTCAGGCTCCAGGCCTCTGAGCCGCACCGCCCCACCGACACCGATTCTTAGTTACAGAGCCGCCTTCGTCTCCCAGCTCCGGCCAGAAAGGCGTCCCGTAAGCACCCACCCCCTGCAGGGAGGCTGCCCTGAGGAAGACCAGGGGCCGAGCCGCCGTGCCCTCCTGCTCTCTCCGTGCCCTCCCAGATCCCGCCACCCCTCCTCCCTGTGTCCCGAGGTCCCTCTGCCCGGCACACGGGGTGTCCCCTCAGCCTCCCTGCCAGGCCAGGAGGCGACGCGACGCCCCGGTGGGGCAGGAGAGCGGTGCGGGCCGGAGCGCCTGGGCGCTGGCGGGCAGCCGCGGGCCAGCCAGCCCCCCCTCCCTCCCCCCCGCCTCGCTCACTATTTCTCCGCTTTCGCGATGTGCTCCAGCGCCTCGTTGATCTTCTGCGCCGCCATCTCGCCAGCGCGGCGGGCCCAGCTCGCCCGCACTCCCTCCTCGGCCTCCCAGCGCTCCCGCTACGGCAGGCGGCAGGGATCACCGGGAACAGGGAGGCGGAGCGGGCCCTGCTCACCGCGCCTGTGCAGCCACGGGAGGCGGAGCCGCGCCCAGGGGTGGGAGGCAGTCCAGGGAAGGGGAATGGACGCAGAGTGCCTGGGAATGGGAGCCCAGGGGCCGGGGAATGGGAGCCCAGGGCCCGGGGAATGGGAGCCCAGGGCCCGGGGAATGGGAGCCCAGGGCCCGGGGAATGGGAGCCCAGGGCCCGGGGAATGGGAGCCCAGGGCCCAGGAATGGGAGCCCAGGGCCCAGGAATGGGAGCCCAGGGCCCAGGAATGGGAGCCCAGGGCCCAGGAATGGGTGTGCGGTGCTGGGCTGTGCCGCGCTCCGGGAGGCACCTCCCCTTCTGAGCCTCCGGCTCTGTCGTGTCCAAGGCCGACGGAAGGTTTCTACAAAACAGAATCACACATTATTATCACAGAATCCTTCGGATGGGAAGGGGCCTCTGGAGATCATCCACCCCCAAGGCAGGGTCGCCTAGAGCAGGTTACACAGGAACACCTCCGGGTGGGTTTTGAATTAATCCATGACCTCCCAGTGCCCTGACATGCTCCATAAAAACAAAATCTTCCTCGTGCTGAGGTAGAACTTGCATTTTGTTTTGTGGCCGTTGCTCCTCGTCCTGTTGCTGGGCACCACTGGAAAGAGGGAGCTGGCACCATCCTCTTGGCATCTGCCTTTGATGAGATCCCCTCGTAGTCTTCCCTTCTCTAGACTAAACAGGCCCAGCTCGTTCAGCCTCTCCTCATAAGAGAGATGCTCCAGATCCCTCATCATCTTCATGGCCCTTCACTGGACCCTCTCCAGTAGGTCCTTCTCGTACTGGGGAGTCCAGAACTGGACACAGCCCTGAACAGGAATGAGTGCAGGCTTGCATTTCTCAGTGTTTTCACATGGAGGCCAGTTTTTGGTAGGAGTGCACAACTCACGGGCCAAAGGTTGAACAGCCTGCCTTGCCCTGCAGGAAGCCTCCAGTGGCCATTCTGCTGAGGCATGCTCCTCTGACTCAGTTTTTATGAAAACAAGAGGCTGTCTCTAGCCAGGCTAGCACAGAAATCTGATGCAGAAGGTGTGATTGGTGGCTGAGCATGCCAGAGATGCTAACACAGGCTACACAATCATGCAAGATACCCAAATTATACACTCGATACATGCCCACATGTCCAGCTTACTTAAATCCTTAATTTTATTAGTCAGAAACATCCCTAAGTAGCATAAGATCAGTCACTAAGCCCAGAAAGGTATTTATTCTCCGAACCTGACATCATTGTCTCCCATAATATACTCCTGGAAAAGCTGGCAGCCCACAGCTTGGACAGGGGCACTCTGTGCTGGGTCAAGAACTGGCTGGATGGCCGGGCCCAGACAGTGCTGGTGAACGGGGCTGCATCCAGCTGGCAGCCGGTCACCAGTGGTGTCCCCCAGGGATCAGTGCTGGGCCCAGTCCTGTTTAACATCTTTATCGATGATTTAGATGAGGGGATTGAGTCCATCATTAGCAAATTTGCTGACGACACCAAGTTGGGAGGGAGTGTCGATCTGCTGGAAGACAGGAGGGCTCTGCAGAGGTACCTGGATAGGCAGGAGAGTTGGGCTGACTCCAATGGGATGAAGCACAAGGCCAAGTGCCGGGTCCTGCACTTTGGCTACAACAACCCCCTGCAGGCTGGGCACAGAATGGCTGGAGAGCAGTCAGGCAGAAAGGGATCTGGGGGTGCTGACTGAGAGGAAGCTGAACATGAGCCAGCAGTGTGCCCAGGTGGCCAAGAAGGCCAATGGCATCCTGGCCTGCATCAGGAACAGTGTGGCCAGCAGGAGCAGGGAAGTGATCCTTCCCCTGTACTCAGCACTGGTGAGGCCACACCTGGAGTATTGTGTTCAGCTCTGGGCCCATCAGTTCAGGAAGGATATTGAGGTGCTGGAGCGGGTCCAGAGAAGAGCAACCAGGCTGGTGAAGGGACTTGAGCACAAGTCCTTTGAGGAGAGGCTGAGGGAGCTGGGGTTGTTTAGTCTGGAGAAGAGGAGGCTCAAGGGTGACCTCATCACTCTCTACCTGAGAGGAGGTTGTAGCCAGGTGGGGGTCGGTCTCTTCTCCCAGGCAATCAGCAGCAGGACAAGAGGGCACAGGCCTAATCTGTGCCAGGGGAGGTTTAAGTTGGATATTAGAAAGAAGTTCTTTACAGAGAGAGTGATCAGGCATTGGAATGGCCTGCCCAGAGGTGGTGGATTCACTGTCCCTGGAGGTTTTTCAGATGAGGCTGGATGAGGCACTGAGTGCCATGATCTAGTAATCACAGTGGGGTTGGATCAAGGGTTGGACTTGATGATCTTGGAGGTCTCTTCCAACCCAGTTAATTCTATGATTCTATGATTATTGTTTTCAGTAATCTGAATAAGTGAGGTATTTATCAACAGGAGAGACAAAGCAAAGCAAGAAGCTGGTTAAACTTGCAAAATTCTTACCAGAGCATAGAATTCATTGAAAGTCCATACTGATTACAGGAATCAGAGTTTTAAAGGTTTCTACCTCAAATGAGAAAAGAAGCAATATTTACATGATTTGTTTTACTCTAAATACTCACAAAATTCACAGGTCTGAATTGCTTTCCCTTCCTTTTCCTTTTCCCACATTCCCTTGATGACATGGACACTTAATTTTCTGACTTTGGTTCTTGCATTGCACTTGAGAGGCTATCATCTATTGCAGATGGTGGAAAATCCCCACTAAATCTTAAATGCTATTATTCTGTGTCCTAGATCAAAGTAGGAAAAAAGGTTGTAGAGAGGTTTTCTGCTTTCAAAAGCAGATGAGTGGTCATGAGAGTACTAGGAGAAAACAGCTAGTCTTGCATAACACATACACGGAAAGGTTTTTGGCAAGCACTCAGTGGTAGCAGGTATAAAGTAAGGGAAGATATGATCGGAAAGATTCCTTTGTCATCACGTCTGTGTTTTCTTTCCCTTGCTATGGCAGCCAGGATGGATCTGGCCATATGACTATGAGATTGCTGCAGTGCGTTTCAGATAAACTTGTGTTAGCTGGGAAAATAAAATCCTAGACTGCAGCATTAAATGACAAAATAACCTCAGACTATTCTTCAGAAGCACCCAGTTAATGATTTATAGTTTGTGTTTTGTTTGTGCTAGTGCTCCTGGCCATCTCTGTTGCCTGTGTTGTAAATATCTGTTCACTTTCTAGTGAAACTACACATATGCGCTGTCTGGTTACATTTTATACTGTAATGACCAGACAAAAGATTTCCAGGACTGGTAAGTATTGAATGAAATAGGATATTCCTGGGTAGCTTTTACTTTGTAGACATGGAACCTTTGGCAATTTTACATCTGGGAAGGATCATATCACAGCATCTGATGCTTGGCTGTGAATTAGAATTTGGTGTTGAAAAATGACCAGGTACAATGTGGAAAACATTTACAGTGTTGGAGTGACAAAGATGTGAACTCTGTAAATAGCTGTGCCAGTAGAAGTCATTGATCACTAGCCAGTCCTCAGCTGCCCATCACTACACCTTGCAGAGTTTCTATCTCCTATCTAAACATTTCTTCAGGTATACCATTTCAACCCATAGCATTAAGCTATGAAAAACAAGGTGCATAAGCTTATACAGTTCATTTTGTCTCAAATGGGTTTAAAAGCACCTATGTGAGACTTCATAGGGCTAACACGGGGCTAGAGGCTGGATGCAAGCAGCTGGGGACAGCACCTTCCATCATGGCTTCATCTACCCACAGCCCTGGCATCAGAACAGCCTGGGCTTCCTTCAGAAAGCTGTTAGTTGTAAAAAACTATCAGTATGATCACAGGGAATAAAATTTGTTTCCCAGTTAACTCTAACTTTTCTTTGCTATGAATTTGCTTTTCTTATTCAGAAAGTCAGAACTGACTGCAGTGAAATGTATTTTAAATCAGCTGCTGAATTCTATCTGCTACTCCACTGTATCTGGAAGGTGAATTTAGGTTTTCCTAGATCTGGATTTCTCAACTCTATCTGATACCCTTTTTTGGCAGCATAACATGGAAAGTTCTGCTTGTAATTTATTAGTGTCTGAAACTGGAGTCATAACAATACAGCACTACGCAGAAGAAATTACCTGTGAGGAAGGGAGAGGAATCTGCATGCTTTTCCTTCCACACAGACTGGACCTTCACTAATGGTCTAAGGAAAAATTGAGTCTGGTAAATTTTGGGCCCATAATATACACTAAAATGTGCTTTTCAATCACTCCAACCCACTGCCAGCATCTTGGTTCTCTGTATCTTTTCTTTTCTTGTCTTTTGCATTAAATCCATATAACTCATTTTTCTGTGAGAAATTACTAGTTCCTGTCTTAATGGATATGGCAGAAAGCAAATTAATAGCTCTGAGGGCAGGAAAATTAATAAAGATTGGCTTTATCTAGATTTTTGTTTCCCTACTGATTATCTTTAATTAAATAGCAGAAAACTATGGTGTGAGCATGCCTTTTATTAGACATTAGAGAATAAAGAGAGAGGGATTATAAATATCCCGGCTGGGGGTAGGTGGTAATGTCTAATTGACTTTCCGGATTCATTGGACATGAGATAGGAGGAGGAGTAAGGTGATCTAATGTGAAACATTGATTATGCCTTCTACACTATTTATTGAACATACATACTTTCATGTTTCTTTTGAAGGTTAAAGTGGTCTGTCAACCTAGGCAAGGCAAGTTGGTTTTGTCAGGGAGTAAGATGTCCCATCGGGATTACCAAGTCCCTTTTAGTCCTTACCTACTATCCCTCCAGCCTCTCTTGCTTCCAGCAAGAATCCATTTTCTTCAGTCACGACATCCCTCAATTGTAATTTATTTACAGTCAAATTAATTTTATACAGTAGTTCATGTATGACTCACAAAGATATGTGCAGTATCTACAGATGAGAATAAAGCTCTTGAAGAGCATTATTCACATCGGACGAGAAGAGTTAAGACACCTATTCCAGTTGGGATTTTGAGAGCCCAAGGCTGGATAAAAGCCTGTAATTGACACCACACCACTTCACACATGCTCCAGTGGGAATCTGACAAACTTGATATTTTTGGCATTTGTCACCTCCTGGACTTGTTCCTTGACACTTCCTTACCTTCTCAGCCACTGTATCAGCAAGCGATGATAACTTGCTTTCATACCTGATGATTATATCCACCACCAGTGCCTGACCCACCCTTAATCAATACCTGTAGAGCTTGTTTTGGTGGTCTCACAGGAGTTGCTACTAATTTTATCTTTTAGAAAGTTGGTAATTCCACAGCCCTGCTATTGCAATCCGTTCCAATTAAAAAAATCTGCTTTCTGCTTAGAAAGATGACCTTTGGAGCAAAAATTTCCTGTTCTGAGACTGGGACCTCACCGCAAACCACTTCTGAAATGAAGTGACTGCTTCTGGGTCCTAAATTGTTATTGTTTTTGGCTAGGCTCTTCTTAGCTGGCTCTGTTCCCTCAAGCAATTTACCAAGTGGTCCCACCTGCACAAAGAGGGGGTCAGGGATATATGATACAGGCATGAATTGCTTAAGTCAATTTAAGTACCACATGATAAATGTGTAATCATAGCTTTGCTTTAACTTCTCTTTTTGTTGATGAAGTAACTTCTTCAAGATAAAGCACATACTTAAAGATGTGACACCTTTTCTGCTCCAGCTTTCCAACTTCAGAACCTCTAGAAACCTCTTCCCTTTTCCTTCGTTCTCCCTTCTTTCTGAATTGTTCTTCACAAAAAGCTCTCACATCCAACTCTTCTGGTAGAAAGCCAGTTATTCCTCCCACAGAATCTATCCAGTGTAAATGGCTTTTGATGGCTCTTTCATTGCTTTGCAGCAGTTTATCCACAAGATGTTCATTGCCTCACAGAATATGTAGCATTGTTCCCCAAATCAAGATGCATTCATAACTTGACATGAACATGTATCCATCAATTTGTCACTGAAATAGCGTTTGACATAGATCCCAGAACAGAGGCAGGAAAACATAGCAGTTTTCATCAATTTTGAAAGCATAATTAGAATTTTCCACTTTTCTACAGGATTGCCAACTTACAT
Source organism: Pyrocephalus nanus (assembly GCA_038380795.1). NCBI lineage: Eukaryota > Metazoa > Chordata > Aves > Passeriformes > Tyrannidae > Pyrocephalus > Pyrocephalus nanus. The sequence continues at coordinate 8,706,605 of CM076261.1, read as the reverse complement.
AATGAATAGTTGTTCCAAATGCCAGCTTCTACTCTATATCCATGAACAGGGAAGGGAGGAAACAAAGACCAAGGGTTTCCTCTCCAATGGCCCAATCACTGATGTGTAGTAAAATCAATAAGTCTGCCCAAGCTTTTGGTCACTTCTTTGACTGAATAGTTTTGCAACTCTGAGGCAAGGTTTTCAGAGAAAGGATAACAAACTCCCTTTTTTTTTTTTTTTTCCTTAACCTTTGTTAACACTGTTTTTCTTAGTCTGCTTCAGAAAAGCATGTGTAGATCTTCTAGCCTCCTAGCTAGAACCAGGCCTGCAATCCTGGACAAAATGGACAAATCCTGGACTATGCAGTGCTCTCCTCTTTTGAACTATGAATGAGAGACATTAGAGTTTTTATATTGACAGAGGCACAGCTAATGTTCTCCTTAGTTAAGTTCATTTTCAGAGCATGCCCAGTTGCTAGATTTTGCTCCACGTGGCAGCATGGAACAACTAAAACATCTGCTGCATTCCTCCAGGGTTTTATTCCTCAACATAAAATGCTTTCTGAGATTAATTGCTTTGATCATGTATCTGAACATCCTACCTCATAACACCATTGATTAGATAACAATAGCAAAGCTTATTTCACCCTGTAGAGGAGTCAGTTCTCCAACTCTGAATTGTTATTTACATTCACTATCATCATGCTGCTGCAGTATGTGTCTGCGACAGCCTAAACTATGCACTATTTGCAAATCCTTTTTAATGACCTGATTATCAAAACTTGTGTGGCATCCACGTGGGTATGCTCCTGAAGGCCTCACAAGGTACTGAAATCAGTTCCATGGGCACCCTGGCTGACTGAGAAGTGAAGCTCTATTGTTCTCTGTGTAAACATCAGAAGGAAAGAAAATAAACCTTCCAGTTCGTTTAGCACTGTTAAAGCTGGTGATGCTTACTCTCAAACATAGCACTGAGATAGTTATAAAAATGTTCAAAGATTCCATTTGATTGAGTGGCCTAAAGACTCTTTAATCCCCTACAAGGACTACATCTGTTGGTCTCTAGATAAAGGTAGTAAAAATCTCCTTTGGACTTCTCTCTGTGGACTAGAGAAAATCTCCAAGTCACTACAGTGACTGAAATTTACATTCTCTAATAAAACAAATGCCTTTAGCCCCTCTATGTGAATGTATGCTATCCAAAGCTGTGAGAATTGCTCAGTGGGCTGCGTCATCCAGATACACTTTGATGTGCAGTTTGGATTCAATGGTCATCACAAACCTCTGAAAATTTGTTTAGAAGGGTTGAACAAGATGTTCACAAAGTGCATTCTACTAGTCTCAATTGTAGATGGTTGTCTCCATTTAAAGCTTTCCATTAATTTCCTTCCAGAAAACAAAAATGAAGTCAAGGGAGACATTAGGCATTTCATGTCGTTCTCCCAGCAGAGCTTACATTTCTCTTTCAGTAGACCAGTAGTAATTACAAACTACAGTATTGTAAGCAGCTCATGTGATTTAATGACAAACATTTAGAGGAAAGTCTTTGTTCATTCAGGATAATTAGCTGTGGCCCATTCATGAATTTCCCTTGAAATATAGATAAAACTTTAGCAAACATATGATTCCCTTTGCTATAATACTTTCTAAGTTGCAGACATTTTTCAGTATTAGTTTAACTAAAGCTTTGAATTTCACGAGTCCTGCAAACCCTAATATTTTATATTAATTCAGTTCAAATAATTCACCATTTATTTTGTGTGACTTATTTTGATAAAAATCTGACTTTGTTTTCTCCTCCAGAACAGGTGTTTTAATGCTGTAGTGCATGTAGGACAGAACTCAGAGGGTTTTTTTCTCATGAAAAGTAAATGTTTTATATTTTGTGAAAGTAATTTGTGATATCAGGTTAGCCTGTCTTTGGGCTATCCACAGATAAATACTTTAACTGTTTCTCATATGCTAAAAGCATGTGAGCATAATGAATTCTCTTAAATGCAGTTGCATTTAATGTTATATTCTGTCACAAACACTAGTGGAGAAATTTTAATCTGGATGCATCAAAATCTCCTGGTAAATTTCATATTATTTACGTTTACCCCTATGTGGGAAATGAATCTATGGAAATGAGGATATGTCTCCTTTTTATTTTTTTTTTTTTTTAAAGAATTGTAGAGCGAATCAACTACCAGTTCTTTCTTTTAAGCCGCAAAATTTATTTTCTTGTCTCTAAACCTGCTCAACAGAGATAAATTATTATTGAATTTTTAGTCTGCTTCCCCTGTATGCATACATAGTCAATAAAGACTACAGATGGATCTACAGAGGAGGAAAGGTAACTCAAGGTTGTGTTTCCCTACAGTTCTGCATGCCAGGTCTTCCTTGTGATGGATGTGCATCTCACAAGAAAGATGGAGAGGGACAAGGGACAATGGATTCAAACTAAAAGATGTTAGGTTTAGATTAGATATTAGGAATAAATTTTTCACTGTGAAGGTGGTCAGGCACTGGAAAAGGTTTCCTAGAGGAGCTGTAGATACCCCATCCCTGGAAGTGTTTAAGGCCAGACTGGATGGGACTCTGAGCAATATGGTCTGGTGGAATATGCCTCTGACCATGGCTGGAGGTATGGAACTAGATGATATTTAAGGGCCCTTCCAACAAAAACCCTTTTATGATTCTATGATTCCATGATAAAAATCATAAGCAATTCTTACAACAACAATTAAGCTCTCATAATTTACGATGCCTACCACTGAAAAATGGTGTGACTAAAACAGAGTGAGTGGTAAATTCTCACTTGTCGTGTTTTGGAGTCCATGTTGTGTAAATGTCAGAGGACAGGAGCTTAGTGGTCCCTTTTGGAGCTCAGTCACTTGGATGCAGGTCAGTAAATTGTCTCAGATTTACTGGCTGTTGTAATGAAACCTAGCAAACACAGGAGGGCTCTGTGTGAACACATATTAAGAAACATTTAGGTTGGTGCCAGACAGGAGCTCTGTGTTCTGGTGTTACATAACCTTAAGTTAATTTGCAATGCTGTTTAAAGAAATAGAAGATTTTGCTATGAAATTACCATTTGTTTGGATATGTATGGGTTTATAAAAGCATTGTCTCCACGCTGGATCATAGAAATGTAAAAATAAATCATATAAATCCCAGCTTAAGGAGACCATTCTGAAACATATAAAATAAAATTCCTGATTTTGTAATTTATGCTGAGTGTATTAATTCTTTATGAAACAGGTTTAGATTTAGCTCTCACAAATATATCACTGTACAACACAAAGTGGCTTCTGACAGAAAAAAAATTGTCTCTTTTTCTTGATTTTACATTACAAATCCTAATTTTTCCATATTGCTACCATGGAAACAAATGGAGAATAAAGGCAGTAAAGGGAACAAAAAGCCGCTATTGCATAATGGGGTTTGGTCAAACAGGCTTTCACAACAGGGCTGCACTGCAGCACAGCTGAGTTACTTGTGAGTCCCTTGGGTCAAGATCTGCCCAGATCTTGAGTGTGCAGCTCATGGCAAACTGCTTGTGGTGAGGTTTCCATCTGCATTTGAAAGAATGGGGCTGTGCAGCATCCTCAGCATCCCCTGTATCAAACACAGCCAAAATGAATGTGTCCCACACCAGGCAGTGCTATGAGAGAGGGTGGGTGTCTCCTCTCTGTCTGGTGACCCCTGCCCACCACCCCTTTCACAGGACAATTCTGTGAAAATAAATAGAGGATACCTAAAATCTTTTGTAACAATAATGTGGCAGCCCCTGCAAGAAGAAAAACATCTCCAGGTCTCCTGAGAACAGTGTGGGTGATGATTACCAATGGAAGTAATAATAAGGAAAGGGAAGCCATGGTTTCCTTGTCTGTCTGAGGATGTCCACCTGTGAAGGAATGATGCTTTGCTGAGGCCAGGTGCTGCTTTGCTGGGGCCAGGGTGCTGCTCTGGACTTTACACAGGAGGTGTCATGGGCTTGTTCCCCCCTCTCATCCACAACTGTCTGCATAAGTTAAGGAGCTTTGTTCAAACATGTATTACCACGGAGAGAAAAACATTATATGTGGAGAAGAAAGGCACTAAGATGGATTTTTCCTGCTCAAATTTGAGCATCTAGCTGAAGATCCCATGGTAAGAGTGTTTTTCTGTTGGACGGTTCCTGAAGCAATTTGTAGCTCAGCTACCTTACAGGTGCACCATCCCCTTTGTTGTTCAACGCAGACCTCTAGAGAATAATGTAGATGTTAAAAGTGTAAATTCAGGCTGTTGGGAATAATGAAGGTGGACTATTGACAGAAACGTCAAGATCAAACTCTTCGGAAGAATACACGAAAAGTTCATTAACAGATCAGAAATCAAAGATAAAGATACTCCAGTAGGATGAAGAATTGTACAAGACTCTTAGATATCGGAGGATGCAGCAAGGCCATGCAGTCTGGCAGCATGGAAAAGAATGTAAATAAGAGGTGAACATCCAATCATATGTGAAGGCTAGTGGTAAATATAGATAATAGAGCTAAGAATAGTGTTAGCATGTAAGATTCTACGGGACAGTGTGTGAGTGCAGCTGTGTGAAGACAATGTAATATTCTGGATGAAGAGAATAAAAGCTGAATTTAGGCCATCATCATAAGTGCCCAGTTTTATTATTATGGCCGTCCTTGTATATAATACAACCCTTAGATTAATCCTTAGGACTTAATTATCTCAGTTCAGTTGGACACCAACATTGCACATGAGTGCCTCCAGTAAGCTATACCAGTTGTCAGGCCCATAACATTTCCATTATAATTCCAGTTGACTTAATGTTTAAATCTGTCACATTAAGACCACCTCCAGCAGGCTAGTGGTTAGATTTTATTATAATTGGGGGTTTTGCTTTTTTTGTTTTCTAGGACTTTTCTTTGACCAAGAAGTATAAACCTACACTGACATAGCTAGTGATGTATTAATTTATAAACCCTTTTGGAAGGAAAGTACATTACAAAGGATTTCTGGTATGCAATTTTTAACCCAGATAATAATTTCATAATCTATTTTTTATTCTGGAAAAAATTATTTTTGCTTAGTAGACATTGTTAATGACTACTAGTAATCTTAAGCAATTTTTTTTCTTTTCTCTTCAATGATAAAAGAGTACAGAATATATTTCTAAAGGGACATGTAGGAGTTCTTCTAGGGATCTACATGGAAGGATTAAGTTCTTACATTATAGACATGCTGTTCTTTACTAGTGGGTTATCATTTCTTTGCAGAAAGCAGTTTTATGAAAATAATTGAAGGCACACTTACATATGTACAAGCAGAGTAGCCAGGCAGTGAAAGATGTTCAATTATTGACCCAAGCTTTGAAATTGGAATTTCTGAAAAGGTTGTTGCTTGTTGAATGTGCATTTGTGTCATTATGAAAACAGGCCAGAGCCTGCAAACTTCTGACCTAAATTTGAATTAAAATATCCTCAGCAAAGTTTGGATTAAGGCTCTGGGTTAAGTCTTAATTCAGATTATCATATGTCCTTTTATTAGGATGACCAGGAAAATGTTGGCTTGAGACCAGGTTTTCCCCCTCAGATGTTTGTTGCAAGGTCTATTGAAGTATTCCAGATTGATTGCTGTACCTACATGATGGAAAAGACCATTTATTTTCTTCATGTGACTGTCCAGAAAGACAGAAAGAAGATGAGTATGTTACTGCAGTACAGCTGTGGGTTTGCTAAGCAAATCTGGCCCACAGAGACATTTACATAGCAAATCTCCCAATCACTGCTTCCATTTAGATGAACCACAAATATCTTGGCATTCTAATCTCTCCACAACATATTAATCTCAGCTTGTTAAAAAAAAAAAGAGACAAACAGTGAAAAAAGTGTAGTAAGGATTGCCTTCTTCCATTCCATCATTTGATGCTTGCTGTGTTCCTGAGAGAGGAAGGGAAGTAGTAACGCATTTCTGGTGTAACACAGGGAGAAGATCTCTTTAACTCAAGGTTTTTAAAGGATATTCACCCTACGTCATGAATTTTCTGTCACTACTGGATTCTGCTCAGTTCAGCTGTCCTATAGGGATGGAAATCAGAGGAGAATCTATTTCCAGGTAGTGCAGAAAGTAAGGCAGGTTAATCAGAGAAAAGTCTAGGCAAGCAGCAGAAGCCATTACAGATGCCTGTACTTTTTTTTTTTTGAGAAGGAACATTCTTAAGGAGAAAAATAGAAGACTATACTACTAGAGGCTTGATCAGATGATAAACAGGTGCCACAGGTACTGTCCAAGATATCTGCCTCTAGTAGATCAAGGATCTACATTTATACTGGTTCTGCAACCCTTCCATTAGGTCACTGTGCTTCTCTGCCTTCACAGACAGCTTGGAAATCACATATCCATCTGAAAATTTTTCCTCTGCCATATTCATGCTTATTTCTTACACATGTCAGTGGCAAAACAGTTATTCTCTTATTTTCCTTGTTTGGTTGGAGCAATTAAAAGGACAGTTTGTTAAATCAATTGCATTTTAAAGGCAAACAGTGAGCCTATTTTATTTTTAGCTGAAACACCTCCCTTAATATGCCTTATAATAAAGCAAGCAGGAAAAAAAATGTACTGCAACTCAAATACTGATAAGTATTTCTTACATAGTAATATAAAGGATTCCTTGCTTTGAAGTCAGTCACTCTTGATGAATCTGAGGCTGAGAAGGATTATCAGAAGCTAGGGAGGGTCACACCTTGTTAGACAATAGAACCATCTCTTCCAGTCTTCTGCTCTTCAACAGTACCCAAAATATCTAGAAAACTATGTGGCAAGACAGTCATATATGGAACTTCCACTCATATTCTCCTGTCTTCCAAACACTTTCGTTTTGGAAACTTTCTAAGCAGGATTTACTTTTTGTGTTTCATGAGCCTTGGTTGGTTTCTCTTCCATGAGCATATCCATTCTTCCCTCCCACTTAAACCATTTAAGGTTTCAATTTCTACATTATCTTCCAAAGAGGTGTTTTGCAGCTCATCTACCTGGTGTAATAAAAATTATCTTCTTTGATGTATTTTGAACCTTTATTTTTAGTACCTTTATTTGATTCCCCTGGAAGAGACATTGAACAGCATCTCCCTATATCTACTGTCTGTGACAGCTGGGATTTTTTTGACTTACTAGTTTCCTGTTACAAAGTCCTGAGAGTGAGATAGGTGTGACATACTTGGCAATGCTTGAAGGTGTTATCATGAGTCTGTACCTGGTGGAATCAGCATACATGCTCAGAGCCAAACTCTAGCCAAAATAACCCATAGATGGGTTTCTCAGCAAAGATACTGATACAGAGATACTTAGCATATTTAATGAAAAGTTCACTCTTAGCAGCCTTTCAATCTTCAAAGGCAACCTTCATATACAGTTTATCTCTTGTAGCTGTGAACAGATTGAATCAAAGGGTCATACATGTTCCAGTCCCTCCAGATGTGAAACAAATTTTATGCCAAAATATATGTATATACTAAGGGTTTATATGCTCCTTAAATCTTCATATACAAGGCTTAAGTACACATAAATTTTAAGGACTAGGTTTTACTGATGTGCTCACATTTTTCTCACCTAGTGCACAACTTTGAAATTCATCCACTCCAGATAGGTTTAAGTCATATTAAGGTTCCATATTGGGATTGATTTAATTCAGGTTTCTTACACTAATATCCCTCCTGTACACATTAGAAGCAAACATCAAGATCTTGTGTTCCTTGGATGTGCCTAGATGTATGTCTAACTGTTGTGCCCTTTTGTGAGGAACAAGTTGCAAGAGTATATATTGCACACTGGACTATTTTCCTTACAGGCATCTGCCCAGTTCTAATCTGTTAAATATCAGAGACTTTTGGAAGGTATAGATATTTGGCTTTAAGTTTGTGAGGACATTAACAGCTTTGCCATCTTTCAGAAGAACAGTACAATGAGATAAGAAACATGTAAATGAAAAGGAAACAGTCTTTTAAACCTTTCTTCCATATAAGAAATGTCACTAAAGGCAAGCGTGTTTTCTCTTCTTGGCCCTTATCACTTTTGGTCTATCAAAGCAGTAAGTCCAAATCTCTGCTTGGCTGCTGGTGCTCTGTCCTGTACTGCTGCAGCTTTGCCAGACTCTTCATTCAGCACTACTTTGAATGGCAGCTGACTGCCCTTACCATGCAATGTTTGACAGGCAAATGCTGATCAGTGAAGAAGAAAACATAAGTGACAAGAAAGACATTTTTCACAGAGCTATGCCACTAAGATCTAAAATTCTTGCAGAGGCCACAGGCAAAAAAAAATTACTTTCTATTAAAAAATGCTTTCAGCAGCCTTCTTTGAAAAGGAAGTCTGCCTAGTAAGCAGAAAGAGAAATGAGACAGAGCATCAGACTATGTCAGTTTGCCTTATATTCTCTGGTCTGTAAAATTCATCTGGAAGAATAATGTCAGAATTATTTGTTGTAAATAACAACTGGGAATTCAGTTGGTGGAAATGAGACCAGCTTTCATTTTTTTAATCTAAGTAAACTTGATAGGAGATTAAATTTGAATGTAAAAAAGATAAAACTTGAAGGCTTGTTAAGCTGATTGAAAAGCACTGCAAGAGAGTGCTGTTATAATTAAGCTAGAAAAAGCCCATTCCTCTTGATTTACCTGGATCTGTTCTTTGGGGCCTATATGAACAAGTAGAACAGAGTTCTGCCCCTCTTGTTTGTCTTATATATCTCATAGTTTCAGTATAGAGATTGTACTCCTCTGTCTAGCCAAATAAAACCATTCAGCTATATTCCAAGCCCAGTTTGTGCATTGATCTGTATATAGAAGGGGAGGTTTCTAATGTCTTATTTCTGTGTAGATTCTGGGTCATCCTTCCAAGGTCTTTGTTTTTCATTAATCTCAGAGTCTGCTCAAAAATTTATTTTCGATAAATAAGACTGATTGAAGACCAACCAAGGCAAAGGCCCTAGGTGGCTTTAGACCAAAGTGGTAAAGATCAAGCTGTTTCAGCTTGCAGGATTATTTGTGACCTGTGTGAAGGTAATAGCTTGTCTCAAGGTTATCCATCCTAAGGAACATTTTCCACTATTAAAAAAAATTTCTGAATGTTTTCTCATAATCCATGCTAATGAGGTACATTGGGGGGACAGTATGAAAGACACTGTCTATTCTTATAGTCTACTCCCTTTTTCCAGCCTCTAGATTTTTAGCTCTCTGTGAATTTATGTGGTCTCAATCCCATAATTCCTAGGAACAGTAGTTAGTTGGCTTATTCTCGCAATAGCCTTCTCACTTTCTAAATTTTACTGAGAGTGAAGGGAAATGTTTGCAAGGTTGGCCAAATTTCTCCTGGGAAGTCCACAGTAGGAAAAGGAACTCAGCTCTGGTGCCTGGAACTCCTTTCAAACACTTTGTTCAGTTATTAAACCTGGAGGGAGGAAGGAGAAAATGCATTGCAACAAGTTACCAACTTGAAAATTATTTGCCTTCCTCAAGACATAGGTTCTCAACTCTACAGAGCTTCTGCTGAAAACTCCACTTTCACTGATGTTGTCAAGCTGGAATGGTGCATCCTAATTAGGTTGCAAATCATCTGAATAGTATCAGGGATGGATGCCTGATACAAAGGAATTAAATGGGAAAAGTGGAGCTGGCTGTAGAGGGGAGTCCTCTGATATCTATTTAGTGGACAATTGTGTGGTAATATTTTTGAAACGAAGCAGATATAGGTCCAAAATGCAGAATTACAAGTTACAGGTAAAAGGCAATTTAAAAAATGATGTGAAGATTACAAGTAGACATGACATTTGTTGGCACTAAATACAAGATGCATTGCAGCTTGGTCAAGAATTGGAATTAACAGTCATGAAGGCTGGAAAAGGGAAAGGACTGAATAAATACTGCTTTTGTTGCAGAATAAGATCATGAATACAGAATGACTCCTGTTCATTTTTAGGATTTTGAAAAAATCTGGCCTTGAATATAGGGCATATCTTAGCCGTATACTTTTGTTCTCTGGCTGTATACTGGCATGCTCACCCCTTCCAAAAACACACACACACACGCTGTCAAAAGAGATCTGTTCGCTGCACACGCTCATTACTCCAAGTCTCTGCTACCTGCAGCTTCAGTCAGCTGTATGTCCCCGGACATGGGACCAGAGGCCTTGATGATTGATGAATTTCAGCCAGCACAGCAGAATAGGTGACAGATGGGAAATATTGTGCAGATATGGCACAAGCTACCGCAAATCCACTTTTGGGTTTGGGTTTGTGTAACTGCTCTTGTGAAGTCTCTCACCCAGTGGCTCCTGTATGATTAGGCGGGGAAGGGGCCCTTGTTGATAAACTGACCCATGTTTTCTTGACTCTGTGGAAAATAGGGACTCTCAGCTTCCACTGTCTTTTTTTTTCTATCCAGTCTGCTGCTGAGATTACATCCCAGGCAAAAGTGCTAATTTTTGTCCTCCAAACTCTCAGTGCAAATACATAAGAATATACTAATTCATAAAATGAACTATATTTTTCAGATAGTTCAGGAAGTATTTTGCTGTATAGTCAAATGTACAGTCTGCTGAATTTACAGCAGTCAAGTATGTGCAATAGATCGTTCTGAGCTTTAGTTTTAAAGCATAAAGTGCTACCCTAGTATCCTGTTCAAATGCAGAATGTACATAGGATAACACCAACATATCAGAGAGCTATCACTTTTGGAGCCATGAGCTCAACAGGAACCTGCCTGACAAAATGATTTCACATGGCACTGCAGTGTGAATGTAACCTTTATGTTTATTTTTGCTTTATTCAGGCTGATGTCAGCTGGATTTATGTAATCATACATCTGTGCTAAAACTTTCATAGTACAGATAAGAAGCATCTTCATGTTTACATGATTTATCCTTTGGGTGTCCAATGATCTGTTGGCCTTCTACCTATGACCTGAGCTGCTGTATTCTACAGGCAGGTGGACTTTGCACTTCCATGGTGACAATCTTGTTTTCCTTCAGTGTTTTGACTCACAAACAGCTACAGTTTGATGAAACCACATGAAAATATCAGGAGTATCCATACCTTTAGCACTGATCCTCTTTGGTGCATGATGCTCATACACAGACTGCTCAAAGACAGTGAGTTTTTTCTGTTCTATGTCACTTCCCAGCAAAAAGATTCATGTGCTGAGCTGGGACTGAAGAATTTAAGAGAGTTTCCTTCTCCCTCCCCTCCTCTTTGGTGGCTGAATAAGGTAGTAGCATCTATGTGGGATATAATATGGTCACACAACGCCCACCCCTCTCATTACTTGGGACTGTATTTTCCCTTGGTGGAAAAACAAAAGTTCCCTTTTCTAGAGCTTTTGTCCAACAAGTAAGCTTTGACAGCCTTCCTGTATTTTATTAACACTGTAGATGGTATTTGTTGAACAGGATATGTACTTACTGAAATATTTCTCCTGAAAGGTTTATTATTCTCTGGTATTTTCTTTCTGTTGGGTCACCAGAAGTTTATTCCCATATACTCTTTCTTTAGGGTACTAGGGCTTTGTAAAATTTTGTTTAGGTTTTTTAGGGTTAGGGGGTTTTTTTTCTAAAGTTTCGTGGTTTAACTGCAAATTATCAGGGAAATAGTATAGTCCTTGAAAATTGAAGAATAATCCTTTGAAAAGCAAAACGTGACCAGAATAAACATAAGGAGAAATTAAGTTGCTGAAGTGAATATCAGTGTCAATATTTTAACTGACTGCGGAAAGGCAGAAAAGACACTCTCAGAGAAATACATTAAGAAAATGCAAACCAAAAACCTTGACAGGGAACTATGGTCTTTTTCACTGCAGATCTTAGCCATTATTTTATATTAGTTGAGAATTTTTTTTTTTCAGTTCACAGAAGATATTTTGCCACTTCCACTGCGTTCTCAGTTGAAAACATCAGTGTTGTGGTTTAACCCCAACCAGCAACTAAGTCCCATGCAGCCTCTTGGACGCTCCACCCCCTACCCTAACACAGGGGGGAGAAGAATTGGACAGAAAAGGTAAATCTTGTGGGTTAAGAATAGTTTAGAACAAAATGAAATATTGGAATATTAAAAATCATCATCAGTATGAGGAAATTAAGAGAGAGAGGCATAAAATCCAAGCGAAACAAGTGATGCACAATCCAGTTGCTCACATCCCACTGACTGATACCCAGTCTGTCCCCAAGCAGTTATCTGCAGCCTCCAGCCAACTCTCCCCAGTTTATACACTGAGCATGAGGTTCTATGGTACAGAATATTCCTTTGGCCATTTCAGGAGACCTGTCCCTGCCAGCTTTTTGTGCACCTACTCACTGGCAGAGCAAGGCAACTGAAAAGATCTGAATTTAAAGTAAGAACTACTTAGCAATAACCAGAATATCAGTGTTTTATCAAAATTTTTCTCATACTAAATCCAAAACACAGCACTGTACCAGCTACTAGGAAGAAAATTAACACTATCCTAGCTGAAAACAGTGCAATTGGTAAATTAAAGTGTCATCCTATCATATAATCATGAGACTCAAAAGCATTTCAAGAGGTTTTATCCCTTGGATGTGTTGGTTTGGGTTTTTTCCCCAAAGTGTTCAATAGCTTGAACTCCATATGTAGTAAGGTCTGAATATATCCCTGCAATGTGTAGTGCTGAATGCCAAAATGGAACCTATGATGTACAGATTGCCGTGTTCAAACAGCTGTTTTTCCAACACAGTGGGCAGTTGGTGAAAAAGAATATCAATCAGAAGCTCAGAGTTGAGTCATACAGACATCCTGGTCAAACAGAAGTTCCTCATTTGACTGATAGGAAAACCAAAGCACAGGAAGCTTGTATCACCAGTCTGCAGGTTTTTCCAGGTCAAAGACTATAGTTTTATGGGTCTGCTGTAGAAATATCTGCTACACTGGATCAGCGATTTCTGGGTGTTACGATAGCACAGATAATAACATATAAACCAATGGTAGAGGCAGAGGCAGGAGCTGGACTTGAATCACCTGATTTGCAGTCCCAAGAATTCTTTGCTAGTTTATTATGCTGTATGTCTTCAAATAATTGAAAGTGTTGGTATTTTTCTTGGAGGATAGAGACTGACAAGCGCTAGCTAAGGAGGAGAGCCAGGAGGTAATGTCCTGATATCTTATTTGTTGGCCACACTCCCTTTGGACTTGTTCGTTTTTTTAATGCTCTTTCTTCCTTTTATTGTCTTTTTCAGTAGAGCGTTATAAATTCTGACCATTCTCCTTTGAACTGATTCCTAATCCACATTTCTTGTTTAGGAAAATCAAGTGTATTTGAAGGTAAAGTTAGCGTTTTCATAATATTTCCGTTGCTTTGTTGTTGTTACTGCTCTGATGTGGGAAGATGTATTGGCCACAAACATAACTCCCTCTTTACACACAGCTGGCAAATGAAAACAATATCGGAACATCTCCATGACACACAAGGCTTTTATACAGTGATGTTTCAGACTTTACTGCAGTTTCCTTTGGAAATGCTTAAAACAACTACATCTGTTTCCTTTCATTGGGATTTTGTGTTCTTTAAGCCAAAAGGAGTGGATAAAACTCATTAATTCTGAACAATAATTGCAATGTCCTATATAAATATTTTTTAGACTGTGGGGTTGTTGTTTTTTTTTCTTTCCACTAAAAATATAAAATAGCTTATCTGTTCAGTGTAATGAGAGTTCCTGGATACTTCTGCATTGCTATGTTATGTGCAAATACTTGAACTAGATTTAAAGAATCTGGCTCAGATGTTGGTATCAAGCTCACAATGACTACGCAGAAAGCAGTACAGAGCCAGACACCAAACGCAGGAGGGGGCACAACATGGGGTTAGTTTACCTGAGTACATCCTTCCTGATAATGCAGTAGAGACCCACCTCCTATGGCAGATGCTGTAGGTGTGTCTCAGTCTAGGGCCAGAGAGTGCCTGGCAGTCTTTTGTGGCACTGCACAGAAAAAATTATGGATGCAGGCACAAGCCAAGTACAGCTTCTTGAAGGCACCTACATTTTGCTAATAGTACAGAGGGGTAAAAATTATTTGTGTAAGCAACAACATGAAATCCAAACCAAAACATCAGTGCCAACTCTCCCTTTATCTGAGGACCAGGTCTGTCTCTGGATCAATTTGTACATCTCAGACCAGTGCTTTTCTAACATACATGTACAACTGTTGCCTAGTGTTCCCTGCTTAAGATATTATTTGTTACTCATCTCTCTTGAAATCACTATTAATCCAGGCCAAGACAAAGTGCAAATCAAATTCCTTCCAACATTTAAAGTAGATGATACTATTAAAAATGTTTATAAATAAAAGCATAAAAGGAACAAAACAAGCCCATGCAGATAAGGCAGCCTCTCAGACATCAGGTCTGCTCACGAAGAGCTTGCCACCTGCTCAAATGTCTGCCTGCTTGGTCCTGGTTCCAGGAAGGCAACATTTTTTCTCCTGACAAGGATGGCACTAGCTATCCATTTGGTCTGTGACACTTCTTCTGTGCTGGGTTGCTCTCTGCTATCCTCTGTTATTAAAAAAATATTTAAAATACTTTTGATTAACTCTTCCTTGGGTCCACAGTTCATAAATCCTATTCCTTCTCTTAGCTACCTGGAAAATTCCCATTAGAAAGTGTGATACTGTATCTTCATGCATCCCCTCTGCAGCTTTCCACAGTAGCTGTTTTCTAATTTACATGACACATGCATTGGGATGTCTCAGATTAGATGCACTCTAGCATGTTCTGTAGTATGCTGAAAGAAAAGACACATGATCATGATCACAAGAGGAGAACAACAGCATCCCCAACAGAGAATTCAGCTCTCTCAACATTTCCCTGCCTTAATTTGTTAGGACTTTAAATGGCCAAGGAAGTCTCTGCTTTCTCAGGATACACCTCTAAGTACATACAGAAGAGGAAATGGAATAGTATTGGGGCAGAATATTACAGTTTTGTACTGAGGCCTCGATAGTCATGATACCTCAAGACTTAGCTCCTGTTCAGACTAATGATCTCTAATCATCCACTGTGTTATAGTCTATACGTTTCCTCTAGTTTAAAGGGGAACTGGATCTCTTGGCAAAGATGCAAGAAAGAAATATTTGCACTCAAGTTCTGCAACTCAGTTACAGAATACCTCTAATCACTTGGAGCTGCCAACTTGAACCCAAGCTAACACAGATACTGAAGGCTACAGAATTCAGTGCCTTTATGTTCTCTTTAACTTATCACTCAGCTTCACCTACAGTAATAAGAGCTGCTGATTAAAAAATACCGTCTTCAACCACCCATTTATTTTTAGAGTATTGTGAGACTTTTAATATGGTCATAAAATACAAAATACACAGGCTGATTGAAATACAAGAAAGGACTGGACTTTCTTCACAGGATGAAATTAGTGTCTTTTTCTGAGATGGGGACTGAGAATAACATAGCTCTGTTGTATGTGAAGAGGAAGTACCTCTGTACTTGGAATACTGCTGCAGAGAAGACATTACATTTTTTAGAAGAATTCCCAAAGCAATGAGATCCAAGATGAGTCTCAGAATAATTCCAATCTGGGATATTAGACCTGGGATTAAGTTAATTTACTGGATATGAACATAAGTTAAAAAAAAAAAAAAAAGCCATTTCTTGGTTAACTAGTCTGGTTTTTTATCTTAGCATCCTTATCCTTTATTATTTTCTCCATTTTAGCACTGTGCACACACCCTTTTTCACTCCAGAATCCATGCATTTATATCCCAGGGGCCATGCAAAACAACCACAGAAAACAGATGTGCAATCATTTCTGTGTACCTGAAAGGAAAACTGAACCTTTTGGGAATGAATGGTACCAATGCAAATAGGCCATGCTGGCATTTACTTCTTTCTGGCATTAAACAAGATTAAAAAGTGAAGAGCTAATAGGGCTTACTATGTGCAGAGATGGGAGAGGGGAGAATATAACATTACAGCTGGAACCAGATGGTAAAAATAATTCCTCAAGATGGTACATTTGCTTTCAATTTAACAGTTAATAAAATACTTCTGTTTGATTTTCCCTATTACAAACTATAGTAATTTAGATCCACACAGATGAGGAAACTTCCTCTTACCTTTCAGAAATAGTGTCTTTAAATATTTTTCCCCATTTTCCTAAGTTTGTATTTTTTTCCTATTTTGAATTTGCTCCCTTCATCCCTTACTATCATACTGAGACAGACAGCTGTAATGTGCCATGAAGTCAGTGCTGTTCACTGTTCACATAAAGTGAAGGCATATCTCATTCAAGGCATGAGATCTCTACTACTGATAATCTTATCAAAGGATGGGACCTGTCTTTATAAATATAACATGAGGTCTTACCTTAGTTACAAGGTTCAGGTGCGAAAGAAACAATCATTTAAAACTTATACGTTGCTATATTTAACCCTAAAGGTCCATTGCCAAGAGTCTTTTATCTAGAGGCGACCTTCTTTAAGATTGCTGTAATCAGCTTTGGAATGTTTCTTGGATATATTCGAAAAACCTTTTCTAGCACAAAGACATCGAAAAATTCATCAGTTCCAGTATTCATGTAGAAATCTGGGATAATTTGGCTCTGATCATATTGCAGTATATGGAGATCTTTAAGAAGAATTCTTTCATCTGACATACTGCACAGGGCCCCTTCTTTGCCTAGGAGTCTGAATTGCACATTGTTAAAGGCAGGATACCAGAGCTCATGGAATAAAGTTGCTACTGTGGATACACAGTTATAGAGCTTCTTTTCCTCAAGCTATGCTGAATATAAGAAGCATGAAAATACATGAGATAGGAGTAGACAGTAGTACCTGGAGAGAGCTTGGGTTGCAGAAAAAAACCTGTTCAGGATCTCAGAAACTCCAACTGACTCTTGGAGGTTTGAGAAGCTACCAGGGCAAAATTGCTATAGTAACTGGAAATTTCAGTGACCCCACTGCAGATGAGATAAACATCCCACAAGGAAAAGCTGATCTAAATGATAAATAATGAAAACAGTAGCACTTTGGAAAAAAAAAAAAAAAAGAATGATCCAAAGAAGTGAAGCAAGTCTTAGACAAGGCCAGAGGAGTGAGCAGGAAGTGGTTGACAACATGTTAATTCAAAAACACTCTGAAATGCAGACCATTTGCACTGAATCTCTGAAAAACCAGTGAAGGATAAAACAAAGCTAATCAGGTGAAGTAACTAACAGAGTAGGTTAGCACTTGGGACACTGAGGGAAAGAAGACAATTTAGGGACAGTTTGTTAGAAGACAGTGTTTTCTGCCAGTTAAAAATATTCACTCAAAACACAAAGAAACCAATGCAGCTAAAAAACAAACAAAAGCTATCGCACCTGATATTGCATTCTTCAGAATGGGGGGTATTTTTTAAAAGGAAAATGGAAGAAAACATAAACATGGACAAAATAAATGTAAGTAATAGGGAAGGCCAATGTGAAGCATGCCATTTACCAAAGGTATTAAAAACTAACAAGAGAAACTTATTCAAACTTCAAAAGCAGGACACATGGCAGAGAATTGGTGAGCCTGAAAAATTATATATGTGTAAAACCTAAAGCTGACGCCAAGGCTATGCTGTTTGCTGCAGAGAGGTTTATGGAGTTTCTCATACCATGACCATTCTTTACAAAGAAAGAGTCTGAAGATTTATCTCAAACTGAAGTGTTGATACAAGGACTTTTGTGCATAGACGAAAATGTAAACCACACAATAACTGTTAATCAGGACCATGTGGTATTTACCTAAGTGGTCCAGAGGAACTCCCTGTGATGGCTATGAACGAACTCTGGTGCATGATATATTGCTTAAATCAGCCCAAGCACGAGAGAAATACAAGGTGATAAATACAAGGGAAACTTTAAAAAGAACAGAGTTAGTGCACATGTGGATAAATATGATGTATCCAGAAAAGACTTGAAGAAGAGAATAAAGTGTTCTGGAGGAAAAACATACCTTGTAAATCTATTACAGTTCTTTGATCCAGTCACTGAACTTGTAAGAAACATCAGTTCAATTGATATAGTCATTTTATCAGCAAACATTTGACATCTCTCAACAGAGATGCTTAAAGGAACTAAGCTGTCATAGGAGTGGTCACATAGATTATTAATTTTTTTAGAAAATAAAGGGTAAGAATAAATGGTTGGCTTGTTCAATTGAAAGAGGTTACTAGTAAAACACAAGGGAGCTGTACTGACTCATGCAGTTCATTGAATGAATTGCAAAGGGACTGAAGAGTGAGGCGATGAAGTTGGTAAATGATACAAAATTAGTCAGGCCTGCCGAAATTAAAGCAGACAGTAAAGAGTTGTAGCACGATCTCATGAAACAAAGTGACTGGATTCAGAGAAAATAAACAGGGAACCATTAAGTGTAAGAATTTATTGGCAACTAATGAAGTTATGGGACAAGTAGTTTAACGTGAATGAAGTTATGGGACAAGCAGTTGAACGTGAACAAAAGGAAATAAGCTTTCTGCAAATAATTAACATGGGGACTCACTGCCACAGGATGCTCTGGAGCCCAAAATTACTTTTATAAAGTAATTAAGGCAAATTCATGAAAAAACAGCTGATACAGCATGGCTAAACACAAAAACGTAGATATAACTTGTGGCTTCAGGAGTCCCTGAACAAATTACTGCTGGAAGTTTGGGAGGTAAAGCAACGGGAAGGTCATTCTATAATTGCACTTCTCTTACATTCTTCCCCTAAGAATCTTCTACCAGATGAATTACAGCCAAATGAGTGATGAGTTTTGAGCACTGAATCCTAACAATCAGGAATTTCCTATTCAATTTGTTTTTTCTTTTTTTCTTACCCATCTGTTTATATTTGTCTCATCTTGTAGGTTTGGGACAAGGACATCTATTGTTTATACAGCAGTTAGTGCAATTAGGCCCAACAGCATTTAAATTCTAGCTCTGAGCTTCCAGATGTTACTGTAATATAAATGTCGAGCTACCTTTCACAAAAAAAGATTTTCTATATTACAAAACAAACAAACAAACAAAAACCTCTGATGAAGAAAATTGAATTGCATTGTCAAGCACATTGGAGTTCAGAAAGATTTAAAATTGTCCAAGAAAGCTTTCATCTTTGCAGTCCAAGCCTGGCAAAGCTAGATGCAAATGGAAATTAGTACACAGAGGAGAAGCAATGGCAGAAGCAATGTACTTCAATAAGAAGGAGCTGTCATACTTAACTTGATCTCTTTATGTATTCATTTATCATTTTATACACACATATCAATCATATGCACACAAAAAGTCATAAAATCTAGTGCTCTATCTGGACCCTTCATTTTACTGTTTCAGCATGAGTAATAGAAGAATTCTAGATGAAAGAAAACTGGAATGAGGAATCTGTGAATCAGAACTGTAAAATAAAAGGGAAGAAAGTGAAGTTCGTATATATCACTTTAAAAGTGATCTATTTTCCACTCATTAGCAAAGACATTATTACATTAGTGAGACAAAATTATGTAATGATTTTCAATTATAGGAGTGCACTTTGGACAACTGGCTTGGACACATGTCCCAGCACTGAATAGGAACCCATATTATTAGAATAAGTCATAGGATTTCCTTCTTGATTAAATACAAAAATAATATGAAAAAAAAAAAGAATTTATTTCTAGTAAAAAAAAAAAAAAGGCATTTAAATCACAGAATCATAGAATACGCTGAGTTCAAAGGAACCCACAAGGATTATTGAATCCAACTCCTGTCCCTGCACACGATTATCCCCAACAGTCACACCATGGGCCTGAGGGTGTTGTTCGTACTCTTCTTGAGCTCTGTCAGGCTTGGTGCTGTGACCCCTCCCTGGGGAGCCTGTTCCAGTGCCCAGCCACCCTCTGGTGAAGAACCATTTTCTAATATCCAATCTAAACCTCCCCTGACACAACTTCAGGCAGTTCCCTCAGGTCCTGTCACTGGTCATCATGGAGAAGAGATCAGTGTCTGCCCCTTCTCTTCCCCTCACGATGAAACTGTGGACTGCAATGACTTCTCAGTTTCCTCCAGGCTGAACAGATCAAGTGACCTCAGCCCTTTCTCATATGGCTGCCCCTCTAGTTCCTTCACCATCTTCATGGCCCTCCTTTGGATGCTCTCTAACAGCTTAAATATCTGTGTGCATATATTTTGAATGTGAAGAATGAAGTCTGGAAAGTCTAGATTCTGAGCAAATGAAGAGGAGTTTCCTTGCTGGTGATTTTCCAGAGAATGGCAGTATCACAAAATCACAAAATATGCTGAGTTGGAAGGGACTCACAAGAATCATCAAGCCCAACCCCTAGCCCTGCGCAGAAAGAAGAGCCTAGAGCAGCATTATGTCAAAACATCAAAACACAAAAAATAAGAGGTATGGAAAGAACAGATAGCCCAGGTACTCTGTTTCTTTCTGGTGTCTATCTTCTTTGCAAACTTTTTATTTTAAAACTTCAATCTCTTGGCATAAGGGCTATCTAGTTACTGAATCTACTTTTTGGGTGCTGTTCACCTTATTTATACTACAGTTCTCCCCATCCCACTTCTCTGCTGATGGCATGATCTGCTAAGGGTATATAAATTAGGACCATCTGCAGTGGAGACCAATGTATGAGAGTCCTTATCTTTGAAGCTTGTTTTTTCTCTGAAGTCAAAATACTGAATAAATTTTGGTATGAGAGCTGGGTTGTGAATGCAGCCTGGGTGTCCACCCATAGTGGCATATTTTTGGGGCCTTAACAACTGATTTTTGGCCCTCGGACCATAAAGAGCAGGCTTCAGTCAGGCAAGGCCTGATGAATTGGCTCAGGGACCATCACCTGCTTCCAGGCTCCATACATCCTTGAGTCCCTCTCATGTAACTAGTTGTACCTTTATCACATAGGATCATAGGCCACAGGGGTGGGCTAGGTGAATGAGACAAGGCACTGCCTCTAAGTGAAGGCACATTCTTTGAAGTGCTGAGCATTCACAGCTCCTATTAACTTCCACTGGTGAAATACTAAATACCTCTTTGGATCTGGATCATTGTTTCCTTCACCACTGTTGTCTTTCTGGTTTAAGGACGGACATTTTACTATCCTTACTTAAAATCTTAGGAAGGAAATATACAGTGAAGACAAATTCCTGTCGCATCCACAGGCTTTTTGAATTAGAGTGTAAGCTGTTCAGGATCATTTCTCAGTCAAAAATGTATCTCAACTGCTCACTAAAATGCACACAAGTTATGCATCAACCAGCCTATTCCATAAGCACCTTGTGAGAACGAAAACTTGAAAAATTATGTTACAATTTCCTGGTTTCTCATAGTAGTGAAAAACAAGGAGAGAGATTTTACCCCAAGGAATTTTCTCTCTTATCCTTCAGGACACAACTGGGACCTAAGTATACTTGTGCTGTCACTGTAACAGTCTCTACAGAGAGACCAAAAATATCCATGAGGATCAAGTTCCCACAGATCCAAATAGGAATTAAATCCTTACACATCTTACGTGCTTAAAAAAATGATGTGGAGAGCTCTTCACTGAACCTCAAGAGGACGCAGTATTATATGACCCCTGTAGAAATCTCCAAATATTAGAATTACATAACCACCTCTTAGTTGGGGTATGCACATTCTGTCAAACACAAAATTCCAGCAGGATCATATATGAATCTCAAGTAATATCTTCAAGTAGGACCTCCTGGCATGTATACATCCCTGTACCATGGGGATGAAATTATGTCCTGGAGTTATACTTGCTTTGAAAACAAAGTCAACATGATAGTTTTTAAACACATGACTAGTGATCTGAGCAAAGCATAACCTTGTAAAGGTCAGAAAAATGTGTACAAGTTTGTATACTAACCACAGACATCTACAAATCACAAGCAGCTTATGCAAAACTGTTGTCTTGACATTTCTTTTTGCCATTCCTCATTATTTTTAGAAATAGCTAACACAGATATTATTCTGTATTTCAATTTGCAATTGTTTTTACATGTACTCTAATTAGTACAAGGTCAAACGGAAGGGTTTTGAAAGGAGATATGAGGTCTTTGTTGTCACCAGATGACAGTGTGTTGAAAAGTTACCAAAATGCAATGGCAGAATAAAAGAGGGATTGGGGGTTTTGTTTTGCTCCTTAATATGAATTGCTGAGCATTCAGGATTTCTTTGGATCAGGGCTCAGTCATCACTTTCAGAGAGAAAAAATGACTCCTTGACAGGAAAGGGCAAACTAGATTCTTGTTTTCCTACAATTGTATCAACATTTATGGTGGCCTGAACTATCTCCATTGTAGCTTAAACCCACAGGAAGAGGCTCTGGAGAAGAAAATCTTTGTGCTAAAATACCCTTACACAGTTTCTAAAGTTTTTTTTTTTGTTCTTTTTCTTTTTACCAAGGGATAGGTTTCCTCTCCGGGGGCTATGCTGCAGGGCTTGTCCCGAAAAATCTTGAACTGGGAAGAAGTCTTTTAAGCTCTCCACTAGCTTTCCATCCAACATGATTTCAGTATAATTTGCCTGAAGATTTAGCTATGGGAGATTGGGATGCCTTCTTCCTTGCAGGTCTGAGGGGAACATAAGGGAGGGTAAAAGGGGAGCATCTTCAGCTCCCCTTTTGAACAGAACAGTCTGAACAGAACCATTGGGGGTCCAGGAGGTCTTACCACTAACCAGTGATAACAAAGGGTTAACAACGAATAGATAAGCTTTAAGTTATTTCTCAGACATTCCAAACTAGAGATAGGACTGAGGAACCTTGGGAAGAAGAAGGGTGAGTTTGCACAGAGTTACAAAGCCATTTTGGAAGCATGTTCACTTTATATAAAAAACCTCTGTTTTCTCTTAGACACCAAAAGCCTACTACAACATGACAGAGGTTGTTACAGGACACCGAAATTTCTGGATGAAGTTCAACATGTCAGTAAAGACATCACCATTTCCTGCTAGCTGTATTTGGTGATTGCTATCTGGTTACCTTTATCTTCAACAGCCTGCATCTGAAATAAAACCGATATTGTTGTTAAACTATTCAGTGCTGAAGTCAAGGGATAATGGCGGCTAAGCCTGGATTGTACTTCATGGGAGCCAAAGGAAATACAAGATACATCTCAAAAGTGACCCTGTCACAAGTATCAAGTCATTAGGTGCTGGTCTCTTCCAAGGGGTGATCAGAGACACTCAAGTTACCATGAGCGTGATGGTAAATGAAATGAGCCGTTTCTGCTCAAGGACCATTCTTTGCCCTGAGGCCAGCTGGCACAACTATAGGGTAAGGTAAATTGCCTTACTCTCTAAACAGTATGGTTGCAGCCAAAATGCCTTTTGGGAGTGGTCATTGTCCTGTGCTAATTCCCAGCTGTAGCTGGGCAGTGTATGGAAGCCTTCGACAAGCTCTTTCTGAGTTCAGGCCAAAACACTGCCAGACCTGTGCAGAGACAGCTGGACAGTTACAGCCTTGTGCCTGGTTCTGGCTGTGCTCCTACACGTGGAGCAAATTCATTTCTCTCTTTAGCTCTGCTAACCAGTATGTAAGACAAGATCACGGACTTCACTCGTCCCTGCACTCTTCCAATTCACATAGGCAAGACAAAGTTTTAGATCATCAGAAGGAATAGCACTCACCCTCTCATCCCTTATGCATAACACATGTTGGAAAATAGTGGGGACTGTTTCAGCAGTGCATGGTTTTATATGTAGGTTCTACTGCGTCTTCTCTATTGTGTCAGTGACATTGCAGACTGAGTTCTCATGTTTCATTCCCAGGAAGCTTCAAGAGGTTAGTGGAACACTGTGGAGAAGGCTGTGTGTTGGCAGGCCAGTCTGTGCATCGTGGCTGAGGGTGATTTCAGGCCCTCCATTCCCCCAGTGACTGAGGGACTGTGAGTACTAAAGCCATCAAGAAACTTAAGGGAATAAACCCCCACATTTGGGGGGGGTTCATAGCACAACTAACTGTAACAATATTTGGATCCAGTTTCTCAAGAGCACGTATCTCATTGTTGGCAGCCCCATGTATAACTACTGGGGCAAGAGTAGCTTCATAATGTCTGCTACTTAAAAGAACAGCAATTACAAAAAAAACTAGCCAACAGCAGCAGTGTCTTTACTTTTATCTTCAAACAACAGATGGTGTTAATCTGGAGCTTTGCATTCCTAAAAGTGCTGGAATCATGAAACAACTAGCTTCCAGCAGAACCCTGATGCACAATGTTTTGCTGGGGAAAATAGTCAAAATGAGTGATCAAAGCAAAATATGCATGCCATCAAACAGACTTCACGTGAAATTCTTACCTTTTCGTGAGACTTCACCCAGATGACAATTGTGGGTCTCACTGTGTTTTCAGTTACATTGCCTAAATTGGGAATAGCTTGTGTGAGTCCCCAAAATCTGGAGTAGCTTCTAGCTGATATGCTTAATGGCAAGACTAGTAATATCAAAGTTGTGTTCATATGCCAATTTACAGTGGAATAAGTCTATAGCTCTCTGCAACTAGGTCACATTTCAGCGTAGTTACTTCAGATTTACTTCACTGTTACCAAGATCAGAATCACTGATCACTGCCTGGGATGAAAAGTTAAGGTGACACTGAGGCAATTTCTTTTGTAATTCATGTGGGAAAAGCTAAAATAAATAGCACGAAAGGTCTCCACATTATTAACTAGTGTGTTTGAAAGAATCCTGCCGTTGTGTTTTATCTTTTCTTAACTGCAAGCCAGAACATTTAAGATTTAATTATTTAGAAAAAGGGGGAGGGGAAGTGTGCCTTTTGAAGAAAGTTTCACTGGTTTCCAAACACTTCAACATTTCATCGTGGCAATCAGCCAGATGCCAAACAAAATGCAGCTTTCCACCAGGGATCTGACAGGTGGCCTTTCCAAAGTTTACACACTGAAGTGAGAGCTGATGTTCTGCTGCTTATTCTTCTGCCTTTTAAGTTATTCCTCTACTGAAGCCAGACTGCAGACATCTTTCCACATAACAAATGATAAGATCTTTCCCCAAATATTTGGGGATTTTAGTATGCTTTTATATTATCCATATCTACTCAGGGGATTATTATTCACACATTCAAATGAAGAAATCTTGGGCTGGCAAGGAGGAAAAACACATACGTATGCAGGCAAAAGATAAGGTATTTGAAGCTTCACTGATAACACAGAGCCAGATACTACTGAGGTACAACACAGGGAAAAATCCCATCTTTCCTTCAAGGTGCTTCCCCTGTCTCTGGCTGTGAAGAAGACTGGCACCCCAGCCTCACTCATCGCCTGGCTCATTCTCTGGAGTATCTCCACCTGGATCCATCTGCCTGGGGCTCCCCACCTGCCATCCAAAGAGGCCCCTTCAGGGAGAAATAAATGCAGCCTGCAGTTTATTATTACACTTATTACAAATATTCATTACACTTTCCTTTATCACATCGTTCTCTCTGTTGTCCTGGGGCTTTCAAATGTATCCACAGAATTTTTTAGATGCTCCTGGAAATCCTATAAATTGAGAAAATATCAGAGGAGACCAAGTGTAGGGGAAAAATGGAAGCATAACAGCTCTGGGATGTACCTCTCACTTTCCTTCAGGTATGGTGTTCCTAAAAGTACACAGCAAGGTCCAGGTGGATAGATAAGAAAAACCACAAATTATTCTGCAGAAACAAATTTCCTAATGAAACAAGAACCACGACTCATCCAATGGATTTGCTCATGATTGATAGCTAGGTTAATGAAGCTCATATCTGACTCAGTTTAACTTACTTCTGGGAACAGATTCTCACAGTTCACAAGAGAAAACTTAGGGTGTGCCCTTGCCTTCATTTATATCCCATTTGGCCATCATGAAGCCAAAGGAAAGTTTGTGATAGATAATGCAGTATGCAACCAAAAATTATCAGCGTTTATAAGAGAGAGATTCTGCCAAAGAAAGGCTTAAGTCCTGACCAAAAGTTTTGTTTACTGTTGGCAAGAAGCAACAGGGGATATTTCTATTTCTTGTGTTCATGTTCCTATACTGCACTTCACTACAGCATGTGAGCAGTTTCTGAAAGCTTCCCATGTGACTAAGATGTGGCCCATACCATCTGTTTGCTCACCATTCCCCAGGGAAGAGAGACATGAGCAGTGAAGTGTCTCTTTTTTCTTGAGAGAGAGAGAGGGAGAGAGATTATTTCAGATTGTGGTTAGGTATGTTGGTGTGTATCCATACTAGAGAAAACAAGGCTGAAGAAGTAGCTTTGCACTTGAAGCCAGCAGGCAAAGAGTGTGAAGTCAGTGTAGGACCTCAGTTCCCAGGGGAGTTTGTTCCACCGGCTGAAAGCAGCACACATGACCCTTATTTTTGTGGAAAAGAATCCCCTTCTGCCAAGTGCCAAGGATGTAGCCCATAGAATTTCTCTTATATACAAGTACATGTGTGGGTCTATATAGGGCAGAAGTCTAGACATTAGACAGGAGCCCCTGAAAATGACATCTGCATTGCAGGTTTTTTACTGTGCCAGAATGCTGTAAAGGGACCTTTCCAATTAGAAAAGTAAAAATCAAAATATGTAAGTATGCCAACGGACATATTTACTACATTCTATGAGCATTTTGTGCAGAAACAGATTACAGAACAAAATCCTCTGTTTTCTAAACAGAGGAAGTGAAAATATGGTACAAACATGCTGAGTTGTCCATCCTTGATCATAATGATTATATTTTGACCAGTCCTTTCCATCCAACTCTTCATTTTCCAAAAATCAGAGGAGGGTACTAATGAATCTATCTGCAGAATTAAGAAAGGGGAAGTACACTTCACATCACAGAAGGAAGCTGAGTTGAGGGGAGTTTAGGTGTTTAGGTTGGATATTAGGAAAAGGTTTTTCACCCAAAGCATGCTTGAGTTCCCCAGGGAAGTGGTCGCAGCACCAAGCTTGCCAGAGTTCAAGAGGTATTTGGACAATGCTCTCAGGCACATGATGTGATTTATGGGGGTCCTGCACAGGGCCAGGGTTTGGACTCAGTGATCCTGATAGGTCCCTTCCAACTCAGCATATTCTATGATCCTATGATCACATTTCTGTTTAAGATCTCAGTTTCCATCCATTCATGACAATAGCAAAACAACCATGAATTTCAGTCATGCAGCTTAAACATATTGCAAAATAATAATAAAATTATTTACAATTGTTAGCAACATTCCACGATACTTAGAGAAGAGAAATGCTTAAACTCCTCTGTGAGCAGTAAATAAGCCAATATGATCTTGCCATCTCTGCTCCCACTCCACACCCTTAAGAATACTAAAAAAAAAAAAAAACAAAAAAAACCCCAAACAAACCAAACAAAACAAAAACACAAACAAACAAACAAAAAGACCAAACAAAAAACAAAGGAGAGAGAGAGAAAAGAAATTAAAAGCAACTCAACAAAGCAGGCAATTCCTTAGGAATTTTCTTGTATTCAAAATGTCTTTGAAATTATCCAGCAACTAAACCACAACCTCCTGATCCTTTTGGTCTCACAAAACAACAATACAGAGTCTTCTGTGTTCAGATGTGGTAATTACAGACAACATGCACGGAGAAAAGCAAATAAAACAATTTCAACTGCCAGAGCCAAACATGCAATTGTGCATCTATAAAGGTAATTACTAACCAAAAGATCAGTCATGGTGCTTGTTTCTTCAAATTACTGTTTTGCCCTGAAGAAAAACAATTATCACATAAGTAATCCTAATGGTTTTAACATTTGTTTTGCATATCAGTATCAAATCTGAATGCCCCCCTTTTTTTAGGCATTTTGAAGTGTGTGTTCTGAGCCAAATATTGTATCTCTGACTAATTTCTAATTCAGGAAAGCCTTGGTCCAAAAAGCCACTGGTGGCAATGGCAAGATTCCATAGAGCTTTCTACTGCTGATTCAGATAATTTTTTTTATTCTTCTTTTCTATTTTTTAGGCACTGGTCTCTCTTGTAAGTAGGTATTCTTAGTATAAGGAGCAGAAAGCTGAGAGACTCCAGAGATAGGTAAATATCAAAAGTTAACATACTGTATTGTTGCTTTTTAGCTTTAATGTATATATATGGAATTTCTTTACAATAATTAAATACCCTGAGTCCTTGACCCAAATCCTTGAAGAATGGCATTTAGTTATTACCTTTCAATGCAGGGATCCCTTTCTCTATTAATAGAGAAACAAATGTCCTAATGCATAGGTACTTGAGCAAAATACTTCAAAGAAAACTAACTTATTTACTGCCATGTACAGAGCTTGATGAAGAATCTCATTAAAGAAATTAAAAACACTATTGAAATGCTTTTTCCTTAATATGACATTTGGAGTGCATTCAGCCTTTGGAAACATTCACCATATATTTAACACCTCAAAACCTATGATACTTTGTGCAGGGAAGAAGAAGCCACAAACAAAAGCAGACCTGGCTGCTCTCAGAAGCTCTGGTTCTCAGGAATCAGATCACAGCTGAAAAATCAGAAATTTCTGTTATAACACCAGTGGGTGTGATCTTGCTGAAACCTTGAAAGGTAGCTTAATTTCAGAGACAGTGAGGGGAGATCAGGTTAGACTTCTCTGCTTCTTTTCCTTAGAGAAAAGCAAATCTCCATTATATACCCAGCTCACACAGTCTGTCAAGGATGAGCTCTTGAGCCAGTGAAGGAACAGGCCAGGCTTGTACTTGATGCCTAGTTTGGGCTCAGCTCAGCATCTGCATGTAGGTCTACGAGAAGCGAACTAAGACCAGCAAGGATATTTTGGCACCATTTCCTGGTGGCTACAGTGACTCGCATATCTATTATTTATTTTCCTTTTTTCAGATTCTACGTATTTAGTCGGCTTTGTTGGCTGATGACCGATTTTTTGGCTTATTTCACTATGGCTTGGCTGTACCTTTGATCACTTGGCTTGCCCAAGCAGATTTGTAAATCTGCTGCAGTTTCTTAACTGGACTGTTACAGACTGCAATCCAGTTATGAAAGTTTGTTTTTAATGCTTCATGCTACATATGAACTATTTTTTCTTTCATTCATTCATTCAGTGTGCTGAATACAGAGCAGGAGCACAGACAGGAATTTGTGAAGAAGGCTGAGGAAGACAGCTATGATCAGTTAAGGTCATGAACCCTCCTCAGAACACCGGTGCGTTTAGCAACTCAAACCAGGATTTTTGAGGTGTGCCGTGACAGGCATTATCTCATTTTATGATGTAAATTTTCCTTTCCTATATCATTATTAAGCTCTCTTTCTACCGGACCGACTCATGGTGCCTTTCTATACCTTAAGTGTAGGCAATGGCTGTTACCTGAGAAAGCTCTCAACAGGTCAAGCAATGCAAAGGACTATGCATAACATCTTCATATCACCCTTCCCCTACCGAAGAGAAGATACCACCCACCGCTGCACCCCTCAGCCTCAGCTCCCTGGTTCCCTCCACCATGGTCAGAAGTCCCCATGACACAGCAGTACTCAGAATACCTGAGAAGGACAGCATGCAGTCACAGAGAAAGGTAAAGTTCCTGGCCTGGGGAACCTGCAGACTTAGGAAGGATCACTTCTTATTTCTACCTCCTCCCTTTTTCCTTTCTCAAAGCCCTTCTGTCATCCCTTCATATTTCTGCCTCTATATTCCCCTTTCCCAGGCCAGGCTTCCAGCTCTGCCTCCTTCAGCTGCATTTTTTCTCACCTCCTCAGTCACTTCCACTTCTGTCCCTGCCTGCCTGCCCCTAGTCCCTTCAGGTAGATGGAGGAGTGATGGGAAGGAGGGTGAAGGCACCTGTGAATATTCTAAAGGCACAACGTGGGGGCACTTGCTAGCTCACAAGAGCAGCTCCTTGTGCTCATCAGCAAAGTCAAATGAAATGCAATGGGCACAACAGGTCAAATAAGAAGAATCCTCTTCTCACTAAGAATCACATAAATGCATTATAAAAATGCTTGGAAGGACTAGTGCTTTCTCCTGCTCTGTGCACCCAGTGGCGAAATCTTTCTCAACTGAAAAAGTGCAGGAGCAGCAGAAGTCTGAATGTCTCCTCCCTCGCTGCCCACAAAGTGTGTGTTTCAAAGCCTGCCAGGACTGTTGTCATGCTAGCAAATGCAAGCACACACCATGGGCACATTCCACAGGCCAAGCTGCCTCTCACAATTTCCTCAGTGTGGATTTGGGGACTGAGCAGGGGCTACTTTAACTTGGCATTGTTGTTTCAGCCCCAAGCGAGCAGACGATTTTTGAAGCAGCTGCAGGCAATAGTGTGTAAGTGGTCACCAGCAGAGCTCTGAAATGGCTGCCAAGCCACTGAGTCAGAGAAGGGTTTCTGCAGCAGCAAGCAGGCAGTACCATGGGTCATTGCAGGAGTAGGCTCTGTCCCAGGAAAAGGACTGCATGGATTTTTGCTTCACATGACAATTGACATGTGGTCACAGAGAGAACAAAACCAAGAGAAAAAGCTTGTCAAATAGCCTGGTGGCTCATGGGAGAGCTGATTACACAGAAGCTGCTCTTCTGCCTCATGATGTCGGGCAAGAGAAGCCCCACTGCCTTTCTTCCACGGGGGTTAGGGCTTGATCCTGCCTGCCCTACAGTAACAGCATGCAGCTTGTAGCAGAAACTCCTTGGCTCTGTTCCCACAGCAGTATGGCTTTGCTCTATCCTCAGCTCAAGACCAAGCAGGAAAAGCCACTCTTGTAGCTCATGGTGGGCAAATGTTTTCAATGCTGGAGCTGAATGCCAGTTTGGGGTTGGATGTTGGTTTAGGATATGAGTAGGATGACATCTCTTTCTTCTCTAGGAGTTTCATGGTGCCTTAACACACAGGAGTACACCAGAAGGTGTTTAATATGTGCAGGGTTTAGCAGGAACTAGTTGTCTTCCACTACCTGCTTGGGGCCACAGTGCAGAAGAATATGGGCCACACTACATCCTGTGACAGACTGCACTGACTCAGATCTTCATTGTCTTATATATAGGCACTTCCCATGTTCATTGTATGATTGCAAAGGAGTTCTTCCTCCAGTCTTACGCCACTTCTCTTGAAGTGGAATGAGAGGAGGCAAAATTAGAAGACAGCACATTAACATTTGTGCCACAGCCAAGGAATGAGCCCCATTCTAATAATCAAGTACATAGGAGGAGACAGTGTTTTTTATTCCTTCCACTCTGCTACTCACTAGAGGTTTGGAGGTGGAAATAGGACTACAAGGTGTAAGAGGATTTACAAATGATTGAATATGATTTTATTCCTGGTTCCTGTGTCAATATGTAAAGTTATTTCTTCAAGATGTGGTCATAACTGGGAGTTGTGGAGGGGAACCTGGGGTTTAGAAGGTTAAATTTGGATTTGCAGCTTTTTATTTTTGGAGCATTTTTAAAAATATTGACTCTTTCATTCTGCTAGCAGCCTTTTTGCCTACTATGCTGATCAAAGCCCTCAGCTATGCCATAATCAGAATGACAATAACAGATCTGTTTGAAACCATCCAAGTGTCATCTTGTACAGCACAGCAGTGTTGAAAGATATTTGCATAAGTGAGAAATAACTAAGAATGGTTACATTACTCTTCAACCACAGGTTCCATTTGTTGCTTTTTACTGCAAAAAGTCTACCCAGAAAAAGAGGTATTGGGCCAACTGTGTCTCCACTCAAAGGTTGTTAACTGGAAAAACATATCAGTTCATGTTAAAGACCACCAGCACTTCTCTGATAATGCTGAACTCAGATGAGCACTGTAAAGGAAGGAGAAAGACTATCCAAATCAGTTCCAATTTTCAATAAATCATATAATGCTTGTGTGTAACTCTCTCTAGCAATATAAGAACAGGGGAAGTGGCCTCAGAAAAGTAATGATTTTTGTTATGGAACATTAAACCCACCTTCTTAAGTATATTGGGGGGAATAAATCCTACAAAAGAAACTGACAGAATTCTACAGGAAGGCTTGGCATGAAAAAGAGAGCAGCATTTTAATTAAAATATATTTCGATGGATTAGTGCTATCATAGGAAAAAATCTGGGGAGAATTCTCTCTTCACGAGAGAATAAAATGAAGGAAACTGTCTACCTTATTTTAAGGTCACAACAGCTATTCATTTTAAGTAGCACAGATGTTCTTAACCAGCTGTGAACTTAGCACATGAGAGTTCAGTGGATGGATGTTCTCTGAGACTGAACCCGGCCCTAGCACTTCTTGTAGCAATTCAAGATACTAAAAAACTAAACCCGTTTACTGTCCCTTTCAGAGTATAAAAGAATTGAGCATTGTTTAGTAATACTGAGCAAAACAACAGCAAAATTTCACAACACAGAGAACTGACACCACCAGGATAAAATACTGTGACTTCTTTAAACATTGTTGCATTCCCATGAACTCCAGAAGACACTTTCCAGGGTGCTGGTCACTGGCAGAGCTATAGTGAAAAAGATGAATAGAGCCCATAGTTTGGATGTCCTTTGAACTCAAAAATTATATGAAATGGGAATGGGGAAGGAAAAAATTGACACAGAGCTTCCACAAAACATGAGTTCACTCTAGAGAAGATCATACTCTGCCTGAATGTCCTCTGTAATTGCTCACAGCTACCCAACCCACTGGCAAAATGGGTAGTGTTGGCAATGGTAATAATTAACCAGCTGATTCATGACACTTAAGTGATCAAAAATGGGCCTAACTCAGCCAACTGGCTCAACTTAGTGGTGGAAATTGAATCAGTGGAAAATTATATATACTGCCTTGTAGTGGTTTAATCCCAGCTATGAACTAAGTACCATGGAGCTGCTGGCTCACACACACCCACCCACTCCCAGGGGAGAGAAGAATTGGGAAAAAAGTATAACTCTGGGTTGAAATAAAAGCAACTTAATAATACTGATAATAAAAAAATAGTAATGATGATGATTATGATGATAATAATAATAATAATAATAACAACTGTAATGAGTGAGAGAGAGTAATAAATCCCAAGAAAGACAAGTAGTACACAACACAGTTGCTCACTATCCACTGACCAATAACCAGTCCATCCCCAAGCAGTGATTGGTGGCTCCCTGCCAACTCCCCCTGGTTTATATACTGAGTATGACATTTTGTGGTATGGAATATCCCTTTGGCTAGTTCAGTCAGCTGTTCTGGCCAGGCTCCTGCCTGGATTCTTATGCTCCTACTCACTGGCAGATTATGAGACACTGAAGAGTCCTTGATTTAGAGTAAGCATTTGATTTAGAGTTAGCAACAACTAAAACATCACGGTGTTATCAACATTTTTTTCAGACTAAATCCAAAATGAAGCACTGTGTCAACTACTAAGAAGAAAATTAACTCTATCACAGTCAAAACTAGGACATGTATGATAAAGTATTAAATGGCGGAGGTATTTTGACCACGTTTTGACAAACTGTGGTAGATACCATAGGATATTAGAAATGCCACTTTACTTACAGCCTTTAATTAGGCATGGTCTACACAGTATTCATGTAGTTACCATGAAGCCTGCTCATAGCCAGTTATACCTGGGGGATGTGGTCAAAGGTACATGGATTCCAGTGGTTCTGAGATCAAGAACTGAGTGTTAAAATTGAAGGAAACACTAAAAGGAATGGTTTCAGCAAAAATCCCCTATAAGACACAAGAAGATCCCATCAAAACGATACAAATATCACTGAAATGGAAATGCAAGTGTGTTACTGAGTCCCACTCCTATGAAGTTACTGGCCTTGAAACTTGCAACTTCTTCTTAAAAGTCTTCACTTTCAAAACAGGCTTAATGCAGAAGACTTTGCAAGATAAGAGGATATAGCTACTCAGAGCTGAACAGCTTGCCTATTGGAAAGATTCTTCATTTTCTTTCAAATTACAAGAGCAAACATATGTTGCTAACAATGTTGCTGCAAATATAGTCATTATAGCTCTGCCATTGCCAATGTAAGAGCTAAATATATTAACAGCTTAGTTCACAGCTAGTCTAAAATAAACAAAGCAAGATAAATTGCTAAAGTATTTAAAAATTCATATATATATTTAATTTTTTTTAGTAAAATATTCAGAGTTTATAAGCATGGGAGGACACAAGTAGAATTAGCTGAATCAGACAACATGTAGTTATTAATTGTAACACAAAGTTAAAATGAGGTAAAGTTACTTGCCTTGGCTTGGAACAAGGAATGTGTGAACTGTAAGAACATCCTACAACAAAGATCAACTCTCCTAGTCAGAAATGAGATTTTTGGGAAAGCACATCACCCAGCTTATAACTAGAATTTGATATTCAGTTCAGACCTTTGTGGATTTTCCATCAGAGGTCTGCCTTGATTTCAGCATGACACTGGACTATCTGCTAGCTCTTTCCATGTCTCTGTCCAAATCATGATTGAGGAACAGAGGTTCATTTAGTCTGTTAGCTCTAGCCCTGCTGTTATGTCAGCTCCTCCTGTTTTCTGGATCAGTGGCAATCTCCAGTTATTACCCAGTGGCCTTAGTCCAAGGCTGGACTTTCCAGAGGCTGAAGCATGAAAAAGCAGAAGTCTGATGCTGGTGATGAGCCAGGACAATTGGTTTCCAAATCAAGATAAAACTACAATCATACTTACTATTTTCCTGTGGGGAGGGTCCTATTTTTTTGATCTGTTCCAGTGTAGATCTCATCAGTACAGGCTTTTCCACATGTTTGTGTACACTGGTGCCATTGTCCTTTGTTCCAGGGCTACGTGTTGAATAAGCACAGTCATCATAAAATGTATTAATATGTGCAGACACACTATTGAGTAAAATCAGTCTCGATCAGTACTGAACTGTCTGAACACATCTCGGTGCTTTTTCATTCTGGGATTAATTAAGACAGAGGAAAACATTGCTGAATCCTCTTCTGGAAGGCCAAATCCAAACACTTTACGAAGGCACATCAAGAACATTTGCTCCTACATGTTATTTCTGTTTCCTAGCAGAAACTCATTACCAAATTCAGTAGTGAAGTGATTACTCATTAGCTGGTGGCAATGTAGAGCTAAAAACCATGTAAGAATGCCAAAGGAGGTTTTTATTTATATTGTGCACCCAAATAAAGGACAAAGCAAAAAGATGGCAAATGCTTGAATGTCTTGAGCTAAGTGTTCATCTCTAAGTTAAAATAATTTTTGTGAAAAATCCCAAAAATATTTGGGATCAGCTCTTACAGAAAACAAATGAACATCTAAGGCGTGCGTACAACAAGGGCAGGTCCGCAGGTAAGCAGCAGAAAGACTTCCCCAGGCTTAGCACCACAGCAAGTACACATACAGATGAAATACCCCTAATCCAAGAAGTTCTTCACATTTGCTCCACTGCAATAATTACTTGAGATATTGCTTCTGCATTTGCATCTTTATGAAAAAAAAACAAACAACAAACCAAACAACAAAACAAAACAAACAAACAAACAACAAAAAAACCCAAACTGATGACAGCTGGCCACAATTAATATATTGGTAATGGAGGAGTTCATATTCATTCTGTTTTCAGACACTTCTAAAAGAACACTCTTCTAAATGTTTAGTCGGTGTCCTGATACAATTTATTTGTAAAATGTTATAAAAACTGTTTTATGATATTTTATCATATTTCACTGAAAAGACATTATATACCCTTCACTAGACTTTTTGGTGTTCATCTCAAAAGACAGTACTTGACCTACTTAAATAGCAATAAATCTGTCTAGCTGCTTATTTGACCCATTTTTGTCAACTTAAAGCCCCCCAGCCAAAATATTATCACAGATAAAAATTGAAAATTGTGTGAACACATCTACACATAACCACTGTTTTCTTTTTCAGTGCATACAGTGTCTTGAAATCACTTAATATGGATTTGTGTGCATCTTTTAAATAAACAACTTCAGCAAATGCAACAGTCTTTCTAAGATCTTAAAATGGGCAAAAAATGACAAAATGCTAATCCAGCTAATTTGAGCAAGACAGTTTCCTTAAGCTGTTCGAGATTACTTACTTCTTTCATCTTGGAAGTCAGAATGTACATAAAGAGTGTGTGTCGGGGGGGAAAGTTATGCAGAGCGGCACAAAGTGAGGAGGTTAGGATTCAATTCCCATCTCAAGAAAAAAACTCTCTCCTTTTGTGTAATCTCAATTAACGCAGAGCTGGAGGAGACCTCTTGAGCCATTGAGTCTAGACTACACAATCCACAGTATAAAGCATGAAATATCTATGCGTGCCTAGTATAGCTGGTGCACCGTGGAGCTCGTATGATGGGACAAGGTTTGAATCACTGCATCAGAGAGGACCTGCTGTTGCACTTGCATAATCACCATGGCTTTGGGAGATGAGTTTTGGGAATGGTATCGGTCACTGCTTTATGCAACTATGCTGAGCCACAGCTCTTTCTGCAGTCCTGCATAAGATGAATTTCCTCAGCTGGGGAGCAGGGAAGCATTATAGAAAGAAACCCTAAGCAATAATTTTGTTTAACATAGCAGTTGTCTTCCCTTTTTTTACCTCTGAGCTCCCCTGCCCACAGTGTAATTTCATGGATGTCTGGGTTAAAAGCTCAGTTAGGACTGCTTGGCAAACAGGCCTTCCCTCATGGTCAGAA
The DNA here is from genome assembly GCA_038380795.1 of Pyrocephalus nanus. Lineage (NCBI taxonomy): Eukaryota > Metazoa > Chordata > Aves > Passeriformes > Tyrannidae > Pyrocephalus > Pyrocephalus nanus. Next base: position 8,670,063 of record CM076261.1, on the reverse strand, counting down.
AGTAAATGCCCAAGAGCTCCTTTTTCAGGAAAGATTTTTCTCCTTTCACAGTAAGCAGGCAGATGTTGATTGATCTTTACTCCAGCAGCTGGTAGGTGGAGCAGTCTCCCTCCCAGAGGCAGGAGTAGGTGGGGGTAACCAGCCTTCCAGCTGTGCAGCTGGGCTAAGGTTTGCGGTCACCGGACAGAATTGCAGTGAAACTCCTTTGGTGCAATATAGCGAAAAGACCGTACATAAACCTGTCTGGCTGCGAGGAACCGCACACATGACTTTGTACCAGTCCACAGACCTTTTAATCTAGATGAGAGTGCTGCCCCAGCATGACCTACAAGCTGAAGAATTAGTTAATTTTCCCCTCTGATTAATAGCTCATGTAAAATTAGTAGGAAGGAAAAAAGATGTGCTAGTTAACCACCACATCTTTCTTGGCGGGAGGATGTAAATGTTGAAGGCAGAGATAATATTACCTCCCCTGGGCATTAGACGCTTGGTGGTTTGGAGCACATGCCTTTGATAATCAACATCAGTATCTCTTTCATGTCACTGAACAGAAAATAGGGCCTCTTCAAAGAGACTAACTCAGAAAAGAAATTGTTAAACAGGCCTGGCTGGGTTGAGCAATGCTGAAAATAAAGTACCCTGGAGGGGCAGGATTAGAAGTGAGGTCAGCACTCTCAGACAGCGCAAGGGAGTGCATTAATAGCCCTCTGTACTGCCTCTGAAGTTCAGATGGTTGCCAGTGAATATCCATGTGGCTGTCCCATTCTCCCCCTCCATATGCTGCTCTGATGATTAGCATTCTGCCTTCTTGTCATAAAATACGTGAATTAGCTGGTGGTCAGGAGCTTACTGGCCTGAGCTATTGAACTGCTACAGAGCTTCAATTACACACCCTCACTGAGAAATAATTATTTTTTTTTTAATCCTGACTTTTTCATAATGTTAATCCACTAGTAGATACTTGTCCTTTATCTAAGACACCAAGGCGTTCAGCAAATGCACACGAAAGAATGAGGCTTTGTTCCTTCACCATCCAGACTCCGGTTTCATGTGTGCTTTAAATAAAGGAATTATTCCTTTCCAATGACTCACAGTTTTCTTTGCCTTAACCCTTCTAGAGACAAATGACTAGCTGTACACTGATGTCATAATTTCTCTTCTGGAAGGTAACTAACACAGAATTAGCTTTCAGCAGAAGCACCTTTAGGAAAGCACATCTGGTTTTAGCCTGGGAGTTTCAAAGGTTCTTAATAAAACTATGTGTTCAGTAGTAATATGCTTGTCTATTGAAGGTGCCTTGCACCATCCTACTTCTTCTGGACTGTCAAAGCAGCTTAAGAAGTGCTGTGGAGCAAGAGTAGGGAGTCAGGGCTGTGCTTGCAGGTGTGTCTCCGCAGCACAACTGAGCACCATGGCCAGGTCTCCAAGAGAGGTTTGTCTGTCTCTCCATTGCTTGGGCCATTTGGAGACACAGAGCCCTTGGAGCCACATGCAGGGTGTAATGCACCCTGACAGCACACTCTGTGCCAGGGCAGGCTGCGTAGCTTGGGCAAGGAGCAATGCTGACACAGTTATGCTGCTTGCTGACCTAGAGCTCTGAGTCACTGGAAGCAGGGGATCTCGGCAAGATACTACATTTTTAAAATTCAAAGATGCCTCCTGATGAAAGCAAAAGAAAGCAAGATGTTTTGTTTAGGTGACTTAAGGTACAGTCTTCTTTGAGTACAAACTCTTTTGTGTATGTTTTTTTCTAACAAGATGTTAGTTTCTGTCCAGTGTAAACATGTATAAACAAATTAATTACTGCCTGCTCTGGCCAGGAAACTCTGTCAAGCAGTTGCTTGACAAGCTAGCAGATGCAGTATTTAAGCAAAGATGCAGCTGGTAGAGTTTGGATTCTGAAGTCAGTAGCATCTGAAAGAGTTTGTCACTGCTTGCAGAGGTCTGGACATACACTTCTTGAACCAAATGCCAGCAATTCAGTAACGTCTTGAGTAGATAAAGAAAAGTAGAAATATTTGAGAGCAAATCTTCAACCATCCACTGCTTGGTGTTGCTCTGGCTTAAATTTCCTTGAACATTCTGTCCCAAATCTACTCAAATGTATAATTTCTTTCCATTTCCACTTCTTTCCAGGAGCAGATTCTTACATTTAACCTCTTAAATTGCTTCAACAGCCAACCCTCAAAGCTTAGCTACAGAGAACCTTAAGACCAGAAGCAGACATTTTCCCTAGTAACAGGGAGTTGAGCTCTCAAGAGGCTCGGAAATTCTGTGCTGTTTCTGATGAACTAGGGAGCAGAGTCTGCTAAGCAGAGTCCTCCCAAGGCTGCACAAAAATGCCACGTGTATAAATGACTCCTGCGTGCCCAGCCTGCAGGAGTGCCAAGGAAAACAGGAGAGATTAAAACTTTATCTCACACAACAGACCGCGGCACTGCCTCCCCATAGCTTCTGCTGCAGCTTTGGGAATTAAGTAACACTGGGGAGGGGTCTGGCTGCTGAGCCAGCATACCTCAAACAAATCCGGGCCTGTCCCTAAATCAGCTCCACCCAGGCTGTGCAGGGAGTGTTATGGCACCCTGGCACAGCAGCGGTCTCTGTAGAAGACCCAGAGAACCAGGGAACAGCATCTCTGGCAGCACTCCTCTCTGCCAGCTCAAAGGTCACCTCATTGCTCATATTCACCATTTAAACCTGCACCTGCTTCATTGCACAGATGCAGATCTTCAAAGGCATCTGCTCTCCAGAATGCTCTCCAAGAGTTTTAAAGGCAATTAAGTTTCACAGTATCTTTTGAGGGAAGTACTGTCGAGCGTGGATGGGTTTTTTAAGCAAAAGAAACTGAGGCATGATGAAATTTAGAGTCTCTCTCAGAAAGCCAAAGTGGAATCAGAAACAGGCCGATACCAAGTTTCCAGGGTGTGCCAATACGCTCATTTCTCCATGATGCAACTCAGGAGATCCTATGGCCAAAGCTTGAATGCTATTCTAAATTGCCTAATGTGGATGAAGTTTGTTACCCTAGTTATCTAGTCTTATTTCAGACTTACTGATCTCTCAGTCTCAATCAACTGGTATCCAGTTTGCTGGTGTCTATATAGGTCCACGAAGTTGGAACAATTTTACAGCTGTAAAATGTTCTTATTTTTTAAAAAGGACAAAAAGGCATAAGTGATAAATTCAAAGATCAGCAAAACTCCTTGGCTATTTATCTCCTACTTGTCTATTTCTCTGCAGTGCAGTTTTGACACAAGATTTAGTGCTTTGTTTATGCTGCGCTTAAGAATTTGTATGCATTTTGTCTAAATAGCTGCAAATCAGTGAATTCTATTCAAAATGAACTTTCACTATTGTTTTTTAAGCTGAGATAGATTTTGCTGAAAAGCCAGAAGAATAAGTGGGACAGTCTGCTCAACAAGTTGTTTTTCCTTTTGTTCTGCAGAGAAAAAATATCAGGACACCAATGTCTGTTTCTTTTTTTTGATCCTGCTTCAGTCAGGAATATCAAAAGATACTGGTGACAAACTGGATAGGTATACTTGGGACAGTAATATCCATTCAACAGTGCCAATGAGCAGAATACAATTAAGAAGAATTTTGATTTATAAAAAGCAGGCTGATTAAATCCAAGATATGCAGACATATAATCAGGTATTTCAGAGCTACCATTATCCCATGTAAAGAAGGGGTAACGGTTTTTTGGTTGTGTTTTGGTTTGGTTTTTTTTTTTTAATTTCCTTCAAAGAGGTGAATTCATATAATTCAAAGCTACATTCTACTTCATGGTACACTTGTTACTACAAACAATGCCTCTCTTCTAAAGAGGTCTCTGTTGACAATGATAGTCCTGAATAAACACTCAGTTGGCACATAGATTTCCATTAGCACAAGTTTACATGCCTTGTCATGCTTCTCCAGCCGTCATTTGTCACCATGCTTTGCACAAGATCAGCAAACACTATTCTCCCACAAGCTTTCCCCCATTTCTTTCTTAGGAGGAAAGGAAGAAAGAAAAAAAAAAAAGGATGGGGGGTTGGAGGGGCAGCATAATGACTTCTTCAACAGAGCACTCAAGCTTTGCATTGAAGGGTAGCTTCAAGTCTTGTGTCCACAGACCAAGAGTACTGTTCTGCTGCTCAGCAGTCTCCAAGGCAGCTCTCCTGGCCTAAGGATGTGCTCATAGAGAGCACAACAATGCCAGAGCCACAAAGCAAACCACAGCCAGGCTGGGGCTTTGTTTCAATAGTCCTTAACTGGCCACAGAGTCTTAGTGCTACCAACAGATCTGCAAGCCAAGTAGTTGTCAGAAATCAAGTGTTTTCTGCTTTAACTGACCTTAAAGACACATAGAAGGGTCCTTGCTTATGCTGGGCTACTGCATGCTTGTGCATATTCCTTACAGGGACAGGGTGATTCAAAGGCTGGGCACATCAGGCAACTTCAGGTACACATGAAAGTGGAGTACACACAAACACACACACACAAAAAAACCCAAACCCAAAATATTTAAGGATTTTGGCATGAAACCCACATCTAAAGAAAAGACAGTCCACTCAGGCATGTTAATAAATGTGCTGCAGAGGCACAAAAGTAAACCTCACACAAAGTAAACCTTGAGCTCAGTCTGTGGGCTCGTGATCAACATCTGATGAGGAGTCGGAGGACACTCTGTCATTGCTTTACCCAGCAGAAACATTACCCTGGGCTCAGTCTGGTTCCAGTTTAGAAGCAGCGACATTTGGTGAGTCAAAGTGACCTCAGCTTCATTGAAACTCCCTGATTGCTATTAAATAGCCGGCAGGGATTTAAGGAAATAGCAGGAACCAGATGGAAAAGCACCGAGTCTGGGGACAGTGAAGCTACAGATCCAAAGGTCATTAGTGCTCCACAGGGAGTGCCTGAGCCACATGCATGCTAGTCCTCAGGCTAAATAGTGGCAGCAGAGCTCAGCAGCCTGGGGATAAAACCCCCTTGCCTTCCCATCCTGCCTTAGGCCCCAGCCCTTCCCAGGCTGCATCTGCTGCCATGGGCACTAAACCAGTAAAAGCACATGGAAATCAGACTGTGCATGTTTGTTTTTATGAGGAAGGGCAAGGGTCAAGCAGCAAAGCAGAGACGGAAAAGCAGATGACGAGCTGGTTTTGTGTCTCTGTGGCAGTGAGAGCTGCCACCTCCCTGCAAAGCCTGGATGGCTGCTTACCCCCAGGTCCCAAATGCTCCGAGCTGCCCACAAGGCATACATCAAGGCCAGGGAGAAGGCAGAGCATCAGTGGTCCCACCAGCAGTATGGCTTTTTAGAAATGACAGGAAAATAAGACTGTTCAGTTTCATTTGTTGCTTTCTTCCCTTAGAGACTAAGTTAAGAGAGTAGGGCAGATGCAGGCGTACTTCAGAGGAACATTGTTCAAGTGAACAGCACATGCTCCCCTTGCTAATCTCCTTTTAAACAGGTAAGACCAAATGCCAGACACTGTAGGAATGGTTTTCACACCCAGCTGCCCCAAGCACGGGGGGAACAAGCCCAGGGCCTCCCACTGCCTGCTGTTACCCAGCCACTGCCATCTTCCAGTACTCCACTCAGGCCAGCACGGGGGGTACCCACAGATGGATTTGTCCATAAAAACAGTTTACACTCTTTCCCCGTGATGTCACCTGACTACATGAGCGGCTGTTAAAACAGCATCAAACCCCCTGCTTCCATTATGAAGGGGCAGGCACTTTCCTGCTGCCTTTCCTCCTCAACCACTAATAATCTCTGCCAAAGAATATATCCAAATGTGTGGAAATGATGAAACAGCTGGAGCCCTGCAAAGAGCTAGAGCCATGCAGCCTAGCCCTCAAGGACAAACTGACCCTTGCAAAGGAATGCTAAAAAATCTCAAGATAAATCTTGTGAAAGTAGCCTTCATGCAGCATTTGGTGCCCCAGCTCCTGTTCATCCTTGGATGTTATTGCCCCTTTGAGCAGGATGAGTATCAACACAGGGGGTGGTGGACCTTTGTCATGCAGCAGGAATGTTAACATCCTCCAGATTTAAACGGCGCCATTTGAAGAGCAGTTCATGTTCTGAACTTAATTTTTCATGTGTACATCATGAGGTCCTAATAAAAATGTTAAAAACTGTCTTTGTTGTCCTCCAGTCCCTACAGTACTCCCTTCTCCTTTAGCATTTCTCATGGTTGTTGTCTGTAAACAACAAGGTTGTTGTTAAGGTTTTGGTACCAGCTTTGCAGGATGAAAAGGATTGTTTTAAAAAAAGAGAAAGAACAAAGGGATTAAAAGCAACAAAATAAAACCAGAAAGAATATGGGGGGGATGGGGGAACAGAAATGTGCCAGGAAGCAATATAAAAAGAAGCAGGGACTTTTGATGTTTTCTTTTCCCGCCTCCTTCATTCTTGGCTGAATTATAGGGCGTAGCACAGTATTTTCAAAGCATCTTTTACAAACTTTATTTAGTTCAGTGATTCACATTTCCCGAGCAAGGTTAACGAAATGGAGGGATGTTTCTCCCCTTGCCTCTAACTGTTCCCCAAATTTCAGCTAAATTGTGTCACATTATTAAAAATAGTTGTCAGAAAGGAACCTTTCCTTATCTCCTCCAATGGCATTGTTTTCTCCAACAGTGTGAAGGATGGTTCATTACTTACTCAGAGAGTGATTTTAAAGTACTTTACACGGCCTGAACCCTCAAACTTCAATAAGACATATGCACACACTTAAGACTGAGAACTTCAAATGGCCAGTGCCCACCAGAGCTTGTTGTCTTCTTCCAAACTCACACTCTTAGTCTAAAAAAGCAAAAGGTTACATTTGTAAGTCAGCTGACTCTCTTTCCTAGACAGAGTTGAGCACTCCCTAGGAAAAGCTGGAGCTGAAATCAGGTGCACAAGAGAAGACATCAGAACTTATCTGGGACTTCTAGGCCTACACAGATACCACGAGAACCTCCATGCTCCAGCAATACCCCTGAGCAGCTCAGGCTGAAAACTAATGCTGTACTCAGGATCAGTGCCAAACTGTGATCACAAGGAGCATAAACATGCCAGCTTGATGAACCCTCATCAGGTGGCAGGATGTATTTCCTTTCTTTCCCGTGCCATACCCCATACTGCTCTTGCTGTACAGTACTTGCAGCTGGACTCCCAGCCCGTTCCCCCTGCAGCTGGGAGAGTATACCCTAGAATTCACACAAAGGCTGTAGGAGGGGCTTGCAGTCCCTTACTTGTTCAGTCCAATCTCTGCACAACTTCTCATCCTTTCTGGCTCTGCATTAGAAGGAACAGCAGCAGCCACTCCTGGAGAGTGAGCACATGTACAGGGGTTGGGGGGGAGTCAGATACTCGGTTAAAGCAACAAGAAGTTGAGTACATAGGGCATTACAGGCAAAGCAACACTGTCAATAAGAGAAAAACTTTGAGAAACTCAGTATCCTTTAAGGAATATCTGATTACTTTTTTTTTTTTTTTTAACATAGGAAAATTTTACCCTTTCCTGCTTCCTGTCCTCTGACTCAAGGAGAAGCTTCTACTGTCTCCATAAGCAGCAATTGTAAGGTCAGATTTATTGGAAGGGAAAGGAGAGGAGAGCAGCTGGTTTCTTTCAAAAAGGCAATTTATTTTTGCTTCAGAAAAGGTCTGGAAGCATAAATTGCAATGGATAGTCTTCCTGTGCAGCCAAATATATTTCCAAGCAGAAACATGACGCTATAAGGAAACAAACAAGTAAACATAAGGAGGCTGAAGAAAACTCCAACCCTCAAACATTTCTGATTGCAGAATGGTATCACTCTCACATATACTCAAGGAGTAAAATTACTTTTAAGTGTTTGGGGTGGAAATGTGTGCATCAGAAATGGTAGCTATAACTTAGATAAGCATAGAGGCTCACTTTTGAAGTGTAGTTAACACAACAAAAGAAATATCCTAGCACTAAATGAAATTCCACCAGCATGGTTTAGTCTTGGTCATCTATTTCAATCCCTTAATCAATAAAGGAAATTGTGTATTGACCAGAAAGCTGATAACTCTGCTGGAAAATGTCAAACCTGCACATGCAGTCTGTTATCTACACCAAATTAGGTTTATTTAGATCCTTTACCCCAGTCTTCTTAACAGCAGCATGCTTAGCTGTTTGGATGCTTTTATTCCCACATGGGTCCCTTCAAGTAATTACATGTAACTGCATTTCACCAAGTGATGGAAAAAAGTAGCAAAAGATTACCTGGGGAATACTACTTAGATTGTAAACCAAGAATATCATACTTATTTTTGTGGAACTAATCTACTAGGTATTTAGTGGATTTATTCTGCAGTCAACAAAAGTTAAGGAGATATAGATCCTAGAAAGGGAAAAAACTACTGGATAGATTTACATTATTGCCTACTGATATCCCTACTACTACTAAGGAAGCCTACCAAGACATGGAAACAGCATGGCTGTTCTCCATAGGGCCTTGTCTATTTGTTTGTGCTTAATACTGAGCTAGATTTTCACTTGGGTCAGCACAGGCTCTAAGAAGCCCTGCCTGGACATTTATTCAGGATGTCTACTGCTTGTCTGAAAATGATCTGTGGCCAAGGTGGCCAGAGCCCCTCTGCTCCAAGCACCAGGAACTGGAAACAGACTTCCTGGTCTGTGCGTACACAGCATCCAACACTGGGCATCACAGACTATCAGTTTTGCATCCTGCTGCCATACCAAAGCAGTAACAACTGTTTTGCTGAGTTTCCAGGTAATAAAGACGAACTTTTCTCTAATTGCCATGGTCACTGACAGTTTATGTTAATCCAGCAACACCAACACAAAGTGATGCGCTGCTAGACTAGAAAGCATTTTACCCTCAGCTGTTTCTGACATGTTTGTGTGTACAGCTCAGTTTACAATAAAAGGGCAAATAATGACTCATCTCCAATTTAAGGCTGGATCCCTTTAGTAATAAATTGAAAGCCAATGTTTAAACAAAGAGAAACAACAGCGAATACAGTTTTCTGCTGTACTTGAGCGACCACCAAAGATATCATTCATCTTTACTCACCCCAGTTCCATACAAGGCTATGAAAAGTATGATGATGTTAAGCCAGTTACTGGATATAGGTATGTGATGGGTTTACACATGCCTTTTTCCCCTTGCAAACCATCACACAGACTTGCAGCCTGGGGCACAGCCCACCGAACAACCTTCCATGCAACAAAGGATGAATTTTGCACAGCAGTGCCCAGGGTAGTGAAAAAACGGTGGCACTGTGACACAATCTGAGGGATGGGAAAGGATCTAAAGTACACCAGTGGAGCCCTTCCAGTGCTGATTCAAAGAAATCAGCATGAGCCATATATCACAGATCATCACCAGCTCCTCCATCATCATTTGGAAATGATAGATGTGAAATACTGCTGAATGATTCATAATAAACACCTCCCTACCTCACCTCTCCACAATCCTGAGGCATAAAGGGTTGAATAGGATTTCATCAAGTGGCTGTTGCCATGTGGCTGTTCCTACTGATTTGAAGATAAACGGTTAGTATCAGAACTGCTAGATGCTTGGCTATATATACATAATCTTTCAGTTTGGAAGACTACTTTTTTCTCCACCCCTTTAGAATTTCTGTCAACACTAATAACACTGATAACTGCTATCTAGGATAGGAAAGCATTAAAAGTGCTTCTGCTTAACAGTACTAAAATTATTTGTTAAGAACTCGTAAAACCCAAACAGCTCTTTCATTACACTCTTCCAGCAAAAGTCAGTATTGTTACCAGATAGACATGAAAGAACAGTTATACCTTATGAAAAAAGGCATTTGAAAGATAGACTTAGTTCCCTTAAATTTAATAATATATGTTCTCCTAGAGTTCTGGTTCTGTTTCAAAAATGCAGAAGGGGATGGGAATTCACTGAGTGTCGACGAAATGGAGACAGTGATGGAATAAGTGCCTGGTACATAATCAAAGGTCTTATTTTAGGATATGTCCAGATGCTTCTTGCTGTCCTGACGTGGTTCTTAGAGCTTTCCCTTTTCTCCTCTGTACTTTAAAGTAGCAACTTACTCAGTCAGCTGCCTGAGTAAATGAAAAATAAGTCTTCATTCCAGAGCACATAGCTGCATGCAAATAGTCCTGTTAAAATCCCGCTCTCAAATTTAACCTCTCAGCAGTCCTGCGGGCCAATATGTTCAGCCTGTTCTAAACTGTAAAAATCTAATGAGAAAATGCTCCCACAAGCTGTGTCTGACCCTGGAGTAGAAGAGCTCGGTTAACCGCATGAACCTTTAATTTGTAAATGAAGAATCCTCCCTGCAAGATGCTGTTGCTTCTGACAAAACTCATCCTGAAACAGCATCGAGCATATGCAGCACCGGTGGGTGAGTGCTGCAGGGGCAGATGGAGATGGCCTGGTTGGTATTTCATATAATGTTTTTTTTCCTTTAGTTTTTATTTGCTTGTTTTTTAAAAAAATCTTTATGTTGAGCAATTCCCATTATGACAATTGCACCTACAGCTGTTTGTTGTTGTGGTACTTTTTTTTCAACCTGCCTCACTTCATTCAGTGCAATTTTACAAAGAATTTCATGCACAGAAACAGATCAGCAAGGGATAAACTTTGTCACTTGATGCCCTGATTTGCAGAGGAACTGAAGGACTTATTTAGTTGCCAGCTTGTTTTGACTGTTCACCTGGAGAAATAAGGCACAAGCTGAAGTGCCTTGCATAACTTGGTTGCACAGCAGTGAAGCAAGCATTATGGGAACTCAAAGTCAAAGGTAAAAATTAAAGTTTTGATTTTAAAAGCCTAACAATTGATGTGTTTGTTTAGAAAAATGAGGGCTGCCATTCCTAAATGAGCACATCTGGTCAACTTTATTTTTAACAAGACAAAGACTCTTTTCTCTGAGGCCAAGATACAACCTCTTTAATCTTTTTCCATATTTCTCATGCTTATCACATACGGCATATCATAAAGATGTCTGTATCACTTTTTCCTTTTGATTAAAGGCTGTGAGTAATGGTAGCCAATATCAATAACAATGCTCTAAAAATAACATTATCATCAAACCAGAACCTTGCAGGGAATAGTTAGTCTCACTAGTCCCTCACATATGGATCATTCAGTGCATTCAAGAAAAAAAAACACAACAACCACAAACAACAACAACAAAACCAAAACAAAATAAAACAAAAAAACACCTGAAAACAACAAAGAAGAAGAGCAAGTCTCTTCACCTACATTATATTTGGACTATCATTCATCTGACAGATAGTGAAAACCTGGCTGATCTTTATTTTACATTAGCCACATGGTTAAATTGCTCAGATATTAGGCAGACAGGTTGGGGGATGAGGAAAGGGAAAGTGAGAGAGAGAAAAAAAATTTGGTTCCAAATTTCATCTCAAAGAGAAACTAAATGTTAGGCACTTTGAAGTACTGTGAATTTTTAAAATTGAGTCAAAAGAAAAAAATGAAAGTAATTAATCTTACCACATATTCAATGACCATCAAATTAAAAATTAGTCCAATAGGTATGCATATATATATATAAACAGAAACACATTGGTCAAAAAGATGGCCAAGATATATTATCTGTGTGAAAGGTGGGACTACAAATAAACAAAAAAAAAATTGCCATAAAAGGCATTGGTTGCCAACCGAGTTGTTACAGAAATTGGTATGTATATGGTACACAATGATAATAAGGACATTTAATCATTCTAAAGGAAACAATTGTGGGAAATCATTTTAATTGTGCCCAGAAGGATTACAAAATCATAGTTCTGTGTCATTCTACAAAAGACTAATGTTTTTCCCATAAATCATAGCAGATTTCAAGTGAAAACAATTAATAGAAACAGAATCAAAGACATATGAAACTTTTCTGATTTAAAGTGACTTTTCTCATTATAAAGTATGTGGTTTTTATTACCTCCTTTCTAAGACCACTAAAGGTACATATTGAAGGTACATTTCCAAACACATCAGAAAGAGCTTCTGCACCCAAAAAGCGTGTAAGATTGTGATCAACAGCAGCAAAATTATTTGCAAATTGGCTGAATTTTCATTAAGAGAATGAATTTAGTAAATATTCCAAACATGACATTTCTGTCCTTCACTGTCATTCAACTGCTGAAGAAAAGCCAAGCTATAACGATACTCTTAATGCAAACATCACCAGCACACGTTAACCATCAGACCAAAACCTCAGCTACCACAGGGTGAGACTCTGCCTTATTAATTTTTTGACAGAATTTTCCTTTTACTAACTTAACATCTCAGTTTTATACCTTAATAAAGCTCCTCAAACAGGTAGCAACCTATAAAAATACTTTTTTCAATATACTGGTTTGTCAGTGTTTTATGCATATCATAACTAACAATTAATTTGTGTATGTACGTATCTGGACAGGTAACTAAATAAAATGCCCTTCAAACTATAAAACATCCAGATTGTGTTCTTCTAAAGAGACTCTAGAAACAAAGACAAAAGGCATTAGTAAAGTTGCCCAAACGCTAAGAACTATTCTGGGTTTGAACATGTTTGAGCAAGACAGAATGAGGCATTTGACCTGCTTTTGATCATTCACTTTCACAAAATATTTCAGCCGGCATCTGAGATGCATGTGCTATTGATTTTTTTGAGCAGCAACAAATCAAAACATGTGCAGAGCTGAAGCACAATCAGTTATGTGAAGGTTAATAAAATATCCTGAACTGAAATCCCTTCAGCAGATCTAGATTTAAGCCTTCTGTACATGTGTTTTCTTTGGGTGTATTTGAAGTCCGAGTTCATTAATGAATAAAATCACTGGAAGATCTGCAAATCTGCTTGGCATCTGCTTTTTTTTTTTTTTTTAATTCAATAGCGACATCAGGATCTGCGCATCTAGTCATGTTAATTGAACAAAATCACTAACAAAGATAATAATAAAATAAAAAACAAAACCCTGATTGTGCCTGACTACAAGCTACACAGGTATATGATTTGCCTTTTCTTCAGTGGAATAGTGGTGTTTCAGAGTTCTGAATCAGCAGCATGGTACCTTCCAACTAAAGAAAAGCTATTTTCTATATTGAGATCTCTTATATATGGTGTATATGATCTAAATTCAGATTTTCGAAGACTAAGTGTCGTTTCCATTTCCCCCCTTACCTGACTGAATAGTTCATTGATAAAATTACAGATTTATATTAATTGGTGTTTTAGATGTTTATCAGTCAGTGTTCTCACAATTGGTTTTCACCTGGACAGAAGAAATGAGCACAGCCAGAAAAATTCTCTCTCCAGAGCACAGATTCTGCAGCTTCTTTAGATCCAGCCCAGATCATCCACAGAGACCTGAGGTTAGCTCACGGAGTATTCTTGTGCTTTTACAACCGACATGAAAGATGGGGCATTCCTCCTTTAATGAAGAAGAGTTGTTGGATTTATAACCTGTGAAAATATATTCTTGTTAAAGACAGTGAGCTGTTTGGAACAAAGTGTTAGCTTGTTTCAAGAAAGAGACCTGAGGATCTCACAGATCAGAGCCACTCCCTGTATCTTGAAGGCATGTGTCTCTTAAGTGACTGACAGACTCCCTAGAGTGCTCTCTTATTCTACTGGCCAGGAGATTTCACCCTTTATTCTCAACTAGGGTTTTTGCATCATGAGATGGACCTTCACCGCTTCTAACTGAAGGATTGCTGCTCTCCAGGTACCTTGAGGTGCTTATTAGGAACAAGAAGATGCTTCACGGTTTCATCAGATGCATCTCTGCCTTGCCTGTAAATGCAGCTCTTTGTGAATCCGTCACTTGGGTGCTCCATGTGAGTGTCCCAGCCGGGCTCCTTGCTTGGGATGGGCAGTGCCTGTTACTGAGCCCAGTTTTCCAGCAGGAGGAAGAGAGGGAATTCCGCATCTGAAGGGGACCTAGCGAGCGGCCCTTGAGAATGAAGGGAATTACGAGGGAGGCAAGCAGCTACCAGCATCTGGAGGTAGATCTTTAGGACTTGGATACTCCATATGAGTGCGGGAAAGGCTCTTTGCAGTGAGAAACTCCCTATCATAAGAAACCAAAAAGTAACCGGAACCCATCATGCAAACCCCACCTCTGTGCACATGAATCTTGGCTAACCCTCTGTGATCTGCTGAAGTAGCCCTGCATGGGTTGTTTACCCTTTCTGTGCCCCAGTTCACCCTTCTGCTAAATAGGGGTAAAATTACTTGCTTACCGATTGCCACAGGAAAGCCGTATCCTAGAAAAATACCAAGATAGACTTAACTAGGCTTATAAATTATTTTGATATTCCCAGATGAAAGTTCCCCACAAATATAAAGTTTTATTATTATTTCAGCTGCTCTCTTCCATAGTGTAATTGCAAAAAAAAAAAAAAAAAAAAAAAAAAAGACTTTAGAAAAGCCACAGATTAAGCATAATACTTTTCTTGTTAATGACTAACAAAACATTATACTTGTAACATATGGGACACAAGTGCTTGATTTCTGTTTAGTACACCAGAATTTAGGAACCAAAGCAAATTTTGTTCCATATCTTGGTCAAACCTGATGTAACTTTCTCTTGGAAAATACATTCTGGGGACAGTCTAGCTGTGCTTGTTTGGAAATTACACGATTTCAAATATAATTTATATAGAGACTGACCTGAGGTCAATTATTATTACCATTTTGAAGAAGTAATTGTAAACTGGGAATAGCTTCTGCTTTAATCATTTTTTTTTTGGTCTGCAAAGCAAAACAGAAATGGTTTTCTAGTGAAAAATGTGTCTTCCAGTGTAAGCATCCAATGTCAGAAGAAATTGTAAGTTTAAAAATGATAGCTTTCAGCTGTTGCTCAGTAAGTAGTCATCATCTCTTCTGGAAAGCTGATACTCCCTTTTCGGGGGAATTTGAATGGACAAATAAGAGTGGGAGAGTTTAAGGGACTTAATGAGACTGCAGTCTGTCCCATGAGATAGGGACATCTCATTTTTCCGTAGGAGATGTTTGACATCTTGTTCGCTACCCACAACTGCCACATGTGGGTTGTGCCTGAAGTGGCCATTGTTAATACATGCTGGAACATGCCATGGGTAAGTTTGGTGAAAGAAATATTCTATACATACATAGAATGGACTTCTTCCACACCATAGTTCAATTGCAAGGTAAACCAAGAAGGATCAACCAATCTTTAATAGAAATCATGAAGAAAAAGTTCAAGACCAGTTTTGCCATCCTGCCTGGAAAAGATCCATGAGCTGTGGTTAGAAGCAAAAGATTTCTGCAAGAATTTACTAGTACTTTTCAAAACCACATCAAATGGAAAATCCAGAACCACGGAAATGCCAGGGTCAATCCTCAACTTCAATATGCTCATAACTGCATGGATTAAAGAAATAATCTATAGATAGTGTAGCAAAATTGCCTATACATAACACAGAGCGTGCAAGTACCTGAGAAGATCCAAAAAAAAGGAGGTTACCAGGACATAATCTGTTTTGGACAAAAGAATGTCCAAAATGCCAACAAAAAGATCCTTTGCTTTGAAATGGAAGAAGTGTTCAGTGTGATGACCTTTCAGTACTTTCTCTGCTTGGCAACATTATTGCTCTCCCACAGTTTAGAAGCCATTTAAGGACCAAATTCTCACCCCAATTACATTCAGTTCGCACTCTTCCCCCACCTCAGCCTAGAAGGCTAGAAAGAATATATGTGGTGTACCCAGCTGGGGCTGAGGACAGCTCATCACTGGATGCCAGCATCCATTCACGGGTTAGTCAGAATCTGGACTTTAGACAGAAAAACATGCAACATTCTTCCAGTCCCTGCCACTGCTGCCACAGCTTGGGTCACAATGACACCCCTCTCTACATACAGACCATTTGAAAGCCTTACTGCAAGAAGCTGCTCCAGTTACCCAACTTTGTAATGCAGCAACTCATCAGCAAGCAAACTGCTCAAAAATATTGTGCACATGTATTGGGTACTAAAAACATCCACTTGGTGAAGCCTCTAAATGGATCAAAAGCTCGGAAATTTACTTCTGAAAACCAGCTGTCTTCTATGCAGGAAGCTTCTGTTCTTTAACTGCAGGGTTGGTTCATTGGTTTTTTTAAAATCTGTATCTAATATTACCTGAACGCCAGATATAAACACACAACTCTGCTTGTGGTCTATGTCTGGTTAGGGCTACCCACTTATTAAGGACACTTGCTTTGCTGTTGGGAATTTTTAGGTGAGATGCACCAGCACATCATGTTTTCCTTTTAGTTGCCAGATCTGGCCTAGCTAAACAGGTTGCTCGGTCTATGGTGCAGACAAGAAGCAGGATGCTCAGAAAGGCACCCTGTCTTGAAGATGAGCACTCTGACACTGCTCTTCATCCTTCCAGCAATGGATCATGCTGCTGGGAGGAGAATTGTTACAGCTCAGTTGAGCTGCAGGTAGGGATAGGGCTCTCCTTACTCAGTCCCTCAGGAATGTGAGGGCCAGGACTGGGCAAACTTCCCTACTCCTGCACATGCAGCCCCCAGAAGGCTTACACTAGAGTGGTGTAAGAAGGAGTGTTAGTGTCCCATGCTCAGTGTTACTAATAGATTGTGCAGAGGTTCAGTCTCCTGGGTCCAACCACATGGCATGTCCCTAGGGCAATACTGGGAACATCAGAAGTCACTGCCCTTGGTTTGAAAGGGTCGATCTGGCCTGCTGACAGGTTGTCTGTGTGTAAAAACACCAATGCTATCTAAAAAAGAACCCCTCCAAACCAGCTCCGAGTCAGAGGGAGAAGTTACGCAAAGGTGGGCAGTTCATGGCTCACATCTGGTATCAATTCTGTCCATCCCTAAGTGCTTTTCACCTAAATAATCTGGATTACCCCCCACATCCACTGACACACACAAAAAAAATAGATTCTGGCCCAGGATATCTTTTCACTTGAATGTAGTCCTTCTGTCACATTGATACATACCATAAGATCTTAATCAGTGGAAAAAGGAATAGCCTCCTTCAGAAAGCTCCACAGATCTGCACTCTTCTCACCTCTGATCCTCAGTTACATTCTCAGTCTCCATACACAAATTTGAGAATATGCCGACTCTGAAAAGAATCTATGGAGCTCTACAGGAAAACTAAACACCCACAGCTTCACCTACTATTGTGTTTTTCTATAAAGATAAAAAAATTGCTGTAACTTAATTATTTAATTATCTCCAGGAATCTCTTTCAGTTCAGACTCCTGCAGCCCAGCAGATTAGTGGCCTGTTCTTGCAGCAGAAACTTGTGGTAAGATGGCATTGCCCTCACTGGGCTCTTCAGCCTTAACCTCAGTCCCTGCACTAGCAGCTGTCACATCCCCACCTTGTCCCCTGCTGCCGAGAAACACAAACACTGTCTGAAGCAAGCCCCTTCACATACATGAGATTAATAGTGCATCTCTTCAAACACATCCACTGCCTTTTCCATTTTGTATGCAGTACTGAGAGAGATACTTCCAGTGCCAGATTCTGCTACCCTCACTTACACAGAGCAATAAATGACCTCATGTGTAATCTACAGGTGGCACTGGGTGGCTGAAGAAAACTGAAATTGAACATTTTACACCAGACAAAAGTCTTTGCTCTTAGCAAATGAGCAGTTCAGTCTGGTGGGTTACAACAGCAAATGCACTCCCAGACCTCCAGCATGTTGGTTTGCATACCATGGCTGTCTTTCAAAACACATGAAGTGCCTCACATTACATCTCTTAACTACAATCAAATGCAATATGTATGGTTCTGAACAGTGCTAGCAATAAAACACTTGCTCTGGGGAAAAGATGAATGGAAGGAGTAAGGGGGGAAAAAAGGTAATACACAGCCTAGCGCATTTTTGGTTATGCTGTCACCATATCATGATGGCATGCCTCTTCCCCTGACAGACTTGAGCAGGTGACAGGATAGCCCTAAGCAGTTTCTGGTGCTATGTCCCACCTGCTACTGCATTTCCATTAGTAACAAGACTGGTCACAACCTCTGGCCTCAGAAGCATAGAGGCATTTTAAGTGATACCCATCACATTTTATTTCAAACACAAGCAGCTATGTTAAGAAGAGAACAATCCAGACTAGTTTTCACCCTAAATGCTTTTTTTTTTTTTTTCATTATGAGAATCAATCCAAAGGCAGTATCTGAGCTTGTGGGTTTTGAGTGAGATTTTTGAAGGCACTAAGCAAGTTGATCATTTTACAGTCAAGAAGTTAACGTTTGTCTCACTAACATCCCAATCTGTACATAAATCTCACCATGCTGAGTGGTCAGATTAAAGAAAAAAAAAGCGGGGGACTCAGACCCCACTGTTGCAGACTGCTTTGAGCTAACTACAGACAAACACAGCAGGCTGCAAACTTCTTTGGGAAAGGCCAGAAAGCATGGTATTTTTGTAAAAGGCAGTGCTGAAGAAAGGAACAGCAGCAGGATGAAAGAAATGAATGGTGTCCTGTCACTAATGGCAGACCAAAGTAGACAGACACATTGGCATGCTGAGGAGATCTGATGCATACAGCATGCCTGCTTAGAAGGGAGAGAAGGGAGAGAACGTTTTCAATGGAGCAGAGAAATAGACACGATTCAAAGTAAGGTGATAGGATGATAATTTTGACTGCGCTCCAAGCAGTAATTGGGTCTCCCACTAATCTTAGTCATACATTATCCAGAAGAGGAATTAAGGGCTATTTAGTCAAGGATAAATAGACAATAGTAGTCATCCAGAAGACTGTGATCCTCTTGCCTGAAGGCAAGGGCTCAGTGCTTAGCAGGTGTATACCTGCAGTCCATAAGTTTAATTGTTTCAGTGAGCTTCACCACAGTAATCCAGAAGATGTCTGCACACTTCTGTGTGTAGCAGATGTTGGTATTTTACTCTTCCTGTGCCTTTCCCAGTAAGAGGCAGAACCAGTTGGCTGCTCTTCTTTGCAAATACCATGAACCCTACAGCTGCCTGAAAGAAAAATCTGAAAACCACAGAAATTGGTTCTTGCTCCATCATCAGCCCTTCTAGCAACTTCCTAATCCCAAACTTGCTCTGTGTCCCTATTCCAAGTACTGACATTTACCAGCATTGCCTCTGTACTGACCTGTCACTTGCTTAGCACCTAAGTCACTGAGATCAGACACTTGAGAAAACTAAGGGAAATAGAAAAAACATCGATGGTCCTGTGAACTGCTGCTGAGCTGGGCTGATGGAGAGCTGACGTTTATGGCACTTGCAGTGAGTCTTGCTTTGGCTATGTATCTCTGGCAGCAATCTGAGTAGGTGACTAGCACCTACTGAAGTCAACGGGTACTTGTGGCCCTCACTTCATTAGCAGTCTTCTGGGAAAATATTAATAAGAAGTTCTGAGGATGAAGTTTTCAAGGACTCAAGTTATTTTACAACTTCTAAGTCTTCCGTCACATTGATTTTGGTAAAACAAGTGTGTGAAAATCTGCATTATTTTGAAATAGAAAGTTTTTGGTTTTAAAACCGGAATCTGCTGAGGAACATTGCCATAATGTCAGAACCCATTCAACAAGTTGGACATTGTTCCAGAAAATTATCTGCTTACCCAAGAAAAACATCAGAGAGGAAACAGAAGCAGCATAGAATTGGTATACCTGAAGCAAGTTTTAAAATCTTCTTTTCTGCAGATGGTGTTTTGGACTGAACTGACTCTCCTAGTTTTCTGGAGTCAGATCCTTAGAGACAAACGACTCTAACATCCTCCTCCAGAACACCCCACTCAGGTCTATTTAAACATACCAAGCCAAAACAGCACTGGAGAGCACCAGTTGCTCATCCACGCGTGGGTCAGCGGCAGCTTTTGCTCAAGGTGAGGCACCTACACATCCACCACAATTCTCATTCTGGGGCAGCCACACAGGATGAAGTTCCCCATGCACTGATTTGTGTGCGCACAGACCTCAGCATGAGGCCAATATAGAATTCTCAAGGTAAAAACCTCAAGCTGAAGGAAAAAAAAATCTTCATAATTCTTCATAACTTTCTAGTTAATCCAGTAAAAAGCCAAATCTTCCAGCATTTAAATTCCAAGTACAGAAACTACTGTACTATTGATAGTCAGCATTAAGTTACAGTTCATTTAAAAGGCTCAGTGGCATGATATAGACATACACTACAGCAGAGCTTATTTAGCAAGTTCAAGGCTTGATAAGGTAATAATAGACTGAAAAAGCTAGCCATGTCCTGCCAACAGCATATTTTTAAAGCACTGCTCTAAAACACAGAACCACAATAGAAAAATACTTCAAAAGGAAACAAACTATCACCACCATAGGAAGATAGGCCATCCCAAAAGATTAACCATACTGGTGTGAGCCTTTTTAAAAGGACAGATGAAGCAGGATAGAACACACGGACTGAATCTCTCCCCTAGAATTTATACTCATAAATCTGCAGAGGAAATAGTGGGAAAAGGAAACGAGCTTGCCCTCACTACTTAAACTCATGATTAGGAGTTTAAATGGTCAAGTTATATGCCTATTTTTATAGATGTCCTATCTTTATATGTATGAACTGTTCTTTCTTCAGCTACACTTTCCCACATGTGAAGTATCTTGGATCTACAGCTATTGCAAGAACTAGGTTTTCTTTGAAATATCCTGAGCAAACCTCATATTGAGAGTTTTCTCTGCAGATATTGTATTTTTAATGATTTAAAGTTTTTTTTCTATAGACTTTGTCATAAAAAAGAATGGTGACAACTACTCAAAACACAAGTTACCAACAAAAATTACATTTAATCCAGCTGAAAAACATATTAGTTGAATTGCTGATGAAAACAGCAAAATATTATCATGAACGTGTATTTTACTTTGAGGAACCTTAAACAGGGAGGAGGAGGGGTGGAAAAAATCCCACCTTGTACAGACCACCAGATCTTGTACAGACTGCATGTACTGTGATTCTGCTTGTTTTCATGGGATACTCATAACTCCCAGTGACAAGATTTGCTTATGTGCATAACATCCACAAGGCTGCCAAACCCAGGATAATGTATGCATTTATTTATGTTCCTATACTTACCAAAGTGTTAAATAAAGGATGTCCTAAGAAGTTCTTCCAGGAGAACCCTTAAGCACTCAAAGGCAGAATAATTCGACGTGGCTTTATCAAAGGAGGGCTAGATCTCACAAAGCCAGGCAGGATTTCTATAGACAAATATGTGGCCAGCACATGGGATAAACTAGGTAAATCTGCACCACGTTCTGTGACCACAAGGTAGACCCACTCTGAGGAAATGCGTGCAAAGTCCACACAGAAACTTTGGAGTGGAAATAATAGGACCTTGCTAACATAGGTAGGGGCCACTAGTTCATGTACCGGGATGATTTATGCTTTTTGGTAAGGATTTTTAAAGGCTTCTGATGAATTCATTAGTGTTAGCTAGGCACAGATATTCTGAAGTATTATGTAGTTTACATTAATAAATTACTAACTGCTTGCAATGCTTTTTCAGGCCCAAAGAATTTTAAATACGGCTGCCTGCAGCACTGAAGTAACTTTGGACATAAAACTCCAATATCATCACATATTAACAGTGTGAAGCTTGCTAAAGTTTTGCAGTGATAAGCCTTCAAAATCACTGTCTTGGGAACAAGCATTGCTTCTTCTGGTGAGCTGTTGATGCACCAACTATAACAAAAAATATTTGCTGTTAAGTACCAGCGCTTCAACAGTTTTCTGTGTCTTAGACTTTTTTATGATTGCCCATTGCAGATGGTATAAACTTCTCCAGGCTACACTCACTGCGGTGGGGAACCTCCGTAGAAAGAGGTAGAGGGTTACCCACTCCCAGCTTTGTATTGCAGGCACAATACAGAAGTGTGTATTAATATTCTTCTGCAGAAAAAACTGTGAAAGCCCCAACATCTGCTGTGGTTCCTTGTAGGCTTATTCTGTGCACAGCATCCTTACAGGTTGGCTGCCTGGGCTTAACATGCTTTGTGTGTTTGCTCTTCTGTTTCCTGGAGCACATTCTTAACTCTTATCTCCCTTGGATGCTTCAGGGACAACTCCTGGAACAGCTCCAGAAGTTGGTGTGTCATTGCTAATATCATGCATTTTCTTTTCATAGGTGTGGAGACAGCCACAGGGGATCCTCAAGTCCATGTCTGACTCCAGCATTGTCTCTTTTGCACATGTGTCTCGGGATGCCAAAAAATGATGGCAAGAGACCAATCTCACTCCAATACCAGCAAAAATAGAGATAATTTCACACTGATTGCCAGCCCTGACTGACCTGAAGTATTGCAAGTCCTCCTGCTTCTGTCAGAAACAGTTTTAAATAAGAGAAAAATTATCAGTGCCTACACAGGAAAACTGCTACTTTAGGTAATTAAATTGAGTCGTCCACACTTTTTCATTTCAGAGAAGTCCTGCTTATTAGAAGTGTTTCTCACAGGGGCCAGTTTTCAAGACCTAAATTTTGATAGGAATTAAATATGACCTCCATCTAGCCAAAGGCAGAGGGGCAGCTTCCACCAGCCATGCACGTATTGGAAACCATTTACTGTCTCAAGACTCCAGAAAGTACTGCCAGAAAGTGCAGCGTTTGTCTACAGGGATTTTACCAACATTCACAGGTAACAACCACACATGATGCTTTTATCTTGAACAAGATCAGTCTCAGTGAACCCTACATCCTTACTGAAATGAATTCATCCTTACTAAAATTTCAACAAGGAGGAGAGCCTTGCTTAGGTGAAAAGTGGCACTGCTGTACAACTGCAAGCCATATATATTAAACTGCATTCAAAGCCACACTGAAAGTCATTATAAATCAAATACCCGTCCCTTGCTTTCCCAGGAAAGAGACTTTTTTTTCCAATAGCAGACACCATTGCTATTCATTCTAAGATAGCAGTCTTACAGGGAAACACACAGACTCAGCAATCTATTTACACACCCTTAAACAGAAAAGTTCCCATGTATAAGGAGCTGAAGAAAAACTTCCAGCCATGGTGGGAGTGCCCAGCCACCCACTGCAAAAAGCAGCATAAACTATATTGCAACATCCACCTATGCAATCAGCTTAAGACTTACTCTCTTCAATCACATTGTGAAGCATCTCTTATCAGCTTCAACTAACAGTCCTGTCCTCCATAGTTCTTTCCCTACTTTACTTACAAGCCTTCCAACTAATGAGCAGGTTATTTATCAATTTTTCACTTTCTGGCAATGTATCACCTGGCCACTGCCCTCAGCTCATCAGCATATACATAATGAAGCACAAAAACGGGGAAATGCACAGTGTGAACCCCTTCGAAAGGTCAGTTCTCAAGATGAGAGGCTTCCTGAATCAAACAACATTCAGGAGGGACAGCTGGAGTCACAGCTGTAGCTGTTGAATGAAAAACAACTTTCAACTCACAGCACTTTGGAAAAATCACAATCCCAGGAAGTGTTTTATACACACATAGCATTTTGCTCTTGTGAAGGCTTATACTTTTCTTTTTTTTTCACTTAACCTGAGCTCAGTTGTCGTTTTTCGATGGCTCCAAAATCATCAGATATTTGTGAAGTTATTTCTTTAGGATTTGCAGTTGAGAAGTATCAGCCCTATTTGTTACCTGTCACTGTACACAAACCTTGTGACACCTTCGTTTCTGGTAAGACAAGAAATCTGTAGCTGTATCCAGTATGGAAAATATACTGGGACTACACTGGGGCTACATCTGAAAGATATTTGTAAGAGATCTTTTATCCATCTGGAAAAAAAAAAAAAAAAAAAAAAAAAAAAAAAAAAGAGAGAGAGAGAAAGAGAAGAAGAGAAAAAGAAAAAAAAAAAGAAAAAGAAAAGAGAAAAAGAATAAAGGAAAAGAGGAAAAGAGAAAGAGGAAAAGAAAAAAAAAAAGGGGGAAAAAAGAAGAAAAAAGAAAAAGAGAAAAAAAAAAAAAAGGAAAGAAAATTCAATCCAAGCTTAAACATGCCAGTGCCGATCCATAGCCGGTACATGGTGTTTATGAACCCAGGTGCACGTCACTGCCACAAAAGGCTCACAAAAAAAACTCCAAAAATTTGCAAAGTGAGATGGCAGTTTCTGAACAGGGTTAAGAGTGACACAGCCCTCACAGCAGGCATGCTACTTGTTCCCACGTTGCCCAGCTCCTGGTCATGCAGGCCAGCCTTTAAGTGTTCTGTGTGCCTTCTCCTGTCTCTGTGCCCCCAGGATGGCTCTTGGATGACGACCATGCAAAGGCTGCCGGACAGCCTGCCCCTCACGCAAACTTCCAGCACATTCTCTGAAACAGCCTCTGAAAATGGGGAGGAACTTCCCCAGTCCTTCCTTTGGATATTTGAAGGCTCCCTAGCTAGCTAAATTGCCCAGCCTCATAGATTATTTCAGCTAAAACCTACGTCCCAGCATTCCCTGCCCCAGGCTTCTGACCCCTCCCTTCTTTTAGGCTTGAAAATTAAATGTAAGTATAAAACAGGGGTAACTTGGCATCAATTGTAACAGCAATGAAACCAGCTAATGACAGCAGCTTTCTTTTTCTTAAAGGAGGTAATCAGAATGCAATACCAGGCTAAGAAATGGTTGTCTGAGGAAGATTTCTGTGTCTATGTTGGCGCTCATATTGCTGTGCTTGTGTCCAAGTTGAAGAATTGTAAAAGGCCTTTGAAGTAGACTCAGCATGTCATCTGCATATGTTTGCAGCTGCTTTACTGTTAGTGTGGCCAGAGCAGATAAATGATTAAGTGTATCTGACCTATATTTGTTGACATTAGCCTTCTTTCATGGAAGCTGTCTTTGTACACTGTCCAACCCTTGTCTGGCTGCTCATAAACATCACTTTTTGCAAATTCCTAAAAAGTGGCACACTACCAACTTGCAGAGGACTTCCAGAAAAGCTTCTAAGAAAACACTTTCTTCAGAGAGCTGATGGGACAGCTAGGAAGTCACTTGGTCAGCTATAATTTCCATCCATCCTAGAGAGTCAGCATCAACTTTAGGTGAGCATGAGCTCCTGCACACAGAGGACAACAGCCATGGTGCAGCCAGAGACAATTCCTTCGGCACATCTGCCATCAGCACAGCCACTAAACACCCCCTGCAACCACTCAGCTGCTGTGCTGTTCCTGCAGGTCACTTTGATTTCCTGCCATATCTCCCTGCTCACCAGGCCCAAAACCACAATGGCATTTCTGTGCCTAATTTTAACTGAAGTGAAGGGGAGGTAGGTGTCTAAATACTGCTAGCACTTAGTCATTCGGCAAGCTTTACCTCCCCCAGGCAGCCTTGCTCAAGGACGGCACAAAATAACATTTGGAATAGTAGGTAAGGTAAGATGCTGTCAGCTCTAATTTTTAAAAGATTCATAATAATATTCAGAGTATTCAGCCGCCCACACTGGCTCAAATGATGAGTTTCTCCCACGCTGCATAGCCTTTGAATTTGTTCAGAGCTCCTGTTACCTGAGGATAGTGTTGCTTATTCTCTAGAAAAAAAAGAAGCCCTGATGTCTGAGCTTTACATGCAAAGCAATGTTCGGGTTAAACATAGCAGGTGAAAAAGATCCCAAATTTGACTCTACATTTCCACCAATTCTATATCAATGTCATTTAGATATGTTCAGTGGCATTACTCCAGGTTTAGGACACTGTAAGACCCAGAAGCTTTAGTATTCAAAGATTTTATTATTATTTTATTGTATTATTATTTATTATATTATTATAATAAATAATAATCTAATAGCATCTGTATCTAATATCATATCAATATCTCATTATCAAATAACATCTGATAATTTTAAAATTCAGTTATATTTAAGATAAAGTACAGGTTTCAGATTTTTGCCTATTTCCTCAGGCAAGCTGCATTTTCTTATATTAACCCATTTCCTCTTCAAATATAGTCTTTTGTGATGTTCAGATACTGGTTATACATTTAAACGATTATATCCAGTCAAATTTAGAAAAGGAAAATAGAATGGGGGTATTTCTGCTAGTCTTGGCTTTTACTAAGCCTGTCCTTATGAAATTCTGGGACAAACATCCTTAATATCACAATCTCTTGTAAAAGGCAGAACTAAAACACTGAATTATTCTAAAAAACCCCACAAGTATTTCACTTTAATTTATATATATGTAAAATATTTGCCAATATCTGATTGGTTTGGAAAGCTGTGCTGTAATAATTAACACATCCGCAGAAGCATTCACAGAAGGCAGGCAGGGCACGCTATTCCACCAGTCCCAAGGTCTGTCACACTGCATATTGGAAGTCTGAATGAGATAGAATTTTCTGAGTAATTCAAGTGCTGTGCAAATGAAGTTAGCAGTTTAGATACATTTACAAAAACAAAGGTTGGTGATTACAAAGCGAGAATGAGCTTGGACTGCATTTACATCTGCTTCCTGGAAATTAAATGTGATCAGAAGAAGAAAAAAAAAAGCTTTCAAGATGTTCTTTTTCTTGTTGGGGTCTTGTCAGTGATAGTTTCTTATGGCAGGATAAGATGGAAGATTTCTGTGCTGTTTTTCTGTGGTGTGATTTGATGAGACAGCTGGTGTACCCCACGCTGGAACAACAGCTGGGAATGGTCATGTAATGTTTCTGGGCAGTACAACACAAGCCAGCAATTTGTGTCTCTCAGCTATCAGTCACCTTCCTTTTAATTAGTTTCAGATGCAGTGTCTAAATACACAGTGAAATGTCAGAAGCCCCACACTATGAAACAGAGCTCCCTCAGACCCCAGGTAGAGCTTGATTGGTTTTGTTGCTGCAGACCACTGACCTTTGAAGAGAGAATTTCCCAGTCATGATCAAGGAGCTTTTTTCAGAGGACACATCTAATAAATGTTAGCCTTAACACAGTGGCATTTAAAACCTTGCAGCAGAAAGGCCTTAAACCTACTGCTAAAACCCACTTTAATTAGGATCATTCTCACTCAAGTAAGATTAACTAAAGTTAAAAAGAAATTACTCATCCAACGCTAGGCAGCTCTCCAGACTCCCTGAGAAAACATAAATAAAAGGTATATGAAGGTGGTGATTCATCCATCCTCTTGGATACCTATCTTAGGGTGGACAATGTGCCCTCAATGCTACTGATTTCCAAGAGATAGGTAATTAGAGCCACTACTTTCTGAGGGTTAAGTGAGCTAAACCCTACCCATAGTTTCTACAGCTTTGCCAACTTTTGACTGAAGAACAGAAAAAAATTGGTAAAATGTCAGATTGAAGATTGTTCTACCCCATACCCTGCTTCCCCCCATGCCAAGAGTGGATTCCTAGTGAACAGGTATATATGAAAACTCCCTGTAACACTGTCCCAGTTTCCAGCCATTTTTAGGACAGGAACTTCCTGATTAGGCTGTGGTTTCTATTTACTTAGTATTCCCAAGGAATTACTCTTCCATTAAATTCTCTTGTCTGTCCTCAAAACCTACGAACTTTAGCACACAGTCTTTGTCAAGGAGATCTACAGGTCAGCTGCCTGAGAAGAAGTTTTGTTTGGAGCTGTACTCTTTTATTAGCTTAATCTGATGTCTCTCACCTCTTCTACTGGAAAAGAGTAAAAAAATAAATCTCTTCGTTCTCTCCATGCCACTCGAGGTTTTTTTTGTAAATCCATCACCTCCTCCCCCTCCTTTATCTCCTTTTGAAACAAGTAAGTCCTAGCTTATATACAGACCCTTTCTGTATCTTTCATCATCTTTGTCTCCCATCTCTAAACCTATTCCAGCTGCCTTATACATTTCTTGTGATGAAGGGATCAGGACCTTCTAAGCTCGCTGGAGCACACAAGATCACACTTAACACCCCAAATTTGTTGCAGTGCTATTTACTCGGGATCAAAACGCCTGTCAGCGCAGTGATAAGCAGGCTGCAGAAGGCAGTTGAAGGGCCTGAGCAGTGTTACTGAAACTGCATCCTCTGAAGTAACTGGAGCAGACTCAGTCAGGTCTTCCCATCTCATCCTTTTCTACTGAAGCTGGCACATGTAAGAGGTGGCAAGTACCACCTCAGTGTGACAGTCATTGCAGGCTGAGGAACTGCAGTGCAGGACCGACAGTGCAGTCCACCCATAGTGTGGACTTTCCTGAAACAGAGCAGTTGTGGCTCTTGCTGCTTCCATCACATTTCTCCCTTTGGTGCTTTAGCAATAGCATCAGGACACTGGAGAAGGGGATGAGTCTCCCTGTTCTTCTGTCAGAAGGCAACCCTCACTTGCCAAGCAGAAGAAATGAAAA
This sequence comes from Pyrocephalus nanus, assembly GCA_038380795.1. Taxonomy (NCBI): domain Eukaryota; kingdom Metazoa; phylum Chordata; class Aves; order Passeriformes; family Tyrannidae; genus Pyrocephalus; species Pyrocephalus nanus. The sequence goes on along the minus strand of CM076261.1, from coordinate 8,641,859 downwards.
CAGGAAGAACTGTTCCCTAGGGTTCCTATGTATATGTGTTCATGCAGAGAGGACAGTAGTCCCTATCGAGTTTCATCATCTAACAGTGGAAGTAAGTGTGTCTTGTAAATAATCAACACACAGAGCTTGTGGGGAGGCCATTCATGCAATATTTCCCTTTGACATAGTGGCAGACATTAATATGGGAGGTCTAATGGACCTGTACAAGTCCAGAGCCCTCCCAGTATGCTGCAGTCCCTGCAGGTGTGATATAAGGTTTGTCTGTGCCTGCCTGCCTGTTGATCAGTGGCTGAAGAAGTAGGAGAGTAGGCTGTCATTCAAGTAAAACAGTGGGCAGGTTTAATCCAGGCATCCTCAGAAGCTCTGTTCAAAACTACGTGGCTTGAAGCAACCCAAAATCTTTATATAACAGCCTTGAGAGAAGCATTCTGCCAGGCTTTGCTTTGTCCTTTTTGGTGCACTTCACTGATATGCTCACTTTGTGAATGCTTTTTTAAGCAGTGAACAGATGGCCCCTTGCTGCTCAGCACAAATGTTTTATTATTACCTCAACCAAAATCTCCTTTGAAAGAAAGCAAGTCAGTGTTTGTTTTGTTTCTAGACAGATAACCTTGAAAAACACAAAAGCACAATAATACAGAAAAAGAAGAAAAAAAAAAAAGGGAGGAAGAAGGAAGAAAGAAGAAAGTAGAAACAACAACAACAACAAAAAAAAAGACAGAAAAAGGTTAAAAGAAAATACAAAAATAACAAATAGAACAAAGAAAAGAAAAAAAAAAAAAAAAAAAGAAAAGAGCAAAAAGACAGTGACCCAACAGGTTCCAAGTCATAGAATATGCACCCTCAGGTATCTGAAACACATGCTAGAGTTACAAAGCTATGACACCTTTATTTGCTGCATTACAAAGTAAAACAGCTCAGTTTGAACCATCTGAATTCTTGATAGTGAAGTGATTATTTTTCAAAAGGTTCTAACACATTATCTGTCCCTAATAGAATGGTCACATAGTTGGGCTGAAGAAAACAAGACTGATCATCTACCCCAATAAAGCCAAGGAATTGTGGATTGCACTGGCTGAGAATCCACTTTGTGTTATTGCCTTTTCCTAATTCTTAAGGATAGTACAAACCTTTTCAAACAATGTCAGACTCAATTAAAAGTTAGTTATATACAGTGTTCAGACCCAAGGTTATTAAAACGCATTTTTAAAACACATTATTATTATTATTATTATTATTATTATTATTATTATTTGCTCTTATAAAGTATCAGCCAAGGAAAATATTTTTGTCTTCAGAAAAATGTGAAATTCCCAGTAGGGTGGGATGCAGCTGACATTCCTAGTGGTTTGCTGTCTTGTTCAGAGCACCATGTGGTTAACAGCTAAAGGGCAGAGATTCTTGCTGCTGCAGAATTGCAGTCACCTCAGAGAAATGCATGGCCTAGAGCATTTCATAGTTCACCCAGAGCAGAAACACAAGGACAAAGAAAGGAAGGGAGAAGAGGTAATTTACTTTGGATTATTGCTGTTGGTGTGATGTCATTGTTACTTGTTAAGCTCCCTTTGTACCCAAGCCTTTGCACAATATTGGTAGCAGCACAGTATTGAATAGGGCAAGGCAGCTGCACCATTCTTTTATGTCAAAGGACCAAAATAGTGGGATTTGCATTGACTCCTACAGTGTCAGATTCCTGCAATAAAAACAACTTTTTACTGCTCCCAATCCAGGAAGATTTTATTTCTGATCTTTCAGGAAAACTACAGTGGTACGCAAGTGCCTGTGCAAGGAAGGGAAAATACAGCTGATCTCATAAAGCTCTCACCCTTTCATCTCACACATGTGCTTCTTCTTCTTCCCTCAGAGCTTGGTGGGCTGCCAGGAGCTGTGATACCTCAGAGCCTGGGTGCAGGAGAATCAATGGATCATGAGGAAACAACTGAGAAAGGGAGCTACAGTGATTATTGCATGACTTAAAAAGGACATAACATGGACAAGTCTTACTCCTCTTTCACAGCTTGGAGGTAATTATGAAGCAAACACAATGCCAGAGATTCACGAAGTGCATGAATTCCAGTAACGTGATCCTCTCCAGTAGTGTGACTTGGCTCTTTTTAATGAGGAGATTTCACACCTTCACTCCACCCTACAAAGGTATGAGCAACAGCCTGTTGTCAAGGTCTTAATTTCTAGCAATCCTTATCAAATGCAGTGGAGCTATAGACTTCATGCCAATGCCACACATTAGTCTGTGAAAAAAAAAAAAAAAACAAAAAACAAGTATCTGACATCTCCAAAATGCTACACAAATAAACCATCCCATGCTGCAAATTTTTTGGCTATGATTACTCTTGTGGAACTACAAAAGTTATAATCGACTACCAAAATTGCCCTGTATGCTTTTCCTCTATTGAGAAAAAAAATAGTAATCTATAAGCCTATGGTTTAATCAGTATAAATCCTAAACAATTGAGGCACTTTTTACTATTCAAGTAACATGATAGGCAAGTTTTTTCCCTTTTCTCATGTGCATTGTCAGTATTTAGTAAATCAACTCATAGTATGAAGTATGCAAAACATCTCCTTGAAGCAACTCAGCATCTTCATCTTTAAAAATTTTTGGCAAGACACTGAGACATCTTCTGTTTTTGTTAAAGTCTCTGGTAAATTTGCTATTAACTTTAATCTGAAGCAGAAGTTAATCCTTCCTGTATAATTCACAGAAATTTGGAGAAGACTAAATAATTGGTAAACAGTGTAAGCAGGAAGAAAACAAACTAAGAGAATTATTAGTTTAATTTTTGGTCGTTCCTTTTTTTTTTATTACAACTCCACTAAGCAAGCAAAGTAAAATCTTGCTTATTGGGGCCAGAGAAATGACAACCAATAAAATCACATGATATTTTAATCCTTTGATAGATCAGATGAGAAATGCTGACTATCATCATGTTTACAGGTCATTTCTGTATCTGAACACAGAAAGGCAAAGTACACAATTGATTCAGACTCATGCCCTACAAGGCTAGCTGTTCAAGATGGATGGAGAAACATAATACACTCAGTGCCCTGATGATGAAACAACCTTTTTCTTTCTCAGTGTTGGGCCTGTACAACGCAACTAATTGATGTCATGTGTTGCCTCATAGAGAGCTTGGCAACTGTACGGCTTCATGCAGTTTGTGAAGTAAGCACCAACAACAACAATTTCACAGAAGGGAAATGGAGGCAAAGACAGCAAGTGTCTGGTCCTAAATCACTCAGCGTGTCAGTGTCAAGTGCACAATCAGGGACGTGGTAACAACCCCCCAAGGCCTGAGCCAGCCTGAAACTGCTCTTCCAGGAATCCTCTTTCCTCACCAGCCAGCTGGCTGAGAGACCAAGGCAGCAGAGCTGCAAATAATAAACAAACCAGGAGGGATGGGACCAAGTTCCCAATAGCAAATACCTCCAAGATTTCAGATGCTGTCAGCAAAACATATATCCCAACATAGGCGTTACTGTCAGCAATAATGTAATACTATTGACTTTGGCTCCCACTGCAAAGAAGAGCATATAGGAGAAATCAGTTGTTGGGAGTGGTGATGGTTAACTTGGTCGTGTTTGATCCCCCTCATCTGCATTGCTTGGTGCTACCTCTCCAATCTTCTCCCACTTGCTCCCTGGGTAGTCATAGCTCATGTGACAGAACCAGTGGGGAGAGAGGAAGAGCTCAGGCCCTGACATGTTTTTACACATCATTTGTGACCTAGAGCTAACCTCTCTAACTTGCCATTGCATTTCTTTTCTGTCCTGAAAGTACACCATAGGAAGTTTTAAACCTGAGCTGAAAAGTAATAGCTCAACCCTGTGGTTGGCCAAGGTTCTTCCTTGGTTTACATGGGATACTTTCACTTCTAGAGATTTGCTAGCTAGTTTATTGATTGGTTGTTGGGGTTTTTTTACAGTAGTGGTCATGGTGCCTGAGCCCTGCTGGAACACTTACTCTGACTTCTTACTAGGCAGTGGTGCTGTCATATTGTACCATCCTTTTACAAAATATATAAATGATGAGTCCAACAGTTGAATTTAAATCCATTATTGTTAAAATGTTGGGTTCAGAGAAGCAAGAATCAGACCTTCTATTTATTAATTGTTTTTACTTTATTTGATGCACAAGAACCCATGAACAGGGCTTACATAAATATGAAATGGGTAAGAACAATAATTCAATTCCACCTCCTTCCAAAAAGTGATCTAATTTACCTTCCTTTCCTCCTTTAATGGAAAAACAACCAATGCAAATTGGAAAAGCAGATCAACAAATGCTGATTCTGCATGGAAAGACCAAACTGCATTCTTTAGTCAATGGCCAGGAAAAGCTTCACATCCTTCAAGCTGAGACAAATGGAAAAAGCCAAAGGTTTGGCTCCATTCTCAGCCAAGCAGCGCCACCTCTCCTGAGCCAGGCCATCTCTGGTTTGGGATCATTCCTGACCACATGGGATAAAAGAAAGAGGTCAGGCTCTCAGAAATGTTTCATAATTCATGTTTACTTTTGGAGTAAAATCAGTGCCTAACATTGTCTCGGATAGCTTCAGACAAAGGTGCTTGAAGTCAGTGGAGAGATTCCTGCTGACCTTAATACTCTTTAGGCTGCTACTCCATGTAAATCATGGAGAAATTTGGCCATGGCTGTTGCTTGAGAAGCAGGATGCAGTATTTTGCATCAGCTTCTGGTTTAGACTACAGTCTGCACACGTGTTGAAATAGTTAGCTAATATTTATTGGGGTGGATCACATCAGCTAGTATTGCATTGGAAAACACATGCAAATGTGCTTTGTGTACATGCAAAAGTTTTGCTTTGTGTAAAGCAAAACTGCTTTACAAAAATGTAAACTAGTTCTATTACACAAGTGTACCATAGAAATGTGGAGTTCAGTAAGACATGAAATAAAGACATTTACAATCACAAAATTTTTATCAGATGTCTGCATCTCTTTCTCTTCTTTTCCTTTCTAGCTGATAGACTAAGCCACTCACCAACAGATTTCCAGCATCCACCTACACACCATTATACTCCAACCATACTCAAACTTACCAGTATTCTGCATTTAAAAAAATACATAAACAGACACCCAAACAATCAAACAATCTTCACCCTCCAGATATCAAACAAACCTGGCTGTGCCATTTCCAAGAGTGCTTTATACAAGTGGCACTTTACTCATTATGTGCATTGTACTGTTCGTTCCATTCAGTACTGAGTGGTATTTAGTTCTCTTAAAAGCCTATTTCTACCTCCATCACTACAGACAATAATTTCCTTGGGCAAACAGGTGTATGGCAACAATAGACTCTGCAGGACTGCACACCTACATAAATATTTGCACATTCAAACCCTTCTGCTGTAAATCTTTTGGGGCTGATATATTAAGATTTATTCCAACCCCAGTGATACGTTCAGAAATTATGTCATTAAATTAATGTCTTCCCACTGATGAAGTGGTGACGTGAGAGCAAATTCAGGCTTTTAAAGTATCTATGTTACTTTATATCCATGTGCAGTGGAAGTGAAATGAAGAGATAGAATTAAGTAAGTTTCATAGAACTATTTCTCCTTTAGGTTCCCAGAAATCATTTTATGTCATTACTGGAGTTGTTCAACTAAGGCTAGCACAAACAATGGAGGAAAGTGTATGCAGAAACACAAGACATAGATTTCAATTAGCTGTCTCCTGAAGGAACTAAAAAATCCTCACTTGCAACATAAGCAAAAATGAGAAACAGGCCTGAGGTTTTACAGGAAGAATGGCAGTCTGGAAGAGAAGGGGGGAGAACAAGTCTTGCCTGTAGCGATAACAGTTTTAAAAGAGGTGAAGCGTTAGATCTTCTGAGGAACCTCCTGGCCCCTTTATTTTATTACAAATTGTGTTTTGAAACAGCCATTTATAGAATAGATCCACATTGCTCATTGTCAATTACTAACATATGTCCCACACTTGGCAAAAAAGGCAACTCGTGAATGACATTTTGTGAGTAATCAACACCATCACCAAAAAGTGCCTTCGTCTTTGCTTTGGGCTTAGTAAAACCTTTTTTCCCCAAACAAGATAGCTTTCTCACAATGGTGTCAAATGGAACGTATTAAGTTTTAATGATGGTTGAAAACATCGTACACCAAAGAGGCAGGGATGGGGCTGTGAAAGCACATCTTGGACCTCAGGACAAACAGCTGCGTGTGTACCAGCCACAGATGCTGCTCTGCACAAAGGGGCCTCTGAGCACTGCTACAGCACAAATAATGCACTAAAATGGCGAGCTTTAGCAAGCCGAGTCTGGGACTCTGCAGAGCTCTGGGATTCAATCACAAAACACTCAGCAGGATGCAATCCTCAGAGCAAGCAGCGAAAACTGCGGACAGCGAGGATAAGGCAGGACATGGACATGGCCAGCTTATTGCAGTTACATGTATGGTCCACTTAGGAACCCCAAACAGACAGACAGTTGTGGCATACATGCATGGCATGTGCCTGGGGCAGGAATGAAACAAGGAAACAGATGTGCAGTATCTGCCTAGCTTTTCCCCAGACATATACATGTCAATACAGAAAGGTACCACACTGATAGAGACAGGACAGGGACTGTGCAGCCCTGTGGATGCCTTGCCTTCTCTGAGAGGCACAGCAGAGCATCAGGCAGTGCCAAGGTAGGTTAGACTCTAGCCACTAGCTTCTGGCCTCCTATTTCCAACAAAGCCACCCTCCAGCACTTGGTACTTTGATGGGGCATTTTCAATAGCCAAGGGGTGCAGATAGACCTCTCATCTATATAATTCTCATCAGTGCAAAGGAGAAAACTGTGATGTCCCACCTGCTGTGGGAACAGCATGCAGACGGGTTAAGTACTGTCACTCATGGGAAGGGAAGAAGAGATTTCAAGTGTTTGGGAAATGGTGAATACAGGACTAATGGAGAACATTTACCTGAAGTGCTAAGCATTATGGTTAACTTTACCTCATTTAACTTTAAGCTTCCAAAAGTTTGTTTTCTACTCTGCATTCATTGTTCAGGCTCTCTCTATCAAAACTACTTGACAGCAGTTCAGCTTCCACAGTTCAGACTGCCTGTCTCTCTCCAGGGACTTAAAGAAAAATCAGACAAATGCCTTTGGATGTTGTTCCACAGCTCTCGTGTAGAAAAGGATAGTTCTCATCTGTCTTTCCCTTCTCTCAGGCTCTTCCATCCTTTCAGGGAATCTCCTGGTGCTGCCCCACCCTCACTTGGGGCAGCTCTATCCTCATTAGACACTGAGCCATTTCTAGACTTTTGATGTGTTAGTCCTCTGCCAAATTTTGAGTTAAATCATCTGAAGTAGGGTTCCATGGTAAGCAACAGGTCTTTACAGTCAGGAGACAGCAAGAAATACATGAGATGATGAGTCAGGAGAAGGGACTCTTCTCCTCCAGTGGTGATGTGATTCCCATGGGACTGCAGCCCCAAGAAGGATACCTGTCTCCAAGACAGTGAAATCCCAGCATCTGATAGGGAAAGACCAATACTTAAAATGAAGTTTGGACACTTCTGTCCTCTGTTTACTTCTATAGTTATTATAGAATGAATACTTGCTTTGAGGATATAAGCCAGTGATTGTATTGATAAAATACAAGGGCACCAGGTCCCTCAGTAGTCACCTCTGTGAGGAGGAGCAGACACTGAGCAGCAACCCTGTGTCATGAGAGAAATCTTGCCCCCAGCCATCATGTGTACCACTGCCCTTGTCTGCCTTTTCACAAGTCTACTCATTCACTTTCTCACATCCTTCTTGATGCTTCTGAGGCACTCGGTTTAGCCTTTTTGTTGACAGGTGTACATTAGCAACCCTTTCCCTGAGTTGAGAAATGACTGGTTCAGTGAGATTGATGCCATGAAGAACAGCTGATCAGGTCCCAGCACTGAACAAGTGGCTTATTCTGGTCAAAAAAAAAAAAAAAAAAAAAAAAAAAAAAAAAAAAAAAAAAACAGTATTGAGTCTTAAAAAAGTAATTAATTCTTACCATATTGCATCCTGTTCTTAAGGATGCACTTTAGGCATGCAAACTCCCTCCTGCTGGGGATGGGAGTCCTGGGGTCTTTCCCATACAGACCTTGATCCAATAGGCGTTGCTTTTATAGAGCAAGGTGAATGGCACGTGTCCAGTCAATGCAGGTGCTCTTCCTTGAAATCTACTGAGTACAAATGTCTGCTGTCTTCAATTTAAAGCTCATGAAACAGTCAGTGAGGCAGCAGCAGCAGCAGAAATGGCAATTGAGGTAGGTCCAGGGATAAGCATTAGATAAAGCAGTGCAGGGGGGTTTCCCAAGTTCAGGAACACCCAAGAAGCAGACCAGAGCCCTATCAGGAACCAGAAGCTCTCGTGAGTCAATCAAGAGTAGAGGGGGCATTGCTGGAGCACCACAGGAGATTTGAATGGCTCTAGGGAGTGCGAGAAATCCAGAGCAGGGTGACCAAGGCAAGCAAACAGGACGTAGTGCATCAGAAGGATGTGCTGCAGCAGTTTGTGTGGCAGTTTGCCTAGGCAGGGTGCAACAAGTAGGTCAAGGTGTAAGGAGGTCCACAGCTCAGGTAGGTGCTAAGTGCTTGAGGTCTCTACCGTAATGGTGGTCTCTCATCTCAGCAGGAAAACTAGTGTCTCTACTGAGACAGCCCCTGAGAAGTCTAATGCTTCCACCCAAATGGAAGTGGTAAGGAAGGAGATGTCGTTACAGGTGGCAACTTGCAATGGATGTCCAGGCTCCTGTACTGCAGAACAGGATAGTATGTGAACAACGTGTGCTCAAGTTGATGACCCGTTGTGCAGTATTAGAGGGGCTGAAACAGAGATAGATCCATGGCTTCGTAATCATACACCTACAATGGATACCACCAAGCCTTAGACACCCTGTGATATCTTTAAGCAGAATTGTCTTAGTCTTTAGGCAGGATTCTCTGACCCTCTCCTTTCCTTTGATCTCTGTTGCAGATGGAACAGTATAATTTTCACCTTTAACCCTTCTTTTGAATGCAAATAGATGTTATCAGGTATGTTAAGCGGTGTTGCTTAATGCTTATGCTTTTGTATTTTGTGTGCTGCTTAGCAATTGTTTGAGAAGATGTGGTGCTGGGCTACAGATCACATCTTCTTTGGCACTCAACTATGGGTTCTGCATGTCCTGAGCTGAACTTTGCTTAAAACTGAGCAGGGGGCACCTCCTCAAATGACCACCAGAGATCACCAGAGACCCCTGAAGAAGCCCACATAAGTGCAGGAACAACTATTACATAATGTTGCACAAAGTAAATAATTATGCAATAGGTAGGCATAAACTATGTATTGGATAGGCAGGTTCATGTAGATTTCAATTTATAAATTCTCTATCTTTTTACTGCTTGGTTTGCTTTATTTGTGGAAAAACTCCCACCTTGCACCCTGCACAGAATTAATTGTGTCTCCTTTCTAAATCTCACTGTTTGTCTGTTTATCTCAGGAAGATCCACTATTACCTCAATCCACCACAAAATGCAGGAAGACCGAGATGATCTGTAGGTCACTCCTAGGGCACCATTAGCTTTGTCTAGGAGTGATTTGTTGTTGATTTGATTTGTAGTTTTGTTTGGGTTTTGTTTGTTTGTTTTGTTGGGGGTTTTTTGGTTTTTTTTTTTGTTTGTTTGGTTTTTGTTTGGTTTCATTTGTTGTTGTTGTTGTTTTGTGTTTTTTTCTTGAAATGTATTGATTCTTCGTCCTTAAAAATAATTACTTCCATTAGAAATACCTACTAGCTCTTCAGTGAATGTGTACCATCCACATTTTGTCTTCTCTTATTTTCAGTTACTTCCTAAACTCTGAGAAGATCTAACAGGCTTAAAAACTTAGATTTGACAAGAGGTGAAAAGTCACTTAGTACCACGCCATATGTGTATCAGCCTAATGCACTGCAAATTCAGTGTTTCACTGTGTTTTATTTCCCCCAAAATGGCCTTCAAAGAGAAGTGGTATATTCCCCTGAAAGTTCTCAGTTTGCAAATTATTTCAATTCCCACCACTTAAATAAAAAATAATACCCCCTCTTTTAAAGCTACTCAGATTAGGGTTCCACTTAGTACAAAATTAGCGTCTTCCACTGTTGCTCATGTGAGCACTGCCAGCATCTTAAAGGGTTTAGCTCTGGTGGGAAGAAGACAGGCCATGATTGAAGGACTATGATTGAAGCACTGCTGTCATCTACTTAACTAAAATATGCTGAGATAATTTCTCCCAACTGCCCCTTTTAAATCTCTCACTTTCCCATTTCATCAAGATTTTTAACTGTTCAAAATCAGAGAGATCCCCATAGACATACAATTTATTCTGCACTGTTTTCAACTGTTTCCTCTCCATTTCCAGCTATTTGCCTCCTCCTTTCAGCTTTTACTTCTCCCTGTAAGTTTGCTGTTTTCACCACTGCTGTAGGTATATCTCTCCAATTAAAATCTATTCTCTTCATTACACCACATAAAAATTGGACATAAACTGCAGAAAAAACAAAGGACTAGAAAACCTGGTGCTGTTCATGGCATCAAAGTGCTTTGAGAACAAAGCTCAAAGGAAAATAATTCACATGTGACCATTTTTCTAAATTCTTATACACTCTAGTGTGAAATGACTGTATTTTATTGTGTTACACTTAACACTTAGACTCTGGCCTTTAGTATTAATGGGAATGTCCTTCAACTATAGCTGCTTTTTATTCCTTTTCTTTGATTCATTCGTTGTTTACTGCTGGCTATTAGCAATCTTAGAAATAGCTTTAATCCACAGCCAGAGTCTTTAAATATAATACATCATCAACAGGTAATTATTCACTTTGAAGTCTTTCCTCCTTTTTTTTCTTAGCTGTTTGAGGTGATATCTGAGGCTCTAAAGTATAGAGTGCTTACATCAAAGCACCAAAATTAGTAATGCAAATGTCAAGGAGTTAATTTGTGAACTTTAAATACAAGGATGGCTTTTCTCTTTTCTTTTCTTTTCTTTTCTTTTCTTTTCTTTTCTTTTCTTTTCTTTTCTTTTCTTTTCTTTTCTTTTGACTCCTGCTACAGCTTTGGAAAATTTTTGTTGCTTTTGCAGCAGTGGTATCTTGATACAGTTTATACTTTAGAATTAGATAACCATGTTATCATTGACCAACACTATAAATTCACTAGGGTCCTCCTCTCTTTCATCATGTTCATCAGGATTTCAGTAATCTTTCTCTAGGAGTCAGCTCAGAAATCAAAATCTATGATTTTAACTGAGCACCTCTGAATATACATTGGTATAGGCATGAGTTCGTGGCACTGTGTTGATTTCAGAGTCTTTGAAGGTTCTTTGGCTTCATTTCAGGAAGATCATTAAGACCATCATTAAATGTTTCTGTACTTGACGTTTTCCTAAGTGCTGTCTAATACTGGTATATGTTTCCTGAACTAGGACCTTCATATGCACACTTGCAGAAACTCCTGGACCAATCCCAGATGCCCTGTGAGACAAACAAGTAGTACATATATGACAACTCACCTCCACAGACTCACAGAAGGTTGGGACCTCTGCAGCGTAGTGTTAGCTCATCTGAAGTACTTCTAGGTCTTAAAAACTCAAATACATAGTATCACAATGAACACCTGAGATAATTTTTCTTTTAGTCATGGTCTTCTGTTTTAATCTGATGTGCATCATTTTATAAGTTTGGTCTCTACACATCCTTGAAAATAACTTCTGAGAAACAGCTGGCCCATAAATGCAAGACAGTTGTATTTATTGAGATAGAGAGTGCAATCTGCTCTGATTATCCATATATCTCTCATTATGTGCTTTTGGGGTGCATGACGTGGCTTCTAGTAAAAGTGTCATTGGAAGTGTGGATTTTATTAATATTTTTATTATTATCATTATTATTTTCTTGCCCTTTTGCATTTGTTTCTGTTCACAGTGACAGTAATCACACAAACAACATGTAACAGGCAGACTGCTGTTCTCCCCACTTCCAGTTACCAGCAGAACGAGTGGCAGTGACCAAGGCAGTCAGCATGTGGACCTAGCTGCTTTGGTCATGACAGCATTCCTACAAAGCACTGAAAGCAAAGCACATCTTCTTCCACTACAAGTGAAAGAGAAAAAAAACCAACAACAACAACAACAACAACAACAAAAAATTCAGCCTTATTTCATTAAGGCTTTCATTGTTAAGATGGTAAGTAAATCATGGTAGAAATGTTATGTCCACTGGTCAGACCACTGAAACCACCACTGACTGGCTTACCTTACAAGAGGAACAATCCAGCACATGAATTTGGAGTGCTGGGGTGCTCTGTGCAGCCCCAAATGCAGAAAGGCAAGTGCAAGCACGCCTAATCTTCCCCTCCTAAGTAATGTGCTGCATCATGGAAGAAAATTCATGCACACTGAAGAGTTAAAATGATGAAAATTAAGCTTACAGTGAACAATATCCTTGCTTTTGGGGAAGATCTAAAAGCTTCTCAAAGGGAAAAGTAACAGTTAAAAAGGCTTTATCTTTGCAAGCATTATAAAAAGGTTGTAAGCTGTATACACTACAAAGGCACTGCCTTCACCCTTACATCTCTGTGATTTCTTTAGATTGAAGAAACCTGTTGGCTTGAGTTCTAAAACCCCAGATAAAAGCTTTGATTTGTTAATTAAATTTTTACTGCTATCTGCATTTGATATCTCAGTCAAATTGTATCCGCTTGCAACAACAGAAAAAGTCACATCAAAGGAGAGCTCCACCTCCATGACCTGTAATTACAGAATTTACTGCAGTGTGACACTGGCTGTAAGATGCACCTGCCAGGCAGACCCAGCTTACTATCTACACCTAAAACAAAGCCATTTCATTCAGCTGGGGTGAGCCAGCACATGCTGAACAAAAAGGCAATGTTTTGTCAGGAGCCGGCCTAGAGTATTGCTTGTCCTGAGACAACAGGAGCTTCTGAAAACAAGGGTTTTTTTCTGTGTTATCACACTAAATCAGGGATAAGGATGAGCTCCCACAGAGAAAGGCAGAGCTAAGAGAAAAAGGAGAAGAAATTGGAATGGGAGGATAAAGGGAATTAAAAAGAAAAGGAAGAAAAAATAAAGAACATTAAAATCCGTCCTGGTGGTTAAAATAAAAAGAAAAAAGCTACTCTTAAAGAAACTTTGTCAAAACATTAGAAAACCTTGAGAAAGACAGGGTAGCAGAGAAAAAATAGAGAGGAAAAAAAATTAAACATCATTCATATATACTAATATATCAGCTGGAATCAAACTTCAGCATGCAGAGTGTTCTCCCCCTTATACACCCACATAGGTATTGCAGAAATCCCCAATTTGTGTCGATGCATTCTTTGCCCCTCTGTTGTTTTGCACTATATTTTGAAACAAGCAGAAATCTAACATGGCAAAGACTCACAATATAGTCTTTACTAAACTCAGGAGCCTCCCTGTGAGCCCCAGAAGTTATTGTTATTGTTTATGTTTGGGAAACAAAACACAAGGAAGGAAAATAAATAGGGCATTGAAGAGACTTGTTTGGTAGGAATTTTTCCTGGAAATTAATATACACAAAACACCCATATTACAGAGTGGGAGTTTTCAGGAGTAGAATAAGAATTCTGTTGAAAAGAAAAAAAATCTGTTGGGAAAACCAATATGGAAAATCCATGACTATCCACTCAGAAGACATTCATTAATACTGCTTCAGTGATGCAGGGACTTCCAGACTGGCCATCAAAAAAATACCCAGTCCGTTTCTCTTGTATAGATTAACACTCAGGACAACCTCATCTGCAAAAATAAATTAATAATAACTAAAAAAAAAAGAATTCTCATATATGATGCTCATATCATTTAGTTTTTTTTAAGACGCTTTGTTTTTCTAAACAGAATTCTTTCTGGATTTTTAATAACAGAAACAGAGAAACTAAAATTGCTTTCTTTTATTTACTTCATTGTGAACCTGCCCTCACTGTAACCAGGGAAAAGTTTGCTGCTGACTTCAGTGGGCCTAAGATTTTGCACCTTCCACCCCTTTGGCCTGACTAAACAATGTTGCTGAAAAGCATGGTGTGAGGTGTATGGTGCAATAAAGGGTCTGTAGACATCAAAGGTTTTCTCTGTTTTCGTTGCAACTTCAAAAACGTTGTTGAAATATTTACTAAACGAAACTGATGTGATGTCTCTTAAAGCTTGGATGAAAAAGACCCACTATGGCAAGCTGAGTTTTTAAGTCTGGAGCACTGTAAGGGCATCCCTTACAGCAGTCATGTCCCAGAATTTGGCTTCACCCTTTTGTCCAATAGCTAGACCCTCTGTTTTGCTGTCAGAGCCATCTATAGCAGCGTTGTGGCTTTTCTCAGCTGATAATAGCAGGAGTGCAGTCCCAGCTGAGGACGGGACCTGCTCAGATCCCGCCATCATCCTCAGTCTTTTCAACACTGTCACAGAGATGACAGCCCCCTAGGCCGAGGCTGTAGCTGCCCCTTGGGTTTCATCACTGCCTAGCAAAACAAGGAGTAACCTGGGAAAACTGTCAGAGATAATAGGGCACATGGTGGGCTGTTGGGTCTCTCAGGAGTACAAAACAGGCTGGGGCTAAGCTGGAGTTAAAAACTAGCACTAACCCCCCATTCCTTTTCAGTGGTTGGTGTTATTTCTGGTATTGCTTGATACTGCCGTTCATCTCAGGAAGAGCAGAAGGCAGGTTACAATCAGAGGTCAGGTCTTCCCAGCTCAAGCCTGACTGCATTAAAGCTGTTCCTGACTACATGATCTCCAGTTTCCCCCAGCCTCAAGAAAAGCTGCCCCAAGAGCTATTTTCCACTCCTGAGAGCAGAGAGGGTTCCTGGAAGAGGGAGGGCAGTAGGCAGCTTTCAGAAGCAGTCAGGTTGTCTGTGCTTCTGTTGGTCCCCTCATGTGGAAAAGGGCATCAGTCTGATCCCTGCTCCCTTCCCTTTTGCTCCTTCCCTCCCTCCAGCCTGGTCCTTTGGGCCTGAGGATGAAGGAGGTTTGGCTTTGACCAAAGATAGCAAGTCAAAACTTACTCTCTACAGAGGATGACGAGTATGAAACCTGAAACAAACCCCAGGAGATGTAAGAGCAGAATCAACCTGAGATCAAAACCATAGGATTACCACAGCTCACAGCATACGGCTCTTGTGTCCCAAATCCTCAAGTTACGCTAAATTTGCAGGCAGTAAGCAGCATGATAGCCTGCTGCTGTGAATTCCTGCTGTTGGCAGCCTTCAGAGTATGGGTAAGGGCCCCTTAGAGTCAGGAGACTAACACTGCCTGGGTCCTGGGAATTTCCCCAGAGCAGAATAAGTTGCACATGATTGAGAACTGACCTGGTATTCAAGCTGCTGATTTACCATGACAGTGAAGGCTGTGGGGCTGGACAGAGGGGCTTCTGTCCCTACCCTATCATCCCCCGAGGCACAGCAGGGAGCCTGGGTTTGGGTGATGAAGGCAGGTGAGAAGTCCCCAGGGAAGGAGAGGGATTAAGTGGGCACATGCAAACACAGAAGCAATCTTGTTATGGAATAAGCAGGTGTGAGATTAGAGACATGGTGAAGTTTTCAAGGTATTTTGTTTTCAGTCAAATCTAGAAGTACTCATGAAGATCTTGTAGAAATAAATACACATTTGCCTTAGCTGGATTTAGTCTGAGGTCTTGAAGTTGATCTTGATGAGTAAGATTGAGGGCCCTGGAAATTGGTGAGAGGGGTCACAAAACTCCTGCAAAATATTACCAAGGTACATCTGAAGTGTGTCATTTCACAAGAGTGGTAAAACTTCTTTCATTTCCACAAAGACCAAAGGAATAGTAACACAAACATCAACTTTTTAAATATTGGGAGTAACATCAAAGGGCAGTCGACAACAGAGAGTGTTAAAAGGCACTTTACCCAAATTGTGTGAAAGGCTCTAGATCACATTGGGCTGGACAGGTAAGAGCTGGTCTGTAATTTCTAGAAGAGGTCACTGCATGGCAACCCCCACAGGTGCCTGGGGCTCCTATGTGGAGTGAAACAACAGAGACCACATCTCTGCTCTCTCCATAAACCATGCTCAAGTACAGGTTTACTTTAGTTCTAGCTTGTTTAGGTCAAGCTCGTTACAACCAAGGCAAGAGCAGAGAGGCAGAGCCTGAGTTCATAC
Source organism: Pyrocephalus nanus (assembly GCA_038380795.1). Lineage (NCBI taxonomy): Eukaryota > Metazoa > Chordata > Aves > Passeriformes > Tyrannidae > Pyrocephalus > Pyrocephalus nanus. The sequence continues at coordinate 8,625,672 of CM076261.1, read as the reverse complement.
TGGATTCCTACCACCAGTCTGGGTTTCCATGCCAGGCAAGCCAATCTCCTTGCACCTGGAGAAAGGCAACATGTTGGCAGCATTGATGGCTGAGCACCTCACGGTGATGCTGAGATCATAGCTAGCAGAGCAGAGCCAGGCAGAAACATCAGAAACTGGAGTAAAATATATTCAGAGACAGAGAAACTCCACAGCTGCTAGCTGGACATGGAAAAAAAGCTATCTCTCTTTTGATTGCCCTAATCAAAGCAAGGGAAAAGCGACCCTAGACTACCTTTCATGGCTGTCAATAGTCACGCTACATTTAAAAAGCCATGTCTAAAAGAAATGAAAAGCAGTGAGAGCTATTACACTCTTTTAAAGTCATTCAAGTTCAGTTATGAAAATATATCCACAGTCTATTTGCCTAAAACCGAAGTACTGTGATGGTTGTTTACCAAGTAAAACAAACACCCCATATGGCAGCGGTAAATGACCTACAAATGCAAGTCTTTACAAGTCTCCTCATTACAGTGAGATCAGAGTGTGCCATGTGTGCTTATCATTTTCTCAGAGCTTTTTCTTCTCCTCTTCCTGCTTTTTGTCAAAGCTGCTGACTTCCCGTCTGCTTTCTATTTGCAGTTGTTAAAGGGAGGGACAAAACCACACACAACTAGTTTGGAGTGGGACAGAAACAAGGATTAAAGTGCAAATAAATATTAACCTGATGAATGATTCTTTCCAACGCACAATTTAGTGAAGAGAGTATAAAGGATACACAGTTATTTAGGTCCATCATTTGCATAGAATTTTGAAGATAAAACTTTGCCATAGACCATAAATTCCATATATGGGCATTATATTTCCTTCATTCTCTCTGCAAAAAAGCATTAAAGAAGATGATACAGGGCACAGTTTTGGAATATTTTCCTCTCTTTAAGAAAACATGATTTTTTATGCCAACCCTGCCCCATCACTTTTATGACACTTATGTCAATCCAAGTAAGATTATTGGTTTGTATTTTTTCTTTATCAGAATTCTTTATCAATAATGCTACTCAGAACATCCCAGCAGCTTCCACTTTACAATGATGGTCTTCTTCCCACTAATAAAACGATCACCATGTGTGTACCTCTCAGGTGCTGAATTATACCACCTAGGAGACAATTTATTCCTCTCTATCAGAGATTTATTCACTTTTTAAGCTTCCCTGATGTGCTCTTCCTCCAAGTGAGATACTCCTTGTCATTCACTTCTGGCATTTATTTGCTCTTTCTAAGCCTGTAGGATCTTGCCTACTCCCTTGACTACACAGGCATTTGCTAAGCACCACAATACATATCCCTGCAAAGAGGGAACTCCCTCAGTTCTATTCATTTTTCCCTGACAGAGCCTTAGCCTCATTCTCAACCTGACTGATAAAATTTAATGCTCTGTCCAGCAGCATGGCATGCTCCTTGCCTATCCCCACTGACGCAGCTGCTATTTCCCACTGGCTGCATCCTCCATGGGCATGGGGAAGGTTCATTCTTCCAACCACTGCATCAGCAGTGCTATTCTTCCTTCAAAAGCCTCTTAGTCTGTGCACATCTTCACTGCAGCAGCCATCAGCACTGCAGTTCTCCCCACTGTCCCTCGTCTTCATCCCTGAACGCTCACTCACCTTCAGGCTCCAAACCCTCCTGGGGACTCCCTCTTAATCACCTCAAATATCCTCTGGTCACAGCATTAGATTCAACATTTCATCCACTCTGTGGTGTACTGTGATGAATAAAGCTCCATTTTTGAATTTAGGAGAATAGATGGGAATAAATAGATTGGACTTTCTGTCCTGCCTCATTTCTACTCTTGTAGCTTTAAGACAATAGCAGCAGTTGGTACTAAAATAGTAACTTGGCATATGTACTTGATTGCTTATCAGCTCATCTGCTCAACAACAAAGATAGGAAAATGCTGCAAGGGTCATTTCACAGAGAGAAGGCTCAGAAAACCTGGAAGTCTGTGATGACAATCACTTAAATGGCATAGTCAATCATTAGAATTAGTGTCTGTGGCACTAAATGGGAACATATTAAAATGGCATGGGAAGTTTAATCAGTGATTGATCTCCCAACAATTACTTTGCTTTCTAAATCTCTCCATATTATTTAATGAGGTGATTTCAATGTTCTAATAAAATGTGGCAGGGGAATGTTTCCAGATGTCCAGTGTGTAGGGAAATAAATGCTTCTCTGAAACCACAATCTGTGCGTTAAACCAACCAACATTATCTTCTAATAGAGTTACACCTCTGTCTCAATTACAGAGAAAGGAGTCACTGAAAAGTCATTTAATTTTTAAAAATTCTTTCAAATCATGTCAGTTTTATACAAAACAGAAATTCTCCCTTTCTGATGATTTCTTGGCATAAAACCCCATCATTTCACAAGTACTGAAATATCTGCCTTTATGATATTTCCCTGAAATGGGTTGCTTATTTCTCCATTAGAAATGGCAAGCGTTACTACTTTTGTCTCATGATTGATTTCTTTATCTCTGATCACTGCAAAAATGAGACCAATATGAATAAGTCCAGCTGTCAAACTATACTTTGAGAACTGAGGAAAAGGTGGTGATGAAAAGTTTGGGACATCAGGAATCTTACCAGATCAGTCCACTTGTCAAACATGCCCCGCAGCTGACACTGGGAGGTCACCAGGGCTTCCAGCCCATGGTGCAGCAGGAAGATTGACTTTTTTTTAAATTATTTGTCATTTGAGAGAGTGCCTCCTGCAACCACTGGTCCGATTTCCGTACTTCAAAGAGCTCATACCAAAGCCTTCACATGACATGTCACCAGACCCATGCTCACTGTTTCTTATGTATAATATATACAGCAACCATTGCACCATGGTAGAGGATGTCTGTGAGCACTGTGAGCCCTGACCTCCCATGGACCCCTTAGGTAACCACGGGGGATGACCCATGACTGCGGCATTTGCCCCAGGTTTTCCAGACCTGGCCCCCACAAACCATTCTTCAGCCAACACTTAGGCTCAGCTTCATGCTCTTGAAAGTGTTTTGATGCCAAATATCTTAGAGGAGCTCTGATGTGTGTATATATCTGTCTCGTACAAAGCAAATTGATGTCTTAAAAGCTGAGGGCAAAACTACCCCCGCTCATTGCCACTCTCTTCACTACCTGCAGTTTTGGGCAGTGACATATAAATACTGCACCGTGCAAGACCCATGTCTCTGTTTTCCATCCGCTCAAAACTAGATGGTTTATCTTCCTCTGTATTCACCCATCAAAACCAAATAAAAACTTAACTAATCCATGACAGCTGAGGTCACACCATGTCTTAATTTCAGGGAGTGTAAACAGAGCCCTCTTAGCAGAGAAAAGGGGAAAATAGCGGCACACTTAACCCCTCTGCTCTGTAAATATTCTTGTTAGCTCTCAGCTATCACAAAAGCATAGCCCGCATTGCATATGGCAAATATTAACCAGATATTGACTGCAGTTCTATTCACATGACAATAAGTAATGCATTTGGTCCTTCAGGTTAGCTGTGTTTGGATGTGAGGGTCTGTATTGACCTCTGAGAGATTATAAAGGAGGAAGAGAACACTTTCAATGGTCCAGTAGTTCAGTGAGTGTGTAATGCCACAGCTATGAGCCCAAGGGGGATATATTGTTCCACGCCTTTGAACGTTATCTCGGTTAAACAAGATTAAATGTGCAATTGAGTTTATTTTAGAAATGTAAAAAACGATGCATAAAAGAAAACTTTGTGCATGAAGTGTCTATCATATCCAGTGAGCCTGAAATTATAGAATATACTTATACAGATTGTTCACTTTAATATGTTGCCAAAGGGTGTGAAGGCCAAGTTTTAGATTAAATTTCCCTTTCTCTTCTCTGCATATGCTATAGGGATATGCCTCCAACAATAATACAAGAAGAAAAATTGCCTGAATTTTCCTACCCACAGGGTTCATTTGGTTAACTTTCTAATTAATAGTTCCATTAATTAATAAGTGCTTAATAAATGGGGATGTTGTGAAATCTGATCTTCTGAAACGGAGGTCCCAGCATCCTATTTTGATGTGTGAGAGGACTGCAGGCCTGCCTGATCCTCACAGTCAGAAGCCACTAACACTACAGACTGTGTATTCTGTTGCCAGAAAGCATGAAACTGGGTATTCCTTGTCACTGCACATGCTTGTTGAGTTATGCATTCCCTGCAAAAAAAAGAAAGATGGCTTTTTTTCACAGACTTTTTTAGTATATGGAGGTCTAGCTGCTACTAGCTCTCGCTGATGGGCTATACAAGAGTTGTATCTGTTTTCTGTTCATTAACTTGGGCTAAGTAATTCATAGTAAGGGTTTGCCTCTATCCAGGAGGGAGGGAAAAGAACGATTAAGGGCTAAGAAAGGTTGTATTGATGCATTTGGTTTCTCACAGAAGAAAAGGGGGAGTGTGACATTCTTCCTGCAGCGCTGTCTTTGTTTGTAGAGCCAGATTTGTTGTCCCTTGGTCTCACTTGGACATCCACACCAGCATTCACAGCTAAGGCTGGGGACACTGTCTTGTTCCTGTGAGCAGCTAAGTTTATCACTTAGCTTTCTTAATAGCATTTAACAGAAGAAACTCTGAAAACACTGTATTTTCTTGGCTATAACCCCAGGCTGTGTGCAACTTACACTCTTACCAATCCCTTCCAGTCATCCTCATTCTTATCCTCCATTTCAAATCTATAAGGACTATTTAAACATGTATGTTTTATCCATTTACATGTTTATTCAAAAAAAAAAAAAAAAGACTCTTAAAGAGGCTGAAGTTATCTCAGACTGGGCCATACCTTTTAAAAATGGCAGTCATACTTGTGAAAATACTCTCTTCTTGCATTGCTATGTGAAGATCTCAAACCTATACCTTTGTCAGATCCAGTGGGTAGTGCAACAGGACCCATTTCCCCATTCCTAGATACAGCATCTTTTCATTAGCCGAGTCTCCTCCTGCTACAATGGACTGGCAGAAGAAGCAATGTGACTTGGAAAGCAAGAGAAACTTAAGAGAGAAGAGGTCAAAAATATATCAGTTACAGCAGGCATTACCAACAACTTTGAAAAAATAAATGATAAAAATGGTTCAGCTTAAAGAAATTGTTTATCTTAATTTGAATGGATAGGAGCCACCGTCTTAATTTGCGGGTAATACAAAATCAGTTAACTATAAAGTACATGTGGAAAACATTTAATGTTCAGGGAACAAAACAAGAAATGCTGTTGTCAGAAGTGAGGCAAAACAAGAGACTGGAGTTAATCAATCTGAAATTATTCTTAATATTACCATGCAGCATATAGCTGTTATGTTGGACAGTTGTCTCAACATTTCAGTCTCAAGGGAGTACATATTGCAAGCTTTTCCACTTTAGAGGGAGAGAATGACTACATGGAATAGCCTAGCAGAAACCTTGATGTAAGAGGAAAAGTTTCATTAACGTGAAACCATTCAGTCTTCTCCTTATCATAACAACTACAATTAAAAATTCTTCTGCTAATGAATAAAATACTTCCTTCATTACCAAAACAAACTTTTGTAAGGGAAACTGTGCACTGAGTAGACGTTAATCCTCAAAGTTTCGTTTTATTAAAAGTTCAGCGTGAAAAGCTCTAAAGAATTTCAACAAAGCAATTTGGAAATCTTCAGGGATATTTTATGGCATGCCTCAAACAAGACCCCAGGGCAGAAAAATTAGAAAACATTAAGATTGATGAGATAAGAGTGATCCTGCAATTATACAACACCTCAGGAGAGGTGCACCTTTCACAGAGCACAGTTGCAAGATCTATCATTGCATCAAAGAGAACTGCATATAATAGCAAGCCAAGAGAACTCCAAACAAAGCTGAGAGCCATACAGGAAAAGTGGCAGTGTGATAAAGAGGAGGAAATCCAGCTGTACGCTGATAAGCATGAAAGGGTTTCACGAGTCAACATGAAGAGGCCCCGGTCTGGTGACTCCGGTCTAATAACGAGAAAATTGCTTGCGACTTTCAGTCCTCTGTAGGACACCTGGAAGAAAAGGCTGGAAGACTCTTGTTTGCTGCAGCTTGTGTTTGCACTGCCCACACACAGCCAAGTCACTAAATATTCACCTCAAAGTTTCTAACGTATTTCAGAGGGTTGTAAGAACTTTGATATTACTATTTGTTTCAACAAGATGAAAGTCATGTCCTGGGCTGCCCCTGCTAAGCTGCAAGAGCCTCTGGCGTTGCTGTTGATGGATAATCACAATGTGCAATGCGGAAAGCCAAGTAAATCCAGTGTTAAAGGGAGCCACCATGTCCAGAGAAATGGCATTTCTGTGGCTACAAGGTGTGAAGGTTGCCAATGAATTTTACTAGTATTTAGAGAAATACAGTGATTATTATTAACATATTTTATTTATTTTATCTCTGACACATGTTCAAATTGTGATGAGTCTTAGTACTTCAACTAGCAGCAAAGTGCATTAACACTGAGTGGCTAAAAGATAGATCTAAAATTCAAAGTGGAAATAAATGGAGTCAATTATATATTGGAAAAAGACATTAAGGAAAGTGGTAACTTTGTCATAACTTTAAGTCTCTAAATCATTATTCAATAAATTCCTAAAGGAGGTGTTGTAATTTAACAAAAATCTGCTGGATTCACTAATGGAATTATGTGACAATGTTCCTTTGTCTGTAAAAGCTTAAAAAAAAATAATTCATTGGTTAGTAAAATTGTTTCCAAACTAAAATTTAAATGTTTCCAGTCAGTGAAACCTGCTGCCCACCCACATCCCATGGAAGTTCTCAAATCTGCATGGAAGCAAAGCTTAAACTGCACATAGCTCTTCTGCTGGCCCTTTGTGTTATGGAGAAATGCATCCTATCAGAGAACCCAGAGGTCAGGACTGCCAGCTACTAATCGCGAACATACATGTACATAACGTAGCTTTAATGTGTGCACGTGGAAGTCTGCTTTCTTCTGTCACTCACTGTAAGCCCAAAAGGAATATTGCTTTTACTCTGAGTCACCAGAGCAAGCAAAATCTCAACTTTACTAAACGATATCTCTTCAACACAAGGGAATGCTTTCCGTATGCTGTGGGATTAAAACCAGCGCATCATATAACAGAGAGCCATTGGGATAGATACATTCTGAGGAAAGCCTTCTTTCTCTAAAGAGCTATATAATAAAAGGAAATTAAAGAGAGGGAGAGGTTTTGTGTAGAGAGTTAACCATTAATACCCTGAACTAAAAGCTTAACTTCTTTTGGCAACTCCAGCTTATTCTGATCAGCAATGGAAAAAAGCGATGACTTTTTTAAGGAATACTCACACTTTTACAACTAAGGTCAAAAAGAATCACACACTCACACCCCTCCCCCATAACACCATAGAATAATCTATTTACAGAAGCTAAAAAATTTGGGTTGAATGACAAGCCATGTCTTAAGAAGAAATTTTTTCCTTGCTTAGAAATGTAAACCTGGTAAAACAGAAACTTAATTTTTACTGTTTGTATTCCTCCACATCATCCTTTAGCTCCTGAATACTCTGCCATTGCCTCAGAAGTTAAAAAGCCCACTGTTATTGAATGTATTCTACATATGCAAATACAGATTCTAACCACACTGTTACTTAAATTCTCAACTTATTCTCATAAATATACTATAAAATCTGAATTCTTGGGTCATTCATTTTAGAAACTAAATTGAAGTCTCAAAAAGCTCTTTTTTAAGATTTTCCAACATGTTTTTGAAACAAGAAAGATAAAGTTGGAAAGTGCTGGTTTGGCAGAGGTATTAATGAACACTAGCAAGTTTCACCCCCAAGATTTACCTCAGGATCATAACAGCTCTTTTTAGCCACTACATCCTACCCAGAACTTTTTTCAAAATCACTGTTCCCTAGTATATATCTCACATCATATAAAACTGACCTAATTTCTTTACTGCTGGACATAAAACTTAATCACATAAAGGTACTTCCAAGGCATCAGTCTCTGGAATATACTAGATCTGCAGTAAGATTATTAAAAAGCAGATTACTGAAAGACCTTTTTGCACATTAAAACTTCCTTGGTCACTCAAAATTCCTTATTTTCCATTTGCTTACATATTTATTGTATAAAATAAAGTGTTAGTCCTATGTGTTTCTTCCCTTACTGCTTCACTGGCTTTGCACTGGAAAGGTTCTGCCCTTCCAAGTATTTCAAGACACCAGGAATAGGTAAATATCATCAACACATCTTACAGTTCAATAGACTAAGAAATGCAGCTGCTTCCTAGGGGTTTTACACATAAGAAGATGAAAATGAAAGTTAAGGCAAAAAGATCCCAGACATAAAAGTGTGACTACAGTGCAGAGGAACCAAATCCTGTTTTGAGATACAAAATTTGAGGCTAAACTGTGCTCAGTTTGCATTCAGATTCAAATATCACTCCAAACCAAACTGTTTCAGATCTACATCACAGAAGTATTAGATTGATATAATTTCTCTACATAGATTAAAATGACCCTGTGTTGAAGTAGGATAGAGCTTCTCTGGTTCTGTCTGTTGTTCAACGAGATGTCATGTTTTGAAAAATTATGTTCCTTTATGTCTTTCTTAACAAAGAAAAAGATTTAAACCAAGTACATTTAAAGTCAAAAACTGACAGGAACTGAGGAGGGAGTATGCATTGGTGCAGAGAGAAGCTTATTCCTTGTGACTGATTTTTGTTAATATTGATCACAGTTCTTGCAAATTTGCTAACAGCTTGAAAAACAGAAATCATAACATATTTTAGGCCTTCTAAAACTCCTTAAAAATACTATATGATACAAAGAAGCAGGGGTTTAAAGAAGACTTTGGTAAAAATGTGGGAAGAAGAGCCAGAGACAGCATCAGTAAGATGATGTTTATAGCCTCCTCAGTCTCCTCTCCCCCATGGGTGGTGCACTACATGGCAGAGAGTTTGGTTACTGAGTGAAAGAAGTAAATACATTATTTGATTCACCTCCTGTAGGCTTCATAGAAACAGTGGGAAGGAAACTAAAACAAGCAGAGCTCTGAGTGAAGTGGGCAGCATTAAGAGGCCACCCTAAGGTGGCTGGCTGCAGTTCTCCAAGTGGCTCATGATAGGCATGATTAATGTAAGTGGAGAACTGAAAAGCTGAAGTTGTTTATTCAAAAGGACAATATATTAGAGACTTCCTGACTTCTGAAGGGTCTTAATCTAACCACTAGTGTACCCTGTGGAGCAATCATTATACAGCTCTGGAAGAATGCGTCCTGTCATTTCCACTAGCCTATGGCACATGGAGGGTCTGCATTTTCCCTGCAAGAGAGGGATGCACAGTGTGCTGAGGAAACCGAGGGGATAAGGAGGTACAAGTGAAAAGAGGACATGGCGTACAAACATTTGAGGACAGCTGTTTGCATACTTCACACATTCTGAGAATACATTTCATAAATTAAAAGCAGTTTGTGTGCAAGTTTTCCTCATCTGTATAACCTACGAGCACGACAGTGCCTCTAGAGATGTCATCCCAGAGTCAGTGTTTCTATCAGAAGCAGGTGTTCTCTTGCACAGACATGCTTGGGTGCTTATAAACCTCATACAACTCCAGGACTCGTTTTAGACTGAAGATAACGCCCAAGTAATCCACTGGCTTCAAACAGCCTTGAACTTGAAGGTTCAGTTCAGTTTTGAACACTCAGTTGCCAAATCCATATTCTCACTGGAAACCTTAAGGGCTTTTATAGTTGTTTGGTGGCCCCGTAGTTGGCATCATTTCAGTGGTCACTGAAAATACAATGAAGGTAATAAGAAATGCTGCTGCCTAAAGACTGCACAGCCAATACCAGGCCATACATGCAGGTGGGCTGTACAGGACAACAGGATCATTTCAGAGCAGAGAACAGAAACTTCATTTCAGCCTTAAGGCTTGTGTGTTGAGAGGAGCTATGGGAAGTATAAATGTACTGGACTTTGGGCTTTCAGTGCAAAGGAGCACCAAGTAGTTCTGTCTGCAGGTCCCTGAACTTCCCCCCTTGGCTGTTTCATCCTTCCCATAAAGCAGGTGCTGTGAGCCCTACTATAAAGCCAGAGTGATTATGTTGTCCTGATTAAAAACAACTCTCTCACAAAAAAAAAAAAAAAAAAATAAATAAATAAATAAATAAATAAATAAAAAAAATAAAGGGCCAATAAAAATCCTGCAAGTGATCAGGCTGACTGAGCAGCTGCTTACAGACTACAACCACAGGCAAACAAGCAAACAAGCAAAGTAGTGAGATAGTGAGGACGAGAACAAGTTGTCAAAAACTTCCTCTACCAGCATTGTCAGCAAAGCCAACACAGTCCTAAATTCTAACCCTACATTTTCTAGGGCGTGAGCTGACTTACTCTTAAGAAAGCTGGTTCATGTTTAAGTGCCTTAATGAAAGAGACCTTAATCTCTTTCTCTTTTAGCCGTAACTTGGAGTAATGAAAACATTTTAGACAGAAGCATGGTTGTTATGCTGATGATGTCCCTTAAACTATTTAGAGAAGCAGTGCCAAGATACCACAAGAAAGACTGAGCATAGAGTATTTCCAGCACATCAAAAAGCAGGAAGTATGGGAAATCTTGCCACTAGAAAAGCCTGATCTCATGAGATTTCCAGCTCAGTTGCTTAACTGTTGCTGTCCCAGCAGCTCAGAGAGTGGACTACATCAAATGCCTTAAATCTGCAATCTCAGTGATTTATTATGAAGCTGAGAGAGAAATGGTGGAAATCTCAGATATGTCATTGAGTGAGAGTTTAAGTGAGTGTTTTCACATATCCAGCTTGAACAAAGCTACAGATATAGATGTTTAATTCAAATGCCAATGTGACTTGCACTCTGCCAAACCGGGGCTTGTGGTAATCAAATCTTTGGAGCTCAACAAGAGTATGCATTTTGCTGTGCTCTGGTGGACTGTGTGCCAGGGGAAGGGGCAGTGAAGGTTTGCATAGCAAGCAAAAAAACACTACATACAAAAGCACCTATGTTTTGTTAAACAAGCAACTGCACATAGGAACCACTTTCATGTCCGCTCTTGGAGCTTCTTGGGTAATTGTCAGTGTTGTAGTACTATCTACATGGTGCAAAGCAGCCAGCACAGCTGTCTTGGGACAAGCTCTGCAACAGAGTGCAAGGAAAGACATGGAGGGCAGCAATTTCCACTTTGCAGGATTTGCATCAAGAAGCCTCAAACCTTCCATTTAAACAGGATGTAAAAATCTCTCGTTAGTCTATGGAAAGAGCAAATGGGCTGCTGTGAGGAATGATGTCTCTCAGCAGCTTAGTTGACAGGCTGGTAACTCAGCTACAAGTTCCTGACAGCACTGAAGCACCTGGGTCTCCGTGGGATCTTGTCTCTCCACCTACCTTGTATCAGATGGCGGAATCCTGCAGCAGCCCCCTCCTCCACCTTGTGCCTTGCAGTAAACAGAGACTGCTTCAACCAGTCCAAGAAGTCTCCAAACCCTTCTAATTCTAAATAATCAAAATAATCCCTGGATAAGGTAAATCCTGACACCAAGATATTGGCTGCATGGACATGGTCAGAAAGTAAACTTACTACCTGGGTTCAACATCCTAAGGAAGCTGCATCTAATGAGATTACGTTCTGGGTTAGATAATCCAAGAATGGCTGTATAAACAGTGTCCAAGAGGTTTACAGCAAAGGGTTAATGCAAGGTGCAGTCTTAAGCAGCTGAACATCTGAGGTGGATTAAAAGTGTGTGTTGAGGGAGATCACATCATTTTACAGGCCCATTAAAGAGCAATGAGAAAACGAGTTATATAGGCTGCAAGGTGAGGGGATAGACAACAATGGAGCAGGATACAGGAATATCAGGAATGGTTATCTCTTAACCTGGACCACAGAAAAGGCATACTGTTGTGCCTACTGACCTGCAGCCTAACCCCTCTCTTCGTCTTCAAGAGGCAAGCTGGTGTAACTATCAAAATGTATTTGCATACTCCAGAGCAAAGGCAGGACTAATCCTCTTCCAGCTTGACTCATTCTCAATGCAGACTGAGCTGCTAAAGACAGTTTATCGAATGGCGGTAATGTCACCAAGTATCTCAGCCCAAAGGCTGAAAAGATTTAAAATAAACTGAATTTAAATGAACTGAAGCGAGCTCCTCCTAAATCAAACTAAGCATCCATACCCTATCAAAATTTGTTTGAAGATAAATTTATCAGAAAAGACCCATGCTTTCAGCAAATGAAGAAACCTATAAGAATACTGTAGATACTTGTTATATTTTGACTAGTATGTTACTCAAGACATTGTTTGAGTTTATTATACTAATTCTGGTAGGCATGCACAAAGGCTTGGGTACTAACATTTTCACATGTTTGACTTGATAATTGCCCTAATTTTTGCCTTTCTGAGAATTATTTTAATTAAAATGGAGACTGGCTTAATTAAAGCATATGCAGAGCAAAACAAACTGAGCCAAAAAAAAGCTCCTTCACTTCCTGGAAGAGAATGAAACTTTTACCACAACTCCTTCTGGTCAAAAGGGATGCATCCAAAGTGTTATCCTATATCCAAACCACAGAGAAGAGCATAGTCTTTAGAAAATACCTCTAGAATAGTGCACTGAAAATGCCATGACCTTAACATTCACAGATATATAGATGGGCATAATCATCATACTTTCAGAAGAAATTTTCAAGCTATTCAAGGTAAGTTTTTGCTGAGAATCAGAGGACACAACACAAACCATTATTAGGTCTTGTTGAACACTAATACATGTTTCCAAGTATAAAAAGTGACCAAAGTCTGGCAAGAAAATATTGGTAGTGACAACATACAACACAGAGCACAAAAATGCTTTTGAAATGAGGAACGGAAGGCTAAATGAGTCTTGGAGCAGTTAGAGAAGGAATAAGAGGTACCAAAGATACATGGGGAAAGTAGAAATCTTAAGAAAACTCCAAATCACAGGAGTGGGGATTGTTATTGAATTCTTTGAATAATCATCAAGATCCTTTTTGAGCTTCAGAAGCAGTAAAAAGGAAGAGGTTAATAAGAAAGCCTGCTGATGTCTGTAATGAAACAGGCATCATGAGGACTGGGTCATGCTCATAAACAAAAGCATTATTCATTCTTTTAAAGGTGAGGTCAATGGCACCAGAGCCACCTGAGTGTTGACTAAATCCTGTAATAACAAATACCTGGACACTTCATATAAATAAAAAATAGACCCTGTCTGTGTGTATATGCATGCATGTGTGCACCTGGACATACTAAAGAAGCAAGGAGGTATACAAGTGTTTTCCAGGCACATGCAACAAAAGTAAGGACATGATAAACTGTGTCCTTGGAAACAAACAGCTACACTCAGCATAAACAGAAAGGGTTACCAAATGATTCCATTACTAATTTTGCTTATCCATATCAGAAGATTACTTAATATACTTATTAAGTATATCAAGATTACTTATACGATATTCAAAAGACACTTTGAAGAGTCTTTTTTCTTGTGTCAGTTCTACACAGTGCTCTTTTCGTAATAAAATAGTGGTGGAGAAATGTGTAAATATTAACATCAGGCTTTCCCTCCCTATCTCTATTTTCACCTACTTATTTTAATGATAGTATCACTATCCTAATGTATCTCTTTTCTGCTTCAGCAGCAGTTCTTTGTATTTAAAGATTAGCAGGACAGAACCTTCTGGTTCACAATTAAACTGTCAGAATAGTTAAACTTTGGATTTTTTATGTCTAGCAATACTATGCAAGCCACAAAAATGTTCTCCCTAAAAAAGATAAGGGGGACAAAGTGCTTCAAATGTATGGCTGGCATGTCAGCAACCTTTATGATGGCACCAGAGAGAGCAAAGATGTAATTTATCCTCCCAGTATGTTATTTCCCAGCTGGAAAAATGCAGGAGTTGATTTAGAGCACACAAAGAGGTTTAAGAGAAGTTCCTGAAAGGACTCAGACCTCTGGGTGCCAGGTTCACAGGCTAGAAAAATGGGGCCAGCTCCTTGTTTACAAGGGGCACATAGCTGCAGAGGAGGGAGCAAAGCAGTTGTCTGGGCTTTTTAGTCAGGCCAGGGCTACTCACACTTGGCCAGCATGTCATATTCAACTGCTCTTTCCCTTGAGCTCAGAAATAATAATGGTCTGTTTTCCCTTTTTTTATGTCCTTTCAAGCACACTGCTATTTTTATGCTTCACTTGCTGGCACACGGATCAATCACTGTAGGACCTGATTTACAACCTGTGCTCCAGACAGTGCTTCTAGCAAGGCAGGGGATAGGGACAAGTGTGTTTAAACACTCATTGTGCAGTGTCTCGATTTGGCTCCAGGAGATATTTGAAAATATAAGATGAAGGAAAGAGACTGGATCCTCTATCATTTATACTAATTAACTTCTGCACAGTGAAACAGCCTGACTGTTTCCATGGAGTGAACTCAAGACTTTCAGCCCTTGTCAGTGAGTTCCTCTTTAAAAGGCCATTTTGTATTCCAAGACATGTAGCACAATCTTGCCACTCATTATGGATGGCTTTTCTAGATTAAAAGGAAAAAGGATTGTTTTATGGGAGAAAACTAAACAAATCTGACATCCCACACCATGTATTGACCCCATGTGAGAAGCCTTTAGTTTAAAGCCGATATATGACCTTCATCTCACTTGACACATGGGACACAAGAAATAATACTTGTTTTGATGGCCGATTTTAGGTGTATCCATATAAAACCCACTGCCATGAGAGTGCATTCAAGAGAAGATACAGAAGACAGACTTCCCCCGAGAAGAAAGGAGCGGCAGAGACAATGTACCATGAACTGACCGCAGCCCTCATTCCCCATCTGCCTGTGCCACTTGGGAAGGAAGGACAGAAAACTGGGAGTGAAATTAAGCTCAGGAAGAACGGAGGGGTGTGGTGAAGGTGTTGTAGGATTTATTTTTTTGTTTGTTATTATTCTACTATGATTAGATAGCTAATAAATTAAATTTCCCCAAGTCAAGTTTGTTTTGTCTGTGATGGTAATTCCTCAGTGATCTCTGCCTGTTCTTATCTCAACCCATGAGCTCATAGCTATATTTTCCCTCCCCTGCCCAGCTGAGGGGGATAGAATAGCTTTGATGGGCACTTGGCATCTAGCCAGAGTCAACCCACCACACCAACCTAAAGCTCATTCAAATACATGTGAGCTTTCAGATTCTCTTCAGCACATTTTGGCCTTGATTTATAAAATAGCGATGGATGAACAATACAACTGACTGCACACAGTTGATGTAGCATACACCATCCTTCTAGTCTCTGGATATCAGGAGAACCCTCAGCCTTTACACAGATATACCAATCCCAGCATATGTATACACAGAAGGCACTCTACTTTCCTATCAGCCTTATTATTGTCAGGAGTTTTATCAACAGAAATTGAGACAGAGACAGTGATTGTAAACAGTCTCAAGTAATCCTAAATGAAATCAACCAACCCTTTCTGGTTAATTAGGTTTTGCGGTAGCTTTCAAACTTAAACACAAGTTGACAACCATGCTTTGCACCTTATTCCACAGAAACATTTTCCTTTTTTATTATTTTTTTATTTCACTGAATCACGACAGTAAAGGCCAGGCCTTCAGGTACCTCATTCCTACTCAGTGGGAATTTAGCAGGGCTGTTGTGGATCTGATAATCACCATTTTAGAGCTAGGAAAACACCTTCTCACACATTAGCCAAATGTGAATTTGACTTGAAAATTCTAAACCTTGCAATTTCTATTTATAGTGTTTACAAGAGGGGTTTGTCTCCCTATCAAAGCTGCTGCTGAGGATCCACCAGGCCCTTGAACATCAGTGTCTTTATCAGCTCTCAGAGCTCATGACAAGGTCGTACCCAACTGCAACACCACAACACACCAGGGAATCCTGCCTTGTTCCTCAGAGAGGATTTATGGCTTGGCACGGGCACCAAGGGTAGCTTTCCTGTCCCAGGAAGCACAGGTTCTGTCAAGGATCATATCCCAAAGTGTGAGAAGAGTTACTCTGCCACATGGCAGCTAGCAGTGTGATGAAGGAACCACCCTAGGTCACACACATCTCTTCATCAATCCTCCCCATGTGACCTCACCTACAACTCTCTCAGTCAAGTGAAGGTGAAAGATCTCAGTCAAGGAAGATGCTCCCCGTGTCCATGCTGACATTCACTGCAGAGTTGAGGGGGCACTCACAACACAAGCAGAGCACAAAAGAGCAGTAGTCTGTGAAGTCTCTCACCAATAGTACTTCATCTTAACTAAGCATCAAAACCAAATATAATTGGAATTATTTTCAGACCAGAATGCAACCAACCAGTAACAATGCACCTTCATGCAGACTAGGCACTGGATACCCACCCATGAGAATACCTCTGCAAGGGGTCAACAAACAAATACATCTCTGCATTCCCCCATGTTCGCCTGAAAAAAAAAAAAAAAGAAAAGAAAAAAAGAAAAAGTGAAAAAAATGGTATTACCAGATTTTCTTCTGTCTCTTCTGATGCAGAGGCTGACAAAACATGGAAGACAGTGCACCAAGAGGTATATGGTTCATTCAGTCTCTTGGCTCCATCCATGCCCAGAAGAGTAAAGCTCTCTGCCTTTACACAGAGAGGCTTTTTATGTTCCCATAAGCTATGCCTACCCATGCAGGATGATGAAGGTGATGGTGGAAAGATCCCTTAAGATAAAATAGTAGGAGGTGGCTTTGGTGAGATTTAGTTTGGGTCTAGTCCTTGCAGGAACAGACAAAGTAAGCAAATAATCCCCTCTGTCACAGAGAAGCACAAACCAAATTCCTTCCTATAAAGGCCATAGTTACTCCAGAGGAGACACGGGAGTGATGGAGCTGCATCACCACTTCCCCCCATACCCACACAATAGTTGGTTAGATGAAGCAACATCTCCCTCAACACATTATACATGTGTGAGAGACTTTTGGGGTAATAGAAGCAGAATGACTACAAAGCAGAATAACTTGACCACTTTTATTGCTCTAATTAGACTAATTCCAGTAACAAATCTGCCCTCATACAGTGCTACATTGTGCTACTGCAGTGCATACATATTCCTGCCAAAAATGCTGAGGTTACTGCTGGGAACTCTTAAAAGGAATTTTGCTTCTTTTGTTCTTGTCTTGATAAGCTCCATGGAAAATAATGTGGTGGTAAGCTGTTTCCAGTACTTACCTGTATCTAGCAAGTGGTCTTCAGTCCTGAGCATTTGAAGCTCTTAAGAACAGATTTAGAATGGATTCTTGGCAGATGTCAACATTTCCAGAACAAAAAAGTATTGGCAAAAGATTGAGATGTTCTACTGAAACATAGGTTTCACTCAACAAGCTCAGATCTAGGGATGGATTGTTTGAGATTTGAGTGTGAAGTCAGGTTTTATTCTGGAAATCAAAGAAGGAAGCAAGGAAACTGGAAGAGCAAATGTCTGGGTGAAGGAAAAGGTGTCAGTTCATCCCACATTTCTGGAAGCTCACATTTCCAGAAACCTAATAAAAATCAGAAAGAAAACTTTTATGTTTCTGGAAACAAGATCTGGGTTTGTACCCATATGATTCTCTCTGTAATCCTGCTCTTTCGGTGTTCCTTATGCAGTTCCTCAGAGCCACGTGAGTGCAAGTGTGGCAGCCCAGCCATGACTGATGCCAGCTTGCCTCCACCACACCTATCCTCGCTGACTGCTTCCCAAAATGGAGGTGAGTTTAGAGCAAGGGAGAAATGTGACTCTCAAAGAGCAAAATCCATTCAGGATTAGTCCTGGCAAGGGCCCAGGCACTCCACTGACTGGGGCGACAAGTCCTCTCCCTGCCATGGAGACTGTGGGGCCTGTCAGACCACAGAAACTCCCCGGCAACACATGCAGAAGGGGGGGAAATTTTCACTGAAGTATGATTCTGGCCACAGTTATTTCACTCCTGAGTGAGGTTATTATTATTTTTTTATTTTTGTTTTAGGAGGCTCTGTTTCATTAGAAGCGGGAAGGTCTGTGTATACAAACACTCGTGCAGTAGAAAAATCAATAAACATCCTTCTCTTTTATAATAACAAAAACAATGAAAAAGACTTTTGAAATCTTGTGCTGTAAGAATAGGAATAAATAGTGCTCTAGTGAGCAAGTTCCTGTTTCTAATTAGGCTTGGACAACGTGCCTCATTGGGCAATGAGACCATTGTCTTCTCCTCAGAGGTAGAAACACAATGCTTCTCAAGTGGTTGTAAGTTAATGCTGCAGTGATAAGGTAGAAACAGGGACATGTGTGTCCCCACCACCCCTACCCTGAAGGCAGGAACTTTCTTCATAATACACTTGCCCAGAAACAGCCTTGCAAGTTTCACAGTTGTTGAGTACAAAATAAAAAATGCTTTTTTTTTTTTCATTTGTTTCTATGTTCAAGATATTCAGTGGTTGCCAGGAAGTTATGAGACTCTGATCAACAAAGACTTTGGTCATCAAAGAGGTAATTAGAGCTAGTCATGAGATTTCTGATGGCATGTCATTGCACTGGAAAACTCTGATTTGTCAGAGCCAGAAATTTTCATATTACAGCATATCTGTTTAAATTAAACAACATCAAACCACAGGTAGTTTTCCACTGGAAACTGGCTTCCTACCAGCAAGCCTGGTGGGCTGCCTGGGACACAGGGATCATAGGCTTGCTGCCACCACACTGGGAGCCTGGTAGTGCTGGGAGATCTGGCTGAAGTCAGCAATCCCAAAGTATAAGCTCCCAACCCCAGCCCTGGCTCATCGTGCTGCTCCATAAGATGCAGAAACAAGGCTGGAAAGAAGCACGTCCCGGGGAGCATATTTTATTTTGGAAATACTATGCGTCATTGTTTCCTATTCCTATTTTTTCCCTATAAATTTCTCTTTTGTGGGTAATTTTGAAATAGCTGGTTTTGTTCCAAATCAGAACAAAACCAAATGTCAGAATTTCCCACGAACCAGGAATTTGATAATTTGGCCAGTCTTTCTGGTAATAATCCAGCAAATTTTCAATAAAATTGGATGTGCTGCTTGATGGCAATGAGCAGTTGGATTTTCTATACAACTTTGAGTGCTTCTCAAAGTGTTTTCCCAATAGAAGTAAACTGTCATTTTGCTTTCAGCTGCCAGTAGGTGAAGGCACAAGCAGTACCTGGCCCATGACTCTTCTCCCAAGGGAATGTCTCCACTGCTTGGTGAGGCTGACCTGCTGAGTCCTTGGAGAAAGGGGGCAGCCCTGCTTTCAAAACACAGTGAGAGAGTGGGGGAGAAGATGCACCCCAGACTCCTGGTCTGACGAGCTCTCAGAGTAAGATGGGCCAGTGCAGAGCACAAATTCATCTGATGAGAAATAGGGTGATTTGTGTAAAGTGTCCTTCACTTACCTTTTTATTGCTGATCTTATGAAGTGATAGAGAGTTGGTTTGGGAGGGAGAATACAAATCACTAACAGTTTAACTCATGACCAGTGAGAAATGAGGATGGCAGCAGTTACTTCTCCACTGACATTTATATGAAGAAAGCATATTTCAAAATCCATCCTGATTAAATCTAGAATTTCTAGTGGTTTTTACATACACACAACACAGGATAAGGTAATACATTAGGGATCCAAGCTTGGCCCAAAACTCACAGAGGAAGGGCCCAACTCCAGGTCTGAAATGAGTTCTTCACAGAGCTTGTGCTTTTCTAGGCCATCGTCACCACCAAGGGCTCCATGCTGCCCTTCCCAGCCTGGTCAAAATCCCAGTGACAGCAGCAGGGATCCTACACTGAATATCGCATGCATGCAGATACTCCCAAAGCTGCTAATGGAGATTTCTCTGCAAAGGAGAGTGTCTCAGTCCTATCTGAACTTGATGATTCCCAAAGAGCTCCACCATGGCCAACACACGGAAGGTCAGCAGCTGAAATGAAACTTCATTGTTGATACCAGAAACCATGAGCCCTGGACTGTGTAAGGTGTGGAACAAACTAATTTAAATTCTTTTTATGGAGGTGAGAATTCTGTGGTCATTATTTACTCACGTGTGTTTAGGACAGAGTATTTCTGTATTTCAGCACTTTCCAGGACTAGTCACTTAGAAATTATACCAATTTAAGAGGGTGAGAAAAAAAGAAACAAGAGAAAAGTACCAAGACAGAGCATCCATCAGTGTCTTCCTAAAAAAAGAACATGCCTTTAAATGAATGTAACAATCAGCCAAAGGAAAAACAGATTAAAAAAAATTTATCCAGATTTTGCTTACAACCACTGTTCTCCAAAAACTAATGAGGGCTACACAGGGTTTCTGCTTCTGAGACAACTGAATCCAGCTGAGCTGATATGTAAACTTTCTTTGGTAGAGAGCCTGCAAGGACTGGAAATTATTGGTGTATATCCAAAACTCACTGTCATCAAACTCGACGCATGGAGAAAGCATTACAACCTCCGTGTGGCTATGCTGTAGCAATCACTAAGGCCTTCTGTATGTTTGCTTCAAAATACTTTGGGGCTTACCATGGATACTGAAACAGAAGGAAACCTGCCATGCTGTTTTATTTGTTCCCAGAGAAGTTTCTGTGAATCAGCAAGAATGTTGCACAGAGCACTATGCTCCTGAGGCCAGCCTCCAAGATCTGCTCTCTAGAGCAAGCATGGCAGAGGAGAAAATCTGTAAAATTAGGCATTTCTGGAGACCATAATTTCTGCCTTTGGGAGACAGGGAGATGCATAGGGCTATGCTCTTTATCACTTACTACACTCTTACAGAGATCAGAAAAGAGAGTGCTCTCTGCCTCACAGCTATCCATTTCCTGAAATCCAAATAAATGTGCTCGCTTTCTGAGTCAAACCTCTGAAAAGTTATCATCCCATGACCTGAAAGGCAAAACTGGGCATGTCAGTCCTTCCTAGCCTACTGACCTCTAAGCTCTGCTTTGAACCCCAGCTCAGGGATTCTGTAAGTCACAGGCAGTCAACATGAAGAAAGGTGAGTGTTTGGGCATCTTTGCCTTTCTCTCTCTCTCCTCTGTCTCATCACAAGAGGAACCCAGCATTCTGAGCTTTATTCAAGTTTGGGCATTTATAAAGCATTTATTACGGTCCCTTCAAAGACCAAGCAAGTAGATATTCCGCCAGCTGGTAAATGCTAAATGCACTGGCAAAAAAAAAAAAAAAAAAAAAAAGAAACCTGAAGAAAGGCAGCTCCCAGATAAATAACACATAGAGGGGAAAATTAGCTACCAATTCCCAGTTTTAAACCTGGAAATCAAAAAGGCATTTTAATCCCTGCCAGCAAGTCCCAGTCATGCAGTGCTAGGACTAACAGTTGTGGGGTACTTGGTAACAGCCTGGTAGTGAATTTGTCTGAGGGTGGCCATCTGCGTGGGTTTTGTACACAAGGTTTGTGTTTCACTCTCTTCTATTAATAAGGTTAATAAGTAGAACCATGTGCTCTGCTTGTGTGTGACACGCTAGGCACATTTAATGCAATACAGAATCTAACAGTCCGTGTTTTAGAAGAGTTTAAAAGAACAAAACATGTTCACAAAGGTAACTTTCCTGAGGCAAATAAAAATTAAGCTGAGGCCAGCAGATCAACTGAAATTCCTCCATTTTTTTTCTGCTCATGCCCTCAAGCTGGTAACATGAACCTCAGAAAACAAGATGTCAAACATTCACCTTTATCATTGATGTAGCTGATTGGTGTCAGATGATGGCACTGGTTTCATCAAAGAAACAACCATGGAGCTTGGTACATGTTACTGATGATGCACAGAGGAGATCAAAAAGACAATGGAAAAACACAGAGAAATCAAAAAGGTGAAAAGAACATCAAAAATATCATCTCTCTTCTCAAGGGATACTGTCTCTCACTCACAGTTCATTGACACAATGAACAAACAAAAAAAGAGAATTAGTAAGTAAACAGGCTCCAAGATTCAGCCATGTTATTTATGTAAACCTTTCATTTGCATCTTGAGCTTCTGATATACAAAGGGGTATAAGTCAGTCCCAAATATACATTAGAATCTGCTGACTCAGAATTTAGATTATAATTTGGTCCTCTCCACAGAGTAAGTTGGATCTGAGTTTCTATACAGTTTCTTCCAGAAAGTTTCTGTATTGTGTGTGTGACTTTCTGTTGCTATGCCACAGTAATCTCCAAAGCAGATCATCTACAATTTCAGATACATTCTCAGAAATCTATTCTATATTCCTTATTTTCAATAGCTGCTGCTGGTGGTAGCAGTGATCCTTTGTTCCTCCAAAATTTGTGTCGTGCTCTTTCCTGTTGCATGGGTTCATCTTTTCAAAGGCTTGATGATTTCACATTGAAAAGGTTTTATCAGATCAACATGAGTGCCAGCAGTGGTACGTAATTTCTTTTACAACCACAGCTGTGGATGGTTATTTCACAGGTCATTTGGCATACGCCACACCATTTTATGGGCTTTCAAAAACATTTTCAAGGGAAAGAAAAAGTGGAGAGCTTTTCTGTAGGTGTCTTTGCAATAAGCTTTGACCTCTCAATTTCTAATTCTGAACTGCTGGAGACATAATGACTTTCCATGGGCAAAGTTATTACTTCTAAAAAGGGGCAGCATTCCAGTGCTACCATGTGCAACAGGTTGATTACAGTCTATGGGATGCATAAATCAAAATGTCAAGGGTTAGCATTTGATGACTGCTTGCCCTAATGTCAAGTTCAATCGCTAGCAGCAAGAAAGTAATTCCTTATTAAGGAATTGTGTAATTTTATATGATGTACCCAAAGAGAGAAATGCATTATATTAGACAGACCTCCAAGGGAAAGAAGCAAGGAGTGAAAAAACAACCTTGGAAGCATAACATTTAACACTGACTACCAAGTCCTAAGTAAATTTACCCAACTTGCTGTGAGCAGGGAGCATTTCGGGACAGTTTCATTGTGCATGTGAGAGTATTCAGTTACAATTTTATCTCTGTGAGCTGTGATGGTGTTGATTTGGCAAGCAGTGGGGCATTGTTATTCCAGCTGGGTAACTTTTAATCCTTGCTATTTGACAGATACTTGAATTGACTAGTACTTCTTATTTTAAGGTATTAAGATTTAAATTAATTTGGAAATAGGATTTTGCAGAATCAAGGCACAGGAGATACAAGACTAACTGCAAACATTTTGTGAGTGAACCATTGGAAGAGTATCCCATTATCTTTTTACTTTGCCATGTTCAAGGAAAAATGTAAAAGCAAGCAGCTAAACTTAATGGTTTACTTCAATCTCTTTAGTACAGACTATACAATTGCATAAATGACAATTCTTTATTTTTCATCTTTTCTCTTTTTTACAGACAGAACTCCAAATTTTGAGATCTCTGCCCAAAATGGTAGCCCTAACCTACATCAAGAAGCTTCCTGTAGATCACAGAGCTAGCAATTGTTTTCTTATTTAAAAGGGTAGCTTTTAATTTCTAATATCAAAACAGACTGTGCCATTTATGTGAGTGTCTATCCTGAAATGTTTATGCAGAGCTGAAATTCTGGGATTGTTGGCACAGGGGAACACTTCAGAGTCTCAACAATTCTGTGTCCAGAGTAATCCTCAGGTCAGGATAGTTCCAACCCAGGAAAAGGAGTGTCTGAGTCATTTACTGTAAGTTTTGGCTTAAGCAATCTGAGAAGGACCAGAATTGAGTCCTGTGCCCATCCTGTGTCCAGGTTAATCTGCAAGGGAAACCTCCACCTCATGAAGAGCATTGGCTTTACTGTCTTCATGAAAGCAACATCATCAGGTGAAATATTAGATCATCACAAGCAGCAAAGAGCAACTATTGTGAATCTTTTCTAAAAACAACCTACCAAACACAGTGTTTCATTTATTTTTCTGGACATATGTTTTTAACTTTCTGTGAAACATTCCAGTGGACAAGTTTGGAGTCAGCAGTGTTTTTTGGAAAAGGATATTTTAAGGAGTAATCTCACTTACTGATATGAGCATTCTCACAAGCTCACCTGTGGGAGCTACACCCTTCCTACCAGGAAATACTATGCAACCTCTAAGTTTAAGAAAATCTGCTCAGCATAATTTGAAAAGCAGACACCAAAATGAGAAGCTACTTATGAATAAAACTGCATGGGTAAATATTATTTCCTGAATATCCTACAAAAAAAACCAACCAACCAAACAAACAAAAAAACCACCCCCACACACAAAAAAAACCCCCCCACACAAAAAAAATTAACCAACCCTCCCAAAACTGTTTGAACATATAGATGGATCACATAAAAGCAGCTGAGACTTTCTTTTATTAAATCCTCATTAGTCGTATCCTTTTGTTCCCAGCCTGAAAATTTACCTTCAGACTTGCATTTGCAGTGCATTAAGTTCAGCCTATTGTTTTTTCATTTCTATATTGAGGCGTGAAAAGGAAGGAAATGGCCCAGCTACTGAAATATCCTGAATATCAATGAGGAAAATGATAAGTCAATTAAATTAATGAAAGTTAACAACCTTCGTGGCACAATAATGATTCAGCCTCTGGTCTTTTCAACTGTCAAATGTGTGCTGTACCAATACTGATGAGACCCTGGCAACACAAGTTTCTTCTGGTTGTTGTAACAACAAGTTAAACTACTATTAAATGACAACTATATAATTTTGGACATGCTATTTCCCTGGTCTTTCAAAACAGGCTGCTGTAAATCTTAAAATTATTAATTCAGTCAGATACACCAAATCCACTCTAATGTTCTCAATAAAAACTATGAAAAAGAAATTCTATCCTTAGAACTACATGAGCCCAGGCTTAACTCATATGAATTCAGGAAAAAAATTGTAAGAGTTACTCAGAGTTAGTCCTAAAATGATGGATTCAATCTTCCAAGGGCTTTCTCCATAGGCAATAAAACAAAAACACTTTGTATTCTCCCCCCCCCCCCCGCCACGAGTTCACTCAGAAGAGCCCAGCACTATGTTGACCAGACATTGGTCTTTAAGGTAGATTTTCTAGTACTGCTATGGTCTGATACATTATTAAAAATTATATTAAAGCCCCATAACCATTAATGAGTGTTTACTCTAAAGATATACTCAGAGGTCTAAAGAGGAAAAGTAAGGTTTGTAGTGTCTCAGCCACAACAGGGGGAATAATAAAATCATTTTATGCTGAGTTTACTTCGACTTCTTGTGATGAGAGCTCAGAGGAAGCCAAGAAGCAGAAATTTCTTTGGGAAATTCAGGGTAGGCAGAATTGTTTTCCTTCTGCATCTGAAAGAAATTCTGCCAGAAATGTGCAAGCACTGGAATATTCTCTTTATTTTCATTGCACAGTCATTATTTTCCTTACAATGTGGTTCCAAAAGACTTTAGGGTCTTTAAGCCCCTCTGATCACCAGTTAATGGCTGGCAAGGTTTAGACTGGTAATTGCTTATTCTCCATGTTGTCTCTCCAAAACCTTCCCATCGGAGGAGTCTGTTGTTGTGCACTCACCTCAACCCTGCTCAGGCACTGTTCAAAAATGACAGCAAAGGAATGATAAAAGTCAGATGTGCTACTCCCCCTTAGTCCCTATCACCAAAACACCACATGTTCCTGCAGTGACAAATGGAGGTGGAAGCACCGTGGAGGGGTTGGCTCTGGGACACAGCAGCTTTGAGGACACCATGAAGTGAAAAGGGCCTGTCTTCTCTAGCCATGGTCACACAGCCACTTCCCATGGAAGACAAAAGTACATGGCGTAAAATCAGAGGTGAGCACCAATATCCCATGTTTAAAAACGTAAGTTTTGCTCTTCCCGGGGTCTGGTTGGCTGTCTGCACACTGTGATTTCAGTCACTTTTACAGGGTAAGTCTCATCTCATACAAAGCAGCCTTGCCTGCTCCATTCTTATGACAAATAAAGGTGGGTTCCCAAAAAAAAAAAAAAAAAAAAAAAAAAAAAAAAAAAAAAAAAAAAAAAAAAGTGAATATGTAAATGGATGTTGCAGTTCAGGTACCATTGCTAAGTCCAATTTCCCTGATTGGGGCCCTGGGCTAAAGAACTGAAGAACGTAACTGCTAAGAAAAACATATCCAGCTGGAGACATAGTCCTCAATGATTTGGGGTTTCAGCTCTGATGAGAAATTCTTACCTCAAAAGGACTTTTAGATCTGTAAAAAATCAATTATTATATTCCCTTACAGGACAGCAATGGCTGCAAGTTTCTAAATCCTTACCATAATAATGCATCTTCATCATTTATTCCCAATCCATTGATAATGCTATTAGAATAAAGCCATCTACTAATGAAAATACCAGTATCCCAAAATGCAAGAAGGTGACCATCAGTTTATCATTAACCACAAGTCACCTTACTGATTTTACCTGGGTATATTAAAAGGCAGTTATCAAACTTTATACCACAAAAACATATTATAGCATTTGCCTATGAGCATGTTAGAGTTGTCTCAAGTGATCCAGATTCATGTCCTACACATTTTCTAAAAAATATGTTGGTCTGAAAATTGCTTCTGAGAAACTACTTGAAAGAGGGAAAGTAAACTATTTGTATGTTTGCTGGTTCACTCATATTAACCTGCTCCTGAAAAGCATTACAAGGGCATGAACAAAACAGCTTTTAAGAAGGCAGATTTCTAGAAATTTGCCAGTGAACCTACCTGCAGAAACCACAAATGAGAGCAGAAAGAATTAAATAGTGAGAGAATTTGTTTTCATTGAGCTTTTTTCTTTACTATTTCATTGCTTCATTAAGACTTTTGACTCAGCCTTCTGGAGAACAAAGACTACGTTGCACAATATAAAATTTGAACATACAAAATTAAACTGAAAAATACTGACTCAGATAACTGACAGAATACTAGTTGCATGTAAAAGCCAAAAAAAAAAAAAATTGCTTTTGATTTATATTCAGGTAATTTTGGGCTTATGTGTGGACCACACAATGCGTGTTTGTTCTATACAGAAAAAAATGGGACCACCAGGGAGTTTTAATCTCTCACAAAGTGTGGAAAAATACTGCATGTAGAGGTACTTTGCAACTGAGTTCACTGAAAAACACATTGCTTTATCCTCGGGAATAGAACTACTCTTTGTAACTTAGTCTTATTTATAGGTCTGGCTGTTGGACTGTGTTTCTGCTAAGCAACCAGTCATCCATACATCATTTATAAAAACAGAGCTATTAACTTATAAATAACAAACACAGCATTTCTAATGCCCACTCACAAATTCCGTCATTTGCACCTCGTGATACTGTAGCCCAGATTCTTGTACCAGCTGCTGAAGATACAATCAAGGCTGCGGGCACAAGAATTGAAGGTCTCTGTAGGTCAAAGTGCATTTTTCACACTCATCAAGGGAACACATGCAACTGTGCAAGTGCAAGACTGACTTGTAGCTCATACCACAGAAAAACCAAATGCCTCTCAATAAATGCAAGGGCACATATCCTGTAAAGGAGCCTACAGAACAATGGCATAACCATGAATTTGGGTGATGATCAAGGTAACATTAGCAGTGAGCCTTCACCATCAGGGCACTTCCCTCACTGAGTCCACACTGCTGCTCCCAGGCTGGGAGTGGCAAGTATCTTTGGGCATTTTCGGTAGGTCTTTCGACCAAACCAGGATTTCTATTTCAGGGTGCACACTATATAGTAGTCCACCAGCTAACCTGGCTGGTAATCAACCAGGACAAAGCAGCTCCTACCCATGGCCAAGTTTCCTAGAAGGGAAACTAGGGCAGGACATATGGAAGACAGCCTTACATCCCACCTGGCCACATGCTGCTGCTGCACCCCAGGCTGCATCTCCGAGGAAACACAAACTGTTCCATAACGGTTCTCACTGTGAAGATCCTTTTTTCTTTAACTGTTTTGACTGGGTCTGTGATCCCTTCAACCCTCCAGCTGGGCATGGGTCAGGTGACTAGGAAAGCAGACCCTGTGCAAAGCAGTCCTCCAGTTGCCTTCCCCACTTCTGGCCCCACTCTGCAGTAGCAGACAGGAAATTCCTGTTATCCAAGCCCAAAACTTTGTGATAAAATGAATGTTTAGTTATTTTTTTTCCCCAATGTTGACTTATGCTTTACATATTTCAAGCTGAGAAAATTGTGAAAATTTGCCTTGCATATAGCAATCTTAATTATAAGAAATACCTTCTGTTGTCAAGACACCCTACAGCTCTCAAAGCTTTTGCTTTTATCTAGGATTGAAGTTAAAGTAAAAAATAGCTGTGCTCAAATCATCTTTTTCTTCTCAAATAACACAGCATTTATATCCATTTCAGTTTTTCTGGTATTAGAAAAAGTCTAAGAGGTTATAATTTAACCTGACTGCCTTTCTGATAGAACAAAAATCCTTGGGGAAGGTGGAGGTTTTCCAATGTGCTTTTTAAAGCACACTGGTTGTTTGGACTGCTAGATATGCTTTGACATAGCTGTGAGATGTTTAGGAAAGCATTCTGTAATGACACTGGCTGATTCTCTTCAGCCATTGCACTCATAAGAGATAAATTTGCCCTTGCTTACGCAGTGTAAACATGTTCCAATGAAAAAAGAAAAAAAAAACTAAACAAGTAAAAGGTGGAAAAATAAATTTTAAGAAGGAACTCTACCCTAGATCTAGGAGCTCTGTCACCACCTGTATCCACGCATTTGTGTCAATGGTACATTTTAATTGTTTAATCACACTTTGCCATCTATAGCTTAAGATGCCACTAATCTGTTATAAATACCATCAGAATAAGCATTTAACTTGTTTATTACATCAAAGATCAGATTTATTTTCAGCTTTCTGTGCCAGAAGATCTTGGCTGTTCATTCTGTTTAGAGAACATGCCAGTCAGTGTTACTTGAAAGGGATCATTTTTAATTCCATCCAAAAGATAAATGTCCTAAAACATTTAAGCACTCTAATTTTTCTTCCTTATAACATACGGCTCTGTGTTGGCACTCTTGGGAGTTATTATTTTATTTAAAGTCCTACTATTATCCAGCCTCCAGCTGTCTGGGAACACAAATGAGGAAAGCACAGCTAGATATTTTTACTATGTATGATGCATAAACCACAACTTATAGGGTTGATCAGAGGGTTGTATATAGTATCCATCAAAAATCATATTGTGAGGTTGCTCCTGCTTTGTTTTTAAATGGCTATTTCAAAACTTCAGCTTCCAGGCCCTTACACTGTTTTCTCTTTATCATGCAAAAGCAGCATATTTTTTATTTTTTCCTCAGATGGTAGTAAGGAAATAACATGTAAATGAAGAATCCTCCTCAGTTTTGCAGCTTGCCATGGCTTGGCTTTATCTGCCCACACTAAACATGCACTCAGAAAAAGAGCTGCCAGTGTTTTAGTAACTTGAGAATTAACAAATCATAGGAGCTTCACATATCATACTGGTAAAGTAAGATGAATGAGAAGGTGTCGATTTCAAAAAGAATGGATGCCTGGACACATGCAAACCTGCCCAGACACAGCTACGAGAGAAACACCTCCAGATCTCATGGTTTGACCTGGATCTAAGGGCAAAATTACACTTGCCTACAATTAGGGTAGAATGAGAGGGGTTTCTAAGTGTATCGTCCTTCAGTGATTGCTGAGAGATCAAGATACCACGTTCTCCCAAACTGGTCACTTAAATCAAGCAGAAGTGCTCATATAATCTGCAGTAATTCAATTCAGAGTACAAAAGATGCAGAAAGGAGAGTGGGGGCAAAAAAAAAAAAAAAAAAAAAAAAAAATCAAACAAACCAACCCAAAAACAAGGGAAAAGGAAATATTCCCTGAAGCTATGTCTAGACTGTGGGATCCAAGAGTACTTCCCACTCTCAGATCCTAGTGTGAACCCTTGCTGAGTCCCGACTCCTTGTCTGAATGAGGTCTGGGCACATCACCCAAAAAGTCACAGAAGACTGAAACTACCCTGGGAAAATGAAGTAAAGGTCAGACTAAAATTATTGGTCTTGATGCAACTTTTTACTTATTTCTTGACTCAGGGAGAACATCTTGCTACATGATTAAGAAAGTTCCTCCAGACCTTAAATTTGAGAACTTCTCTTTTTCACATCATTTCAGTCACATTTCACCAGTAGCTTCCTTGATTAAATAATATGTTTCTCAGCAGCAGACAATGCTAGCTCTTCAGTGCAATATATCTTCAAAAGCCAAATACTACTGGGAGTAACAGAGAATAAGTCACTAGTCTGGGTGTTACTCAAAGAGGCTGGAGTTGTGATTTTTGTTGTTGTTGTTGTTCTCTTGTGTCTCAGCTTCAGTCAGTTTGCTACATCAATTAGCAACACCAGAGCCTGGTTCTGGTAGTGAAGAGAGCAAGGTGGGGGAGTAGGGGGAAGGGTCTATGTTTCTGCCTGAAGTCTCCTCTTAGATGTTGAACAAGAATAACATCTCTCATGCACCTATATCTGCTCACTCGAAATTTACTTCTTAGTTTGAAAGCAAAAGGAATGAGCCACAGTATCGTTACTTTAATAAAGAAAATATCTCAATCTTATTAAAGAAACTGAATATATTCCCACTGCAGTTATCAGATTCAGGGTTTTACCACTTGGACAAGCACTATTCTTTATTACTTTGGGACACCCTCCCACCACAGGTGCTGATAGCCTCTGCGTACATGATTATTCTTTCCACCGGGGAAGACAAATCCTTCAGAAAGCCTGATTATGTCAGATCATGAATGGGGCAAACACTCCAACCAAAGTGCCCCAGATTTGCACTGAAATGGATCAGCCCTGAACAGCATCAGCAGCTGAGACATACTTTGCTGGGCAAAGTATGTCAGTCTCAGTCAATCAACTTTTCCTTCCACTCACATTACACTTTCTTCATTGACTGATATGTTTTCTGTCAATTCTGCCTATTTTCTGGATGGTCTGTAAATCCCTGATGGTTTGGAAGAGTGAGAGGGACATCTGAGAGCAAGTGGCTGGAGAACAAACCAGGAGATTGCACTGTCCCCAGTTCCTCTCTGCAAGTATCTCTGCAAGGGAGACCTTGCACATTGCCCAGAGGGAGGGGGCATGCATGAATTCTGTCTGTCTGTTTGGAATTTGTGTTGGAGTCAGCAGTGGAAAGGGGTAGGATTTGTCAGCCCCTGTGTAGGCAGTTGGTTTATGAGTCATCTCAACCTAAAAGAATCATCTAAAAAAATGTAGGCTGTGCTCTAGAAAGTTCTTGTTTCTAGCAATGATTCTAAAGGAGCCTGGATGATTATTTTCTCAAAACCTAAACACTTGCTTTAGGAAGACCACTTCCATTACTAATTTCTCATTTGTAATCCCTGAGGCTATGATACCTCTTTATACGTTGCACCAAGACCCACCAATTTCTTCCAAGATTCACAGGAGATTTGTCTGGTTTAGGATAAAACTGTGCTTGTAAAAGGACACTGCCATCTCAAAAGACCATAGAAAAAGAAAAGACATGGAAGATTTAGTACTACTAAGATTCACCATTGTTCATTTTACCCATCAGCTGAGGGGCTTTTTCTCCTTTGTTAACAAACATATAGTAAAGAAACAGATAGCTGTGAAGAGTGCTCTGAGAGCACCTCTCTTATCCAATGATCTAGCACCCAGCCAGTTTTCCAATTCAAAAAGAGTTGGTCCAGCCATGCCCAGTGTAATTATGTGCTTTGCTTTCAAATCTGTCTCACTCTTTTCAAGTCACACAGGCAGTTTGTTATTCAGGGGCACTAAAGAAAAAATTCCACTTTTTCCTTTCAAAAAAATGCTGTTGACAGAGCTTGCAATGCTTTTTCCCTGTATCATAGGGACCAACGTACATAAAATAGATCACAGTGACATCATGTACATCTTCTCATCTTCAGAAACCCAAACTGCTGTAATTAGTAGATTTTGGCATGTGAAAGCTAGTTAAGCCTTCCTCCTCAACAAATTCTGCGTTTTATTTTCTTCAGTTCAGTTGTGATTTGTGATAGATCGAGAAGATATTTAGAGTGGTATGTTAAAACACCACTCTCTATTTACTTGACTCACGAGTGATTCACCTTTGGCTCCAAAAGCAGGAAAGCACAGATAATTTTGATAAACTAATCATTTGAAAAACCTAAGGGCTTTTTCAGAAATGCTACTTAAAATGATCTTTTGAACAGAGGCTTATGTTCCAGTGTATTGTTTTATTCTAAGGATAAAAGAAATTGAGCTTATGCAATTTTAACTGACTGTTTTTCTGTATGATGAAACTTTGAATTTCTAAAGATCATTTCATGAAAGTATCCCAACAGTCTTAGCACAATCTTATAAGTACACTAGAACTTGCTAATCATTATTACATGCAGTTTATGACAGGCAATGCAGTAAAACTAAAGGATCTACTCAAGTCAGATGGGTGCTCAACAATAAAACAGAATTATTTGTTTCCTTTTCTCTGTTGTTTTTGGAAAGCAATGTCATAAGCTATTAAACAAACTTGGAAGTGAATTTAAAAATGCTTTTAAAATAAGGGCTGTTTTTTCTGCACAGTTTCTTCATCAGAGAATAACCAACACCCATTACTTATGAGAGAACATTGTGTCTGTGTCCTCCTATAGCAACGCATGGACTGAATTTTAATATCATGGGCAAAAAGGGACGTATTTAAAGCTCAAAGATAGATAGTGCCCAGCCCATCTTAAATGACATTCTGTGTCCTTTTTCTCAATCATGTATGTATTTATATGGATTTACCAAGATGGCTGAGATTCTTTCATCAGCACCACCTGGTGGGAAATGCACACTCCAGACAATATGATGGAGTTGCCATTCCCTCTATGTGCATGTGAGCACATGCACACCCACCTGCAGACAACATGCACAGCTAGATTTGGGGAACAGAGAGCCCAGAGGGAAAAAAAAAAACAAAACAAAACAAAAAAAACACTGGCAAACATCATCCTGCTGTTCTTATGTTTTCAGTGCAACAGCCAAAGGTGTGCCTGCTTCAACATGTCTTTACTTCTCTGTTGAAAAAAGACGAAGTTCATGGAAAGAAAGAGAAAAAACTCCACAAACATTTCTTTCAATAGTTCTTCAGCAGCAGAAGTAGTTGGTTAATAACACTGTGATTCTTCTTGTATTTCTAAGCAGTAGAAATATAAGAAATGCTTATTTGTCCCTGAAAACAAGCTCTTGCCAGCTGCATTCACCCAAAAGTTTTCAAAGTGTTTGCTTTTGTTAGACATTTTAAAAATGCATTGATTCCAGTAAGAACATTTTAAAAGAGAAACATTATGACTTTTTTATTTCAGAAAATTTTCTGATTTTAAGGAAATTTTGTTTTGGGAGTGTGTTTTATTCTATTTGTGCACTATGTCATGACATCTCAGACAAATATTCCTTTTTTAATGGAAAAAATATCAAAAGAAACTCTCAAAACATACTGTTTAATGTGCACTGAAATGCCTGCATTTCAAAACAAATGATTGCTTTCTTATACATCCCAATTTTCTGAAGCAATTTGTTTTGCATGAAATCTTAAAGCAATGTGTTTTCATTTTAAGTCAAACAGGAATGGATTTCCAAACACTGATTTATCTAAGAAGATAAAAATTACTAATTCCAACCAGATCCTATTATCAACTAACTCCTCCAGAAAGAATAACACAGTCAGTCTTTACCCCAGCTGGCAAATAAAGGGCAACATCTGATCACACAAGTCCTGGCACAGCACATAATATTGGCCAAGGAATTCCAACCTGGAAGCAGGAGATTTTAAATTTTAAATTCTTAGGTTACAGATGAGACTCCTACAGAGATTAAAATTATGCTTTCATATATAGGAAAGAGAAAGTTGCAGAAGTGAGGGAAGTTTTCAGTCCTTATAGTTAGCCACAAACTGGCCTCCAGGGACCCTCATAATGGCCACAGCAATAGGACAACACACAACAGAAGTCCCATTTTAGGTAAATCGATTCTCTTGTCTGACAATCATCTCAAAAAAAAAAAAAAAAAAAAAAAAAAAGGTAGCTTTTAGCTTTTTCTATACATCTCCAACATCTCAACTTGTCTACCAACAGACAGAAAGGTTTATTCTGCTTGTCCTAGACAGTCATATCACTCTAATCACTAAGATGTTTTTTAGGCCAGTGTTCAGTAAAATAAGCCCTACATATTGAGTAAAACCAAAGAAAAATAAAATAAAATACACAAAATATAAACTAGCTGTCAGACTCTGAATGGCAATAAATTATTATCACTTACATTTTCCTACAACTATTGCCATCATTTATTTATTGTATTACTTAAAATGGTGTTTATTCCAAGCATGAGAGGGGGAATTTTTTGGCTTGAGAGGGAAGAAGTGTTTTAGATGTCACTGGAAAATTATAAACTTGCATGGTAAAATACACTGGAACTGATTTCCCAGTGAAAATGGTTTATTCAAAATCCTAAATATGAAGGGTAGCGAGGAGCGGATATTTCGTCACCAGCTCACAACTGCACTTTTGATAGGATTATCCTGTCATTTGCAGTACTGTTTCTCCAAAGACAGAGTCTTCACTGGCAATAAAGGGAGCTCTGACAGCCAGCCTCACCTAGATCCACTCATTTTAGGTGGCCAGGCTGCAATTAGGCAAGCCATGCAACTTCTGTCTTTGAAGCAACTAAAGCACTAAGTTCAGAGGCAAAACTGAAGCACCACATTTCCAATTCTGCTATCAACCTGCTAGGATAATCTTGTGAAAATAATTTTTGCTCATTGGTACTTTGAGTAACCCACTGCAGATTCAGTAACAAATATGTCACAGGCTTATTATGACACTTCTTTGACAGTTATTTGATCTGTGGATGAAGGATGAAGTCTACAAGCAAAGCCCCAGTAGCCACGTGGAGAAGTTTGCTTAGAGAGGTACATCACCTGCCTGACCAAAGACTCTGCTATCAGTATTTGGGCACTTACAATAATCCATGACCTAAAGTTTCAAATTCATTAAAAACAAACAAACAAACAAACAAAAACCCCACCACTATACTCACTATGTGGAACAACATTTGAAACAAAAATATTGTATTTGATATGTGTAAGCCAACAGGATGCAGACAGTATGGTCTTATTTTCATTCTTGTTTGAATCAACTCAGAGGTAGATCTAAGGAGTTTTGTTGTTCCTGGTTGCACAGGTTAACATATACCACACATACCAGATTGCAGTGTGTGTTGGTGGGAGAGCCACTCTGAGAAAGGGGAAAAAAGAATAAGGAAAAAAGCATTATCAAGATTTTTAAAAGAAAACTTCTAAAGCACCTTAAATTGTAACATCTTGAGCAGAGAAAAGCTTGAATTATGTAAAAGCAGGCAGGAAGCCAACATCTGGCAGTAATAACATTGTTTTGCAAGCGAGAAGTTTTCTACACAGCACGCAGCTCTTGGTCCACATTAGAGCAAATAGTCGATCTGTGAAGATGTGCATGGTCTCTGGCTGCCAGAAGGATACCCTAGGCTTTGAGTGAAATTTTTTGTGTCATTTGATCTCCTAAAACAGCCAGCTGAGACGAGTTATATTCCCCCTGCCAGGAACCTCGAAAGAATTGTTCAAACCATACGCTCATTCCTGCTGAATTGGAAACAAATGCCATAGCTGCATTGTTGGACTTTGAAATTAAACTCTCCCCAATTCTTCCCAGCATTCCTGGGAAGAAATAAAACTCCTTCCTGTGTCTGCCACTTTTGTCTCTGTGGAGGGACCTCCTTCCCTCCACTCCCCGTACTCCTTCTCATCCTTTCTGTCTTTCTCCAGCAACTGCAATCTCTCATTCCAGAAAGCCACATCACAGGCCTGCCCCATGTGTTAGCGATCTTCTGTTTGCTGCCATTAGACTTCACCATCGCCTGTAGAAATGGAGTCACTTAATTAGGTCCAGAGAGCTGGAGAACAACGGGGCCATTCAGGGTGGCACCCAGCCAGCAGCTTCTTCCCTTTGCTCTTTGTTTGGCTTTGTTTTTCCTCTTTTCTTAGAAGGGAAATATCTAAAGCCCTTCTCTGCTTCTTCCCACCTATATAATCTGCACCACAGCTGAGTATGTCAGGGTTTTCAACTAGACCCTGCACACAAAGCCAGCCCCAAAATAAAAAACAGAAAAAGAAAGGGGGAAAAAAAAAAAAAACAAACACACACACACACACAAAAAAAATCCCACACAGAAAACCTTAAATTTGACAAGCAGCAGGACCCTAGGGCTCCAAAAGCTTACAGAGTGCTCCAAAAAGAGTAGGGAACTAGGCAGCTAATGATAGTATAGTCACTCCCCAAGCCATGAAGGGCAGTGAAAGTCACAGCCCCTCATCAGCATGCTAGGGTAAAAGTTCTTGGAAGTCATCCTCTCAGTGCTCAGAGTTGCATCTGGGTATGGTTTGGATTTTATTTCAGTCTTCATAAGAAGCTCAGTTGCTTCCTGTCAGACCAGCAATGGTTGAACTCCAGCTCGGATATTTAACTCTCCCAGTATCACTGTTGACAATGAAGCATGTATGAGTGCTTTATTTCAAACTACCTGCTGCCCTCCTTCCCCTTCCCCACCTGCCCCCCCAGGGCATCTGAGAGCATTTGTCACTTTCAAAGTTATTTTGCTGCAAACTGAATGCTCACTGAATAATTTAATCACTGCATTATAGATATTTCCTAATTTCTTTACTTGACTTCTAGTTTTATTTCATACAAAGATGACACCAGAGATCTAAACTAGGCTGTAAATCACCACTGTTGCATAGCAGACTAGGCAGTGTAGAGATACCAGCTACTTGCTGGCATCGCTTAGACTTTCATATATTTGCTCAGTTATATGTATCGATCTGACACACAAACATAGAAGGGTTTTCCTCTAGAAAAAAAAAAAAAGGGGGCATAAACCCCTTTTCTAGATACTGTTATAATAATCAATTTGGTTTTCCCTGCTCTAAGAAGATCTATACAACTTGGCTGACAGTCAGCAAGAGTTATTTGCAACATGTATTTCCTCCAAGCCCGATGAAGCAATCCTGTCAGGTTCTCTTTGGAAATCTCGTGCAAAAAGAGGAGGAAAGCAAAGATCCAGTTCTTTCGCTGCTTTTTCTTTTTATACCTGAAATGTAGTAGGTATCTTCAGAAATGACAGGTTATATCAGAGCTGTTTGTGTTTCAAAGGCCTTGCATATTGGCCTAGACAGCCTGGAAGTGTTACTAAGGCTGGGTGAAAATGAGCAGGTTATGGGTACAAGTGGAATACCACAACCTTTAACAGTGAAGATCTTCCTTCCACTCAATGAAAATTAATCCAAAAGAACTACATGGAAGCATGAAATACCCAAGTCTGGAGGTTATTTTATCCTTTTGTCTTGTGTTTTTACAAAAATATTCTCTCTAGGTCTTAATCCTTCTCACCAACATACGCCTGCAGAGCAGCGTGTCTCAGTTTGAACGCTGCCAGCCCTCACAGTGGGAGCTTGATGCGTGCTCAGGAGCAGCACCTGGCTCTTGGGAAGGGTCTCCACAGGAAGCAACAGAAGAGGCCTTCCTCTCCCAATTCAAAACAAAGCTTCACCAAAGAGAAAATTCCTGGAAGCTACATTCTTAAGTTCAAGGACAGATTTTTTCAAAGGAAGTTAAAGTAAGGGGAAGATCAAAGACCTGATAGGAAGAAGCAGGTTGCAGCAGTGGAAGATTCAGTCATCAGGCAAATAAACAACTTGGTGTGTGACCCTGGAAAGAACCACAGGGGAGCTTGTCTTGCAAGAAGAAAGGTGGTGGATTTGACCGGAAACCTGGGCAGGGTCCGAGGAAGCCTGGGGATAGAGCGTGCAGTGGTGATTTGCGTGGGCATCAATGACACTGGCGACAGATGAACAATCCAGAGGTAGCACACATGTTTGCAGAAAGGAAGCTCCAGACTAAGATTTCTACAGTCTCTTAGCTGCCGATGACAGGGAAAATGAGGCAACTATATAATAAGGAGGTCCTTGCAAGAATAAATTAATTAAAAGGTAGGAAATGAAGTATGAGTAAGTGGTCAGTTCTGACAACAGAGGGAGGTCACCAGTTCAGTTTTACTGGCACTGGTGCTGAGAAATGAGGCATTTAATATATGCAGATATTGTTAGAAAAAGGGGTGAGTCATGAGGTAAAGCCTTTTGATGACACTAAGTTATGCAGAAGAACAGGAATGTGCAGAACAGAAACGTGAGCAGACTGTGAAGAATTACAGAAGAGTCTGACGAGACTTAATGGCTGAGCGATAACAGAGCAGATGAAATTCATTCCGTATAACTGTAAAATGATGCATGTGGAGAAAGACAATCCTGGATCTGCATATACAGCAGTAGTTTCTAAAATAACAGCATTCTGGAGCAAGATCTTGGTGTTACGATAGAGGATTCCATAAAAGTGAAGGGAAATTGTCAGGAATAATCAGAAAAGGAAGAGAAAACAAAGCAAAATCACTTCAGTGCTGTTGTACTAACTCTTGGTTCACACCCTTCAAATTGCATGCAGCTCTTTTGGAGAGAGGAGAAACATCAAAATCACAGAAGGTTACTAGAGGTGGAGGAAGGCTTAGAAAAGGTGTGGGAGGGCTACAAAAGAAAGAGGGAAGGTAATATTAAAGACATTTGCCCAGTGTCTACTCTTCTGGGACGACACGTGCTTCGTTATCATCAGTGATAGTGACAGCATTGGACAAGGGGGACCTTAGGTCTAGGCCAGCACGGCCATTCTTCATGGTGTTATGATAGTGCCTCAGACCCAAACAGATTGATTTTCCCTCTGAAACTTGTTATTCCTCTTCTCCACCAGAAAACAAATTGAGGACAGGAAGGGAGTGTTACCAGAGAAAAATGTCAATAGTCTTGTTACACCACACACTATCACTCACCACCTGATGTAACTTAACATTTTCAGTAACAGATTCAAATATTAATCCAATTTGTTCTCCTCAGTGGCATTCCACTTCTTCCTCAGCTCATTTGGAAAATGTACTTTGAGTGAAACAACAGGAAAATGGAGTGCAACTAGAAAATTAAACTCAGATTTTTAATAATAATTGTCCATACCAATAGTTGAGTTCATGAGTGAAATAAGGATGATCACAGAAGGAAAGTGTACTTTCAATACTCAGCAAAATAAATACATCTTGGTTTTCATATTTTACATATCTGTCTAAGAATTATTCATGTATATTTTTAATATTATATTATAATAGCAAACATATTTTAAGCAGAAAAAAAAGGTGTTGACAACATTCAGGGGAAAAAAAGTGGGGAGCAGAAGGGATAGAATGTATTTAAAAAATAATTCCTGTGTACTGTTCACCTTAACCTTTATTCACCTTAACTTTATTAACCTTTGTAATATCTTTTTAAAAATTAAATATATATATAATTATTGAGTTCTAGAATATCTCTATTCAATTTAAAAGGGTAACTCTTAGGGTCTACTTATGTTTGTAACTACTTACTCCAGGGGTCTGGCTGTCCATGAGCACAGTGACCTGCAGAAGCAGCTTCACTTCGTAGTTTTAAGGGTTGAAGAGCTTGTATTAGAAGACAAATTTATCACAAACAGAATCAGGGAGGGGAGAATATGTTCAGAAGTAACATATGCCATGAGAATGTAAAACTTGCTTCTTCTTGCATGGTGATGAAACAAAAAATATGGTCTTTTATGAAGGGAGATCAGAGGCCTATAGTCATGAAAATGATTCAAGTATTCCTTTAAAAACATGTTCTGATAACTGGAATTTTTTTTAATAGGAAATCACTGATCTTATGTTTATAATTTTAAAACCATCTTTAATGGCTACAGTTGTTCCTGCCTAAACATCACTTTTAATATCTTCAAAATTAATTCATAACTGCTCAAAAACAACACTTTTATTTTAAAAGCAGTGAAAGCAATCTGACACACACCCAAAAATAAAGCCCCATAAAAACAAACAGTGCCTTTAAAATACACAGTTATTTCAAGTTTCTCTTATCCCTCTCAAAGCTCAGCTAAAATCAAAGGGAAAATAGACCCAAGACACTGTAAAACCATCACGCATGCCTTAATTTTAATATATTAATATTTCTCACA
Organism: Pyrocephalus nanus; assembly: GCA_038380795.1. Taxonomy (NCBI): domain Eukaryota; kingdom Metazoa; phylum Chordata; class Aves; order Passeriformes; family Tyrannidae; genus Pyrocephalus; species Pyrocephalus nanus. Next base: position 8,585,621 of record CM076261.1, on the reverse strand, counting down.
GAAATAGCTCAAATTCCAAAATAGCAGGAAGTGTTATTCTACCCATAGTGTAACCCCTTCTATGAGCTTATCATTATAATTGGAAATTATGTACTTGCACAATTAGAGAAAAATAGGAAGGAAAATCAAGGGACAAAAATACCCCTGATTGCATTAAATGTACTTTTTGTAAACAATATTTTTTTATGTTCACACGTCCTCTCAGAGTGACAGATCTTGGAGATAAAACACAAAATCTAGTTGTGTTCAGTCAAGCTCAGTTAGAAATCATAGCTGAAGCTTGGTCTCAAGAATTCTGCCCACTCCTGAAACTACAGAAGTAGGCAGGGATGGTTTGGGGTTTTTTAAACTGAATATATGTATACATACACATACATAGTTTCTCATTTCTATGTTTTCATGTAGGGAAGGCCCACATTCACAACAGATGGGGAAAGCATCCAATTCAACTGAAGAGCAACTGCATAATGTTGTCAAAGAAAGATAATGTTGTAAACTGCCTTAAAAAGAACAAACATCAGTTTCTTAATCTGACTTTTCCAATAGTAAGAACTCAAGGGGATATTTCTAACAGGCAAATTATTGTGCATTCACTGACTGAAATATCGATTCAAATTGACTGTGCCTTTAGGACGGATGTTTTTCCATAAGCAATTCCATGCCATTTTTACCTGGCTACTGAAGAAACGGAAAAAGAGAATACACACAGAAAACAGAATGAAATTTGTCATGCTCAAGAAACCTTTTTCTTCCTTGTATTAATGTTTTTCCTATATCAGCACTTTCAGCTAAGAGGTAGCCCATAGATTATTACTTTATCCATGGCTGTGAACAGATATTAGCACTGAATGGCTAATGACTTCTAATGACACTGTAGCTGCTCTGGCAACTTAAAGAACATCCCCATGCCTTTATAAGTCCAGTTTATAACAATTTTTCAAGTCCAAATAATATGTTTTGTAATGATGGGATAACCTTGTGGGACCGCAGAACAAAACATTCTCATTGTGAGTGCTCTGATTCTGCAGCTTGTGTGTGTACTGAGTCAGCAGGGAGGCTGCTCCAGGCAGATGGCTGCACTTCCTCACGCAGATTAAAAAGATAATAGACAAAAAAGATATATCTCTCTTTTTCTTTTTAGTGATGTATAACATATTCCCCTGTGATGGGCAGATCTTTATCTTCAGTTTATCACTGCAGGTGTAAAGGGGGAAGCAAGCCGTACTAGCACAGAGCCCCCAACCTTTTCCAGTTTTGGCTGTAGCAATGTCCTGTCACAATGATCCATAGCAGCAGGAGCAGCTGCACACACACCCAGTTTGTAGGCCTTCACTACACTGATTTCAGATGCAACACTTCTCCATGCACCCTAGAAACCTTCCAAACCTCAAATATGACTTCCAGGTTAGGAAGCCAGGATGTCAAGTTGTCAAGAAGTGACCCAGAAGCCCATCAGAACATGACATACACTGTTTGGATCTGGCTCGTTTCACTGAATAAATAGTTCATAAGGATAAAATTTGCAATTAAAAAAAAAAAAAAAAAAAACAGTCTAAGGAGTTTTATTGAGTCAGAAACAATTGCACCATTTGATCCTAGAAGAAAAAACAAACAAATGAACATGTTAGGAACAGGTTGTTATTAGTGGTCTTCTCGGGTTGCAGTGCCCTCTGATGGCTGCAATACCCCACTGAGGAAATCAGATTTTCTCACTCCCTAAATATGTAGATAAACCAGTCTCTCATGTCCCTTATCCCTTTAGGGTATGGGATTAAAACCACATCAAACCATTAAGTAAACAATTCTTTTCAAGACAGACCATTCCCAATCTCATCTCTTCTAGCAATTTTTGCAGATCTCTTCTGGTCTCTGAGTCCTGGGAATTCACCTCTTCCTCGATGGATGACTAGAAAACATTCTTCCCCTTTTCTTCCTCTCTCCTTCCCTTCTCAAGCTAGTTGCAGCTCCTCAGCTGGTTAACTAGCTGTCCCTAAGTTAGGCGATTCCCACCATAATTCACAACCTCTAAAACATCTTTCTGCTAAAGCACACCCCAAGAAGATATGGGATAAAAGCAATGAAAACTAAGGAGGAAATCACGAAAAGCAGTCTAAGTGAATAAAAACTCTTAAACTTCATGTATGAAATTAGACAACAAGACCTAGACTCAAATTACTTCCAAATTTTGACAGAAGAAGGAAAAATTGGTGAGATCAGAATACAAATCACCCAGATGTGACCAATGCAGTTGTACTGAGGGAAGAATGAAATATATAGTAAATTTGGAATCATTAAATAGGCAAATGAAAAAGTAGGGATGCCTCAGCCATAGGATTTCCCTGTACTAAAAGTTGCCCAGGGTATTTTAATAGTCATGGGAGACTTTGGTTGCTCCCATGCAAACCAGAAAAGTAACACAGTGAGTTGTGAGGCAAAATGCTAATTGATTAGTTTATTTTTTACATGGTATAAATTACTGCCTCATGAAGCAACCAGTCAGAGACCTGAAAGAAGGGGGAGCACTTTTTTACCCAGTTCCAAGCAATCCACAGGGTTCAGTTCCAACTTTGTTGCAAAGGATCTCCATGATTGTTAATGATCACACCATATTCAAATTCGAGTTCCTTGTAGGAATAAGGGGAGAGAACCTACTCCATTATCGCTTAGGAAACTGTATAAAATGGAAAACAAGGTAAGATGCTGAGAGGGTAATGCACCTGAAGTCAGCTAGGAGTCTATCTAAAAATATTTTACTAGAGTTTCAGTGCAAACATGTACCACCTCTTTAAAAGTTTCAAACAGGACAAAAAAAAAAAAATCAAGCATTTCTAAATGTCAGACTAAAGGAGACTTTTAAGAGTAGAAAGATATTTTTCAGAAGCAAAGGTCATGTACAGGTGAAGACAACAAAAAGGGTACAAAACTTTAAACTTTAAATGCGAAAATGTAATAAAACACAAAAACATTCTGAAGAACAACTTACTACGGGCTTCCAAATTAATCAAAAAAGTCTAGCAAGCACAGACAGAGTTTGTGTGACTAATAAATGACAGAGGTGTAAAGGAAAAGTTTAAGGCTGTATCAGAAAAGCCAGTTGAATTATCTGAGTTGGTGTTTATAAAGGAAAAGCTCAGACAGGTTTTATGCATGAAGCAAGTTCAAAATCTCCAATTGAAGTGTCAGTGGCAGGGGATTAGAGTAGGTCAATAAAACGGTAGCAAATCTTTAAGAGCAGATGCCATTCACCCAGCAGTCCTAGAGGAACTAATATACAAAATCCTAAGTATGTGATTTATCACTTTAGTGGTTTCAAAAGGCTCCCAGCCCAGAGAAAAAGGAAGGCTGCACAGATGACAAGACTTATAAACAAGTCTCAGAAGCAAGGAAATGCAGGATACTACAGACCATTAGTTAGGTTTCTATGTCAGGCAGATTGGCTGGAGCATTAATTGTAGATATACCCATAAATACATCACAACAGAGAAGAAAAAAGTAGTTTTTATAGAGGGCTGTCATACTACCTAGATGCATTGCAGTTCTTTGAAGACACCAATAAATATGTGAATAAAATGATTCCTTTCATTTATTATATTCTTTATCCCCAAAGAGCCCCTAATAGATTGAGAGAAATGTAAATAAGTTAAGTTAGCATGGGAAAGGGAAGAAGATTCTCTCAGGATTTAATATATAACTAGTAACTTTTTTTTTTTTTAATAAATAAAAAGCTGAAATTAACAACTCTCTCAAGGAGAAGGATTTGCTCTGTGGTCTCTACTTCTCAGCCTATCCATAGCAGATCTGTAGCAGAGCCTGAATAGTTAGTATAGTTTATTCATGATGCAAAATGTCTCAGCATCATATAAATCAAAAGGTAATGCAGCAAGTTACAGAAAGATTCTGGCATGACTGATCAATAAGATGTCAGATAGCTGTTCACATCATTAAAGATAAAGTAACATGTATCAGTAAGAATAACTTCACAGGCAGAATGTCAGGGTTATTATCATTCAAGAAAGGTCTAGGAAAGAAACTTGGAATATGTAGCAAATGTCTACTTTTAAGAATATTAACTTCATAGAATCTACCAAAGTCATAGGAAAAAAAGTAGAGAAATTAGGCATATAAAACCTCTTTATCAGTGTGTTCATACAGGTATAAACTTGTTTGGGGTTTGTGGCTTGATGAGGACAGAGCTGGTCACTGAAAGGAGATATATTAGAATAGAAAAGGTAAAAAAAAACAGTAGGATAGGAGGAAGTCCAGAATAATTTTGCCACAAGGGAAAAAATTAAGCAAGCCTGGAAAAGAGTGACAGATACAAAAGATCTGCAATTTCTGAAGAGTACAGAGAATGTGAACAGAGAAATGTTTTACTTCACACCATGTCATCAAGCAACAGAGTTAACTCAAGATGCTGAAGTCCTTTTTCACAGAGAAGAGGACAAAATTGTGGAATTCTTTGCCATGTAGTATTATGAGGACTAAAAGCAAATGGGTCCCAAGAACAGTCAGACCAACATGCAGAGGAGAAGTCCATAAAGGACACTTAAAAAGAACAAGAAATAAGCCTTCAGCTCAAGAAGAACTTCAGACACAGATTGACAGAAGCCATGGAAGTAAAATAGAGGAAAGTGCTGCTGGTCAGATCTCTTACCAGTTTATCTTTCCCTGGGCACCTGATACTGGTCATCATCAGGGATAGGACAGTAATCTCACTAAATCTTTCCACTGACACAGTGGAACAGTGGAACGATGCTGAAAGATGGGTTTCATCAACATTTTTGTGGCAGGGCTTTTTTTCCCCACTGATGTAATTCCTTCACAGGACACAGACTGGTCACATAGTTGATCAGTGCAGGGATATGACACAATTTTTAGCTCTGTGCCTTATGATTCTGGTCAGGCACAAGTGCTTTTCCAAACTATCACATAAACAGGATTTCACAAAATATCCACGAAGAAGCTACTGAACCCGGGGGGTGAGAAAGACTGACAAGAATCAAACAGGAACCATGTGCTTCTAAACATATTTTTCAGCCACTGTCTTTCCAATTCTCATATTTGACTGACAGCATTTCAAATGACTTAGACCATGTTAAGCAGTAACTGGGAAAAAAATAAGACCAAATTAGGCCCAATACAAAATTACAGATGCTCCTATGAATTGTATAGACGTTAATTCTCCCAATATTGCACGAATAGTTACACTTTCAGGTAAGGCAGGACTATGATTAAATCATTTTTCTTAAGTGCTTCTATAGTTCTTTTGCCCTTTTTTTTTTTGCCCTTTTTTAACATAAAAACAAAACAAAACAACAAAAATAAACATAAATCCCCACAAAATCAAAAACACCCAAAACAAAATAAAGAAAACCAGCTGCTCCATTAATTATCAGATAACTTGTCCTGCATCACCTTTTTATAGCTTAACAAATGGAGTTTCTACAAGTAGACCACAGTAATAATGGTTTCTCATCAGAATGTATTGCATTGTTTACATTCCATTTATAAAAAATTTGCTACCAAAAAAGGTTGGAGTATTACTACAGACAGCACTTTGACACTGGTTTAGTGATAAAGTGAATACCGACGTGGAAAATAAAAGCCTTAAGTTATCATTTAAACATCATCTCTTCAAATTACATTAGAAACACAGGAAATACTTGGAAGTCAGTTACAGTAGATTTATCTTTGCTGGCACCACAAATTATGTCAATTTTTCAATAAAGCACCTACCAGAGCAACATACTGCAAAAAAAAACCCCAACCCAATTAATTTTAACCAGTAACAATGACTTGTCTTAGAAGGGGCAGAATTTCTACTGGTTGAGTTGTGGGGTAACTTGGCCTGGAAATAAGGATTCGCAGGTCACAGCATCTACAATTTTGGCAACTCAAAAAGATTGCAATAGTGGTTTCTACAATCTTAGAATGAAACCTAATTTATATTTGTAACATCTTTCAGAGCCCTTGGAAAGGCACAATCTAAATGCAAATTAATCTGATAGTACACTTTGGACCGTTCCAGAGTCTTATCTATGTAAACAACTGAATTTTTATAGGGGTTAGCAGTTGCTTGTGAAGATTAAAATCTCTGAAAATGAACAGACTCCACCACAGATAAGTTTTTCTAAGGGAAAATTTGCAGCTGCCTTTTTTGAAACATTCCTAAGGGAGTATGTCATGCAGTGGGATATCCATTCTGGATAATGCTATAAAATTGCTCACCTGAATTCATATGCCAAATTCTTCTCTATTGAATAACAAATTATGGTGTACTCCAGCATCTGCCAGAAACTGCTGAATGAAAGCCACAGCTGTGGCTGTTATTGGGCAGACTACAATGTTGTTGATGCATTTATTCCATGTATGAATGAATTCCCTGTAACTCTTTCAGTAACTATTCGGACACTATTTTGGGGGGGTTGGGGGTTACCTTGGAGGGGAGTGGTCTGCAAGATCTGTACCTGGGCACAGATACACCTTCCAATCAGGCAAAAAATGTGGGAACAGAATGAAACGCTTCATCAGGACTTTTCTTCTGGAACTGTGAGGGGACCACGTGCTGGAGGACATCCCAAGAGCCAGTATGTTGCTAATAGCCTCTTTGGCAGCATGGCTGAGCGCACCAGCTGGGCTGTCCTCAGCTTTCTTGTGGAGCATTTTGTGTAAAGCAGCAGCACATTAACCTGGAGGTTATTGTTTTCTGGGTCTTTCTCAAAACTGAACATTGTATGTTCATTATGGATACTTTAGGTATAACCAAAGAGCAGTCTTTCATCATGCTCACTTAGTAAGCTAAGGTACCTTGCTATGGAGCAAGATTCCTCCTTTGTAAAAATTCAATTCAATTCTGAATAGCAGCAAAATGCCAACAGAGAAATCAAAACCCTGAAAAATTTTCAGATGTTCATCTGCCAGAAAAATGTCAGACAAATCTCGAATGATTCAGTTCAGTCTGGCAAGAAGAGACCACAGAAATTCAAATTACACCAAGAGTAGAACGTCTAAGAAATCTATCTTACTTTTCAGATTATTCACTGCCCTGCTAAATATTAGCCTAAAAATTTAGCTGTCACCTTCGCATTTGCTCGGCTCCATAGATCACATATACCCCAAGATACATAAACAGTAGATCGGACAATTAGAAGTAGCTTCAGTTCAGCTATTATAAAGAAAAAGTCAAAACCAAAATTTATTGAAAGAGACAAAGGGTTTATTCTGACATTTGGATCTGAGAGCATTAACTTTTAGTCCTGAATAGAACACGGATACATTAAGTTACCCTGGGAATATTTTATCTTGTTTGTCAGGAAATACACTTATTTCTAAGCAAAAGCTGAGGCTGATGTGGTCATAAGATCTGGGCTTCACAGCAATTGCCAACATGTGAATTTGGCTTTGATTAAAGAAGAAATCAAACAAGTCACCAAGAAGACTTCAAACAGTTCATTATATATCCCTGATTAACCACTTTGAACATTTTTGTGTCTGTGGAAACAGCGAAGAGCTCCAAACACAGGAATGGTACTAAGATGTGTTCAGTCTACTCTGAAGGGAAACCAGAAATGTTGTGGTGAGATGCTGCAACCCTTGGGACTGGTCCCTCTCTTCTGGTGCTGCCCCTGACCTGCAGCAGCAGCAGAGGGTGGTTCAGGCATGTCTGCACTCATCAATGCTCTTCTCACTCCACACTTATCACAGCATTTGAAGTGGACATTTCCATGCAATATCTCCACAGCAGCTTTCTCTCAAGTGTATTGCACACAATACAAGCCTGACCAGAGGAAAATAAGTAATAATAATCATCATCATTATCACCCTATTACAGTAATGCCACTGTGTACTACTCCAGTGATTGAAAGGGTCGTATCACTTATGAAGATGGCCCAGGTTGGTGGATGGCTCCAAAGCTACAGTTATGGAGCCTTCAAGACCCAAAAGCTACAGTCAGCTCCCTCCCTCCTCCCCTCACCTCATAAACTGGGAATCTGGACTATTCCCAGTTGTTTATGCATCACACTTGAAAGTTCTCTTAGGTGCACTCAAAGGCATTATGTCTGTTCAACAGGTAAAAATACTATGATCCAAAATAAACTCCTCTAGAACATGCAGGTTTATAACAGTCTCCATCCTTGGGGATTTTCAAGACCTTATGACTAAGAGCAGCTTGGACTGATCTCAAAGCTGACCTGGCTTCAAGCAGGAGGTTGGATTTGAGGCCAACCTAAATTATAATATGACCTTAGGGTTAACTGCAGACAGTTTCTATCATTAGTTTTACTGACCTATATAAAAAGAAAACTAAAAAGAGCCTTGCAAAAACTTCCACCAGGCTACCTTCAGGTTTGTTTTGTTAATGAAGGAGATTTTGCAGAGTGAGACTGCCAATTCAACATTGTTCAGCTCTTTTTGTAGATAACTATTGCAGCTTAATACCTGAAATCTGAAGCAATTGTGTAGCATTATCCAGGCTTCTTGGGGGAATGTTACCAGGATCAGTTAAAGGCTACATTATGTTTCCAGTTCCCTAAAAAAATATGGGAAGAGATTCCCTATAGCCAGAGTGATTCTTTTGAAGGATTTTATTGAAACCAGGATTTCAATTGTCTTCTGAAGTGTTGCAGGATCATTTTTCAGGCTTTTGTTCCTCCTTCCTCTTCCCTACCCTCCAGCAGAGAAAAATTAGCAAAGAAGAATTTCTAGTTTACATACTGAGCTTCTCATAAGCTTTCCATTATGTTTTCAACTCAGACCTCAGAATTCAAAGCTCATTCTTTGGGGATGAAACTAGATATATGCAAATCCTACAGTTACTTGGAATACTTTCAGCACAGAGTTAGTGAGAATCCCAGTTATCCCATAACCACGTGTGCATTTTCTCTCTCTCAACACTTACAGGTCTGAATCAAAATCCACATCCAGTTTTTCTCAAAATATTAGGAAAGGTTAAAATCTGGTTTGTTATTTGTGTGATCTCTGTCATTGAGCACCCAATATCTTGATCTTTGGTCACAGAAAGATCAGAATGGCTGAGACTACTGGAACTGAAACAAAAATAATTGTTATGAAGAAAAAAAAAAGTGTGGCATGTAAATTTTGCTTCAGAAGATGCCTCAGCATCACTAGTAATCCACAATATGGGGATATCAAACCAGGTGAAAACAACTGTTGGAGAATGCTAATCATAGTTTCCCAGTGTTCTAGAATCTGCATTAGCATCAATGAAGAAGCTACCTTAAAAACAGTGTAAAGTCTCCATATGGGAGGGCTTTAGAAGGGCTTGCATAGCAGCAAGTGAAAAGAGACAACACATTGCCAATAATTTCCTCAACACATCTTTATCAAAAGAGGTTTAGTTTCCAGAATCCTGTGATCTGGTTTCCTTCTACTGGGAGTAAGGTGGGAGGATGAGTAATTTGGTTGGTACTGATAAGGGCCAAGATTTCAGCTGAAGCAAAAAAAGGTCTCAGGTAAAGTGTGCACCTGCACTCCAAGTTCTCACCAGTTCAACCAACAAAATAAAACATGAAATAAATGAAAGATCTTCTGGTATTATAATGAAGCTGATGAATCAAGCATTTTCTCCTGTAATCGTAGACAGAGTAGAACTGTTTGTAAAAGACTTTCCGGTTGTTTCAGGCTGCCTAACCTGTTTGTGGCATTTATAAGGATTTTTATCCATTCAAAATGAAACCGAAAAACCCACACAGAAATCTGGCTTGCTGACGTGAATCTCAAGGAACACTTCATAAAAGGAAATTCATCAGTTTTAGTAGTTTGCGGGTTTGTTATGAGTATGTTACTGTATTGCCATTATCCCCTGTATTATTTCCTTCTATTCACCACCAAAGCTGAGATGTTGCAAACTAAAAGAAAAAGCTCTTCCTTGTCCAAAACATGCTGTCTTACAGAGGAGCTTTGTTTAAACAGGGACCAAAGCAGAACCTGTGATTTCAGCCCACTGAGCAGCCCCTCTGCTCTGAGTGGATAGTCAGCACAGCTGTCAACTTTTCAAATCTGTGGTCTGAGATATGCAGCTCCCAGGCTACATATCTCAACACATCAGTCCACTTTCCTAGAAGGGATGGGAGAGTCCGGGAGATAACATCACTTGAAAATGCCTAAAATTATTCTTCCACCCAGAGGATTTATTTGAACTGACAATGATATGTTTTCTTTCTACACAGTTGCAGTTATATGCTTCTGCAATGCAGTAATCTCAGCTTTAGAGTGCTCTTGGAGCAACGGCAGCCCAGCTTCAAACCTGTAGCTGTTTATTGGCATACCCTTTTGTCAATTCATCCCCATGATCGCATGCATCTTTACTTCAACTTTCCTTGACAAATCAAGTGTGTTTTATCCTCAGGCAGAAGAAGGATTTCTTAAAGTTTCTCTCTTATGCAGAGCACAGATTGTAATGTTACCATGTCTCAAGTGTGTCATAAACATGGAATCTCTCTCAAACCATGGAGCGGAGCCGAGCCAAGATCAGAGCCGCGGCAGCAGCCAGTTCCACATGCTCCAGTTACCAACTACTCAACATTTTCACTCTGGTAAGTCTCTAATTCAGGAGCTTATGAAATGAAACCTTTGTAACAGCACAGACATTAATGAGCCCACTTTCAAATGCATTTGGAAGTATTGCAAGGAAGCTTAATTAACATAGTTATTTTTTCAGATCACCTCTCCGATTTATTTTTTATAGTAGAGTATCTTCACTTTTATTGTTCTATTAGTGCATTAGGGAAAGATGCCTGATATCACAGTAATTGGAGAGACAGTGACATTTTAATGTACCTTGTAATACCATACTGTTGTATATAATTTTTAAAGTTCCATAAGATTTTCCACAGATATAAAAAAAGGACTGTTTAGAAAAATAATGTAAGCAAAGATTTTAATCAAAGCTTAGTGATACTGAAATTCTGTTGAATGATCCTCTCTGTTTATGCTTTCAGCAGATGAAAACACTCAGAGGAAAAGTGTAAAGTGACATCTGAACCATATATTTTTTATCTCCTTATCAGTGAAGCAGATATATATTTCTAACCAATGAACAAAATAAACCCATTTGTGACACTTCATAAAAATTCATAACATTAGAAAACATTTATTGATTATTATACCTGGATTTGCTAAGTTATAGCTGATTTGTTGGTACATCTGCTTTCTACACTGCTTCAGGTCAGAACTGGGGACAGAGGTGGGGGGAAATGGAAACTAAGCTTCTCTGCCTAATAGAGAAATCCTTCTCCAGAAGGCAAGATAAACAGCATGGGTTTAGTTTGAACATTTTGAATCAACTTCTTGGGCAGCCTCATTTTCCAGCAAGGACATAAAAAAGCCACAGATTACCCACCATGGGCTGAAGCTGTGTCTTCTGTAAGTACCCATCAAGGAATTTACACAGACCTGAGTCTGGGACACACATTTCTGTTAAACTTAGCACTAAAATGCTTCAACATTTTCCATCTACACAAGAGAAGATAGTCTTATTTTAATATCATACAAATCTAGGGAAATCTTAACAGTGTCTTCAGTGCAAGGAGAAAGGTACATATATTAGACAGTGACAGTATGACTCAGGTTAGTGGGAAACCTCAAGTAAACAGTACAGGGATGCAGGTATACATATACCTGTAAGGCTTTATTAAGAAAACTTTAAAGAAAATATATGCAATTTTACTGCAATTTCCTTTTTATTCAGCACTCATTTACAAACCTTTTGAAATATGTTATGTTCAATTAAATTCTTTACCCTCTTGCTCCTTAAAATTAACTAGGATTGAATTTTCACTGTGCTATGCCTGGCCCTACTTTTAATTATCCTCACTTAGAATATTAGACACCATGCTGATTTCTGTCTAGAGGAAATGACCTAGGATCATTGGAAGCATATGAAGTTCCTTTTAAGACGAAGCAATAACTTATATTAGAGGATGTAAAGGATCTTAACCTTCAGTCCCTCAACATACTGCAGAAAAAAGCTCCTCTTTTTTAATTAAAAAAAACATCTGCAATGCATTTTTCCCCTAAATTCACTTAATAGTCTTTAAAACAACAGTCTCCCTGGCTAAATGGCTGTGCATGAGCATACACGTAAGAAGCATCACCCACCTCAGCTGGCTGGCTTTGATGGTTGTTTGGGGCATTAGGTTTCCCCCAGGTTACAGTCATTCAACATGCTCCTGGAGCACAATACTTAGCTCTGTTAATGTTTCATTAAAAAAAAAAAATAAAATAAAAAAAAAAAAAAAAGCAAAGTTATCAGTTTCACACACAAACTCTCCCTGGTATGAAGTCTTTCCAGAGCTTCATCTCACTTGAAATTCACTGCTAAAAATGTCTGACAGTTTACTGAAACACAGCTACAGATTCGATTGACAGATGATAGTTCATAAAAATATGGTACCTGCCTCTTAAAACAGAAATAAATGGATGCAGTTTTCATAGTAATTATTTAGCCCTTGTCAGAGATTGTTTTGGTTATTTTCGGGGAAATGGCATAAGTTGGTTACTCAGAACAGGAATTTTAGAAATGCTTCAGGAAATGAAGGCTGGCTCACATATCAATCTTGTCCAGTCATTATGGTCTAACTAAAAGCAGAGTTAATTAGGTTTTCCATTAAGTGCAGTCTTTCTGGAGGTTACACAATGCCAACTCAGTAAGTTTGTAAAAGCTGATCTTGACAGTGCTATAACCTTTCCTATAACAACAAAATTACCTTTGAAGGCAGAGGTGATTGTATTTTGTCTTTGAATTATCAGGCCAGGATGTTATAGCACAGATGATTATTGTAGGCAGATTAGTCAGCCTAAAGCATAGGGAGTGAAACTCTACCTTGCAAACAATGTTGGCTTCCAACTGAGAATGCCTGCTGCCAGCTCTGCAACCAGGAAGTCTGAAGTAAGTTATCAGTGGAAGGGCTGTAAAAAGACTCCAATGATACCAGATTTCCAACAACATAAACCTTAAGAGATTAACACTTGCACCTTAAAATCACCTCGCAAACAATTAACTAAACAGCATAGAACAAGTTATCACAAGGGCTGCTGTGAGAAATATCCCAGTAAAATTATCACAGAAGGAAAATTCCAATTTGATTTTGAATTTTTCAAAATTTCAAAATTTCCAGTGCTTCCTGATTTTATTTGGTCAGGAAAAGAAAAATACATGGGCCTGCAACTATACTGAAATATACTGCTAAAGACTTGCAGTTTGCAAGCATCAAGGCACTTCTACCATCTCAATATCCAGAATCCCTGGTGTCATTTCCCCTATCTCCTCAATCCCTTTAATTTGGATTCCCTGTTTCAGACCTCTGTTTCTCCACTGTTCTCATTTTCTTACTGTAGTCCCACATTCCCAGCCCAAGGTGGGTGATTGCTAGTTCATAGACATATGGTACTTGATTCTTAATTAAAAAATGTCAAAACCTCCTCTGCCCACAAATATCCCAGCATTGATATTCCCATGGCAAAGCAAATTTCCTCCTGACTGCAAAGACTGTGTGGAGCTGCAAAAAAGAAAGTTCTAGACACGGCTGGGGGTTTTTTTCTGCCACTCAGAATATGAAAGGAGAAGGCCAAATGCCTGGGGCTTCTTTTACCTCTCGAGGGCTTCTTTGGCTTCTTCGAGGCCCTTTTGTACATTGACCCCAGGACAACAGATGCTGTTTGTGCCTCCCTGCTGTGCAGGTGTGTAACAACATGCCAAGCACGGGACAGTGTAAAGCTGAAAGGCCAAACATTTTACCTTACCCTTAATACATGATGGGCCCAAAAAATTAGGAGCAGCTTGCAATTCAGTTATAGACCAGACATAAAACAGTATCTCAGGGTGGCCATTTCCACCTATGGCAGAGGTATGTGAAACATAATGGTTTAAATTGAAAGGAATCCATGCTCAGTTTCTATTAATTTATCCTGCATTCAAAGTTTTGAAGAGCCTAGCAAGAACCACTGACTTCTGTGAATGTTTTCTTGTAATTTCTAACCAAACTCATCTGACATTCTTTCTACCAAATGCCACCTGTCATCTCCAAACACTGTTCAAGCTATTCTCCAAACTTTTCCAGACTTGTAAATTTCTGTGTCAGCTGCAAGTGCCAAGCCTTTACCAGATTTCTTGCAGTCTTGACCAAGAGAGATTACACAAACAGGGGAAAATTATTTCAAAATTAAGAAGCACAGTTTATGTCCTGTCTGTGGTTTGGGCAAAGTTTCAGGTCAGCTCTTTATTTTACCTCCACTGGTTCCCACATTGCAGTTTACAACAGAAATCTGAACCAAGGAGTGCTCTCAGAACAGCTAGCACTTGTCTGGACACAGAGCGTTTAAAAACCAGGCTCAGAGATTTGTTTGTTCAAGAGAACTGACCAATCACCTTTAATATGCATTAAATACAGGTTATTTGAAAGGTCTTTGAAAGCTAAATTGGGCTTAGTATTACCTTTTATGTTTTATGGGTTGTGGAAATTTTCCCTGCTTAATTATCAAAGCATTTTATGGTCTCCTACAATCCCCAGGAAAAGAAGGACAGAAGAGAAAGATGGGGGAGGCAGCCTGATCCATTAAGGCATCCAGATGAAAGCTTGACCTCCAGAGCTCCTAAGGAATGGTAGACTTTGTTAACCTCCCAAAGCAAGAGAGTGACTTCTCTTCCCCAGGAGGATTGGAGGCTTTGAAATTGGAAGCCGAGACACAACAGCTGTGGTCATGAGCATGGCGTGTTCATGTTGTACCCTAGAAAATGCACCAAACTCAGTTACTCCATGCTTGGAGAAGGTGGTCAAGTCTTCCTGTGATTACAGCTCCTACGACAGGCAGCTCCTCCAATGGGTGATGATCATGGAGCACAGGAAATCAAGCATGGTGGCTGCAATTCATCACAGTGGCTGTTCACCTGGTACAGATGAAGGGAACTGGATTTTTTTTATCAGCCCAACTGAATAGGAAAAAAGCAATTCACAGCCCAGGTTTTTTTTCTTAAATAAACATGTTAAACAATTCCAAAAGGCATCATTTCTTCACATCCCCCACGAGCTGAAGTGAGGCTGCAGAGGGCCTGAAGAGCCTCTAGACTCACTAGTGGCCAGTGTCACGGCAGTGGAGAGGTCAACCAGGCTCTAATGGAGCATCAGCAACTACCTGGGAAGCCTGCTTACTATTTTGTGCCCTCTTCACCCATTCCCTGGCTCTACTGCAATGGCCAAAAAAGACTCTCATTTCTGCAGTCCAGCAACGTAAGGTTACGAAACTCTCTGCTTACCACTGAATCAAATAACTGAAGAATAAATTCTTCCAAAACTAGTTCAGATTCCTCTTATCCCAGTGTACTCCAATGGGAATTTGATTTGATTTAAGCTTCCTGGAAATCCTGCTAGGAGTTTAACTGGATGTCATATAATTAAGCTCCTTAAAAAAAACATATGACCCTACTACACTGTCCTTTGAAGATTCTGGCATTCAGTAGCAGGGACTACGAAAGATTTTACAGCAAGCCATAAATTAATTTCCAAACTACAGTAATAAGAGAGCACCACATTTATTCAGACTGCTTCCTTCCTTGTTCTGTCAGATGAAGTTAAACACCAAGGACTGTAAATAATCTCGGCACACTTGCCAGCATCCAAGGCTGGCCTGGATTTTCAAAGGCTATCACAAGCTATTGAATGAGCTTCCTAACGCTGCTAGATACCTGCCAACTCAACAGTTTGAAAAGCACAAGTTTGCCTAATCATGCTTATTTCCTCCACAGCATGTCTGAGCAAACAGTGACTCTGACACATGCATACAGGTCTTTCATGCATGACAGTGATGCAGCAATTGTATTGCAGTCAGTTCAATGTCCAATGTACATAATATAAGAATTTTGCATTCATGGTGTAAGATCTTACGTGTTAGAACAAGGCCAAAGCAAAGTGCAATTTTAGATCCTAGATAAGTACTAGACACAGTTGTAGATCATCCAGAAGAAAATCAACAGCTTAGTTATTATCCTCTGTACTCACATTTCTCCACGTATGTCTGGCCTACATAAAGTGATCTGTATTTTAAATCATTTTTAGACCGTTCAAAATAAAGGTGGCATACACAGTTCACCCTCTCCTCCCCTGGTCCAGGACTCCCAAGCTAAGAAATAAAAGCAGTAGCAAGACATTTGCATTATGATTTCACAACAAAGATAGCCCATCCCTCTGCAAGACCCAAATAAATAAATAAATAAATAAATAAATGGATTAGCAAGGTGGTGAGAGTCATAGGATATGGCAGATGTAGAAAAACTACACAGGAAAGCAATTGTAAAGATTATTCTGAACATGAGAAAGGGTACTTCTAATGAATTGTACAAGTGCCAACCAGGCAGAATTTGGAAGATGATATCTTTGATACGCAAGCTATTTATACCCTCTCAAGACTTAGCCACTCCTGAGAAGGGTTGTCTAATTTTTTTTACCTCTGCCTAGTTCCTGGCTTTTCCTACCACTTTGCTCCCACCTGCCTTCAGCCAGGAATGAGGGACAGTTTCTAACAGGGAAAGGAAATAAAAGGATGGTAGGAAAGGAAGGGGAAGAGTCAAAGGCTTCAGGGTATTTACTTCATCCCCACAGACTAGAATTTAATCTACAGTCAACTGAACGCAAGGTGACATCTTACAGAGCAATGAAAAGTGATTAAACCCTCTGTCCAGTATTACATTAGCAGGACAGAAATAGTCCCCTTGAAACTGAGATGTGATCACAAAGGAACTTACACTCAGTCTGCCTTGGGAACACCTCCCCTAGATTAAGGCAGCTCTAAGTTAGGTAACATTCAAATTGAAAATACCAGTAAAAAACTCAGCCTGCAGGTTACAGGTGCCTCACCCTGGAGCAGCAGCTCTTTCTTCCTACTGAAAACTTACAGAGCAAGGTCTGGCCCTGATGAAAGAAGTCAGCCTATACTGTATGCTTTGCAGTAATGTCTCTTAGTTGGATTTACCATCTTGCAACTTTCTTCTCAGAAGAGAATAACTCAGAAAGCCACCCCTCTACCCTTCTTGAGGAAAAGCAAAACCTTGGCAGCTAAAAATAAATAAAAATCTGGGGAAATAAGAAAGCACAGTAGAACAGAGAGATTAGATAAATTTAGGTTTTTAAAGATCAAGAGAGGAATAGACACACCAGATACAGAGGTTACCCCCAAAAAAAGCAGCCCTTGGGAAATGGAAACTGTGGGTCTGGAAGGGGGAACTCAGCCTGCAGTATTTAAGTAGATATTAAGGTGGCAAAGTCCCAAATCAGAATTTCTAGCTAATAAAGCAGAGCTATACACCAGCTTCAGGTCAAACATAAACAAGTATTTTTGGTAAAAAGTAGCAAAAATATTCTGGAATAAATGGAAAGACAAACTATCTCCAAGTTTGGCTACAAGTATGTAGAAAAAAGAAATAAGTAATTTTTCTTCTGCTCAAAAAAGTCTTGTAGTCTTTTGATTTGTCTTCTGTGAAAGTAAAAAGGTCTTTTAAGTTAAAAGTTAATAACTTTCTTATATTTAACATGCTACAGTCTTCTTGCACTGAAAGTTATGCTAATCTTACCTTTGCAATCTTGGCAAAAGGTTGTTTGAAGTTTGGAAATACAGTGCTTCTGATAATTCCTTAAGTTTTTGGTCAATTTTATGTGGAAACCAAATAGCTAATTTTTTTGTATCAAGGACAAACCATTACACTGTCTTTTGTCTTCAGTGTTTGCATTAGTTATTTATAACTTTGTGTACCATGAACAAATATTTGTTTTTAACTTTCTGATTTTTAAATTTTTCTCTTTAACAGAGATGCTTTTGTTTGTTTACAGTCAGTTCCTGTTTGGCAAGACATTAGAAGCACCACATGTTGATACTCCTGTCTTGAAAAACTTTACCATTGAGACCACCGCCATCTAAATTATCTGCAGAGTAGATGCCCAGGACCTGGGTGCTGCACTGCACTTCCACTGCACACAACTTCCAACCAAGTGCAGAAGTAATCATGAACAGGAGAATCTAGCATAGTACTTAGGAATATCTAGCATGTGGTGGTATGAAGTTGTATTTTCTGTGGTTCAGACCCTAGAAAGTCAGAGAGCTCACTACTGCTGTCTAGCTAAGGGCAGAATAACTTACATTTTTACCCCCTCTATAAAATCTCATTTATATTCATATTATTGTTGTAAAAACACTTTTACCCCAGCTGAAACTCTACAACCACCTCCACATCTTTGACTACAGCCAGCCACTCACACTCTGTGTATTTTCATGCACGAGGGATATTCACAAAGTGATTTTTTTGTAATTCGCCTCCACACAGTTTTCAGTCCCAAAGCAGCTCTCAACTAACTGATTAGCGGGAAGCACAGGATGATGAAATAGTAATGACAGCCAGACAGGCAGGTCACGTAGCAATAACAATGCACCTGGCACTGCAAGCCACACCAGTGAGGGGAAATAATGTTTGCTGGCTGCAGTGGTACTGTTTCCTCAGACCAGTTGAAAGACACGGTTCATCTGCTTCTTTGTAAGGGTTCCAGGTTCAGTGTTCAAGCATGGACTACAGTAGACAACAGAGATACAAACCACAGCAAAAGGATGAAGAGAAAGAAAAGAGCACCCATGCAGAGTCTCCACAGTAATAGGTATGATATCGCAAATTTTAATCAAATATCAGTAATCCTCTGCAAATGTAGAATGTATGTATGTATACACACAGCAATGCATACTTTGAGCTCCTATATATCTGCAAAAAAAAAAAAAAAAGAATAAACAGCACCAGTGGAAAGACTATCACCTAGATAAGTTGCGTAAATCTAATATTTCAGATCACTGAAAATAGACTTTGGCTGTTTGATTCAACCGTAAATCAGGATCCCTGTTAATCTGGTTTTAGAGTGGCTTTCCTGTGCAGTTTTGAGAGTCTCAAAGGAATATACTGTTCACTGATTTATGTACCAGTCTTGATGAAAAGTTGATTTACCATTGCTTTCTGCAGACAGTGAATTGCAGCTAGCTGGTTTCTCTGAATATGCAAAGCCTGTACTGTATATAAAGGTGGGAGAGTTTGACAGTTTGCAGCTAAGTAAATCACACTGATCCCAGTGTTTGCCTTGAGATTTACAGTGCACGCTATAATTTAAGTCCCAATGTCAACCACACAAAATACAGCCAACTAGGAAAGTATTTTGTCTTCTTTTCTCACATTGGAACTTCTTTTATTTATCCATTATCTCAAAAATCACTCTACCTAAAAAAGTCCACTTTGAAAAGCATTACCAATGACATCTAGAAATGTTTTCAAAGTTAATTTGGTGACAATCTCAACCAGCATATTTTAGTTCTTCAAACAAACCTTGGGCTTCAAGATTTTAAGATTTCCAGCAACACTTACTTATTTTAATATAAGCCACTGTGGATATTCACAATTAAAAGAGTCCCAGCAGTGAGCATAATTTCCAGAGGCTTTCTTTTCTGAAACCCAAAAGATACAGGCTAATCATAACCATCTCGACTCCAGGAACACATACACACAAAAAAGAAATAAAAAAACCCAAACAAACAAACAAACAAACAAAACACCAACCAACCAAACCAAAACACCCCACCAATCAACCAGAGAAAGCAGAACTCATGTTTTTAATTGTTCAGTCAGTATTCTCTATACCCACTGCTCCTGTACATTTGATTAAAAATACTGTAATATTTATTTATATTCATGGGATAAAACACAAACCTGAGATCAGTTACAACATTATAAAAGGTATTTCAGAAAAATACATCCTCTCAAAGTCATTTAGGCAACCCATTCACCATGTTCAATATTCATGTTCAATATTCACAGATCTAGATTCTTTGCCTACAGAGATGACCCAGCTGTCACCATACTGGAGATATTTTTCTTTTTGCTGATGTTTAATTTGGCAAACTATAACTTGACACATTCCTTACAGTGACTTTTTCTGCTTCTGGCAAAAATGGTGCACCTCATTGGCCAGTTGAAAAATGAGGAAAGATTATCTTCTTTGTAGAAAATTATGCCGCCAATGTCACAATATAAAGACAGTGTAATTTATAACTACTTCTCTCCCTCCTCCTTTCATTTTGGCCTGGACACTGGGTCTTTTATATCAAATTTCAAGCCATTTTTCATTTTAGTAGCTAATCTGTTTGGTTACTGAAGTGGAATGACAGAACACACCTGTGATCAAAGGGGAAGGTAGATGGAAAAAACATCTCCCTAGTTCATGTACATCCATTACCCTGACCTTGTAACTCAGTGCTTCATATAGGTTTGGTCAATCATTAGACATTTTTACAGTTATTTTCAACACAAAAAAACTATTGAGCAAGTTTGGCATGCACTTTGTTCTTTATTAATTTAAACTGCCTCAAACAATGACTTGAGGGAGGTCAAATATCTCTTAATAAAAAAAAAAAAAATTCCTCCTTTCCTCCTGTATAAAGGGGCATATTCACAGTGGCAAAACCCAAAAATTGTCATTCTTTAAGATGGAGCAAGACCACCCCCTGTTACCTAAATGTCCAGAGTTATCAGGACCTCCTTTAGTGAAGAAATCCCAGATTCAAGACCCGGCTTAAACTCCTTAAGGATTTTCAAGACCCAGATTAGGCTAATTCAGGGGTTTCCCCCAGGAGCACTTTTAAGTGTCTCTTTTGTTCCAGTGGGGAACAAAGAAAACCAAACTTTGAGTGCTTCAGTTTTTCCTCAAAGATGGAACTTTTCTCACCCAGTCACTTTTAATTATCTTCACTTGAATCATGAGAGCATTGACACATGATGGGATTGTAAGGCATACAAGACAAAGTTAAGGGCCACAGGACAACCCTGAGATTATCTCAGCACTGTGAGTAGGGACAAAACTGCTGCCATCACACTTTAATGACTGTGTTGCTTATGGGTTTTTAAACCAATCTTAGGATTTCATTCTTCTTTTTTAAACTCAGTCCTCTGTCTTGCTCAGTGAACATGCTCAAACTAGGAAATGGGGGGAAAATGGGAGGAATCACCTCTAAGCAGACTGTCAAGAACTAGTTTATCCCTGGTACATGTTGCTGATTCTGTCCTCTGTCTAATACCCAGGTCCTGCTACCCTTAATGTTTTTCTTAATCAGTAGAAAATAATACATGATGAAGAAACAAAGCCAGCTCTAGCTGCTAATCTACTTCCTTCATTCATTCGGCTGGCATCTGGTAACAGATTATCTTTAAGGTCCCTTCCAAAACAAACTCTTCTATGACTCATTTGAAATACTAAGTTATTTCTTTTATCATCTTCCATTGCTATGGAGGCAACTACAGTGGAGCAGAGGGTATTGTGAATTTAGCAAGTGTCATAAGTTTGGTAAATTCTTTCAAGGGAGAGAAATGGGTGGTCTGCTTATGTGACTCATTACAACTAGAAAAATAACAAAAATCACAGAAAGAAAGATGAGGTATTGCCTTTTTTCCTTCCCTTCATCCACCCCCACTGAAATATTTCCCATGGCTGAGTAATGTAAAAATCATGTAGAAAATAGAGAATTTAGAAAACTGCCTCTAGGTCAAAAAAAAAAATTAATTTCAGTATCACCTTTCCATCAACTTAATGAACAACATTCAAAATATATGGTATCTGTCCAGAAGAAGCAGAAAAGTGCAAATGTTATTTTGTAAATGCTGATTTTCCTGCAAAGTATAACCTTACAGTGTAATAAGATGCATTTTCATTGCTTTATAGATAGAGGAACCATTTTCTCATCTCTTATGATAAGCTTTTCCCCCACCGCTATGTGGGCCCACATCTCTCTTCCCCTGAAGGATGAACAATAAAACACATTTATAATTTTCCCTACAGGCTATTCTTTCAATACTTCCACATTGTTCAAAGATAGTAAGATTACTCAAAACAGCAGTTCCGAATAGGAAGAAAGAACTGTTGAGCACTCATCTCAAATTTTGCTGTGGAAAAAAATGCCCAATTTGTAAAACTCAAATTTATCAGTAGGACCTAAGCACTCATTTCAACAGTGCCAGGCACTTAAGTCTGAAAAACAAAGGTGGAAAGTTAAAGAGGAGAAGAGAGAAGAGAACCCACTTAAGCTAATTCTTCGCAGTCAGCATACCCCCTTGCTCTCAAGTGCCAGGAATCTATCCCCTACAGACAGGTGATAATTACAAAATCAAATAGCACAAAGATGATAAAAAAGAAGATGTACTCCAGAAGGATGGATAACCTCCTCACAGTAGCCCAGTGTTCACCATTGCTGAAGTTTTTGACCCAACTTCATTCAAATTGGATTGAACCAGAAGCCAGAGATGGACTATTATGCCAAAGGCACTTTACTTTTTACTAAATGCTGGGTTTGATTTTAACTGATAGGATTTTCCAGCAATATGTTTTCACCAGGAAAATTCCCAACAAGCTGTTCTTAGAAGAAAGCCAGTTTCCAGATCAGAAACCTAGATAAAGGAATTTAAAAACCTTTCCAAGAAACATCTATTTCTTCAATGTGAATTTCCAAGTCTTTCCTCAGCTACTCCTTGTTAATCTCCTACAGTTGTCTTGCTTGTTTGTTTGCTTTTTTTTTTTTTTTTTTTTTAAATTAGCTAGAAAAATCCCTGTCTCCTCAGCTACAAAAGTATTCCAGAGGAAAAGAATACTCAGTGGCACAAAGAATTACTTTCTGCCATTAACACAAAGATTACAAAGACTCAAAAACACTCCGGACTTGCAGGCAGAGGGGCTGTAAATGGAGAGACACGTAACTCACCTTATGGCTTTTTCTGAGAACAGAAAGTAGAAACATTCAAATTTCTAACTCTGGCAATATTCATCAGCTTTTAAACCCTACAGCACTACTTGCAGAGAGGCTTGAGCTTGTTCTGCTTGTAGTCCCAAGCTGAAAAGAAACCCACAGCTGTGGTTAGCAGGGCACTAAGCCCAAGCTAATAAAGCTCAGCTGAGAAGCAGGGCATATTAGTTTAGGCCTGGTGCCATGCTAGTCTGCTATATGGCTTCTACTCAGCTCAGAGCAAAGACAGAGCATGCTCACATCTTCTTGAGAAAGACCACCATTACTTTAGAAAAATACAAAAACATAACATCTCAAAAATCTTCAGTTTTGTGGACATACAGTAGTTAGAAATGTCTTTACCCTTGCATTCAAATGTGCTTTGCCCACTGGTGGGTTATGCTCATTCCTGATTCACCCCTGGGACCCAACAGGTGCTTCTTCCCATGGAAATATGTCCCAGTAGAAAACTAAAAATGCCACAGCCAGTCAAAGATGTGGAGTTAAGAAAAATCCAAAGTACTTCATACATGTATTTTGCACATGTATTTCTCATAAGTGATCTCCTTTTTCAGGTTGCTGAAAAAAAATCCATAGAAACAAGAGAAACTAGCAAGGTAAAGCCACTAGTGGGTCTCATGAGATCCTTCTATGGTACAATGAGATGTGCTTATGCTCTGAAACGTTACATATAAAGATGTAATGTGGTGTTATGATATGCTCGTGACATGTTTACAGCTGACTTCTCTAATACGGTGTTTTAGAGAAGAGACTGCTGCAGTGGAGATGGGAATGGGAACTGAGAAAACACCTGTCATCATTCACCATTTGGAGGTTAATGCCACTGGTCTGAAGCACTCAACTCTAGTTTGAAAGAATTATGAATATCCTGCCACGTTATTCATAGGAGTAAGAGCTGCCTCCAGAGCTGTTGCTCTTCTGAAATCTTGTTAGGTTTCATAAACTTTCTCAGACAGAAGCTTGCAAAGCACAAGACAGATAAAAATTGATATCAGTATCTAAATTATTATTATTGTCTGCTGTGGATAACTTTCTTCTCTGGAAATCTGTCATATGGACTCTAGGAAACACAGGATCTTTCATAATTTTCTTCCAAAACAAAATTACAGCAAGCAATTATAATGTTTTTTAATTAACACAACTGCTCACATTTCACTGCCAAGGAAGGAGGCTGCTTTATTCTTTACCGTCAGATCCCTATGGTGGCATATCTCACACTTCTCATCTGGGGAAGAATGGCAAAGTAAACCTGCCAAGACTCACTGAATCTCTGAGGCAGCTGTCAAGTAAGCAGGTGTACAGGTCTCTAAATTGATGCACATCAAGCTGCCTGTTGACACCTATATGACGCTTGGAGAGTTGCAAAGCTACATTCATCAAACAAGGTGCAGGCAAAAAGTACTCTTTTGTCAATGATCTTACCCTTGCACTACTACAACATTCAGATTATCAGACTAATGCCAGCTGTAGGCACAAGGCATGGAAAATATTTACAGAGAAGCGCACTGGATATGTGACTACAGCACCAAATTGGGATGCAGGAACTGGGCTCAGCTTCCTGTTCTGCCACAGATTCCTGTGCAAGAGTAAATTCACTGAGCTCCTCTTCTTCCCTCAGTAAATTGCAGAGCATAACCACACAAGTGTTCCCCATACCTGCAGTGTTAGGAGAAAAAAGGTACTGTGTGCACTCAACAGGTGTTACATATATATGTAATGATTTATTGTCACAGCATGTGAATATAGCGTAAGATTTAGAAAGAATCTCAGAATGAATTCTCAAAGCCATTAACTGTCAAACTATTCACACCTGCCGAGTCTAGACCCCAAAACCAATTCATAAGCATTCAGCAACTTCCTTTTTCCCCTGGGGACTTACTGTTGTTTTAGCACTGACTTCACTGCCTGCATGAGTATGATTGAGATCAGCCTGTCTGATTCCCACAAAAACCTTGGTAAAGAAGGGACTCAGTCCTCTTATCTGGTATCAATCAAATGTCAAGAATGAGATTTTTGTAGCGTTTACACAGTGTCATAGATTCAGAGATATTCATGGGATTTGAAAAGCAAAGCCTTTGTTGATATTTTTCTAAATTCACTAAGGTAAAGGTATGTTTGCTCCACCCAAAGTTGGAGTGACAGCCTTGTGCTGGACTTTGTTTGCATGCATTCTTCCCATGCCATTTACCTGTCTAATAAAAACAGTTAGGTTTTAGCTCTGGTCCCATATACACCCATTTCCACCAGGTAGAGTTATTCTAGTCAGACTTCTGTCACAACCAAGTGAAAGCAGAAATGGATTTCATCTCTATTTTTCATTTTTTAAAAAAAGGGTGAGGGAAAGGGAATGAGTTGAAAATACCCAAAGCTTCAGATCATGATCTAATCTGATAATTTAGGCCGATTCAAAAAAGATTAAAAAAATACCAAATATTTAATGTGTCAGATTGTACTGGACTTCCTCACAAGGAAAGGGGGAAAAGAAACCATGAAATTTCTATTTTACACCATTTCATTTTGTCAAAGTTCATACCTTCCTGTATTCCACTCTGCTCCTTGAAAATTTTGTGAACTTGAAAATTTTGGTCTAGAAAATGGGTAAAAAACTACCTGTTATACATGGAGTCCTAAACTAAAATCTTTTTTATTGTAGAGTGAATATCTTTATTTTAAAAAAATAATTTAATAATATCCACAAACATGCTAATTTTTAATAACAGAGGTCAATTTAAATTTTGTATACAATTCTGGAAGAAAATACATAAATGTGGAGACCTTTACTCCTTTGTAAAATTGTTTAATAGCCCTTCATATCCATCTACTTTCTTCTACTAATTATGAAACAGACAACTGAATTTCACAGTCCTCTTTCTGTTCTGATATTTACAAGGAACTAGAGGACTGATTTTATATACTGCAGATCCAAAAATTACTCTTGGACTTCACACAGTCATTTAAATGCCAAGTTTTTTAAAGGCCTCACAACTGTCTTGGATTTGTAGTTCATGAAAAGTTTCATTCTTTGAAAGACTATCTGAACAGTCTTGCCAGGGAAATGGTGGTAAAATGGTTTTAGCACTTCTGTGAAAACTGTAGCACAGATGATTAGAGATTATAATACACAGAAGGCCTTGGAGAGTACATTAGATATTAACAACACTTGAAAGCTTAACTAGAAGCTGGTAAGAGAAAACCAAACACAAATCCCTCTCTCCTTTTCCTTTCCCACTACAGTTCAGTCTTTTCACACACACAAAACATAAACAAAATAAGAATGAAAATACTTTGCTCCAGAGTGGCTGTTGTGTTGCCTCAAAGA
Organism: Pyrocephalus nanus; assembly: GCA_038380795.1. Classification (NCBI taxonomy): domain Eukaryota; kingdom Metazoa; phylum Chordata; class Aves; order Passeriformes; family Tyrannidae; genus Pyrocephalus; species Pyrocephalus nanus. Next base: position 8,559,475 of record CM076261.1, on the reverse strand, counting down.
TTCAGTAGTCTGGTTAACATCACTCATATGGCAGAATAATGACTTAAGGCTGCAGAACTGGAAATGTCATGAGGCTCTGCCATGGCATATCCCAGACTTTTAAATTATTAAAAGCTTCAGAATTGGGGTTCAGTATTTCCTAGGGAAACACAATACTTCATGCAGCATTGCTTTTTAATTAACGACTGAATTTTTGTCAGCTTTTTAGGTTTTTCAAAGTTTTTGTACATGTTTTTCAGCTGACTGCTGGGCAAGTCTGTAATTTAAATAATTGGATTTCCAGCCTTTCTGAAGACAGCAGTTCATGCTGGCCATCTTACTGGTGGGCCTAAGAGGTTATCCTCCTGAAGGTGATTGGGGTCCTGTTCTGGCGTGCATTGGAGAATAAACATGAAATGTCTTTTCAAGACACCACATTCATGGGGAGAAAGGCAGATAATTGCTGCTAGATCAGAAACAGGCTAGAAAACAAAGTACAGGATTAAGCAGTGAATTGTCTATGCAGCAGACATCAGCCAGACTGCTGAAACAGTGCACTGCTTAATAAATATGGGATATCTGTAAAAAGGCAGGGAACGAACACACCAGCACTGATAGGTGATTTGGTTATTTAGGGCTTGGTCCAGGCTCAAGCAGACTAATTGTAATAGAAACATTAAGGTTGGAAAAGACCTCTACAGTCGAGTCCAACTCCATCACAACTGTGTTCACCACTAAACTTTGTCCCCAAGTGCCATATCCACATGCCATTTTAACATTTCCAGAGATGGGGATTCCATCATTTCTCTTGGCAGCCTACTCCAATGCCTGACCATCTTTTTGGTGAATAAATCTTTTCCTAATATCCAACCTAAACCCCACCTCACTCAGCTTGAGGCCCTTTCCTCTGGTCCTGCCATTTGTTATCCGGGAGAAGATCCCAACCCCCATTTGGCTACACCCTCCTTTCAGGTAGTGGTAGAGAGAACTAAGGTCTCCCTTAGTCTCCTTTTCTTCAGGCTAAAGAACCACAGCTGTCTCAGTTGCCTCTCATAAGATTTGTGCTCCAAAATTCACCAATTCTGTTGCCCTTCTTTGGACATGCTCCAGCACATCAGTGTCTTTCTCATAGTGAGAGGCCCAAAACTGAACACAGGATTTGAGATGCAGCCTCACCAGTGCCAAGTACAGAGGGACAATCACTGTCCTAGTCCTTCCAGCCACACTATTGCTGACACAAGCCAAGATGTCATTTCTTGACTAAGAGGTCAAGAAAACCAGAAACGCAACTGTAAACTCAGGTGTAAACCAGAAAAAAAACCCTTTTGAAAAGCAAAAAGTTAGATACAACCTAGTCTTATGCTTGACAGTATACTGAAAACCATTTTAGTTCAAAAGAGAGAATGTGAGACATGGCAGGGAGCTTGGAGAAAACCTTTTGTCCAGTGGCAGCCAAGAGCAAAGAAAATGTTGGGCTTCCTAAGGAAGGGGAGGACTTACTGTTTCAGCAAGGGCATTGCAGGATAGAGGCAGGTTTAGCCAAGAGGCAGAGCTTCTCCTATCAAGCAAGTTTGTAAAGCCTGAAATCATTAACATTAAAAAGATGATGGGTAGTTTGGGATTTGATAGAAATGTATCGAATTTGGAATGAATGGAGAGGACTGGATAGGACCTTTCTTTATTCTGTCCTGGACTCTGCAGTCAGTGCAATAAAACTCAAGTAAATATCCAGAGCATCTACACACAGTGCTTCTCCAAAAAGCACTGTATTAAAATGAAAAGCACACTGTCCCAAAAGATGGAGATGCTGAAGCATAATCAGGATTCAAATCCTATGATATGGAAAATACGCAGTTATCAATAACAGAAATACTTTCAGAAGAGATTGTATATTCTATTCTTTCAAGTACAAAACAATTGTAAGATACTGCAATTAAAACTATGCACAGGCAAGATCAGGCTAGCTGCTTGCTGAAAAGTTCATGAACCTCCTTGAGGATCCAGCTGGTGAATTTGCAAATTCAAAGCCTGCAAAAGCAAAGTGTGCTGAAGCTATTTTCTCATTGCAGCAGGAGGTGTAGGAAGATTCTGTGAAACAAAATCAATTTAAAAAAGAAAGTAACTCAAACTCCCACAGTTCTGTGTGAGCTGTTTTTCTGATCTTTTAGTCAGCCTCCCTTTCTAATTTTCCCCAGTGTTCCGGGATGCATGATTTAATATTTCAAATTCATTGCCTTTCTGATCTACGTTTATCAGGCTCTTTGAAGTCAGACATAGTGACACCTTTTCAAAATTACTTAGACAAAAACAAGTGCCTACATTTTTTGCTGTGCGTATGAAAATTTGTAAGAACAAATCATTCCCTGTGCTTTAAAAAGGGACCTAGAAATATATTTGGCAAAAAGCATTTCTGTATCTGAGAAATAAACTCAGAGAAAAAAATCACTTCTTTTCAGAAACCATCTTTAGAAAATTTAGCAAGACCTACTTTGTGTGCCCGAATTCTTTAGAAACCATTTATCCAAGCAATAGTTGAAAACAATTATCCAACCACATGTTTACAAAGGAAGGCAAGATTTGTAAGGGAGATAATATCTTTCAAGTCCATATACCTGGAGAAAGCAGACAAGCTTTCAGGTATACAAGCTTTTCACCAGCTCATTTTTTCTCTGAACTTTTTAAGTTAGTATAATAATAAGAAACCATTTACATCTCAAAACTATCACAGCTACAACACTGATACCAATATTCACAAAGCTGAAGACTGAAAAAGCACACTGCATATGGATGGAAGATGTCAGATAAAAACTCTTATAGTGTAGTGGCGAGAAAAAAGAACCCAAAGCTTTACCAGGAAATATTTCTACAAAAGTGTGTGTTAAAGTTCTACCTTTAAGATCTCCCTGGTGAGAATGAAAACCTGACAGGGTTTTTTGGTTTTATTTCATTTTTTGACTGTTGATGTTATTAGGAATGTCCTGTTCAAAGTACTTCAATGCCAAAAAAAAAAAAAAGAAAAAAAGAAAAACAGACACAGGGGTGACTGGATGCTGTAGATTCCTCACAGTTATAAATGAAATACCGGAAAACACATCTGGGAGCCACATTGCTGAAGCTGAACAAAATGAAGCTAATGATCTGAGAGCCAAAACAGCACTAGAACTGCAGGCAGATATAGCCCTGAATATGCAGTAAACCAGAAATGTGAAGCATGATGTCTACCTCCAGCATCTGCAGTTGAGAGATTCCAAATTTGCCAGAACTGTTTTCAATATAATGTATCTGATCTTGTTTACTTCTACCAGACATGCAATGAGGGGAGACAGCAAAATGCTGGAGAAAATTGTAGCTTTGCTTCTCAATATTCTCCCATGCCTTACCCAACTTATTTGCTGAAATAACAATGCTACTTGGGTGCCTGCCTCAGACAAAATAATTACAGGTAACAGGACTTGCTCAATAACAATCTTCAAACTCTTGCAAAAGTATATTATACATGGACTGCGAACAATTCCTACATTTGAGGCATCACAGACCTTGGTTTAGGTATGTCTGGAGAACAAAACCTAACTGAGTGTTTGGAAGTGTCACCCAAAGTTTTCTTCCTCCAGTGGCCTTGTGGACTGCAGAAGGGCTGCTGCTCACTCATAATTATCCACGTGTGTAACCGATGCCAGTGATGGAAAAAAATCATCTCTCATTTGTTCTTGGAAAGCATCTTACCTAGGTAAGAGTTTTCTGCTACATGGGATACTTACTTATACCTTCTTTAAAAGATCTTGTAAGATTGATTGTTGCTGTCATCCATGGGCTCAAATCTCCATATTACCATTTTCACATGTGAACAGAGCCATGAGAGGAAGACACTGAACTCAATCCTGCGTGGCTTCAGCTTGACTGCCCCATTTGCACAGACATCCTTAGCAGCCCTCAGTGAGGGTCACCCAGCTGCACCTGCTTGCAGCATTTCTGGAGTCACACAAAGAACTGCAGGCCCACTGACTGCTCCATCTCAGCAGGCTACCAAGGCTTAATGCTGGCTGCCCTCAGTGCCACAGGATGGACATCAGCTGGTTAGAGGAGAAGCTCTTGTCTGTGTTGTTGCTGTCCCAAAAGGGCAGCTGACTTCCCCCATCTCCATCTGCAAGGAGTCCTCATGATGCTCCAGGTCTCACTGGGACAAGGTGGCTGCTCTTCCCATGGTTGCAGCATGCCACATCTTCTTTGTGCTTTCCAAGGAAATCTCCAGGCATGAGATCAGAGCTTGCTTTGTACTGCTACGTGGAGATTCAATCTGGAAACAGTCTGTCCGCCCCAGCACATGCAGCACCACAAGCACAGCAGCATCTGTGGGCAACTGACTTTGACAAGAAGCTGCCAGGTACTGTAAACCTTGAATTTTGTGGAGACTCCTGACACAAAACAAAGCCACACCCAAACTGTGGACTTAAGCCCAAGTATTTCTACAATTATGAAATAATTAGGGAAAAATCATTTAGCACAAGCTGTGGAAGGGATGGTAAAAACAACTGAACAGAGATGTTGAATGCCAGTGGTTGAATGCCACCAGGTGCCAAGACAGTTTTGTCAGTGGCTATTCTGTCTGTAGGGTAAGCTGTTAGTTTTGGGGTTTTGGGCTTTTTTCCTTTTTGAAGTTCCTCTCAGAAGCAATAGCTCCATAGAGCACAGCGTCTCTTTTTGTCATGCAGCCTTCCAGAACAATGAGGCCCAACAAACTACATCACTGAAAATAATAAATAGCTTTAATTAAAAAAAGATTGTGGTATTTGGGTGGTTTTTTGTTGGTTTTTTGTTTTGGTTGTTTTGGGGTTTTTTTAAAAGGCAAATTGTCACTCCCAGGATACTTCAGTCTGCAGTCCAGAAATGTAGACAGATTAGAAACCATGAGAAACCAAAGAAAATGTTAAGTAGCTGAAAAGGGGGTTCAGCTGGGTAAAAAAATGGAAAGGAGTAACTGTTATGTATGCAGTTTAGCTGAGCAATGACTGAGGGGACATATGTTAACTGGCTACAAGCATCTGTTAGAAATAAACAGCTAGCAGAGGAATAACAAGTTAGGGTAGTAAAAGAGCAATAGCTAGAAGTAATGGCAACCCTAAGAAAGGCAAAATTTAGACTATAAATCATTTTTTTTACCTTAACAGGTCCTAGAAAGTAGAATATTTCCAGAGACCTGAGTAGAAACACTTCTGCATAGTACACACAGTTTTATCTCCTCCCAGTATAAAGTCAGTCATTATGGAGGACAAAATCTTGCACTGTTAATCTTGGAAACCAGAGAGAGTTTCTCTCTGTGAGCATCATCTTCCAGATAAAGGGCTCAGTAGTTACAAAGAATGTTATTGCAGAAATCACTTCAAAAAGTTATCTATTGCTTATGTAAGATAAAACCAAAACCAACCAAGTGGGAAAATAAACAAGAAGTGGCCTGTTTATCAGACTGCAAAAGCTGAAGTAATTTTGCACATTTTCTGTCCTCTTTTTTAAGGCAGAGTCTTTTTCTTTCCTTTTTTTTTTTTTTTTTTTTTTTTTTTTTTTTTTTTTTTAAATAAAACTGCAGCCCATTGTACCCAGAATCCCAGGATGTTTTAGCACACTGACCTCTCTGAAAATTTTCCAGTGTCTCAGGACCCTTGAGCTGGTATCTCTTCTGCAATTGGTTAAGCAAAAACCAGGTGTATATTCTCTAGGGTCATCTCAGTGGATGTATATTTAGGAATGACAATTTCTGGATGATATTCAAACATCCCTCTGGATCCGTGTCATCTTGGCAAACAGCTATAGATGCACATACTGACCTGTATCTCTTCATCTGCTCTGTGTTTTGCTCAGTCCTGTAACCACAGCCAGTATATGGATTTCATCACACAGAGGTGCCAAGTCTCTGCAGAATTAGAAAAGAGGAAAAGTGTGTGATTCATCCTGAAGAAGACCAGATGTAATGTTCCCATTACCTGTTACAGTGAACACATTACCATTTCAAAACTTTCTTGATTTTTAGGGGTTGCACTCGCAGCTTCATAGCTTTTCATTATCATTTAGAAGAATTGCTCCCAGAAGAAGTCTTTTTTCGTATGGTGGATAGGAATTTTTTCCTATGTTCAGCTTAGACTTAGGCCAAGGAATAGGGCTGAGTGTTCAAGCTGACTACTAATGTGGTTTATACATCTTCCCATCTTTATAAAAATCCTTCCTCCTTCCTCTGCACCCACCCAGAAGCTTCCCATACTGCCTCTTGTGTGTCGAATTTGATATAATTCAGTGATGACAATACTTAGCAATGTTTAAGCAATCCCTTCCATGACAGCATCTTTTATCTAAGCTTACATTTTCCCTTTCCCTTGGCTTGAAAATATGAAACATAAGATACCATTCTTCAGTAGTTGCAGACAAGCCATCTGCTCCCCAAAACACAGCAGTTGAATGCTTCAGTCATTTAAGAACTGCTGATAGTTTATATATAAGTTCCATCAAAATAAATACCCACAAGGACAAAAAAAAAAAAAAAAAGAGAGAGAGAGAAATGTGTCTATCCCATTATATACATGCATTTGATACATGACTTAATATTGCATTTGATACATGACTTAATATCCCATAAAGCTGACTTCAGTGACTTAGGCGAGGAAAAACAAATGAAAATGAAGGGCTCACAGAAACCTTTTAACCTGTAAGAAATGAAGCTGACAATACATTCAAATCCTTCCACTAGTATTTACAGTTGCTGTCTGATCTGTTCCACAGACTGGAATCACAGAGTCAAGGTATGTGAACTGGTAAACATGGTATGTTATTTTGCCTGGAATACTGTTTCTTTTGGTACCACCACACGTTTTCCCTAAACCAAAAATATCAATTTTCTGTGAGTTTGTGGGTACACTTGAAAGTGACCTTGTCTGGCACATAGAAAATCTCTACTTTGTTTATATTCATATTTAACCACTGCTGAGTCCAGGGCCACCAGCTTATCCCAAGGCTGAGATCATAGAAATATTGGAGCTCACATCAAAGCTGTCCAGAAGCTTGAGACAATCAACACAATGACCTCATGTAAAAGAGGGTATGAGTTCAACAAGCTTCACCTGATGCTTTAACATAGAAAGCCAGGCCAGCTGAACAGGGATTTCAGCATTCTACCTCACTGCTGCTTACCACAGCGTGACAAACCAAAAAAAAAAAAAATAAAAAAAATAATAATAATAAAAAAAAATCTTTCTCATCTATAATGTCTATAATGACAGGACTAGAGTCAAAGAATCATAGAATCATAGATCATTGATTCTGAAGTCATACAGTTTATGCCCTGTAGTTTTCCAAAGTGATAAAAAATTTTTCTAAGCTTAAACAATATATATCACCCGGAGAAAAAGTGTGTTTGGAGAATGAATAACCCAGAGATAAGAAAAAACACATGCATGTTCCTTAGCCATTTTATTCTGTGGCCCTTTATAATATGTGATTAACATGGAACAGTCAGTTGCTGACTCATTTTGGGACTGAAAGATATTGGATAGTGTCTGAGAGGTATGCAAGCCCCCTCAGACCTGCATTATCAACAGTAATGCTGGTACAGGACAGGGGAGCTGATAGGAGGGCAAAGAGTAGGAATTGCCAGGTAAATTTCTGTTCTAGTGAGGAAAAATTGTTTATATGTGAAGACTATCCCCAGGGATACATTTAGACAGCAGATAAGTATTCTGTTATGGCTCAGGACAAAAGGAGTTTCTGTTCTGAAACTTCTGGTATGTTCTGGTTGAGGAATTTCAGGTTCACCACAACAATATTTCAGCATCTCTTCCACTCTAATTGAAAAGGAGACAAAAACAAGAGAAGACAGCAGTGCAGATGCACTTTTTAATTAAGTGTAATTTTAAAAGAAAGTAATGTTGGAACCTTTTCAAAGTTTGGAATATATTATCATAAATATGTAGTTATGTAAAAATTAGTGTTCGAGGATGTTCTGAAATAATGGCTAAAGCAGTCACCCATGTAGTACCTAAAGGCAGTATAGTGACACTGTTTAATATGATGCCCTAAACTCCCCTTTATTAATACCCTCATTTTCTCATTTTTAAAACACATTTTCCAAATGTTGCTCATCCAAGAAAACATTTCCCATGACAGATAATTGATTTCAGATTCAAAAACAAACAGAAACCCCAATGGCAACCAACATATCCACTGAAAAATCAGCCAATTGTTAAGCTACAGTGATCTCTATTAGACTTGCAGATATCTGCAGTACCATCCTCATGTCCTGGAAGAAGGATGTGAAACTTTGAAAGTGGAAGATTTTAAATAACCTGCACCAGAATTTCCTGGCATTTACTATGCTCATGAAAAACTGCTTAAATTTAGCCAACCATCCACCCCAGGAAAGAAAGGACTGGGGGCAAAGGAAGTCCACAAGTGTCTCCTAGATATCACCTGGACAACCTGCAATAGGATTTGGCAGGTTTAGATCATGATTTTTTTAAAATGAGGGGGGAAATAGATCAACCAAACCAGCACATCCACCCTCCTCCTGAAGTACACACGAACAAAGCCTACTGTTCCAGGACATTTGTTCAGGCTGTAAATTCAAGCTCTCAAAAGCAGTGGCATAATCAAGGCTGTAGAGCTCAGAGAGCAGGAAGGACTTATGCTGCCAGGTGGTCCAAAGAATGGCAGTTTTACCCCTTGGACTTGATTGCATTTGCTTGGAAATGGGAAGACACTGACAAGGAGTCCAGTGCTGCAGGCAAGTTATTTAAATCAAACTTTGAAACTCCAAATTTCAAGGGTACCTAAGCACTTACAGATGCTGACTTATGCTGCCTGACACCAAGAGCTATTAGAAACTTCATCCAGCTAGGTGTTTTGGAAAATCCAAGCAGACCTTGAAATACGTATGAAAATCATGTCTGAGTGGGGACCATATTCCTTATGCATTAATAATGCAATGACCAACTCATTAAGGAAAACAACTTTTAACTGCTTTCATTCAACTGGACAAAAACAGTAATAAAATATATGAAAGGGCTAATTTGGCTGAAAAAAATCATTAGGATTTCTTATTTGGTCAGTATATTAAAGGTCGTTTTTCCAAACAAACAAAAAGTCTCTTAGGCAAACTCTGTAAATTTTCAGTCAAGTTTCTGTTTCCATCCAAAAGCTGGACCACACATCTCTTTACAGAGAGCACTATAAAAGATACAAAGCAATAAAAAATAAAATTTAAATCTACTATTCATATCTAGATTTCTTATTCAGGTTCAGTGACAAAACTACTCTGGGACAACATGGAGTCCAAACTACAAAGTATCCTATAAAAGGTTCCCAAGAACTTTTATAAAGTCATTTGTTTGTTTGTTTGTTAACCTATTAACTATTTGCAAACCTTAGTAGCATATCCCTATGGTAACAGAACAAGTGAAAAGAGAATATTGTCTAAAGAGGCATTTCAATGTTAGTGCCTTTCCATAAACACTGGCAGAATAAATCTGGATTACTTTTATTTGAACATCCACTAAGCATTATAAACCTTCCTAGTCCAGTTGTAACCACTTATGCTTCTAAAAAAATTTCCTATTGGTAAAATTAGGCCACAAAACACGTTTTCTTTTTCACTTAGACAAGAAAAGAAACCAATCTCACTTTGTAGACTTGAGGGAATAAAAAAAGGTACATTTGTTCTTCCTCTGCAACAAGTTGAATATGAGTCAGCACTGCCCTGACAGCCAGGAGGGCCAACTGTGTCTGAGGGGCATCAGGCAAAGCATCGCCAGCTGGTCGAGGGAGGTGATTGTCCTGCTCTGCTCTGCAGTGGTGCGACCTCCCCTTGAACAGGGTGTGTAGTTTGGGGCACCACAATGTAAGAAAGACATTAAGCTGTTGAAGAGTGTCCAAAGGAGGGCAACGAAGGTGATGAACAGCCTTGAGGAGAGGCTGAGGTCACTCAGTCCGCTCATCCTGCAGAAGAGGAGACTGAGAGGAGACCTCATTGCAGTTACAACTTTCTCCTGAGGAGAAGAGAAGGGGCAGGCACTGATCTCTTCTCTGTGGTGACCAGGGACAGGACTTGAGGAAAGGCCTGAAGCTGTGTCAGGGAAGGTTGAGGTTGGATATTAGGAAAAGGTTCTTCACCCAGTTGGGCACTGAACAGGCTCCCCAGGGAAGTGGTCACAGCACCAAGCCTGACAGAGTTCAAGAAGCATTTGAATGATGCTCTCAGGGACATGGTATGACTCTTGGGGATGGTCCAGGGTGGGACCAGGAGTTGGACTAAATGGTCTTTGTGGCTTCCTTCCAGCTCAGCATATTCCGTGATTCTGTGTGATTCTAATAGCCTCTAATATCCATAACTATCCTGGAGATAAGTAGTGACAGAATCTTTGGAGCAGAGAAGGTCTTTTCTCCAAATAGCACTTCCATTATCCAAGAGTATTCACAATTACCTGACTATATTATCTTAACATCTGAACCAAACCCACTGGTAGCCACTCTACTCTCTTCAGCAAACTTTGAAGGAGTTGCTAAATGAACAAGCAATCCATTCAAGTCAAAATCTTACATGTGACCTTTTTTTCTTCACCTCTTTAATAACACAAATGGTCACCTATAGATGATTAACCAGAAGTGGAGAAACTGAGCTCTGGAAAGCTCTCAGTCCTGTTTTTAAAGCTACAAGATTAAATGTTCCTATGACAGATGCTGCATTGAGGAGTTCTATGCTCCTAGCTCTACCAACATGTGTATACCCCTCATTTCTGTGGCTGTCACCAACTTCACTAGAGATCTCCAAATGGAGATCTCTTAAACAAGAATGGTCCTTCAGCAGCCCCTACTTGAAATCACAACAAATTATAAATCTAATAGAGCGATAGTTTTGCACAAACATGATTTTGCTTCATCAGACATCGACAAGTGCAAGTAGGTTGATAACATAGGCTCTTCTCTCCTGTGGCAGGGATTTTAGCTGACAGCCTTACTAGGGATTTCAGCCATTGTAACACTACTTGTTACTATGTAAAGAAGCCAGGACTGCTAATGAAAACTACTTTTTTTTTTTTTTTTGTACTATTTTCAATTATCAGAAGATTTGTGAAGGGGTTTTGAGAAGTTGTGCTGATTCCTTGCCTCCGCACTACCTCCCCCATTCGTCTTTTTGTTTTGTCTTTCATCTCCTTTCTGATGCCCCACATCCCATCATGCCACACTGCACTGGTTAAATAAACCCCTAAATCTAGCTTTTGTCCAGCACTAATCCTTTTATTTCCTAAATCTTACTTAATCCGAAGGGCTTCCTTTCATCTCTTTAACTGTCAGTTGGGTCACTACTGTTTCCTATCAACAGCTCCTGAAAATCCTGTACGGAGTTAAAAAGCTTTCAAGTGTTTCTATGATTCTCATTAGATTCTGCTCTGCCCAACACCTGCTAAAGACCATATTGCTGCTGCTCATGCCCTTCTGCCTCCCTTCTCCTTGACACTTCACACAAGCAATAATCACATTAGAAAGGGTTTCCCCTTTTTTTCTGGAAAACTCCCTGCTCTATATCTAGCTCAGACATTCACAAGACTTGGTTATATGTGCATTGCTTAATAAATTGTGAAATGAAAAAAGGATGAGTTTTTAGGTAGAAGAGGTCAGGGAGAAGGTCAAGAGAGAAGCTTTCCCCTGTGCCACAGGGAAGGGGTTCTCAGTTGTTTTTCTACTATCCATAGGAAAAGGTGTCTGCATTTCTGCCTTGTGCTCCTGCTTCTCCTTTTGATCCTTCACTGGCCAGTGGAGCAAAACTGTATCAATTGGGGGGGGGAAGAAAAAGGTTTCAAAAGTCGCTCCCTGTAAGAAGCACCCATTTGCCAACACCCAGCAGATGTCTGCAGCAAAGTCCTGCCTTCCCACAGCAAGATATTTTAGAGTGATTCCTTCTGCCAGGTGAGATGCTATGCAGAAGTTAATCAGTGGACTCCTCAGTTCTCACTCTACCAACTTGCAGGCCATGCCTGCCAGCTGTCTGCTCCCAGCCTTCAGCAGCTCCCCACTCTCTGCCTTATTCTGCAGACCTCAGAGAAACCATACATACAAATGCCTTACACATCTTGTGCTCCTTCCACCCTTCCATGGCATGTGTGGCAGCAGAAAAAACCAAAGCCCAGAGCTGGCAAGTGTACAAATACCATTCTGTCGAAAGGGAGACAGAGCTGTTATTGGTGGACCATGGTGGGAGGGCAATGCTTATCTTGCCATGCAACCTTCCTCCAGGCACCCCCTGAGCTCCTTCCAACACCTCTCATTGATTTTAAAGAGGCCATAGATGGCCAGTCATATTTGCATCCAACTGGAAAAATAGTCCAGAACATCAGATGTCATTTAGCAGTTCAGATTTAATATAAAATGTGTGAGATTTATTTCCATTTTTTCCCCTTCAAGCAGTGGCAAGTATGAATATAAACACCAGGATCAGTGGGTCCTTACCAAGTCATGAGCATCCTTGGTTCTTACCGGCAGACATCATGCACAGAGAAAAAGATCATTCTAAACCACTATTCAGCAGCATTCTGTGCCATGGGGGTCAGGCACAGAAAAGCAAGCACCTTTAACCCTCCACTACCAACCCCAAATAACTGTCTTGGGGCACAGGATAGGGCCAGTGTCAGTGTGCAACTCCCAACTTTCTTATCCCATAAGTACTGAGGGAAGACGATGCCGGCAGCCAAGCCTCTCTCTCCCTCCCCAGGAGGGTTGGTTCCTGCACCTCCACTCTGCAGCCCTGGCAGCTGAAGCCCATGGGTGCCAGGGCCTTGCTCCTGCAAAGCCCTGGTGTGCAGGATCACATCCTCACCTTCAACTGGGTTGAAGCAGCCACGTTAGTCACTTGAAACATGGCACAAACAGCTTTCTCAAACACTAAATTAAATTGTGCTCAAAAGATGAAAGCTACTCTCCATCTCACTCTTTTGTCTGGTATACTTTCAGATTTGCTCTTGGATTCTACCTCATCTTCCTCCCAGCTCCTAAACACTACCTCCTAAAGCCTACTAAGTTCAGGTATGGGATTTCATGCTGAATGCTGCCACTGTGCCTAACCAGTTAAACTGGCTGGATGGCTGCTGCAGTCCACAGCTGTTCCAGTTTACACTCAGAAGTAAGTTGTTATTTGCTTCCTTTTGCACAACTCGAGCCTTATCTCTCTGCAGACGTGCAGTAGCATGTCTGTGTCCTTTGCAATATCATATTCATGTCCTAGACAGGGTGGGCCCAAGCAAGTTTAGTCAAACTCTAGAGGCGTTTTTTATGCTGAAAAATTGTCTAAGAAGGCAATTGCAGGATGAATGAGAATGTGAAACTAGCATGGGAACACAGTAACTGTAAATTTATCCTCCCTCCTCTCTTTCATATAATGCTTATTCAAAATCTTCTGATGCTTTTAATTACATTTTGTTCTTTGTGATTTCTTTATTTTACTCATGTAATATTATTCTAACAAAGTTAAGTAAGAGCTACAGAATTCAGATCTGGATTTTTAAAATATTTTTTAAAACCACAAATGTCTTGCACTGATGGTTAAACCAACCGCCTCAGAATCCAGAATCCAACCTGGGTACCAAATGCTCCTACCCAGAGGGTCATCCACCACCCTTGCAACACATTTCTCCAGTGCAAGTGTGATAACAGGACCCAACCCAGCCAACCCTCCCAGAGGCAATTTTCTGGCATGGTTCTGAAAATCACAGTGAACCAGGGATGGCCACAATAACCAGTAGGGACAGGACCACTCTGCTTTTGTGGGAGAAGATATGAGCTACACAGATATGAGCAGTGCTGTGCCAGTTCCCTTCCATGCCAAACACCTGGCTGAGTGACCAGAGCCTGGCTGTCTCATCTACTTAGCACTGAGAGAAGCAGAAAGGCAAAGCAAGAAGTTTCAGATCTCACTGGTCATTTATAATTCCACTTCATCATCATCTACCAAATAAACCAATTTATAATGAAAGGGGGGGGTCTCTCAGAAAAATTAAATAGTTTCCTATGATATCTGCCAAGGCAACAGCCAAAGAAAGAAATAGTCAGTGTAGCCAAAATCTCAACACCACTACTTTAAAATCAAACTGCCACTTTATAGGGGTGCAATGTAGAGGATGCAGTGTGAGTGTAATTTGAGTGCAACAGCTTAAAGCTGGAGAACAAACAGTCCTGCTGCCCCTTGAGCCTGACAGAGGTCTGCAGAAATGCTACTACAAAAGAAAGGCCACAGCTGATCTGTAGGGGTATGGAGGCACATGTTACTACAAGACAGTCTTGGACTAAAAATCAGTAGCACCTGCACATACTTTGCAGCTGACAGAATGTTTGGGAACCATAGATAAAGTAAATTATTTTAAAATTCATAGCTACTTTATCATTTCCAAACTTATCACTTCAACCTGATGGAATAAAACCTGAAAGAATAGAAGTCAGATAATACTGGGAATGTTGAAATGCTCCTATTTTCTAACGACCTGGCACTCCCAGCAACAAGAGGGACGGCACCACAGTCCATCGGTTCTTCGAAGCTCCCTGGAAATCACTTTTAAGTCAAGAAATCTGCCATGTTACATATCTCACAGTCTGCATTCAGCAACCTCCATGTCACATGCACACAAAACTTTCCAATGTACCAGCAAAGTTCCTCACAAGAAGAAGCAGGGGGTATTTCCCCCTACATAACAAAATGCAAAGCGAGCAGGAGTGCTAGCAGTAGGAGGTGTAAGTGGCAAAGCATCACTTGGCACCACCTTGGTATTTTTAATTAGGGCTGTGGTAATACTTAAAAAAACACAGAGGAAGCAACCATTACACATAAGGCTCAAAATCTGCCTAAAAATTTCTAACGTGTCATGTAATTGCCTGAATGCTAAAGCAAGGTTTCTCTTGCAGATTTAATACTTCTGTCATGGCTTTGGTCCCAAAAACACACAGGCACAAACAGCACCTAGGCATATTCCACAAACCCTGGCAAGATGGAGAGAAATATAAAAGAAAATCACCCAGATCCTCATTTTTCATCTGGCTTTACATTAGAGTCTTTCATATCCTGAGATCATCCTTCTCCAGGAATTACGTGACTTGCCCTTTACCAAAGAAGTTCACAAATAGTGAACTGTCTCATAACAGAAAGCTGGAAGGGAAGTAAAATAATTGCTGATGGGTCTTGAATTTCTTTTCCATTTTTGATGAAAAATTCAAAATTATTTTTCCCACTCTTTTGTTCTGAATTATGGAGAAAAACATTTTCAAGAGTAAACTTGAATCTACTCAAGAAGCTACTTAGCCCTGTCCTCTAGGAATCTGCCTTTGAGGGTTTAGAGGTCCATAAGTGATGGTCAGTTTTGAAGAATCACCCTTTAAAAACACAGAAGCAGGAAATCCCATTGTGTCCTAAGTCAAGCAAGCAAAGCAGAAGAGTAGTTTGGCTGAAGAGGGAACTCCATTTGGAAGGAAAAAGAAATTTTATGTTAGCTCGAAGTGAGGTCAGGCTTCACAGGAAGTTCACAGGTGGTTGATAATCCAAGCCTGTCAGTGTTTGAGAAACATTTGAACACTGCCCTTAATACCATGTTTTAACTATTGGTGAGCCCTGAAATGGTCAGGCAGTTGGACTAAGATGAGTATTGTAGGTTCCTTTCAGATTAATTATTCTTTCCCTTCCCTCTTTCCCCTTCCCATCTCCCCCTTCCCTTTCCTTCTTCTTCCCTTTCCTTTTTCTTCCCTTCTCTTTTTCCTACCTGCTCCTTTCCCTACCAGTATATGCTGAGGAAATCTCTGATGACATTTCTTCCTAGTCCTGCACTGGCAGAAGGCCTCAAATACCCATAACCATGTTCCAGCCTAGGTATTGGCTCTGTCACATTGTGGGAAGAAGGCTTGTACCTTCTGGTGGGGTGAGAATTGTGAATCATACAGCACAAACTGGCCAAAAGCAAGTGTGAAGTGCAGTTTTTGAAAGTCTTCTATGTTCATCTAGTTTGACTGGGTTTACCAGGATGGTAAATCCCACATCTCTGACACTAGCAAGGCTCAAATATCAAGCCTTCAGGACATGCTCCTCAGTGGTTGCAAATCTTTGGGACATAAGCAGTAGCTCTTTGTTACTGATGGGGTTTTTGTTTTATTTTGATTTGGGTTTTCTTTCTCTCTGTAGTCATTTTTAAAAATTTCTGAGCTATTTCCCATGAAAAAAACAAAAGAGCCTGAGAACAACAGTACCCCATCAGAGAGAGGGTAAATCTGTCCCAACACTGTCTCCAAATGGGCCAGCCAATTGTCTAAAGGAGAGCATGAGCATGAGTCTACTATACACTGTAGTGCTTTGTGGTAAATATAACTTTTACTAAAACAACAAGCTGGGAAAGCTTGCCACTGTAAATGCAACTTCTCTGGTAGAGTTCATAATTACTACTGGTTCCATATTCATCATCAAATTATATGTATCATTCAGCCAAGGAACTGTTGAGTAAAGTTTTCAATTTGCTGTAGTTATAAAAGAAGAAAAGGAGGAAGGGTAAATAATATTACATAAATTATTCAAAAATCAGCCTTGCCCAAAGAAAATTAAATTCACACTGCCAACCAAATGTTTGTGTTTATCTCTTTCCGTCCTTTGTGCCATCCCAGATGCAGGGGATGACCACATCATTGGTGAGCATCAAAGCAGCCTGATGCAGAATGGCAGCACTTTCTGGGGAGTACAGGACTGTCTCCCAGCTCCCTGCAAACCGGCTGAATCACAGCACTGTCTACTGTGATCAGCCCTCTCTCTTTAAGCATCTGGATGGAGCCTCAGACAAGAGATGCTGAGAAAAGGAGTTGGCTGCTTGCCTTGCTGCAGATGAAGAATTTGAGTGGAGTGGAGGGCACAGAGGGAAGGGAATGCATTATTTACAGTGGAGGGAGAGATGCAGCCAACAGATATCCCAAATTTGAAGGAACTTTATTGATATAAAGAGTAACAGATTTACTTGTAAAAGGAGGTAGGAAGGTCTGGGATAAATTGGCTGTGTTTTTAAAGGTCATCTCCAAATCTAATGGCTAAATCTGGCCAGACTGAGACATAATTTCTTCTCTTTTGGTGTCATAATTCACAGAATTTAAGGTAAGAGAGTCAAGCTCAAACCAGCCCCAATGCTCTACCAAGGTTATTCACACTATGTTCACAGTGACAGAGGGTGCACAGGGGGCATGAACAGGGCATCTTTGATGTGCCTTTTAAATCCAGTTTGCACAGGTGTAACCAACACAAGGTAAAAAACTGTTATGAACTGTTTTCAGTGTCAGAGGCTATTGGGTTCTGATGTTATAATAAAATCTGGGGACACAGCAAGCAGATGTTAGACTGACCAAGAGGTTCCTACATGAGCGATGAAGCACCAGTTTACCTAGAAGATAGAGGTAAGAGGTCAATGTTGAAGGGAGGCTGTAACCCAGGTATTAGTATCCCCCTGGAGCAGCTTGTTCTCTCTCACACTGTGTAACTGAGGTACAATCACGTGCAATTGCAATGGCATTCAGTGTGTGCTGAGGGTGAACACTGCCCTGGCCAGCATAGACAGGAATCCCTACACTGACTTGGTCAGCCCCATGATCACAAAGGGTATCTGTGCTTCACCACATGGATTGAAACAGAAACCTCTTCAGCAAATGTTTTCCTTTTTCAGGGAAGTGGTGAGTTGTAGCAAAATATCTCAGCTCTGAGTTAGATCATGTGGAGAAGCAGGATAACATATTCAGCTACGCTCCCACCTCCTCTTCGCAAAGCAAAGCAAATTGTCTATTGTTCTTTTTTTTTTTTTCTCATCATTTTAAAAAATCCTTACAATCACTCATTTGTGTGTTGGCCAGAATTTAAGCACCCCTAACATTCAGAAATGGTACTGGAATAATTAGGGAAAGACAAGTCTTTTTGTACAGAAGGTGAAACAAGCTGAAATACTTGCATAAACGTAGCCATTACACATAGCAAAGGTTCTTCTAAGCTCTGAGAAAGCCTGAACCATTCTGCTTCAGTACTAGTTCACTGCTTAGTAATCACCCAAACTTGGGGTAGCCAAAAGAGCTACAGCCCAGGACAGTTCATGCCCTTGCTCTTTTTCACTCACAGCTTCTTGTGTTTGCTGTCAAACACTGATAATCACACTATTGCAGACCATTAAGCCTTTCAGGGTACAAGAGTAAAATAGTCGAGTCACCAGCTTTTTGTAACTACTGCACTGCTATGGGAGAGAAGGAGAAACTCCTGGAAAATGAACTACGTGCAAGTATAAAGTAAAATAAACTGATTCTTTGTGCTTTCCAGAGCGTGAGATGCAACTCATGTGACTGCCCACACCAAAGGGCAGGAGTGAAATCATGTGGAGTGTCCCCTGTGATACAGCCACAGCTTTAACCAGAGACTCCAGCCATGTTCAGTAACACGATCTGGCAAGACCTACCCGACCCACCATAAGGAGCTGGCATCTGCAGCATCACTGGCTCTGAGCACCTGCGAGGGATTACACAGACATTCCTTTTTTTCTGCCGAGCAAAGCCTGGAACAGCGAGCCCAACGGTGGATGTGCAGGAAGTGCGTTATGCAGCTAATGGGGTACTGCTTATGAAGAAAGCAGGGTTTATTCCCCCATGAAGCTGATTTTTGCTTAGCAGGCAAACAGGGCCAGATAAAAGGGGCTCAGATATTCCCCTTTGTTGCTCTCACACGCACGGAGTCAAGGATAAATGAGCACAATCCTGCCAGTATCTCAGCCAGCAGCAGAAGCACTGGTGCTCCAGGTGCCCTCTCCTCCCCACCATGCTTGTACTGGAGGTAGGAAAGTTGTTCTTGGCAGAAATTCAGTGGGCATCTGTGCCTGCAAAGGTCTTCATTGCAGAAGAGGTGAGAGTGCCCCTGGGAGTCACTCAGGATTCTGGTAAACAGCAAACTTTTGCAACAGAGATTTAGCAGCACCTCAGAGAACTTAAAGCAACTCTATTTCTAAATATTCACTCCACCAAATTCAGTGAAGCTCCTACAGTATTTGCTTTCACAGAGAACAGGGCTGAAGTGGATCCAAGCCAGCTGACACAATCCCACACATGTGTCTCGATTCGGCCATGGTTTTTGCCAGTGCCACTTCAGTCACAGACGGCAGTGAAATAATTCCTGTCAGGGCATTCTATTGACACAGATGTCTTACATATTTTTGTCTCCACTGCAGGAGACAGCACTGAGTTAGGTTGTGCAACTATACACCAACTAGAGCTGGTCAGCAGAGCAGAGAAAACCCTACCTGTTTTAAAAAGTCAGTTTTTTCAAGTCTTGCAGTCAGTGCCTGGTGCCTAAGGGGTCTGTGTAGACCTCTGAAACCTAATCCTTTTTCATGAAGCCTTTATCGCAGAACCTTGGAAAGGCAGCACAAAAGAGAAAGATAGCCCAGTACTATTATATAAAAGAAAACATGAGACCAAAGACCAGATTTCCAAGACAGCAAAATTTACAAGACAACTTCGGGTAGATAAATATGTAAAATATGCCCCAGTAGCTCAATTTGACACTCTCAGAAAACCACCATTTTCTCAGTCTCCTGGTGCTCCGCCTTTCCCTTGCACCAGCACTCAGCCCCTCTGGCTGCGGGCTGTCCTGGCTCAGCAGAGCAGTCACAGCACTTTTTTGGAGGGACAGCTCAAGGGAGAGTCAGTTTTGCACTGGTTTTGCTCCTCGTTGTAGCTCAGGGGTGGGGAAGGAGTTGTTCAGGGAAGAGACGCAGTTAGCCATCAGGGCCAGAGCCACAGCAGCAAACCTCACCTTTAGAAACCAGGGAGAAAATGTTTCTCATTTGTGTTGTTGCTCTTTAACATCCCCAGTTTCTGGGTTTTGTTCCTTTGGATTGCTCCTTATTCTCCCCAGTAGCCATGTCACAAACGCTGACACACTGTTTACAGGGATGGAGTGCACAGGACCCTCTCCAGACCTGCAGTCAGCCCTGTCTCCTGGCCTTGCTGCACAAACTAAGCAGCTTTGGCAGGATGCTGTCCTACCCCATGGTCCTTTCCTCTGACATCAGTTTTCTTCTCAGGAGCAGATTGTGTTCTAAATTCGAGGAGCAGAAGCAGAGAATAGTTTAGCTGTACGAAGTATGATAGACTGCATGAGGATCTAAATGTTTTCCAAACTACATGCTGGAGAGTAAGGGAGTGTTCTTGTATTCAGTATCTGAATGGTGGATGGACATACTCCTCCATCCCTCCTTAGGTCTCTTAAGCTGAATGAAACTCACAGGTGTAGAATTTGTGTAAATGGCAGAAAAAAATCAAAAGCTGAGCTGAATTCTGGCCAAGCAAACCAAGTCTGTGGGGTTTGGGTTTGGAGAAGTCATAGAAAAGAAAATATAGGCGGGAGGTTTTTCAGAAAAGGTTCTCCCAGAAAGTTTATTACAATTTCAGTTTTCAGTTGGGAAGTCATAGCTACAAAAAGGACCTCTATCACACAATCTTAGCATTTGTTTTCAAAGTAAAATGGACAAATATTTTCCCCCATCAGCATAAATTAATAGCCTATACGTCCTGCAAGAAGAGGGTGTGTTTGAGAGCAACAGCGTTTTTTTCATTCATAATCAAGCAGTGGAATATTAATAACCTCATGAAAGAGTCCATTCTAGGTGGGCTCAAGTATTGGACAAAGATAAAGATACATCTTTGCTACAACCAAGACTGCACTTGAGGATTTAATTTCTGTGTGGTTCAGTGCCATAATCCACTTCCATCCTTTCCCTCTGCGTTACCATTTCCTCCCTTCCAGCTGCACAGTATCCCATCCTCCATTTGGTACTTAGGGGCCTCCACACAGCAGCCAGCAGTCCCTTAATTCCCTCCAGCTCACTGGGGTTTCACTTAGACACCTCTATCCAAAGAGGGACGGCTGATGGCACTGGTTGCAAAGTGAGAGTTCATGAGCACTGTTTTTGGCCCAAGCCTCTTGCCCAAGAAGGCACTGATGCAAGCATGTTCTTGGAGTACTCCCCATTTGGAACCCAACTAGGACACTTGCACATGCTACATGAAAGCCCCAGCACTCCCAGTAGTGAAGAGGGTGAGAGCATGAGCTGTGGCAGTGCACAGGCCACTGGCTGCAGCACTTCTGCTGGTAAAAGAGTATTCACCCTGTACCCATCCCTGTGCCAGGATTTACCTTTCAGCAAACAGGTCAGTCCCTATGGCTCACCAAAACTCAGCCACCTGACAGAGCTAGCAGGGCACGGGCGGGTATGGACTATCTTCCATCCATCTTTTCTCTTTCCCCTTAATAGAGAAACTTCCTTGACCAAGAATTTCTCCAAACTTGTATGTTTGTACAATTCTGATGTATCCTTCTACTTGCAGGACATTCAGAGAAAAACTTCAGCACACATATACATGTACACCTCCTAGATTCATTTGCACATGTTAACAGCCTCTGTGTCTTTACTGCTTTAGACACTGTACACGAGATATTTGATACAGACTCCATCAATACAACAAAACTTCCTGACTGTCCCTACCATGGAAGACTAGGACAGTCAAGAAGAAGATTCTGGGTACAGTTCCTGATCTGAAGGCCGCTGAAGTCAACAGACAGACAGACATACCCCTCTGTGGGGCCCTGAGAAAGATTAAGACTTTGAAGTTCACTGGGAAGGTTATAAAACTCAGTGGGGGAGATGACAAACAACCAGAAGACTTCCCGTTCGAGGAAAGGGCACTCAATTGGCCATCTCTGACAGTTCCCACGGCAGCAGCATCACAGAGGGAAAAAGGGCAGTCCCTCTGGTAATTAGATCTCAGGCCATTCACATATCCAAGCCAAAACCTTGAATTTCATTTCATACATTGATAAGGCACACCAAAACCTCAGCAACTGATGTCATGCAAAAATCCAAACAAACAGACTGAAGCCACAGATGCTGCTGAAGATAGACACTTGCTCAGCTATAAGGTGAGAATAATTTTGGGGCACCATGCAGGGCATGTGGGAACAGCAACAGCTTATTAACAATGAAGGTTTCTGATGTTTTAAAACAGTATTATTCCTAACAATTTATATTTTCTTTTTTTTTTTTCCAGAGAAACAACACTTTTCTTAGTGAACTGCTTCTTGGTGAGCTTTTACAAAGGAATGGAAGGAAAGCCACTGGACCGCATCCCACCACCCTCTGGGATGGTGCAGAATGACAAGTATTGTAACTCAAGGCTCAGGGTGAGGGAAAGCTTCACGCTCTCTTCCTTTCATTGTAATTCACAGCTTCAGAGAGCTCTTCACCAACTGCTGCTGATCCTGCCCACTGCGATAGCTCTTAGTGCGGCTGAGCACTGGTGAGTCTTGGATCCCTCCCCAGAAGTCTCTTCCTCTAGAAAAACAAGTTCTTCAGATTAAAGGGAAATATTTAAAGAAACAGCAGGACCCAAGAGATAAAAAGTTGGCCTAGCTAAAAGGAGACTAGGGGTCTATTCACAAACACGTCATGTACCAGAGCAGTCAGTCACACTGGCAAGTACAAAGGTTAGCATAGAAAATCAAAACTTCCTTGCTGAGCTTGGATAACCTAAGTTTAAACAGATTTATAATTTATAATTTTAATTTAATTTATGTATGGGTAGGTAAGTTTTAAAAGCAGATAGAGAGTGTTCAAATGGGCTAAACTACTCTAAGATATTCATGCCTTTTATTTTCACATATCTCAGCAAATTATTTCATTGTCATGAAACTGTAAAGAAAAAGATTCTACCAAGAGTCAGTATATGAAGTTTTCTAAGATGACATAAAAACATCAAAGCAGTAAAATAGAAGCATTTTAAGGTTTTAATTGAATTCAAATCAACTTCAGCAGCTGACAGTGGGATATCAGTGCTCTGTCATATTAGAATGCAGAGTGTCATTCTCTACGCTCATTTCCTTACAGACTCAATCCAACAGCAAGATTTTTATACATATAAATGCAGCCTCTACAAGCCCTTCTACCCAGCTCTAAATCTCAGGATTATTTCCTGCTGTTTTTCAGGCAAACCAACTGCAAATACTGAAGAGACATGTTTGTTAAGGTTATATTCAGTGCCCAAGAGCTCACACTTAAGAGAAAATTGGTGCCAATGGAAGCAAGTTGGAAGACCAGTCCTACAGTCCCCAAAAGACCCACCAGAGCTGTCAGCCAGTGAGGAATCCACTAAAGAGTCAAGGACTGACTCAATCAATTGAGAATAATAAGGAAATTAATTTTTGCAAGATTTTCAAAGCATAGAGATGCCTGGACCCATGACAGAATGGAAGAGAAATAATCAAAAGACAAGGTCAGTGCAAGGAAAAATGAGCTTCACTGTGAAATGGCATCTTAGCCAAGACAAATTGATTTTCTTCTATACATATAAGGTATATTAAATAGCCATCTTAATGGAAAAAGTGGTGTCCTTGTTTACTGGATCATTGAAGAAATTACAGCATCCTGGCATTTTGCAATTAAAAAATAATAATAATCTTGGGGGGAAAATTAAACTAACCAAAGACATGGTTTAATTTGTCAGCAATTTTAGCCCAGTAGAAAAAAAAATCCAAAATGCATTCTGGCAAGCAGAACAAACAAATCTCTTCAGGGAAGTTGTTTCTGAAGTTGAATATCTGTGCATTAAGAATACAGTAACATTATATCAGGGAACCAAAAGACAAATTTCATTAATTTCATGAATTTGTGAAGGAGTTGGTGTCTCTACAGCCTCTCATTTCTCTTTTGTGTCATTATCCCTTGCTGCTCAACTACTACACTTTCTCATTACTTACTGATAGAGCACTTAAAAAACCCCAAGAAAAACAAATTTCCCAGCTATGAATAAAGGAAGAATTTTCAGAAGATATTAACTGCCCCTCTGCCCCCATCCTGCAAAAATATTATTTAAAGAAAACTAGAGCTGGGACTGGTGGGAAGCCTCCAGTCTTTAGTAGCTTTGTGGTGGGGCCCAGAGACATCAGTCTCATGATTCAGGTCATGGGTATGGTAGCAGCCCCTCTTCCTTATCCCAGCATTATTCTCGCCAACCCATGGCCACTACAGGCAGGATCATCAGTCCACATGGCTAGCTGGCTGGCTGCTCAGAACACCCAATAACCTCAAAAATCACCCCTAGTGGAGGTCTTTGATGCAGCCACAGAGTTTTCACACCCCACAAAAGCCCAACGGCCACCCCTGCCCTGCCCCACCTCTGCCCCGGTGTGGGTCCTCCTGCATAGAACACCCCCTGGTCCCTCCTCTCCCACTCTCCTCGTGCAGTGAAGCAGTGAAACAGGGGCAGGCTTGAGTGTGGAACAATTGTTTATATCTCCGTGCGGAGGAAATCTGGGATTATTTATGGAAAATCAGATGTTGCTAAATAACAGATGCTTTTCTGAGAAGAAAAACTTTTGTTTTGAGGCAGGGGAGGGCTGGAGTGGCTTATTTTTAAGGCAGTTTAGAAAAGAGCTGAATGTTTACTCCAGAATATGGAGGAACTTCACTGAAACAAAACGAACATGCATTTCACGCAGTACCTACTGCCACTGGACTTTGTGGTACCCCAGCAAAGCATGACAAAAAAACAAGGTCTCCTTCTTCATCACCAAAAAATAACTAAGACATTATAACAGTTTGGTCTGTGCCCTGTGGAGAAAGCTTGCTCCTTTTCATGCCATTGCTCTGCTAAGCTTGGCAGAAGAAAGGGACATACATGTAATAAGCAAAGAATTGAAATTGCTCTGAAATCACAAACTTCACATTTAAAACTTACACAATAAAATGCAGAGTTCAGCAGAACATGGATATCTCAGCTAATTTTTCCAGCTCAGCCATACCAACTTGTCCGGTATAATTAAAAAAAAGTTCATATTTTACTGATTTTTCTGTAAATGTCCTCTTTTTTGTATGATATTCCTAAAATCTGGCCCCCACGAAAAGATTCTCTGAAGCACGTGCAATTTTCTCATTTTGAACTTCAACTTTTAACTTAAAATGTTGCTTTTTCTTGTAAATAAAATATATTCGACCAAATCATTTCTTTCTGGAAAGAGTTCATACCCTTTTTCCCAGAATTTAACAGTGCAGCAGCATGAGTTGCCACTGCAACAAACAACATACCCAGAATAAACATTAGTAATTCAATTAAGCCAACTTGTGAAGTTTTAAAGACACTTTAGATGCCTAAATCACAAGACTAACTTTTATCTAGACATACCAGGTAACCTTTGAATTAGCAGTAACATTCTCCTTCAACAGAGCAAATGTTTGAGCAAAGCCAAGGATATTTAAGAAGATGGTGCAGTGCGAATCCCAACATGGATCTGATCTGAAGGATCATACCATGTGCAGCCAGCATAGGCACCTCAGTTCTCCCATCCCTCCCATTTCTCCAAGGGTAAAAGTCAGGTGACAGTAGGAACCAAACCGTATCAGATACCGGCCTCTTGACAGTGGGATTTGCACAGGATCACACAACAAAAATAGGGACTAAAGGGAATCAGAAAAAAAAGAAAAGCCCGTGCAATCAGTGCCCTTTTCAGATCCAAAAAACCCCAACTAGTAGGACGGCTATGCAAATCTTCCAACACAGTACATCTGCAGCCTGTCTGAACCAACTCTCTCATGCTTTTTCATTCTCTGACTTTTATTTCTTTTTTTTTACAAATCACGATGATCATCACACAACCCATTTAATCTTGTATCACAATCATCGTGTCATTGCCACTCATTCTGGCAGTGCAGGACATAACCCATGACAAAAGGCTAAATTACTCAGACTTTGTTTCAGTGACTGTAGAAGAAACACAACTGGGGAGAAATTCTGCCCAGCATTGCCATCTGTAAAAGTCACAGAGCTGCTTTTAAAACAAAATATGAATTCAAGAGATTTCTCAGCTATGTTTCTCAATGTTTCCACAAAGTGAGTGCTACATAAAAGTGAGGGCCTTCATCTGGTAATTGGCTAAATAGTATGTAGCATCTGTCAAAATTAAGAGAGACACACAAAAACAATAGCATAGACTCCTCCATTCATCCTAAAAAGGTTGAAGCATTAGTGCCTCTAAATTTAAACTTCGTCAGAATCCAAAATACACCAAGCTGGTTTTCTACTTAAGCTAGAAGTTAGCAGGTATTAGGTAAAAAAGAGAACACACCAAGCTACTCAAACTGCATTGAGATGGTCAAAGAGCTGTTTTCAGGAATGATTTACCTTACAGTGGGATAATAAGTACAGCTCATGGGATTTGCAGTTGCTCTGTATCTTAGGTTCACCCTGACTGATAGCTTCAGTTGAAACCTTCAGTACACTGAAATAGTGTTCTTGAAATATCTGTTGGTTGTAGGAAAATAAATGATACCCAACTCTTGCAGGCATATTGGTTTCTACTAATATGTCCTCGTCCCAGAAAATGTTCATTGATTGTAGTAAACATCTTAATTACCGAAACAAAAATAATCTTAAATTAAAATACAATAGGTATGTTAGGAAATCTCTCTTAATAGCAACAAATTACGAACACCAAATCCTGCCAGTTCTTACATATGCACTTCATTGTAAACTCATCAATAACTCCAAATTAAGCACATGTAGAAGTGTTGAAAGGATTGGGGCCATCAGAGAGTCATCCTCCAAGTACTGACAACCTAAGTAATGTGCTAGCTTCAACTAGACTACTCAGAGCTGTAAGACAGGCCTTAGGCATGAGGCAACTGCAGCATCAGACCTCCATTTATGACTGGATACGGACACCCTTACAGCTAAGATGTAAGTCTACCAAGTTGTGTCCTTGGCACTTACTCTGCAAGCATGCAATTTCACACATAACTTCAAGATTTCAAATTATCTTGATTCTATTAAAGAAAACCGCAGACTCAGTTTTTACACCAGACATGGGTTTTAGTGAACAAGTACTACATATAAAGTACTTTCCAGCTCGTGAGTGATAGGACTTAGTTTCAAAGTAAGTGTTTTACATGTACGTATATAGCGTTAGTACAAACTGCCATTTTTAATAGAGATCATTTTAATAAGCAACAAGTAAAAATGTGTTGAGTTTAATAGCATGATGGTACCTTAAGTGCAGAACAGTAAATAGTTCGCATCTCCACGAGCTTATGGTCTAGATGAGAGCAAAGGCAAGTAAAAACCAAGAACAGTTTACAGTGGGAGGAGGAAACAGTTAAGTTCATTGAATTCAGAATGAGGTATCATATTCAGATTAAGACATCTAATGAAAAGTCAACTGGATTAGTCAAAAAAATATTTGGACTTAAGATGACATATAATTGCCTTTTTGCTATAAACCTGTCACATATACGCCAGCCTGAAAATGGAAATCTCTTAATTGTGTTGAGCTTAAAAATAAGAATTAAAAAAATAAGGTAAGACATTTTAAGATGTTTTTACTTTTAAACTGAGTATGAAGCAATAGCAGACTAGTTTCATATTCTAAAAGTATTTCATTTATTTGTTGTCTTCCCTTAAGTCCACTTAAATATTCAAGTATTTGTATAAAGGGTAGTGTTTTTATTTAGTACACTGCCGTGGGGCTGGTGACATGTGTATCTACTTAGGCCAAGATGACATCTTGCATTGTTACAGGATGGGAAAAACTAAACAGACACCCCTTAGATCTTTGTCCCCTGCTGTGAGAGAAAAATCCCGTAAGAGCCATCAAAGCACAATGCAGACTTAAAATAGCAAATTAATAATCAAAAATACCCAACACATTCATCTTCAAAATGATCACTGAATGCAGAGCCTGCTTCTCCCCACAGAGGCAGAGGATTGGGGGTTGATGATGATGGAGGGCTTGGGAACATGAATCACGTGTGAATTTGTCACTGAAGCAAGCAAGGGTAGGCTGCCCAGTTACAGAGCCAAGCTCTTCTCTCTCTGCCTAAGTGCTTGTATGAGAGCATTTACGAGGAAACTCTACCTATAGAACTAGGATAATGAGAAGAATAATGCATATGGTATTGCATATTAAAGGCAGTTTTGGTAATTGATAGGAACATAGCATAGCTTAAATGAGTCTTCATCCGCAAGAGGTCCATCTCATGGGAAATACCATTACACTTGTTAGCCACATTTTGTGATGCTCTGATTTTCAAGAACATTTACGTGGTTCCTTACATATTGACAGTTTAGTTCTTATCAGGGAGAGAGGATTTCAAAAATCTTCACAATAGTGTCAGAAAACAAGAATAGGCAGATATCCAAGTATCAAAACAGCAGTCTTTAAATAAACAATCCCAGTGCACCTTTTCTGTGACTGATAGCAAATTTTCCTCTCTTTTTAACCAGTGCTGCTGGTAGCATTATTATACAAAAATGACAACTGTGCACCCCACTGAAGAATAAAATTAGCAGGAAAATGCATCTCCAACCACCGGATAAGAGTGTATTTCCTAGACCAAAGGGCCCAGTTTTGTAACAAGAGAACCAAAATATGGAATATTTGCAGAAGCATTTTTAAAGCATGGTGACATTTTCACTTTACCTAGACCCTTCTAGGGGACACCATTTAGGGAGCAACAGCTGTGTGTAACCTTCAGGGCATTTGTGATCCCTACGTCCTGTGGTCTGACATTTTACGCCAAGACAGACTACAGGGAGAGGATAACATCAGAGGGCCCACAGTGCTCTCCCAGGAACCAGCTGCAAAAGAGAATGCCAGCATACAAATCAACGATGCAACATGGACCCTGTGACAGGCGTTCACTTCAAGCACCATTCAGCCACTCATTAAGGAACCTTGCTCATTATCATACATTCAAGGTAATGGAAGAGCTGCAGACTGACAGATTTGCTCCTCTTGCAAGGCATGGTGGGCAAAATATGCTGGAAGTGTAAGGAAAGGCAGAAAATGGAGTCTGACGCTTTGGCAGAGCTAAGATGGGTGTTTAGCTCTTTTTTTGGACTGTGTGAAAGCTAAACACATGGCAGCGACAAGCAGAGCACTGCTAAGTCACAAGGAGCCTTGTGGCCTTGGAGCACGTGCTTGGTGTGTGGAGGTCATTCAGTGATTCTCACCAGCAAGAAGGTCAGAGTAAAGGGCAAGAGGGCAGTAAGAGATTTCAAAAGAATAAGGTGAAAGCAACACACTTTTTCCTCCCTAAAACCGGTGCTGCAGTAACTATCAACCCACCCGTTCAACAGACAGACAAGCACCCTTCACACGTATCTGTCAGGCACTGTCTCCTCTATGTCTCCCAGCCCTACCTACATATGTCTAATGCCTAAGTCAGCTTTAGGCTTCTCTTTACGTCACATCTCAAAACCATTATGTGCCTGTTCTGAAAAAATAATAAACCCCACAACAAGGAGCCACCCACCCTGGACCCTTCGTGGTTTTCCCAAGGTTCCAAAGTTAATTTCCATCTTACTAAAACGTAGTGGCATGCACAAACTCATCCAGCCCTCTAGCCCAAGGACTCCTTCTCTAATCACAAACATCTGGTTTTAAAGCATATCGGCTGCTACTTTGTACTAAAGTTAACAGGTTTGGTAAAGCCCTAAGTGCTATTAAAAACACCCATAACAGCTTGCACGCATTTCTTTCTAAAGCCTTTAACTTGAGGCTTTGGGTTTGCTCATAACTTGGCTGTTTGTTTCATGGACTTTTGTCTAGAAACCACTCTCTCTCAGTCTTAAATCTGCACTCTGCTCCTACTTGCTTCCCTAACCTCCAGCTCAGAACATCACTAAACCATTCCCACCAGTACCCACTTTTTAGGATCTTGCAATGAAACTAATCCACCCTGAAACCACCTCCAGCTTGGATGTAACTCAGCTAATCAACGATGTGTTTAACATCTTTCCAGCCCATGGAGACAGAAAGAACAGACAGCATCCCCATCTAAATCCAGCCAAGTCCTTGCCAAACCTATCATAAGGTAGTGTGCTATGCTAAATGCACAACAAATCTCTCTCCCACTGTGGAGACCAACAGCCCAAGTCACCACTGCAGTCCCACCTGATGTCATTAGGCAGTTCCCAGTGTGTCCCTCCACATGTGCCTGCTCCATGTGCAAAATGTTTTAGCCCTACGGAAATAAAACTGCTGACTCCAGTACGGAAGGGGTTATGGTCTTTTTTACTAGGGAAAAAAGAGCCTTAGAGAGTCTTAGTAGATATATCACTATAAAGGGAGGGTGAAAGGGGATCAAAGGATTTACTGAATGAATCTGTCATGAGATGTAAAGAAGAGAGCACAACAGGAAGCAAATAACTCACAGAGTCACTGGCAGTGCCTGCAGTGGCCCTCGGCACAGAAATCACTCACAGAGAGTGAAAAAATCTATATGGGGCTAGAAGAGAAATGCTGTGCATCAGTGTATGGGTGGTAAACAGGAAGATGGAGAGGATTGTTCTCTTACTAGTCAGCTTTGTGAAATTGTTCTACCATGATCTGGCAATCCACTGTTGGGTCTGGCTGACACCTACAGCCAAGGTTCCTCAAGAGTTTATAATGAGGCTGCTGTAAACAAATGCTTTTCTAATAAAACCCATACAAACAGGCCGTCCACTAACACACTCTCCCTTCCGACAATGGTACACTGTCAAATGGCATGTGAGCTCTGAAAAGTTACTTATATTCAGATGCAGGCAGTGTTGCTTTGCCTATCCCCTTTCAACCTCATTTTGTGACCTGAAATCAGTTTTGCCTGCACAGTCCAGAGAACTTTTGTTAGCACACAGGACAATGGCAATTCTCACCACACAGGACAATGGCAATTCTCACCAGGGGGAGAAGATATCTACAGACACTGGAAATCTAATATACCAAGAGCAGCACTTTTTAAGATACTAAGATCTGGTCTTTCTGCTTTGTAGGAATAGTACTGCGGTCATCATTTATTGGTTCTGTTAATAAATGTACATTTGTAGCCACACCCTCATCAGACAGCAGCAATATAAGGCGTTATACTAGATGACCTAAAATACAGAAGACGAATATAGTATGGTTTGTCCACATGTAAATATAATAAGGACAGAACAGAAATATATCAGAGAGAGAAAATTCATTTGTATCTTTAGGTCAAAATATTTTCCAAAGTGTTGATACCAAATGTTGAGCTAGGCAGAAGTCCCTGAATAAAAAGCAAATATTAGAGGATTCTTCTGTCAACTCTCTTGTTTAAGAGAGTTGTTTAATCAAAGTTTTGCGAGTCCTCAAACATTGCTTGCAGTCTTCGGGCAATTAGGAGTGGTATTCACTGGGACTTTCTTCAGATGTTCAAAAAGGCAAAAACAATGCCCTGATCTGTAAATAAAGTGCAAATATAGTCTATCATGTGCAGATCAGTCAGGAGGTGCCACACAATGTTGCATGTGCTTTAGCATTGAAATGTATTTTGTACTTGGGTCCATATCATGGCTTTCAAGATTATACTCTTTCTTCTAACTCAAACAATCTTTAAGCTGGAATTGAGGCATATTTAACAAAGCCAGCTGTCTTCCTAAGATACCTATTTAATTTCAGCAATAAATACCTCAGTGAAGTAATAGAGGGATATATTAAAACCTAGTAATGATTTATAAGACTGCAGAGCCATAATGACAGAGGAAACAGTCTCAAAATAGACATCAGGAGATAATCGGGTTCACCTTCTGTCCCTGAGGCCCTCTTAATGTCATTCCTTACTGACAATTTTCTGAGCTCTTCTTGCTCCAGATTTTAGTCTAGTGCTCTAATATTTACCCCACACCTTTGTTGCTGCAATTTTAAAACTTTTGAAGATCATCCTTATTCACCAGAGACCTGGAGAAAAGTTACTCCTGTTTTGCACTAGTCACTCAAACACTTGAAAACTTTAATCCTAGCTCCTCTCAGTCTCCATTTCCTTAAGCTAAGTAACTTCAATGTCTGAATTTTTAGTTCATGCACTATAGTATTTTTGTTAGTTCAATCATTTTTAATTATTTTTTTTTTCTGAACCCCTGTCATTTTTGTTTGAAATGTCCCAAACCAGACACAGTACTCCAGCTGAATCCTAAACATTTTGGAACAGAGCAGGAGCTTTCTTCACACATCTTGCAGGCAAAAACTAGTTTACAAATCAAAGTACAAAGACCATCTTTTTTGAAAAAACATGGCAATCACAACTTTCTATTCAAATTGTGACACAAAACAATCCTTAGATACTTTTCAGCAAGAACTGTTGTTCTTTTTTGTGTTTGTGTAGCTCTTGCTTAACTATACTACCCCAGATTTATAATAGCAACTACTACTGTACTGAATTTGAAACTAATTAATTCAATCCCATTCCCTCAGGCCATTTCTCTAAACCCATTCTCCAAGCATCCCCTTTGTTAACCCAATCACTCCTTTACATTCCTGTCTCCAGTGAGAAAAACAGTTCTACAGACTTATTCATTCAAAAGTATTGGCAGAGATCTCCCAGCAGCAAATCACAGTTATTATGGAGTTTTTGACTACAGTAAGGAGAAAAATAAGCAAAATACAAATGAAGAAAAATTAATAAGAAGGAAGATAAGAAGCTTATGGGTAGCTGGCCTACTTCACCAACCTACACTCCTGCTAAATGTCTGATAACATGGAACACGGCACGCTAGGTAGGGAAAGAAGATATTAAATATTCAAGAATAATTGTCATAGACAGAGACAATGGAGGTGGAAAATCTATACCTCTTCAGGAAGAATTAAAAGAGAGGAATCCTATCCATACAATGAAGAATACCATTTTTTTTCTAAATGTCTTGCATATTCTAACCATGAAGCAGTAAAAATCAGGCAGTTTAACCCCATAACCTGTTGTCAATATGACCACTCAAGCATGGAGAAAAACCTGGCAGCTGATAAAGACCTTTATGATTTTGTTTATCCCTGAGAAACTGTCCTAGCACATAGCTGCACATGGAGAAACAGCAGAATTAAATTAACCAGAGGCATGTTCCAGATCATGTTAAACAAAGACAGAGATTTGAAAGCCATAAGAAGGTTTTTTTGGTCTTTTATCATAGCTCAGATGGTAGCTGAGCTGGTACTCACAGCCATGTCAGTAAAACCTGAGACACGTACTGTGCAAAAGCATCCAATCCCGTGACTCTGAATAGAGTCTCTCAAACATAGTCACTTGACAGGAGGTATCTGTACAGGATAGGGAATGCCCAAAGCTAAACTCAAAAGTCAGGCTCCATCAGCAGTTTTAAAGTACACTAACGACACATGACCTCATTTTTTGGTTCCTCATTGTCCAGATGCAAAGTCCACTTAATTTTTTTCCCATTGCTGGGAATTTCAAGACATCTTTACCGATGGTACCAGCTTATACTCTGGCCTCTCCTTAAGTGTCAAAGTTAACATTTTTCTCTCCTCCATTTGTCCAAACTTCCAGAGATGTAAAAGCTTTCTGATTATTACTGCCTTTTTTGGTTGAAACTGGCCAATGCATTCAAAGAGGATGGGAATATTAAAGGAACATACAGGAGGGCATATGGATCTCCAGATTACCCAGATAAAAATTACTCAGGTTTGATGAGTGCTTTCTGAGCTGTGTCAAACTCAATTTTGTTGATATCAGCAGGACGTTTGTTGAAGGATGTCATCTCCCAGACTCCACAATGTCTGAATTTGTACAGAATTAGATAGTTCTGAGGCCTCAATTTAATAAATACATGTCTTCATATTGATTGTTATGGGAATATTTAATATTTTGGACCTCTCCAAGTCCCCTGCTAAGACCAGAATACACTTGTCTCTTTGTAGTTCCTGGACTGGGGCATTATTCTGCTTTGTGAATCTGTGGTTATTTTGCCTTTTTGTTCTACTTGCCATCTAATTCAAAACAAGACATAGTAAGTCTAGTTTTTTGGAAAATACCAGGCAGAAAATCTTGCCTATAAGAAAGAAAGAATAGTAATTTTGACAATTAGAGGTCTTTGAACAGCAAAACTTTGCCCACGGTTTTAGCACACACTTTGAAGGCAAGACAAACATTAAAGACATGGAAGAAAATGGAAAACCAAGGGTATAAAGTAAGATAGGTTTACCAACTGTTGAACTTTTCAGAATAATGGATTTTCAGATGAGATAAATGAATCCATTTTCCTATAACCAGACTTCATTAAAGTTTTTTCTACAGTGTCATATGGAAAAACACTATGATGTAGAAAATAGGAATTCAGCAACTGCAAGATGGTAAGGAACTAAGTACAGGGAAGGATATGCTGACAGCAAAACAATTGGTCTGAGAGGGGAGGTTCCCTTGGAGTTCTTCAAGAAACTCTATGTTTTCATTGATGCCCCCGACTCAAAAGCAATGTCAGAAAAAAGAGGATAGACAGAGTGTCAAGGAGTCGGTTACCTGAAAAGTGACTTGTGCACCACCTGCGATGTGCATATTTCAACTGATAATGTGTGGCTTGGCGTGCTGCTGGAAGACCCAGTGACAGAATGGGCAGATCCACTGGACACCCACCCCTACTACCAACGATGCTGGCACTTTTCTGGGAGCTGGGGGTGGATAAGGGGAAGGAATTTCTTGGTTTTTCTCTGTCTGGGCATTGAGAAGAACCAGATGACCTTGAGGCATGGAGCTCTGCAAATCAGTCAGCATTCAGCAGTGCCAAGCATAAGGTCAGGCACTCAGAAATTCCCAAGTTTTTTTTGTCATAGCCTGGAATTTCACTAGTTTGATGAGAAGCAGAAAAAACAATGAGTCAATCAGTAACAGGAGGAGCAAGAACCACACCTATGATGTCACTGCAAAAGAAAAATGTGGTCCTGATATATATGGAGGCAAAATTATTTTCCTTTTCAGCAGGAATACAGATTTCATTATACAACACTTTCATGAAACCACCTCTGTAATATCATACAGACCCAGTCATGCATGAAAACCCAAACTGGAACAGGTGTGGATTCCAAGGCTGGATGAAGCTAAACCAATTTGACTTATACACCCTACAAAAAGAAGTCTGAAAGCAGATATAAATTCTATCTGTAAAAAGCCACATGGAACATCAAATGAAGATACTGATACACTGCAAGACAAGATCAGAATAACAGCGAAAATTATAAAATAATCATTAATATTCCTTGGCTGTGGATTAGAGTATTTTTCTAAAACAGTACTCAGAAATAGTACTCAGACCCTAATCACAAATTTACTAATAAGTAATTACAAGATACAACACTCTCAGAAAGTCCAATCTAGTCCAGTATTTTTCTATTCTTCCTAATAAATAGGCATCCTTGCCTTGCAGCACTGAGAAAATAACTAAAACCAGCATGTTATAAAGCTGACAAATTAGATGGAGTAAGCTGCCAAGCTGAGGCCTACCTCAGACCAAATTAATAGGGAAAGTATTGATTTTTTTCTTACTTGGTACAGTATATGTAAGGGAAACATGTATTCTATAAAGTTGGGTTTCTGCATTTCGTGCCAAGAATTTTTCTTAAGATCTGCAGGCTTGACTACATAATCACTAATCTTTCAAAGTGACTAACTTCAGTCAGAATTACACACGTACTAGGTCAGCCACCTGAATTAATTTTTAAAAAACCCACAAGACATTAATTCAACATGATCAAAACTCTCTCTGTGAAGCCCCAGCTCCAGGCTCTGCAGGGAAGAATTTTCCCCTTTTTTATTTCAGTTTGAATAAATAAATTTAAAATGTATTCTATAGTGTCCACATAGTAAGAAATAACAATTTGCAAAAAGAAAAATTGTGAAGCAATTGAATTCCACAGCACTTTAGATGAAGCCACATGAGTTCATGCTGTATTCTGGAGTAAAATTTGTATTAAAGGACAATTGTAACCAGAAGTTGCAATGTGGAAAAAGTTAAGTGTTTTGTAATAGGGGGTTATTCCCAGAAACAGTGATGCTACTCTGGTGATCTACTAATTTAAACAACTTCACTCCTCTTTAGGCAGTCTCCTTTTGTTTATTTATAGATCATTCATTTATTAATACTGTTTCCCACCGACTGAAAGACATCTTCCCTATAGGGTTGGAGGGGTGTGCAATGCAAGAATGGGACAGATTGAAGATGGCAAACTATATATTTCCCAGGAATTAAAGTTCATTTGTTGCAAATGCTCTCCTATCCACAAAGGCCAGAAGGAATTAGTATCAAGTTCTTTAGGAGACTCCACTCCTACAAATAAACACATTGGTTGAAAATTAAACTCTATACAAGTGTTCATTCAAAAACTTGGAAGGTGTCTTCTTGTTATCTGCACAAGCTGGCATCCAACAAGAGTTGACAACAGTTAGGGGACCATGTACCTCATTGCTTTTGTGGTGTTCATGGAGCACATGGCACCATACATCAGTGCCTATACTGCACTTCTGACAGGAAGGTCGGCATCAGGGAAAACAGCTACTCCCACAGAAGGAAAGATTGTAAACACTTGTGGGAAGTTTGGGTATGACTAGAGAGAAACCAACTGTTGCAGCCCTTCAATAATTTAAGGAGTTTATAAGATGGAGAAGGACATTTTACCATCATCTGCAATGACAGGACAAGCAGTAATGGTTTTAAACCAGAAGAGGGTAGATTTACATTCAATATAAAGAATAAATTCTTTGTTAAGAGTGTGTTGAGACCCAGGAACCTGTAGCCCAGAGAAGCTGTGAATGACCCTGCCCATCTCTGGAAGTGTTAACAGTTCAGCTGGATCTGACTTTGAGCAACTTGATCAAGTAAACAATGTTCCTACCCACAGCAAGGAGGTTGGACTAAATGATCTTTAAAGGAATCTTCCAACATCAGCATTCTGTGACATGGTTCTGCAAGGGTTCAGCTGAAACTTTCAGGTTCCAAAACTAAGAAACTGAATGCCCTTACACAGATTGTATCAGAAAATTTAATTTATCTTACTATAAAGTAAAGGGCACTTAATGAATCTAAAAGTCTAGAAACATTAATCCAGAAAGCAAATCTTACTGTAAGTTATTTTCATATCTTTTTTTTGCTTTTACATTTAGAGGGTGTTTTTTCCCCTTTTTTCTTAAATTTAAATGAAAAAAAAAAAAAAAAAAAAAAAACCAAAAACAGCAGAATCTTAGTTTCCTATTGAATAAAGAGTTCTAGTTTTGTCATATAAAAGGATACCACCATAATCCTAGTGAAACACTCCATCAGCAAATATGAAGATCCCATACTCTCTACAGTTAATGCAGCCTATTAACCCTGTACATTAGGGAAGCAGGTGAGAATATTTCTGTAGAAAGAATTCCTTTCTGAGGTCTCTGCCAAGAAACCTTGAGAAAAGTCAAGCTAAAGTTTACCTTTACTTTTTCCTGTGGGTGTTTTGGTTGTCAAGTAAAACACAGTGTGTGCAGGAGCAGCATGTTTGAACTAGAAACAAATAAATCACCCACATTTGTAGCAGGGATCAAAACCTACTGGATTATAGACAGTTACAGACATCTAATCAGTCACCCACACCTGTGCTCCAAACTGTATTTCAGATTCACCTCAGATCCAATTGCTTCAGATATATTTTGCCAACTAAATCTCAAACAAAGGACTCCACTGTCAAAAGTCATGACTATAGTCCTCTTCAAGCCTCTGATCCACTGCATGACTTTAGGCCTCGTTTTTTCTTTATTACACCTAGGTCAGCTCAGATGGTAAAGTAGGTAGGAAAACACTTCACTTAAAACCAGATGCTCCAGCTAAGTCAAATTCCACTGAAAAATAAAGGAACATACACTTTCCTTAAAGCAATCACCACAGTCAATAAAATGTTCTGTGTGGGAATGCAAATATAGTCTCTCACAGAATATAAATCATAGAGTATGATTTGTTAAATAAAAAGAAATTACACAAACAGGACATACACAAAAATATTAGGTTCCATAGAATAAAGCTAGCCTTAAACCTGGATTTTCCAAATGTGTGTGTATATATATATATATATATATATATTTAATAACATGAGGTACTTGGAATTCAGTTGTATGTATAAATAGAAAATCTTGATATATGTATATGTCTATAAAGTGTGAAAGTGAGCTTTTTGCCATGCGTTGTAAATTTAATATCAGATGTATTCTATCTTTCCTAGCTGACATATTCACAAAGAAATTAAGGACAAATAGCAGGAAAATAAATTGCATCACACCTATCTGTAATGTTCAGAGTACAAGTTGATATATCAAACACATTGCTAATGTTCCTATGCACATCATTCTTTCTCACTGGTTTAAAGCACTCAGCTTACTTTTTTTTCCTGCTTATTTCATCTATACATAGGCTTGTGCATCCTTGGCCCAGAGATCATTTTCACACATGTCAAGGATGTCACTGAGGTACCAAATAAACTTACTCTTCCTAGTGTAGTCTGTATTTTATCCAGGTCCATGGAAAAAGCAAAGACAAATAGAGATTATGTTTTAAGGGGGTTCATATGTCTGGGAAAATTCTTTGCTTAAACTTTTTTTTTCCCGAAAGATGGCAAATCAAGGCAAGATGCTACTTTTTAATCATCACAGGGTATGGAAATAGTGAAACAAGAAACAGTAACTGTTTTTAATTTTGTAGAGGATTTTTTTGTTCTATTTCTTTAGTAAGTCCCTGCAGGAAACAACCCAGTGCACGTTTGAAACTGCAAGTTCATTCTGCAACACTTAAATCTCCCCTCAAGTCTTGCATTTTTGAGCTAGGATTTCAGTGCTGGCCTCATTACCAGTCTTTATTTCTGTTCAAGCCAAAGAGTAGTTACGTTTCACATTGCCCTATCTAATATGAAGACCTAAAAAGAGGAAAGAAGTGATTTGCTTTACACACATAGAAAAGCAGCAGCATCCTTTGCAAAATCTGATTTCCCCTGTCATCCACAGAGATTCCAGTGACTCTCTGGAAAGGAAAGTCACTACATTTTAATGCTGGGGGACTTCCTTTGCACAGCAGCGCCTGTAAACTGGTAACAATTATTCTAAATAATACAGTCATGGAGGCACAGAAATAAACAAAATATGCCAGGAAGACACGACACACCTTTTGTAGAAGGAAGTCACATCACTGTGTTGATGTAGCTCATGCAAGGATTCAACGGTATGGACCAGAGGAGACTAAATGGATCTGGTAATTCTGGATTTCCAAAAAGTGTCTCACCAAAGACAGATTGGCAAATGGAATTCAATATAAACAAATGCATATGCACTGAACAAATCCTAACTTAAACTTCACTATTGCCCTTTAAAGACAAGATTTTAGGATCACACCAGCTAATTCCATTCCCGACTGCCCTATAGTCACCAAAAAAGCAAATCAAATTCCAAAATTTCTTATGTAAGGAGTAGATATCAAACAATTGCATTAGTCTGTGTGCCCATACCTGCTGAATACTGAACATAGTTTCTATCCCACCATCACAAAATGTAAATAACAAAGCTAGAAAAGGGCCACAAAAAGGCAGTCAGGTTGACAAAAAGCATGAAGCAACTTCTGTAAAAAAGTGATTTAAGGACTAGGACTCCTCATCTCAGAAGAGAGGCAAATGATGAAAATACAAGTGGAAAGGAGGATGTGAGTGAAGACTTCATTATACCCAATGAGATAGGAAATGAAAATGTCAAAAGAAGTTGCCAGGTGGTAATTTCAAAGCAAATAAAAGAGGGCTATCTTTTAAACCATCGCATGCTTAATATGGGGAATCATTGTCAGACAGCTTTGTGGATGTCAAAGTTTACATTGTTAAAAGACATAATTAGACCAATTCACAAAAGAAAAATCTTTCATGAGCTGTCAGATGTCAAGACACTCATTGCTGGCTCAGGAAACCACCAAACTGCATCTAACTGAAGCTTGAGCAGTGCACCAGCAAAGTATCATTCCAAGCTTTAGGGTGGGTAGCAGCCAGCACTGACAGAAGTCAGACCGCTGAGCTGTGTGTACGTGAGGAATGGCTGTGCAGCTCCTGCTCGTGATCTCCCATGGGTCTGCTTCAACAGTCAATCCATAAACGTCGGATTGCATCATTCCCCAATACATGACATCAGGGCATAGGGAGGCTTGGAACCCTGTTCTATCACCAGCCAGGCGGGAACTTGCAATGCCAACATCTTATTCAGTGGGAACAGCAAGTGGGTTTTGCTGTTTTTGGCAGGGCACAGCTCTCCCACCTTGACTATGTGCATCTCTCCACAAACTTTTTTCCACAGGACTGTGCTGACAGGAGCAAAAATGCATTAATTTCACCAACACTTCCCAAGGGAAAGCATGTCCTAAACAACATCATTTTCAGCAGTTTTCTGTGTGAAGGGGTGATAAGATGGCTCCCCAGAGAATGTGTGCATGTGTCCCCTCAGTAGCTGTTTTCCCTCCTGCAGAGCACAACTTGCTGGAATTGCACACACAACCCCAAGGACCTTTTTTTACTCCACCCACGCCTTGCCAGGAGGTTTTTCAGACTTTCAACATGCTGTTTCCAGGGTGACCATTGATCTCATATTTCAAACACTGCCAGAGCTGCATATGCTCTTGCTATTCTCTCTTCCTTTTGGAAAAAGGCATCTGCAAGCCCAATTTTGCCATAAGGACACTCCACACTACACACACCACAGTCTCTAGTGCCTGGGGGTTCCTCTTGGTCTTATGTCTTATATAGTGCATGTCCACCAAGGAACTATAAAACACTACTTATCCAATGTGCTTTCTGGTATCTGGGTTTTGTGAGTATCTGGGTTTTGTGGGGAGGGTCCTTCCAGTAAAAGATGTATAATGTTTTTAAACCTCTTTCTGCTGCTTCCCACACCATTACGAATCAGGAAAGCTAAAGAGACTCAAAGAATAGCCTGCAGGGGAAACCCCAAATTCGTTGCGTATGCACTCAAAAGACAAGAGACAGGGACCCAGCAAGTTTTCCAGGGGCCCCAGAGGAGAGAAAGGAAGCAAGCAGGACAAATAGACATAATCATACCACATGCAGTGATGCCTGCACATGCTTTGCGGCCTCCCCAGATGGGGAGCCTACAGCCCAGGCACAGTAATTCCAGGAAGAGCAAGTCCATGGCGAATCAGTCTTCAACCTCCTGCCAAGTATCCCAGAGACTGCACAGCCTCCAGTTCCTGTTCCCCACAGAGAATGAGGCAAGATCAACCTTTTGAACAATCAGTGTCTGGAAAACAGAAGCAAAATCCAGCCCCAAATTGGGTTTTTTTATGAGGTCAGTAAACACAAATCTCTAGTAGCCTATATAGCCTTAAAAATCAGCGTCCTCAAAAGGTCTACCTCAACCACTTAGTTAAGGACACAAACTCTATAAGTCCTGCTAATGCAAAATACCTTGCTGAATCCCATCCTAAGGACGTTGAAGAGAAGAGACAAAAAGCAGTCTTCTTTATGATTCCCTTTTGAACTCACTGCATTATTTCTGGCCTGTACATTAAAACAGATGTCTCATTGATTTCCCAGTCACAAAGAAATCATTCTTTTCTTGTCTTGTGACGGATATTTCTTCAAATGAACAGCTTTGACTTCAAGCAGGATCTTTACCTCATGGAATAACTTTTCCTTAACTGATTTAAAAATATCTATTACAAACTAAAGCCAGCCTCATTGTATTTCTCAAGCAAAGGGGGAGTAGAAATTACCTCTTTTCAAAATCATGCAGAATATCACCATCATTTGGCATTTTTGTCTCTTAAAGTACTGATCACAACAGAACATAACAGGTGCCTAATTAAGGAGCATTTACTTTTTTTTTTCTTTTTAATCTCATTATCAGCCCTGAAAGAGTAAGCCCCAGACACATCTATGTTTCACTTCAATCACCTCTCCTTCATTAACGGGGAGAAGTTTAATGCACTTTAAACTTTCTCAAACTACTTTTGTAGGGTTTGTTCATTCTGTAACCCCTGGACAAACATTAAAGTAAAAGGAGGGAAAACATAGACGTGTATATAAATAACATTTTCTACTTTGAAAGTAAAATGCCCTGTGCTGAGGTAAAGGAAAACTGGGGAAATAAGTTTGTGATTTACTGCAGTGCAAGAAGGGAAATATTTTATATACTATTTTGGGTTTTGATTTAGAAGGGGACACAATAATAGAAAGACTAGCTTGGTCTTTTCCACTTAATCCTTGGCCAAACAAATCCTTTGTCTCATTTGAACACACTATAAAAGGGGAATAAACCTCTCCCATGAGCTACTTAGTTAAACAGAGTCTGGTGGAGGGGAAACACTGGATTACAATTTTAACATTGCTCTTGACTTAGCCATGAGATTTATAGTGCCATTCCCTCCAGCAGATCTTTTTTTCCCTGGAGATTACATCAGTAGTAAAGAAAAGAGCAGCTAATACATCTTACAACGAATATGGCATGAAAAGCTATATGCACCAATTAACTTCACAGGTTGCTTCTACCTGAGCAGAATACACCTGAGCATCTCCTTGTTAAGAATATGCTTGCAGTAGCTGCTGTTTGCCTGTCAGACAGTACTGTCAAAGGAACAGAGAACCAAAAATACACTCACAAAGTCACTTTGTTAAATCAGCAAAAAGCCTGTAAAGAACTTTCTCATTAGAAATTTAATTTAGTAGTGGATCCAGGTTTATGATTTAAGAATAAGGGCAAATATGAGCATTGGACATGCCAAAATTTAATCACCACAAGGCGTTCTCACATGGATTGCTCATCTTCACCACAGCTATATTTAATGCCTGCTTCTGTGTTATGGATAATAAAAGTGACCTTTGGGACTGGGATTTCAAGTAGTGAACTCAGGAGTTTCTGCTCATCAGTGTTATTTGGCATGTGTACTAGTGACCACTCTGTTTACATACCTCTGTATGCAGACCTGCAAAATAAGGACTTTATCAAAAAAGACAATAGGGTAATTCAAAGGTGACACCTTTGAATCACACCAAAGGTCATAAGTTTTCCTGTCCTGGAAATTCAAAATGCCAGAACACAATAAAAAAATTTCTCTAGTGAAAAAAAATTAATCACCTCAAAGATTTTTTAAAACTTACTCTTTGTTGCAAAAACTCTTTTAAAAGAGAAACAGTTTTAAAAACTAAAATGTCAGTCACGTAGAAAAAGAGACATTTTATTTCATGACAAACCCTTTATCAGCAATGGCTGATAAAAATATACCTCCTTCTGTTTTGTTCTGTCTTATCAAAAGACTTTATGGCTTCTGGTGGAGTAATATAGCCCTGTGCTTGCTTTTTATATAGAATCATAGAATATTCTGAGTTGAAAGAGACCCACAAGGATCATCAAGTCAAAGTATGGCACTTCAGCCCACATGTGGATGTAACTATGGGATACTTGCAGCCACAGATCGTGATAACAGGGTCTCAGATAGGTATGGATGGCATGTAGCACACACCTATGTCCATGGCTGCTTATGTGCAAAGGCATGCATGAAAATACCAGAAGACTTGGAGTTCCAGCAGCTCAGTCTGCATTTTCCCCCAATCCACCCCAGCAAACCAGCTATTTTAGGCACTACAGGAGCATGGGTTGTGCTCACATACAAAAACAAACATGTGGGGTGACATCCTCTCCACATGAAAAGAGGAGTCTGTAATCTCTGTGGGTGTCAGTTTAGCATAATCCCCACCGAAAGTTTTAGCTTGCTTTAAAATACACAGATGTCATATTTAAGAAGGGCCCATTCATTTCAGGCCCAAAATACATAAACATGCTTTGAGTAATAAAGCAGAAAAGGTACTTTTTGCTGATGTGTTGTGGTTTAGGATTTCTGAGGAGGTGAAGTATGGAGCTCAGTTGTTGTTTTCATTTTCTGAGGGGGGTTTATTATTATTAAGTTTTAATTTAGCTTGGCTCAATCTTTATTTTGCAGGTATGTAAATACAGGGAATCCAGTGCCAACAGCTAGAGCAATAATTCTGGTCAAAATGAAACACAGAGCTTTAGGCTATAAATGTAAGACAAAAATCAAAGGATTTAAAAGAAAACTGACATGGCAACTTCTTAAATTCAAGAGTATCCATGCTATTTTATTAAATATCAGTTAAGTGCCTCTTTAAACAAGGTGAATGCAAGTTCAGGAAATGAAACAGTCATTGCCTAAATATTTAACATGCTAAAGACAAAGGAAACTCACCACTGTGTCAAAGGAATCACCCAGCTAGCCCACAGCCTTATCTTCAAGACCTGACCATTTCAGCCTCTCCAGAGACGTTATCTCCTTTCTAGAACAAACTCTAAAACTGGTTTAAAGATTTTCTGACTGAACTGAACACAGTATTTCTGATGAGGCCACACCACTGTGAAGATACCAGAACATTTAATCGTTTGACATCCTATTTCTTAGGCATTTGACTAATAAATTTGATTCTGAGTTCTTTTTTTAATATGCTGAATGCAAAGCTTTCACACAGCATGCAAATACTGATATTCAGAATGCAAGAAATGCACTACTGGGTCAGAGTCAAACTATCAGACTACAGTCCTGTTTCCAACCATGTCTAGGTGACCCAGTGAAAGACACATGAGACTGACAGCAAATAACTGAGGTGATCTTCCCTCCTCCCATTCTGGAGATCTTCTGTATCTCTGCTGGTTAACTTGAGTCTAAGATCTTTTTCTATGGTGATGAGGTTAATTCAGAGGTCCAGATGTTTCTTCCAAAAACATGTTACTTTTTATG
The DNA here is from genome assembly GCA_038380795.1 of Pyrocephalus nanus. Lineage (NCBI taxonomy): Eukaryota > Metazoa > Chordata > Aves > Passeriformes > Tyrannidae > Pyrocephalus > Pyrocephalus nanus. The sequence goes on along the minus strand of CM076261.1, from coordinate 8,514,850 downwards.
TTTCCTTGATTTTTATCTGTCATTTACTCAAGTAAGTCCATCTGACATTATCCTGTCACATTCAAAGAAATAATTTTGTGCTACTGCATGGTGGGTTTTTGTCTCTTATTACATATCATTAGCAAATATGAATTCATTAATTCACTCCCTTTTTTGGAAATATTTTGCTATAATATTCTTGGAGTTTATCAAGGCAGGAAGGAGTATTTCTCAAAACACTTTGTTTCTAACATCATGACTGTCTAAACCTTTTTTGCAGGCTTTTTACCAAGATAAGCAATTAAATTAAATGCATCAACCAACTTTCCTGTATCTCTTATTTTATTTTATCATGATCAAATTTAAGTTTATTAATAGACTGCAAAAACTACGCCAGTTACATTCAGGTATATCATGATAGACTTAATCTTTAATTTCACTTTCAATGTTCTTTATTAAGCAAGAAGAATCATTCAGTGCAGATGTTGCTACTCTATAATTACTCATATTTCCTTTTGCCCTTTTAAAAGATACAGATCCAACACAGTAAATAAATTAAAGCATGTTAACTAAAGCAATAAGTATTTTAAAGTAACGAGATCTTTAGATACTTAGCTACTGCCTTAAGCATATAATGTTAAGAAAAGTCCCTTTTCCTGTATATGTGTAAATAATTAGGACATAGATGACAGTATAGTAAAGTTTTTTCAAAAATAAGTGGTGCCATTCCTGACATTTTGAGACCTGACATAATGTATGTTGATCTGCACTACAAGCAGCCCTACTGTTCATCTCATTGCTCAGACATACGTACATTGAATGGCAATTCAAAACAGATTTGCCCAGTATACCAAATCAAGTCCTCAACCCTGGAGAATAACAAGTTGTTAAGAACAGGGAAACTGAAGTAGCTGCAAAAATACACCTGGCTGTGGCCATTCTCCCCAACCTCTCCTGCCTTAACAGGCTACAAGAAATATGGCTTGTTTTACCACACATCTCTGGCCACGGCCACACTTCCTGTTGTCAGAGCTCCGTAAACTGTCCGCAATGTGTGCTCTTCTCATAGGACTCAAAACTGCTACAGAGATTATTTTTATCAATGTTATCACAGGCAGTGTATTAATCATAAAGCTACCTCAGAGAGGCTTTAAAGAAAAAGAAGGGAAAAAAAGAACTTAAGAAGGCTTACCAGCTGAGCAGAAGATCAAATCACAAAATGCCTGTGTTAAAACCACAGATGTTTTGCTCTGCCAAATTTAAAGGACCAGTTTCTAAAAAGTATTCCCTGGGAGCAGTATGACAGCCATTATGCGTGGCTGCCATATAGATGAAGCAACATGCATCATTTCATGAGAAAAATCAATAGTGACCATTTAACTAGAAATAAAAAGACTGCTTTTATGTGTCTTCTTTGCATTATTCTGCATCTGGTTGTGAACTCTCAGTTGTCCATATATACAGAGCAGCCACAGAGCTCACAGTTACCACTGACAACCCAGTATCTGGGTAGATCATGCTTCAGTTGCCTTGAACATGAGTATGTCTGAGCTGATGTTTTTCTGCCCTTCCATGCAGCCTGTTTCCCAGTTTTTTTGTGGTGTAACACACCTGACACATAACTCAACATAACACATGTTCTGGCCAGCTTTTTAAATAGTGCAACAGGTGCTAGTCTCACATGTGTGATAACACCATGCCACCACATCTAATCAGCTACAGAAGAGCAGATCACTTGGGCCATGGTGTGGTCCAAAGAGAAAATCTAATCCTTTCTCCACTTTATCTAAAAGTATGAATGGCACCAGCATTTTCATAAAGCCCCCCAAAGCTGGTAGACCTGAGTCATGGTTACCAGTGAGCCATCTCAGCAGCGATATGCAGAGATCAGCAGACAGGTCTGCAAGGCCAAAGGCAAGAAGCGCAGACCCACTTTGGGGTGAAAAATTCCTCCTACAAGTTTGAGGTGTTTCTGACAGTCCAACATTCATAGTTACGCAACACCCTCCTCGGAGCACCATCCCGGAAAAGTAAACCCCTTGTTAATCCAAAGAGGATGGTGTGAATGGCCACAGTGTGAGTGATATGAAACATAATCCAGGGGACAGGAGAGGGAGTCAGAGCAAAGGGAACTTCTGAGGCTGAGTACTTTTTCAGATGGCAGTGGCAAAACAATCACATGGCTGTGGGAGTTTCTTCCAAACACGCCATGATGGAATGAGTCCAATATCCATGAGCTCTTTGATCTGAGCTGTGAAAATAATTTTTTTATAGTGTTAGATGGTATCTTTGGGAGTTCTAGTAGTATTGTCTTTAAATTTCCTTTAGCTCTGTGTAACAGATGGGCAACATGTTAGTTTTATTTACAGTCAGTCCTCATTTGCAGGACAACAGAGGTGGAAGGGGAACAGCCTGTTTAGTTTTGATGTGAAGGACTTCTCTTGGAAAAATTTCTGCTGAGAGATTTAGGGGGACTTCTTATTTTAATTGTTTTACATTATCATCTATCCCACATCTCTATTGTTCTCCCCTGGAAAATCTTTATCAAAGTTTAAACATTAATCAAAAAGGAAATTAAAACTAAAATTACCTTTAAAATACAGTGAGTTATGCCTTGGCAACTCTATCCTTTTGACCCTGCTATCACTTTGATGAATACAGCCTATTGTGTTGTGTAGTGAAGTGCTGGATTGCACAAGCCATAGCACAGGCTGTCAAGTAGCATAATAACTGGTTTGTTGATGCCTCTACTACCAAGGCCTCTGAATGTGTTTAGAGAATGTCATGTATTGGTTTAAACCAAACTACTGAACAAAACCCACATCCAGGCAACAACTCCCATTCATCAGACAGAAGTCAGGAAGTGACTTGGGCCTTGTACTGTTTTATGAAGATCTCAAATTCTCCTGGATCAATGGGAGAAAAGTTGCAGGGATAGTATTTTTCCTTAAGAATAATTGGTTGGGTTCTACCATTAGCTGATAATAATCAATTAACCCCAATAAATCACTGCTTATACTAACAATCCACTCATTTCACTTGTCTTGGCAAGACAAGTAGCAGTTCAAAAGGTATTCTCCAGCCTGTGTAAGGAACCAAAAATCCTTGGGTCCAACAGTCTTAGTGTTAAGTTGTCACACAGAAATCTGTATCAACATCTTCAGCTGCACTCACAAAACAAAAAGTTCAGACTTGGAGAAGAAATTGCCTAATTTATTCTTCCTCTGGCAAAACACCAAACCTGTACGGTTGTATTGGCTTTGTATGGCAAGGTTTTGGTGGCCAAGGCTAAGCCCGTCAGTGACAGTGCTAGTGCCTCTGGGATAATGCAGCTAAGAAGGAGAAAAAGCTACTGCACGATTTGAGAAAGAGAAAATTGCAGCCAGAGAGAGGAGCAAGAATATATATGTGAGAGCAATAACTCTGCAGACACCAAGGTTAGCGAAGAAGGAGGTGGAAAAGGTGATCTTGGGGCTGGAGCAGATTCCCCTGCAGCCCACAGTGAAGACTATGGAGAGGCAGGCTGTCTCCCTGCAGCCACAGAGGTCAATGATGGAGCAGAGAGCCAACTAGAAACCCATCACAACAGTGTAATCATGGTTTCATGTACAAAGGAAACCTCAGGTCCTGTGACTTAGGAAAACCTAGAGCGAGCTCCCAGCTTGGCCATTGTTCTGCACTGGGACTATTAATGTCATGCTAATGCTTTTGTCATTCTTACCATCTCTGCTTTAGCTTGATGTTTTGCACTACACCCTCCTACACTAATAAAATTCTGTCAAAATCTAAATCTAGCAGTAGGCTGCAATTATCATTGGAAAAAATTCTTTTCTAGTGATATAATTTCAGTGTCACTAGAGATGCCTAAAAAACAAAATACTTCATTGTTTTATTGCATAAACATCCTTGTAGGTCATGTTTGTCTTGATGAACTTTGTCTATGCCATCAGAGGATGGAAGATGGCAGAGGGAGCCAAAGTGCGTCAGCTCTGCAAAGCCACTGTTTCCTGCTTCAGCAGCTTAACCGAGCTGTGTCCACACGTCATTCCCGGGGAGCCGGCTGTTTCCCAGAAGGAAAATAGAAAATGTACTGTATCATTGTGGGGCAGCTCCAGCACACTAAATAGAGCCATACACTATCACTCTATAAGCAAAACCTGCTGCTGAGGGGAAAGAAAGGTTATGTTTGGTTTTGAGGTTTTAAAGCTTTTTTTTTTTTTTTCCTCTGAACCCAAAGGGATCCAAACCAGAAGTTCCTTCCTGTCTGAAAGAGTTAGGCATAGGACATTTGTGGCCTGATTCTCTTCTCAGCTTGAGTTAAGTCAGATATACCTCCAGTGAGCTGACAGAGCTACTTCAGATTAAAGCCAGGGCAAAGGAGACAAGAATCTGTGCCACGCTAATGAAGTCATAACAGCAGCAGCCGCCCAGAACAGAGTCAGCATTTTAAAACCAAAATTATGTTGATCTTTCAGCTGGAACACACAAGATTTTGAAGCTCATTCAAGTACTCTGCACCAAAACATTCGATTGCTTTCCAGCATCGTTTTATTGCAGTCAGTAATACAGGTCTGTAGCCAGTTGAGGCCAAGAAAAACAGTAATGATTTTACTATCTTTTCTCTACTTGCCAGATTTTGACCCAAATGAAAGAGAATACTAAGTAGAATAAGTAATAGCAATAGGTAAGGAGCCCTTGTGGATGCCTCAAGGTGTGGCATTCTCCAAACCATCCTGACACTTGATGACAAGAAGGACTGTTGTGATGATAGCCTATGGCATACAAACCACAGAAGTCATTCAGAAGTTTCTACAGTCAGACCACAACCTTTGGGTGACTTGGAAGGTCTAGACTGGAAGGGTTTGGGCACTGTAAGTTATTTTGAATATTTGCAAATATGAGGCCTACCATCATGTGCTTCAGCACTTTTTCTTTTTAAAGCTAGTTATCTTCATAGAGTCTAGGAAAAAAAGAATCTCAGAATATTCTGTCTGTGATAAATAAACCTCCTTTCTTTGAAGAAAGACAAGTGCAGCCTCCAACTTTCATCCCTGTAACTATTTGAGACCCTGCACAAAATCAGGGTTTCTGGTCCTAGTTAATCCAGTAGAGGTAGACTTTGCTGTGGGCCTGACATGGGTTTATGTGGCTAGGTTTTGGTAGCAGGGGGGGCTACAAGGGTGTCTTGTATGAAAACATGTACATATGAAAATATGTGTACTTTCAGAATACAATGCTTCTTGTCTGCTCAGTCTTTGCTTTGGCCTTTGAACCTCACTTGTAATTCCCTACTTAGCTCTTGACCCTTCTGCACAGGCTTCTGATTTGACCTTTACTAATTTTCTTTCTCCTAATCCTGACCTGTTTGTCTTACATTGCTTAAACCTTATCTCGTCTAGTATCCCAGAATCTGCTCTAGAGTTTATAGTCCCTAATCTTGTGGTTAAGCCTCTAAGGACCTTCTTGACTAGACCTGAAGCCCAGCCTATTTCCCAGATTATAATTGACTGTAGTACCTTTATCCCAACTCTAAACCTGATTCCAGTTTGTGTCACATCAGGGGCCCTGATTACCCACACCCTACTGCATGTGTTTTCCCTCTCAGACCAGCAGAACGTTGCAGAGTCGCTCCTGAGTCATCTGGGCTGACTATCAATATGCAGCCTACCTTCATTGCTAAGCCAACCCATCTCTCCCACGTCAGAAATTCTCCCCGTTTTGGAGATTTTTTTTAGGCTGAAATTTTTTGCACTTCTCTTTACATTCTGTACTTAAGCATTTGTATATATTCAAGTAGAAGACCTGAACTATCAGTAGATATCCTCGACCCACCTTGAACACTCAGAGTAAAAGATGTCTTTTTATGTTTTGGTACAAAAGGCATTTCCCACCCTAGCAACAGACAGCATCAGCACAAGGCAGTGCTAACCATTCAAACACTGAAGTTGCACGTTACTCTTCCGGTCTCATCATATCTTTGGTGACACTTTCCTCTGCTACCTTACCTCTCCTTCTCAATTCCATCCTGATCTTCATAGTCCAACAAGTCTGTTGACCAGGAGAGGTTTTTTTACAGGCCCTGTCTTGCACAGCATATGGTCCCTGTTACACATCTGAATATTCAGCGATATCACAAAGTGGCTGTACACCAAGAAGTCATGAGGGCATTTGCCTTTACTCTTGTCTGCGTCTCCTGAGTGGAAGGTCCTTATTCTCCAAATGAACTACTTCTTCTTGAGCAAGAGAAGCCCAACCCCCTTGACAAATGTAGCTCCCCTGTCCACACCCTGGCTGGATCTGCTGGCTCTTTCAGTGGCACTGGATAAAGAAGGAGAGATGCTTCCTGCCTGCATGCCCAAGCTCGTTGGAAGCACCCAAGCTGTGGGTGCTATAACACTCCCAAATAGCTAAAATTAAGGCTCTGCAAACTGGGTATGGGACTGATGGAAAAGCACTGTCTTCTTCCGTACAACGAAACTCTGAATCAGCTCAAAGCTACTCAAGCAAAATTGCCTTCAGGTGCTGCTGGTTAGGTCATGATTATTCAGAATAATTTTTCCATGACAGGGTACTCAAAAACAGGTGTAAAATGATTCTGACTTATATTAGGAAATCAAATAAGGGCAAGACAGATATTATAAATAGATTTTTCTTCAGGCTGCACAAAGGCAGATCCTTACAAGGTCACAGGTAATTTTGGCAAGTTCTGGATCCTATAGTAGTTCCTCTCTTTTATCACGTCCTCACATTTGTGAAGCAGAAAGTTGTTTGCCTTCCCAGTAAAGGAAATTGGGCTGGGTGGATGCTTAAGAAGTTGTGTGATGTTCCTTACCTGCAAAAGATACTCACAGACTGACTCTTTCCTTTCTGAAGAAATAATCCAATCTGTATGCAGTAGGCGAACCACTGGTGATTCTCTGACTTTCTCCCTCACTTCTCATCTGACAGAGAGTCCAATAAATTAAACAGGTGGAGGTTTAATATTCTATTACTTCTATAGCCTTATTCTGAGATGTTTATAAAGAAGGAAATCAACCTCTTCCTGGATACCAATGAACTGTCAACTTCCTACAGCCAGCTTCTTTGTAATGCATGAAAAGCCTTTCCCATAGGCAGTCGTATTAGCTTTGCTCCAGCTATAAAAGGAAAAGAAAGCAAAAGGGTTGGATGAGGAGCATGCTTCAAATCCTTCTCTTGAACTACTTCTCATATTCGCCAGAAACAGGTAGGAGTTCAATATGTGGGGCACATCTAAGGCTGTGTTCACTCTTCTCAGTTTTGGGAAGGATTTGAGCAAGGACAAAGCAGATAGTGTGTCACAGCTCCCAGTGAAACAAGAGGGCTTAGACAGAACCTTTCCTGTGCATCGAAGTACCCAAAATAAACTATTCATTGTTCCCAAATAAATAGACAAGAGATTTTTTTTAGTTTTCACCAAATCCTCTACAACTTCAGTTCTTTTTTTCACACGTGTATCTGGAAATGCTCTTTACTATAATATAAATGCCCCATTTCTCTGTCCCAGCAGGAAACTCAGGGCGTCCATTAAGAGCATCGCAGCTTGCCAATACCCTGAAACCCATAACACTTGGTAAAACACCTGGCCTAACAGTTCCTAGGTTAAGTTTTATGCTTTTTCACACACACACACACACACACACACACACACACACACACCCACCCCATAAACCTGCAAGCAACTACATATTTTCCTCTACAACTGAGTGGAGGAGAGTTCTGTCCTCTCTTCCTTAAGGGAGGGTTTGATTTCAGTGGTTTTCCAAGCTGGACTGGAATTACAAATCAGGCTTCAACTATTGACCCACCTCTCTCAAATTCTGGGAGGTAAGTTAGTGAAATTCACGCCTAATATCACATGTCTGAGCCAGGTGGAGATTCATAACCAGCTCAGATGGTACTTTCAGAAGGATTAGGAGACCAAGCCCCTCATGGCTTGGACAAAGAAACAGTTATTGACCAAGAACAGTAAATACAAATCCTTCATTATGTGATTTTGAGTTCTTATATATGAGAAATAGTCTTGGAAAAGCCCCTTCTGTACAGTGAGTTGGCTCAGTGGCCAAAATAGTGCATGGCAGGAGAGTAGAAAAAAGCCAAGTTCAGTGCAAAAGGTAGGAGGTTAAAATTCATCACATCCCTGGGGAGTAGAAAGGTGTCTGAACTCTTTCAGGACAAAAGTAGCTGAAGCTTCAGAAAATAAAATAAAATTGAAAGATAATAGGAGAAGAGAACAAAAAAACCCCATAGAGACAGCCCAGAGGCACAGTGCTGCTGCACCCTTGCAAGGGTTCAGGGAAAGAACCCCTTGTGGTTATTTGTCCTGGCGGGTGGCAGTGGTGGGATTTTTGAGTTTTGATTCTGGAAGAAGAGAAGAGGCATCTGCAGCAGGAAGGAGGTTGGGCCTCACCACACTATAGGGAAGAAAGGGTTAACAGAAGCTCAAGAGGAAAGGGAGCCTTAGGTCTGAGCTTAGGAGAACCATCAATAACATCTCTGGAAAGCTGCCTTGCTGCAAGGGTGACAAGTGCCAAGGGATTGGGAAGAAAAGTGACAGGGTTGAGGGCTGATGGTCTGAGATAGATTTGATGGCAGGATCCCATGTTAAGAAGCTGGAGAATTCTACACTCATAGAATCTCTCTTGTAGGTACAATATTTCCTCCTATTCTCCATCTAGTCCTCTGACTTACTACATGCTTTCCCCATTTTGTCTGTAGGGCACCCTTGCCTTCCCAGCATGAATCCATAATTTTAGTTCATTTTCATCTTACAGAATTTACTAGTAAAAGGTCAGAGCTTCTGCAGCTCCCCTTACTTCCTGGTAAGGGGAAGAAAGAAGGAAAGGTAAAAATACCAGGGAACTGTGCAGCTCTCAAAAGCAACCTTTTGTAGCCAACAGAAGACACCATCAGTGAGAGGCATTTTTCTTCTCTGTCTGGGGATGCATAGCACACTAAAAATGGAAATTTTTTCCCTGGATTTTTCATTTATTTTGAGTGGTTCTTCTCTCATCATCTCATTGTCCTGCTCCAAAAGTTTAAGGAGATTAGTGAATGCTTTATGCCGAGTTTGGAATAATGCCAGGAAGGCAGAAGGAAGCTGAGAACAGCCATGTCAGATACCCAAATTTCAGGACATTGTTGTTCTCCTGTGTGTCCCTAGGATTGGTTTCTAGTCCCAGAAGAGCAGGGTCAAAAAAAAAGGTGGACAGGTCTGAACATCAGCATAAAATTGACACAGCAGTCAGCTGCTACTTATATTCTTCTAGCGCAAAGCAGTAAATTCTGGACAAACAAAATTCTGTTTATCTGAACTAAAAATAAAATCAATACAAAAGGTAGCATATATCGCCTCTAGGGCTTTTCCCCGGCTGTGACACTTTGATGTAGTTCTGCAGCCTGTGGTTTTCCTTCAAACCACATCATTCAGGAAGGCTTCTGTGCACTCCCCTTCCAAGCATCTCGTGTAGAGTTGCTCCAAATATGCAAACACCAGTGGCAACATTGCTCATGGAACTAGAGTTCAGATATTTTAGTTCAAAAAAGCTCCTCTACCAAGAACATCAAGAATGGATTAGCTGAGAAAGCATGAGTCAGGCTCAAAACAGCTTCGGAGTTCCCCAGTGCAGCCTGCTCCACCATTGCCTGCTCTGAATTTTGGGCCTGATGCAGAAGTGCACCAAGCATGTGCATAATGCCTGGAGTGTTGTGTGATTTTGTTATGTGACAGTTACTGCGCGTGGGCATCAGTACACATAGAGCTGCTTGTCAGAGGCAGGACCTAAGGAGGCAGGAGCTCTTCCCTGACACCTCACCCACGGGTGGCTCCCCAGCATGGAGCCATGCCTGGATGAAAGGCTCATTTCTGCTGTCTTTGCCCTCTCACTCCCACTGTCAATGTTGTTTCAGTCTCGCACTTGCATTTCCCACAGTGATCTCGCCCTGACCTTTGACAGGCTCCACACAGTTAATTAAGTTTGTCTGAAGTTCCTTCATTTTCCCTTTCCCCCTCCACTGCAGGATACAGGTCTTCAAGGAAAACAAATTCTGTCTTCAGATGGAAGTCCAGAGGTTTTTTTTCACTGACCTAAATTAAACTGCATATTTGCATTGACATCAGAATTTAGTCCTAGGACTTTCAAGTCCTGACAAAGCCATAGAAATGGAGAGCACCATACTTAAAAACCTGCTTCCACTCATTATTTTAATTAAACAATATTTATAGTACAATTGGACATATGTATGCGCATTTTGAGTGAATATTAATGTATTAAATTATGCAATTAAATTAATCATGAAAATAAATTCGATGCCTGTACTCAGGGAATCAGCAAAAGCAGGGACAGAAAGGATTCCTCTTCTTTTACCTGCTTAAGAGTTGAAATTAGGTATGTTAATGCTAGAAGGTGGTTCTTGAATTAAAATATCACAGGGCCCTCAAAAGAGAATAAAGGGCTAGGTAAGAATGATTAATGTGCTTTTACACAAAGAATGATACTTTTTATATATCTTTGACCTTCTAAGGTCAAAGGGATTACAGGACTGTTTGAAGTTCAGGAGGAGCTGAGCAAGGAAACAAGAGGGCTTTTCATGGGGTGATGAGAAGCTGTGGCTGACATTTCAAGAGCAAAAAGCCTATTTTTATTAACTCCTTCTTTCTCAGGTAAAAAATGTTTTTGACAGCAGAAAACGAAACAAGCATACAAATGTGCAAAATATAATCCAATTTCCTCTGCGAGCCCACAGACCTAATCTTGAAGTTCAGCAGATCCAGCGGCACCAGTGTGGCTGACCATGAGGAGGCAGAAAAGAAAGACCTGTGGGAGTCAGGTCACCGAAGGCAGGATAGCATGGCCTTACCAGCAGCTAAATTAACACTGCTCACTGCATTTTTGGAAATTTGTGAGGGCAGCTGTTCCAATTCAACAGTAGTCGTACAATATTGTTATCACAGATTTTCGTGCTTAAGCTTCTGAAGTTTTTAAACAAGAGTATGACTTGTAGATTTCTGTGCTCAGCTCAACGGGTAAAGGAATATCAGGGCAGTTATTTGAGCATGCAAATAATGGCAAACACAACATGGGCGAACTAGAGAAAGGAGTGCAGCATAAGGTCTCTAGGGTAAATTAGGTTATCTATCCTCAGTGAGTATTTTACTTGCTTAAAATCATTTTTTGCAGGGGGGCAGGGGAAGGAGAGGTGAAATTTAGTTAATAGTTTTGGCAGTGATAACTTAGAAAGATGAATGACAGACCAAAGTGTTTCATTTTACTTTTTCAATATTCTTTCCCTTTGTTGTTTTAAAATGCAATTTTTTCCTTTAAAGTTGTCTATTTAAAGAGTTTTAAAAAAGAGTTTAAAACCTCACAAAGTCAAATGAAAAGTTTTGATCAATCCTAAATTATTTTGGTTTTATAATATGATTACATATGAGTATGTGATTTTGGCATGTACAATAATATTTTGTAAACATGTAAGCTATGTAAAATATAAAGTAAATTATGTGTATCTACTTACTCAGCCACAGTAGCAAAATGTGGGAGAAGACCTTTTACTTGTTTTTCTTTTCTGAAATATATGGAAATTTTGTATTTCAATGCCACAGTGAAGTCCTGATGCTGAGTCCTTGCAAAACAGCACAAGTACAAATATGAACAAGTATTTGTGATTTAGGGTCACCAATATAGGAACGGTCTGCAGTTCAGCCACCCAAGTGAAAATTCAGTGGAGACTTTGTAAGGAACACTTGGATCAGAGCTTGCTTCTCCCTTTTAATTTTGTCTACATTTTATGGCGTTTTATAGACAAAATGAAGCTTTCTCACTTTTTCAAAATTACTTCTCATTTTCTAGCTCTAATAAAAAATTGGAATGAAAAATCTCATTTTTCACTCTCTCCCTTTGTTTACCTTCAAGCTATGAATGCTAGTGCTTGATGGTTATTAATGCAGCTTGCTCAGCTTAAATAGACTTTCTGATCATAAGCCGAGGTTGCCAGCAAAAGTTCTTCTTCTGCATATACAAAGCCACATATACAGGTACCACTTTCTACAAAAATGCAGTAAGAGTTCTTCTCAAGAATGAACTCTTAAAACTGAGTTGGAAATAGACTGCAAGCTTCCACAGTCTAAATGATGAGTATCTTAATTACATGCAGAGCAATCAGCTTGATCTCAGCCTTTTTCCCTGTCTGAGTCAGGAAAACACAGGAAGCTTCCATGTTAATGAATATGCTGCCAAAGAAATGCACAATTCTGGAAAATCTACTGAAGCCTAAGTCAGGCCTCTCTCAGCTCATTCTCATAAGTAAAGTAGTTTGAAGTGACTATTTCCTCTTATTCTTCTTTGATATTCTTTCTGTAGACACCCAAACATTGAAACCAAGTTCAACGAAGATTATTTGCTAAAGGGCTCAGACCAACTATAAAACTATACCTAGAAGATACGGTATCAACCCTATAAAATCTTCCTTTGCTGCCTATAGACCACTCTATTTATGTTGAGAGACCACTCTATTTATGTTGAGAGAAATGCCATCTATTTTCTTGGTTTCTAGAGCTTTCTGAAAGAAAAGCTGAACTTCACCTTGAAGCGTTCATTCATCCCACTCTTTGCTCTGGACTTATACTGTAAATTCACACACGTTCAAGAAGGGGTTTTTTTTTGGTGTAGTATCTGCCATGTAATATATGTAGCAAAGGGCAGGCTAGTCAAATTCTCAAAATCATTTTGGCTTGAAGAAAAGTTAAGAAAGCCAGACTCAGGAGAGCATTAGTTGTGGTATACTTTTGACTGCTATTGTAGCAGTGGGAAAACACGTCTGGATGTGAAAAACACAGGTTTCCTTCCTCTGGCAGAGGAGATTTAACCAATGATCCTCACCTGCCAAAAGTTCACCCATGATATCAACCCTTTTCAAATTCAGGGCAGAACATCTGTCTCAGTCTGTCCTGCTATCTAGTTTCACTGGCCATTCACTAACTTAAAAAACAACTGAACTGCAGGTTTCTCACCTTTCAGTTGAGCATCCTACCCACTGGGGTTAGGGAGCCACATTTACTTGCTCTCTAGTTGTCTCAATTCCTAAAAATCTTGTACTGGGTAAAAGAGCTTCAGCAGAAATGACTGGGGGAATCCCATTAAAACCTGACAATTTGGATGTTTGCAACAGAGATCTGGGTTAAAATTCACTGCTTTCTGCTCCAGGGGCTTGGTAGCACAGGAAAAGCGAGCTGTACGTGTTGGAAGTAGTTAAAGGCTACGCCATGCAAAGAAGGTGTGTGTAAACTCACCCTTCATCTTTACCTCTGCTGTGCTTCAAAACAGGGGTGGAGGGAAGGTGTTGCCATCTGGTCTACTTTTTGTTAAATATTTTTTAAAATCTTCAAGGGAAATAGATACAAGAGGAGGCGTAGGTAGCTCGCAAGTTGGAACAGTCCTCTGCGCTGATTTCTGTGTTCCAATAAATATTTATACAAAGTAGAAAAGTGACAAAACAGAAGAGTTCTCTGGAATGAGTTAAAAGTGACCAAACCCTCCTCCTCATTTTCCAGTTTTGTGAATCCTTTCATTTCCTTTGCTTTTCTTGCAAATGTTTGGGAAACTAAATGTTTCATTTTGGGATGAACAGAATGTTTCACTCAACAAAATGTAATTTTGAGTTTTCATTCTTCCTTAGGGAGAAAAAAATGGAAAAAAGTAGGTAAGTCCCACTGACAGCTACAGTTATTCTGACTTTGAGAAATGTGGAAAGCAAGCAGGTAATGAACAATTTGGATCTGCTGTTATATAACATTAACGAAAAGAATTAAAAAGAAAAACCAGCCAAATTCTTACACTTCAACACTCCCCTGCATGCAAACCAGGTGAGCCTACGCCAATTCTTTGCATTGTGTGTGTTGAGACTTGGCTGGTGCTGCATTCCGCAAATAATTCCTCATCTCTGTGCCTGCAAGACATTTTGGTGTAGGAATTAGAACACAGTCCAACATTTCAATTAAAATAATTATTCAAGACGAGCAAACTCTGAGATGCTTCTATTGTTTCTTGCTTAAGAGGTGCCATTTAAGCTTTCGGAGATATGGAGAGAAACTTTGGTTAAATATTAAATGCAGTTCTAAGGAAATCCTTCACCTCACTTGTTTCTCACGAAGATCCTGAAGCCCCCTCTAAGGCCCCCTTATAAGAGGACATTGTTAATAGGTACAGGTAAGGATCTTATTGCACATTCAGGAAAATGTTCCTAATAAAACATAAACTACATGGCCACATATACTGTGCAGCCAAAGGACTGAACAGCATATAAAATTATTCTCCTGCTTGCATAGAACAATCCACCATCTCCCTTTCTAATGCTTTAATATTAACTAAGCATCTCACCACCTTTTTAGATGTTTTACCTTACTTTCTCTATTAACACACAAGAAAACAGAGCAAAATGTGCACTTTGTTTTTATTTAGACTGTGAAAAAACCAGGATTCATGAGAACAGCACATATAAACAAATAGCCTTCTTTTAATTACAAATAGCTATTAAGTCTCATTTCTTACGCATGATCATTCTCAGAGAGAATCTGGTCTGGTGCAACAAGATTCTGTGATTTCTAAGTTCTACTGGTTGGTGTGTGTATATGCATTATAGCTTTGCTGAGGCAAGTTCTATTCTTTGACTCTAAATGTCTCCCTTGTGGCTCAAACCTTTCCTGTTGCTTTCATGAAAATGAGAAATAGTCCTTGATCACAAAGTTCCCAGGTTTTTCCTCACACTGACAAAAGAGATGGTGGTTAGCCTGCTGGCAAGTGTTTTGAACTGCAGCAAAGAAATGAGATTCAAGTGAATATTCTCATGCATCGGGAAGAGGTTTGTTAATCCTCAGTGGAAGAGTCAGGGACTCAGTGATGGGAATGTGTAAGAGAAGCCAAGGGCAACAGTGCACCAAATACAGAAATTTGGACAGTTTCCCAACTTTTTCCACCAGTTTTTTCCAACTTTTTCATAACCTCACTTCCCAGTGCACTTCCAGGCTCATGACCCCACTTCTGATTGCAAGCCCTACTCCTGCAATCAACTTCCTATCAAGCCACCTCTTAAGTACCATGATCTCTTGTTTGTAAACCAGTGTCCTAAGGTCTGGTAAAGAGGTAACTCCCTCATGATTCTCTCAGCACAGATCCTGCCAGAAAACCACGGAGATCTCAGGCTGCCTGCCCTGTATTTCCTCACACCAGGAATTAAGGTATTTCCACCCAAGATTTTGTGTTGGAAAATAATTGTCTTGCCATTATGCATCCCTCTCCTTAAACCTATAGAAATAAGAAGTTTAATGCCTCAAAATACAAGTAGGCCAAGATATCTCACTGACCAGCCTGCTCACCCAGCCTGTGATTTCTCAGGATTAAAAGGACATTTTCACTAACCACCAAGAGCTCCATGTAGGAGGGCAGCCACAAAGAGGATGTGAAACCACACCTTGCCACGACTCTTTCACAACCATTTCACTCACAGTTTGCAGTATTCCTTGTGTTACTAATAGAGGGAAGGGGAAACTAAGCCATTCTGGTAAGCCTCCCTTTATTTTAATCCTTCCTCAAAAAACAAAACAAAACAAACAAAGAAACAAAGAAACAAACAAACAAACAAACCAAAACAAACCAAAACAAAAAAAAAAAAAAAAAAAAAACCTCTCTTGACTTTGACTCTGTGAACATTCATCTCTGGCTTTCCCCCATTTTACCATTGAATTTTGAGAGTTTCTCAGAGGTGGTCTTTAAGTGATAATATGCAGCTAATTATAGAAGAACTATAGACCCAGGTCATGATTTAGGTCTGAAACTGATGCTTAATCAGCCTCACACATGATCTCCTCTTCTTGGTATCTCTTCTTCTGAACTGCCCAAAATCCCACTATGTTTCATTTGTCAGACTGCAGATGTCACTGCAGATTGGGAGAACTCCATGAGGATCCACATTCAGTTCTGCATGGAATGTCTGCACAGGTCAGCTTCAGGTGCACTCATGCAGGTCCACTAAAGCAACAGAGGGGGAAATGTATCCTACAAATTTTTTTTGTTTTAATAACAAGTATTTTCTTACAGGTTGTTGGAACATCTGCCGCACATTAAAAATGCCATCTTGGACTGCAATAACCATATAGAGAACCTTGGATTCAACTGAAAATTTCAAATGCTTGTTCATAGTAATGCCACATGACTCCCTCTCTCTGACCCCATCTTTCTGAATATAGGGGAGATCTTCCTACCTATGCACAAAAGCAAGAAGCATGGATTGATTTTTTTTTCCCCCCTCCCCTTAGTGAACACACTTGCCAGAATGCAATACCAGCTTCCATAGGCACTGGCGCTGTGTGTGGTTCAGTGCTGGTGCGCCCATCCCTCTGGGGGAACAGATGTTGCCACTGATTCACTTTGCAAGCATGTGAGTCAAAGTCTGCATCTGTGACAACTTACAGAAAAGAATTGTGAGCAGCTGCAGAGCAAAAAGCACAGAGTAAAAAGTCAATCAAGATTTAAGGCAAGATACTGCATAAACCCTGAAAACTGACAAATGGAATCCATTTGATTCAAGCTGCAGCAAATCTACCTCAAGAGAAGAAAGAAAAAGAAAGAAGACACACTGAGTGCTACACGCATGATCCACAGTGACTGCTCTCTGATGCCTTACATACTTTCTTTGACATTAAAAGAAAGCTGTTAGGGATCTGTACGATACAGCAGAACTGCTGACGAACTTCTGATCTGAGTGCTGCAACCCCTCCCTGGCCCAGTGAATCACTCAGAGGGTCTTATTGAGGTGCTGTCGCTTGCCATTTGCAGCCACAAAAAGATCTGGGATGTTCTTCATTGCAGTGAGGCTATTGATTCAAGTCTGCTGGTCAAATTCCATTTCTACCATTTATTTTGCCTCTTTGATACAATACTGGCATGCTATCAAAACTAAGGGAGGTTGCATCTAATTGGTATGCCATGCCTACCTCACACCACAGGCAAGTGCAAGCTGACAGCTATGTAATTGAAGTTTACGTGTTGCATGTTGTTTGTAAAAGGGATTGGAATTCTCTAGGTGAAAAGTATTGCCTACATAAAGAAGTAAAACTACCTCTGTGCCTACACAGGAAAGTGAATACTGGGGGGTAGGGGGAAAGTCTACAAATATTTGACCAACTCTATAAACAAATATTTCACTGCTGTTTTTTGCTCTTTTATGTTTGCTTTTTCTGGATATTTATGATATTGGGTTTTACTAGTTCAAATGTTTGTAGAAGGGAGACATGCACAAGGTTGCATATTGAGGAAAAACAAATTTTAAATGGGTTTTATCCTCTAACTTGACTATCAGTGGATTATATTGCTACACGGGTCAGTCACAAAACAGAAACAATTTCACAAGTCTTAAGTAAATTAAGCCTGTGATGTGAGAACTTTCTCAAACTTATGAGTAGTATCGGTACACCAAAAGACAGTTATCTTTATAATCTTCAAACAACTTGCAATGATAATTAAACTAATTTAGTCAAAGTCAGGGTTTTCGCCAGTCAGAACACTTTTCTAGCTGTTACCACGACTATAATTATGCAAAGGGGAGCAACATCTTCAGAATTATGTTCTTTATAAATGTTTTGTCTTTCAAACTTATGTGGTTCAGGGACTTCTTCAATTTAAAAGAAGTGATTTGACTACCTGAATAGCTTTTATTTCTTGCGTGGGTAGGACTTTCCCTAATGCATATGCTACTTGTAGCAGCTTAGCAGCTACATGCTAAGCAGATATTTTTCACTGTTTCTCTTGAGTTCCTGTAACATAGGACTGTCTACAGTGTACAGAACACTTCTGTACATTAGCATTGTATTTATCCCTTGATTTTATAACTAATACTGCATTTATAAATTGCATTTAGCCATACTTCATTTGCTATGAGTAGATTTCTTAAGCTTCACCAAATTTTTCCCAGTTTTTGTCTTCCTATCTACTTCTTTAATCTTGACTAGCCTAAATTATTTGGGGGCCATCTGCTGACTTACTGCCTCTGGGCTCACCATCCTTTCCAAGTTATTACTGTATACACAAAACATTGGCCCTAGTACAAAAACTTGTCAGACCCTGCTCTTAGAATTTTGTAATAATGAAAACTGATCATGGATGGAAATTGATTCCTTCCCACTTTTTCAGTAATAACAACTCATTGACTTTTAGCCAGGGATGCCTTAATTTTTTTAATAGCTGCTGCCAAAGGTCTTTCAAAGTCTAAATAAATTTTATTATCTCATTTTTCTTTATTTGCTGAGCACTTTATTAACATACTCAAAGAAGTCCAAGGCTTTGTCCAGCACAATTTCCCACTGCAAACACACATTATTATCTTCCATTTTAATTTTATTTCATCAGTTCAAAGCCTTTTCCAAGGTCTGAATGTAAGGTTACTGGCCTGAAACTTCCTGAATCCTAAAAATGTGAAAAGAAAATTTCAGTGAATTGCCTAGAAGTTTATTTTCATTCTGGATTAAAAAAAAAAAAAAAAAAAAGATAATGTCCTGCTTTTCTTGAAATAAATTCCTTTTATTATTTTTTTATTGCTACTGTTCAGCTAGGCTGCTCTAGTCTAGCTCTCCAGACTGATACAAAATGATGGCTTCTAAGACAATTACCGCTCTAGAGTGCAATCCTTTATGTGGATATTTTCACATAGATATAAGTTTCATATCAGGAATCCATCAGTAAGAAAAATAAAACAGTGGAATTTTTAAAGAAAAGACAAAAAAAATGTTGCAGTTATTAGTATGCCACTCCGTTATTTCTGCACCTTGAATAGCCTATGCAGTTTTGTTCTTCTGACCCCAGAAAGGATATATTTGAACTGGGGAAGGTTCAGGAAAAGGTCATAAGGATGATCAAAGGTATGGAACAGTTTCCCCACCAGGAATCACTAAACAGAATAGACTGGAGATGAAATGACCGAGTAGGGGTACAACAGAGGTCCATAAATCACACGTGTGTGTCACAGGGTGAGCAAACTGGGCACAATGGGAGCACTGTCCCCTCAGGGCAGGAACTGGGACACAGAGTGAACAGAGAAGGTAGCAGGTGGAAAACAAGGGAAAGGCAGGGGCTCTTTACTCGACCTGTTATTAAGCTCTGGAGCACTTTGCCTCGGGATGCTGTGGATACCAGCAGTTTCAAAAGGCAACCAGACAAATCCATGAAACATACCTTTGCAGGGTACTGTGGCATTTTACAGATGCAGCTTCCAGCTCAGGGGATGTTGTACCCCAAATCACTGGCTGGCAGGAGAGCACAAAAGGCAAGTACTGCTCACTAAGCGCTAAACCCTGTTCTTATTTCATCTTGCCATCCATGGCTCACCAGCATCAGAGAGAGGACCCTAACTCAGATGGGTGTCTGGTTTACCATTCCTATTTTCTGTCTCTGATGCTGAAAAGTGCTTTCAGTGACAGATTTTTGCTAGCATCTAAACCATCTCATATCCAAGTTACCTGCCAACCCTCTTCTTTTCAGAACAACACCTTGCTTTAGGCACTCTGCTTCCAAAATTTCTGTCCTTCATCTTTACCACAGATGAGGACCTTTCTGTAGACAAATCTTCTGTGGAGTCATCTGAGGAATATTCCATCCATTGATAAGGAACCACACCCATACTGAAGTCAAGGGGAACTGCACAAGCTAGATGGTACGACGACTTTGGTATTTACATTGCAAAGTACAGAAGGTGGGAAAAAAATGGATAAATTAATACACAGAACACCTGATGCCCCATGCTTTGGGCATTTAATCAGCATGATATGTCATAGCAGAATGACTAAGGGATAGGTTTTTCTGAACCTGATCTGTGAATGCAAAGCTAACAAGAAATATCTTAATTAAAATTAAAAAAACCCACCACAAACAGAAAATAATCCTGCTTTATTGATATAAAGTATAAATGCCTGTATGATATCTCAAGAGCTACATTGGATTATCTTGTCCTCCAGGGTAAAGAAAAGGCATTAAAAAAAATTCTTGCAGGGAAAACTCCGGAAGTTATGGAGAAAATGAGTAAATATATTTGATTGTCAATATAAACCATGTTATTTTCAAGTTAGTCTAACTGTAATTAAAAATTCAGGGCTTGTGAACTTTTTGTCTCATTTACTTACACCCCTCCATATGTTCAAAAAAGACACTTTTAAATTTATTTATACACACTGAAAGCAAAAACACCACTGCAGCAACAACAGAACATCCAACAACAATCTTTGTTGCTAAATTTGACAGGGTCAAGCTAAAAATCCTCTGGGCTTACTTAATCAATATTCAGCCTAAAAAGGGTCAGTAACACTTATAGTGGACTTATTCCAAATGTCAACTTTTCAGAAGGCTCTCAAAATAGGCCTTTCATGCTAGTGAGACATCCTGCACTGAAAATTAGCTCTGCTTGGAAAACCATGGGATAACTTGGCCTGCTTGACATGAAGAACCAGATTTTATGGATTTCATTTCTGTAACTGTCACCAAACCATTGTATAATTCAGTCAGTGGGATGGTAGGCATTTTTTCAATTAAATAGGGTTTCCTGCTATCAAAAAATGTGATTTTTGTAAACATAGAGTTTTGATGTTTGTGTTTTTTAAACAATCCCAACTGATTTCTTTTTTTATTGTTTTTTAAGCTTTGGCATTTGCTACTTCAAAAGCACGAGAAAACTCACAATCCTCTCTCTGTTATCTTTAAGTTTTTCTTTGCACAGAGAAGAAAAAGCTCATAAAAAGTGATAAAAAATACCGTCAATATTTTTACCTTTCTATACTCAACTCTGGAAAACTGACGAGAAAACAAAGATGTCAACCAAAAATTGTTTAAAATGCAACTTTCATGATGCATTACTTTTTCCATTAAAATAGGCAAAGTACTGAACCTAAATCTGTCTCATTTCACCCATCATACATACAACACCCTAGAGCAGAAACAGCCAACCAACAACCCTGGCCTTAACTGTAACTCTTTTTAACCTGGAACTTCCCACAGTCCTGGGCTCTTGGTGCTCTGCATCCCTCATATTTCTTTCCACGGAGTATATCCCTTGGGATACCACCCAACCTTAGGCCAGTCCTTCCTAACACTACACTGGTGTAGGCGTGATGTTCTCATGCTAAAAAGTGGCTGAGCTGAGGAGTGGTTACGTTTTGGGCAGATCAGTTCCCTGGCTGGAAACACCAGGTGACCAGGGAGCAGCTTGTGCCAGCCAGAAGCAGCAACTGCTCTCTCAGATGGGAACAAGCATCCAAAACCAGAAAAATCCAGCTCAATTCTCCCAGGACCTGTTTGTTAAACTACAGATGCCGTCTTCAGGAAGGCTGGACTGAAATTCCCAGCTCTCGCTATGAGGGCAGGTTGGTCCTGGCCCCAGAGATGCCAGCAGCCACACAGGAGGGACAGGCAGCCCCATAGGGCTCCTCAGGAGGGTGTCCTGAGGGAACTGTCTCTCACCAACAGGCACAGCTCTGCCCCTTCCACCTCCACATAGCATACTGGTCACTCCATAGCCCAAAATCCCTACAAGTAAAAGCAAACCCATGGTTTCATGAGAGCACAGCTGATGCTTGCCTCACTAAGTGCTACGTGTGCATGTGCTGCGTGCCCAAGTACGTGCTATGTCAGAAATGGTTATGTAACAAATTGATGAAGTTATGCACAATGTTAGGAGCTTCCAGGAGGGAAACAGCAATGTTTACAAATGTATAAGATGATATTTCATCAGAAATAAACTATGTGGATATGGGATCTTGCTTCATTCCACATAAAAAGCACATGTGCCACACTGTTGGATGCAATACACTTAACAAATACAGTCAACAGACCTCACTCAAAACTAATTTAGCCACCTGAGCTACAGAGTGCATGCATGAAAATATATGGTTGCCTCATCTCATAGACGAGTCCCATAAATGTAAGATTATTCAGGAACAGAAGCGCGTGCAAGAGTGGAGCTTAAACTTTGTCTGTGATGTCTAGCCTGTAGATTAGTATTTGTTGGACACCAATACTTGTTATTGTTGATTGGTTCTCTTTTTTAGTTCTTTTTCTTTAATAGCCTTATTAATTTTGCACAGTGGTCCACCATTTCACAGAATAATGTGTCTTTTCTGAAAGGAATCACATGTTAATTTTTTTTTCTTTGCTTCTTTTTACTATTGTACCACTATCTTTTTAAACTTCCAATAAAAGCGTGACTTGAATAAAAGACAGTTAAATTACATCCACATGGATACTAATAACCAGCCTCTAAAGTCTTAGCCAGTTGCCTAACCAAAACACAAAGCATATGGGAAAGAAGGGGGCCTAAAACTGAAAAACAGCAATTCTGTACTTTGATTGTTTAGTCTGTGTGGTTGAGGGAACATGAGAGTAGGGATAGGAGGGAAAGCATTGCAAGGCTAGTGCAGTTAATTTGGATTCATAATGATGTTCAAGGACCCCCACCTGCATGTGTAGACCAATATGGTATACATTTATGTCTCTGCTCTTCTAAAAGCTTCTATTCATGTTTGTTTCCTCTATATCTGTACATCTAAAAGGTCCAGGACTTGGTCCAACATAATTGCATCCACAACCTTGTGTGGAAGACTGAATAGCCTTACTCCTAGAATCTCAGAAGCTTCACTAAGAGCTCAGAGCAGCTTATAAATTATGATCTTTCCAAGGCCCCAGGTAGGATGCAAGAAACCATGCAAAAGGAGATGGACCAAGTGGGAATGGTTGCAAGAGTCCTTCTGCCTCACTGAGCCTATTGGCAAAAGGCAAATGGCACACTGCTTCGACACCCAACCTGCTCCACCCTGGAATGCCCACAGAACTAGATCCCTCATGCTTTCCAGTTTGTGCATTTTACTAAGGGACACTTATAGCTGAAAAACTGACATTTTCACAACTGCAATTTGCTATTTTTCTGCTTTCTTTTCTACTCAGGCAGATAAAGTAAAAAAACCTTCCTTTTTTTACGGCCCACATTTCTCTGCTCTGACACGGATTGTGGTATGTTGATAAAAAGACAACAGTTTTCCCTGTTCTTGCCATGCTCTCAGAACAAGCATTTAAGTCTGAGCTATCTTATCTAAAGGGAATACAGAAAGGACTGAGAAATTATGGTGTAACATGAAGAGATCTAATTTCCAGAGGAGAAGCAGACCTCCGCCCGCTGTGCTATTCCAGTGCTGCTGTGAGCAGTACATGAGGCAACCACTTTCTATCAACAGCAGTAAGAAAGAATGGCAATTACAAAGTGTTTTTCCCTACTAGATCATAAAGGGATTGTTCCAGATGGGTAAATATATCCTCTGCTCACCAGGAAACAGAACTGAACAGAATCTGGAATCATTTCAATCTAAGAAGCAAGGATGTCTTGTACACACAAAAGCATCTCTGAGCATCTCAGAGAGCTGGGTACCAAGACCTAACTGTAAGACCTGGGATAAATAATGTAAATTATTTTTTAAATGCTCACTAATTTTTATTCTTCAGATAGATGTCACATTTTTCTGCATGTTCAATAAATATTTCTTAAAGATGCTTGGTTTCCTTGTAAAAGAAGGACTATGATCCTCTCTTCTAGCCCCAGGCCCCTTCACTAGGTTAAGAGGTAGCATTTTCTGATAAGTGATAAGGTGAAATTTTTCTCTTGCATTTAACAGAAGCGGTGAAAAACTAGTAATTTCTTGCTGAAGTGTTTAAAAATGTATTTCACCCCAAAGTAGGGAGACAGCTAAGACAGCTCAGAAAGTTACAAGCCACTGGAAACAACAGATTACCATAGAGAACGTTACACCAACTTAACAACTGCAGTTCAGGAGAAACCTTTGTTTAAGTTCAACAGATCCTTTAGCTGCAGTTTCTGAATGTACATAATGAGATTATTTGAGTTGAAATACTTATAAAAACTTATGTGGATTAATGTTCACTGAATGCAGATACAGCCTGCAAAAATTTCCTACAATGCCAGGGTCTTTCCAAACAGATGTTTTATTTTAGTTTTACAAAACCAAGCTGTTTAATCTTGTGACACAATCTACAGTTCAGACATAAAAGGATTTGGCATAGATACATATATATATAAGTATGTATTCATGTATACATACACACACACACACACACATATATATATATCAACACATATCAGAACAGATATATATTTAGGACATACTTTAAGTATCTGAACACTAATATTCATATGCAGAAGAGAAATAATAACAGGAGAATATAATGTAGTTGGTATGATAAAGTGTACCCCATTCTACTTAAGGTGTCTTCAGCTGCAGCAATTTATTCAGTATCCTTCACCAGCAGATAAACAGATCTTTACAAATAGCTTATAAGATTTTTCTTATTAGTACATCTCCCTAAGTGTTAACTGTCACCAAATCTCTGAGGTGCTACTTCTGTCTATCTTTATAATAAAATATGGTTTTGCCTATGAATGTTTTGAATTGTCTTTGCTCTGTCCAAGTGTCTAAGGCTGTTTAGCTAAATCATGGTTTCTTCAACTTCAGCAGCAAGTGACTGCAGTATAAATTAAAGCCCTTCTGATAAACAAGAGGTCAGATTAGACCAGGGGCCCATTGGTGTTATCATCACGGAGAGAAAAAGGACCCCAAGCACTTACAACATAAAGTCAAGGTGTGAAAAGAGAGTGGAGGTGTGAAAGAAGACTCCACTCTTAAATTCTGTGTTACACTGTTGCAACACAGGCAAATTTCCTTGAATTGGCAATGTGCCCCCATTCCCACTCTCAACACTCATAAGTTCTTGGAGGCAAGATGCAAAGCCTCCAAAGCATTAGAACTTAAGAATTGAACTCTTAAAGCCATTTCAGACCCCAGACAGATCTGAACCAACATCAGGGAGGCATAAAAGTGGATTAAAGAAACACAGTTGTTCACTTAACATAAAGATTAAAATGTTGGCATTGTTTTCTAAAACTAACATTTGTACTGAGAATTTTTCATTCTATGCCAAATGTGACAAATTTTAAATGCAGCCCATCACAACTCATGCTCAACCTATTGCCTCTTCTCCTGCAAAAGAAGTAATGCTTTTAACTTTTGTATGTACAAATACCAACATAACAACAGAGAAAGATGATGACAGGACCTCCTTTCTCTTGCCAACAAACACCCCAAGAATATTTCTTTGCTCTTCCACCATATTAGACATGATAAAAAATTTGTACAACAGCCTCAGGGAACATCCCCTCCTTTCCTTTTTGTGGGAATGAATCTCCTTCCCTACTTGCAAATTATTTTAGAAGCATTTAATTTGTGGATATTTAAATTTTTCATCAGTACACCTTTCAAAGTGAGATTCTGATAAGTTTTGCAAGAAATAAGTATGCCTGGGAGATTTGTGATTAAGCCCACAGAAATTAAATGAGATAACCAGCATAATGCTAGTTCATGGCTGAGCTAGTACTGGAACTTGAGAGTCCTGCTTCTGAGTTCTCTGATGTTAGATTGCGTGGATTTGAAAAGATAGACATCTTGGACTCCCAGAGGAAAGTGCTCCAGACGAAATCAATCACTGTCAGAAGTGGGTGAGATTCCACTGAAGTCATGCCAGGGGTGAGTTGAGCAATTCATCTTCAAAGAAGTTCATTGCATCTTATCTCCAGGAAGATATTAATGATATTAATGGCACATTTATGCAATGTAAGTTTCAACATGCAAATTATTAAGACATTTCTTTTAGTTGTTTGCACTTGCTTTCAGAGTGAACTATAAAGGGTTTGTCACTAGCTCTACAACCTACCCCACTTCTGTTGAAATGAGAGGTGAAACTCCCTCTGACTGCAGGAGAAAACTTCTGAACGGTATAAACCAGGACAAAATCTGGAACAATGTACTTGGTGGTTGAGGTTTGCTGGAAAATTGAGGGGAAAAAAAAGTAAAAGGATAAATATTGACATTATCTCAGAATCACAGAATGGGAATGGTTGGAAGGGACAGGATAAGGTTGGAAGGACACAGTGGGTCATCTGGGTCAGAAAAATGTAGGTTAATTGTCATCCTTTAATTGAGGATCGCTGTGCTTCTCTTTGTTCCTGGGATACAAGCTATCGGGCTTATCACACTATGAAGCATCCCCAGTGCTTATAATCTAGGGCATTTTACCAGTGAATAAAGAATGCATAGCCCTCCAGAGCAAACTTCTGTACTGTTAAGATGCCCAAACCCAAGCATAAGCATGTAAAATAAAATTTGGGGAGTTCATAAACAGCTACAGACTCAGACAGTAACAAGATGAGTAACAAGAGTTTGGCAATGGCCAACCGTGAAAGCATGTGAGCAATCAAATTGCACTTCTTTCAAGTTCTTGATTTCCCAATCTTGATGTTCAAGTGAGGAGAGAGTCTGAGAGTGGTGGAGTACTCTGCAAAGGGCCCTTTCCATCCAACCATCTCTACTCCTCTTCCCCTTCTCCTATTTTCCTCAGAGGTGTTAGCCCATAGGACTGTGGACCCTGTTGTGGTGGCATCTCCAGAAAACAGTAGCTATACTACTGTCTATGTTCATAAAATATAATGATAAAAATATGCAGTAGCTAGAGCAAGACAAACTATGTTTTAGCTTCTGTGAGGGAAGTGTTAGCTCTCATCCACTGCTTGGGTTTCTCTGTGCCAGCTATGGAAGAATGAAAACCCACAAGGCGTATCTGAAATGACCTGAGGAATTTGTAGGAACTTCACCCCTTCCTCTTCCTTCCAAACAGCCCCTCTCATCACAGGCAGCTTGCTCCCATTTCACACACGACAATGGTCAAAAGAAAACTCTTTTCCCCAGACATGCATCAATGTGGAGTCACAGACCGCTGCTTTCTCTGACCACATTAGCTTCCAGATCTGGGAGAGTAGAGACCAAAGTGAAAGCAGCAGCAGCAGCTGTCTGCCCCTCGATTCACAATGGAGGCAACCTCTGCAGATGTCTCCTTTAAAAATATCTCAGGGAGTTTACCACACTTGCATGATGAGCAGAGAGCTCTGTGTGTAGACTTCATCATGTCAGACAATTACTACCAAATGTACTTTTTCTTCCTGTAACGTGATAGGGAACACTTCAGTAATTAAAGAGCAGGCTGAAGGGGATATTTTTAGTAACTTGATAGCTTTACAATTGCTGAATTATCTGCCAGGAGTGAGTCGCACACACACGTGTGGTTATAATTGGAGTAGCTGCGATTATTCCAATGGGAAAAACAGTTCCATAGGTCACCTGCACATGGGGTGTTTATTTGCGTGTGCATGTGCCTGGCAGAAAAAGGGCAATGTGAGGGTCACAGCCAGTGGATGGGATAGGGATAAAGGGCTTCTGCCCTGCTGTAATCCCTCCCATTGCAGGAAGAAAAGGTGCCTCTATGTGCTGCTTGACACAAGTTAATCGCAACTTCGTCCAAACATAAAAGGCAGGACAGGGGGTATGAGGTATGACCAGGGAAGTGATTGTTGCTCTGTACTCAGCACTGGTGAGGCTGGACCTTGAATGCTGTGTCCAGTTCTGGGCCCCTCACTACAAGAAAGACACTGGGGTGCAGGAGCAATTCCAGAGAGGGGTAAAACAGCTGGTGAAAAGTCTGGAGATATAAATCCTGTAAGGAATGGCTGAGGCAGCTGGGGTTCATGAGCCTGGAGAAGAGAAGGCTCAGGTAAGACCATGTCACCTTCTACAATTACCTGAAAGGACGCTATAGCAAGGTGGGAGTTGTTCTCTTCTCTCAGGCAGCCAGTGACAGGAAGAGAGGGCATAAATAGCCTCAACCTGCACCAAGGGAGTTTCAGGTTGAACTTCTTCATGGAAAAGGTTGTTAAACATTCGAATGGGCAGCCCTGGGAGGAGTCACCACCCCTGGAGGTGTTAGAAACAATTGGACTTGGCACTTGGTGCCATGGTCTAGTTGGCAAGGTAGTGTTTGGTCAAAGGCTGGAATTGATGATTTTAGAGGTCTTTTCCAACCTTAAATGACTCTGTGATTCTGTGATCCTCTGGACACAGAGACCATGCAACTGCTTGGCATGGTTGTCTATGACAGCCAAAGACGCAAAAGGGGACACAGCAGCCCTCTGTTATTCTGAGCAGTTACTCACTGTCTGTTTTCTAGACCCTAAATATCATCCACCACAGAAAACACAGACCTGTCTTAGAACATCATGGCTGTTGTATTTCTACTTCTTGTTCCAAGCACATAAACAGGAGAGGAAAGAAATGAGACAGAATCAATCTGGTTGGTGTCTTTCCTTTCCTTCTTCTCGACTCTTTTTATTACCTACAACTGTAATTCAGCCACTGCTCTGACAAACTTGGAGCTTCTTTCCAGGAAGCTGCTGGTAATATTTTCTCAGCAGATAGCAGTTTTCCTACAAAACCTGGCAGCTTTTAGGTGGTCTAGAGAACACCTTACAGCTGCAGACAGAATTGTCTGGGAAGGTTGCAGTTTAATTCAGGAAGTCAGCAAGCTGGTTGGCTGTGTATGGACTTGAAGAGCATATGCATGGATAATGCACTATCCAGATGTTTCATAGATTTTATGCATATAGAACATAGACATATTTTATGCCTACCTAAAGTTACAGTTCATACTGTATAAGCACTGCTTTTAGTTTCCCTAACAGTGGGGAAAAAAGAACAAATCTGTGCATAACTTCATGAACTGAGGCCCTGAGAAACCAAGTGGCTTGCACTGTCCTGGCACATCAAACCAGAGCAGAGGCCTGCCCCTGGCCTCCGTTCCACACTGGCTGTCGAGACTAGAAATGGTAACTTTCCAAGACCTCTTATTGTGCTTTTTTTTTTCCTCCTCCTTATTTTCAAACTACTTGGGAAAACATATGTTTTCATATTTTTTTGAAGCCAACTGTGCCATTGGTGGCCACGATGACGCCTTCATTGTGTCATTGCTGAAAGATGTTGGTTAGCCCCCTTTAGAAATGAGCTTTGATAATATGGACACGTGCTTGAACATATGATTGGTTTTGAGAGCAAGGACCTTTGAGTCTAAAATTCTGTGAATGTTTTGAACAAAAGTCAGCTTTCTACTGAACAAAGAAAAAATGCCTGCAGTGTGGGTGCATTTGAAATCTCTACAGAATGCCAAGACTGTAATACCTGTGATTCAAGATCAAGATTGAAAGAGGCTGCAGTAATATCACAGTGAGAAATAACCAACCTTAGCACAAGAATGAGACTGGATACAAGCCAGCCAAAGGGCCACTACAAAAACCCTGTGAGGCAGGGCCATACTTTCAACTTCTGTTTGGTCATCTGTGTGTCTAAGACACATTATAAGAGACCCACCACCAAATACAAAAGTTGAACAAAACCATGAAAGAAAATTTCCCACCTGCTCCCCCAAGGCAACACTCAAGTTCCATCCGGTCCAGCTGGCCACTCAGGTCAGATGTGCTCAGAAGGGCAGGAGGGCTTCCTCTTCTCCTCACTGGGAAATGGCTCTATCTTTAACAGGGCTGCCTGGAACAGGTTCAGTTTCCCACTCTTTGTCCCTCCCCTGCTGCAGAAGTTTGCCAAGTGAAACGAAGACCACTGGCAGTGATCTGTAAGGGATGAAAATCCCATTTCCCCAAGGATGTTATTAACCTGGAGAAGCATTGGCCCCAAAAGGACTACCAGAAGAATATAAACTAAGAAAGTAGCTCCCAGGTGCATTAGATGCTACTTGAGACTCTTACACAAATTTAGTAGGTCATGTTACTCCATTTTTCAGTTTGGAAATGAAATCTGCTTCTTTGGATAGTTTATAAATAATTGCCAGAACTTCCATTTTCTCTAAGAAATTAATCAAAATCAAAGCTTAATTTCACTCTGAGAAAATATAAGCAGTAATGAACAACACTCTACATATGTTTAAACTTTTCCAGAAGTTTTCTTTTGTCTTCAGTGATGGACATCATCCTTTCTCTGACTGGTTACACAGCACTGCAAAGCAAGATATTATATGAAGGGCATTTTTGCCCAGACTGCATTCAAGAGATTTGCAATCTGCTGGTTTAGCTATGTGAAGTGGTTTGCTCTTTTTTAAGTCACAACATCAGAGAGCTACTGTGCGAACAATAGAAGGCATAAACAACATATATGGAGCCATTTTTACCACACTCATTTCCATGGTACTGGAGTGCCAGGAATGGATGACAAAGCTGGAGAGGGTTAGGATGGCTATCCATACATATGTTGGATGAAGAAATATCTTCAGCCCCTGTTGGCTCTGCTTCCAGATGAATGCCATCAACATACAAGCACTAGCTGCTCCAGATGGTGTTTTCAACAGCCTCATCCAGGGCCTGGTCCAGCCCTTGCTGTAGTCCATGGCAAGACCCCCGCCAAGCTCACCGGGAGCTGGGCCTGGCCCTAAATCTCTGGTTGCAACAACAGCGCCATGAAATTGGTCATGCCTGTAGTGAAGTAACTCTACGCAAAGACAATCAAATCACAAGCACATTTTAAATGCCAGAAACAAGTGGAGAAACAAGAAGGAGAGAGCTTTTTTTGTGGAAAGCCATTTGCTTTGTTTGAATTATTTACATATTTCTTTGATTTCCTTGTCTGGGATGGCCCAAGCTCTCGAGGTTCTACTCTGATGTCATTTTATACATTTATTCCCACCTACTTCTCAAATGATTCTAGGAAAACTAAAAAAACTCCTTCAGATAACCTAATCTTTGTGAAACCAGCAAGTCTATTCTAGCAGATGGGCTCTGTGTTTGCCTGTGTGCATGCATGTCTCAGTGTGTATCTGAAAAGAAGAGGGGGAAAATAATGCATCTTGACAATGGCCACAGTAACTTCATTTTTTACTATGCTTGGTCTATATTTTCTATGTTTGTTACAAGGTAACAGAACTTCTCTTCATTGTATCTTAAATACCTAAAACAAATTCATTTCCAAAATATACTTCTCAGACTAGTTATCTAGCTAAACAAAAGCAATAAAGGATAGACTCCTGCAGCAACCTCTACCCTCTCAGAGCTATGGTTTGCAGGAGAGCATTACCACAGGTACATGCTTGAGAAAACTAAACCCAGATTGAACATCCCTTAAAACAATCATAAAATTCTGTTGGCTTCAGTATCTGCACTGAAGATCAAATCTCTGGTAGGGGCAAGTGAAGTAGTCCACACAATTTGGGAGACAAACACTTAGAAAATATTGCCAAAGGTTCCTTCAATTACTCTTTTAACAAAGAATAAGAAAAATATCAGCAGCTTAAACTACTCATTCTAAATATATGAAACTGATAGAGGAAGTAATGGATAAACCTGCTACACCCTGTAAAGGATAACATTTTCAGCCCAAATTTAAAGGAGAAACAAACCAATTGCCTCTTGTTTTACATCACAAAAAAGATGAACTTCTCCCTCTAGCAGCTGAAGACAAAACAAGTAGCCACATAGTGACTATTTCTATGCATCAGACAGGCTCCAAGCTCATCTTGCAGAGCCTAACTCAAGCTGGAAATGTAGGAAAACTTCTCTCCAAATCTTTCCTTATTTTGATTAATTTGTCATGGACAATTCACAAACAGAAATCTGACAGATGTTTGATTCTTTGAAAATTAGTCACTTCACTCCTTTCCAATAAATCTTTACATCCCACTCCTTTGACTTATTCAAAAGAACATATTGCCTTTTTTTAAAACACAATACAGCCATTAGCAAATCATAGCTGTGCTGCCCCATCTCATTCTTCTCCATAGCATAAAGTGTCCCAAATGCTTGCTGCCTCCATTCTTTCCCATCCTCTCTCTCTTTTAAATATCTTTCACCACCAGATTGGCATTGGCAGCCAGCCAACCAGTCGGCACTTTAGCTAGACAAGTGCTATGCTGATATGCCTAGATCTTTGAAGTGTCACACAACGAGTCCAACAAGTTAGTTTTCTTCCTATTTTAATACTTTTTGCAGAGGGCCCCAGCCACAAAATACATTTCCCGTCAGGTTTGGGTTTTTTTCAAAGCAGGTCCTTTCTGTGCAAACTTCTGCTGACGACTTTCTTTTTGAAATGCTTTGACCTCTATGGTATTTCTGAAAATACGGCTGAGAGATGCCTTTGTAAATGATATTACATTATACCTACATTAAGTCTACACCCCAGGAGCCCAAGTTCAGAAAGTCATGGTTGGATTGGCTAATACACTTTTTAATGAGCACTGATGTGACATGCTGCTTAGATCAAAGTGCAAAGAGCTGTTATTTGTCACTGCTTCCCATTACAGCACATTCTGAACAGGGGCACAGTAATGAAACAAGTAGGACTGGCTATATTTAAAAAAATATCATGCATCAGGCTGAAAAAAACCATATCCTCAAAATAACAAAAATAAGAAAACAGAATACAAGTAAAAGACAAAGTGTCATTTTTAGCAAGTTGTTTCATGTCTGAGTCCACTGGGTATTGATTTAATTTTATTTTATTACCACATCTGAAGCTGCACTGATAGTAAATCACAAGTGGTCTAATGGAGAAGTCATTTTTGCCCTTTCCTCTTATGAAAAGCTGTTTGTGATGTTACCATAGGGGGCTGTCACTTCCCAGGGAAGAAACCACAAGCGACTGGGATAACTGACTTTTGGAATAAATGATTTTTCACAGGCAGTTCTCAGCCTCCTCTTTTTGCAGATAATTATATTGCTTGATCTGGGAATGGTAAAACAGAAAAAGCCTCTCCTTTCAGATGTTGTTGCTTTTACACAATTATACTTTTATACAATTATACTTCAAAACTACTAGCCCTTCATTACTGCTCACAGTGCCTACCTTTTATATTCAGGTAAATAGAAGGTGAGTTACATTAAGATACACACATGCCATATTATCTGTATGCCTGCCAAACATGTGAGGCTTTTAGGCTGACTTCTTCCACCAGGCAGGACCCCCTAGTAATAATCTGGTGCTTATGGCCAGCAACAGGGCAATCTGCTTTCCCACACACACTGCTTTTCCCTGCTCCTTGTAACGCCCATTTGCACACCCAAAATTATGTCACTGATAACCCTGACAAGAACTTCTCTTAGGAGAGGCAACTGGCACATGCAGATCTGAAGTACATCATGGGTCCTCACAATTCAGAAATACAGATGCTTGTGCTGCATTTTGAGTGAACATTGTTGTTTTTCTTGCTCACTGCATCTGGTTCACTTACTGAACCCGCAGGTGAAGAAAAGCTACTTGTATGTCTCTGCCACTGCAGGATTGTTACAAGTGGCAAAATTAGAATTTTGCTCTGGATTAATCCTGACAACAGGCAAGTGTATACACAAAGCTTTTTTCCTAATGCACTGCATCTATGGCATGAATCACCTCCCTCCACACACCCTCCTCACAAACACCTCTGTGGCAACTACAGGAATGGGCTGACCATGAGCAACCAACGTGGGGTAAAGATATTTCTAGAGCCATACCCAGTGTTAACTGATCATGTTCACAGACAACTGTTTCTTGAAGGATGTTGCTTTTCTCTGTCCACCTTTATCCAGGTCACTGAGAGGATATCTGATCACTACAGGCTTGTACAGACCACCACCAAGTGCTCTGGAACCCATCCTTTCGGGCTTGAAAGACATTTGTGTGAAGGCACAAGCATAACACTGAGAATCCAAGACACCAGAGTGCTAACTCTGACTCATCACTTATGTGTTTCTGTCTCAGTTTCCTCCCTATGTAAGTGAGAAAGATAAAGTTTATTCTTCCCTCTCAAGAGAGTTGGAAGGAATCAGCATTGTTTGTATTTCTTTTTAAGCATGCAGTGTGTAAACACTTTAGCTCAGTTAAACTGTTCAAAACTC
Source organism: Pyrocephalus nanus (assembly GCA_038380795.1). Taxonomy (NCBI): domain Eukaryota; kingdom Metazoa; phylum Chordata; class Aves; order Passeriformes; family Tyrannidae; genus Pyrocephalus; species Pyrocephalus nanus. The sequence continues at coordinate 8,481,007 of CM076261.1, read as the reverse complement.
AGTTATGTTGATTTTCTCAAAATTTCCTCAAATTTGTTACACACTGCTTGCCATGAGGCCCTACAACTGAGCCCACAAGATCAAACACAAACTGGAGAACATCATGTCCCTGTCCAGAGGGCATCACAAATGAAAGCCCTGTGCTTAAACTCAGGCACGAGTCACACACGTGTACAACATTAAGTACATGAGGGTTTGCATGACCAGGGCCTAAAACTAGAAAAAAAAAAAAAAGCAAAACTAAACAACAGACATGGGGGAAAGCGTGCAAGAGAGTGCCGCACCAAACGCATCCTGGACGTCTATTTTTAGCTTTTAAAATTCCTGATTTACGTGGAAAACCGCAACCACACAAAGGTTTCCTTCCGAAAAGAGGACGCACGCTAACTTTCTTTCTCTCTAGCTTACGGTCGCGGGTGGCAAACACTCGCTTCGTACGGCCAGGGAAGCGGAATTTTGGCCCCGGGAGCCGCAGCCCCGCCGGCACCGCGAAGCCCGCAGCCACGGAAGGACCGGCCACCTCCGGCCCGCTCTCCCACGCGATCTCCAGCCCCCTGAGGGCACATCCCACCCACCGCCCGGTCACGCAGCCCCCGGGATGCCCGGTGCCGGCTCTGTCCCGTTCCCTCCCGCAGATCCCAAGCACTCCATCCCCCGCGTGGGAGCGCGGCCCGGGGCGCCCGTCAGCCCAGCGGCGGGGCCGCCCACGCCCCGCCCCGGGACGAGTCCCCACCTCCCGACCACTCCTCCTCCTGCTGCTGGAAGGGGAAATATGAAGCGGAGCTGTCGCAGCGCTCCGTGGAGTAGAGTGGGAACGCGGCGGCGGAGCAGCGGGCATCCCCGGGCACCGAGCGGCGGCCGAGCCGGAGCCCTGTCGGGTCGGCGGCGGTGGCGGCGTGCGGGGCGGGAGCCCTGAGGAGGGGGAGCGGCGGCGGTGCCCGGCCGCGGAGGGTGCTCGGCAGCCCCCGGCCCCGCCAGCCGCCTGCCCCCCAGCGCCGGGCCGTGGGCTGCCCGCGGCGGCGCTGAGGCGCGGGCGGCGCGGCGGGAGGTGGCGGCGGCGGCGGCCGGAGCGCGGCGAGGAGCGGCGATGTCCGCCCCGTACGGCAACCTGATGCGGTACCTGTTCCCAGCCCTGCTGCTGCACGGTGAGTGCGGGGCGGCTGCCTGCGGGTCTCGGACCGTGGGGCGTTCCGAAGAGCCGGCTGGGTTGCGAGGTGGCCCCAAAAGCTCGCTGATGGGGAGGGGGGAGGGGGGGGGCAGAGGGTGGCGGGTGGGCGCGCTTTCCCCTCGTGGCCGTGAGCACTGGGTTCCCATCTGCTCGGCACGGGGAGCAGACAGGACCTGTCTCCTGGCAGAGGAGCGGTCCGTGTGGATGGCGGGGCGGGCGGAGACCCCGCTGGCTCTGCGGGCAGCCCTGTGCTGGCGGGATCCCCGCGCAGCGGAGCGGCGGCCGGCCGAGGTGGGTGAAGCCGCGCCTGGAAAGCCCCGCTCCGAAGCGAGTGTCGGCGGATTATGTTGCACGCCTGTGACTGCTTGGATGGAGCAGCTGGTCCGGGCGCCCTCACACACAGTTTCTTTACTCACCTCCGGGCGAGGGCGGGCTCTGCCGAACTCCAGGGAGTTTCGCCGAGACGCCCTGCGGGGTCCGCGTTCCACCGCTTCTTGGGAAGAGATCTTTTGCCATGGAGGTATTGTCTGGAAAGCCTCCGGCAGCAGAGTGTGCCAGCCACCGGGGCTTATGCCTAGCTAAAATTGTTTTGATGCAAAGCACAGAGACTCCAGGTGTTACTGCACACAGTCCCGCTTTGACAGTCTCTCAGTTTAGCCCTGGACTGACATCTCTGAAACTGCACAGTAGGTAAAATTTTAGTAAGAAAAGTCAGCCTGTTTCAACTTAAAAGTTCAGATTGGAAAACCATTTTTACACACTTAAACAAAAAACCCATCTTTCCAGAAACTCAGTGTTCTTCGAGAGAAACTTTTGAAAAGGAGGCTGTTTAATGAGCTGCTTAAGCATGTCTAACATTTGGCAGCCAGATTTGAAAAATATGGGTGCAATATCTTTCTAAAAGTGTAAGTCAAGCTACTCAGTTATAGCATCGTTTTGAAGAGTTTTCCTAATTCTGAAGTCCTTTGTAGCATCCAGCATTCTTCAGTTAAATTTCTTAGGACCCCAAGCTTACTCATAAAAACAGGATTTTTTTTGTTTGTTTTTAACTGTTACAATGCAAGTGACCTACGTGGATTCAGTGGGATATCTGTGAGCTGGGGTAAGGATTTCAAAGCTATTCCTGGGGTTGATTTTGTGGGGCAGGGATTGTCTCTTTCTGTGTTTGTACAAGTGCTAAGCACACAGATGGTATTTAATAAATAATAAAGAGCATGGGCTTCTGATGGTGTATTTTGTTTTGAGAAAGAAAGAGGAGGAGACCTCATTCCCCAGGAGGGGATTTTATGCGTTTCTCACAGCTCAGCTATGAAATCCAGAGAGCGCAGAAACATGTTTAGCTGATCCAGACCTGACGGGATGCCAGAGGTGTTCTTTAAAACTCTGTGATCTGAGATGTAGAAGTTGAAATGGGAGGTTTGAAGTTAGAGGGTAAAGAGAGGAGGTGTAATTACAGGGTTGGACTCCCTGGCTCATCTGCTTGGAATTACAGAGCAGAGCTGAACCCTGGCTGGAGCAGGAAACAAATCAGGGCCAGTGATCAGATCAAAACAGCAGCTGCCAAAAGAGGATGAAGAAGGAAAATCATCTATTTCTTCCATCTGCAGTTATATTTCACCAAAAAACCATAAACCCGAGTTCTTGTAGAAATATATAACTCACCACCTTGTACATAAAAACAAAAACCTTGTTAATGTAGCTGTGCACAGTTTGGATCAGAGTTGCAAGTGTTTGGAAACTACTGTCCTCCTACAAACTTGAAAAATATATCAGTGTCATATAATGCACTGAAATGTAGCACGTGTAAATGTATTTACCCTGTTAGCTTCAACTTCGTCTAGAGCTATTCCTTCCATACCATGGAGTCAATAGAAGCATCTTTGGGTCAGCGGCTAGCCCAAATTGGTAATAAGTAAGAATAACCATCAATCCCAGGGAATTGCAGTGTTAAGCATCTTTACAGCATGTGATGTTTTCTTTTTGCATTTCTATTGCATGTGGCAATTAAAGGGTTAAAATCGATTGAGTGTGGGTGTGTGGTTAAGGATTTTTAGGGCTTAAAGCTTTGTAACGCAAGTTAAAATGTCCTGTAAGGCTAAAGCTCCTGCTTTCATTACATTAAGAAATGCTGTCTTTAACATCACTGAATCAAAATTTGGAAAAACTTGTCCTCATTCATCAAAAACCTGTATGGTGTCATTAAAAAAAAAAAAAAAAAGAAAAAGAAAAAAAAGGTTTGCAGCTGGAAGTTGTCCATTATCACTGTTTTCTTTGCTTAGACAAAAAGCCACAGAAGTTTCAAATGTCAAAGACTAAGATCATTCAGCTCCAGAAAACCTGATTAATAAGAGCTACGTTCAAGTGAATTCAAAACAGTTTTGGCTAATTTCTTTTGTAAGTGTAAACTCTTTTATTACAAATGGAGATGCTAAAGAGAAACTTTAGTCTATTTCTGATTATGCTACTCTTAGAGTAATGACTTAGAAACTTTAAAACAATTAGGTGATAACATCATGGAAATGGTACTAATAAAAACGAGGAAGACAGGACTGACAGGCTTTTCAGAGCAAAACTTTATGCTTTTAAAAGTTCTCTGGCAATATTGCTTAGTTAGTTACAAAGAAGTGTTTTATTTCAAAACCTTTTCGGGAAAGTAATAAGTAAATACATCAGAAGATATAAATACCCATAACCATAAAATGAACATATACTGTGCTTTGTGCAAAAGGCGTATGTGACCTGTTCCCTCAGTTAAGTAACGCATTTCAAAATCTGGAAGACAATAAGAGAAAAAGATGAGAGGGTACCCTGCTTAGTTATAAGACTTCTAGAGTTTGCAGAGAGAGTTAGAAGATGGACTCAATTTTGTTCACAATTTTGTCAGTGTAAACTCTTTCACTCATCTTTGTAGCTTGACTGGGGGCTAACAGTGGCAAGATGTAGATGTCATCAGCAGAAAGGGTAATTTTTTTTATGCTTTGTAGGGTGCTTGTGGGAAGAAGGCTGTCATGTGATGGGGCCCAAAACTAGCGTCAACCACGCTGAAGGCAAATACCTTGAGCTATTCAAATCAAGGGTAATATTTTATTATTGAGGTGATGCTTTAAGCTGATAGAGAGTAGTATTATATGCAGTGAGGATTATTAGCATTGTCTTTACTCAGGCACAAGTCCCATTGAAGTTAGGGGCAGTTCTGGAATAAATCCCAGTGCCAAGGTGTGGGTGGAGGACAGGGCATATGTCTCTGACAGATGTTTCTTTCAAAGAGGGAAAGACCAAACTACCACTGATATTGAAGTGCACTGACATTCCAGCACTGCACCCACTCATGTTGGTGGCAGAGCTCCCACTGCCCTAAAGGGAGATGAGCTTTAACCCTGCAGGGTTTCATAAACAAGCCCACACTCTAGGCAGTGCTGTTTCACCTTGCATGGGTAGCAGCAGCCATCCTAATTAAGACCTTCAACTAAGTAGAGGTATATGGGCTGTTTGCTTGGTTCTCTGACCTCTTCTGAGATGGGGCACTGAGTAAGGACTTAGCTGTAGGGACCTCTATGCTGGGCCTTTCAGCTTGGGGGGAGTTACCTTTTAGCTGTACCTCCTAAACATACTTTAGATCTCTCCTCGGTTTGTGTCTTTTTGGAAGCTGTACGTGGAAACTCTGTATGCACAAGAGAGGCAACAGATACATGTGAAAGGAAGTCATTGTCCTGTCTGCTTCCATGGCCATAAAACCCGGCTTTCCTTTCCCAACCCTTTTGTTTGTAGTAGCTAATTTAGGTCCCAGTCCTTTGAGAACTCTTTGAAGTTTCAAGTGCAGGGAAAACACTGGTAAACACAGATCAGGGCTTGGTAACAGGACATTATATTCTCCACGGCAATTATGTAAGTTTGCTGTAGCTAAAGACCTGTCATGGGCATTATCTAACACTACCCCACATCAAGAAAGACAGTAATCCAAATGTCTGTTTATTTAATTGTGCAGGGCAACTGCCCAGATAAGGAGAGCTATAAAGTTAATCCAGCCAATTATTCTTTATCTGTTGTAAGGTTTTTCAAGTTTCAGGCAAGTTCTAACTTGAAAAGAGATTGCTGAAGGAGTAAAGCATGAATATTAAAATGTTTCTATCAGAGATGAAGCCATCGCATATTTTGAACTTGTGCTATCACTCAAGGTTGTTTTAATTCATAATAAAATTGTGCTTGTCTGTATTTGCCAGAAGTTAAAAAAAAAAAAAAAAAAAGAAAGGTGAAGTGGTTCCTGCAGAGCAATCCCGGCCTAAATCCAGGTTTGAATCCTAATTTCAGGTAACATGTATTCACCTATTTAGTGAAGGATGAACCTGCTGAACACCTGGTGGCTTTGAAACTGGTTTGAATCACTACACTTGGACATGTTTGAAGCCATGGCTTAGATTCTGGTAGAGGTGTTCATTAAACTGATAAAATCTAAACAGGTTAAGATTTAAGATTATTTGCCTTATACTTTAGCAGTCTGGCATAGCTGTGAACAGAATTTGGCCAGGGTGTTTAGGCACGAATTAAATTAAAACTATTTGTGTTGAAGCACAACTCTGCTTATCATTATCTTTGTTGCAATTGTATTTGCATACTATGTTAAAGAAAACCAAAACATTTACTCTAGCAGTTTGCAGTTTTTTGCATAAATGTTGGCAGAAAGTTTTGCCATAACCATTTTTGAAACACGTTTGGGTAACAGGCTGCCAACAGATTGCCCTTTTAAGATTTGTATTTTACTCTCAGCTATGTGCAGAAATCTTTGAAGAACTTGGAAGTAACCTATCTTCCCTTAACAATTACTTTTATCTTGAATGGTTGTTCCCACATCAGATAGAGGTTTGTAAGCGAACCTGAGAGCCTGAAGCCTTCTGTCTGGTGTGGTGCGTGCTCCTATCCATGTCTTACTGAAGTGGCAGCTGTACAGCTCCACTCTCCCACTCAGATGGATGTTGCATTCTTCTCCTGTAAAGTGTGGTCTGTGAGGGCCTGGGCAGGCATCCCCAGTGAGCTGTAGCACCTCTTATACTGTATTCAATTAGTTTGATGCTAAAGATGTGACCTACACTGCTAGAGCTTGATTTTGAAAGAGAAGCTGGATATCAGCTCATCATAAAATGCGTTTATTTTGCTTTGTTTTTCTACCTGTCATTTTTGATGGATTCTGGAATTTTCCTTTTCCTTTTGGACTTGATCCTTTATAAAAACAGACACTGTGAAGTGGGTGATACAATCGTATGATCTCTGGTTGGGGTCTAACTAAAATGAGAGCCAACCAGAGGCTTCACAAGATTACTGCTGTTGGTCTCATATTTTTTGTTTGTTTGTTTGAAGTCTGTCACACTTTTGAGTAATAACATGGTGGGTGGATTTTGTTTTTATTTTTTTTTAACAAGTGGGTAAGATTTCTTCATCACACACAAAGATTTAAACAGTAAGTCAGAGTCTGAGATATTCTCAGTTGAGTCTGAGATGCTCAGTCATGGAGATACTGAAAGCTACCATCTGTCAGTGCTGTAGGGAATAGCAGACTTGGATCTCCTTGAATTAAAGTAATGGCTCCAACTATGTTGCAACTGCATCTATGCTCCAAAGTGGGCTTCTAAAGACTCATTAAATCCTTTTCCCAGTTTTGTCAATGCCTGTTTAAACCCTGAGCCTTCCTGCAATGTCATGTTTACCATGGCCAAATGGATCTTTTAAAATTAGTGACGTCATCCCTGCAGGACCTAATTTTTGCAGAACAAAACCTCGTGTGCACTGCCAAGGATGGAGCAGGGGGACACTGCACTACTTCTGAGCACCTGCTGCGAGGAAAAACACAGGAAGATGATGTTTGGTTTACTGCTTTGCGTGGGAAGCATATCGCCGGTCTTGTGTTTGATCTGCAGATGGCACAAGGGGAAGTTGCGTCTCCTTTGTATGGTAGTTATATCTACAGGCATATGTCAGTAATTACATAAGTGTTGAAATGATTACTTTGTAAGGAAGAAGTTTGTGCTAAATTAAGTATTTCCGTGCCCCAGCAAGGCAAACATAGGTAAAGGTCCCATTGCTGTCAAGACTGTATTTCATATTCTGATATTCGGGTCCTGTTGATGTGATGTTGCTTAGCATTATTGAGAGCAGCCCAGAGGATAAAGACTTGAGGGTCTTGCTTGGTGAGAAGCTCAGTACATCTCAGGAATGCGTGCTTGCAGCCCAGAATGCCAAATGTATCCTGGGCTGCATCAAAAGCAGCATGACCAGAAGGTTGAAGAAGGTGATTCTGCCCTTTTACTCTGCTCTGGTGAGACCTCACACCTCAAGTACTGTGTCCATCTCTGGGTTTCCCAACAGAAGAAGGATATGGACCTGTTGGAACGAGTCCAGAAGTGAGACAAGAAGATAATCAGAAGGTTGGAGCACCTCTTTTGTGAACACAGGCTAAGAGAGCTGGGGTTGTTCAGCCTGGAGAAGAGAAGGCCCTGCTCTAGTAGCATGCGTCCCTGCCCATGGTCGGAGGGTGTGGAACTCAATAAACTTTGTCTCTTCCAACTCAAACCATTCTGTGATTCTATGTGTGTGTTTTCTACACCTGTCCCTCTGTCTCTGCAGCCTTCATTATGTTCTCATGCCGGTCTTGATTACCTAAACTTGTTCTTGCCTTCATTTGTCACAGTTGAATGGACAGAGTGCCAAACAAATACCCTCTTTTCAGGTACAGGTCTCTAAGGCTATTGATGCAAATCTCCCTTCCATTCGCTGGTTGCAATTTATCATGTGCAAGTTGCAGATAGAACTATGTACATGTAACATGGAGACCTGAGACACAACTGCTTTTTGAACTTTATCAAGGAGAAGACACTGTATAATACCACATAAAGTTTGACTCCTTTTCAAAAAGTCATTCTTTTCATTATTTCCTTCAGGGAATAATTGAGAATGTCTAATGTGGTTACTGTGTTTTCTTCTTTGATATATGCTCATATAAGATGGCATCCTCCCACAGAAGGATTTTTGCTTGAAGAAATTAAATGCCCAAGTATGCTTACATGAATAAATCATTTCTAAGTGCATCTGTATTCATGAATCATATGACATGAGCTAGGCAAAATACAGCTGCTTAAAAGCAAGTAGTATAATAAATATGCCTTGGAAATAGTCACTTGAACAATTTCAAAACCTCCTCTTGGTGGCAGATTTCAAATACTTAACAACTTCAAGAGAAAATGTAAATTTTCAGTCTTTTCCAGTATGAGATAATGTGTCTGCAGGAGACATCCTGTTGAAAGTTAGCACTTGGTGACTACAACCTCTACCAGGTACCTTGCAGGCAGTGTCAGATGCCCTGAGCCTGCTGTAGTCAGCTCAAGCAGAGCATCACCCTGCCTTGGCCATACCATTTCTGGTGTTGGTTTACCATTTCTGTAGAATGGGCGTAGTTTGGTGCTAACGTGAGTGGCTCTGCTCAGCAATGTGGAAATACCTGAGAAGCCTTTACTTCCAGAAAGGGAGAAATACTGACCCCCTGAAAATCAAGCTTTTTGGAAGGGCATCTCAGGTGGCATGCTCAAATATCAAAGCATCCCTAGTATTTATTACCCTTTAGAAAGCAAGGCCATAAATTCCCATTCACATTGAAGAATTGTTTGTAACCTGCAACAAAGCTACCAGATTTTCCAGTAGACTTTGCGAGGTTGTATTCATCAATCTAATTAAATCTTGGAATCAGTTGGTGGTGAGCACTGTTTAGATTCAGGTATTTATTGTATTCTTTCTCATTGCTCTTTACCCTGTCTACTGGATAAGTCCTTGCCTCTGTTTAGCTTAGGAATTGCCATTTTTAAATGGTTGACATGTATTTATATTTTTAGCAATACCATTTTCCCAGGTGTTACCCAAGTTTCTTCTGGAAGTACTAAGACCTAGCCAACATAATGAATCACCAACACTTTTTTGTTGGTTTGTTTGTTTTGGAATAGGAAATGGCAAAGGTTTAAGACAGTGCCTATTTAATATCAAATAATAATGGGATTTTGTTTTGGTTTGGTTTTTTTGTAACTTCTGTAGCAATGCTGCACACTGCGCAAGCATGTGCCCAAGTGTTACATGGGGTCTGGGACATGAAGTGTAAGATCCTGTCTTAAGTGGCTCAGCACAGTGTAGGGTTGCACCACACACTGGTGATCCCCAACACTGCAGTTTCTGAGCCTGGTCATCTAAGAAGGCACCAGAAAAGATGGGGATCAATCCCAGACTCTGCTTCTGGGAGCATGTTTCAGCAAGACATCCCTTTCCTGAGATGGCTGCCCCAACTTTCCAGGCATTCAACCAACTGCTCCATCCACCCCATATCCATTTTCTAGCCCTCTGGTACTCAAATTCCTTCTGGCAATGTAACACTGTTTCCAACACATTATGTAAGGTTCGTGTTTGTCACCTTTTAACCTCTAGATGTGTGTTTTTCTTTTGATCCATGTTTTCAAACATACCTAAGAGCAGGCTGTGCCTAAAGAGTAAAGACACATTCCTTTTGAAGCTGTGTATTCATTTTGTTCAATTTGTGTAGAGAGCGTGCTGGTGGATTTTGCATGTATACATCACTAGAAACCAAAATTACTGTGTGCGGGAGATAAAGTTAGCTTTTGAAATTCTTTTTTCCCTTTAAAATAAAAATAGCAGAATCTGCCTTTAATTGACCACCTCAGACATCACAGAGGCTTCCTGTGTGCAGAGGCTTTGCTTTTAATATCTGTTTTCCCTTGACTTTAAAGAGTAGTCTTTGTTGGCAAGTTTATTATAGAAGCATGCAAATGGGAGGTGAGCTGAAACCACAAAGTCTATGTCCAGACCTGAATACAACTTTCTAAGAGTTTGAAGGTCCAGGTTTTTGATTGTCCTGACCAGACATCACAGAGATATCTCTAAAATTCATTTTCAGAGCCACATCTCCTGAGTGTGGAAACATAACACTTTGGTTCAAGTGTGTTTGGTCCCTAGTGTATTTTGTAAAGTAAATTTATGTAGTGGAATATTAGTGATCTGACAGAAAGGGAGAGCTTTCTGTGGTTTGTTTTTTTTCTGATGAGAAAATAAATGTAAACAGTATTTGTCCAGAAACGTAACAATGTGAACAAATGTTATTCAACTCAAAATGTTCACAATCTCCTTTATCATGTTGAAGCCCTTCTCAGGAGGGTCTAATGATATAATTTACACTTTCTATCACAGGGCTGGGAGAAGGTTCTGCTCTTCTTCACCCAGACAGCAGGTCCCACCCTCGGTCCTTGGAGAAGAGTGCGTGGAGGGCTTTCAAGGAGTCACAGTGTCATCACATGCTGAAACACCTTCACAATGGAGCTCGGATCACTGTGCAGATGCCTCCCAATATTGAGGGCCACTGGGTCTCTACTGGGTAAGGAAAGATAAAACAAGATGTTGAAGATGGGGAAGAGAAGAGGGTGAAGGAGCAGAGAGGGAAGGGTGAATATTCCCACTTTAAGCAGCATTCCCACTTTAATTCTTTAATATGGTGATGCTCTAAATTCCAGATGCTCTCTATATGCTTATGCATAAAAGGAGAAGGAGTAGCATTATGTACATTAGAATAGCATGGTATAAAGCTGTCTTGATTAATCAATTTATAGTCTGGATTTTAAACAGCATGCTGTGAAATGTCTTTAAATCTCTCTTTGAATAGGAAGGAGCCTACCAACTTGTCAAAGTGGATGCTTATTCAAACATAAAACTGTACTATATTTGTCTACATGCATTAGATCCATTTAATGAGTACTTGTTTTCAGAGCATGTGTCTAGCACAGGTTTTATTAGCAAAAGAAAATTAAGAAGCTGTATTTCGCTAGTTCTGTAACTCTTTATACATGATGACTTGTAATTGAGAGAGCCGTTTTGCTTCCTGTGTCTCAGCAGACAGTATTCACATGCTCATCTGAAGTGACTCTTAGTAGGAAAGACTGGGAGAGGAATAGATGTTTAAAAGGCTGCTACTTTTTTCAGTGAAGAATTGAGTCACATGGTAGTCCTAAACAAAAAGAAAAAGCAAAGCATGATTCAAAAGTATTCAAACCTAGAAGATAAAGCCTTTAGACATGATCACATGAAGCAGTGCATTAACAACAGCAGAGGGAATTGTTGATTAATTGTCAGGCCACAGATGACTAGTTCCTGTTTACTCCCACTCATGCCAGGGGGGGCATTAGCACCCAGGTATCTCTGGGTGCGGGTCTTGTTGCCTGTAAGTGTACATGATGTGCCACTTCGCTAAAATTTTCTTTCCACGCTTTCTTTCTTCCCACAGCTGCGAAGTTAGAGCAGGCCCAGAGTTCATCACAAGATCTTACAGGTTCTACCACAATAATACTTTCAAGGCCTACCAGTTCTATTACGGTGGCAATCGCTGCACAAACCCCATCTACACATTAGTTATACGTGGCAAAATACGCCTCCGACAGGCGTCCTGGATCATCCGAGGGGGCACGGAAGCTGACTATCAGCTACGCAACGTACAGATCATATGCCACAACGAAGCAGTAGCCAAAAGATTAAGTGAGTTGGTGAACCACACGTGTCCTGGATTTATCCCAGAAGACAGTCCCTGGGAGCAGGATGTGAGCTACGATTTGCTGAGAGAAGAGAATGGTTGTGAATGTACCAAAGCTCTGAATTTTGCCATGCATGAACTCCAGCTGATCCGTGTGGAGAAGCAGTACCTGCACCACAATTTAGACCACCTTGTGGAGGAGCTGTTCCTCGGAGACATTCACACTGATGCTGCTCAGAGGAGGTACTATCGGCCTTCTAGTTATCAACCTCCCCTTCAAAATGCTAAGGTAAGTGTGTGTGTGTGTATAAATGCCCTCTTCTTGAGATACTGGTGGCAAAGCCCAAATTACTCAATTCTTTTGAGTATTGTAACCTAAAAAGTAGACATGCTTCTAACATAAGTGGTCCGTTGCAGCCTTACAGATGATACAGCCAGTTAACAAAAGATCACAGAACTTACTTTGTGAGAATAGTAACTTTGCTGTGGTTTATGTGACTGCATCAAATATGCAAAAAAGATGTCTGGTGAACTGAGGCCAATAAAGGCCACTCTGAAGATGGAATCAAAACCCTGTAGGCAGAGATGGGAGTGGATGGCCAGGACCGTGGCTGTAGGCTAGCATCTGAGAAGAAGGTTTCATATGAAACTGAGAAAGGAGAAGAGGAACAGGCATCAGTGGATGCTTGTATAGCTGTGGGAGTGCCAGCGAGAGAGGAAATCGAATTCCATCAGCATATGAAGGTTGGGCAATCCATAACCTGAAGAGGAGAAGAGGAAATTGGAAGGGGCAGCATGAAGGGTAAAGAATTGATGGGCTGTGCAGGTCATGGATCCAGATGCAGGCATACACATTAATGAAATGAAAAACAGGTGAATTTTGAATGGGGCTATAATTCCATTTGATAATTCAGTTTTCAAAGGGGCTTCAAAGTGCCATCCGCTTCACTGGGAAGTGATCAACCCATAGTAAGCTAAATAAAACTCAAACAGGACAAGTAGACACTGATGGCCTGTAGCAGGAAGGCTGTGTATAGATATTTCCTGGTGATATTTCAAAGGCAGGCAGCAATTGGAACCACACTGCCAGGTGCTGCTGCCGCTGTCGGTGTGCTCCAGCTGGGTGCTGCCACAGCATCACTTCCAGCTACTCACAAACAGTTCAAAAATCAGCTCCAGCTTATCAGCAATAGCAGGAAACACAACAGGGGAAGGGAGAGTTTTGATGAAAAAGCCTTGGCTTTCCTTTCCATTCAAAACCATGTGTTGTGTCTGCCTCCCGTGAACATTAAATTTCAGTAGTTCAGGACCTTATGTGATCTGCCTTTATTAATTGTTTTATAGCCTGGCCTAGGGATCATTTTAATCCACAGTCAACTGTGTTTCTGTATCAAAACTGTTGCCATTTCTGTCATCCTTATGCTCTCTTCAAGTGACCATGGGCAAATCTGAATTTTCTTTTTAAACCTATTTATGTTCCCAAAATAGAGAGTTTCAACAGGAGCAGATGAACCACAGCACAATCCTCATCAAAATTTTCATTTTCTTTAATTAATTAAATAAGCCTGTCAACTTTCACTTTACTTATTTGGGAGTGAGGGTTTTTTGCTAAATCTCTTCCTTGAAGGTATCTGCTGATAGAAATTATCAGACCCCAGCTATACTCTATCTGTTCTAGAAAATAGATATATATTTATATCTAATATAAATATATATATATAAATATATATATATAATATACTCAATCTGTTCTAGAAAATTTTTCTGACCACATGAAGAGAGACGAAATCTTGATTTAATTCACTGTAGCTGAGAAATTTTTCTGGTCTAATCTACTTGTCTTATTATGGGCTGATAGATAACGTCGTAAATGCCTACACTTCCACCTTATAGTAATTTCATTACAGTCAGAACTGTCCAATATATACTCAGCCAGCTTTATGAAATTAAGCTTGTGATCCAGGTCTGCTGTAATTTTAGGACAAACTGGTAGTGATTCTCCTGCCTGTCTATTCTGCTACTGTAGCATCTCTTTTCCCCTCTAAAATATAGTGCCTTTAAAATTCAATTCTCAAATTTAAGGGATCAAATCTTGCATAAAAGGCCTGTTTCTGTAGACAGGTTAACTAAATAAACAGTGAAAGCACTGATACTCTCATTTATGTTCACAAAGCCCAGTATTTCAGGCATGATCCAATCCATTCTAACATGAGTGGGTGACACCTCTATGTGGAAGAAAAGAGCAGGCTCTTTTCTTCCTGCCTGAGTCACCCTACACACTGTTATCCTGCAGCCCCAAATGTCCAGATGGTCCTGAGCACTCCAGTCCGGAGAGCCTGCAGTGTGGATCGCAGGGGAGGCTTCCATGTCATATACTTACAAGAACTGGGGGAAAGGAAAAGTGATTTTTGGTAACCAGCTCTTGTCAAGGCTGAATCACTGAGGCTGAATTTATGACACTGGAAGCCTATTCGTAACAGTACTCATGGTGACAGCAAGTGCCAGTACTGTACAAAGCACAGCTTAACTTAGAGTACACCAAAATACGTACAGATTCCAGCTCTCCATGATGAAACTGAGTAGTTTAATAAATGGGGCCCCCAGGCCATGACTTGCAGGCTACTGCTTAACTCCCAGTTTGGCCAATTATGACTTCTGGCAAGTTAGAGTACTTCTTTTTCTCCTGCAGACATTGTCTGCATGGTCTGCTTGGTTCCTACAATGTATGTATAGCATCTATATATATATATATGTATAGCATCTGGATTGCTGGAATACCAGTCTCAGCTGGAGCCTTCAATGGCAAAAGACGTTTAGGTTTAACACAAGTTTTGAGTGTGCAACAATGCAGCTTCTCTTTATGTTTTCTGGTAGGTGCCTCATGCTCAGATTTGGCATGAGATTTCTCTCAGGAGGATCTGGGCCTGCTTGTAGTGGGCTTTCAGTGTGATATAAACACCAGTACCCCTAAGCAATGAACCTTTGCCTTAGCTGCCATGAAAGATCCCAGGGTGTTGATTTGTACCTAACTGTGAAGTTCTTTATACCATCAGGTTCTCAACTCGGCTGTCTGACCCAGTGTTTGCCAAGTGTAGGAAGAATAGTAACAGAAGTGCTTTTTTTTTTTTTTTAAAAAAAAGGGTCCAGGCAAACATACCGTTGAAAGGTTATAACCCTTCTTTTTTGAACTCTTTTCCTTTTCTAATTGTTGCTCCACTGGGACCCAGCTGAAAATGAGTTTAAATGCTAAATTGAGTTTAAAACTACAAGTCACAGACTCCTCTGGAAACTGGACACCATGAATAAATAGAAACTTTAAATCAACTTGTTTTTTTAAGGTTTCCACAGTCATACCAAGAGGCTGGGGAGGCCAGGAAATTGCCTCTGAAGTGAATCAGGTGTATTGTGTGGAATCTTTCATTTAAGGCTTTTTTCATTTCCTTTTTATTTATTTATATTTTAGGCTTATAAAGGCCTGCCTAAAATAAGTTAAGAGGATTCACATTTTGAGTTAAATTTATAGTTAAGCCTCTATATAGAAGAAAGTTCCACCCAGCTCAGGAGTTTACACAGCCTATAAATTGGATGCGGTAGCCACATTCATTACTTGTGTGGTTGAAATGAACGGTAATTAAAAGCAAATGATTGCTGGATATGTTAGGAATGCCAAAGCCACATGATCAGGACTTTAAACAAATACAGTTGGACCTTATCCAAATTCCTGCAGTGATTTCACCACAGGATGGTAAATCAAAAGGGCTATCCAAAAACCAGACAGCTTTATGCTGAGCTACAAATCTGAATAAATTCACAGATTACAGTATCTCAAGTGTTCATATAAAATCAGGGAGCTTTTAAAAACATATAATATGTCATTTCTTAAGGCTTTACAAATTCTCTTAGATAAGAGCATACCTTAAACAAATTCCTCCCATAAAATACATGGAAGTTCCTGAGTGCAGATGATGAATAGATCACTATATAGATTTATCTTAGCTGCTTCCTAACCTGGCTCAAGATATCAGTTAGGACTGGCTGCTGAATGGAGATAAACATCTCTGATGTCTCTTGGCGTTGCAAGTGTATCAAGTGATTCAAGCTATTGCCCATGAAGCTTCTTCAATCTGCATGAGAGAGCACATGGGTGGAAAGGGCAGGCTGGGGAAACTGCTTGGCCGTCATTATGCGTACTACAAAACATGTTCCCGATTAGGATGACACCAAGGAGGCTGCATGATTAGTTGTAAAATCACAAATGTATGCAGGGACTTGTAGCGTGAAGGAAGGCTTGAATGCAGTATTTGTTCACTGTGCAGCACAGAAGATGTTTTCAGAGATGTCTGCTCCAAACTACAGAAAATGTGTGCAAGAGCAGGTCTGGGAGACTTATTTCACATGTAATTGCCTCAGTAATATTGCTTTGTAAACAAAGAACTCCTTGTGCTATTTTATCATCTGGCAGAGAAACGGGAAAGATCAGAGCAGGACTATGATGACCGGTCATTCTAGTTAGATCATTATTTGGGAATAAGGCCGAAATGGTCTGGAACATCACAAGAAGCCTAGAAAGTGCCAGGATAACCTTCACTCTTTGTCATGCTCAAACATTTTGTGGTCACGATCTTTCAGTAAGACATTTTCCCTTGAAAATGTTATTCCAGTGGATTAGTTGTCTATTGCAAGTTTATTCACCTCTGGGAGATGCCTTCCAGCAGCACCTGGCATTTGTAGCTAATACAGATTCAATGTATGGAGACTGGTGTTTGGGCTTTCCTTTAGCCAGGTGGTGAAAGAACAAAGCGTGCAAAGTTTTCTGTGCTTTTCAGAATTTGAGTCTTCATCTCTTTGAAACGCAGTGACTTCATCTATAGGAGAATGTTACGTACTTAAGGAGCTCACAGGGACATGCAATCATAAGTTAATAAATAGATGTTCAACATGTGAAGCACCTCAGAGAAATATGCGAAACATTATCTCAACCAAAAAATAAAATTTTGGCAGACAAAACTCCTTTGTTTGCATGAGTAGTGCCACTAGACTTTTTAGATTAAGCCAAGACTTGAAGGGTTCCTTTTGTTCATTATTACTTGAAAAAGGCTCTTGGTTGGGGAAATTGTGAGGGGGATCAAAGAAGGAATATTCAGAAGAATGTTCAAATAGGTTAATTCCAGGTTTATGAACAGTGACAGTGTGTGTTGTGCCCTGCAGAGATGAGAGAAGCAAACAGCTTCTAGCTGAGGTTGGTCCTTGCCGTGCTCGGCTGCGCTGTTGGCTGTGGCCCGAGTGGTCCTTTGAAGCTGCCACATCTGCACTTACCACTGTCTGTTCTGCAACTCCAGTAAAAGCCTGTTCCAACACAAATGCAGTAACACACATCAAAATTAACTATTTAGTGTATCTAAACTACTGACACCTTCTTTATGGTTGGCATCTAAGCATAGTTGCTTTATCTTTTTGTGAAAGAGAGGGAGGACTCACTGGTAATATTGCTTCATGGTTCAGAGGGCTATATAAGTTGCTTTTTAAAGGCATAATAAACACATAAGGCAGCTTTATTTGGGAATACTTTGTTCTTGAAGATGGACATTTAAGCTGTCCCTTCGGGTTTTCCAGGAAATATTTTTTGTTAATACTTCATAAAACATTCATGTCACCATAATTTAGTATCATTTAAATGGGGTAGATGACATGCAAGCACATCCGTCTGAGAAGTCTGGTTTTCTCTTTGTTCTTGTCTTTTTTTCCAGGCTAAAGTAGTTTACACCAGAAAAAAAACCAGAAGACTTGCATTTCATGTTGATCGTGTTTATTTCAGTTTTATTCAGGGTTGTGCAACACAATCAAGTCGTAGATCAGACAGTTGTGTAATGGTAGTGCCTTCAGATTCTTTCACTATCTTTCCCTTCATAAGAGCAGTTAATAAAAACCATTCCTCAATATCTTAGAATATATGGTACACATTTGCAGATAAATCTGAGCATATCTCCACCCTCCTTCCTGCTTGCAGCACCTCTGCTCCTCAGCAAAAGAAATCCCCATCTGACAACCCTGTAAAGGAGTTACCACTCTCTCTGGCATTTTACTTGCTTCAGGATTTTTAATTAAAGTTTTAAATCTTTGTTATTCTTCATTCCATTTGGCAGGCTGAATTATAACTGTGTCAGCCGTGCTTCTCAACTCCCCAGAGCCAGCCTAATGCACATTAGTCAACTCAGCTTCATATGAGGTCATGGAAAGCCTGCAGATTATCACTTTTGCAGTGGAGAGAGTTTGTGGCCTTTTGTTAAAGCGTTGTCTTGGTCTGCAGTTATCTGGAGTGGTGGAGGATCGAGCTTGATATTATACTGAGCGATTCATAAAGGTCTCCTTCCTGTGGACTTGGCTCCTTGGCACTGTGAAGCAAAGCCATCCAACTTCTTTTGTTGAGCTGGAAGCATTTCCTTGAACTGATGTTCTCCCAAGAGAACATTTCCGTTTATACTCATCCTGGGAGCATTCGCTTACTGACACTAAAACCTGGTGCCCGGTTTTCTTGGGTGGTGAGGTTTAGAGCTTCCTGACCAGGCATGCCTCATTCCTGTCCCATCTAGCCCTGTCCGTGACACATGGTATTCGCTAAGGGTGGCTTTTCTTTCCCCTCTTCTTCAGTACTTCATCCCTCACAGTAGTTCGTGCATTCATGTGGCAGGGGTTTCCTACCCCAGCTTTTGTGACTGTTGGATCCTCCAAGATCCTGGGCCACCGGTTAGATCTGTGCTGCACACACAGTTCAAGCCTGAGCCCATGCTTGAGGAAACCCAGTGCCTGCTCCCTCACCTCACATCTTCCTGCAGCGAGGGTGTGCTGGGTGCAACATGCCAGACCCAGGCCACGTGCTGTGTGGCACAGCCAATGCCAGATGGCCACAGAATCCACCCTAAAAGGGAAGCCCTCGATGCAAGAGCAACCTGACCCTGTGAATAACCAGAGCCTGGGCTTCCTCCTGTGGGCTCCACAGCTTGATCAGGACCAGCTTCCTCAGTGATGGGAGGGTGCAGAAGGGAGCTGGGATGAGTGCTGGGGATTTTGCTATCCCTTGCTTCTCACCCTACTGTATAGGTGCAACCTGTCCACCTTTTGCAACCATAAGTGAGACGGTTTTGGCTTGACGCTGCCATTGCTGGGGGGCAGAGGTGAGTGAGGAGTCCAGTGACAGCCCAGACGATTCCAAAGAACATGTGCTTTCCATCTTTCTGAGAAAGAGCTGATACCTGAATCTCTTAACCTGGTTATAGAATGGGAAGGATGTGTCCACTGTGCAGCAGCTCAAGATAAAAGAGGAGAGACAATTTCTCGAACTACTTTGGGAATCTGCTGTGCAATTTCATTCAGGTTTAAAGACTTTGCAGGTTTAAAACAAACCACTACTGAGAAAAGGAACTGGGATCACCACTTCATGGAATTATCCTTTGCTTTTTTTAGCCCTGGTCAGCTCTGAGGAGCAGTAGTCCTACATTTGCCAAAACATCAGGCCTCCTATAACAGCAGCTACCATATTTTTAGATGATTTAAGACCTTACTATACATTGCTACCTTCTATTATTTTTGTCTTCTTACTGTGTCTGGTCTGGTAAAATACCAACAATTTGCAACTAGAAAAGACAATAGAGAAAGCCTGACAGAAAATGGTCAAAATTCTCCATAATATGGAGAACAATTACTAAAAAAATACCTAAAAATGCTTTTCTCATTTTTTTGAAGAGAAACGTTTGATTCGCAGAGAAAAACTGAATACCAGAAAACAAAATTTTGCTTCATATCTCTTTTCCTCCAGACTGTGTATACCTTATCAGATATTTAGCCATGTCCTTTTAAAAATAGGAATCTAATTTAAAATATCACATTAATTTTTCAGTCTGTTCTGCCAAGAATTTACTGCATCTCTCAAACTACAAGTAGTCTGAGCAATGAATCTTCCCTTAAAAAACAGTAAGTTATAGTTGAGATGTTAGTTTGCCATTATGTAAATGGGCAAACATCAGAATAGTTATCTATTGTAATTCTACTGGAGAAAGGTTGAGTTACAACTGGAGCTGTTTCAGACAAATAGTATTTACAGACACATTTTCAAGATATAAAGGGTAACTAGACATACAGGGAAGACAGCAAATATGTTTGAACAAGGTGTGCAGTTGAAAAATAACTAGTTTTTCATCCTCCTCTTTACTATTTGTGCTTATTTGCTTTGTCCCTAAGTACAACTTGCAGTACATCCTGCAGGTCCTTGCCTCCAAATTAAGCACTGCTTTCAGTTTCTGATTGAACTCTAAGGAAAGGGCACATTTTCTGTATGTTTGGAAAATGGTTTGGTCCATAGATGCCTTATTCTCTTAACAACAGCATTGAAATACAAAGGCATTCAGAGAAAAGTAGAACACCTTCCAAAAACATCTTTCTAGGTGTTATTCAAAGCTCATTTCACCATTGCTCTGAGAGCATCCCAGTTGTATGATAGTTTTTTTGCCTTGGCCATAAAAAACACCATGAATTTATTAGAGGCAAATTAATCCTAGGCAGCCACAGAAATCTATAGAACTTAAGAGAAAATTAAACTATGCTGGGAGGGTTTATGTTTCTGAGTATCCACAGCAATTGGGAAAAAGATCAAGGGAACCTCATCCTTGTTTGCTTTTTTTTATTAGAAACCTCCCTGCTTGGCTTCCAGAGCTCTCTGGCCCTGTTACCATTTCAGCAGGAGGGAGGGGTAAGGAAAAATGTTGGTGGAAATCTTCAGATCACCAGCTATTTTCTCCCCAACTACAAGAGCTGAGTTTCCAGCTGAAGATTCAGACTTGTTTCAGCACACATGGCTTAGTTCAGAAATTGGCTTTAAAAAAACACCCAGGAGGGTGAGGAATTGGGGCACTGTGGGTTTGGCTCTGCAGAGCTGCAAGGAGGCACCCCTCATGGGAAGGGATCTTCCAGCCATTTCAGGGGCCAGTCCTTCAAGCAAGACCCCACTATTAAAAATATTGCATTGTACACCTAAGATAATCAAAACATAGAACAGATGTTCATCCTGTCTGCTGCTCATTTTATTGCTTTTTAGTTTATGTCATGCCCAAATGAGTTTTTTATTAGAGAGTACTTAATCGTGTTTGGACTCGAATGTCCTCTGTCTCTGTTCCCTATTTTCTTTGAACGTCTGTTTTTAGAAAATAATCTTTCCCTGAAACACATGGAAAGGGAGTGATTTGCAAAGCCACAGCTAGTGTAATTAAGATCCAAGAGCAGCTGACCTAAAAAAAGCAAGAGGGAAATATACAGTCAATTGTTAAACATAAATTACTCCAAAATTAAGTCAAATTGCCTCATAACAAAACTAGATCTTTCCCTTGTCCATTACTCAGGCAAAAACCATGCCGAGGGAGTTTGCACGTGGCATATTCTTCTCCTAAGAAGTTTATAACTTTGTGAAAGACAGTATACTTCCTAGAGTTTGCCAAAGGAGCCACCTCTGCTCACAGTGTAATGCCAGCCAATGTAGTTTTATGTTTTGGGAAGTAGCTCCTTCCTATGCCCTAAGACATAAACCCACCCCTGATAAGGAGAAAGGGGCTGCTTGTGGTTATGAATTGGTTTCCACTGTGGAGCTCAGTGGACCTTCTTCTGCCCACTTTGGCACTGGCCACAGCCAAGGGACCAAGCAGCTTCAGGTGTTACCAGTCAGCATCTTCTGCACTCCCAGTATGATGGAGAAGACATCAAACTATGAGAATACTCCTGCCCAGCACCAGAGCCTTGACTCATAATACTCATGTTTTTTTTTATGGTGTAGAGGAGAGATGAAACTTAAAAATTGCTGCTAGAAGAATAGCAAAAAGAACTTCTATGCTTGATAGTCCTTTCTGGTTCCAAAAAAGTAAAAAAATAATGCTTTTGCAAACAGGATTGATTACAGATCTTCATCTTGTCCATCCACTAGACCTGAGAAACAGCAGAGGAATCCCATAGCCAAGGGTTGACCAAGAAAGACAACAGGCTGAGTTTCTGTTTGGTTTTCTTCAGATTTTGAACAAGGGCAACAGAAATCACTGGTTTCCAGGTTAAACTGTCTTGGCTCAAAAATTGTTTTTGGAGGACAGGCTCCTGAGAAGAAGATGTGAATATAAACCAAACCACCATACCGCTCTGCCAGGGCCTCCTCTGGGAGATAATAAAAGCTTTCAAATTTACTTCAGTAGAGAATGGACTGTAGCAGAAATTGTCTCTTACTATTGACTGATTCAGCTTATATAAGCTATGTTTAAGTTTATAACACTGTCTTTGCCTCGCTTTCTGGCTTCACTTTATGTGAGTGGGGCAATCACAGCTGTAAAGTCACTGTCATCAGTGCCTTTAATGTGTTAGGGAGGAGTGACACCAGTCTGCCTCATGGCAGGACAGTGACGCTGGAGAAATGAGTGGTTAATAGGTACTGGCATCTTCCACAGAGCAATCCCTTGGCCTGGATCTCTGCAGGTGTCCATGCAAGGCAGTGGTGGCATCTTTGGATGTTGATGTCCAGGAAGGAAAAGCATTATTTCTATTAAAATTCAAAAATACTTTTAGCATATAAATCTGTGCTAACTTCACCAGTTGTGTTAAATTACCCAATTAAATGTTCTTTTTATTTCACTAAGGTACTAATAGCCTTTGCACCTGCTTGCAGAATACAGCTGAAAAAATGTATCTTAACATTGTTTAAAAAGCTCCACAGTGGGAAAGAGGTGCATCCACTTTAATTGCATTCCAGATCAACCTGAGCTACACTATTTATAGTTATTTTGCACATAGACCATTATTCTACATCACAGGGATGTAGAACAGTGGACTTTTCACTGATTTCACTTTTGGTGAAAAAACTTTTGATGACTGTCTTGTCTAGGTTGGAGACAAATACGACCCCTGTTTAATATGTGTAAAAGGGATATATTGAGGATGTTGTATGTTGATTCTCTGAGCTGTGAGCTGAAGGCAGGGAGTGGAGAAATGATGACTCAATATCAGCTCACATGGACTTTAAAGAGCAATGAATATGAACACTTATGCAGAGATCTCAGAGAGACCTCAAAAAAGAGGGCTGGAGAGGGGCTCAAAGAAAAAGTACTTACATAAATCTCTCTTCCCGATGGCTTCATGGTGAGCTTTAGCTCTTAACTCAATGCGCTCTGAACTGCACCTCAGGAAAACACCTCACAGCTTGAACAAGACAGATGTGAGTAACCCCCCCAGTGCATTCCCCTCTCTCCAGGAAGGATCAAGTAGTGCCCTTGAGAGATGAAGGCACAAGCTCTCTGTGTGGTCTTTGCCTTTCACTCCGAGTGTAAGTCCGCTTACAGCTCAGAACCCTGCCCCTCCACACCTCACCAGCTAAGTAGAAAGCCTCTACCATCAAGTCCTGAGATGTAAACAAACAGCACATCACCAACCCAGACACCAGGAAAACAGAATCATAGAATCAGAAATGGTTTGAGTTGGAAGAAGACTTAAAGATCATCTAGTTCCAACCTTCCTACAAAGGATAGGGACACCCTCCACTATACCAAGGTGCTCAAAGCCCCATCCAAACTGGACTTGAACACCTCCAGGGATGAGGAGTCCACAACCTCCCTTGGCAACAACACTGCTTTTCTCTTGAGGGGTTGTTCTTCTTAAGCTAATTATTTTCCATCAATAAAATGAGCTAAAAAATTAGTATCCTAATCCTCTATTGGTCCAAAAATTTTAATTCAAGGCTTAGCAGAGCGGAGACAAAAGCTATTGTTTCTATTGCCGCTGAAAAAATGCAAAAGACAGGTTGAAAACTTAAAGACCGAACTCTTGCCAACAAGACAAAAACCTTACAGAAGCAGAAAGAGTTAGCCTTAGGAACAACCCACAGTTGTCTGTAGTTTCTGACGGCAGGAGGTGGAAGCCTCACTGTGAAATTCCCTCCCTTCCTGCCATGGACTTGGAGCCTGCACGCTCCTAGTGAGACACCCCTTGTGCTCATGGATAGGGCTGGGGTACTTGGCTGCTTATGGCTGCTGCTTGGCCCACAGCAGTGAGCCATCATGGAGCTCAGCAGGCACCACAGACCCTGTTCTGGCTGGAGAGAACCATAAAGCTTTCAGCATGTCCAGCAGTAACTGGCCATATAGCACACTTCACAAACTTGCATAAGGGTTCAGAAAAGTTGAAAAAAGTTTAAAATCACTGGTAACTGTTCTCCCAGGCTGCCATCCAAAAAGAAAAATGTCCTTAGGACACCCATGTTTATCTACAGTACCTGAAGTTAACAACTAAAAGGAAGACAGATGCAAAATAAGAGCTCGGCAAATGATTTGATTTTTAAGGCAAGTGTTGCGAAGTCCCTATCATAGTAAATTACTATCTCCTGTGTTTTGAAGGGTAAAGTCAGCCTTTTCTAGATCCTATAAAAAGCTGAACTAAAATGTTAATTTCGGATAAACGCAGACAAGTGACTTAATCTCTTAAGTGCTCTCCTGCTGTGCAGTCTTACACATACAAAACCAAAGGTACCATTAACAAGATAAGGAATGACAGTGCATTAAAATGTGGGGCTGGTGTCACCCCAGCACGAAGTGGCTGGCCTGATCCATTGCCCTGTATCACAGATAATGCCTAGCAAGGGTTTCTCTCTGCTTTGTTTCAGAACCACGACCGCACGTGCATCGCTTGCAGAATCATCTACCGGTCGGACGAGCACCACCCTCCCATCTTGCCCCCCAAGGCGGATCTGACCATAGGGCTGCACGGCGAGTGGGTGAGCCAGCGCTGCGAGGTGCGGCCAGAGGTCCTCTTCCTCACCCGCCACTTCATCTTCCACGACAACAACAACACCTGGGAGGGTCACTACTACCACTACTCCGACCCCATCTGCAAGCACCCCACCTTCACCATCTACGCCAAGGGACGCTACAGCCGGGGAGTCCACTCCTCCAAAGTGATGGGTGGCACGGAGTTTGTGTTCAAAGGTAGCACTGGGGGCAGAGGTGGTCAGGTAGTTATGGGCTGTTAAGCAGAGTTTGCTCATGGTGATTTGTTTTCTGATGGTTTCGTTATGTGATTCTTAGTAGTTCATCGTTTCTTGGGAAGTTTTCAGGTGTTGTGTGAATGCCCAGCCAAACTGTACAGCTGCTAGGCATTTGACACCACTGAAGCAATACTCATTTGAGGCAGAGGTCTTTAAGTACAGCACAAGAAAATAAGATTTCACATCAGTAAGTCATGGAGTCTTAGTGATGTGAAATCTTATTTCATATAGTGAAATTTCTTATGTGGCCAGACTTTAAGCATCTAAAAAAAAAAGTGTCTAAGGTTAGATCTATGTCCTAGTATTCCTTCAGCAGAGAGAAAAAAAAGGACCTTCAGAAGGCATTTCAGATCTGAAGAGGTATTAATAATTTTCTGTCAAAGACAGATGTAGCAGCACACATCTTTTTATATGCTTCCAAGGGGCCCTCAAGCAAGTAAGGGTGTCCCTAAAGACAGCTCTGATTATTCTCACCAGAGCGAAGACTAGACATATCTAACCAAAACCCCTCGAGCACTTTGGAAAGCAGCACTCAGTGGTGATGCCACCCAGGTCCCTGCAGCTGAGATGCCTTCCTGTGCAAACAGCCCCAGGGCCCCCTGGATAGAAAGAGCTCAGAGGCCTGAACCACTCACACAAACAAACACGACATCCCACCATGGCACCAGCCCCAGCAAAGCCTCTGGAAGCCTCAAGCACTCTGTAGGCCCTTCTCCTCCTTATTTCAGTTACCATGTGAGAAGCATAAAGCTTCTTGCATAGGTCTAATTTAGGAAAGCATCTATCTATAATAAATAATTTCATAATCTGGGATTTTCATAGGAGGCAGGAGATACCCTTGCGTGTCAGAACTTTTGTTCTTTAGAGCTGCATATGTAACATGTCCCAGCTGAGCTCCTGGGGTGAAATCCAGTTTGTTTTTGCTTGAATTTCTGTTCTGTGCTATGCCAACTTACCTTACAGATCAAGGTCACTAATTTGGTTTTGATAAAACTTGTACATTTGATTTTTAAAAATTACTTTTTACACCATATGGGGCAAATAATGTGAACTGTAGAGCCATTCAGTCAAATGTCTGTTTATAAAACCTGAGAATAAAACTCCTAACAAATATTGCTCTAAAATGACTCGAAAGAGAATTTGGGATTTTGGTGTGTTGGAAGCCATGAGGGCTACTTATTTGCTTCTGTTTTGGTCAGCACCAATCCATTCAGATCCCCTTTTCTTCATGTACTCTTGTGGCAAACATACACCAGGAAAAATCTCTATTCAGTTTCTGTAGGCTCATTCAGTTTGGCTTTTCCCAACTCTTTTAACTTGGCTGGAAAAGTTTCTGTGCCTTAAGCTCCTTTGAAATACAGACAGATTAGAACTGAAGAAGCTGCAACACTCCTACATTTGATACTGCAAGCTGCAGCCAGTGTTTAGATATGAGAAAAAGCATCTCTCTGTAGGTCAGCAATATTTTATAATTCATGCAAAAAAGAAAATATATGATGATAGTGCAGCTGTGGTATTTTCCAAGTTTCCTAATTGAAACTTATTATTTCATTAGCTTTACAGGGTAACAGATGTTAAAAAATGATGAAAAATACATGATAAACAGCCCCACTTATGGATTAATACAGATGGTAATAAAACATCAGTAAAGTTTTATTGTTTCCTCTTCTCCCTATCACCTAATATAACCAACTGGGTTTTATCTGTAAAGGATTGTCTGGAACCTATGAAAAGCTCTGCTTAATCTCTGGCTGAGATATGTGGCCGTCAGGTTGTTTTCAACCGAGTTGGAGGAGGGGGATTGTTCTGTGCAAAAAGGAATTTCTGCACAAAGTCATAGACGTGAAGTGATGCAAATAGATTTGCTGGCCACACCTACAATAGGAAAAATTCATTTAAGAATGAAAAAGGGGAGACAATTTTGATTTAACAGGCCCCAATCTGCATGTTGGCTTTTGTTTTTGCCCCTCTGCTAATAGCCCCCCTCTTCCTCTCTCTCCCAGTGAATCACATGAAGGTCACTCCGATGGACATATCCACAGCCTCGCTGCTCAACGTCTTCAACGGGAACGAGTGCGGAGCACAGGGATCCTGGCAAGTTGGGGTTCAGCAAGACGTCACCCACACGAACGGCTGCATCGCGCTTGGCATCCGCCTCCCTCACACCGAGTACGAGATCTTCAAAATGGAGCAGGATGCCCGAGGCAGGTACTTGCTGTACAACGGGCAGAGGCCGAGCGACGGCTCCAGCCCCGACCGACCGGAGAAGAGAGCCACTTCCTACCAGACGCCTCTAGTTCAGTGCGCCTCGTCAGTACCCAGATCCGAGGAGTCACCAGAGGAGAACAAAATAAGGCTGTATAGCAGCAGGGCACCGGAAAAATATCCCAGCGCCCCAGCTCTTGCTTTGTTGTTTATTTGTACTGTGTCATATTGGGACATTCTCAGCTAGAAGTGGAAACAACTTATTTTTCGTGACTACAAAGCCAGGATTCCACCAGACTGGGGGTTGTTTTTCTTCCAAAAGAAAAGGACGTTTATTTTCTTGATGCACTTGAATGCCTGAGAACTGTTGTTCTTTTCCTTACTTCCCTCTTTCTCCTCGAATCCCGAACGGCACTCGTTTGATGTTTGTGCTTTGAACTTCATCCAGTCTGATCCCTGGCCTGACATGACTGCACAAAAGTAATTGCACTTTAGGACTGCAGACTTCTTGGGGGAGGGAGGGGGTCTCCTTTTATTTTATTTTTCTTTTAACTGCTGGGATGAACATTTATGATCCTGCTTCAGTTGTCTCTGCCATCCTGCCACTGTGGTGCTCTTCTCCCCAGCGCCTGGGTTCTCATCAGAATGTAGCTCTGGGGAAGGGCTCGGTGTTGTGCCAGTACTGTGATAGCAGCTTCCCCCTCTGACTTCACAGCTCTGATGTAGATATGTATATAAGGAGGAAACCCACAAAGATTTATCTTGCCATTATCTCACAGCTCATAACACAAAAAGAATCAGCAGATCAACAGCCCTCTGCTCCAAAAGTGCTAAATGGTTAACACCTCTAATTAAAAAAAAAAAAAAAAAAAAAATTCCAAGTAATTTAAGCTATTTTTACAATCATTAAGTTGTAAAAATAATCAGTGGTTTAATATCTTCTCATTCAGTTTTGTTAGCTGTGTAATTGCTCTGAGGCCTCCTCCCTTTGTAACCAGTAAGCAGTTACAACCAAGCCCCTTCAAAGCCAGCCAGCAGCAGCATTTGTTCTATCGGTTGCACACACTGCAGGTAAGCTGCCAGTACAAGGCTGCAGGGACAGCTTCTGTTTTCATATTCCTGAGGCCTTACTCTGTGTGCAGTATTTGTGTCAGCCAGGTGGGCAAAGTAAAGAAGCAAGTGGGATTAATATGTTCTGCAAACCTACTTAGAGGTATATGATTAGTGATGTGACCTCATGTAGGAAAGGGAAAAGAGCTGCAGCAGCAAGCACTCCGTGGCCCTTAGCAGAGCAAGAAGGCAGCTGGAAACTGACCCGCAGAGGGAGGGACACTGGCCCAGTCTTACAGAGGGAGGGGAAAGAGATGCCCAAATGCAGTCACGTCCTCCCTTT
The DNA here is from genome assembly GCA_038380795.1 of Pyrocephalus nanus. Taxonomy (NCBI): domain Eukaryota; kingdom Metazoa; phylum Chordata; class Aves; order Passeriformes; family Tyrannidae; genus Pyrocephalus; species Pyrocephalus nanus. Next base: position 8,452,623 of record CM076261.1, on the reverse strand, counting down.
TCTCCTTGCTGAACTGTCCCAACACATATCACGGTTTCATAGAGCTTAAATCAGTATTGGTTTGGGGAGATATTGCTGGGAAATAGGATAGGCAAAGCCCTCAGAGAGGGCTCACAACTTTCCCTCAGTGGCAAATACATCCTTTTGTGCACTGACATGAATCAGAGCAGACTCTGGAGGCTGTAGGGGAGACATTTAAGGCCAGCGAGGAGTTACAAGTTCATAGGTGAACCATCCTCCCCTGCTTTAATGGGGAGTGAACTTAGGGCACAGCTTAACTGTGCAGCATTTCGGCTGTGGCTTCTACTAATGTACACATTTTGGTTTGCAGGAGGAGCAGGAACCTGTGTAAGAAGCATAAGTATAAAGGTCATAGCGTTTCTTCACAGTATATCAGCAGCTTCTAGCTGCCCAGTTTAGTACTGCGTCAGAAAAAGAGCCTTTAATGAGTTATTTTCAGTATGACAGGAAAAGTATGTTTTGAGTGAAGGTCTTTCAACTTTACATAGTGAGTCTTCACACTGTCTGCTATAGCAAAAGAATTCCTTGAAAACATGGATGTGAGTTTCCTCAGATCTGGAACAAAATCAGTTCACCTACTTTTGAGACAGCAGGAGGATGGGGACAAGGAATGGTATCATAGACTTGCTGCCAGGTCAGATCACATCTTCTATAATTTTTCCTCAGGCAAATGAAAAGTCACAGAAAACTCTTAAAAAGTCAGGAATGGAGCTCAGGTTGGTTCAGTAGTCTCCAGAGAAAATGTTCATCCATCTACATGATATCAGATCCTCCTTCAGCCTATTGGAAGGAGCTGAAAGCCAGCTCACCATGGTGAATTGAGCCCTATGAACAACAGCTTTTCTTGATGGTTTTCTGCTCCACATAGTCAAACCTACTTGCAGAGCCAGCTCTGAATTAGATTCTGCTAAAGGGTGGCATCAGGAGCACAGTTTTAACTAGAGAGTCAAGAAGGAGACATGATGTCTCTAAAAGAGTAGCTAGGAACCAGGATGGGTGTTCTCTAGCTAGACTTGAGTTTTGTAGTCAGCATCCAACTAGGTTACTGAGCTATTACAATGAAACAAGTCCCTTGAACTTTAGTGCAATTTCTGACTTCTGTTTGAGGCCTAATAGCATGAGTGAATTCATTAAAGAGGATGGGTACAGTGATGTTCCTTAGATCACAAAGGAAAGCTGCTTCTACCAATGTCGACCATTCCCAGGTTAGGCACTGTTGTCTCTGAAAAAATATCCATGGCTAGGAGTTGTCAGACCATGTCCATTCCCTGTGCATGTGCCACACACAGCTCAATTCCAGCTAAAATCTGCACGTGCTTGTGATGCAGGACTGAAGCAGAGAGCAAAGGAACTGCTGCACAGCATGATCTTCTATATTCATTGGGTAAATCATCTACAGGTTGTTAGTGCTATGTGGCTCCTCTGTAAATTGCCTAATGTCAGAAATGTTACAACAGTTTCAAGAGAAAGCACTGTCTAGTTCTTACCTCCAAAAGCACATTCATGTCTCAGCTGTTGTGAATCACAGACATGCCTAGGTTTTCCAAGGTTTATGGTTAGACTACATACAAATGTGATGCAATACAAATTGTATAATAAATGTTCTCTTTTTTTTCCCTGTCATTTAAAGACACTTAAAAAGGAAGTATTTAAAAAGGTCTTCATAATGCATTACAAGAAGTCTGATTGGGCATTCCTACAGTTTATTTGTAGTGTTGACCAAAACCATAATTTTATCAACTGGGTTCTTAGCATGTGCAGGACCAGCTTCCCTTCATGTGCTCATATATTTTTTATTTTTCTATTAGCCAGTATGAGTCAAGCTGGACAAAGTTGTAAGTCTACAGAGTGCATAGTTTATGTGCCAATCCATACTCTCTGCAAGGCTTCTCCTTGCTTACAGGCACAGAACAAAGAGCTAAAGCTTACCCAATCTTTTGGTTTCATCACACACTAAATTAACTGCTCCACAGTACCGTATACACTGGTGACACAATATGTTACATTCATTTTATTTCTCCAACCTGTGACCTCGTGTGCTGGCAGCCCTGGCTGCTAAAGAAGTTAAGCTGCAAGTGGTTTAGCAGTGGAAGACCTACCAGCTGAGTGATTTGTCCCTTGCTGAAATGCAGAAGCTTTTAAAAAATGAAACCATTAATGTTGGTATCTTCAGTAATTGCCAATGTTACCAAGACAGGTGAAAACTTTTCCTTCAGTAATATCCTACTCAAGGAGCTACCTGACTGAAGAAATGGTAACCTGAAGAAACTCTTAGGCCAGTTGGTTTAACAGGTTCTATTTAAGAAACAGGACGAAAGGGATCAGAGAAGCCAAAATAAGTGCTCTTACTCTGTTTCTATACCATTTATATATTGTGCCTGCTGCCCCGGGGTAAAATGTCATTTCTATTAACAGAAGTCTCTATTTTAAGATATAATGTCTGTCTTGCTCAAGTTGGAGTGTGCTTGCCTAAAGTGCAGGATTTTAAAAGAAAAAAAATCTTTTTATTTTTGTAAAGTTATAGAAGATATTTTTCTTCTCAACTATGTTCCAGATTAAACTGCTGGGGAAGTTTAAGCACTTGTTAAACTATTGATTGAAATAAAAAAAAGCCTAACTGAAAACTTAAGGATTTCTTTGCCTCCTCTACATGTTAGTTTCCTGTTCTGTTGACTTTCTACCTGTAAAAACATGATAGGTGTCTCAGAAAGCAACAGCCAAAACCCCATCTGTTGAGTAACTTGTGCACAGAAAAGATCATTTCTTACTATATACACAGGAAAACACTTTTTTGTTTCAGAACATGCCTGTCACTAGAAACAGCTCTGATGGACACAGCTGTGATGATTTCACAGCACATCTTCAGGTTCTCTGAATAAAAAACGGGGCTGTAAGTGCTCAGTGAGTAACGATGGTGTTGGCTTGCAGGGAGAGCATGTTCAGAGCAGCTGTGTCAGCACAAAAGGTATGGTTCAACAGAATCCACGTGTTTTTCATAAATGAGATGTAAATGAACAAACCAGCATTGTTGCTCTGCTGTTGCATCTCAGTTGCTTTAAGGGCTGTGGCCTTAAGGGGGAAGGAGCACGGAGGGATTTGAAAGGACACTTTTCTTGAAAGAAAAACCTGAAATGAACTGTGAAGGGAAAGCAAGCCACGGGGATACCAAAAGCATCTTTCCTAAGTGCTTTGCAGTTTCACACAGAAAGAGGTGAAATGCAGTCAGTGAGCCTTGCACTGCCACCATCAAAAGCTTTATAGCTGACCAGTTCCTGAGTTTTTACAAGTGACTCAGGAGATCCCTGAAAGATGAGCTCTGTTTTCAGGAAGCATGCCCTAAATTACAAGGTACTCCGAGTGCAGTAGCCACAGCCTGTGAAATGGCCTCCCTTCTACACAAAGTGGTGAACATCGATGAGTCCTGGCAATTTATTGCAAGATTATGCAAGCTTCTACTTGGCATAATTTACTCAGTCCTGACACAACAGGGAAGACCACGTAATAAAACCCAGCACCACTCATTCCAGTTCATTCAGGTTCATTAATTTTCCATAATTTTCTGTCTTCCTACAAGTATTTTTTTCATTCTAGTCTTCTCCCCTAGTGCAATCACTGCTGGTTTTTTTCACTGCCATTGCTACCAGCAATAAATAATAATAAAGAACTCCACTTTTGTATCAGGCAGAGACCAACACAGCTTTGAGGAATCAAACCTCACTCAAGTCCCTTAATAGCCAAGGTAGCTGTTGGCCTGAGCAATTATTTATCAGGCACCTTCTGCCCATCCATCTTCTTTGCAAGTCTGTTCCAAGGTGTGGGACCAGTCCATCGGATGGATTCTAGCTATGATACTACCAAGGCCTAAGGACAGTAATTAATCTTCCACTTACATCCAGTGATGGGAACTGCCCATGATCACCACCTCAAAGCAGGCAGGCACAATTCCCAACATCCTCTCCCATGAGAATCACAGTGGTCCTCGTCTGCTGACATTTCCAAGACAGTCTGTTGGAAAGTGAGGAAGAAAGCTGCGCAGGGTAGTGCTGGTTTTGAATAAATAAAAGAAAAAAGTTGGGAGAAAAAAGTTTACACTTGAAGATGTTGGACATTAGGTCTCCTAGATTAACTCTGCTGAATTCTGCAGTTTCACACACAGAAGAAAAAACGGGATCAAACCTACATACTTTCCTCCAGAGGACAGGTGCTTGCTGTACAGACACATGCATCATGAATTTGTTTAAATAAATGCTCAACTACTGGATCAGTTTTCTTTTAGCACCAACCAAAAACAGACAAAAATAATCAGAATGAGGTATGGGCATCAGCTTTATTAACTGCTCTATATGAGAGCCCACCTGGAGTACTGTATCCAGCTCAGCACAAGACATGGACCCGTAAGAGCAGGTCAAGAGGAGGGCCACAGATACGATCAGAGGCTGGAGCACCTCACTTATGAGGAAATGCTGAAAGATTTGGCACTGTTCAGCTTGGAGAAGGCTCCAAGGACACCCAACAGCAGCCTCTCAGCACCTAAAAGGGGCGTATAAGAATGATGGGGATAAACTTTTTAGCAAGAACTGTTGTGCTAGGACAAGGGGTAATGGTTTTAAACTTTGAAAGAGAGTCGATTTAGATTGGGTATTAGGAAGAAATTCTTTATTGTCAGGGTAGTGAGGCACTGGAACAGGTTGCCAAGAGAAGGTGTGGATGTCACATCCCTGCAAGTGCTCAAGGCCAGGCTGGGTGGGGCTTTGAACAACCTGGTCTGGTGGAACGTGACCGTGGCAGAGGGGCTGGAACAAGATGATAAGTTTAAGGTCCTCCCCAACCCCAGCCATTCTAGGATTCTCTAAGGCATTGCTGGAAACAACCGCATCTTCCAACAGGCACGATTAATAGTCCCAGCGCTACAAACACGGGACTCCCCGAGCCCCCAGACGCTCCGCCGCAAAGAGGGGGCCCCCAGCGCGGGCTCTCGGGGAGGCGGGAATGGGAAGGTGGCCCTTGGGCCCGCCCGGGAGCAGCGAGGGCCGGGGATGCAGCTCCATCTGGCGGCTGGAAACTGCGGAACGCCGCTCCTCCTTCCAGCCGTACCCCCCGCCAAAATCCACTGGGGACGCGCTCACGGGGGAGCCCAAACTCAGCCAGGTCGTGAGGCTCTGACCCCTTCATCGAGAACAGTGAGCAGCCTCGGGATGGTTGTAGCGATTAACTCGGAGCACTTGAGAGGGGGAGAGCAGGAACTGCGGAGCAAGGTGAGAGGGTGACACCCCCAGCTCTCACGAAGGGATCATCAGAGCCTGAGTGAATGTACAAGAGAGACATGGAACTCCTGGAGTGCGTCTAGTGGAGAGCCACAAAAGGACTGGATCAAAAGACTGGAGCATCTCTCTTATGAGGAAAGACACAGGAAACTGGGACTGTTCAACCTCAAGAAGAGATAATTGAGTAGGGGAACTCATCAGTGTCTAAAGAGGGAGTGCCAAGAGAATGGAGCTCTTCTCAGGGGCTCTAAGCGGTAGGACAAGAGGCAATGGGCAGAAACTGATGCATAGAAGTTCAATCTGGATATGAGGAAGAACTTCTTTAGTGTGTAACTGTGCACTGCAAGAGACTGGCCAGAGAGGTTATGGAGTCTCCCTCACTGGAGATATTCAAAAAGTGTCTGGACACAGTCCTGTGCCATGTGCTCTGGGATGATCCTGCTTGAGCAGGATTGGACCACTGTGGTCCCTTCCAACCTGACCCATTCTGTGGTTCTGTAATTGGGCAAATAAACAGAAAATGTGTATGAGTAATGAAGCCAGTTTCTCTATGGAGAAACTCTAAGCCAGTTTCTCTATGGAGGCCATGGGTTTAGCACACAGAAAATAAAACATTAATCTGCTGAAGACACTCTACAAATCTTCCCTGAGGGTGAGACTATCACTACAGTTTCATTCCACGTGATGCTCTCTCCTTACCAGAGGGGTACACCATCCACGGGAGCAGTAGCGATGAAAGAAATCACAGGAATTACACTCAGAAAAAGTGAAGTTACCCTTGAAAGAGCTAGGAAATGCCAAAATGAAGTCTTGCTCCCCAGCCTTAACTGAAGCCCCTCCTGCATGCCCAATGCCATCCAGTCAGGGCAAAACTTGAACTTACACAGTATGCACTAAAGGAATCCCTTCTCTACACTCTGTAAAGGATACAGGGGACATGATTGCATGGTCTAAGTTGTAGCAACTATTTCTGCCTTTTCCATAGAAGGAGAAAACTGTAAACCTTGCATTTCCTGTTGATCTATATTCCACATCTGTAAAAAAATGTATATGTAGGTGGTGGCAACTGAAAATTGTAATTACATATAGCTCACATGGAAGTACTTTATCCAGGGAATTACCAAAATTTTTAAAAAGGAGTGCCACACACTCACTGAAACTAAGAGCAACATAAACTCTCAAATACACTAAATATGCACTGAATTTTGACAGATACAGTATAATTTTAGAATATATTTTAAATATATTTAAAATTTTTACATTAGTATTGTTTTGCCCAGTTATATGAGCAAGTGCTTTAGTTTCCATGATTCTAACTAGAACTAAGAGATATCTATGCATATTTAGTGACATGGAATGGAACATATAGGACTTAGAGACTGGAAAGAATCTCTTATAAAAGTAGTTTAATTTCTAAAAATCTAGATTCAAATTTCTTAAATCCAAAATTGCTCTTTCATTGACAGCAGAGATCTTTAGACTTCACAAAAGCAGTAGCAATTGCTTCTGGATGCTGGAAGTTCACCTTGTGTCAGCATCCTCCTGCCTAAGCCTCCTGTTTCTCTTTGAACAGGATGGTGCCCATTTGGCAAGAAGGAAGGAAGGAAGGAAGGAAAGATGGATTTCTGTACTCTGTCACCTTCAAAATTAGCAATTTTAAAATAAGTCAAAAATCACAGGAAGAAAACAGATAAGAGGCAACTGAAGCAATTACAAACACATGACGCTGTGTGAAGTCCCACAGTAACCAGCCTGCTGTAACCACCACCAGCTCACATACTGGCACACAGGGACCTAAGAAAGATTTGTGTTCATAAATCAGATGTAAATATGGACGTACACAGACACACACAATGGTTCTGCACAACCCCACTGTCACACACCTGCCCACAGGGCAGTCAGTGTTTGTGTGGCTCACTCAACGAGGCACACTGTGTGCCAGAGGGCTCTGGTTGTGTGCTGTTCTTCTCTGCTGCTCCCTCAGAGCAGAGCCAAGGAAAGCAAAAGGTCCCTTCCATACACTGCTGGTTACCTTGCTGAAAATGTTCATGTTTACTTTTCACTGGCTGCTTCATTTCTAAACCTCTATTTCCACAAATGCAATTTCTACGAACCGTTAGAAGTGGACTTAGAATACAATCCACCTTTTTTATGAAAAAAAAAAAAAAAAAAAAAAAAAAAAAAAAGCAAGCACTGGTCTACAAGAAGTTTTGAGCTCAGTTATGGTTACTCCGAACATCAAACTCGTACCATCTGTTTGCAGTCATTGAATTAGTGTTTCTGAAGCACCTGAATAGAGCAGATCGGAGAAGTGAGGATGCATACATGCAGAGTTATACTTTCTACCAACTTTTAGCATTTTTCACTTGTTACTTAGCAGTTTTCTTGCATTACCCCTTCCTGCCCCACCCGGGTAGATCAAACTCCACACCCACCCTGACATGCTCTCCATGAGCTTACGCTGGTGACAGCTCTAGCCCCCACTGTGACTGATAACCTGCTCCCTGGTAACCTGCTCATCTCTCACCCACATTGCTGACAAGTGCTGGGCTACCACAGGCAGCTGCCGGGCTGTTTCATCTATGCCCATGCTGGCAGCTTGGCAAGGATGCCAGCACTAACTGGTCCAACAGCAGCAAGCAGGACACGCATCTTTCCAGTTCACTATGCAGGCTTGCCCAGGATGGGGGCCTCAATTTAAATGTCTTTCATCTGAGCTCTAATTTCCCTTTAATTGGAGGTAATTGGTATCTGTGAAACACACACCTCTCTATCAAATGCGGCTTGAATTAGATTTCAAATCCACATAGGGAGCAGCGGCACAAAGATGCCATAATCACATAAACCTTGTCTCTTGAAGTTTTGTCTCTTAAGTCAAGTTTTTCCACAAATACACTGACCTTCCTTTGCCATTGTAACCTGTTTCCTGTGGAGGCAGGATGAAGAGATTATTTCACCTAATCAGGAAAGCAATCTGTTCTGATTTTCTTGGAGCTGGGATGTGAAATCAGAGGCCCAAAGGCTAAAATATTTCCAGGTATTACAAAAGAAAGTGCAGTCTTACAAGCACTGCCACAAAGCTGAAGGCTCCATTGGAAATCAGATTAGACAATCCTGGGCATGAATACAATTAAAATCCTTCTCCTGACATTCTCTTTACCAGGCCGACCACCACATTTGAGGCTTTACACCCTAATACTGGAAAGAAATTCCCATTCCTGGAGAAGGCAGAGCAGGTTCCAGCATACATCTGGAAAGAAGGCAGTACATATAAGCCCTTTCTAACAGGCCTTTCAATAGTCCTGAGACCATAAAGTCATCATAAAGACACTTCTGAAGCAGTCTAACTTACCCTGCTCATGGCCACCTCTTCCTAACACACTCCCATTTTCTTCACTTGACATGAGCCACTGATGAGGTGTGGAACACATATTTTTTATTTATGACTTCAGCATTTTAAACTAGATAGAGTTGATTAAGGCAATCAGGGAAAAACAACCACTGCACAAGCTCCCAACTTCTAAAAATCACTCACTTCATCATCAAAGCTGCACTTTCTAACACCTCTGATTACAGCTCCAGAGGGCCCTCTATTTGACCCAGGGTTCAAGTTTTGTTTTCTGTAGATTTTCTTCCTCAGCCTTTCTAAAATGCAGTTCTATAAACTACATAACAATTTAAAGCAATGCCTCTCGACTGTTAAGAAAAACAGCCCTATCTTTATAATGAAGATTATCATTACTAATATTCCTCAGAACAGCCCTCGCACCAGTGCAGAAGTCTACCGCAGTCTGAAAAGCAGTAATAACACCATTTACTAATTTTGAGTGAAAAACACAGCACTGGATTTAACTTCTGAGTCAGTCTACTATTGCTAGAGCACCTTTGCTTGAAGGAGTCAAACATGTTTAGGTTTTTTTAAAAAAAGAAGTGCTTTGGCTCTTCTGAAGTAGTTAGGGAGTAGCTGTCTGTATCATCTGTACCTGGACCATCAAAGCAGCAATGGAGAAATATTTCTCCACTTCCATTGGTAGAGCAATTGTGATGGGTTGACCCTGGCTGGATGCCAGATGCCCACCAAAGCTGCACCATCATTCCCCTTGGAGAGAAAATACAATGAAAGGCTCACGGATTGAGATAAGGGAGAGATTGCCCACCAATTACTATCATGGGCAAAACAGACTCTACTTGGGGAAATGAATTTATTGCCAATCAAATCAGAATAGAATAATGAAAAGTAAACCCAAACTTTTAAACACCTTAACCCCCACTAACCCCCCTTTTCTTCTCAGGCTTAATTCTATTCCCAATTTCTTCTCCCTCCAAACAGTGCAGGGGATGGGGAATGGGAGTTGTGATCAGTTCATCACACACTGTGTCTGCTACTCCTTCCTCCTTAGGGGAAGGACACCTCACACTCTTCCCCTGCTCCAGCACGGGGCCCCTCCCATGGGAGACAGTCATTCACAAACTTCTCCAATGTAAGTCCTTCCCACAGGCTGCAATTCTTCATGAACTGCTCCCACGTGGGTCACTTTCATGGCGTATAGTCCTTCAGGAACAGACTGCTCCAGCATGGATTCCCCATGGGGTCACAAGTCCTGTCAGGAAACCTTCTCCAGCATCGGCTCCTCTCCATGGGTCCACGGGTCCTGCCAGAAGCCTGCTCCAGCACAGGTTTCCCACTGGGTCACAGCCTCCTCCAGGCATCCACCTGCTCCAGTGTGGGGTCCTCTAGAGGCTGCAGGCGGATCTCTGCTCCACCATGGGCCTCCATGGGCTGCAGGGGCCAGGCTGCCTCACCATGGCCTTCACCATGGGCTGTAGGGGAATTCCTGCTCCAGGGCCTGGAGCACCTCCTCTCCCTCCTTCTTCACTGACCCTGGTGTCTGCAAAGTTGTTACTTTCACATATTCTCACTCTCCAGATGCTATTTGCTCTTCTGCAGTAGCTCTTTCCCCTTCTTAACCATATTATCCCAGAGGTGTGTGTTACCATCGATGCCGATGGGCTCAGCCTTGGGTCTGTCTTGGAGCTGGCTGGCATTGGCTGTGCTGGACACAAGGGAAGCTTCTGGCAGCTTCTCACAGAAGCCACCCTGTAGCCCATCCAGTACCAAAACCTTGCCACAGAAAGCCAATAGAGCAATATATACCCTGCTAGCAGAGTACATGTACAGATTTAGGACTGTTTGCTTTCTTTTACAGTGAACAGCACTGGCTCCACAGAATTTTTTTGGGGACACTCACTTCCAGGACTACATAAGTAACACACCCAAATGTTTAGCACATTTCCCCCCACCCCCCCCTTTACTGTCTTTGGCCAAGGTCAAGCATAATCCCAGTGAGCACATTCCACTGTTAAACACCTAACAGCCACATGTTCTGTCTGTTCAACACTCAGCTTCAAGGACAGACAAGGCAACAGCTAAGCCTTTAGGAAGGTGCCTTAAAAGACTGTGAAAGACTTCTAAACAACACTAAGCAGCATTTTGAAGAAAAAAAAAAACACCAAAACACAACCCCACATGCACAAAACAAACAAAACAAAACCCCCAAAACAAAAACATACAAACAAAACCAAATTTAAAAAAGTGAAGGAAGGCTTTATGAGAAACAGGACAGTGAGTGCTAGAGAATAGGGGATGTTCTTAAACTAGCCCTTCCCAATAATTTGCCTCAACACTTGTACCTCAGTCTCCCCACCTCTAAAGCCAGGAAAACCCATCCTTGACAAGGCAGACTGCGAGACTCACAAGGATTGCTATTTAACTACTGCCCATTCTGAGAACAGCCTAGACACTGATCCCTAGTGATAATCTCCCTGAACTCACCTATGCATGTGAACCTGACCAGCATTGGTAAAAACTTCCAATAATATCCTGAAATAATTATTTCCAGACTAGGGCAGTTGGTTGGTTGGTTGGTTGGTTTGGTTTTTTTCTTGCAGAACTTGGATGATAAGCATTTTAACTTAAAAAAAAAAAAAAACACCAAAACCACAACCACAAAACAAAACAACAAAACTCACAAGGCTTTTTTTCTTATAAACATATTTAAAAGGTAACTATTTCAGCCACCTTTCAATTGGTTTAATTTATTTAACTTTTGAGTTCAGACTACTTAGCTGTAATCATAGCTGTCTGTCTCACACCTCTACACCTGGTTACCGTAACACACTTTAAATCTTTTCTAAAGAGAGAGAAGATCAGCATTCCACCCCTGTCGGTAACAGAGCAGCTATGGTATAAACAGGGATTCTATACCCTGCTGGCAGTGTTGTGAACGTTACATAAACTGGTGCCAAGTTTTAAATAACATGGCACTGTAATGTGGTGAGGTGTTTATACCACTTATAGTTAAAACGTAATTTGTAGAGGATGAAACAAATCTTCATCCAAAGCAGTTTCCATACCACACACAAACCCTTGTCCTAGCAAAGGAGACACAGGCACTGCCCTTACCACCACCTGGCAGTAATGACAAAGCCAGATAAAAGATATGAATCAATTGTTTCACCTTTGTACAAGACCTCATTTTGACACAGCCCTTTGTCACATAAAGGGCAACTCAATAGAGGTGAGGACACCAGACACCATCGCTACCTCTGCTTTTGCAGCGCTGTCAGAATCAGCAGTCCTTCCTGAACATACACAACACACATTCAAAAAGAAAAACACAACAGACCAATCTCAATCATACACTCGGTTTCACAGGGGCATTAAAATAAGAGTAAGACATTCAGACAGGAAACAACCTGTCTCATTTTACTGTCATTAGTTTGTCCTTCTCACAGGACCTCAAACCCTTGTCAAAACTGACTCCTGCATTTAGCTCCCCCTCTTGGTCCAACACTCCAATGTGCCACCACTCTCAACCTGCCACAGCAGCTCAGGATCAGCAAAGCCAGCCAGCCTTGCTGGCAGCAGCAGCGTCTGCTACACAGGGATGGGCCTTCCAGGACACCCCACACAAAGCCAATCCACAGGAACTAGAATAAAAGGCAAAGCAATGAACTGTTACATTCACAGCAGTGTGGCTAAAAAGACAAGTTACAGAATTTCAATCCTGCCTGTAAACGTGGACAGCAGAGCATTTTGGTATTGTAGTAAGTATTTATTAGGGTTGCTCTGTAACTGCGTAGCTCCCATTCCATCTTTTGCCACAGACTGAAGGAAGTGTTTGCTCTGCCAAGTCAGATCATACATAAGTATCTAGTGACTTCAAACAGGAAAAATAAAACTCTTTGTCAAGGTGGTTCTTATAAATCTGACAGACCCATCAGCATCCTCAGTGTTGCCTAGATCCAGGCACCTGCACTTCACTCCAACACTGAATCTTCATCCAGGGCAGCTTCATGCCATTTCCCAGCAGTACTTCAGAGCAGCGCAGTTATACTGCTTATGAGGTGGACTAGGTACACCTATTCACTATCAGCAGTCCACAGAATGTAGTCAGGGAGAAGTTCCAAAATAAAAAGGACACTACTACATTTTTCATAGTTTATTAACACTTAAACTTTTAATAACTTTGAAGAAGGCCTGAAAGATAAGTTTTGCTTATTGACTTTGTCTTTTCCCCTTTGGCAAAATGTCACCTTTCAACTCCTCCCTCCACCCTCCCTCCTCCCAGGAGGATAATGAAGATCCGAGCTAGTGTTTGGTTGCTTCTTTTAAGTGAACTGGCTTCAAACATAGCAGCAGAAGCATGCAAGCCTGGGCAATAGTGTTTGTTGACAGCTTTTAGAGAATGAGCAGAAATGCACAAATAACCTCTGCATTGATACATATAACTTTTTCTTAAATGAACTTTATATATATATATTTGAGTTAAATTTGGTGCCCAGAATTACTACAGAAGCCGTATCTTCTAGTTAACTAGGTTTGTTTTTTCCCCCGAACCATACCACTCTTTTTTTAAAGTGCTATATTCATAAAAACTTTAAAATACTACTTTTATACTGTTATATTTGTTCTATCTTGCCCTCTTGAGTAATCAGAAGAGCAACCTGCAAAGTGTACTTAACTGAAGTTACACATTTACCCTCACATGACTTTACGGGCATCACTGTCTGCTCATTTCACTAGGAGCAGTGAAAGACTGTATTCCCCTGTGCTTACATACACAAGTAAGCAGGCAGACAAAGCAAGAAGTTCTAACCATTTCAGGAACAAAGACAAACAATTTAATCCATATTACATAATTCACTGAATACAGTTGATCTCATCCAAAGTGACTCCTGAGAGCAAAATAGTTTTAGCATTACATTTTATATACAGCTATGAAGGGATTACGGGAAACCAAGACAGTCTCCTTATACCATTGCTGAGTACACTGGTTACGAGACCGCTGTACACTTTCACTTTGAAGACATTACTTAAACCATGACCGAGTTTTACCACCAACTCTTTTGCTATTTATGGAAAAAGTTATTTCATTCTGACTTTATCATCATTTTTACCTTATTTCTGCTGCCAGATATCAAAACCTGAGTCAGCTGCACTGAGCAATGACTTCTTTTTCTTTTTTAAAAAAATCTTTTAAGTGCTAGCACCCTAGAAAACCTCCATACAACATGCTGTAAACATTTTAAGATCTTCCAGAGGGTTTTGTTTGGTTTTTCTCCCTTCAATGCAGGAATGACTGCTCTGTCTGAAGCAAACTACATCCTGCACAATACTGCTTTCATTATTTTCCACGTAATCTGTTTGGAACAGGCTATGAAAGTTTGATGTGGCAACGTTCTGTTAGAGAAAAAAAAAATCAGGAGAAAATACACCATTCTCTGAACCAGTGGAACCAAAATAATCAAGACCTTAACACAGTTTTTTCCAGTCACTGGGGTGGAAGGAGACTTGAATGCAGACACTGGAACAAGTAATTGGAAACATCAGTGCTTGCATGCTTAAGTGAAAAGATAAGCAGTATTTGCATTTTCTCCATCATCTTCGTTGTACATGTGCAAGATTTTATAAAAAAAGTTTATCACAGAGAGCAATGACAGAACATGATGTAATTGTTGTTTTCTTTTTTTAAAAAAAGCACTAAAAATCAAAGGCAACCCAGATAACGTACATCATTTCCAGAACATTTTTCTCAGCTACATAAGGTGTGCATATACCAAGGTCTAACACACTTAGCTGCACCACATCAAGTCAAGCTGTCCAAGAGCATACACAATTTTGCTTACAGGAGTATACCCCTTTCCACAGTTTTTCAAGTTTACAAGTAATTCCCTGTACTGGATTATGCTTACTTAGAAGTACAGATAATATTTTGTTCCAATACTACTGTTTGTTTTTATGACATATTCAGAGATGAGGCAAGACATAAGACTAAGTGCAGGGAAGCATTTCAGACCCCAAAAATGCATTCTTTAAAACTTAGCTGTACACAGTTAACACAGGTAGAACTGCCAAGAGTTGCATAAAAATGATTTTTATTTCTCAGAGGTGAGCAACTGAGGCTCACTCAGCAAATATCAACTCTTCTGCATCATGGAATTCACTATGGGTGTCTGAATGATTCAACTTGCATTTCTGAATATCTGCTCAAACAGAATTACAAACCTGCTAAGTTAGTATATGTGAATTAAGTACCCTTAAGAGATCAAAGAATAATGCTGACTCCTGGAAGACACCCAGAAGATCCAAAGATGGAACAGAAGGTTGATTATTACGCTCCTGCACAATCCAAGCAAGTTGTTAATATACTGAAAGCATTCACATCTGGTATTTGTACCTGCTGGATGTCCAAATTATTCTGTCCCAAAACAAGTTTGATAACCATCCTCTCTGTAGCTGAAAGCAGCCAGAAAACAGCCTAAACAAATGGAATGAAAACCTTTTTTTTTTCTTTCCCAAGCTTCAATTACAACAGTCTAAGCCAGAGACTTAAGCAAATAAAACTTCAAAATAGCCATTTGTTACAAGTAGCAAATTACCATGAACAATGAACTTGTTAGGAATCCCTTCTAAAAGTACGACACACACAAACAGGCTACCCAGCAGAAAAATCTGTTAACAATTTTATTTCTTTTGTCATGTTAAATATTATGGGACAGGATTGTAAGGATGAAGAACTCTCAACAATGCCTCACAAGGAATAAGAAAGAAATTCTGCCATGATATTAGCAAAGTAAGGTAAGGAGAAAATTTACACAGTAAGAGGCACCATTTCCCCCAGAATACCTCTTGTATTCATATTCCTGAATGAGTGGGATTAGCAATCTAATAAATCATTTGTCAAGAGGTAACAGCAACAGATAAAATTTTAAAGGATTATTAAAATAACATTTACAAGACTCTGAACAATTTTTGAATTCTTATTAAAACCACAGAAAGAAAGAACAATTCTTTATTTATGAATTTTCATAAAGGACTGACTGTGCAACTGATACCTTGCTATTGATGACTTAATGTACAATTTTGTCCAGCAGCCGAACAGTTTGTCTTTACAGATTGTGTTTTCTAACCGTGCAAGATCATTAAAGGCAAAGCCTGTTATGATGCTGTACACAAAAAGGGCCACTTGGGCCGTACTACCCATGATGTGGTAGGTAAACAAACCTTTTTCTGGCCTAGAGAAAACAAAAAACAAAAAACAAACAAAAAAAATCAACCAAAATAAAAAAAAAAATTAAAAAAAAAAAACAAGGAAGCTGCAGTTTTGCATGCTTCTCTCACTCATTCTTTCTACAAGATGAACTTCCCTAGAAAGAATCCAATGAAAATGGCTGCAATTACAACAAGAAGTGAAGGAAGAGAATTAGAGCCATTATCTCTGAGGGCCAAAGCTGTGGGTGATCCAGATTTATCCGAGTGTGCTACCTTTCTGAGCCTCAAGCCTTCATCCTGAAGGGGAAGAGAAAAACACAGATAGAAAAAAATTATAAATACATCTTCCTAACAATACTAAAAACAACTAAAAGGCCAAATTTGCTGGTGAGTATTTAAATGAAGTTAAAAAAAACACAAAACACACACAACATCATACCACAATGAAATCCAAAACAGAGACATAGAAAACCATAATATTTCAAATAATAACAGGTAATCCACTAGTCTATCACTTTTCTGATTAAAAAGATTCAGAAAATCTTGACAGGCACAATGAAGTATCTTGATTTTATTTACTACGTGTCAAAATTAAATAGCAGTAACTCCTTATTTTTAAGGAGAAATATCTATTTTGTGCAAACTTCATCCAAATTGCAGGTGTGGAGACATCATTATTTCATGGTTCTTTAAAAGGCTATCGTGGCCAATGAAATTGTTAGAACTGTTCCAAAGGCAAATATATGGGTAAGTTCCATACAGTCATGTATCGACTGGTTACACCTTACCTAAAGGACACCTTTACATGAAGGTACTGGAAAGTACTGTTTGCTTACCTCCTCTGACCAGCAATTAATTGTTCTTGTTCACTGTCCATTTGTAATACAAAATGTTACTGCTCTGGATCTCATTTATTCATTCTTAATAAATAATAATGCACTTTAAATAAAAGCTACTAATGCACTATTTTTGATTTAGACTTAAGTAACTAAGACCACCTTAAAGAGGACAGTTGCATTTAAGAAGAAAGTTATGTAGCTTCAATGTCTCATCCATGACAATTGCAAAGTCTCAATCACTGAGAAGTTCAAAATACACAGTATATACAGGACAGTAAAATTATATTACAAATCAATCTTGACATTCTAACAGTTTTATCTACTTGCTGAAATACACATCTTTTGGCCTAATTACAAATCAGACCTTTAAATCAAGGGGAGTGAAGTAATGAAGTCACTTCAATGTAAACACAGACGCAGAACTTACTCTCAGGTGCCGATTTTCATCTGTCAGCTTCATAATCTCTGCTTGAAGTCTTTTGCACTCCTCCACCAGCTTCCTTGTTTCAGTATCATTAAGTGAAACGCTATGTGGTTTTGGCATCGGTCCATCCTGCTTAGATGTATTCAGTACTGGGGCGGATTTGCTTGCATCTATATCATTCTACAAATATTAAGAATGACTTGAGAATTTTACTTCCTAGAGAAAAATCACCCACAGCTTAAAACTAGAACAATGAAGCTACTACTACAGTTCAATGAAGTTTATATTTACAGTAATCTGAACAGTTCCGTTATCAGTTCAACTCTGATTAGCTCAAATATTAAAAAGCAAGAACAGATTGCACTGTTTACATCTGGTAGTACACACTACTGAGACACAAATTCATACTTCGTCTGCTTAACACTGACCCAAGAGGCATCCAAAAGAGGGCATAAAAGACACCAAAAAGCATTTGAACTTGAGGGGGAAAAATAAAATGAAGAAAGTAATCCTGCAATAGTAAGAAACAAAACAAAGTAAAAACCAAACAGGTCTTCTTACAAAGTCCTACGAATTACGTATGACACAAATGTTTTGCACTTATTGCACCTTTTAGTGAGGGAAAATAAAGTATTGAACAAACATGAAATTTAAATCTCACAGCATCTGAGATACACAGTGAAATACTAGTGAAAAGTCACATAAAAAGCTGTGAAATAGCAAAAAATAAAATTAAAATCTTGTTCCCACAGCTCTGGTCAAAACCAGAGAATCATAGGATGGTTTGGGTTGGAAGAGACCTTAAAGATCACCTAGTTCCAACCTGCCTGCCATGGGCAGGGACACCTTCCACTAGTCAGGTTGCTCAAAACCCCATCCAACCTGGCCTTGAGCACTTCCAGGCACGGGGCAACCACAGCTTCTCTGTGCAACCTGTTCCAGAACCTCTCTACCTTCTGAGTAAAGAATTTCCTCCAAACATCTAATCCAAATCTCTCCTCTTTTAGTTTTAAAACTGTTCCCTCCTTGTTCTATCACTATCTGCCTGTGTTAAAAGTCACTCTCCTTCGTTTTACGTAAGCCCCCTTTAAGTACTGGAAGGTTGCAATGAGGTTTCCCTGGAGCCTTTTCTTTCCCAGGCTGAACAATGCCGGCTCCACCATCCCATCTTCCTAGGAGGGCTCCAGCCCTCTGATCATCTTCACAGCCCTCCTCTGGACCCCGTACAACAGGTTCACATCTTTCCTGTGCTGAGGTCCCCTGAGCTGTTGGCTTTCTGGGCTGCAAGCACACACTGTAGAGTCATGTCTAGCTTTTCATCCACAAGAACCCCCAAGATGTGGGAAATCTGACTTCCTGTGAAGACTGAGGCAAAGAACTCAAGGAGTACCTCAGCTTTCTCCATATTTGCTGTCACCAGTTCTCCCTGTTTAACAAGGGGGAATCACTCTCTTTGATCCTTCTTTTCTGACATAAGTCATAAGAAGCCCTTCTTGTTACTCTTCACACCCTTTGCTAAACCTGATCCCATCCCTACACATCCAAATTATATATCCCTGTACTTCCTAAGTCACATGCCCCTGCTCCCACTGCCTTTGCATTGCCTTCTTACTCCTCAATGTGAGGAGCAGATCCTTGCCCACCCATGCCAGTTTCTGGCCTGCCTTCCTTGATTTTTTATGTATCAGGATGGGAAGCTCTTGCACTCTAAGAAAACTTTAGGCCTTAAAGGGGCCTAAAGGCCCTTAAGAGTGGCTCTAAAGAGCTGACCTAAAGAGCCCCTAGGACCAGTTTCCCAGGGAATCCCATCCACTTATTCTTGAAACAGCTGGAAGTTAACTCTTCAAAAATTCAGGGTCCTGACTTTGCAATTTGCCAGGTTCGTGTTCCTTGAGATCATGAACTCAGCCAGGGCGTGGTCACTACAGCCAAGGCTGCTCCAACATAATTAACTTCTTTAATGAGCTCATCCACACTGGTGAGAAACAGGTCCAGCAATGCTTCTCCCCTGTTTCACTTGCCCTAGTCCCTGGACCACGGTTTTACATGCAGGCATTCATGCTATTTACCCCTACACAAGCCTTACAGACTACCATAAAAACTGGACAGTACTAAAAAAATAAAAATCTCAAAGCCATAAAGGCAGTAAGGTTGCTAACAGAAATCCTACTTAAGCACTCTTATTCATGACGTTATAAGCAGCACCAAAAAAACCCACCTCCCCCAAGAAAACGGATACACAGGATCAAGACTCCGTAAATCAGAATTTCAAGGATTGAGGGTAAAAAAATATGTTAATGCTTGAGAATTTAGTCATATTCTGCAAAATTTCTAGGCAACTGACAGTTAAGTATTACTCCAAACATCAGGCAACACAAAACAGACATCTTCAGTCTATATACAATTAAACTGTCATCTCCTACACAACCAGAATAGATTTTGTCTGAAGGTAAGAGCATGAAAGAGGTAATAGGCTTTTTTTTGTCTGATTATTTGTCTTTACCACTACCTTATAAAAATGCACTTGGGATTCCCAAAGCATGCATTAATTCCTATTCAGTTCTTTCTTCTCTAATTCAACTGAATTAGAAACAGTATTTTTAAAACTGAAAATCATTTAATACTTTATAAAGAAAAAAATGCCATTTGCTTTTCACGGTATGCAGTATTGAAGATTTTCTTTTTAAGTCTGACAGCAATGAGATTCCAAACCAAATCAATAATAAAAATAACAAAAGGATAATAATTTCCGGCACTGGTATCCATTGCTGGAGTTTTTTAAGATGTGGTTGGATAGCATGCTCCCTTTCAGACAAAAGGTTGAACCAGATGGCATTTCAAGGTCCCTTTAAAACTGGGCTGCTCTGTGATTCTATGAATCCTTAAAAAGTCATATACTAAACACCTCTCCTGTCTAATTCAGTACAAATTCCTTCAAGCCATTTAATCATTAAATCAAATAGGTTAAAAAAAACCCTCAAATTTCTGTGGGATCCTATCAGTCAGTGTATGGTAACTTCTTACCCCTTACTTACCAGTTTATCATTTTCGTTGGGCATTTCAAACACACATCTCAATTTGGAGTCCATTAACTCATCAGGTTTTGCTTCTTTCCACTAAGACAAAAATTAATAGAATTACTTAACTTGCCAGACTCAGGCAAACATCTGAACAGTTCATAAGCTTGCTCTCAGTATTCGCCTCCTCTACAGCTGGATATCGTCCTTACCCTAGCTGCAACTTTCCGACTTGCTTAAGAACTATGCTTTTTGTTCACATCGACTACTGTGAAGTAAAAAAAGCCAGAAATGGTTATTCAGGTCTGGAAATTAAAGACAGTAAACTGAACATAACGATGGATCCACCAGAGGTTTGTATGAGACAGAGAGGGCACAATCCAGCATTTTCTTTAACACACAATTAGAACAAAGTACCATCTGAGTCAGTTTGAGAAGAAAGTTCTTTAATGCCTCAGTAAATATATTTCTTATATCCCATCTTGGAAGCACCAATTTTAAACAAAAGATTGAAAGACACCTTTTAGTGACTCTATATTTGTTCCCCAGTAAATTTCCTTAGTTCTTCATATTTTAGATTTTTAACCACTTCCTCCTTTTACTGCATATTACATAACACTTTGGGCCTACAGACTTTTTCAAAGCTGTTTATTAAAAAAATTTTAAATTCCAATGGTTATCAATATATTTAAATAACTTAAATATTCTAGAATTTCTCTGCTCAACTGACAATTACCTTTCAAAGTATATACTTCATGTAGTTTCCTTAAATTTTTAGGCTCAGAAACTACTCTGAAGTCTGCACCAATTTTTCTAATAGGTCCTCTACAGTTACCCTGGAACTGTAGGTGTTACAGACTCGAACATTCAGGTTTTTCACAGCATCCTTTCTATGATTTTTTTCTTTTTTTTTTTTTCCCAGTGGCATTAGTTGCACAGTAACATAGAACTACAATTACCGATTTTCTCCAAGATCTGTTTCTCAGCATTCTGTATGTGACCACACTGAGAAAGTAGTTATTTGAAAGGTATTTCTGAAGTTGATTTTCACCTCCTCACCAAATAGCTACGCTTCATTTACCACACATAACCAAGAGCTTTTACAGCATATTAAGAAAAACTAAACCAGACCAACGAGGAAGACAGATGCTAAGTTTCTAGCTACATGTCTCAAAAGCTTCACAGAATCGAAAAGGTTTTCTACTATTTTCAGTGAAGAGTGATGCCACAGTACTCTCTGCCTCCATATAAGGGGATAGAGCCTAAACCTGAAAGTTCTAGTGGTCTTCAATGATTTGTAAAACCTGATCTTTATTCTTTGTTTCCCCTCTCCTTCTCTGCCTTGCGTGAACATCAAATACACTTGTGTAAACCCGGGCATTCCTAACAGCAGTTTATAAAGACAGAAGCATCGTTGACCTCCACCTTCAAATACACACTTATGGGAGTCCATGTGCACCCTAAAAGGCATGTTCTGACAACTGAAGACTTCAATCCCATTGCAGCCAGCCATTTACATCAGAAACAGGTGCTCTACTTCTGAAGCAACAAGCACAAACCTTCTTTCCGGATCAGATCAACCCTCCCTAAAAACTGAATCTACAACATATTCTATTAAAACACAACATGTTTTCTATCAATTTTGTCCTGTTTAGTCACTTGGTATCTTGTGGAAAGACACATCTTAGTCTTGAAAATGTTTTAATTCATTATAATTCCATTCAACCTTTCACTAAAACACTTTTCATACCAAATGCACCCATTTCATACAGCTTCAGGCTGGTTGTTCAAATATACTCTTGATTCCTTCAACAATCTGTTTATCCCCTTTAAATTAGCTGCATGTAAGGTACAACATGTCCATATTTTCACACTGGACTAACCTAACCTCAGATTCACTACTATTTCCATTCAGTAACTTCACTAGGCGAGTTCTAAGAACTGACCTCATATTTCATATTAAAAACCCTGAATTACATATGAAGTCACACTTGTTCAGAGAAAACCCAATTCTTCTCCAAAAAGAAACTGCAAAAATGTGAATCATTTAAAGATAAGCCTGGGTTTTTAAGAAAAAAAAAACAAACCACAAGTTATTTTACTCTGTTTTTACTTACCACTGCCTCCATATCTGTAATATTTGGTGGTGCATAGGTTGTTTGTACCATAAACTTGTGTTTACTC
This sequence comes from Pyrocephalus nanus, assembly GCA_038380795.1. Lineage (NCBI taxonomy): Eukaryota > Metazoa > Chordata > Aves > Passeriformes > Tyrannidae > Pyrocephalus > Pyrocephalus nanus. The sequence goes on along the minus strand of CM076261.1, from coordinate 8,430,319 downwards.
TTCTCATTTGGGTCATAGTCAAAAGGCTGCAGCATTACTGTTCAAAAGAAAAAATAAAGCATAAAACTGTGATTCTTCAGCTAATCCCTGTAGCAAGCATGCTATCCACTTTAGATATGCTCTTCACTGAAGAACCACTGAAAGTTAAAATGCAAAGGCAATGTTGAAAATAGAGCAGACATACACTGTAGCAACAGGTACTGAGACGTCAGAGTCTAGTGTATATGACATGATTATTTCTCTAATTACTACAGCTAAAAGATATTTCATATACAAATATGAACAAACAGATGCCAGGAGCGAGACAGAAGAAAAATTACACCTAAATATGCGTCTGTAGGTACACTTGTAACTTGGTCTACCAGAGGATGAGGGCTCAGTGAACTGAAAAGATTAATTATTTGGCAGTGGTCACTGGTATTCCACAGAATGGAAATTCCAGTTCATTATATCTTTATACAGAATTAAAAGAGAAGCTGAAGTGGTTTCAGAAAAATATTTTCAAAATTACATGGACTCCTGTACCAGGTACGTGTACCTATTTTACAGCAATGAAAAAACTGTAGCAGCAACAGTGATATAGCTAGAAAACCACAAAAGCAGAAGGAAGAACAGTAACAGGTAACAGTAACAAGATGTGAAAGAAGAAGAATAACACACTATATTATGAAAAGAAAAATCAACAACAAGCAATTGCTGTTAACAAGTTAACAACAAGCAATACATGATGTGATAATAAATAGTAAATGTAGGCACCAAGGTAAAGAAAAACAGGTCTTATCCAATTAGTGGTTTTGGAAAAAATTAATAAACATGTCTGAAGAAGGTTACTTAGTGATTCACAACTGAATGATAAAAAATGTCTGTGGACTTCCTTAAAATGACTAAAATCACATCTCCCACAATGAAATGAAGTTAAAAACTGAGTTGGCTCTGAATCAGCACGATGCATAAACAGGCTGAATACAGCTAACACTATCTCAACATTTACTTTTGAACATAAGAGTTTCATCCCACAGTATCCTACAGTTATTTCTCTCTGCACAACAATGCGAGAGAAATCTATTTTTAATTATATGAAAGATGACTCAGCACTGAAAACATTCAGTTGAGAGACTGATGAGATAAAGTGGGTCACTAGAAAAATAATCTGTGGATTTAGTTTACCAAGTGATCCGAAAGAAATTATATGCTTAAAAACAAAAAGATGAAGCTGACACTTTGTGGAAGAGAACTCAATTCTGAAAAGCACCGTGGAGTCACTACAACTAAACAACTGCACTTGAAAGCATCTTGGGGTCACTGTAGCTGAATAACTGCATGAGAATCCAGTAATACAGAAATAGGCATATCAAAGATTCCCTGCTATGCAAACTGAAGAGTCGAGCAGGATGACACTGTTTCCCTTTATTGGTGATCCTGAAGCTGAAATATTGTTTACGGCTCCACTATTGACTCATGTAAAAACCCAAAATATTTAAAGCGTTAAAAGGAGGATTTGTAACTATGAAAACACATAGGATGGAATCCTTCAGTCTAGTCAAATCCCTGAAGGAAAAGCCCGTCAAGATCTTGATTGGGATGTATGACTACCCACTGGAAAGATCTCGGATACCAGATCAAACACAGAGCTAAGACAAAATGGTTGTAAGTCATAGCTGGAAATAAAGAAGGTTTTTGACTACATCTTAAACCAATTCTCAGTAAAATGATCTTTCATCCACGGGATGCTGACCTCTTGCCTGTGATCTCCACAACCTAGCCTATATGATCTCTACAAGACCATAGCCTGTAAAAAGGGGATTCCCCTCTCTCCAAGCTGGGAAATATAGCAGGTCCAGAGAAATAAAAAGTTTCATACAGTCACTGGTTTTAGAATCCCCTTTTTCCAGAGATTGTACCTCAAAACCATTAGGAGAATGACCTCCAAAAATCATTTGCCAAATCAGAAGACTGATATCTAGTCTTTTCCCATTTTCTTGAGAATGTCCACTCCCACATTATTAAGACCTCATCTTCTGAACATTGTACAGTCTACTACAGGATTAGACTAGTATACATCCAGTTATCAAAATCAGTTATCAAAATTGTCAGAATGAAGTATGTAAACCAAACCTACATGGAGCTTCATGAAAAAATAAAAATAATTTTGCCTGGCTTCAGCGCTACATTTAGCTGAAAAGTACAACTTCTTTTTTTAACCCCCTCACCAAAAAAAAACCCCAAAACAAAACAAAAATCCAGTCAAAATAAAAAAACCACCCACCAGAATAAGGAGAGTGTCTCTATAGTGAAATGTACTAGATTTTCCAAATCTAAGGGCTACAAACTGTTTCACATATCCAAACTCTTGCCCCTTAGCACAAACTACTGTGATAAATGGAAGAATTATGAAACAATAGAGTTCAGGGACCAATACTACAGTCAAAAAAACTAGCCTACAATTGTGCATGAATTTTTTTAAAATGCAATGAACTATGAAATGTTATACTTTAAACAAATCAGAGCAGCCAAGCAATGCCCTACTTCAAGATTCATGAATATAGAAGACTGAAGCAAAGGTACTGTTAATGTCACTGCCCATTTCCAACACTCTCTTCTTCCTTTCAGAGAGCCACAGATAAATGTGACAAATGGCAAGTATTCCTATATGGAGCATTTTTTCACGTATCATTGCAGCTCTACATCAGGTTGCCATCATATAATGAAGGGAAACAGTTCTATTTTTAAAATAACTTTTTAAAAAACTGGTATCTTCAAAACAGTCTTTAAGATCAAGCATTAGAAAACTTTATTAAAGGCCTTAAAAACATGTAATCTACAACGCCGTATATTTGTTTTTACCAGAAACAATTACAGACGATCCTGGGTCAATAATTCCACTGTTGGGCCTCACACAGTATCGGCGAGGTGCTGTGGTCTTGACTTTGAAGCATACTTTTCTATCTGATGGATTTCGTAGTTTAAGATTTGTAGTTACTACATCTGTAAAGGGACCTGAAAAAAGGAAAAAAAGTGGTTCTTTTTTAAATATACACGTATGTCTGGAAAATAAATCTGTTTATACAGTACAAGTAACTCTTAAAATATAACTTGACGCCAACAAACTTCTAAATTTGGGTTAAATCATACATCTGTTAGGCACATACATTGTGTTACGTGCAAAGCATGCTCTACCACCTTAGTTATAATAATGTTCATTACAGCAATGAACAAGTAATGTTTAAACAGTACGACAGAATCAAGCTGCTGACGCAAGAAATTCACATCTACGTATGCTAATTTTAGCAAATCATTCTTAACATTTGAAATACATAGAAGGTAATGGACATATACAAAAGTACGCTTTTCTGAATTTTTCTTTAGAAGTAGAGGCAACACATCCTTTGGAAATCTTTCAACTGTTTACAGAAAGAAAACACTGATACTGAAATATAGTAACTGTTCATGAGATTTCAACTTCCATATGCTTCTTCAATTTCTGAGCTCCTACAGAGTTGACAGAACGAGACATCAACCTCATCTTTTAAACTCAAAATAAGCAAGAGAGATGATACTCTGCTTATGAATATATTCTAATTGATCCTCAAAAAAGCAAGTTGTAGTTGCTGTATTTACGTAGTCAATGCAGTGTACTCTCTAAACTGCGTTTATGTTAAACCAGCAGGATAGGAATTCCCTCCAAGATGGGATGGAACATTGTTTCAATGTCAAGCTGCAAACATCTTCCAACAGGGATCACCCCCATGCAATGCCACACAGTAATAGCACAAAAAGTAAGGTTCACAGCATTCTGAGCTGTGTTAATCTCTCTTATGCTCGTGTCATCTGAAGGCAAGACTGCATAGGCTCTAGAAGAATATAACTTAGAAAATGGTATTCCATATGAACATGAAATATATTCAAAAACATTTTATGTGTACACTGACTTTTGAGAATCTTAACAGCTGTCTAAAATTACATACTAAACAACAAAATAATTTTCATCAGTATTGAAAACATTAAAACTTTTGTATTAAAAAACTACAAAGAAAGCAATCTTTAGATTAAATTCAATTAAAAATATAGGTGATATGATTAAGTGCAAACGTACAACAAACCCACTAATTGCGTGAGACAAGGGAAGTCAATTCTTTTCCAAACATCTTATTCCACAGAGGTGTCTGCACTATTCCAAAGGAACCAGCTCCGGCTACTATCAAAGATGTTACTACACTAGAGGGCTCACTGATGTCTTTGTTTCTATACCTCGTTCCAAATCCTTGATTTTGAGAGAGGGCTAAACAAATGCTTAACACAAAACATCAAGATACAAATCAATAAAGGACTAAAAAGATAATTACCGAGAACCAGAATACTGAGATGTCGATGAAGATACATGTGAGCTAGGTTTAAATTCAGTGAGGCTCTTTTGAGAAAACAGGAATTGGTATTACTTGTCTGAAACGTCATTTTAATCTGACTTTTACAAGGTGGATGAAAAAACCCTGTCAGTCCAAGCAAATTTGACACAGCCTCCAAGAGGAAGATTTACAAAACTACTTCAAAGTTTTCTGCCACTTGTGTCTTGATGGTTCTTGAAGGATCCAGTTGCCTTTACTTACAGAGTGTGATCCAAAACAGCTCTCGTCACCCACATCGCAATCTGAACTAAAATCAGGCAGCTGAATACTCTAAGACTGGTGATGCACTCATAAAACACCAAACATTTATGTTTTTCAAGCTAAACACACATTTTTGAGGAAGTTATTTTGGGAGTTTTACTAACAGCCTCCTCGGCTATTAGCCATCTAATAACTGCTCTTGCAGTGCCCAGAGTCAAAGAGCACCTTGAATACAGCTTTCAGTGATGTGGATTGCTTTTTTTTAATTGCAACTCTAGGCAACCTGAGAAGGTCTGCTTCTCAATCTTTGCAACTATGTCTACTAAGGATATTCTGCACGAAAGAAAAACAGGCACAGTTCAAAGGTTCATTTTGAAAGGCACAGTCACTGAGAAAAGGCGCTATACTATTCAAAAACAGCTTGTTTCAAGACAAAGCAGCTATGAATTTATAAACTGATGATAAACTGGTTTTTAAGCCAAAATAAAAGATGTTATGTTTCTTTTGAGACATGAAAGGTCTCCTCATGCCTGCCTTTTAAAGTGTGCAATAATGAGATAAGATTCAAAATACTCTTCAGATTATTCTGATATTTACTGTCAGCTTCAGCTCCTCGGATAATTAGAAGAAATCTGCCTTTCTTCCCCAGGTACATGAATGCAGTGACCTCCTTTGCATTTCCAGGATACTTCACAAAAAAAAACCTTTTCGCTCAGGGACATTTTTTAGCATCAGACATCTCTTTCTGAGGGGACTGAAATCTTTTCCAAGGTCCAGACCGCCCTTCTGACAGCTTTACCTTTCACCTGCTTTCTAAAAGCTTTAATGAAAAAAGCTGTTTAAAGTCTCTCAAGACCTCAACCATCAGATGTAATCAATAGGTGGTAACAAACTGCTGCACAAAAGGAAAAGATGACTGAATTTCACTGTTCCTGCAGAACCCAGCTGTTTCGGTAGTTCAGTGGAGTATCGACAGCGTGGATCAGAGCATGGACAGCTGAGAGGGGAAGGATGGTAAATTAGAAAAAAAATCTATTACCATTCAGAGGAGCCACACAATCTTAATTAGTGTGACATACCCTTCAAAAAAGAACTAGGCAACATCTGAAGAGGATTCTGGACTTCACAATCACACAAACATGAATACCACTACCTCTAGGGGAGTTGGGAAATAAAGTACAAACGGGCACTAACAGCCCTTATTCATGACCATTCCTTGAGAAATCTCCCCATCCTTGGCAGGATGGGGAGAGAACCAGAAGAAGAAATGTTTTGGATCACACCACAGAGACTGCATCTAAACAAGGAAAAGAACAAGCAAAATGGATACAGAAATTCTGCACATGCACTAAAATGGACAAATGCACACCCACTTCATCTCAGAAAACATTCAGCTATACTAGGACAGCATTATAATCTCAAAAATAGCATCTTTTCTGCTGTTTGCATGACACCTGGGCACAAGCAGGTTTTCATTTAAGCACTTAAACCTCACATAGGATCACATCTAACTGTACACACTATACAAAAGCTTAAGACTTTCTTTTATCCTGTATTTGTACAAGTTAATACGATGGACTTCTGGATCCACAACTAGGGTTTTCAGAAGCTGTGGTAATTCAACTAATCAAATCCTCAAGCTATACTATGGTGTCTAATGACAGGACATCATTGCTTTATAAACCTGTAATTTCAATCTAACAACCTCTGGCAGTTACAGATACTTTAAAAGGGACAAGGAGTTCAGCAACTTCCTTAGTAGTGTAAATTACATCATCTTCCTGGAATAAAAGTTGTGAGAGTGCCAGGTTATTCCAACCATTTTGAATGGAGCAGTGACAATCCATGCCACAAGTCTTCCTGTCGTCTTGACTTAGAAAGGAATGAGAGACAACTGCCTAATCACTCAGAAATACTGGACATCTCCAAAAACATTATGTGCTGAATTTCTATTTCAGCAACCTCGCAGTGCAGTCACTGCAACATTACTGCCAAGGTTGCCTCTGGCAACTACACATCTTGGACTACAGCAACTAGTGGGCAGGAAGAAATGCCACAGATTCTGCAGAGCCAGTTTCCACTGCTGAAACACAGTGCCAAGATTCCCAGCTTGCCACAAACTTGCGAGTTATGCTGCAGTAAAACCAAAATACTACATATTACTGGACAGGTAGGTCCCCTTGGGTAAGGTAAGAGACCAATGTCAGTATCTGTGGGAAGTACAGAGCGAACAAAGCACTTCTGAGAAGCAGGCAGGTTTGGTTAGCAAGAAGTTCCATTTAAAATTAGCAAGGCTTTCATAATGTACACAGAGAGCCTGTCTTAAAATATCACCTCTACCTAAAATTGGATAAGAATTCATGATTTTATTAAATTACATAAAATCTTTTATAATTAGAAGGCAGATAAGAGTTGCACAAAAATGAGCATGCATTATTAAACAAAACCAACAGCATTTTACAAAACAGCTTGAGTGTTAAGCATACTGCCCTCTTCAATTTAAGACATTAAACTGTAGCTGTTACAAAAGCCAATACCTGAGCTGACTGCCAGAAAGCACTCTATTTCATGCACTGCACTGAAGTTTATTTAAGCTGTAAACTGGCACAGTAAAGTTCTACATACTCAGTCACATCTAAAAACAATGTAAGGACACATTACAAAGTACACAGACTGCTAAAAGCAGGACAAACTCCTTAAAATGTGTAAGGTACAGTATTAACTTCAATTGGGATTATATGCTTTAAGTGGAATGCTTTTTTTTCACAACTGCTGCATCATCTTTGAAATCCCAAGAACACTTGAAACATACAGAAGACTTCAAGGCACCTTTACCAAAACAAACTCAGGCAGGGTAGTTTTCTGTTAGTGTACAATAAAGTGAGGCTGGGCAGACAGAGAAACATCATTTACTGCATTTGACAATTTGAGCCCTAATGAATGAGAAATGAGTTCAAGTCAGCAGGATAAAAACTAGCACTACTATTGTAAATCCAGAAAAACAAATTTTGAGAACAAGTTAACTGACTTCTAGGATAGACCTGGTCAGAAGAGAGTAAGATCTCCATCAGCGTGTTCTGCCAAAATCAAAAGTAACAATGGAATAAAAAAAAAAGTTAAATTAACACGGCCCCATGTAATCTATATTTGTATATAGTATATTTGTACGATGTAATAAGGAATTTTTAATTAGGCCAAAATTTAATTGTTTTTCTTTCCCATCATTTCCACCAAAATCACGGAATGACTGATATTGGAAGGGACCTCTGGAGGTCATCTGGGCCACCCAGATGCCAGCTGCCCAGAACCATGTCAAGGATGCTTCTGAGTATCTCCAAGGACGGAGACTCCATGGCCTTGCCCGACAACCTGTGCTAGTGCTCAGTCATCCTCACAGGAAAGAAGTGTTTTCTGATGTTCAGAGAGAAACTCCTGTGTTTCAAGTCATGCCCATTGCCTCTGGTCCCATCACTGGGCACCACTGAAAAGAGCCTGGCACTGTCCTCTTTGCACCCTCCCTTTAGGCATTTGTACACATCAATCAGATACTCCTCAGCCTTCACTTTTCCAGGCACAGCAGTCCCAGCTCTCTCAGTCTTTCCTCACAGGAGAGATGCTCCAGTCCATCATCTTTGTGGCCCTTCACTGCACTCTCTTCAGTATGTCCAATGTCTGTCTTGTAGTAGGAAGCCCAGAACTGGGCCCAACTCCAGCTGTGGCCTCACCAGTGCTGAGCAGAGGGGAAGGATCACCTCCTTCAACCTGCTGGCAACACTCCTAATGCAGCCCAGGATACCATGGCCTTCTTTGCAGCGAGGGCACATCACTAGTTCACCATCAACTCAGTGTCCACCAGGACCCCCAGGGCCTTTTCTGCAAAGCTGCTTCCTTAGCTGGTCAGATCCCAGCCTGCACTGGTGCCCAGGGATTGCTCCTTCCCAGTTGCAGGACTCTGCACTTCTTGTTGAACTTCAAAGGTTCCTGTCAGCCTGTTTCTATATCTGCCAGCTCCCTCAGCACTTGTGGGTGCGTTCCATCAAGGCCCATGGATTTATTACATTCAGTTTACTTAAGTATTCCTTGACCTGATCATCTTCCACCAAAAGTACTGAAGGAAAGACATCTAAAAATGAGAAATACTTGTGTTCTGTGGCAAGTCAAAACTACCTTGATTATCAGATAAGTAATCTTATGATATACACAAAGCACTTAACTGGTCAAACTTCATAGCTTTCTGAAAAAAGCATAGATGACACAGCCAACACAAAAGAAATTGAGTAGAATGTTATTTCCATAAATCAGTTTAAAGAAATTAATATTCACTCTTCTGTGAAAAAAAACCTGAATAGAACACATAACATGCATTGCCAATGAACATAAATAACTCCTTCCTCTTGAAATACCAAAATCATGACCATTCAAATACCTTCTCCAACTGCAAGAAAAATCCCAACTCTAACAAATCACCTACATTAAAATTATTCATGGTCTATGAAGCATAATGGCTTAGGTTTCATGGATTAATACTTTAACATGGGTCTGAACGATCAGAAATAATCAGTGAATTAGGTGCAAGATCAGTAATACCAACAAATAACCATAGCTTTCAGGAAGATATTCATACATTAGAACAGTATTACAGAATCTTTCATTTCTTATTCTACCCTTATTCTACCACTTGAGAAATAGTTAGTTTTATCATCAATCTGCATGTAAAATTTAGAATGCAAAAGGGGCTTTATAGGAAAGTTGACATGCCTCAGTGTCCACAATTCCTGAAGGCTGATTCTAGGCTAGCACTGTTTACCAGGGGTAACATCAGACTTTATCTGAGCTCCCCACGATGACATGCTGTCAGCATCCATGCTGATGCTGTGTCTATCAGAGATTTTTTCCTTCTAAAAAATGCTGAGACAATGCCCATTTTGGAATCCTAAAATAGCTCATCTTCCTCTGTCAAAGGGGCAGAGGCTCCATACAGCTACATAGCTTATTAGAGGTGCTTGTGCAGAGGCTGGCAGAATGCTTTACTGGAGGCTGGTGTAAGAGAAATGGGAGCTGAGGCCTTCTGCTTGCCATTTGGACAGAGAAAAGACAAAAATACAACACAGTGGCATTTCAAAGCAGACAAAATAATTATTTTCCTTACACGTTCTTTCTGGATCCAAACTTATTCATCCCAGATTATTACTGAAATGTTGTTAGTAGCCAATAAACCACAGCAAAAATGCAGTAAGCATCTATCTCAAGGGTAAAGTACAGCCACATATCATTACCAGGGAATTCTGGTAAAGAGAACATTATCTGCTTTATATACTAGATAAAATATAGACTAAATGGAGATTGTCCTGCATTTAAATATGGACAATGGTTTCTTTAGTCTTAACAACAAAACACCAGATTTAATAAGATGGTATAACATGGAATAACTTCATCCAAAGATATTAATGCTGGAACTTAGCTTAAGCTTTAAAATCTAGAAGTCTAAGCCCAATTTAGTCATAAATATCTATTTTTCATATTTTTCCAATTGAAAGAGTACCATTACTAAAGAACTGTCATGTTACTAACATCAAAGGCATGTTTGTTACTTAAATTTAACCTCCATAATATTGTGAATTCTTTACTAGTTATTTATTTTCATTTGGTTACATTGTTATTCCTGCCACACATTAAGAGCCTATTTAAATTGGTAGCTCTCAATTCTACTAGGATAAAGTCTTCCCAGATTTCTGAAAGCCAAGTACAAGCATATCCTACAGTCACTCAGGAAAACAAACACCTGCTTCAAATAAAAGTCTTGACATTTAGTCAGTCTTGCTGATCAGACATGACCACAAACTCCATTCATTCCCTTACCCACTTCAGGACAGAGTACCGACCTGAGCTAAAGCTGCCATGCTTCCCAGGATCAGTCAGCTCACTTCTAGAGAAACAGCTGGAGTTCCAACCTGACGTGTAACTTGGAATGTGTTTAAGAGATGGCCAGTGGACATTCAAATTAAAAAACAGTTTTTACTTTCATTGGGTCTGCTACACTTAGTGGCCACATTAGAATCATAGTGTTAATATGTTAAACATGTAAACCAACATCATGCCCTATGAACTATAATTACTACGTTTATTTCACATAGGGAGCAGTTACTCCTACATGTATGATTTTTAAATTCTCAAACATCCCTTTTTACAAACACAAAACTTTAAACACGTATCTCAGTCAAGCTATTCTAATGTCTTGGAACATAACATACCTGCTCTAGCTTAAGTACATAATTAGGTACCACTGCTGTCCTACCAAATTTGCAAGAACGTTGTAGAGTCATGACCTAGCAGAAGCCTTCTGAAGTTCACATGAAACTAAGTATTTTGTAAGATGGTATCCAACAAATTTAAAACTATTTCTGCCCGTATGATTTTCAGAAAGTTGGTTCGGACTGACATGACTCAGATTTGAAATTCAACTAGTTTCTAATGATCTAAATGCAGTCACAGCCACTTGAAGCCAATTCATTTTTATACCAATCCTATCCTTTAGCCTACAGAGATTTTCTTTTCCCCAGTGCTTACCTCTTCTGATGTATTTATAGACAGCAATCAGATCCCCTTTCAATCTTCATTTTGCTAAGATTAACAAGCCAAAGCTATTCTACTTCACTTATGTTAATAAAGTTTTCTTTGCACCATTCCCATTTGGGTTCATTTTACGTGACTAGGTGTTGCCAAGGATGCATTCAGATAATGCTTCATCAATGCCACAAACCTTGACATTAATACTTCCCTCGCTACAAAATTAGAGTCTTACATTTGTCCCATTCATGACACTCACAATAAACCTATGATTAAGTCCTAGTCTCTACTTTTACTCCTTTTTCATCACCTCTAAGCAAAATGTTCTATTATTAGCACACATCAAATGCACATTTTCTTTTTGCATTCATCACATCTCTTAACTCTGGATTACCAATGAGCCCTACCACCACAGTCTCACCCACACCAAGGTCATTAATGAAAATACTAAACAAGAGTTCAAACACAACACTAGTCCATCATTTAGAAAGGTCCTGTTATGCTTCCAGCAGCCCAACTGCTATGCTGCAACTTATTTTATAGCTTGTCCCTTCTCTACCTTATGTTTCTCCACTAAGCTTTTTTACCTGCAACTTAACTAGTACTTTTGCAGATACCTCTGTATCAAATAATCAGTATTCATATTATGGAACAGACCCTCCTGGAAGATATATCAAAATGTACGGAAGACAGGGAGTTAGAGACAGCCAACATGGATTTATCATGGGTAAATCACGCCTGACTAATCTAGTGGCCTTCCACGGTGGACATCAATGGACAAGGGAAGAACTACAGATGTCACCTACCTGGACATCCGTATAGCCTTTGATACAGTCTCCCATAACATTCTTACCTCTAAATTGGGAAGCCATGGGTTTGATGCATGGACTGTTAGATGGACAAGGAATTGTCTGGGTGGTCGTGTCCAAAGACTTCCAGTTAATGCCTGAACATTCAAGTGAAAACCAGTAACAAGTGGTATCCCTCAGGGATGCATACTGGGACCAATACTATTCAGTATTTTATTATTATATAATGATTTATCATTCACTGACAGCAGTGCACCCTCATCAAGCTAGCAGGTGACACCAAGTGAGTGGTGCAATTGATTCACTTGAGGGAAGGGATGCCATCCAGAGGGACCTTGGTGGGCTTGAACGGTGGACCCACGGGAACCTCATGAGGTTCAACAAGGCCAAGTGCAAGGTCTTGCATCTGGGTCAGGGCAATCTCCAGTTTCAGTAAAGACTGGGGGACAAATGGATTGATAGCAGCCCTGCAGAGAAGGACTTGGGCATACTGATGGACAATAAATTGAACAGGAGCTGGCACAGTGCACTTGCAGCCCACAAATGTACCCTGGGCTGCATGAGCAGATGCAGGGCCAGCAAGTAGAGGGAAGTGATTTTTCCCCTCTACTCCCTTCTCATGAGACCCCACTTGGAGTGCTGTGTACAGCTCTGAGACCCCCCGTACAAGACAGATATGGAACTACTGGATGTGGAACCAGAGGAGGGCCACAAAGATAGTCAGAGGACTGGAGTACCTCTATTATGACAAAAGGCTAAGACAGTTGGGGTTGTTCAGCCTGGAGAACTCCTTGGGGAGACCTTACAACAGCCTTCCAGTACCTAAAGAAAGCTACAAAAGAGCTGAAATAGGACTTTTTACAAGGACATGTAGTGACAGGGCAAAGGGTAATGGCTTTAAACTGAAGGAGAGTAAGTCTAGATTGGATATGGGGAAGAAAGTCTTCACTACGAGTGGTGAGGCACTGGAAGAGGTTGCCCCGAGGAGCTGCAGATGCCCCATCCACGAAGTGTTCAAGGCCAGGCTGCATAGTACCCCAAGCAAACTGATGGCAGTGACAGACATCAAGGAGAGCTGGACTAGATGATCTTTAAAGATCCCTTTCAACCCAAACAATTCTATGATGCTATGAAATACCGTAATGGCATCCAGTAAATCCAGAAGTAAACCAGGTTTTGTTCAGGAGATGCACAGAGAAGAGACAATGAAAACAGAGACACAAGCAGAAAAGAAGGTCTTAGATCAGACTGCCAAATTCTACCTGGGACACTCATGCTGCATTTTATTCCATGTTCCATTTACCTCCATGTCTTTAACTATTCTCTCCCTTAAGGCTTTACATACTATTGAGGTCAGACCGATTCTAGATCAATCAGATTAAGATTTTACACCAAGTAAGACAACATTTTGAGAAACAAAGGAGGGGAAAATTCTGATTTGACTTTTTCTTTTTTTTCTATTTTCTTCCTTATTCATGATATTAAACACATGAAGTCCAACACCAGGACAGTATTCAGCAAACTATCTTAACTCCTAAGTGAAACTGAACAGAAAATATTTAATTTACATAACCATTTACTTCTAACGTCTTTCAAATCATAAAATGAAATACGACATTTACATTGCCAAACAATTTACAATTGCCGTGAATTAAATGTATACAACACCAAACTACACTAAAAGGCAAGACAAGGTACCAGTCAAGATCACTATGCACCAGATAAAGTCTTACCACCTTGAGAAAAACAGTTACTAAAATTGTAACTCATGTTTCTGGATTTTTATTTTCAACAATATCACATCAGAAATTATCTTAGTCGAGTCATTTTGCTGATTTTTTTTTTTAAATTAAATTAGCTTACACTCACTTATCTGGCTCATCTGGCAATACAAGCCTTGTAAACTGACAACTGCCAAAAAAATGTAGTACTTATCTAATTACTCAGGGTATTTTTTCCCCACTTTAAATGCAGTAAGTTCTCTTCAGGAGTCTTTTCCTACTTAAATTCATGGCTTATAAGAGGAGCACATAATAACCCTGTAACGACTGATGGTCACAAAGGTCTGGTTAACAAACATCTCCCATAGACAAAGTTGGTCAGAAAGTAAAATGTTCACAAACCACAGTCAAACGAAAACAGGAACAATTTGTAACACCACACTGGACAGTCAGTGCACTAAATATTCAGTCCTATTAAATGACGCATAAAACAGTTCCTCTCAATCATCCTAAGTTTCTATTTCTCAACCTGGCCTTGAACAAATGTACACTGTTCATGCATAATACAGTATTTTTTTTATACTATTAATAACTATGTCTTACAGTGATCTAGAACACTTGCTTAGGCTATCAACAAGCAGCAAGAGTAGGCACTTTATACTAATTACAAGGTAAAGGTGAAGCTTTTATACCAATAATCATTGGTACACATTAGAAGTACAAGATGGTGAGATCTGGATTGTGTTACGCTGTTAGTGAAGCAATGGCAATATTAAGTAAAACAGCATCCTAAAAATTGCAGGTAAAGGACAAAACTTCCAAATCTTCACTGCTGTATACCTCTATCACCACGGGAAATTTTTCCATTATTGATTCTTAAAACAAATGACAAACTAGTTCTGTCAAAACATAACCTAACACCTATAATACACCTGACTTCACAAATCAACAGAACTCCCTTTTTACAAGGCAGTTTCAAATGCAGTCTAACAAAATGGTAGAGACAACTGTATTAACATAATACCACCTCATACGCAACACCAGGTAAAAAACATGATTTTCCTTTCTCTTCCTCAACACATTCCCAGAAGTCATTTTGTGCTTCAATTTTCATTAATACATATAATTTAAAAAATAAAGATATTAACAAATATTAGAGTTGAGCCATGAAACAGTGGTCAGAATTATAGACATATAAGAAGAGCAAACAATGCCAGGAATCACTCTTGGGTTTAAAAGAAAAAACAGTCAAATACTATGTGTTGAATACTGAGTCATTCTATGGGATGTTCAATCTTTGCCACTACGCAATACTCAGCCAGCAAAAGTAATAACTTATATGGAATCATTTCAAAGTATCAGAAAGCCACAACTATATTAGTAATCACTTACAACCAGTTTTTCCCCTCTGCACTCCTACTGTTTAGTCTCAAAAATGTTCTTGAATGAAGATATCACAAAACTGACATCACAATCACCTTTTTTTTTAACCTATCTTCAAAAACGGGGACATTACAAATTTACTGACACTTTGAAGAGAGGCATAAAATCTCACATAATCAAGACACACACAAGTAAGGCAGTAAGATCATATTTGAGGACTTCAAGCTCTGCCTACACTAAAAGGCATCCTAGGCCAATTCTGGCAACAGACCCTAAGGGCAGGGGATGCATTTAACATTGAGCTATTTTTGCCTTTAAATTCCACCTTCTCGATTTGCAGCAACGCATAGCCTGTGGCTTTCAATGTTACCAATAGAAGTGTAATGATTACAAAATAAGCTACAGCAATATTTCTGTAGTATTTAAAAGGTTGTTGAAATCTGCATTTCAGAATAAGCCGTAACACTTAAGTGCTCCCTACCTCACATGAAAAGTCATTTGAATGTATACCAGCTGATTTTATACACTAACAATTCTAGATTATGAATCAGATTAATAATCAGAAAATAAATATCCTGTTACACTGATCTCTCCCAGTAACTCAAACCATCTAAGGGAACATTTACTGCACAAACACACTTAAAATTTTATTTTAGTCTGTTAAAGGAAGTGTGCCTCATTATTCTGTATTGTTTACAAAGGCAATAAACTGAATTTCACACACTTGTAAGCAAGAACTTTAGTAAAGGATATCAATTTAGAATATTCAGACATTTTTATGATGTCTGACTATTGTTAGTCTGACTATTGCTAGTCAGACACCTCTGAATCACATGAAATTCAAATTCTGAACACTGTCTGCTAATCTTCCAAAGCTCATCAAATCAACTACTGTTGATTTTCAATTAGGTGTAGCAGAAATACGTCTTATGACTGATTTAAAGATTCAGCAAAGATTTTTAAGGGTTTTTTTAAAAAGGACCATCATCCAAGACCAACTTAAATACATCTTACTCAAAACTGCAAAACTGACTTCTTTGACTTAAGGAAGACTGAGTTTCCATTAAAATGCTACAAATCTTTGAACTAAAAGCTTCAAATGCTGCTATTAAACTCGATGAATGTTAAAAAAAAATTGTTAAAAGAACGTATTTACTCACAAGGAACCAATTCCAGATTACCATAATCTTCGCTAAACTAGAGCTACAGACAACAATTATACGCATGAGTCACATAAAGAAGACACCAGTAAGAAGCAGATGTTCCACCTTCCAAATCAGATGCCTTTAAGTGGCTCATGCTTCAATTCTTCCTATCCTTGTCCTAAACAAACTCAATCACCTTCAGATTTGAGAAGCTAAACAAAATACATTAGAATACAGAAGAAAGCCAACCTACAGGAGCAATATGGCAGAATATCTGGGCACAAGGACCACAAGGCAAATTCTCTAATGCTCTGTACTGAGTATCTGAAAACGATTATTATGCAGTGCATCAACTGCCTCCTGGTTTCATCACTGTTAAGTAAAATTTTTCCCCTTGTCACATTTGCACAAGATTATCAAAAGTACTTATTTCTTTCATGGTTTTTGTTAGATATTCCTGATAGTTGCAGAAAACAAAAAAAAAAAAAAAAAAACCTTGGCTATCACAGGGACAGAGGGAACCATGACCCAAAACACTACTAAATTTCTAGGACTACAAAGCACTATAAAAACAGGATTCTAATCTTTTGGACACCAAGGGAAATATGTAATGTGTTAGCCACCACAGGACGTGTTCTTTAAACCTCCCCTTGGGTCATGCTGAACAAAATTCAAGAAGAAATGTATTACAGAGCTTATTTTTGCTGATTTAACAAATTAGGTTATATCAATATTAATAAAAAAAAAAGCAGTTTCATCAGGCAATGATGAATTTAAAGCCTTGTTAACAACTCCTTAAGATAAGTCCTATGTGCTTTTTAATTTAAATTGTTGTTTACATAGGGGCATACTATCACATTTCACTGTTACCCTAAAGGTCAGCAATCCATTAGAAGTTCCTGAGGCAAAAAAACCAACAAAACTATTTGTCCAGTCCAAATGTTTAGACTTAAACTGAATCTCTGTTACACACCCATCAACAGTGTTAAGTCAATAATAATAATGGATGATTGTACCAATAAAATAATTGAGTAACCAGCTGCACTGAAAAAAATGTATACTTTTATTCTTTGAACAAAGTTGCATGATTTTCTTACACTAAGCTACATTTATTCCAAGTCATATATTCTCTTACTAACCAATTACTTTTTTAAAGGTAACACTGAGAATTACCTTCTGCCAATATTGTATTCTTCAACATAGTACTTTAGAACTCAATTTGTTGGTGGCCCACAAACCTTTTTAAACACCTCCAAATAATAAGCAGTTAGAAAATATTTACTGAGTGTACACTCCATGCTCTCTCAATTGATAGCACTTTGCATAGCATATTACTGCAATTGTATAGCAATAGAAAGTGCTTTCCATGGAGTATTAAGACTGCAGTCTCATTATGCTTCAGATTTTGTTTTTGCTTAGTGTGCTCTATAGAATTTTTCCTAATATATGCATTAATCTGAAAGTAAAGTTTACGCCTAAAGAATACACATTTCATGCTCCAAGTACATAAATGCCCAGCACAATAAAGATCACTAACTGACAACAGCCTCACACTGGCAGAATTTTTAATCTAGTATTTATTCTATCAACACACTGTTTCATATCACACAAATACAGCTTAGTTCCAGCTCAAAGAGAGCTCAACATACGAAAGATTCTAATTAGACACAGCAGTTTTTTAATTAAAAAAAAAAAAAATCACGCATTTTCCTCCAACCTGTTCTTGCAGTAAAAACTCGGCATACTGAGTGCAGCCAGACTTGGCAGCATTCTAAAAATATGAAACCAAAGTGAAAAAGATAAGTTCCTGCTATAGTTTTAGCTCTGTGTATGAATATGCGATTTAAAAAAATCGAAATTGAATCTATCAAGAAATTAATAACGGGTGATCAGACAGATTTTAGGTTTTCAAGAGATTTAATGGATCAATAAAACAAGCGTAGCTTGTTAAGTTTGTCTAAACGCTCGGCCAGCCAAAAGTATTTGAGGGGAATACAGTGGACTTTTCTAATATGAATATTCATTTGTTCTAGTTGTCCATTTGAAGATTTTTACAACATCATAAATTCCACTCTATCCCTTGAAAACAATGAAAAATGAGTCTACTAAAAGTGGAAAATAGAAGCATGTACAGCATTAGGCACGTACATGTACTCACACTAGTCACAACATTTAAAAATTTAAGTTCACGTAACGTTAACTGCTTTAAAAAAAACGAAACTAGCATTGTTGATTGTAAATCTGAAATGTTTTTACATTTTTCTCCGTGTCCCTTATAGGCACGGGATATAATCACAAGATACTACTAGGAACTACAGGTTCTATGGCGCTGTTATTTATGCCCTTACCTTCCAAGGGTCGCTCATTTTTGATAGAGCCTTCCCTTTCTCAACTATCTAACTGGTGAGGACAGAAAACCCCCCTCGACGAGGCAGCAGCACCAACCGGGACCTATTTTGACAGCAGCGCGTCACGCCGGTCACAGCCATGCGGTCGGCACGCAGCACACATAAAACTTCCGAAAGGCACGCATTCCTTCTGCCTCGCTCCCAGGGAAGAGGCGAGCTCCCTGTTTACGTCCCGATAACCTGCCCGAGCCGTGACAGCTCTGGCGAAAGGGCGGGGATCGCCTTGCCGGGCCGGGATGGGCCGTGGCGAGGGCGCGGGTGCCGGGGAGCGATGGTGCAGAGCCGCGCCAGCCCCGCGGGGGCACCTGGGCTCCAGCGCGCCAGAAAGGGAAAGTGGGACAAGGCCGGACGCCAGGGCAGCCTCGCGAAGCCTGGAACCCCGCAAGACTTCCACCGCCCGCTCTGGGGCCTCTCCCGCCCGCCGCTGCCAGAGGGAGCCCGCACCGCCGGCGACCGGCGAGCGACACGGCCGCCGCCGGGCGCCGCCGCCGCAGGGCCGGGCCTGCGAGCGGAGCGGTGACACGGCGGCGGGGGGCGGGGGCAGGGGCAGCACAGGGGAGCGGGCGGCCGGTCCCACCCGGCACGTCGGATCCCCGCGGGATCCCAAGATGGCGGCGGCCGATCCCGCTCGCCGGCTCGGCGGCGCCCCCCATCCCCCGGCGGGCGGGCAGCGCCCGGCACCGCGGCCCGCCCGCCCGCGGCAGCCGCCGGGGAACCAGGCGCCCGGAGGCGGCCCGGCGCCCGGGCGGAGCGGGACACGCCGCCGCTCCCCGAACCCCCGCCGCGCTGCGCTCCCCCCTCCTCACCTTTGAATTTGAGGTCGGTGGGCGGATCGAGCACTAGGATCTGCTCGTGCTTCGCCAGAGCCCCAGCGGCCGCCATCTCGATCGCTCGCTCCGGCGGGAGGAGGGGCGGGGGGTAGGGCGGAGGAGGAGGAGGCGGTGGAGGAGGAGGGGCGGAGGGGGGCCGGCGGTGCCGCCGCTCCCTCACGACGGGCGGGCGGTGTCTCGGCGCGGCTCTGCGGGCGCTACCGGCGGGGCGCGGGCCGAGAGCGGGCGCTGCCGCCGCTGCTGCTCCTGCGCGCCCCCGAGCGCGGCCCCGCGCCCTCCCCGCCCCGGCAGCGCCGCCCCCTGCGCGGGCACGAGGACGGAGGCGCGGCCCCCCCTTCCCCTTCTGCGCGCATGCGCGGGCGCGCGTGTTGGGGTCCTCCCCACACGCAGAGGGACATTCGCATTCGCAGCGCTCCTGGGCTCGCTACAGCGAGTCATTCACGGAATCGTAGTCACAGAATCAATCGAGCTGCAAAAGAGCTCCGAGATTATCGAGTCCAACCTGTGACCGAACAGCACCGCGTTAACTGAGTGCCACGTCCAGTCTTTTCTCAAACACCTCCAGAGATGGTGACCCAACCACCCCCCTGGGCAGCCCATTCCAGTGTCAAATCACCCCTTCTGTGAAAATATTCCTCCAAATGTCCAGCCTAAACCTGCCCTGGTGCAGGTTGAGGTCGTGTCTTCTGATCTGTTTGCTTGGGAGAAGAGACTGGCCCCCCACCTCGCAACAACCTCCTTCCAAGGAGTTGTAGACAGTGATAAGGTCCCTCCTGATTCTCCTCCAGGCTAAACACCCCCAGCTCCCTCAGCTGCTCCTCACAGGACTTGTGCTCCAAATCCTTCACCAGCTTCGTGTCCCTTCTCTAGACGTGCTCCAGCACCTCAGTGTCCTTCCTGAATTGAGGGCCCAGACCTGGACACAGGAGTTGAGGTGTGGCCTCACCAGTGCCAAGGGGACAATCACTGCCCTGGTCCTGCTGGCCACACTATTTTTAATACAAGCCAGGACGCCGTCGGCCTTCTTGGCCACCTGGGTACACTGCTGGCTCCTGTTCAGCCGGCTGTCGACCAGCACCCCCAGGTCCTTTTCTGATGAGCACCTTTTCAGCCACTCTGCCCCCACAGCCCGTAACGCCGGATGGGGTTGGTGTGACAGAAGTGTTGGACCTGGCACTTGGTCTCGTTGAACTTCACACCACTGGGGGGGTCATGGATCCAGCCTGTCTCCCACCGCGGCCCGGGGCCCACCGCTGGCTGGAGCGGATCGGGGAGAAGCGGCACCCCTTCTCCTCGCCTTCCCAAGCGCGCACACACAGTCCGGGCGGGAGCGGGAAGGACGCCCCTGGCTGCGCGCTCTGGGCGGCCACGGCACGCTGGGGGAACTACAGCTCCCAACGTGCAGCGCGGCGGGCGCGGGGCCTGCCGGGAGTTGTGGTCTGTTGGGGAGCCTCGGCCGGCGCCCTCCCCTCGGGCCTCATGGGGGCTGTGCCTGGGCCGTCCCTGCCCTCGAAGCTGTAGGAGGGAGGACGAACCTGAGTAGTGGGTTCCACAGTGGGGAAAAAAACAAAACAAAACAAAAACACACTCCCCAAAACAAGTGGGAAAATTGTCATTATCTGAAGGCTTAGAAATATTAACAGTGAGTAAATGGGCCTGTTTAGAGAAGAGAAGACTGAGAGGGGATCTTATCTGGGCTTATAAATATTTCAAAGGCAGGTGCCAAGAGGATGGTGCCCAGTGACAGGACGAGGAGCAATAAACAGGCCATAAACTAAAACACAAGAAGTTTCACCTCAGCATGAGGAAGAACTTCTCTACGTTGAAGGTGGCAGAGCATTGGAACAGGCTGCCCAGGCGAGTTGTGGAGTCTCCGTCTCTAGAGACATTCAAACCCCACCTCGATATATTCCTTTGTAATTTGCTCTAGGTGACCCTGCCTTGGCAGGGGGGTTGGACTAAATGGTCTCCAGAAGTCCCTTCCAACCTTCTGTGAAATGCTGAGAGACTGAGCTCTTGCAAAATCTGAATGAGAAACAAGAGTCATTATTTATTAGTAAGCAGGAACATGGGGTGTTTGCCATCCTCCTCACTTGCACTTTTTGTCAGGCACAGTGTTGTCACAGTGGGCCTTTTCATTAGTACCATACTTTCAAGCAGATGGTGCATCTTGGGGTATTTGAATACACCAGTAACAAACAAACAAACAAGAAAAATACAGTTAGACAGCCAGATTCATCCAAACCTTGATGATTCCTGGGTCCTAAACTACTTCTGAAGAATCTGGCTGTAAGATATACAAGATTGCATTCAGGCGAGATTGGAGTATAGGTGATGGAAATTAAGTCAGAAGGATCACACTTTTTTTTTTTTCTCTCTCACAAAATCTGGTCTAGGTGTGCTGAGAACATGTATAGGGACATAATTACCCATTTGAAAAATATGTCCTGATAATTAATAAATTGAAATTATTGTAGTTGAAATTATTGAAATTATTATAAATGCTTTATGTTCAAAATCAGCTCATCATAGTAAGACTTGTGAATCACATAATTTCTTTGGTGGATACCTCTAGTTCGGCTCCACCCATGAAGGAAGGGCTTTGGGGTCATTCAGCTGGAGAGACCCTCTGAGTAATTTAGGTTCAGGCTCTGCCTTGTCTCCAGTAGAGCCTCAGTCCAGGCCTGCCACCATCACACATGCCTAGTCAGGACTTTTCTCTGTGCTGTTCTTGACAACAACAAAGTGTCACCCATGTGACTTTTAATACCATCACTGACTGAAGAAGACATAAGTAAAAAGTGCTCTAGAAAAGTACCTCAGAGCAATCTTACCTGGTTGGAATTGGCTTCAATAGGTGGAGTTATGTGGCATATATGTGAAATTGTCACTAGAACTCTGTAACTACTCTGGCTGCAGTTTTGCTGCTACAAACTTATTTTATGATGTGCATAAAACAGCATCTTAAATTACATCTTTTATTTACAGTGCAATATTTAAAGTTGTTATCTGGTGGCCTGCTGGGCTTTGTTAGCAAAACCAATGTTCCACTCGGTTTATGCATTGTTACCCTTGGGATCTGGGAGATAAACTGGAAGATAGAGGTTTTTCTTCTTCTGTTAACATGGAAGAAGAATGTTAACTCTGTTATTTCCATGCTTTGTCTATTTCTGTTCATGAATCCACCAAAGATTAGGCCATAGTGTGCACTTCCCATAAAGTGGTTATTTAGCTCCAGAATTACCTGGTGATTATGTACCAGAAGAACTGGGTCTCAGCTTGAAAAAAAACCAAAACATGGAAAACTTCTGCAAAATACTAAATGCCTCAGAAGTTTCCGTCTTTTCTCCTTTTAATGGGGTCAAAAAGTAATGGTGAAGAGTAAAATTCAAAAGAAGCTTCCTCTATGCAGATTTAGAAGACAGGATGTCTCTCCTGTCTGATTCTTCTATATATCTCATGTCTAAGAAAAACAGAGGAGAACCAGAAGTTCAGATCTCTCCTTAATATGACAACAGGTCTTACAGGTTTTCCCATGCGTGGTTTTCAGTGTGAACACTTTGTTGGACATGGTTGTGCAATAGACATAACTGACATCAGGGGGGAAACTGGCTTAATACTTATCACCAGCATATGGAGAGGCAGTGAATGAAGGACAGGGCACAGCCTCAAGCTGTGGCTCACAGAGGAATGTCACAGCATTGCTGAAGCTGGAGGAGACCCCACTAGGGCCATAGTTCAACTTCCAACTGAAAGCAAGGTCAAAGCTGAATTCAGCCCAGGTCACTCAGAGCTTTGTCCTGTGAAGTCATTAAAACCTCCAAGGACAGAGACTTCATAGCCTCCCTGGGCAGCCCAGCTCTGTGCTTCCCTGTCCTGCTTCAACCTGCTCTTTTTGTGTTCTAGTATTGGCAAAGTTAGTACATAAACACTGAG
The DNA here is from genome assembly GCA_038380795.1 of Pyrocephalus nanus. Classification (NCBI taxonomy): domain Eukaryota; kingdom Metazoa; phylum Chordata; class Aves; order Passeriformes; family Tyrannidae; genus Pyrocephalus; species Pyrocephalus nanus. The sequence goes on along the minus strand of CM076261.1, from coordinate 8,406,916 downwards.
TGGGTGGCTTATGCATGAATATTTTTTTTTAAGTAGTCTTTGTTTGAAAACATTTTGAACCTTAATAATGCATTGATCTGCTTTATTGCATTTAGTATAATTTCTGATCTAATGGTGTTATTTCATCCAGACTGATGTGATTTTCTTATATTAAACAACACCTGTGCTGTTGATCAGCAATATCTGGCAATCTTCTCCAACAGCTGATTCATTTCGTTTCAACATCTCATAATACAGTTCAGGAATGAAATCTTGGATCTGCTGCAGTCAATAGGACTCCTGTGACTGATTTTGGTGAGATGATGATGTCATTCCAGAAGTGTCTTCAGTGCATTTATCACTGCTTGCAAAAGGATAACATTTGCTTAATCTGAGGTCAACATTTGTCCTGTATATTTGTAGATCTTAATGTTTTTCACACTGTGAACTCAATATTGTTGTTACAATATCTCAGTTTGGAGATGGTTTGACATCTTTCAAAACTGTTTGCTAATAAATATTAAATAAGCACACTCTATACCTGAGAAGTAGCAGAACAGATTCAGTTTCTTAGCAGCTTTTTCCACTGTTTGTTGTACAGGTAGTTTATCCAGTCCCAGCAACTCTTGAAAATGTCTTGCAATAAAACACAATCACAACCTTCTTTGCAATTTCTTGGTGTTATTGAGACTGTCAGAAAAAGCAACCAAGTGCCACATTGCTTGTTTTGTTAATGGGAAAATTGTAGGTTTCCCTCAGTGAAGTATCTCATGCATCCTGCCCTGCTAAGTCAGTAAATATTGCAAAATGCAAAGGTATAAAAGTAAGAGTATGTTCCAATTTCTCTTTAAGGAAATACCTGGCCTTTTGTTGCTGCTGTTTATCTTCTGAAATACCAAAATGTTCATACAGCAGGCTCTAGTCATCATTTACTTGTCTGCTAGTGAGTTCCATATATAATTTTAGGCCCACTTTTTATACTGTAAATGAGAGGTGAAATTGCAGTCCACAATATTACTGATGATTTAGGGCACAATTCAAATGTTGCCACAGATTGGAAAAGTAGATCTTAGTTGAATATCTTCAATACAATGTATTTCTTTACCTAGTTAAATATAAAATAACACAAAGCATGTTGAATATTCATATAGAAAGAAGACAACAACACATAGTGGCATTCTCATAAATAATATAGTGTAAAATTTTATGTGCTTTTCATATTTTGGACCCAATCCTATCCTGCTGAAGACAAAAATGCCCTAGACCATTAACTTCTGTAAGAACAAGATAAAAGTGGTATCTTGTCTTTGTGGTTTAAAGTACAATTTAAAGTACTGAATGATTCCTCAGACAACTTCAAATGTACTAACAGCCATTAGTCCTTTGATAAAGGACAAAGTTATTAAGGAAATGGAGTTCTGAATACTGTTTTCAATAATTGATTCTTATATTCATACTCATTCATGAGGGATATAATGAGACAATTCAATATGTAAAATACAGAGTGTGCGTGTGTGTGTTGGTTGTTGTTTGCTGGTGTTGCATATCTAAAAATCAACAAAGACTTCCCTAAAAAAGTAGCCAAAAATCAAATGTGCACAGATAAGTATACAAACATAAGTAGGTAGTTGAAACTTGCCTCCAGAAGAGGAGTCTTAAGGACTTCTTAAAGACTCTTTAAAGACTCTCTAAGACTTAAATAAGCCTTACCCTGAGAAGTAATTCTGCAGAACCAGCATGATGGTGCCCTGTGAACATCACATCTCTTTCTCGAACTGACAATGTCATGGTCTTTCACAATCTCAGCTTGAAGAACTCATCCAGCAACTGGGATTCAAACTCTCCCTTTCATTTGCTCCATTAATACCTGTAGCAGCTCTGCATTGCTAATTCTGCTCTCAGCATCTCCCCAGCACTCCCAGGAAACCATCAAATTGTATTTTTGAATTATGCTTGGGTTCAGTTCTAATGGGTCACAAGGTAAATGGGAGCAAATAGTGTCATATCAACGTGTGAAAGACAAGCACTGTACTGAGATTGTGCCTGATACATGAACTGCTTTCCCTCTACTAAGCGCTGGTAAGACCTGCGCTGAAGTGATTTGTTTGGTTTGGGGCACTATCTTGCAGGAAAGTTGTGGGATAAGTGAAGAGGGTCCAGAAGAAAGGACCTGTAATGACTAACATCCAGAAAACAGACAGATATTGCAACATAAGAACAGATTGAAATACCAAGGTTGTTTAGCCTAAGGAAGACAAGATTGTCTCATGTGTTCAGTAATGGTCTTCAAATACATTAAAAGCTATTGAAAAGAGAAGGAAAACAGTGCTCTCTCTTATTTACTTTGAATAAAAAAAGGAAGTAATGGATGCAGATTAGAGCAAGGACTGATTTAGGACAGATGAAGAATTTCTTAAGAGTAAGGATAATTATTGAAAAACATTTTCTGGAAGCACAATCCATGGAGTTGCCATCACTGACCTTTAAAAACAGGTTAGACATCTGTTGGAAGATATAAATGTAGCTGATCCTTCCTTGAGATGTGACCTCTGAAGTCTTTTCCAGCCCTGTGAGTCTATCATTGTGAGAATTCCAGCATGTTCAAAGATTAAACTCATCATCTGCAGTGGAAATGTCCATTCCCCAAGGTCTGAGCTACAGCCCATTGAAACCAGGAGGAATTTTTCCAGTGACTTTAATAAGTATTGGATCAGGCCCTAATTGAGTGTGTAATTTGAAGCTGTGCATGGAATTTGGTCCACAGTTTTGTTAATGGTATTTGCAAATGAGAAGAATCCAACTCCTTTTCCCAGGGCACATTAGTTTGCAATGGTTACAAGAGAAAGTAAACACACTGAAGGAGCAATGCTAGATTTTTCTTACAAAACTGAGTCGAATTGACTGAAGGCAGACACAAGGAGAAGATCTCTAGGGGAAAATTAGCAAGTTTTCTCAAGGAAGAACAGTTTAGACAGCTATTTTTTACATCAATTAAGCAGGGCCAGACAGAAGGAGACAGCTAAAACTATGCTAACAACACTTTAAAAATAAATAGGTATCATGAACAGGGGAATGAAATGTTTGTCTCTGCTGAAAGATCAAATTAGCTGAGAGCCTGAAAATGAGCAGAGCAAAAGAAGGGGAGACATTGAAACTGTCAGTGGATTCAATCATTTACATAGTGACCGATGAGGAAATATCCATTCCCGCCTAGTCTGTTACTAAATAACATAAAGATTTTTCTTCACTCTGAATGATCAATTAACTCACAAGCACTTATGCCAGCTAAAGGTCTGCCTCTGTAATTGCACATGTTTATGCAATCGAGAGGAATACTGGATACATAAAGTTCTACATAAAGTTAGGAGTTTGCAGGTTTGCCAGATCACAGCTCCTGTGGGCATCCATAGCCACTCTTCTTCCTTTAATTGTGTGCGTCTCTTGGAAATTGTTTCTCTTGTCTTGTGGCAGGAAACAGTCAAGTACTTAAAATTCTTCTTTTGCAAATGCAGGAAGCTAAGGTTACTAATGTGGGACTAATACACACATGAAAAATCTTTGCTTTTGATTAATTCATTATCTCTAGGAATAAAGACACAAGGTTTCTAGAATCATCTCCCCACTCTGGTTTCTATGTCTGCACAGAAGCTTGAACGCTGTACCTGAGAGATCGTTTATGAAATATTTACTTTGCATTTGGGGAAGGAGGATTAAAAAAAAAAAAAAAAAGAAAAAAAGTCTGCATATTATTATGGATGGAGTCTTTGAATGCCAAATACTGAATTATTTATAGCTTCATTGTGCAAATGATATCCATGAGGACCTGTTAGATTGCAATATGCAATTGATACACTACACAAAACCAGGGCTGTGTCTTTCAGACTTCAGGGGTCACCTTAAAGCAGGTATGAACACTTTGCAGAGGAAAAGCAGGAATAAGTGACAGCATTTTTGAAGTTGCAAGGGGTAAAAAGGTCTGCAAAAAGTCCCATGTAGCAAAAGATCCTCTGACCTGGATTACCCCATGTGGGACCTTCCCACTCCCACCCCATGTTAACCCACCAGCCAGCAATCTATCACGCTTTTCTGATGACCCCCTTCCCTATGGGCAACCCAGTCCCTTCTGCCCTTCAGCAGGTCCTACCTACACTATGGGCACTGCAACCATGTGCAGGGTTTTCCACCTACAACCATGAATATTCACCGCTTTTCCCCTCCAGATACCAAGCACGGACAAGGAAGGTTAAGAAAGTATACTTACTCACCCACTACTTTGATCCTGTGCCTACATACCTGTTGCAGATAAAAAGATAAATAGAAGTTTCACTATAAAATTCATAAAGTTAAAGCTTGTAAATATTTTGTGAGCATGCCTTTCAATACAGACTTTAACTGTACAATCTAATTCCACAAGTTTCCTGGCTTCAGTTCTGCTTTTCTGAGGGAAACACATTACAGTGTGGGAGAGACCCTTCAGCTCCCACTCCATCATCCCCAAACTAATTCTGTCCTATTTTGCTGGTGTATTTTTTCCCTTTCCCTCTCTCCTAATTCACATTGTTCCTGCCTCTGTCTTCCTGCTGGCTAGCAGACATGCCAGCAAACTTCCCCTACCTCCATCTTCAAAGAAGGCAGGTGGGTTTTTCCCTCCTTTTTCCCTAGTATGAGGAAAAGAAATTTCATAGAAATTAATAGCAACCTAATACAAAAACAAAGTTAAGCACTGCAAATCTGGAATGTGTTTTTTTCTTGTGCCAGGCCATTCCTTGCATTTTTTTCCTTCCTCAAGTAAGGCAAATAATAGAAATTAGGAAAATGGAATCTATAATGGATCAGAGAGGCAGAGAGAGTAGTTTCCATTCATTCATCACCCTCCCTCTCTCGGCCAGCACCAGAGGCTTCAGAGGATCCCACCTCTGAAGACAGCAGCTGGTATATCTTCCACATTGAGACTAATCCTATTTTTTAAATACTGGTTCAATACTTAAGATCTGAAGCACCAACTTCAATACCTTTATGTCATTTCTTTCTGTTCGTTCTTTCCTTTCCAGCAATTTTGGTGTAATTTGCAAAGTTACCAGCAGAGTTTATGTTTTCTTCCAGATCACTGATAAAGATATTGAGCTGCATTAGCTCCTTTGAAGCTGTTAAATAACCCATTATAAGAGAGTAGAAACATGATGATGTAGCTGCTAATTGGTTCCCAGAGCATTTGATATAGGTAAATTGATTTTGTATGGTACTGCATTTTTTTTACCAGATTGTCATGCAGGGCTACATCAAATGACTTAAAGTAATCCATGTGTATTAAGTCAATACATCTATCTTAAGCAACTGCATTTTAATCTCATCTTGTTGCTTGAATGCATCTATTTTCAACCAAAAAGAAAATATTTGTTAACATTACATAAACTACTACCTATGAATTAATTTCTATTTACTTCTGTATTTATAATCTGTCTTTATTAGTATTTTGCCAAGGGTCCATGTAATGCTTGTAATTATACAAACCCATTGCATTTATTCTTTACAGTGTGCCACATTCAATTTTTTACCAGTCATTTGAAATCTCCCCTGTGCACCAATATTATTTCAGAATGAAGATGAATGGCTCCAACAGAATTTCCACAAATTTTTTTGTCATACTCTTGGGAGCATTAGAGCCTGAAGACTTAAATGTGTTTTGTTTTCGCTGATGAACATTCTCTCACACATACAGTGAAGGCGAAAAAATTTCATGTCACTTCATTATTATAATAGAAAAAATTCCATCTTTTCAAAAAAACCCCTGTGCTTTATTATCCAGAAACTAGTACCTACATGAATTCATATCAAAGTCAAAAAAGAAACTGTTGCATTTTTTTCTTGTTAGCTATTTAGAAACAATACAATTGTGACAGAAACACCTGACCTGGATTTTGGCCTGTGCATCAGTAACAAAACTTTTAACCAAGTTAAAATATTGGATGTTCAATCTTGAGGTTGACTAAGCTAAAAAGATTACTCTTTAGGCAATTTTCACATTCTAAGTTTTGTTTCCAAGCCTGGTATGTAAGCTTCAGCAAATCTTAGTAGGCTTTATCTGGATGGCTTTGATGGACAGCAAAGCAAGGAGCTGCATCGTTACATTGTTACTAAGTCACATTTTAAATCTGAGAATTAGGCTCTTCCTCAAAACCTGTCATGTATTTGGTAAAGTTTGTCTATTCCAGTGACGTCATGCGTGACATTTCTTCACTATTTTTTCCATTTATTGAAAAGCAAAATGAAGGTTTCAGTCTTACATTTGTCTCTTAGGGAGTGAAGTGGATAGAGGTTTCTGAATGATTAATTTAGGCCACTGACTCAATTTTAACAAATTTCAGTAACAACTCACTATAAAAGACTGGACAGGATCAGATGACTTCTGACTACATTATGACTGACCTGACTTCCGACTGTTTCAGCCTCGATAACATAGATGGATTAATTCTTAAATGCAAGCAGAAGTAATTCAGTTGATGAGATGACCATAGCAATGCCCATCAATTATCTGAATCCTTTTCTGGAAACTAGAACAGCTGAGTTTGCCCAAGATGCGCCTAAACAGACTTTCGCGCATCTTCAGGTTTTACTGTCCTTGTTGCCCTCATGTGAGCTGAGTAGGTAACAAAATGTAACACTTTCTTTGATTGCGTCCTCAGCAGATACCAGACGACATCATAAGGAAATTAAGTACTTGCAGTTGCCTCACAGGAAAACTTAGAAACTCACAAAACCACTCCTGAAGCCATGAGGCAATACAGAGGCCAGTTCTGATGGAGGTAACGGGAGCTGCCGTGGAGGCCTGACAGTGGGTAATTCAGCATGCATGGAGGCAAACTGTGGCCTCAAGGTCTCAAAGGCCTGACTCTAAATTTTTCATATTCAGTGGCCTCATAGAAGGATGACATAGAAGGATCTGTCCTTTCTGACCTCTCTCCAGAGAGGATGGATATATAAATTGGAGGTATTTACCTGGGTGGGAGAAGTGTAACAATTTACACTCTGTCATCATCAGTCAATATCTGCCCCTCTGTGAACCAGCTCTGCGTATGAAAGATGTAGGCAAACAACAACTGTGACATTATAGTAATGGTTATATTTAAAATTGCAATGACTACAAAATTTGACAGAGTTTTTTTCCATCACCTCATCACCCTCATCACACTTCTTTTGACATGATTGTGCATAAAATCACATATCCTATCTTGAAACACAGCCTCCCTACATTTCCAGAATGATCTGAAGACACCAGAAGTTTCTGAACTTGATTTCTTGCCTGTGTCTGCCTGGCTTGAAATATACATTAGAATTATCTAACATTCAGGATTTTTTTTATGGCTTGGATCTCCCACTAAATGGAAGAAAAAATTCTGAAGATGGTTGAAAATGGAAGAGACCATGTATTTTCTTGAACATCTAGAGGAACAGGGACTTCTCATGGGAATCCTGGCACCATTTCACCAGGAAAGCTAGCTTTCTTCAAAAGCAGACCTGTCAGAAGGCAACCTCTGCACTACCAGAGACATGGGCTGAGTAATTTTGCCAAATAGCTAAGTAACCACTTTCCTAGAGCTTTGAAACCTGTAGCTCCCAGACATCCTCACCTCACTGTCACTGATATGATGTGGAACAGGCTTCTCAGATGGCGGCTCTCCTTCTAATCTAGTAGTTGCTTAAGGCCCTGCAATTTTTTAAACTGTGTCTATTACAGTTTAAAAAGGAAGGGTGCAATTTTTTGCCATGGTATGCATCTTTCACTGGTGTGTGATTCACAGCGAGATAAGGCGAAGCGTCTGAAAGACATGCCCGCTGACAGGGATGACTTGATGACTCAAGCCTTGTGGATTTTCTAAGGCATCAATTTCCTCCTGGGAGAAATAAAATAAAAAAATCCCTCCATTTTAACTTTCAGTGATGGATGTTGTGTTATTGTAAAGCCTTTATACTGCCAGCAGCAAGTACATAAGTACATACTACATGCTGCGGTTTAAATCAGTCAATGCAAACCTACTTGGATGCATTTATCAGCACCTCATCCTTTCTTCTTTACTCTTCTCTGGAGCAATTTCCTCATTTTGTGCAAAACCACCCATCATTCCAAGACATCATTCAGGCAGCATCAAGCTTCATGACAAGCTAAACCATGTGGGCAGGGTGGCTGTGTAAATGCACCGGAATGTATTAGCCAAAGCCCTTTGCCCAGGGTTCCAACTCAGCCACCATGTCATGGACTACGTGAAAGGGTATCATCTTTTACTCAGTGGACTTTGGACTTTGTAAATTCAGACATACCCACAAGTAAAGATATGGTATCATTTTTAATAGGTGGAGCATAGGCACCTGATGTACTCTTAATCTTGTGTTTATGTTCAGTTATTAGCTTGGGTTTTCAAGTAACAGTGGTGTTAACGTGGCTGTGCATTAAATGCGTGTATATGCACTCTGACCATTTATAATGTGATATCCTTTGTACCCCAAATCCAGATTTTGTATTTCAGACATAGCTTTTGTTTCTTATCACCTCAATGGGGCTGTGACCCACCATCGTCGCATTGTTTGTCCTTTCTTTTCAGTTCTAAATATTATTTTCCCTCTTCAGAATGTAATAATAAACATGACATTCCAGCTTTGTTTTCATTCCAAGAAACCTATTTCCCCTCCAGAAATTTCACGTCCTAAAAGCATAAAAACAACCCCAAATAAAAATAAGAAAATAAATAAATAAATAAATAAGGGAAAAAAACCAAACAAACACCAAAACTGTTGTGAAAAACGTACATATTAAAAAAAAGTTTCCTTTTCTGGTATCTCTGTCACAAGGAAACAACTTTATCTGCTGAAAGCCTTTTCCTAGGTCATTGTGAGTTCAGATTTCCAGCATATCTCAAGAACGTCCTTTGTATTCAAAATTGTCAAGAAAGTGAGTCACCTCCATTAGAAATGTCAGCTGCTAGTAAGACTTCTGTCCCTCCTTACTGAGATTATGAGGAGAACCATTCAAAGGCTGTGGCGTGGGAGGAGAGCTGGTTTGGTGCCAGCAGGCAGTTCAGGTTGCCACCTTGAAAGCAAATTTTCCTTGAGAATCAGGAATGACCTACAGAATGGGGCAAAACTCAAAGTACAAACAGTATCTCTATAAGAAATGGTGCCAGAAAAGCTATTTCATTCTCATTCGTGTTCCTGACTTCCTCAAGAAATAGCACAGTAAAGATAAATCTTTATTTTGAAGGTCCTTCTTTCTCAGGGCTTTTATTAGATTCCTTCTATACATTTTATGGTTTTTTTTTGGTAAATATCCACAGTGCAAAATTGTCCCATCTAATGAGTGATGAAAAAAGACAAGACTTTGGATATTTGGCGGTGATTGCAGAATTGGTGATAACTTGATTTTTTGCTGAGCTAGAATATAAGAAAATGATTTTGAAATGCACTGTTTTATCCAGATTCTATCCATTGCTGTTTCTTATTAAATCGCTGTGAAAACTCCATATACTTGTCAGCAAAGCAACTTGAGTCTTTGAAGACAGGAAGCAGCAAGAATTACTTTTATAAGGTGCTTAACCTACATTTCAACCCTATTAAACAAGTGAAGAGAAAACGTTACCATCCTCTTGCTGGTTTTTTATTTATTTTTTGTCATTAACAACAATGCCCCCCAAGTCATGTTGTATTGACCAGGAGGAAGGAATATGATGTTCATTTTCCTCAAGGGCATCTCTCAGACATGTAAGCTGACTGCTTTATTGATTGGTACTTGTCAATATGTAATCAGAAGCATAGGGATCCTTTCCGTTTTAGTCTGTAATAGATCATTTCCCCAGAGTACTCTACTTACTGTGGGGGTACAGGGATTGAGTTAAGTATTTATCTTTTTATTTAAACATGTATTTTACTGTTGTGGAGGGAGCACTATGGAGTGGCACTGACTAGGTAAAATAAATGTGAATTAAATGCACTTTTGGGAAAAGGCATTTTTGTTTTCTAAAATTCCCAAAGTGTAGCAAATAGAAAGGTTGGATGCATCATAAATAAAGTGTATCTCAAAGAACTTTTGACAGGTGATGGGAAAGAGAAAGCTCAGGTTCTCAGGGAGGTTTTGATAAAACAAGGTCAGTACTTTTCAAAGAAAGCTTTTTTTTTTTTGTTGTTCTTCAGGGAGTCTCAGGGATAAAAATTTTTTGTGCTGTAATTTAACAGGCAGAAAAAATCAGTCCTGAGCTGCTAAATGTTTAATACCTAACCAGAAGCCTCAAAATTCTCTTCTCTGCACTGAATAATGCCATCTGATTAAAAACTTAATTGCTGTAACATTAAATGCAAGTTTGTACAGGTCTCTTACACCAAGTTCTGTCAGTGTACTCTCTCCAAGTTTTCACAACATCTGTGTTACCAAACAATTCCGGTTACACTTGTACATCTATCTCTTGAAAACACAATGATTATGACTGCTAGTATCATGAGCCTGCCCTCATATTCCTGCAAAACACACAGGAGTGGTAAGAGCTAATACAAACTAATCTGCATCAAGACCCACTTGGGAGTCTTAGAAATACAGGCATTTGGCAATAAGGACTCTTCTTACTCAAGACAGGAGAAAGCCATCCAAAATAGGTATTTCATATACCAAAAAGAAAATGTATTATGAAGCATTATGCTATTACATATTTCTTCTCATCTTAATCTGTTAAATGTGGTCAACCATTGATTTCATACCTTTTAGTGGAAAGTCTTACTTTTGGACAGTGAGAGAGTGTTCCTATCAAGCAATTACTTTATCCCTGGTCCAGCTGTTTAAAATAGAAGATCAAAAGAGGACACTATTGATGGCCAAGAACCCCATTACACAATGAAGGCATCCTATCGCTGATGTCGAGACTTTAGGGAGTAACCTGCACCAATTAACAGGGGCATTTGTACAAATGCCTTTAGCTAGTCTATCCTCCTGTGAGTGCTTCAACAGTGTTAAAAGAAAATGACTCTGTAGCCTTGTGTAAAATAACATCGAGGAGGGACAAAAAAGTAAGAATCCTGCAGTTTACTGTTTTCCTTTCAGGGAAGGGAGGCATTTCACAAACCCAGTAGTGCCCTAACCACTTTTGCAGATTAGGTGAGGGGGTGGAGGTATGAAATAGCTACACAGGCTATTTCATCAGCCTCGCTGTCCTAATTTCAGTACAGTGCTCAGGAGATCACAGCAGGGTGTCCTATGATGCTCTTTGCAGAAGGACTGAAGCTGCAGTCGTGAAGATTTTGAAGGCTGAAATGTCAAATACTTTTCCTGAAGTACCTCCAGACACAACCTTCAATGTCAAAAGGAAAGCAGGAGAGATTTACTTTCCAGCCAACTGTACAGCTGCCCTCTCATGCTAATTTCTCTCATGCTAAATTCAACTCCAAGCTAACCTAAAGCACCACAAGAACACGCTTCTAAGCCGTGTAAAACATCCATTGACAACACAAGGACTGATCCATCAAGGGGCACAACTCTCTTTACATACGTAAAGGCAAAACAACATTCACTTCTGATTTTCCAGCACACTGGTAGTAATTAAGGGGCTAAGACTTTCCTTAAGTACATCACCTTTTAGTTTAGAGTTGTGTACATGGGCTCATTCTCATTTATGTACAGCTGGGGGAAAGATGCATCATTTTTTCAAGATAATTGTAAGTGCTTTAAGGCAGGGAACAGATCCTGCTGAGTATCTATCCAGCAGTAACTAAACTCAACATACAAAAACTCTTTGAAATACTGGATTCTCGTTACGTATAAAAATGGTGTTCTGTGCTGTTATTTGAGTTATTGTGCCTCTTGTGTACTGGTGTGTGTTGAATTTATCATAGTAGTTAGAAAACTGTTAGTCCAAAACACTGTTTTTCCTTTAATAAACCAAACAATGCAACCCTTTATTCATAGTCCTCATAGTTGTGGTTAAAAACTTTGAAAATATGAGAAAACAGTGCAAAAAACTTCCAGTGAGGTTAAACACCTCTTGAAACAATAGCACTAAGGGGTATGAAACACTGCATACTTCTTAAGAGACTGTTAATTCTTATCTCCTAAATACAAGTTTGAGGGACATAAAGTAGGGGGAAAAAATAAAATTGTATCACCAAAATAAAAACATACAAAAGAGGAAGTGAGACATCCCAGTCATTGCTGCTATTCAAAGCAAGTGGTGGTCACTTTCCACTGACAGCTACTGTTCTAAATTTCTAAGCAGATACTGGCCACTCAGCTGCCTCTCTTCTAATGGGTAAATCAAATAACTTATCAAAGGGATTTTCAGATGATCTTTTTCTGATTTTTGGAAATCAGTTCACTTGCACTGCAGGATCCTCCAGGAATGCATAGTTTCTGCTATAAGGCCAGCCATACACGTTTCAAGCAGCATTTAAATCCCAGGCAAGTAATCCACAGACTGCAGAGAGACCTTTTTCAAGAGCAAATGATGTGCAAAATGAGAGCAATTTTGTTCTGCTTTATTGAAACCAGAGACATCCCCAAATCAGAGGCATTTAAAAAATTTATTAGCATTAATCATTGTAGGTTAAATAAAACACCAAAACTACATTTTAGGGCAAAAAATATTATTAGGTATGATACAATTAATACGTAAAACAAAAGGTAAAGTATTAACAGATTGCAGCATCCCATACACGAAGCGAGTGGGTCCAGCCCAGTCAAAGCACTTATATAAACAAAACAGAAATACTTAGCAGGTGATTTTAAACTGAGGATTTATCACTGACTCTGGTTTAAATAATTAAGAGTAGGATAGTAAAATGTATCACTGTACTGAGACCGTCTAATTATAGTCAGAATGCTTACACATGTACTCTATCTAGTCATGCTTATTACCATGTGTCGTGAAAGGATTAGTGAAGACATGGGATGACAGGTAACTTTTCTAGGTATTGATACAGACCCACGTTCAGATAGATGTGCTGTACCATGAACAAAAAATAGTAAGATTTTTCCTTTTTTTTTTTTTTTTGACTGTCACTTGATTACTTCAGAATCCCAATTCTTGAATAATAATAATAACGACCTTTCTTAGATTTCTCAAGTCTGCAAGACAAATTTTTTCTATAATATGCCATTTTCATGCATAAGAATGGCAAGTCAACAATTGTACCTACGTGTGCCTACCTTCTTGCTACCTTTGATCCGCAACTTTTAAGTCCGTAAAGGTGAAATGATCATTAACAAAAAAAATGTACTTACAGAATACACTGTGCAGTATACGAAAACCAGACATAGTGAAAAAACACTACGTGTCAGCATAACAATATAAAACTGTACTTATATACACACACATATGCGGAGCATATATGAAAACCAGTTCCTTCATAATTCTGTTTTTAAACTAGTTTGCGACAAGCCGGAAAAGCAAGTCACCCACAACTGGACAGTCATAGTCTCGAGTCATGGTGCAAACAAGCTCTATCAAATATCCTTGGCACTACAGCCTGTGCATCAGCCCTGCTGCCTGCTCTCTTGAGAAAATAAATCTTGGACAAATCCAGCACCAGCTGGCTAACCTAGAACGGCAGCATTGATATTACTATTATCCCTATTATTACAGACGATCAGCTACAGAGTCAGGTGCTCCTGTACAGTAATTTAACTTTTCACCAGCCATTAACTTCTAAGAAGAATTCCAGTTGCTGCCGAAACTTTTGACTCTGAGACTGGGGTTTTTTTCTATGTCATTTTTCTGGCTGTTTATGAAGGGTAGTGGTACTTTCCAAGCAACACAGGTAACAAAAGGGAGCAGAAATCATTAATTTTACATTTGAAAATCCCAATTTTTATAACAAATCCCATTTCAAGAGGTGTGTGAAAGCTGCATTTTAGCTTTGACGAACAGCAGAGAGGCAACACCATTGTTGAAAGCGAGCCCTGTGTTCAGAGAAAATGAGAGAGGCTCTGTGCAGCACAGTAGCCTGTTATTTTTTCACCTGTGACTTCAGACTTCCTTGCTCAAGCTCACAGTAAACCAAATATCAAGAACTTACACAATCAGAATCCTTATTCATTTAAGTCTTTTTCTCGACTAAAAGTAGATTAAGGTGATTTAGATTTGACCCACCAAGTGCAAAAACATCTTGAGCCTACTTAGTCAGCATTCAAATTTTAAAAATCTGACATTCATTGTCAAAAACTTCCAATTTTGAACTATTTTAACATATAACTCATAAATCTGTTCTGATTCACATACTGCTCAATGGCACCTGTGAGAGCTGGCACTTCAGGACAACATCCCATACAGATCAGCATCATTTGCCAGTTCTAGCATAAATTATACAAGGTACTTGCAGAATTAATTGTCTTACAAAGCTTTCAGATATCTCAATCAGGATTTACTAAATTTTGAGATGCCACATTAAAAAAAATGTTTACAATGATTTACAAAAGCTAAAAATTACTGCCATACGTTGAACTAAAATTTATGGCATCTTAAAAAACGTGTGTTTGATCTCACTTTGTTTCCTGGGTAAAAGGTCCAGCCTTTTACTGGGTTTTACTTGGGATGAACCAGATCCCTTGCAGCATTGGGTCATAGAGCCCATAAATTGTATGAATTTGTGATACTGGTAAGTTTGATATTTCTTTACAGCTGAGGGCCAGGTTAAGCTCTCCCTCCACAGCCAGGTGAAAGAGCCAGGCACCACTGGAAGACTTGCTTGTACCAGGAAGGGATTAAATGTTCCCTAAAGAAGCCTGTCTCCCTCCCCAACTATCAACAACGATGATTGCTGAATTCTCACTTAAATAACTCTGGATTATCAGTAAAACAGTTGCTGCAGTGAGTCAGAGACAGATCATATATCAGCACAGGTGACAACTGAAAGTTTACCCAAAATATTCAAGGGTATATTTTCAAGTATGAGCGCTTTCAAAGGAGGCCAAAATATGGGAGAAGTGGATTATATGTGAAAAACAATGCAGTTTAGATTCTTAGATAAAATCCAGAGGGACATTTCCCACCTATAACTACTCCAAGCCCTCTGGAGACAAAATGTTCCTGTTGTTTTTATCTGGCTCTGTTTCAAGTCCTAATAATTAGTGACATTTTATCAAAGCAATCTCATAACCAGCCAATAAGATCTGCTTTTTATGTATAAACACGGAAACCATGCTCTTAGCCTGCCTGCTCATGATTTATTGTGGAAAGCCTTTTTTCCTTTTTGTTTGCTTTTCATAAGTTTCCCCCCCAAAATGTGCAGTGATGATAATCTTTCCCATAAGAGAAGAAATTAATGTTGTGGAATGCAGGCTGGGCTCTGGTTATTAATCCGGCATTTCTTACCCTAATTCCCGTTTCCAATGAAACTGATGAAGAAGATAAATTTGGATTTTATCATCTCAGTCACACACATTCGTAAAAGATGGAAGTGGAAAACGCATACAGTTTTACATTATTACCAGTTCATAACCATCTGTAAGGATTTTTTTTCCTACACTGCATTTTCAAGTGCATCACGCTTCAAAGATAGCACACAGTGGGTCTTCCACACCACAAATGAGGAGACTACTCCACAAATTCACAGAATTTCATTCGTAAACAAACATTCGTGTTTGTTTTATTAGATTCCAGCCTCTAACCCCAAATTATATTGTGCTCTCTTAAGCAGTTTTTGTACAGAAATATCATTCTCTGAACTTGAAGACCTTTTGGAGCGCAGCAGTGAGACCATGAGGAGTGAGGCACTGTGGCATCCTCTTTTAGAAACCAAGGAATAGGCAACTTTGAACAGAGACAACTTTGGTCTGGGGCACAGATTTGGAAGAAACCTGGTAAAGTAGTGGAGATTAAGCCTGTATTTACGTTCTTTCTACATTTTCAGTAATTAATGAAGCCTACACCCTGCACAGGGAATCATTCCAGTCATCGCACAGTGGCTGCATTTTCACTTCCTTCTGAAGCACACTGGAAATGTATGGGGTCTAGCAGATTCTTTCATGACAACTCCTTCTTTCACATACACAGCACCTCCTGACACAGATTTTGACTTCTAGTCTGTAAAAACTGCAATCGCTCATCTTTTGGATCCTTTTTTTTTTTTTCTTCAGTTAGCAAACTCAGTCCATTTCTTGCTGATGTTTACTGAAAGTGTGAGATGAAGCTACAGATTTACAAAAACAGTGAAGCAGAGTCCAGCTAAAAAGATGGCAGTGAAACCATAAAAAAAATTTGCAAATCAGGTTTTATGGTGGTTTTTTTTCACCCTATTATTACAGAGAAAACTCTAAAAACATGCCAAGTCCACTTTGCAATGCAAAAGGTAAGTTTTTGCAGCAAACCTAAATTTCATAGATAAACCAATCTTTTTATTAAAAAAAACCCCTCAGACATTGGTTTAAACAGAGTGTCGGAATACTCTGACATTGTAATTCTGACAGGATATTAGAGAGGATTTTCCAACTGGGTTTTGCAAAATCCCTTTGAAGTAAAGCCTTCTGCTTCTGGTCCTTGCGTTATTGCTCATGGGAAGTATTGAAATTACTGCTTTCAAGATAAGGAGCCACGTCACTGAGATCACAAAGTCCTTTCTCAGTGAAAAAAAAAAAAAAAAAAGGCAAATGGTGCTGTTTTTCAAGTAAAACTAAAAAGATCAAGTTGGGTCAGCAGCACCGCCTACCCGTCTGTGAAGTCTGCTTTCCAAGTTTGATTGCTCCATTGTTACTGTTTTCATGAGGATCTAAGGGTGGAATTTGCCGACCTGAAACACAGGAGGAGACAGTGAGTTCAATTTTCCTGATACAGTAACAACACCACATGCAGGTAACAGTTAGAAGAATTTAGCTTGCATGAGAATTACATCTGTGAAACTTCGCCAGAAAACAACCACCACCTGTGTGTCTTAGATGTTTTTCCTTGCATCCTGCTTATGAAAAAACATTTTCACATTTAAAAACATATATGAAATGTGGTTATTGAGAATGCATGAAGTTCACTGGAGTTATATTATACCTGTATTTAAAAAACCCAGTTATCTTACTGAGCACCTTACAACTGAGAAAGAGAAAACTCTCAGCTTTCTCCTAATTCCACTTTAATGTGAATTGCACAAGTTTAATGAGATCGTGCCTGTCCTAAATCTGCATGGCCTTTAGTCCCTGCACACTGGAGTTTTACAAAGCACTGTAACTAAACACATGGTGCCTACACTTGAGAGAGAAAAACAAATCTGTTCTTTCCATTGAATCACTCCCTCCTTTGAATTGTACCTATGTCTTTCTAATTGACAGCTTTGATTACTTAACATCAACATCAGCCCCTCCCCCACAAACTCTCCTGACTTTTTAATCATCTTATAGAGTGATTATTTCAAGTATTTGAAAGAATTTCAGCCATCACAGGAGAGCTGGACATCTCTCCTGGGCTGCAGGGCACTGCTCCAACTCCCTCCCCTGTATGCCCTTTTAGTACTGTTGTCTCTTTTGTCTAACTGGCTTCCTATTAATGGACTTAATAATTAGAATTATAAATGGAAAACCAAGATCCTCCCAGGTCCAATCTATCCTCTGTCTCTGGTGTGCACCTGGCTTTTCCATTAAACTCTTGTCTGATCTCTCCATCAGGACCTTGAGGTCTTACAGTCATGGTAATGTACTTTCTCATCACTTTGTGGATTTCTTGGAAATTTTTCTCTGAAGCTGAATCTACTTTCTATGAATTACTCCTTGTTTTACTATTACCCATGTTAAAAAACAAGAGTTAAAATCTTTAATATTTGTTATATGCCATTTTCAGAGAACACAAAGTGCCTATGAACAGCTCATCATAATCCAGGCAGATTATACAGTTTAGATTTCCCTATCCTTTGCTTCATTTATCCACAGCTCTCTTACCAAATGTTCAATGAGTTTTGTAATTATGTTGAAGCCCGAGTCCTGCAAATTATTTGGGGGAGTGGCTGTGGGTTGGCAAGTTAAAAGCATTCAGGTAAAATCCAATCCCAATGCAAAAATTTCATTTCCAACATTTGTCCTCAAGTTACCTTTGGCCAAGACCATCAAAATTTCACCTCTCTTATTCAGTCAGTTTTGCACAGGTAGGTTATACAAGAAGTATAGTAACAGGTAGGTTATACAAGAAAAGTGACTTCTGAAGCAGGTAATATATTTGTAAAACTGAATGTGAAAGGGAAAATTCCTCACACTCCTAAGCTAAAGATACTGTATTTGGTCCAACAGAGTGAGAAATGGGCATCTTGAGGGTTGAAGCATGTATAAGCACTGACATTACAATGCTGAACTCTATTCAGGTCACTAAAATATCAACTTTACACCCTGCTTAACATTCTGTTTGGACTTCATGCTTGTATAATAAAATAAAAAGCAGAATAGGTGGTTACAGACCCAGCTGTTACGTGCATTTAGTTCTGTTGGCTTTGTTTGGAGACAAAGAGAATCCACTAATTCTTAAAACTGTAGAGAATATGAAGAACATGGTATTGGCTTTCCAAGTAGATACCACTGTTGTTGCAGAGACCTGGAGGGAACTTCTGTATTAGGTAGCCACTACTTCCAAAGTGCTTTCAACTCAGCCCCAGGTAAAATAAAATCCTGTCAATTTAACTCAGAGCCTAACATAGCTAAAAAAATGAATCTAGAGTCACAGTTTCCATAATGTGCCATTAAGAAAATACCTGTAAACATTTAGCCCTTCTAACAGTCACTTTGGAAGAGGAGAGCTTTTACATGCAAAGTAGCCTAACTTTCATTTTAGAACTCCTCATTAAAGAATGAAGTTATCTCTATTTGGTTTTTATTCAGAGTTTCATATTTCTTAGGAGTTTCAAATCTTTCCTACAGTACTGTTGACGTGTATGCCAAGAAGCAGGCAAACTTATCTCTGGAGCAAAAACCTTGCAGGCTTCAAGGTCAGCAAGCAGTTTGTCCAGTTCAGACCAGGACACAATGTTTGTTGTTGAGAATCCCCTGGATTTAATTCACTTCTCAAAACAATAAAACCCACACAGATAACAAGTACAAATAATAAAGACAAAAAATCTCTAGACATATTTGCTGGTTACTTATTCTGGCCTTTGAACTTAAGTACTGTTTGTCATGAACTAGCTATGTTTTCTGCTGTTTGGATACCACCACCACCACTCCCTTGAGTTCCTTGAACTCAATGCAAGGAAATAAATGTTTAAACAGTCTAAACTTTTTTGAAGTTTGAGAATATTTTTTTCAGTAGGTGAGTTTTCTCTCACTTACTATTTATTACCAGAATTAATAAACCATCGAGTTAAATTATTTCAGTTTCAGTAACAAGTCATCCCTGCCCAAACGGCTTTTGTCACGACAGGAGTAACTATTTTGGAGCATAAAACTCAGTCTAACACTTGAGAAACAGCTCCACAGCAAATGATACAGTGACTTTTTTCATCAAGCATCAGGGAAAGTGAATAAAAAAAAATCATTCAGAAATCTGTTTGATTGATTGTGTTTCCCTAGGCCTCCTTGACTCACGGCAGATGCTATAACAAAGGCTTAAGCAGCAGCAGAACACTAAGGATGAGCAGTGAAACGCTGAGCCTGCATCCACACTTCCTGCATCTAAGCCAGCTCAATCACTATTGCCACCTAAAAGCACTGCCATCATCTCATCTTGTCATTCAGCTCCTGATAAATACGGCATCGATATTGCTGACACCAACTCAAATATATCTGGCACTGAGTCAGGATCAACAGAGGTCGTAAACTGAAATTAATTTTAGAAACTATATACTCATTTAAAATTTGTATTTCACTGGCATCCATAGTCTCTTTTCCAGAGCAATAAAAAATACCCCAGTATTAGGTATCATAAATTAGCATTGCTGTAGGTTATTTCTTTCATGCAGGTCATGTCACAAAGCAGTAGCAGTGCTCTGACATCCAGGTATGCAATTTTCATGCTGAAGAGATAAAAAGATTAGGGTAATTCCTGCTCTGTAAAGATAGTCAGCTCAAAAGGACCATAAGAGACTGAACTCATAGGATCACAGAATGGTTTGGAGAGGGAGGAACCTTGATCATCTGGTTCCAAATCCCCCTGCCATGGGCAGGGATGTCATTCACTAGATCAAGTTGCTCAGAGTCCCACTCAACCTGGTGTTAAACACTTCAGGGATGAGGTGACCACACCCTCCCGGGGCAACCTGTTCTCATCCATTGCTAAACTTAAGATGACAAACTAGACCATAAATAGAGTCTTTGCTCTGTTTTGCAGAGCAGGCCACAACTAGTCAGCTTGCCAAAGGTCACCAAGACCACGTCTTAGGATTCCAGATGAAACAGTTAATCACACAGAGAATGTGTGTACCTTTATCTAATAATTCTGCAGCTAAACTGGTGAAATGAGGAACTCAGGGATATAATATTACTGAGACAGTATAGAAGTCCTATATGGTTCCCATTTCTGATATTCCTACAGAGTTGCTGACTGCAATTTAAAAATCTGATTTTGCATTGATATTATTAAATATACGATTATATATTTTGGTTTCATTTCACTAAGGTTTTAGACCCCGTTTCACAGATTTTGTGCAACAAAACTGCAACCATGCACCTCCACACATTCCTGCAGAGGTCTTAGTGACTTCCATTATCTCATTCATGTAAACACACCACAGTGTGTCAAATAATAAGCATCACAAGAGGCTCCTCAAATGTAGGGTTACAGCAGTTGTCACAGTTCTGAAGTGAACTATCCAGGTTAACAGGTGAAAAGCACTAAAGCAATTGCATCTCCTCCTTTCTGGCATGTTTGAGCTGGGCTGAGGCAGTCCAGGATGAAGGTCAGAGTCTTCTCCAAAGCCTGGTAGAGTTCCAACTCCTGCTACTGAAGCTGAGATTTATTAAGAGATTAATCAGCACTGTGGGTGTTGCTGTTCTGAGAGTGCCAAAGGCAAAGAGATTGGGAAATGGGAGGGTGTAACAAGAGATAAAATGTGAAGGGAGAAAAATTAAAACTGGAGCAGGGAAGCAAGAGAGACAACAGGGACTGGGTGACAGCTCAGTGAGCAGAACTTGAAGAAAGGCGGATGAGGACTGCTTTGCTGGAAGCAGAATGCATCATCACCGTAATAAAAGCTGCTCACTTTGTTCCTTTTGGAATGTGATGCTCCGGTTAGAAGCTGTGACATTCATTAGCTCAGAAAAAGCAGGCTCCGAGTTGAGCTTTTTGGTTTTGTTTGTTTTTGTTTGTTTTTTTTTTTAACATGAAACTATTTCCATCCTTGACCTGTACAAGACTGCATGAAAGGAAAGGTTGGAAACAGCCTTAAAGCTGAGTGCAAGGAAATAGAAAACCCACAACTGTCAGCATGCTGTCAAAGGGACAATCACAACGGTGCATTGAGCATATACTTGTATAGAGTGGAAATGGATGTGCTGTGATCAACCTGACCTGGCACATCCAGATGATGAAGTCAAGTCCCAAAGAAGCCTGGTCCTGCTATCTCAGACAACAACAATTCTGCTTAAGGGTAAGAGGCAGAGTGCTGCATGGTGGCTTTCTGTGCATTTCTCTCCATCTTCCCAAAAATCATGTACAGTGTAATTTTTACGGGGCTGGAGGAAGGTGAGGTTTTTGTTAATGGAGGATGTGAAATCCATTTCACTCTGCCCCAGAGCAACAGCTTGACACAGCTCAGGTGAGTTCTTCTAATGGCTCCCCTGAGAAAAGATCAACATTTTCAAGTGGTGATATGACAGCTATACAATGGCCAGAACCTCCTCCTCAAGGTGTCCGCTCTATCACAGCAGCATGAGCCACTGCAAAGCACTGCTCTCGATAAACCTCATTAATAAAGAACAGCCATCTGTGAAGACATGATAGAATGAAGCAGGCACATCTTATCCGACAGTTTTGGCAGTTTTCTGCACCTGTAGGACTTAAAATAGTCACACGTCACATCTCCCCAAATCCTTTCACACTTTGAAACCCATTTCACTGGTATTTTAGAAGTTGCCCATGTTCTCACATGGGTCATAAAGTCTGGCCCACTAGTCTGACTCTAGTTTCTTCTTCTCCCCCATATTTATAGTGAAGTAGTGTTTTCCCTAGTTGACAGAGATGACTGCTGTTTACTCTTTACTCATGTTTTAAGTTTTCATGCAAGGGAACACATCCTTAAAATAAAATCTACTGCATAATTAAACATAGTTAAGTTGCAATTATTTTAATACTCCTAATAGGACATCCAACAGCATCTCCATGCAAGAAAATAAAGCCTTTGGTTGGTTTGTTTTTTTTAAGGCAAAAGCATAGATTGCTGACACTGAGGTTCTTGCTAGGGGAAGCAGCTATACAACTACATTTTGCTCATTTAATTAAAATCTCCAGAAAAAACCAAAACAAAATACAACAAATATTTTAATCCTGCGTGCATCAAAGTAAACAGCAGTAGTCCTAATGACTTTAATTACTAAGAGATCCAACCCTGATTCAAGGTCCTGCTGTAATTAACTGTGGGCTGTTTCAATTTATTTACTAGTTTACATTGAAGACCTCTCCTTGTTTGGAGAGAAATCCAGTACCTCACATTTAACTTTAGGAGTAGTCTAAAGGTCACTAAGTTTTGCTCCATTCACTAATATTTGAAATCAAAAGGAGGACTAATCCCATAACACAGGGAACGTAAACTGGAAAGAATATAATATCAAATTTAAGTTCAGGCAATGTTATTCCATCCTTTCACACTCCCTTCAAAAGTTCAATTATGAGTTTGGACTACCTTAAAAACTGGTTTATGTTAATTGCTTTGTAACATAAATGTACTTTATTTTCTTAGAATATCTTTCGTAGACCTCTTCAAAGGAGTTCACAGATATCTGCAAATTAGCAGCTAACAGGATGAAAACCACCATACTCATCACTCACAAAGCTTGAAGATCACCCATCCAAGTCCGAGTCAGTGCAAACATTGAATGTCTGCTGGAAGGATCCCTTCCCCATTCCACAGACAGACATTTCATACCTTCCTCTTTAGATTGTCCAGTATACAACTGGTTAAACTGTAAACTCTAGAGACTGAGTTTGATTTGTTTTTTTTTTTTTAATCTCTGAGTATTTCTAGGAAACAAGTATTTGGGTTACATTAAATATTCAATATATGAGCTGCTGGCAAGGCATCAGAAAATCAATAGCTTCATACATTTATAACTGAGCATTTACCACATGAAAGGTTGAATCCCAAGACAGAAACTCTGCTCTAATTAGGAAGACTCATCTAGGAAGAACATTCTTATCTGGATTTTTAAACATCACCTTGTCTCTCCTTCTCATAGTACTAGCATCAGTAAGACTGAGTGTGCTAACCACTCTTTACACACTCTCCATAAATTGATTCTGATAATCTTGTTCCCCACTTCCTTCTCACCCTCGCCAGAAGATGCTGAAATGCTTCAGTCTTGCCCCCCTCTGGAAGCACACTGATCCAACATTTGTTGGATGGGATCCTAAGCAACCTGATCTAGTGTGTGGCACCCCTGCCCCAGTTTTCCCCAGGGAGTTGGAACTAGATGATCTTTAAGGTCCCTTCCAACCCAAACCATCCTATCTATGACTTGCCAGACTTTAAAAAAATACTGCTGGGATGTAATTTTTGTTGTTGTTATTGTTGTTGTTTGTTGAGGCACAAGTTTATTTGATATTTCACTTGGCTAGGTATTCTTCAGCAGCTCACTTTGTCCCACCACCTGCTCACCTTTGGACCTACTGATGCAGACTAGTATTAGCCTGGGAGGTACAATCTCAGCTTTGCCATTTACGGAGGAATGGCTTTTATGTAATCTGCTCTTTTGTATCTGGGGCACCTTCACTCTGAGGTAACAGGCAACACACGCAGGCTGAGGAGAAACAGCTGGGCGTGTACCAGATTTGAATAAGGTAACTAAGGCTTATTTGAGCTGCTAAATGAACAGGTGTCTGAAAATTGCAAGGGTGTGATTGCCACTAAATGACAGTACACATGGGGCAGCTTGTTTAGTCTTTGAAAACCAGCCAGGCACAAGCAAAGGTCAGTGGACAAAAGTCAGCCCTACAACCAAGAAAGGGCAATACAGAACGGGTATGACCCCTTGCACAGGCACAACTTTATGATGCTGTGATTGTATAATACATTACTGGCATTTTTGCTGCTGCTAAAGTATAAACCAGTGACAGGGTGCCGCTGTGTCTATGATTCTTCTAAGGCTGGGAATAAAACGTTAATAACATTTGATCCTATAGAAACTCAGCTATTAAAAAAGAACTATTGGAACACACGAAAAAAATACCGTTAAGCCTTTTTTATGTCAAAAACCTCTAAAGAAAGACATATAACTGTATTAAAAACATTCTTTTCTTGTTTACAGAGACATAAATCAGCCACGTGATATTTCACAATCACAGCAAGCTTTCAGTCAGGCACTGCTAAATGCAACCAGGGTAAGTGTAGTGGCTTGCCATTTGAAATCACAAGGGTACAACAGAACCCAGGAGCTGCAGCCCATCACTCAGCTCAGTGCAAACCCTCCAGCACAGAGAACACTAACTTTGCTGGCTTGTGCTTAGTTTGCCTCCTCAGCCTTATTTGCCTAAGTACACTGACTGCAGAATACCTCTCCTGCCAAATGTGACCCATCCTCAAAAATTCAGAAACTTTTATTGATTCTAGTCATTCACATTTTGTATTTTCTTGGTAAGAATTAAGGACAATGAATTTGTATTGAGACTGTGTTATGAAGACATCCCTCTTAGCAGTCAAACCCTCAAATTCTGAGAGAAAACTTTAAAAAAAAATCTTTTAAGCATAATGTAACATAATAATCTTAGAAATTGGGTGATCTGTCTATAATCTCAATAATTTGTCTAAGGTATTTCTGGTTGTCAACAAAACATCCCAGTTCCCCTTTTCTTCTTTACACCTTCTTTATATCATTATGATAAGTAAGTTTCACCCATTATACCATTTCACTCCATTCATAACATTGTCCCTGGAAAAGAGACAGTTGTTAGACACCTTAGGAAGGAAAAATGTTTATATTAAAAAAGCCCTGGGAAATGAAAAGCCTAAGTAAGCAGGAGATAAATTGTTCAGCTAAATTAAAATAAAGTCTACGCTTTCTGTTTGTGGTATCAGTTTCAAGGAGGATTTAATGGAGAAATTCTCCACACATGTTGGAATACTCTTCCATATCTAGGCTGTAAAACAGACGACACATACAGTCCACCCACAAACTCCAAGGTAAACGAAGCTGCTGTCTCACTGTTCAGAGGCTGGGGAGCTGTACCATGCCCTTCTACAGCAGCACAAAGAGAAGGGCAGGAGCTCTCAGGCAGCATGAAAGCAAAACTAAAGCTGCAACGTGACTTCCAGGGCACCACACAAACAAAATTAGTCAACAGAGCAGCAGACATGACCTGTGAAGGATTTCATACACTGAAAAGGCTGCTACGCAACTTCGGCAGAGACAGACTTTTTTGGAAATCGCACCAAGACTGAAGTGGTGTAAAACATCAGAAAGTTTCTTATAAATATCTGCTACCCATTCATAACCATACTAATTAATTCTCCTGCTACTCAACCATTTTTCACTTGGTTTCCACTGTATTTCCATAAACATACACTACCAACTTTCTCCTTTCTCTCCGCTGAGTGCTTGATAAGGTCACAAGTACGTCCACTGAGACCAAATATTTCTATATATAGAAATAATTGCCTGTGGAATTAAGTGCACTTGCCTGGGTATCTAGTTCATACTAAACTTAATTTAGCTGATTTTCCTCGTCTATTATATCCATTATTAGGGACGGTGCACACTGCCAGCTGCAGCAATGCCTATCAAAGATGGAAACTAATTATCTAATTACGTGGCAAGAATGAGTTCCTCCGCGAGAACATTCACAACCATCGGATGCAGACAAACAAGTAAACTATCACAAGGAAGAACCAGTTCCTCCAGACAGCCATGTTACAAACACCTCTTTTTTAAAAAGAGGAAAAGAAAGGTAGTGTATTCTTGGAATACTGGTTCTCATTAACCATTTCAAATGGATCCCATGTAAGTGAAGCAAACATTTGAACAGGCCACATCTCAGGCAAAGCGTGGTAGATAATATAAGCTGATTATGAATATGTGAAATAAAATAAAGTAACTGCAAGGAAACAAGGTTGAGTTTCTGGACATACTGTCTCCTAGGTCTCTTCACCCCAGAACAGGATTCACGGAGAAGAGGAACCATAAGTAACGGAAGAGGGTCAGGTCATGGAGCTCTGAAAAAATCTCAACCCATATAACCTGAGCAAGCATAAGGAACAAGGGGGTGTCACTGCAAGGCTGTTCTTCATCATCCCTATTGTTTTTGAAAGGTTGTGGAGAAACATGCATGTTATATCTGTCTTCAAAAAGCACAATAACAAGCCACGGATCTACAGGCTGCTTAACCTCACTCTACTTCCTGGGAAAACCACAGAGCAAATTCTCTGAGAAGCTGCTTCTGAGCACAAGGTGAAGAAGGTGACCAGGACCAAGTTAGTATGGACTTAGTAAGGGTTAACCAAACTGGTTACCTGAAATGACAGTATGACTGGATCTGTGATCAAGGGAGAGCATTGGATGTTGTCTACCTTGACTTTAACAAGGCTTTCCATACTTCTCCCTACAGCATCCTGGTACACCCAAGTTGGGATGTTATAGTCTAGATAGGACGACTGTTAGCTGTGTGAGAAATTGGCTGGATCATCATAATCAAAAGGTCAGTGATTAACAATAGTCATCTACCCCCAGGCCATTAAACACCTTGCTTAATACCTCTTAACAATGGCCTGATGGATGAAAAAACACACCCACTTCAACCCTCAAGATGATACCTGACTCAGGGCTGTATTCAATATCCTTGAGGGCAGGGCTGCTGCTCAGAGGGTCTTAGGCTGGAGGCAGAGATTGGTCAACAGGAGCCTTATGTACTTCAGAAAGGACAAATGCCGAGCCCTGCTTGTAGGAAGGAAGAGCCCCTGGCTATGAGACAGGCTGGGGACTGGCTGTCTGGAAAGCAGATCTGCCAAAAAGAACCTGAGGGCAGCAGTCTGAGTACAAGCCAGCAGCATGCCCTGGCACCAAAGACAGCCAGCAGGATCCTCAGCCATACCCACAAGAGCTAAGACAGAACATCAGACAAAGTGGTTATCCCCTTCTAGATACAGTCTAACATCAGCTGGGCCACACTTGTGTTGGGTCCCCCAGAAAAAAATGTTGACAAGCTTGCACAAATTCAGAAGAGGACCGCAAGACAGTCAGGGCTGGAGCACTTGCCCTGTGAGGAAAGGCTGATGAAACAGGGCCAGTTCAGCCTAAAGATAAGAGGGCCCTGCTGGACCACTAAGCTGTCTGTCAGTACCTGTGGGAAAAGCTGCTAAGAAGACTGCACATGGCTCTTTATTGAGGTGCATCCAGGACAAGGAGAGATGGTGGCTGTGAATTGAATCAGGATAGGTTCTGGCTTAATACAACAGTATGGGGATGTCACTGTGAGGACTTCTTAAATACTGGACTCAGCTGCCCAAAGAGGTTGTGGAACCTCTGCTCTGAGGTCTAGCCAGACAATGGCCCAAGCACCCTGGTCTGAATTCACTATCAAGTCTGCCTGGAGCAGGAAGCTGGACTCAAGGTCTTGTGAGGTCCCTTCCAGCCTGCAAGGTCCTTCCCACTTGCAGACAGAGACCAACACTGGAATCCCTAGAAAGCAGACTAAATGAGACATTTTTCCTTCTCTTCATTGACAAGTGCTAGCCTCATCATGTTTAAAAGACCTGGAAAGAAATTTATGTTGGGGCTTTTTTTTTTAAACAAGTGCCACTGCAATAACTACGTTCTACTTATCAATGCCCTCCAGGAGCATTTATCAACATTTAAGTTTTATCAACATGATGATATATCAACTGTATAGCCTTTACAGCAGTCTTTGTCTGAAACAGATGATGTGACCCAGGTCAGGGTTTATATACAGATTTAGAATGAACAAACTTATTCTGTATCTATTATGTTTTGCTCCGGTGTATTTAAAGTTTTTCTTAGTTTACCTCTGCATCAACAACAGCCATACTACTAGCTCAGTGGGATTTATAGATGTCCTTGGGAAAGTAGTTTATAGGCCCAAAACAAACTGCTATTTTCAGAAGACCTCCAAACAACCAAAATGAATCAATTAAATAAAGGAAACATTTACTTACTTATTCCTTGAAAAAGTTCTTCAATATTAACAGCATTCTTTGCACTGGTTTCAACAACAATTGCACCTATAGATTCCGCATATTCTTTGGCGTCCTTCATAGGAACCTCCCTACAAAAAAAAAAAATATTTACAAGTAAAAGTCAAATTAAATAAAAAAAACTTGGGGGGGGGGGGGGCAGGGAAAACTCAGTCTCAAACACAGCCTGATCAGAAAAGCATTCATATGCTGTTCTTCTCAGCAAAAGTAATACTATCTTCATATGGCATTTAGATCATTATATTCAAAATATCAACATTTCAACAGTGATCAATCTGCAGATTTCTGGGACTTGCTGTTGACTTCCTGCCTTGAAAGAAGGAAGATAATTTAAATGACAACCCATTTGTTTGTATTTTAAGCTTGACTTCGATAAGAAAAGCATTAAAATGCTTGAGAAAAGACACACAACTCTGCTGATCCAGGCAGCAAACAGCACTCTCCACATACCACCTGTTCAAACAAGATAGGGTACAAACTGTTGTGGATGAAAACGATAAGAGCATCGCATGACTTTGCAGCAAACAGACAAGAGAGATTCTGAAATAAATATGAAAGCACATCAGCAACAGTGATCTGTGAGGGCCAGTTCACTGGGGAAGGACCACTATTCTGTGCCCTGTCACCAAAGTGACATCATCTTAAAATTCCTAGTAGAACACCCTCATGTTGCAGCCAATGTTTCATATGTCAAAAGCTGGTAAATGCAGTTTACAATATACAATAAACCTCTGCTTCAGAGAAGCAAGCCCCATGCTGAATTTGTATCTGCCTGAGCCAGGTGGCAAAGATGGAACTGACTGTGTCTGCTGCTGTCTGTAACCACCTCTATTTCTAATTTTTGAGCAACAGCTGGGAATCAGAGAGACTGAACAAGCTAACAGGCACCCAAGGTATACCCAGTTAGGGGAGCACATGTTGAAACACCAGGCTGCCAGCACGATTGTTCAATAACATCAAGTGTTGTGTGGCTTTATAGATGTCTGTTGCACATGCAGGATTTGCACCAACTCCTTCAACCAACAGCTCTGATATACCAATCCAGGCTCCTTGACAATTCCTCCAAGCCTGAGTGCCTTGGACTTTAACAGGAGGTACCTATGTGGGATCACAGCAGCACAACTTCACAACCAGCTTACGAAGCTGTATGTTTGAAATAAATCAGATCTGATGCTCATGGGAAACAGGGAGAGAGGCAGAATAATTGCCTGATTTATGACAAATCTTGTTCAAAAAAGTAGCCTACAATTCCAGCATCTGGATTCAGAGCTTGTTTCTATTACTTGCTTCTTCGTATTACATGTCTTTATATTGCAGAAGGCACAGGGAAGGCGGCATTCCCCTTACTAATTCTGAAATGGCACCTTGGCCTCTACTGTGAAAGGTACTACTATCTGCAGATGGCCCTGGAGATAAGAAAAGAGGAACTTAACTACATAACATAATATTCAAACAACAGTAAAGGGAGAAATTTGAAAGCATGGGGTTATGTAACAAAGACTATCAATTTGTGTAATTTGGATAAGAAACCAAACTTCAGGATTCAAGGAAACAGTGATGCAGCAGCAAGTAACAATATTCCAAGGAAGCATCACAAAACTTTGTAGCTTTTTCTGAAGGCATTTTTAAATGAAGCTATACATGTCCACAGCACATGGGCAATAAGCAGAGTGCCATCCAACGCTGCTGGCATCGAGAAGGCTGCATACATCAAGTGGACTTACCATAATCTGGTTGTCAGCACTGTGAAGATGTTACCTTGTCAAAAAGGAAAAGTAAAAATGCTGGAACTCTAAGAAAAGTAATGAATACATGCAAGATGGAGTAAAGTAGGAAGAAGGCAACAACCATCACTGTAGTGCTGAGAAAGTGTTATTCCAAGTGTTATTCCAGTCAAAGTTAGAGGAATAACTTTTAGAATCATCACAGAATGGTTTGGGTTGGAAGGGACCTTAAAGATCATCTAGTTCAAAATTCCCTGCCATGGGCAGGGAGACCTTTCACTTGACCAAGTTACTCAAAGCCCCATCCAACCTGGTCTTGAACACTTCCAGGAAGAGGGCATCCGCAGCTTCTCTGGGCAACCTGTTCCGGTGCCTCACCAACGTCACAATAAGAATTCCTTCCTAACATCTAATCCAAACCTACTCTCAATTTGAAACCATCTCCCCTTGTCCTGTCACTACATGCCCTTATAAAGAGTGTCTCTCCATCTTCCTTGTAGGCTCCCTTCAGATACTGGAAGACCACAATTAGGTCACACTGCAGTCTCCTCTTCTCCTAGTTCTCTCAGCCTTGCCTTGTAGGACAGATGCTCCACCCCTCTATTCATTCTTGGTGGCCTCCTCTGGACTCACTCCAACAGGTCAGTGTCCTTCCTGTGCTGCAGACCCCAGAGCTGGATGCAGCACTCCAGGTGGGGTATCACAAGGGCAGAGCAGAGGGGCAGAATCACCTCCCTCGACCTGCTGGCCACTCTGCTTTTGATGCAGCACAGACACAAATGGCTTTCTGGGTTGCAAGTGCACATTGCTAGCTTGTGTCCCGCCTCTCATCCATCAGCACCCCCAAGGCTGCTCTTAATGTATTCATCCCCCAGCCTGTGTTGATACTGGGGGCTGCCCTGACCTGGTCTAAGGTGCAGCACCTTGCACTTGGTCTTAATAAAGCTCATGAGATTCCCATGCGCCCACTTCTTGAGCTTGTCAGGTCCCTCTGGATGGCATCCCATCCTTCAAGTGTGCCAACACCACCACTCAGCTTGGTATCATCAGCAAATTTGCTTGACTCCTTCATATATGTAATTAATGAAGATATTAAATAACACTGGTCCAAATACAGATCCCTGAGCGAGACACCACTTGTCACTGGTATCCATTGGGACTCTGAGCCATCCACCACTACCCTCTGGACGTGACTGTTCAACCAATTCCCTGTGGACATGGCTGTTCAACCAATTCCCTATCCATTGAACAGTCCACAAGTCGAATCCACCTCTCCAGTTCAGAGAGAAGGATCTTGTGGGGGATGGTGTCAGAGCTTTACAGAAGTGCAGATAATGACATCTGTAGCCCTTCCCTTGTCCACTGATGTAGTCACTCTGTCATAAAAGGCCACTAAGCTGGTCAGGCAGGACTTGCTCTTGGTGAATCCATGCTGGCTGCCCCAAGTCACCTTCTTGTCCTCCATGTACCTTAACATTGCTTCTAGAAGGATCTGTTCCATGATCTTCCAAGGCACAGAGCTGAGGCTGACAGGTCAGTAATTCCCAGGGTCCTCCTTTCTAGCCTTTTTTAAGATGGGTATGATGCTTCCCCTTTTCCAGTCACCTGGGACTTCATGACTTTTCAAATATCATGGAGTGTGCCTTGGCAACTACATCAGCCAATTCCTTCAGGACTCTGGGATGCATCTTACCAGGTTCCATTGACTTACATAAATTCAGGTTCCTCAGGTGGTCATGAACCTGATCTTTCCTTAGAGTGGGAGGGACTTTGGATTCCCCACTACCCATCCTGCTGTCCATCAACTCGAGAGATTGGGAGGAGAGCCTGCCATTGAAGACTGAGCCAAAAAAGTTGTTTGAGTACCTCAGCCTTTCCCTCATCCATTGTTACCAGTTCTCCAGTGCTGTTTATCAGAGGGGGTATTCCTTCTTTGACCCTCCTTTTCTGGTCAGCATACCTGTAGAAGCCCTTTCTGTTATTCTTTGTGTTCCTTGCTGGGTTCAGTACCAGCTTCACCTTAGCCTTCCTCACCCCATCCGTACACAAACGTATTCCATCCCTATACTCTTCCCAGAACACCTGTCCTTGTTTCCTCTGTCTGTGCATTTGCTTCTTTCCCTTTCATCTGACCAGCAGTTCCCTACTCAGCCATGCTGGTCTCTTGCCTTCCTTGCCTGATTTCTTGCTCCTGGGGATTGCCAGCTCTTGCATTCTGTGGAAGACTCCCTAAAGATCTGCTAGCTCGTTTCCATTCTTTTCTGAAAGATGTCAATTATTTCATTTCATCCTCTCCAAATTATTCTATTGACTTAATCTCCCTTGAGATTTTCTGAATAATTAGTGAATAAAGAAGCATTTGGATGCATGGAGTGAAGATCTGAGCATGAAATTCTGCTGAATTCTCTTAACTAAGGATTTCCAGTGAACACAATTTGATAAGAAGATGTACCACATTTTAAGGGAAGTGAACACTTCTTAGTTGCTGTTATGACTATTGACTTCTAAAATGCTCAGAGAATTTACAACATTCTAGCATTAAAGTTACAGCTCCTGTCTTTGAAACTACTTTTTAGTGACCTGTCAGAACAACAGGACACGTATCAGAAGAAAGTATGACTATTACTTAAAAGTATGCTGAACACTCAGTAGTAATAGAGTTGACAATACTACTACAAATTAATAAAATTGCTTGCCTATCTGTAGAAATTCCTTCAAAGTGGAGAAGAAATTTAGTTCAACAAAGCACCAAAAACTGATGATAGTCTATTAACAACATTGAGGAAAAGCAGCATGACCCATAAGCATTCCAAATACATCCTGGAAGCTTAAAACCAGATTCTAGATGCTAAACGAGGAGGGTAATCTGGTCAATGATTATGACAAATAGTGTCAGTCTTTTCACAAAGGAAGATAATCAGTTCTTATTGCTTACATTCATTCCTCCTGACATTATCTCCTACACTCTTAGAGATGACAGAATCAAATCAACTTGAACTGGGTCAGTTTGTCCTCTTTTGCATCTATTCATGTTGGTCTTAAAAGAAGCTGTCTCTCTGATATGCAGGAAAACATCTGCCAAAAGCTCTATAAAAACCAAAGAGAGATGCCAAACATGCATACAAACAGCAGCTTGCTCCTGTGTGCTCACATCACCTTATTTTTAAATTCTCTGTGCCTGAAGGCATGCATTGGAAACAATCTGATAAATTGCTGACATGTTTCACCTAAAATCATTTTTAGTGAAATAAATCTGAAGCCATAAAGCAGACAGAGAATGCATACAGCTGCATGCATTGCATAAACAATCAGATTTCTGGAAGAACTGTGAAAATATATCATGTATGAGATAGTCTGCTCTCTATTTTTCCACCAAAATCTCTTTAGTTGGGCATCACTGGATGACTTCAGAAAAAAAAAAAAAAAAGATGGGGGATGCAGAAAGAAAAACTGCACAGAAAAATGTTCACAAAACTATCCATAAGTACAGGGAGAAAAAGCCCTCTCCCTGAAAAAAAAAACAAAAACCAAAAATTAAGAGACATTAGCTCATGGAGTACAGTGAGGACCTTTCACGCAGCAAAACAATTTGCACAAGGAAGAGCTGTACTGGCTGAACAGAACAGGAGCAAGATCTGGATGATCAGCAATGAGTACAGTACAGGTAGTGGTTGATAA
This sequence comes from Pyrocephalus nanus, assembly GCA_038380795.1. Taxonomy (NCBI): domain Eukaryota; kingdom Metazoa; phylum Chordata; class Aves; order Passeriformes; family Tyrannidae; genus Pyrocephalus; species Pyrocephalus nanus. Next base: position 8,373,254 of record CM076261.1, on the reverse strand, counting down.
TAACATGGTGAGAAGATCACAGTCACTCTGTGAGGAACCCCAGTACTTCCACAACATTTCTGGGGTGCAGGTTTTTCTTCATGTCCTCAAGTTAATCTGCCTCTGGTGGAACTGCATTTTAAAGTTAGCTGCCATGGCAAATGCTTCCAAAAGCAGGGGGAGGGCTGGTTATGGATTCATTTGCAATTGGTATCATTTGTCACAATCACCAAACCTATTACCCTTGAGTTAATTTGGCTGTTGTATTGCTGGGAACACTTAAGCGATAAATTTAAAGTGACTTTCAGGGCAACCAGAAACTCTGATTTGTGCTAACTGGTTTTTGGTTTTATTGGTTATAATTGTCCTTTCCTCTTATTTTTTTCTACTTTATATTTTGAAACCTTTAGGTCTGTCTTACAGGACTCAGTTTCACCATGTTGATGAGTGTATCACAACATCACGCTGGAGACAACAATATGCTGCCTCTGTCCCTGATTCTTAGCTCAACAGACACCAGGAGCCTCCTAGAATCAGGGCCTGTTCACTACTTACAGAAAGCAGTGACTTGCAGTTTTGTGTTTGTTCATGGCTGACAGCAGCAAAAAACACACACACAAAAAAACCCCAACACCACAAAACACCCCCCCACACACAAAACCAAACCAAACCAAAAAAAACCACCACAAAAAAACCAACCAAAACCCACACATGTCCTATCCTTACATAGGCCTTGATTCAATAAATCACTGCATCACTTATTTCAAGTTGCACATGTGCTCCAGGGCTCTGGCGAACCTGGGCCAAAGTGTGATTATAGAACAACAGGGGGATATCTTTGAACAACCATGAGAGCCTACGAGGTCCTAAAAGGACAGCATCAAATATGGTCTTTGAGTCTGTACTTTTAGCTGAAGCAAGAAATAAGTCATGGACAGACAAAAAGAATCACTACTGTACAGCAGAACGTGCTTCCATTTCCTGAAAGGATAAATGCAAATCCAGATAAAGCTAACAAGCAGAAGAGTGATTCCAGCTTCACTATCATTACAAATAGCATCATCTCAGCTCTTCTGCACTAGGGTGGATTCAACCCTCCCCTCTTTTACCCAGAAAGTTCTTTGTTTCATGCAGATGACAAGCTTTACTTGACCTTATGCTCCTAAAAAAAACCAAAAATACACTTTCTACATCCAGTACTATGGGACAGTTTCAGCTGTTGCAAAGCACAAGTTCTTAAAGCTCTGTGATTAACACTTTTTTACCTTGGGCTCATCCTTCTAGCTTTACATTGTTGGTTTTGCTCATCCCTTATCACATCCTGCACATTTGAACTGAATGGAAGGGGTGAAAAATAAAACAGAATACTTTTTCATTCCCAGTGATTCAAAAGCTAAAGGCTGTAGAGATTATACAAATTCAGAGGAAGGGCAGTAAAAGAGAGGTTAAAAAAAGTACATAATTCAAGTTGTGCTGTTGTTCTTGAGGTTTTGCATTACTAGAACCACTGGTGTTAGAAAGAACCAATACAGCTGGCCAAAAATATATATTATTATAACAATGAAGAAAAACTGCTACCTGAAGGAAAGAAACAATATATTTACTGCAATGAAGGCAACAACAAAACCTATTACCTGATATCAGAAAGATCGCATTTGTTTCCAGCAATGGCCATTACAATGTTTTCAGGACCATGTTCTTTTAGTTCTTTCACCCATTTCTTCAAAGTATGAAATGAATCCTAAGTCAGAGAAATAATAAAGTTAACAGCCTGCTCTTCGTCAATGTGTTTGCTTATTTTTCAAGTTAGAGGAACACAGCTTTGACAGTATTAATGTAGTAATAATAATAATAATTATATAGATCACAAAATTGAAAGAACATCGATGTATCTATGTAAACTGCTTTTCAAGCTTTAGGTTATAGGACTTCTTGAAATCAATTCTTGAACTTGGATGTTTCCCTCTTTGCTGCCTCCCCCTCCTCCTCACCTCAAAGCAGCACCGAACATTAAATTTTCAGTGATGAAGAAACTAACCCAGCTCTTCTAAGTTTGGATAGTAGCTAATTTCCTTCACTTTCAGTATGAGCTTCATTTGTCTAATTTCAGCTTCTACCCAGTGGATTATTATCTCAACCACTGTCAAATTTTTGGTCACATTCAAGAGAGCTTCCACAGTGATGCCCTCCCCACTGCATTTCCAAATCTGTGACCTGGTAAACCTAAATTTATTCATCATGAAACCAAAGAGATAGGTGACAATTCACGTGGGGTTTTTCCCCTCCAAGCATAAAATTCAAACTTCCTGATGCTACCTACCTTTTAATAATAATTTTTCTATTTCTTTACACTAACAAAGTAATAGCATTAAAATCACTTTTTTTCTAGAGATTCTAATTATAATGCATAGTTGAAATTATTACTGACACTCAAAGCGAGCTCCCAAATATATTATAAATCATTTTTTCCGCTTCAGAAACGCACATAAGACTTGTGTCTAAATCAGCAATGGCTGTATCAGTGTCAGTGAAGGTAGAGCACGACCAGTCAATTAGGGAAAAAAAATCCATTTTGCTTTAAGGATTAACACTGAATGTTAGGCATCAGAAAGTGAAACACACATTGGCCTTCCTCTTCTATTTTCCCTTCTTTATCCTGAGAGCTGTTCCACATAAGCTTGGAGAAAGGCTGGCAAAACAAAATTATATTCTTACAATATATTATAAGATGAACTGTAAGATATTTTTGATTTAAATAAGTATCAATCCAGCACCACTCGCTTTTCCTTGCCTTTTCTTGGCAAAGTAGTAAAGGAGAATAAAACCTCTGTGCAACGGTGACCACCATCATCATCGATAGATCATCACACTAATGCACTGGAGAACCAACCCAGCCCTCTCAACCTAGTGCTAAATAATTCAATTGGCAAGAAAGGAATAAAATGATAGTGAACTGTCATGACCACCCATCACCACCTCTGACTCAGCTTTATCAGCAGGGGTTTCTTCAAAAAGCCTCTTTCACTGCATTCAGCTAGAATCTCCTAGCCTTCTGTGCCTGACAAATGAGCCAGAGCACCTTAGGGTCTGAAAATACAATTTTTATTCCAAATTATTAATGTTGAGACAAAAGGTCAGAGACTTATTATTTCATTACTGATTTCAAAGTTAAGATGTTGAGTCCTGCGATGCAAACATGAGATTATATGTTTAGATAAAAGTAATTAGTTTTAAAATCAGTAATATGAAAACCTAATTTCCACTCAGCTGATGAAGCAAATAGCTGCTTTTTGTAGTAGAAATTCAACTCCATATAGGGAACGTAGGTGGTGGAGCTGGGAGGGGGGTATTGCAGAGTATTATCCTGTCTACTTAGCCAGAGGAAATCCAAAGAAACTTTGACAAAATGCATTTTGTCTAGATGAAGTTAGAACAGAAGTAGGACTTTTTATTTAATGTTTTATGTGAATTGGACACCTCCATCCAGACCTACACAAACTATCAAAGCATAGACACCCCAGATAAATTAACATATAAATGCTTCTGAAGTTGTGGAGTTTAACTCCAACTCAGGCCCAAGCAGAGGAATCAACACAGGCAAAAAGCAATCAGAAGATCTTACCTGTTTGGTGATATCATAAACTATCACGGCTGCTGCGGAACCTCGGTAGTACATTGGAGCCAAGGAATGAAACTGTTAAAACAAAAACTATAATTAATAAATCAGAATTATCACACACTTTGACAGGTCACACAGACTTGCCATGGCAAGACCACCCACTCTCTATCATCCCATAGAGAACAGAGTTATTCAGCGGTCACACAACTCTTATTTTGCTTAAAATTGAATACCAAGAAAGCAGAGTTCCTTTATCTCCCGCTGTTCCTCATCCCGCTGAATTAATGCAATCAGCACATACTGGTTCAATGTATCTTTTCCACTACAAGGCATGGACTCTGAGCACAAGTTTTGACATGAAGATCACCTATACTTGGAGGTTTAACCTGACAGCATGTGGACCCCTTTCCCTGGCAAAGCACACCATTTTGTTTTGTAGGTCTTAAGACTGGATTCAGTTTGGGTTTGAGTTTTATAAAACATTGCAAATGACTTGGATAAAGTTAAGAGAAAAACCTGAAAACCTGTCAAGTTTACCCATCCTATAATATAACAAGATATTTTAAAAAAGATGGGTTTTTGCAGTTATTTTCAGCTTTTTGTTTCAAGGAAAACATCCTTTAAGAAAAATAAAAAACAACACACAATAAATAAGTTTGTTATAACAACCAATGAACAGCATAATTTTCATAATTTACCATGACTAAGCAGTGGACTTACAATTTCAGCTTACAATTACAATTAGAGAAAGGAAGTAAAAGAGTATTTCTGCTGATTCAACTAAACTTTGTCTTAAAAAAACCTAAAATAATCTTTCTTGGAAAATACATTCAGTCTTGCTGTACTCGCAGAGCCATTTTATAAATTTTTATTTGAAAAATAATCTGCAAAAGCAGCACATTAAGCTGCAGCTGATAACTGAGGTCAACTCCTAATTCAAATACATTATTAGGGGAGGGTGTAAATCTCACAGCCCAGCAAACATGCACGTATCCATGTGTTACGTTGCAAACCTCCGCAGATTTACTGGACACATCTTTTTCTCAGAACTGCACCTACATACAGAGCGTGCAGACCTAGCAGCCTCCACGTTTCTTGCTGTTTCCCGAGCCATGTATCACGCAAGTTATCTGCAATACTGGTTCACTTGCCAGTTTGTAAGCTATTTATCACAGATCACGCACAGCAGCTCAAGGTCGACTCTTTCCTTTATAACAGCGTGGATGCACAGCAGCAGTGACAGATGGCCAAGCGGTGAAGTGTTTTGGGGAGTGAGGCAGGTGGGAGAGCTCATTAATAGGAGAAAACAGCAGGAAAGAGGATGAGAAAAGAAAGAGGAATCAGTCAAGAAGCATGGTCTGAAGAAATGGGATCAGCCAAGATCCTGAGGGAGTTGGGTATATGTGTGCCTTCTGGAGTTTTAGTGTTTGGCTTTATTACTTGCATATTTAATGCAATAAATGCTTTCCAGAATTTTTATGCTTCCAAATCATGACAGAAATTTTCACTCTGTTAAAACCAAATAGCCTATTTCAGTTGGAACGGACCTACAACAATCATGCAGACCAAGTCCCTGATCAATTCAGGACTGGCCAAAAGTTAAAGCACCTTGTTAAGGGCATTGTCCAAATGCTTCTTAAATGCTGATAAGCTTGAGGCATTACTTCAGATAAGAAGAAGGGCTTTTTCAAGTATGTTAATAGCAGAGGAGGTCTAAAAAAAGCCATTGGACCCATTATGGGTTTCATGACCACTGTGGCCCAGGCATCCCACCTACCATCACACCCCTCCAAGTCCTTCTCCAATCACAAATAACAAGTCTAGGAGGGCACCTTTCCAAATTGGCTCATTGTGTACCTGTGACTAGAAGTTATCTCCTACAAAATTCAAGAACTTCTAAGAACCTGCTCCTCAACATGTGTTAAAGTAGCCTGAAAATCAGGAACCTTAACTGAGGAGGGTACATGTGACCTTTAACAGCTATGCACTCAACCCCCAGGCTGTAAACTCCTGGAAAAAACACATATATACCCCCCACACATGCTGATTTGGTTTTAATCTAGATTACACAGCAGTCATGAATTTACAAAGAGCTCTCAGATAAGGGTAATCACACTTCACAGGAGCCATGCAGTTAAATTCACATGCTTTGAATTCCTTTAATACTGGCCCTGAGAGCACATTGAGGACCTCTACAACACCTTGGGAATTTCTCTCCCTTTTCGTCTGATCAGCTGAGAAGAACACTTCCTGTAATAGGTGTTTCACTGAAGAATATTTCCAGTGTTAGAGCCAGAAAGTAAAAATAAAAATAATAATTTAGAAACAAACAAAACAAAAAAAGCCCTTTATCATTCTTTTATGCAGGCCAATAAATGAATGTGACGATGCAATATCCCAGTCACAAGAAACCACTGTTTTCTACAAGAGAAAAGGAAAAGCCTCTTAGCAACACCGAATGAATCAAGAGGAGTTGAAAAATTTTAACTGCATGAGTTTCATGATCTAATGACAGACTCCTAACAAATGTGTTTTATGAACACAGATTTCCCAATATCATGCAAATAGTTATGTTTATTTAATGCTCTTTTCTTTTTTCCTTTTTTTTTTCTTTTAAATCAGCGTCCAAAAGGAAAGTCCTCTTGAACCTTTTTCTGGCCTAATTAACTGGAAAAAGAGAGTCACACAAAATTAATTAAAGGGATACAAAATACTAATCTGCACATTTTTCACCTGCCAAGGACCAAATGTGGGACAGATGCCCAAAACAAGTGACACACAAAAAACAGCTCAGAAAAATTAAATCTCATGGGACTACCTTCTGTAATATAAATTACAATTTCTCTTACCTTGATTTTATAGCTCAGTATTTCTGTATCCAGTAATTCCCAAGACAATTAGGAGAAACAGGAGCAGTTTGAGGTTTGGCGTAAGGACAACTCTGCTTCTCGAGAAAGGCCACCTAAAATGCTCGGGCAGCCACTCCCGGCTCTGCCACACGGACACCCAGGTCACAATCCCAACTTGCCAGGGAGTCAGCCCCACCATAGCCTGACAGATGTCATCCCTACCTGCAGCCAGCAGCAGCTCACATCACCTTGGGCTAACAGAAGAACACAGACCAGAAAGAGACCTCCATCAGCTCCCAGAATCACAAATAATCACATTCCTCACCCATTTCAAAAGATGATCAATGTTCAGACTCAAATAATTAATATTCTTTTTTTTCATTCTATTGCTACAAGGATCATATTATTCTGGCAATTAATAACATTCTGAATTCCTAATTAATAAATTACTTGTAATTTGCTTGCACCTTGACTTCGTAAAATTTAGTGATCACTGCTTGCCTTTAGCTGAAATATTAATAGAGAGCAGCAGTCTTTCAGATTTAAATTTGCCAGTCTCCTATACCAGGCTTTTCCAGTCTAGATCCAACCAGAAGCTGCCCAATCTCTACAGCTGTACAGCCCTGCAGCAGAGAGAGCAAATTCAGTCTTACATGGTGCAAACCCAAGTTCAGCATAACCGGAGTTTCTCTCATTGATTCCAGGAGTATTTTGGGATTCTGCAACCCCTCATTTGAAGATACCAAAAGCTTTGCCCTTTCAAAGCACGTAAAGATGGAACCAAGCAGCCATTAAGGATTTTATCACCTATTTAAAAGCTCTGTAGTATTTTGCTTTCTGTTTCCTGTGCATCTCATCCTGGAGGGGTACATTTGGTCACAGGCTATGCTTTTCACATTTCCTCTGTACTAACAGGAAAGAACCGGGAGGAAGAAAAACCCACAGAGCAGTCTTATCGTACTTGGAAGAGAAAACCAAATTCAGGGGAACACAATGCAAATCACACCTCAGCTGGGGTAGTGAAAGTCTCTTAACCCTGTTTTATGGAATGCTGGTTTAGCAAGCAAAACAGAGGCTAAATAAATACAGAAATAAAAACTACTGTTTATACACAGGCTGACAAATGCTGCTGAAGACAGTCAGGACTCATTCAATCTGACAGGCACACCAGGGAGCATTATTTCATGTCAGCAGCTCTTTGCACCATCCTGTGGTGCTACACCCCAGCGCTGGCATACTGCCACAGTGAGGCAGCCTCTTCCCAACTCCATAGCCAAGAGGAAAAAAAGCAAACCCCAAATAACCACCACCAACAACCACCACCTAACTCCTCTACTGAGTTGCTTTTACTATTCTAGACTGTATATCACCTGCTCTTTACGCAAACCAGTTAGAATCCTTGCCTACCAGCATGGCTGGAAAGGATAAGGGTGCACAGACTGAGCAGAATCACACCAGTGTTAGTGAGTGTTACACACCTTTGAATTCAGATGAGACTTTCCTACACGGTGCCTTCTCAAGCACCTGCAGGTGCACAGCAGCACAAGATTTGCTTCCTGACATCTGTGATCATTTGACTAGATTTCATCCCCATTCCTACAGAGCTGCTCTCTGAGGACACCTGTTGCATCTGAGTGGCCAAGACCAAACCACTTGGCTCCTCTCAAGGTCAGAGATGCTTACCCTTTCTTTATCTGGGTGTCTCTAATGGAAAGGACAGCCACAGCTTCTGGCCATGCTAGTCGCTGATCCGTGCAGGCAGTGACAGAGCCCTACAACTTCCTTCCCCTTCCTATTACACACACTCACTCTTTCTAGACTAGGATCTTCATGTACCTCAGTCCCCTCACTCAGTAGTCCATTCCCACCCCTCTGCAGGTGATTATGGGTGTCCTGTTTCTCCTGTTCTTGGCCCTTCCTGCCAACGTCAACCCCACAAACCTCTTCATTCCTGTCCCAAAACTCATCGGAAGTACATTCCTCCTCATGCTGTTGCCTCCCATTCCTACAAAGTGAACCACTGAAGTTATCATGGTGAAGAGCATGGTAGATGAATGCCAGAAGCAAGCTTCTACCATCCTGTTTAGGAGAGCTGCCTTAACTGCTTCCATGGACCAGCCAGGTAAGCACCCACAGGGGAAGACACTGAGGTTGCCACCTGTGCATCTGCATTCCATGAGCTTGTTGAAGCAGTCAGTGCACCAAGAACAGAACCTATTTCACAGCTTAGGAGCCTTCACTTGCCCAAGTCTGGGTATTTACATGCCCCCATTCCTGCCACCTTCAAGGCAGCGGCTGCCAATGGACAGAAAATTGCAGTGTGGAGAGAAGAAAAGGCAAAACCCAAAAGCATTAAAACAGATTATCTTGACACATAAGCTTCTAGAACAGGGAGGGATACAAAATTCCTGACATTCTCAGCTGGCAGAGAGCAAATGGGAAAAATGTTATGCATGAAAACCACTATCAGATACTATTTAGCATTTTAAAACCCTGAATATTTTTCCCTACATGACTGAAGGCTGAGATGCCAGTTCTCAGGATTTGCAAGCTGAATAAATCAGGAAAGATCTGTCTGTCTCTGACCTGCAGGTATTTTTTGCTAGTTAAAATGGAGGTGTATACATATACATATATATAAATGAGCCATTTTACTCCAATATCTAAGAATTCTTCAAGTGAAGAAGGAATAATTTCAACATTTTAGGATAATCTTTTAAAGATACTTTACATAAGTAGAAAACAAACTTCTGCAACATCCTAAAACTGACCACTGCTTAGCCCTTCTGAAGTTTACAGTCATTAAACAAAGGATGAAAATGACACTACATCAAAATCACAATTCACTGTCAAGCTACAATTTTGTTGAAGCTTAAGAAAAAAACACCTTCACATGCATCCTTTCAGCGATTAACCATACTTTACACTCACTCTGAAACCAGTAAAAATAACATATTCACTTACTAGCTCTAATTCCACTTGTGCTCTTACATACTACCAAATCACCTGTCGACATTTGCAGCATGAAAGCAGTAGCTCAGAGCAGGGAGGTCCTCACACCACATACAGTGAACCACCTCCACTCTGAGTGAAATATGAGCTACCACAGAGTCATCTTTATAACACCACAGAGCAAAATTCAGGCAGCGTCTTGACTGCAGAAATAATTAAAGTCATTGATAGATGGTGTTGTGACACTGTCACTAAATCACAAGGACAACTACTGTCACTCAGAAAAGAGGGAGCTGTAGGCATGTCATCTGTCAGCCTTTTCCTGGAAGTGGAGCAAATTAAAAAAAACCAAACCAAATCAAACCAAACCCAACATCACCACAACACACATGAATTCCTACTGATGCTTAAATTGGGCTTACGTAATTGAGGCTTCCTTTATTAAAGAAAATTAAAAATCCCAGAGTTCAACACAGTAAATTTAAAAAGGACAGAGATAAATTTTCCTGCCCTAGAAACACAGCCCTCAGGCTCCCTAACTATTTGCTACGATATTCCTCAGCTGGCAAAATGGAAAGCTGGCAGCCACCCAAGGTATTCAGACAAAGCATTGTAATTAGAAGCTACTTAGGGCATCATGAACCAAAATATATGCTAATAAAAACATCATTAACTAACTCATGAGGAGACTCTTCTTAGGGGAGGGAATCTTTGCTAACAATAACATAATTGTCAGGCATTTAAGTCCTGAAGTCTGTGGCAACAATTCAAAGCTAATGGGGAAAACATGAGTGTGGAGGGGAAAAGTGAAATTTGGAAAACCACTAGTGGAGCGGAGAGAAAGCGACTCTGAAGAAGAAAATAGAGTTTGCTAGATAGCACACCAACACAAAACAACCAGGTCCACAGAGACCAGTACTTAGGCACAGAAGACAGAGGGATTTTGTTAAGTGTGCTGCCAGTTTGTTTCTTCCTAGTCACAAAAAAAAAAGGGGAAAGAAAAAAAAAAAACAAGATAAAAGGATTAAGAAGCTCTCTCTTCTTGTAATCAAGTACAATGTGAATTTTTCACTGTGAGCCACATCTCCAGGGTCCCCTCCTAAAGCAGCACACTGAGCATTCGCCCCCACCAAGGCTATGATAGAAACATTTTTAATCTCCATTTTCTGCTGCATTACTGTCATTCTGCAGCACTGACATTTGTTTGATACTCTCAAAAAAATGGCAATTCTGGTTCCTTCTCTACTCTGCCTACAATTTCGAGTTTCTTGACTCAAAAGAAACATAATACTGTATCTATTATCTTAGATATTAGAACTTAGATCAGAAGTTACCTATTCTCCCTGACCAACCTTCAATTGGCTGGCCTGTGTACTAATGTTCTTCAGCTCACTCAGGTGTTCCCACAAGCTTTTTAACCCAGCAATGACCAGCATTTGCAAAGGCTCACAGCGTTGCAAGTGGCTATCCAAAAACTGATTTAAAGCCTCAAGGGGGTGCTTCCAGCTGGCTCCTGTCCTGGCACTCGGGACACTACTCCTTTTCAGAAGCAGCCATGTGAATTTCCACTTTCTCCCAGCTGACTGAAGGAACATGTCCAGGAGACACATTGGTTCTTACAGAGTTGCTCAAATAAGGGCTTGCAAATGCAGTATTTAAGAGTGGCTCCTCTACGCTCTCCAAGCTGGCAGTTTCCCAGAAAAACTCATGAACTCATTAAAAAGGACAAACTCATGAACAAGGATCACAAAAGTGCCACTCTTGTTGTTTCCACCTGCTCGCTCTACCTCGGTTGAGGTTTGAGCTTAACTTTCGTGGCATAAGTAAGGCTTCAGTTAAATCTCACCCAGGGCTCTTCTGCTGTGAAGGCTCCACATCAGCACATAGATACAGCAACAGCTGGCACAGCTGGGGAAAGCACAGAGTGCCCCAAATCCAGAATAAGCACAAGCCCTATGCTTGGCCTTGTATTTAGGAGAACGAAGACAAACAAAGGCAATGTTGAAAGAGTGGGAAGTCCTAAACACTGCTATCAGCAGGACAGACAATGGGGCACTGACAAAACTTCCAGACTTCAGCAGTGGGACAGAAAGTCTCAACAAAAATTGCAAAAGACAAGGGAAGGACAACTCTCGAAGCAGAAACAGCACTCATAAGACATTTCTTAGTACACTGTGAAAAACAGGAACAGGCCCAGAGTTTGGGGTAGACTGGAAGCTTTGGGTCACCACTGTTGTTCAGAGCATAAGGAGAAAGGAATTAACAGCGGGAGACATTTGTTCTTGAATAGCAGATTAGAGGGAGCAACAAAAAAAAAAGTAACCAAAATCTCTGATTAAAGTGAGTAAGGTATTGAGAAGCATCACGTGTTTAGCTGTAAAATGGGAATGTTCTAAGATGCGGAACAACCTGGACCAGTATGGACCTCACCTTGGGACACTTGTTGGCCCCTGCAACTTAGCACTCAACACCAATCAACTCTGTTTACTATATCACCTCAGTTTCTTAGTCCTAGTGAAGGACTGGGAATAGTGTGCAATCATAGAAGAAAAAGACAGTCTCTGGCCTAATTAATTATTACTAATTCATGAAAACTCATAACATGACTTATCTGTAATAGATTCTAAGCAATATAACAATGTTCATGGTGCTCACTGATCACCACTGATTGACACACACAAAAAAGCAAAGCACATATTTGAAAAATGATGAGCTAAAACAAAAAATTGAGAGGAAACATGAGGGACTAGATGGGAAGGATGGACTTTGTGTCCAAGAGTCAGAGCTCAGTCACAGATTTCCTGCCTCAAATGAGACATCACTTATTTCAGTAAATCAGACTTTATTACTATTCACCTTCTTCAAAAAAACCCTTTGTGAGTCTTAAGACTATGCAGGAAACTGAGTAATACTTATATTTAAATTTCAAGAACTGAGTTTTGTGTGCTAAAGAGCTAAAAGGAAAAGAAAAAGCAGGGAGAGCAGGAAGGGAAGAGAGGGGGAATAAGCAAGGACGCTGAAACCATGGGAAACAAAACTGAACCTTTGCTACCTCTTGCCATAATTAGTAAGTTATCAGATCCAGACCATGCAGAAATGCAACAAACAAAATCCAAGGGAAAAAATTATGCCATACTTCAAATAAGTTTTTCAAGATCCATTTTCCCATCATAAATAATATACTGAATTGATATGAGCCAACAGATTTCATCACAGTCACTTTACATCATGCTGCACATTGTAAATAAAAGCACAAGCATTTCCTGAAGTTAACAGCAAAAATCTTCTTTGCCCGCAATTCACACAAAAGGTATGAAAAACACAGTGGAATGTATCAGGACTGACATTCCAGCCTGTATTAGCATCTCATTTTATCCCAACCTAATGTGAGAACAGCTACATTTTTCTATGAACAGGCACTGTGCCATTTCACAAGGAAGTCTGAAGATGTTTTAGAAGTATGCATAGGTTTTTCCATTTCTTTCTAACTTCTCAAGATAAACATAGGCACATATTAAGAGAAACCTACAGTTCTACAGTCCATTACTGCATACCACTATTAAAAGGAACAAATGACCAACCAGGCTTACATACAGTCAATATGAACTAATGCCCAAAACTCCATTGTGGCTTTTTTTTTGGAAAAGTCAAAGGAAAAGCTGCTTGCTTTGAGCAATGCACTTCACACACTTAAAAAATCAGCCTAAAACCCCAAAGTGGTTCAGGTTGATGATGATAACTTTCAAAATAATAATGGCAGACGCAACCCGTGCCCGTATTCAATGTCCCAACTCAGGACAACCCCAGTGACATCAGGTAAATTCAGGCCACCCACCAGCCCATGGACTGGAAGTCCAGGCCTTTCCAACACCAATGAAAACTGCCACAAACAAAACTGATGAAACCAGAGGGAAGCTGGAGATTGCTGGGGCACTGCTCAAGCTGTTGTGAGGAGAAGTGGCTGACAATTCACAGCAAGTCTTCTTTTTTTAGATAAGTGGTATGGTCAGCTTGTCTTTTACATTTACCTCATCTGTCAAAATGCAACCTACATACTTGGTAGCTGCTGACCACCTGGGTTGCAGAGCCTTCCAAAGATTCTGTACATTTATACTTAGAAAGTATGCTGAAAAGTTTAGTAAAAGTACACCGACACATCAAGATAGACCAGGATAATGAAAGCACACTAGCAAACTAATAACTCACCCGTTCCTGACCAGCTGTGTCCCAGATCAGAAATTTATGAAGCTCATTCCCACATGGCACAGTTTTAGTCATGAAGGATGCTCTGAAAAGAAGGAAGGAGGAGAAATTTGTAACATGACTGACACACTGAATAGGCAACCTATAGACCTTAGCCAGCTCTGCTGGGTTAGACTGCAAATGGGGAATACTCCAAAATCTTGAGAAAATGCCCACAGAAGTGAAAGTCTCCCTTTTATCAGATAAGGCATATGCTACCTATATATATATATGTATGCACTTTTTAAAAGAAGGGAAAACCCTCTAGAGGTTCAGACAGCATTTGTGCACGGGTCCATGAACACAAACGCTCCTGCCACTCACACGAAGCTTCTGCTGCTTGCTAGCTCCATCTTCTCAGAGATACGGGCCTGAGAAAAAGGCAACAATGCCACTTTTCACTGAATCACTAGGGAACAGTAAATCACCTGCTGGAATGCACACGGTGAACAAATGAAGTTCTTCCCCCTTTCGACTCAGATGCAGAAGTCTTTGTGCTTTCTTTTATTTTCCATAGGAAATAAGATTCATCTATGTTTTCACAGTTTTCTCTTTTAGGAAAGAGGGTTGCAAATTTATAGGCTTTTTCTATATTACAGCAGTTCAGTTGAAAGCTGGTTGGAGAGACTGACAAACTCTGGTAGATTTCTATTTTCCCCACCCTATCTGGATACTGCTGAACAACTTCTGTTGTGGTAATGTTTTCCCTGGCTCATAAAGATGCATTTGTTACAATGCACTGCCGTTACAAAAGCACCAAATGACATATGATTGATCAAAACATTTCCTGAGAATGATATACCAGAGTTCTACTCTACAGCCATCTGCAAATTCCTTGAATTTAACAATGCTGCAATGCTTATGAAAATACTAAGTAAGGGGAAAAAAAAAAAAAAAAGAGCAGCACTTCTTTGGTTGTTTTCAGGGTATATGATTTCACTTGTCACTCTCCTTCTCAAAGCATTAAGCAACACTTTATAAAGTTCCCATTTTTGAAGCTGTAGAGTCATAGTACCTACTGTTGATTGCAAGGATTCAACAAATCTGAATAATTTGGAAGAAAATAAAAACCTTAACTATATAGACAAATAATATCACCTGTGTGAAGCAAGCCTTCACATTTTAATCTTCAAATGGAAAAAAAAAATCCCTTTAATCTTCATAATTACAATAACAGAGGAAAAATATTTTCCAATTTGAGCAGAAGGCATTTACTTAGCAACAACAACTACTTGGGGAAAAGGCTGCTGATGATTTAGAAGTAAAAAAACCACTCAACTTGCCATCAATTTCTTCACGGCAAACAAGTGTCCTTCAGTCAGTAATTTTATTCATGACATGCTTCCCTTCTCTCTGTCCATTTTTCTCTATTCATGACATTCAGGAGTCCAAAATTGTCCTGGAAATTCAACGCGCTACTTCCAGCTGAGACTCCTTCATGCATTGAAAGGCAGAGCTTTAGAAGGCATCGCCTAACCCTCTGAACAACACACAGCAATCAATACTAATCCTTCACAGACGATTTAAAACAGCTCTGACACACAAGGCGGATCAGCCCTTTCCCCCCAAATTACTCTGTCGTTAACACTACATATTAGCTTCCTTTCCCATAAGAGATCCATGATTTTAAAAATTTTCCAGGTAACACTGGATTTGTTAGATTTGTCCCTGTGATATTAAAAGAAAAAAAACTCTGGAATTAAAATCAACTACAGGTGTAAGTGGATTCTGATGATCTGATACATAGAAGCTTAGTAGTTTTTAAATTAGAGGTATTAATTAATTACACTTAGTTTAACTTGTGTTGCCTCTATTTTGAGAAAGGCAGGATAATGTGACACATCCTAAACTCAGGCAAAAGCACATCCATACATGGGAATAGACACTGTCAATGTTCCAGACCAGCCTACCAGGACACACAGAGAAAGTACTTTAAGGGTATCCCATAGTTTTCGTGCCATTACTCAGCTATGGAATGATCTGGTCATTAAGCGGATCCAGCCTCTTGGGTTGTGGGGGTTTGGTTATTTTAAGCTTCAAGGATCAAATTTGATACCTCATTGATCAGTGGGAACTCAAATGATTTAAGTCCTAGGGTCCTATGGCCAAAACACAATCTAAAGTAGGAAGCTCTTGACAAGATAAAAAGATAAAGACACGAGCTGAGTAAGATATCTAAGAATCTCTTGGTGTAAGGTGGGTCAAGAAAAACAAAACAGAACATCTGAAAGTCACAGCAGTGAAGAACACAAATTAATACAGCATGGTTCTGGATAGCCCCAGAAAAGACACAGGAGAAGGAGAATGGCAGAGCTTTTTCAGCTTCTCCATAATACAGCAAGCTACAATACAGGAAGTTTAGGGCCCCTCCATGTTCCCAGAACAGAGAGAGGAGAGTTGACCTGGTTTGGAGCAGCTGCTGATTCTCTTAAGCAGGTAACATGAGTTGAAAGCCAGTAACGGAGAGTAAAGAGCTGAGTGAGATTGATAAGATGGAGGGAAAAAAAAGATGTATAATATTCAGAGCCTTGAAAGTAAGGAAAAAAAAGGACCACATCAGAGGGCAGTGAGTTAAAAAGATATATAGAATTAAAAAAGATACTATGTGTGGTACTTACCCAATAGTAGGACTAATATTATGATCAAAGTGGTCCTGGACAAATCGACAAACAATGCTCGATTTCCCAACCCCAGTATCCTGAAAATCAAGAAAACCATGACAGTGAGTTCAGGAGATCCTAGATATCAATACTTCACTTGAAGAAATAGTCAAATATTAATTTTTGAAATTAAACCTTCTCTAGTAGCAAGAAGGTCACATTAAACATTTCAGAAGGACATGGCTTATCTTTTTCAAATGCCAGCATTGTGAATGAAGCTCCCTGGTCCTCTTCTCAACGCTCCCTTCCCACCAAGCCTCGTATTTTATTGAGTGGATTTTATATTCCTGTTGCAAGGACTGCAGTCCTTCAAGCACAGCCATTTACTTGTACAAGAAACCCCTGTGCTTTTCAACACATGGTGTATTACTCAGCAAAGCCAGAGAAACAATTTCATTCAGGCCTGTTGCAGGGGCAGCCCAACCATGCTTCCACAACAGATTAGCAACACCAACCTTTTAGCACACTGACAGCACTAACCTAGTGGAAATAACCTTTTCATGGCAAGACAAACAAGCAGACTTGGTGGAAACTTTGCAGAGGCTTCAGGCTGTTTAGAAAAGGCAGGAATCCAAAGATTTGAGATGTGCAGCTATCTCTGTGCATGCTGTATTATAGGACTGCAGTGAAACAGCATTACTTCAAATGCAACACAACTTGCTCTCTCTACTGCAACAGGGAAGGCTGCTTTCATTTGCAAAAATAGTCTTTTTTTTTTTTTTTAAACACACACCCAATCAGTAAGGAAAAATAACAGCAGTACAATACTGGAATAGAATTCAGAATAACCTGAGGGGGCAGGGGAAAACTTTAAAATTATGCAAAAATGCTATTTTAGGCATTTAAGATATAAACAACTTCCCTAAAATGCAGTATTTTTTGGTCTGTCCCTGTTATTCTCCAAAGCCTTGGAAGATAGGTAGGAGAACTTAAATTACACAGGGAATTATCAAGGAAGAGTAATAGCAACATGGCTATGTCTTCCATAGAATTGAAAAGAGCCTCCTTAGAGACAAAAAAGATGCCAGGAAATCGATCCTGACCTTTCCAAGGCATTAACAATGACAGCCCAGGGTCCAATCTAACTCATTAAACAGTCAAGGAAAAGTTTTCTATTAATTTCATTGAAGCGATGGCAGAACTACCAGATTGCACCTGGTAGTTCCGTTTATATCCACATTTTAAGACATGAGTTATTCACACAAAGTTCTCAAAAAGTGCCAAGAAAAGACAATATAGTTTCTTGAGTGCACTTCACACATAACTGTGTATTACAAAAAAAGAAAAGCAGCTTTTGCCCACACATAACTACATATAAAAAAAGTGCCTTTGCCTTTCCTGTAATCAATTTTGAATTGTTACCTTCTTTTTGAATACAAAATAAAAAGAACGCCTGTATTTAGGCTTCCTTTCACCATGTTTAAATGCAACTGTATTGTCATGCCAAGCAAAGTCCTTATAGACAGCACTTATTAGAAAACCATCATTTAAACTCTCATATTTAATTCAAAGCTGTCCTTAGTCAGCTTAAAAGCCATAATAAATGCTTATGCTACACAGATGGTTGTTTATCTACTCTGTTCAATCAATAGGAAAAAAAGATCAAAGAGGGAAGCAGTGTTTAAAAACAGCCCTGTAGCCTTTGATCAATAGCAGTAACACATCCTGCTACTATTACCAAATTTTGCCTTCATTATCAATTCCAGCTGACATCTCTATATAATTACTACACCAAGGTGGCAGAACACTTAAAAAAAAAAAAAATTAAAAAATCCTTTGCACTGAAACTGAGGATCTAATTATTATTCCAGATTTTAAATTATGTGGAGCAACCAGAATTACCACCCACTGGTTGCAAGCAATTACATTACCCTCTTGTGGGGACAGTTTCTGCCACTGTGTTTTAAACCAGGCATTGACTCCTGTGACCTGACCATGCTTTAGTTTCATCTGATTCCTTCAGCTCCCTTGACAGGTCACTCAGAATGGCAACTGCAATTACAAGAGGAGCCTGGTCTCCGGCAGGGACGTGACATCCACAAGCATGGATTAAAGCTTAGCTCATTTCCCTGGAACACCTTACCTCTTCATCTTTCAGTGCGTGGCTCTCCCTAATGATCCACGCTAACGTTAAAGGAACTCTCAAAGTTTCTGCTGCTCTCGCATCTCTCACAGTGAGCTCGGCTAAGCTTAAGCACGTGCCAGGCACACCAGCAGCCCTCCAGAAGCTTAAGAGGCATTCTTACACTTTGCTACTGGGGTTGCTTGGACTACCAAGAGGGCTAAATTTATCCCTGGTGTAACTCAAGTGAAACCAATGGAGTTGGACCACAAGTGAACCCGCCTTTAGGATGATCACCGCTGCAGCCAGTGGCTGGTGCTTTCCAGGAGCCAGGCAATTTATTGCACCAAGGGGGTTCAGTCGAAACAAGCGCTGCCACCTTCTGCTTTGTTGCCTGGAGGATACAAAGGGGCGCCTACCAGAGTATAATTAGAGCACAGAGGGGAAGGAAGTAAAACAGAAAAAGCTTCCTACTTAAGGCAGTGATTATCATTCCATCGTGGGATTTAAAACTACTTAAGACATTTTTCAATCCATGCTGCCACACTGACACCCATCAAACACGACACCTGCCTGAAAGCAAAGCAAATCACGCTGTATGAACATTATACAACAACTTCAAAAATACTAATGAGACCTTACCTTTTACTGACAATAGGGAACTACCTTTCAAGTCAATCTCACAGAAGTCGAGGAAAAGCAGGGTTGTTGCTTCAAAGAAGTAGAAAGGGCATTCACTTCTCAGCAATGCATCGAAATTAAACCTCCTTGCTAAGGCTGAATAAAACTTTCCTGCAACCAGCTACTTTGTACTTTACTATATGCTCTTTCTTTACATAAATCCATTTTTCTAACATTTGATGATCTTCCTTGTTTTGTCTCTCTTTCTGCATAAGATTATAACAGACTTATCAAGACATATGCCTGGGTAACATTCAGGCATACAGATGAGTTATTTTTCCAATTCTCAAAATTTCTGCTATTTGCCAGCTTTTTATCCCCTCTAATCTGTTCTTCTATTTTGTTTTACTCCATGTTGGTATACATATAATATCAAACATACACCAAGGAATAACATTCTGGCTGATGTAAAAGGTCACAGCAGTATTGAGCTGACTGGGTTGGACAAGTTTCAGAAACCGAGAACATGCCCTCAGGAGTTATGTTGCACTTCAAGGAACAGATCCTGCAATTTTACATAAAAATCCTCACCCAGAGGAAATCCAAGGGCTTCAGCACCGTATTAACTGAATCATCACGATCAAGAGCATACCAATCCATGAAAGAAGTAGCAAGAAAGAACCAAACATAAAATAATTATTCTAAATCAAGGTGTTCACCAGTCGCTCATGGGACCAACTGCATGTTTTGCTTTTTTCCTTTCTTTTTGGTAAGCCTGGTAGCACACTTACAAAATATCAGTTATAAACCACATTGTAGTGAGATAAGCAAAATGGGTGGGGTGGGGAGGAAGGAAAGGAGCAGAAATGTAATTAACAGTAAATGAACCACTATTAGCTCACCAGAATAAGTAGCTACAACTTCGGAATCTCCCACTGGTCAGCAAAATGGATTTGAAAATCTGAAACTGCATTAGATGTTTCTGATAAATAGAAGGAACCAAGGCAAGCATGACTAATTCCAGATTTTTATTCTTTAAGCCTAGAAAAGACATTCTCTATTCTTTTAAAAACCCTCACCCGCAGATTTAGGCGTGAGGATTTTAAGAGCACCAGAATGGAGAGCAGCATGCCACAGAAAACAGTGCTTCCACCCACACTGCTGCTCATGGAGAACCACCCCGCTTGGCTCTTCTCAGCTCACATTACTGTAAAGGAGATGAGACTATATTTCAAGCCAGCAGCATTACAGGCTGCTGGCAACTCATTTGCAAACAACAGGCAAACAACAACCAAGTTTCTGATTTCTTCTGACTGATTTGCAGCATCTTAGAAGAAGATTAAAAAAAAAAAAAAAAAGGCAGGCAGAAGTTTGATATGAGCAATATATTAAAAAAGAAAACCATTTTCCCAATACAAATAGGCATTTGGTATATTCCTCTGCCCATCATTCCAAATGCATTTATTCTGTCAGGAAAAACCTAATGCAGGAAAAATTTAGCTCTAATTTAAATCTGGATGTCTCACTGATATCTTTGCATGTAGGGCCTAGTCCTCCAAACACTTTTCCAAACTGAAGGGAGGTAGACCACCCTGCAAACACATCCCTGATTGGGCTCCTATAGCTTGATTGGGCTCTTCAGCCTTGATATTTTAATAGCTTTTACCAGATTCAGGGTCAAGCCCTGTTGTTCTGTGTAAACTGATCTCTTCATGTAATTTTTTTTTTTTTTTACATCTGAAATGGAATAAAGGTTGAATTCACAAAAAAAAATCCACACATATCGTGACTGATGACTAAACAGCAGACCTATAATTATGCACACTGCTGCAGGAGCTTTTTTAGTGTTAACTATGCAGAGTCTTTCTGTGCTATGTCAACACACAGGGCTTTTTAAATATGTGTAAAATTAGATAAACCATGCAAAAATCCTTTTATGATTCTAGGATTTCAAAAATACAAATAAAACAAAAACCCTAGACAGCACTTCACATGAGGAAATGGCACATTAAGAATGAACCTACTGAAGAAACTGCCTTCTGTCCTTCCACTTGCAAAGTAAGGGGAAAAAAAAAAAAGAACATCTGGCTTGTAACCACCACAGATCTCATGACTGACTTCCCATTTCAGCTTTAAAGAAAGGCTGAGATACCCTGGAGATGGGTATATGTGGCATCAAAAAAATCTGCATTAAGAAGTAATGGAGAACTGATTTCTGTAAAATAGAGATCCAACACACAGCTCCTTCAGAAGGATGGAAGTTTTCCCACCATCTTAGACAAAGCCAGGATTCAATCCATGATATTTCAATTTGTATAAATTTTTACAAATTAAAAATGTCTGTCTCTCCAAAACATTTCTCGTAACTAAGAGTCACTGAGATGATCCACAGGCAGAGGTTTCATTAAAACTGACAGTGTTTAACACACATTAGTCTCAGAGATCAGGAGATGAATGAGCCCTAGCAACCTGGAGAGTATTAACACTACCTGAGGCTTTTTTTGAGAACGTAAAGTAGATGTTATTTGAAGAATAATATGAGAAACATTTGGAAGTGACAGGTCTTTATCCTTTCCCATAAGCAAGAAACCGATCCCATAGCTCATGTGGCTTCCAGCAAACTCAGCAGGATTTCCCTGCACCTCACAGCAGGAATGCAACTGCCCCTCAGAGCCCGTTCGTGCTGGGGCTCCCCAAAAGCTACCTGCTAACCACCCTAACTGCAAAGACCCCACAAGAATTTGGCAGCTCAACCCTTCCTGTGAGGATACCCAATCGAGAAAAAGCGTGCGACCAATGCAGCCATGGTTGATTTAGTACAACCCCCAGACAGCCTCTCATGGCATAACTTCTTCATTAGGCACAGAGCTGGAATTAAAAAGCTGCTCACACTGACGAAACTCTGGGGATCAGCCAGAAAGCAATACCTGAGCCTACCAGCAAGCTGTTTGGAAGCTTTCTCCAGACAGGTAAGCATCAAGAGGTGCAATCAAGTGCATGCATCAGAAACATCTATGGTCCAATTTGTCTCACTAATGATCCTCTTGGTGTACCTTCCAGTGAGATAATCCTGCCTTGTATCATTTTTCAGATACAGAGAACGGAATGAAAAAAAAAAAGAAAAAGAATAAAAGAAAGGAAAAAAAAAAAAAAAAAGGCTTGATCCAACACAGAGAACAAGAGTGCAGTCAAAAGGCTGTCCCATTCTCCTGGAATAGGATCTGCTCAGAGAGGAAGCTGGCTGTTCCTCTTTTTTAAGAGAAGGAACAATTCCTGGCTCCCTGTTACATATTCACACCACTGGACAAACCTCTTGGCTTGTTCATTAGTAACTGAAAAATAACAGAGGAGCCAGTTTACACTTACAATTTTCCAAGTTTAATTTTCCTCTCTGTTTCACCGATTTGACTCCTGCCAGTGCTACAGAAGAGACAGGAATGGTCCTTGCCTTGCTCAGTGCAGTGCTTTCATTGTTGGAGTAATTAAGATGTGCAGATGAAAACACTTGAATTGGTATGAAATTACCAAAAAGGAGAAAACTGTCTTTCATTATCAATGCATTTGATATTTTAAATAACACCAAAAAAAGGCACTGAAAACCTCTGCAACTGGCCAGCCAAACCTGAGGTAGAAAGACAAGGTTTAAACTTTCGGGGAAGAAAGATAATCAGTGAGTCTTACAAAAAATGCAAATGTGGAGAGACCTTTCATTCCAGTAGCTCTGTAAAGTGCAGCTGTTTTTGACTTGGCAGTTCAGCTTCTGCACATTAAAATAGCCATTCTTTCCACTGTCAGAATTGGCCACGCTTTAGTTTTTGATTTACAGTTGAATCACCCTGGTCCACTCCCATTACCCTCAGCAGGACTTTGATGGAATCTGAAAATTCACAGCAGTGTAATCGCATCACAGAGCTGCTAAATGGTTTGCATTTTATTAGCTATCATCAAACAAACTGCCAGGCCTGCACTGTAAACTATAGCTGGGCTTTAGCAGAAATGTATGCTCAACTCTGGCCAAGCCTGGTGTCTAGGAGGAATGTCACTCCTCGGGCAAGGCCTGGCACGTAGCAGTGAGATATCCAACCAGCATCTTCAATGCTTTCAGAGATGCCAGTTCTTAACTCAAAGGCATGTGATGTGGAAAGGCTGAGTACAGGATTATGGCTGTCTTTTAAATTCCAGTGGAGGTAAAAAAGCAACCAGCTGAAAAACAAACTAAAGCTTTGCAATATATGCAGCCTGCTTTAGTCCTCTATGACTGCCTTTAACATTTTAATCATTACTCAGATGATCAAATGCAGGTAGCATTGCAATACTTTCCATGTCTTGTTAATCCAGCTACAGCTGCTCTGGAAGGCTGTGGCAGGCAGCTTGAAGAGCATCTGGAACTGCTTTTGGATTTTTATCAACTGTATGAACATACAAGGAAGAGTTATGCACAACAGATTCCTGATCGCAGTGTCCAAGTGCGGTATTTTAATCCAAGAATTACTCTACCCAATAAACTTTTCTTTAACCTTAAACACATCCTTCAGCCTTCCCTTTATTTGGGTATCACTCACTTGTCTGCAAACACTGCTGTAAGGAGAGATACCTTTCAGGAGGCCTAGGCTCAGAGACTCCCCTGGGACTGAACCGAATCTGCCAAGTGTCAGGCTTGTCCCTGAGAAAACACCGCCATGTGCTGTGGAGTGGTGTACAGGAAGAAGTGCAAATAGTTTCTCGCCTTTATTCAGTTTTTCCATCTGCAACATGTATCAAGTGAGCAAAGCTAGCACTGCATAAATGCACAGATGAAAATAGGAGAGTAGCTCTTAGACTTATGCACTGGCTCTCTGCTGCTTCACCAACACAGAACTGCCTGAGGCTTCAGCTTGAACCAAAGGGGTGCAGGCAGAGGTGCTATGAAGCCTCACTTCTGCAGTCAAAAAAATACACATCTCATTCAGGACACTAATGATTTTTGTCAATTCCAATTTACAAAATTTGTGGCCTTATACCGCCAGTGATCTTCATGGAATTTCTGCAGCAATCTGAGGAGTACTCAGCTGCAAAGCAAAATTTTGAAAGGGAGGAACTGGAACCAGTGTTGGCCTCCAAGAGTGCCATTGTGCTATCATGCATTTTCCTGTGTGAAGGGTACTGGCCAAATGAACAGCAACGGTCACACTGAATATTGGGACCACGTTGCCCAAGACACCAGCACAAACACATGGATTTCACTGCAGCTCTGTTTTGAGAGGGAGGACGACCGCTGCTGGCATCCTGTGGCGAGCTTACTCTGGCTGGATTCTGCAGTATCTCACTTCACTAGGAACCACCACAGTTCTTTCAGTCACCTGTCCATGTGTGAACCTTACAAGAACATCCCTGTCTGCACTTCCCTTTGTTGCACGCTTTTCTTTAAACTTGTAATATACGGTGCTATAGCTATCTTTTAAGTTAGTTTTATTGCACTCATAAAGTTAGGACGGTCTGCGACAATTCTCCCACAGTAAAACAACCTCCACATAATTTCTAATTGCTAGTTTAACTGCAGGCCAACACTGGTGTTGTGGAGCACAAATTGGCTACAGAATCAGACTTTTTCTTCTGGTGCGCATTAGAATTAGATAAACTCTAATTCCCTCCACACATAGAAGCAACCTGCTTGTTCTACCCACAACCAGGTCAGTCCTGTTATATCAGAACACAATCCTTCCTCCTAGTGCTTTAAGAACTGCATTTGGCACAGGAATCCTTGGCTCTATCATTCTCAGCTTGCTAGCTGTTACATGAAAATAATTATTTGATTTTACCTTGTAACAGCATTATGGGGATGTAAAACTGACAGTTGTAAAGCACTCAGACAGCACAATAACAAAGAGCTACTTAAGTTAGTGCCTTAAGAGATAGTCAAGTGATGAGTTTA
The DNA here is from genome assembly GCA_038380795.1 of Pyrocephalus nanus. Classification (NCBI taxonomy): domain Eukaryota; kingdom Metazoa; phylum Chordata; class Aves; order Passeriformes; family Tyrannidae; genus Pyrocephalus; species Pyrocephalus nanus. Next base: position 8,348,359 of record CM076261.1, on the reverse strand, counting down.
TTTGTTTGGTATTTATAGGAGTCTTCAATACTACCTGTACATTCCTACTAACTGTTTTAAAATGGAAAAATACCTACTGGTCAGTGCTTAATGCTACCTGGTCTCCCGCGGTGGGCTGATGCTGGCTGGAAAGCAGGTGCCCACCAGAGCCACTCTTTCACTCCCCTCCTCAGCTGGACAGGAGAGAAAAAGTATAACAAAAACTTATGGGTTGAAATAAGGACAGGAGAGATCACTCACCAAATACGTCATGGGTAAAACAGACTCAACTTGGGGAAATTATTTTAACTTATTACCAATTAAATCAGAGTCAGATGATGAAAAATAAAAATTAAATCTTTAAATACCTTTCTCCCACCCCTCCCTTCTTCCTGAGCTTAACTTTACTCCCAATTTCTCTACCTGCTCCCTACCAGAGAATTGTCTCTGCCTGTTACTCCTCCTCAGGGGGAGGACTCCTCACACTCTTCCTCTGCTCCAATGTGAGTCCTTTCCATGGGGTGCAGTCCTTCACAAACTGCTCCAGCACAGGTTCCTTCCACTGGGCGCAGTACTTTAGGAGCAGACGGCTCCAGTGTGTGTACCCAGCATGGTCCTAAGTCCTGCCAGCAAAGCTGTTCCAGTGTGGGCTCCTCTTTTGATGGGTCCACAGGTCCTGTCAGGAACCTGCTTCAGCATGGGTTTTCCACAGGATTAGAGCCTCCCCTAAGAGCATCCACCTGCTCCTGCTCCAGTATGGGGTCCTCCACAGGCTGCAGGTGAATCTCTGCTCCACCGTGGACCCCCACAGCCTGCAGGGGCCAGGCAGCCTCACCATGGTCTGCACCACAAGCTGCAGGGGAATCTCTGCTCCAGCGCCCGGAGCACCTCCTCCCCCTCCTTCTTCACTGACCCTAGTGTCTGCAGGGTTGTTGCTCTCACACATTCTTATTCCAGTCTGCTCTTCTGCAGTAGCTTTTTCCATTTCTAAGCCATGCTATCCCAAAGGCACTGCCACTGTCGTTGATGGGCCATTGGCACTGCAGGACATGGGGGAAGCTTCTGGAAGTTGATCAAAGAAGTCGCCCCTGTAGCCACCCCACTACCGAAACCTTGCCACAGAAACCCAATACACCTCTGAATGTAAGACATATCATCTGATCCCTTCTCTTGGTTTGTTTTCCTTCCGTCCATATCCATTAGCAAACATGTACAGTGTCTGCCCATCTGCTTTGCCTCAGAGCCGAAGCGAGTCTACAGCCTGTCCACTTCTCCTGTTCCCAGCCAGTCATCGAAGCCAAATGTCTGCTGCCTTACCAGTTTTGGCTCCCTTACCAGTTTTGGCTCCCTTACCAGTTTTGGCTCCCTTACCAGTGTGATTATTCAGCGTGTGGTTTCCTTTCAGACACATCCTGCACACATCCTCCTGTGGAATTAAACTCAGGCCTGCATAGCTGCTCCAGTATCTTCCATACTTGAAGTTAGGGAACACAGTCCTACTTGTCCTGGTGTTCTGCAGGCTTCCTTGGATTTAGCAAGTTTCTTCATATTCACTGTCACAGATCCATTGCTCTCCACCAGACCCTAGCCCAGTTATCTTTTAGAGACAAAAACCCCACCCTAATGCCAAAGTTTCAAATATACTTTAACATATTGCTGCATCCCTTTTCTCTCTTATAGACAAAAAGGAGTATTTCCAGCCCTCCCTCACCCCCGGACTGCAATATTAGTTACAATCTCTCCAACTGTCTACTTCTGTCAAAGGCAGCAAAAAACCCCAAGCAACACCATGACTTTACCAGTGAAGTACAAATGCCAACACTGATGGCCAATAGCACTTTATCATCCTACTGAAGTGATGTGCCTGGACAGAGATGAGAGAGACTGAAGAGCAGCTAATGTCTGTATCATAGCTAATGTTAGCAAAAAAATGACTTTCTTAAAGGCATTGATATATCTCTGTATGTAACATTATATGAAACCAAAGTCTTTCCTAGAGTGTTTCCAAGATACTTGGCATCATCCTGCTGTTTTCACTAGAGGTCCAGTCTCAAGCTCTTCATGCTGGATTGATGTCATGGAGAATCATAGCTGCAGCCTGAAGAATCACAGAAAGGTTTGGGTTGGAAGCAACCTTAAAGACTTGATGATCTCAGAGGTCCTTTTCAACCTGGTTGATTCTATGATCCTATAATCTAATTCAAAATTCCCTGCCATGGGCAGGAACACCATTCACGAGACCAGGTTGCTCAGAGCTCCATCCAGCCTGGCCTTGAACACTTCCAGGGATAAGGCATCCACAGCTTCTCCGGGCAACCTGTTCCAGTGTCTCACCACCCTCACAGCAAAGAACTTCTTCCTCCTATCTAACCTAAACCTACTCTCTTTCAGTTTGAATCCATTCCCCCTTGTCTTGCCACTACACGCCCTTGTAAAAAGTCCCTTTCCATCTTTTTTGTACGCACCCTCCAGGTACCAGAAGGCCATCATTAGGTGTCCCCAGAGCCTTCTCTTTTCCAGGCTCAACAATCCCAATTCTCTCAGCCTTTCTTCATAGAAGAGATGCTCCAACCCTCTGGTCAACTTGGTGGCCCTCCTCTGGACTTATTCCAACAGGTCAATGTCAATCCTGTGCTGGGGACCCCAGAGGTGGATGCAGCACTCCAGATGGCATCTCACCAGAGAGGAGTAGAGGGGTGGAATCCCCTCCCTTGACCTGTTGGCCATGCTGCTTTTGATGCAGCCCAAGACATAATTGGCTTTCTGGGTTCCAAGTGCACATTGCTGGGTCATGTCCAGCCTCTCATCCACCATCATAACCAAGTCTTTCTTGGCAGGGCTGCTCTCAATCAGTTCATCCCCCAGCCTGTGTTGATAGAGTGGGTTGCCCCAGCCCACATGCAACACCTTGTACTTGGTCTTATGAAACCTTGTGAGATTTCCATGGGCCCACTTCTTGAGCTTGTCCAGGTCTCTCTGGATGGCATCCTGTCCTTCAGAAGTGAAGAATTTCAAGATGAGTGGACGAGCCGTAACACACCTCCTTTCTTCCTCAAGCACATAGTTTTCAAGAGGATTCATCTAAAGAGCTCCCTCTCATCTGGCTGCTAGTAGGCACGCCTTTAACTTCAGCTGAAGATTTGACTGCAGGTGTGGAAAGGTTTCTCCAAAGATGCGGACTTGAGAGAATGAACAAAGGCAATAGCCAGTGCTGGAAAGAAGACCTAGTCAGAAGGGGAGCTATAGTTCCTTTGTACACAGCCCAGTGAGTGACACGGCACTACATCAGCAGTAAGGAAAAAATCCTTGTTTTACACTGCACTAGCAGTGGGAGGCAGGAGTAGTGGTCAGTTAAACTATCTACTACCCAAAAAACACAAAATGGCCCACGTGTCTTCTGTACATTGACTCAGACAGCACTTATAAACCATGCTGCTCTTTCACAACTTGCCAACTCTTCTGCTAGGAAGCTGGCACAGGAATATAAAGTGATCTTTATTTATGAGACAGGGGGCTACTGAGGGAAATGGAGAACAGGACTATTCTTTATAATAACCTTAAAACTATTCTTTAAAATAGTTCCAATAGAATACAAATAAATAAATAAAAAACATAAGGCAAAATAGAAATGCAATGATGAAGAAAACACAGCCTGTGGGTCAGTAGTCCGGTTACCTCAGTTCCTTTCTCTGCATGGTGATCCAAGAACAGCAACTGTACTTGAATCTGTACTGCAGAATATATTAAAAATAGTAACAACAAATTAACACTGCAGCCAACCTACCTCTGGAATATTCAACTTAGCAATTTTTGAAGTACATCTACCTTGGTTAAATAAAAACAAAAGACCAAAAAAAATCAAAACCAAACCAAACCCCAAATCCATACTGTAACTTAACTATATATGCTTTATCACTGTATCTTATTGTACAAAGTGCAAGCTAACCACACCACCATGCTACCCTGAGTGTGGACAACAAAGATAACAGTCTGCAGTTCTTGCTAATGTTATTTAGAAACTGCTTCCCCACATCAAATTTCCAGCTAATTCTGGGTCTTTTCTTACACATTTCCTTCCCCTTTGCACACAAGTTATCAAATTCAGAGCAGCAGCTGAACTGCCAAGAGAAATGGAGGATTTTAAATTGAAATCAAAGAGCAGAATCTCAATCAATTTCTTATGCCCTTGACAGCATGTGGTCTTGGCGGCTGCAGAGAAAAGAATTGCTTAGACTGGTGAAAAGGAAGACAGAAACTTGGTGTTTATTTGCATTCCTTCATCTCAAATTGTGGCTTTTGGGGCCATCAACTTTGCACTTAAGATGCTCAACTCCGTGTTTTGAACTGCCTCTACAGTTTCAAGTAAGAGCATGATCTCTATAAAAAGCAGCTGCAAATAAGGTGGTATCAATCTAGAAGGCTAATAAGATGAGAGGAAGAATGAAGAAACAGGAGTAGCACCTTTCAAGGAAGCAATCACACATACACACACAAATCTGCTTTGAACTAGCAGCATACGCCAACAAATGATCAAAAAACCCTCCCACTGCATTGCAGGGGCGGACCCAACAGCGCAAAGCCTGTGGATATCCTTAGTGAGCCTTGCTCATGCTTTACACTACAGAAAGCAGCTTTTGAGTACAATGGTGTGGTCATAAGCTGTGTAGGAACAGTCCAACCTTTTGGGGACCTCATCATCAAACAAGGCACTGGCTGATTAAGTCACAGGAAACAACTCTGCATCAAAAAAACTGACTCAAGGCTGAACACACGGCAAGAAGCAAGACCTCTCGCACTACCTGACACAGAGAAAGCTCCATCACGGAACCAAACACCATCAAACCATTCCACAAGGGCTGGACTGTGCTACAATGCAAGGAAGGGCATTTAATTGGGCAACAGCACCACCTGGTGACTCCTGGGCCTAAGGGAGAAGGGAACCAGTCAACTTGGCCATGCTGGGACAGGAGGAAAGGAGGAAGGATCACTGCCTAAATTGCAAGAGCAAGTTGGGAACCAAAAGCCTGGGTAAGGAGGGAAAAAAGATAGCATGATGGAGTTACAAGAACTAGACAGGTGAGACAGACTGAGGTGGAAGGAAGAGTGCCTGAGCACCTTCCTCTGGAATCACAGGCACCTCCCCCTGCTGCTACCACCTCGGGGAGCCCTTTGTGCCAATGAGTGAGTAGTGTGAATGTGGCAAAGGCAGCTGCAAAGGGATGCCCGTATGCCACACATAAATTACTGTATTAATAAAAAAAAACAAACAAACAACCCCCAAAAACCAACAAACCACAAAACCCACAAAAAAACCTGCACAGTGTCAACAATGTTGTATGCCACAGAGGGAATGTTTTCGGTTAATTTTTAGGCGACCTATACTGTGGAAGTTTATGGAGTCACTATCATCCAAAGAAAAATCATACCTCTAATTGCCTTTTATTGATCACTGGATCATAGGATCCTCCTGACCAAGGCAACCACAGACCAGCAGGCAAACCCACCCTGACGGATGCCTTGTGATAAGAAAGAGAGCTATAGAATCATAGAATCACAGAATGGTTTGAGTTAAAAGGGACTTAAAAGATCATCCCATTCCAACCCTTCCGCCATGGGCAGAGACATCTTCCACTAGATCAGGTCGCTCAAAGCCCCATCCAACCTGGTCCTGAACATATGCAGGGATGCAGCATTCACAGCATCTCTGAGCAACCCCACACCCACAATCCATGGTGTGCTATCCTACCACCCCATTTCACCCCAATGATACCTCCCTGTTATCAGTTTGCTGGTTTCCAATCTGAGCTCCACCACAGATACTTAAGTATGATCTCCTCCTCAATGTTCACCACTCCATTTTTCAGGTGAGGATATTCCCCGGTTTACCATGGGAACATTCCTACTGCTGGTGTCACAGATGGGTCACAGTCACGTCTCATGATCCTCCCCCCCCCACCAATGAAGCAGGAACCAAAAGCAAACTTCACAGATTTCTCCAGCAAGTCAAACCTCAACTGGGAGGAGCTTAAAAAAGCCAAAGTAAAAATAAATAAAAACTGCAAGTCCTGCTTTAATTCCAGTGCAATTTTACTGACAGCAATACTTAGATTTTGGCAATTCCAACGGTCAGAGTTTATTTTCTGGACAAATCTGGCAGACGTTTTAGCATCTGCACATAGCCATCCTTTTCCTACCCACTCTATCTCAACATATACAAGCAATCACAAAAACCCACTTGATGTACTACTCTTCCTAGAGATAAATTTTTATTTAAAAATACAGTAAAAAATTATGTGAATAATATCTACTTAGAAATCCTGATAATCGGCCTTGAATTTGAAAAATTAGGTAAAGGAAGTAACACACAAGTCACTGTACCTCACACTGTCAGGGATAATGAGTATTGATTGCAGGGGCTGTTATCTCTATTGGCCATATGCACACACACCAGCATAGCAATTTGGTTAAATATCATTCATCCCCACTGCACAGTGCAGTGATCAGAGAAACTAAATTTAATTTTTGGACTAAATACATAAATAATCTGAAGTTTTCATAGTTCAGTAAACACATTAGGCAACAGCATTCTGACAAATGTTGTTTTCAAGTACAGTCTGGCAGCAAAAAATGGGATAAACAATTTCGTGTTGTTCTGAACCTTCCCCACATATATTTGTAGCAGCTGAAACTTTCAAAATAATGGTATGATGAGGAAATAATCTTTGACTTGAATTGCTGTTTGACACCAGTTTCTGTTCATACTCCAACATGCTGCCACTTTTGCTGTCAAATCCTATCATTAGGGGCCATCATTTCAAAATACAGCCTTGCTAGTGACACTTAGTAAATACAAAACCAATATAATTTATTTTCCTGTCCCAATATACTCAAAACTTTCCAGCCAGTCTGGAATTCATAATCCAATCCAAACATTATAATTGATATTGCAGATTGCCTATTAAGTGCCAACAGTCATTTTCTTTAATTAATTGAAGGCAGTGGCTCTTATGCAAGCAAACACATGCACATCAACTGGGTACAGCATTTGACAAAATGGCTCTTGTGTTCAGCTTACTATTTCACTAATGTAAAAACTGTACAGTGGTTGCCTGAAAAAATTGTAAAAGGGCTCAATTCCCTTCAAATGTGTCCATCCAAGCTCAATAAGCCCTCTTCAATTCAATGTTCAGACATACTCCTCCCAATTTGTAACTACCCGACCTGCAACCTATTACTGCATTTCATACCGAAGAGGAAGAAAAAAAGCCACATAAATGATGAGTGCCAACTGAAACACCAGCTGAAAACTTTGGCCCCGGAGACAAGAAAGCCTGATCCCTTCTCTTGCAGCAACAGGTAACAGAGAGGAAGAAGGCAGTTTAGGGGGGAAGCTATAAAAACTAACATTTCGCCTAACAAACAGGAACCAGTCTCGTGGCCTTGAATCTTTGCTACAAATTAGAGGAGCCGTAGTACAGGGTATGGTGTCTACCAACCAGATGCAAACAACTGGCCAAAAGTAGCCACACACCAGCAACTTCAGGAAACACCACGAGGGTGAGAGAGGGACTAAGGATTTCATACTTGGATTTATTGCCAGAAACTCTGCCTCAGCTTATCGGTCCATTTTACACAACAACCTGTAAAATCAGCAGCCTCCAAAGACCATCTAAGGTGTGAGCTAGTCTCCTTTATCAGCAGCCGAAAGGCTGGCCAGCTACTGAAAGCACCCTCTTTGCAGGCTGCTCTTATAATATGCTAGCCCACTTGCAGCCTTCAGAAATCTGTCTCCATCAGCCTTCCAGACATGTGCCTTTTCCAGGGGACATCACAGGAAGGGGAAAAAATTGAGATTTTCTGAAAATTGCCATTATTTGTTATTTACCATTAACTCGAATGACACGTAGATAATACACATCCACATGGACATTAAGTGAGAGGTCTAAAATCCTTGAAGCTGGGGGCTTTCATTTCCTGAATTGATGTGCAGGACTGGGAATGGACAATCAGAGGTTTGCATAAACCGAAATCTATGTTAAGAAATTTTTACCCAACTGTTAGGTTTAATTAACTTTGATCAATAGTGATTTCATGTTCATTTCACCTACTGTCTGGATCTAAAGTTTCCCCTAACTCAGTAAACATCACCACTTATTTTAAACAGCGTCATATAAAGACTCACCTGGTGCTTTCCCCTCTGTCACCCATGCAAGTAAGCAGAAGAGATAACAGCAAGCACAGTATAATAAAACCCAGGGCTGAGCTTTTTCAGCCAGGGATTTACTGTGTGCTGCTGTGAACTTACTAAAAGTAAAGCTATCTGCACCAAACAGGCTCATAAATGGAGGAGGTTATCAGCGCAAGGCTGCATCCCTTAAGCATTTGACTTCTTGAACGTATTCACCTCCTGCTGATTTCACTGGGTATGAAACCCAGCAGCTCCTAGTAGCTCTAGTGCCATGAAATTCAATGTTTTAGGAAAAAGTCCTTAAAATGAGCAACACTAGCTTTTGTTCCTCTTATTATACTTCTCTCCACCCAAAAATAAGTTGGAAATCAGTATCTAACTTACAACCGTAAGAAGGAAGGTTTTTTTCACCCAACCAATTTTTCTAATCTTCACTCAGAAAATGGAAATCAGAAATGGTCAAAAGTGTGCAGACTTTGTAAATCTCAACTGAAAACACGCTGGGACCATTTCAACCGGAAAGCTAAACCATGAAGTTTAGTACATGTAAGGACATCTCCTCAAAGGACAAGGGGGTAGAAGAAGAGTGCATTTGATCTCTCCCTCCAGAGCAGGAAAAGACTAAGCCACACAGAAGGTACTGAGAAGTCACTCCCAGAACAGACTGTGTGGATAATAAATACACTTCCAGTGTCACAGCCTGAGTGTTTGGGACCATGTGGAAGTGAGTCCAAAGTTCCCACAGATCCCAGACATGGCAGAACAACAGGTATAGGGATTGAGGAAAATATCTCTACTGGCCAGTGTGATCCTACCAGAGCTTCTGCCTTTCTCCATATTAGCCTAAGGGAGAAGGTAAACCTGGCCACAAAACTCTGGGTCAGCTTAATACCTGCTCAAATAAGGCACCACCTCCAAAGAGCCTACCAAATGTTGAAAACCAAGCAGAGGTAGAACAGAGCTACTTTATCTGCTTTTAATGTTAAATGACAGGAATTATGTTATCTCAAATATGTAATTTACTTAAACTATTTATCTTGTTCTCCACACAGCACTGTATTCAGCTGTGCATTTAAAGCATATGCTGAGCTTTAAGTTTGGGATTCAATTTAGCCCATTCAGCAAAGGCTGAACAATGTACCCTGATACACTGCTGAGGGAAGGATTACCCTAATGCTTAGAATCAAACATATGCTTAAGGATGCTCCTCAGATTAGGGTTTCAGTAATGTAATTTTAAATCAAATTTATGTTACCTGGTTTTATACAACGCCATTTTGGTCACATACTGTCCCAACTGTCTGTCTAATGCCCTGGCATGCAATTATTCTTTTCAAGCACACCTTGCAGAAAAAAAACAAAGGAAAATATCCAAGGCAGAAAAAAAAATAATCAAGGGACAGGACAATTGACCCTGAAGACTATTCAGTCAACCTACACTCCACTGCTGGAGTCATCACAGTTGAAGACAATGCTCCTTTATTGATATTCAAGCAAACTGAGAAAAAAAACAAGTTCAACTTTACTTGAGTTCTCCACAAGAGCAATATTGTCCAGAAAAGAAAACTTCTGACTTAAGGAATAATATAAGAAAAAAAAAAAAATGTTCGTAGCACACTCAAGAAATTATCGTCCTAAAAGTCAATTTGTCTGTACAGTATTGAGAAGGTTGAAGTGAGCATGGATCATGCACCATGAACAACTTCTGGCCAAAAGGTGGTTGCCTTCGGTTCATATCAGCTTTAACAAGATACAGTGTAAGTGTTGATTTTAGGATTCTTAAAATAGGCATACTTATATTTAGCATGCAAAGGAAAGGGAAAAAAAAAAAAAGATAATGGACTTCCTATTCAAGAAAGGGAATCCGTTCTTTCTCATTTCCTAAATCCCTCCAGGAATTAACCAACTGCCAGATTTATCCAGCCACAAAGTGGAAGTGTGCCCTTACAGGCTAGTAGTGGTGTGTACCAGTCTGTGAGAGGTTGGGGGAGGGGGCTAATTAACAAAAACTACAAAGTAACAAACACTTTAAATTTTTCAGTTGTAATACGTTTCTAAATTCTTAACTACCAACCATAGTGGTAATACATTTTCTCTCCCTTAAACAGAGTAGTTAAAAATTAATTAAAGTCACAAGAATCAAGTTGAGCTTTAGTGGGACACCACAGTACATTCAAGGAAATCCTCTCCAGGATGCTTTTCACATCAGCCTTTGGTAAGCCTGGTGATCCTTACTACAGCTTCCCTGTGTTGGCACACACCAGGTGTTGACCAAATTCCTAAGGATTTTTCTTCTGCCACTGAATTCCCAGTATCAGCCTCACAATTAAGAAAAGGGCACAAAGGGAGAACTCACGCAATGGCAATACCAGAGACAAGGTACCAGCTACTGATTACAAGCATTAGATAGAGAAGGTTAAAGCTACTCCAATGCCTGCTGTGTCTCACAAGTCACCAGTGAGCACGCAAGTGACTTCAGACACGTCCTGTCGCCCAGAGGCACAGCTTCACTGATGAACCATTAGGTCCTATACACACTTAGGTTTTGTTTGTCGCAGAATTAAATGGGACAAAAAAATGATTTTTTTGGAATTAAACCAAATTTAGGAATCTCTTCTAATTCATTTTGGCTCTGTAGACAGGCTTTAAAGGAAAGGAGAAGCTGCTTCAGAGAGTCCCTAACTGGAGGTGAATTCCTGTAAAAGCCTGATTATTTATCATTCACAGTTTTTTATACTCCTCTGCAGTTGTGCCCAGCAGAGGCTGACGGGTCCAACCAGGACACCCGATGACGTCTCTGCAGCATCCTGTCACTCTGCTGACAAAGGAGGAAACAATAACTCAGGGACACAAAGTATTTAGTAGCTGGATTTCACGCACATGTTCTTCCCACATGTTGCCCAAATAAGAACATACTCTGGCCAAAACAAAAAGTGAAAAACCATAACTTCTCTACCCTCTCCTCCAAGAAACATAAAAACCAGGCACTAACTAGCATTTATGTTTAAAAATAACCAGGCAAAAATAAAAAGCGTTTGTTCCACTGCCTGTTGCTCAGCTTTCACAGGCAGCCCTGCAAGGCTGGAGACCGTAAATCAAACCACTGGCATTTGCTTACACAAGGCCGTGCTCCGAGTCAGCCTCCCATCCACCTCCACTGGCGGCTTTCTAAAGCTTGGATTTCTCCTTCGGCAGTGGTGTTCAAAACAGCAAGCGTTCACAGAAAGGGTGCACAAAATGTTTCAGGAGAAAACTGAAATGTGTCCCTTTCCTGGCATCTTAAAAGTTGAGATGGAATTTAAAAAATTTCCTTTCATCTTGACCCTTACACCACTACCCAGCCTCGACAAGGTATGTAGTGAGAAGAAAAACATCTCTGTAAGAATAAAAACATACTTTACTTTCATTTATTTTGGAAGCACGTGTCCCACAGCTGCAGAATTATATTCACATAAGCTTCACCCAGCCTACAATCAGGAAGGAGGTAATGGGGGACATGACAAGCCCCAACAAGGAGAAAAGCATGGAAGCCTTGCTCTGCCCTCTCCAAAAAGAGTGGAATGATCCAACTCACTGACAAGATCTAACCCGTCGGTGTGATTAGCACTGGATGAAAGTAGGACTTGTAGGTAGCTCGTGGATAGATGAACTCTACCCAGTTTCCCACCTCCTCTCTCAGCCCTTCTGGAAAGTACTTCTAGGTATCCATCCATGTGTTGGGCATTCTGCTGGCCCCAGAAGCAGCTTGAGAAAAGCATGAGCTGAGGAAGACCCAGACCTCCAGACAGAGGTGGAGATGGCAAGGCAGTCAAACCTCAACCCCAAACATAGCCCCCCCATCGGTGGGGATTGGCCACCGAAGCTGAGGAGAAACAACTTGCCCTGCACTCACTTTCCTGAACAGTGTGGAAGGTGGGGTCAATAGCAACCTGCTTTAGTGGAAGGTGACCCTGCCCATTACAGCAGGGTTGAAACTAGATGACCTTTGAGGTCCCTTCCAACCCAAACCATTGTATGATTCTGTAACACTGCAAACTTGCTGAAGCGAGCTGTGTCCTCTTCAATATGCCCCTCTGCCTTCCCCTCAAAACCACAGTGCAGGAAATGAAAAAACGGTGCCTGTACTGATCTTATCTGAACAGAGATGTGGCCAGGAAATCCAAGATCAACAGCAGTCCCTGGAGGGTCCAACAGAGCTGAAGACTGGGCAAATGGCGTTTGGAAAAAGGATCAGCAGGGAGGGAAGAGAAAAGCTGGATGTTCAAGTGCAACTGGAGCAGAGTTGTGGCTCCAGCCTCCCTGTAAGTGCTTCTCTCAACAAGGAATTTTAGCTTGAGAAATTTTAGGAAGAATATGTCAATGACTATCCAGCCTGTATGCTTGCATACTGCAGCACCCACATTGTAACCAGCTCAGACGCAACCCAACACAAGCAAAGCCTACCTACCTAAAAAAAAGCACTGTAATTTATAAACATTACTACAAGCAAAAGCCCTTCAGACTCAGAGGCCATTGCCCACAGGCAGCTCAACTGCACTGTAATTGCAACACACCCCATCAATGTATCAAATTATCACCTTAGAAACAAGTCATACCATCAACGAGACTCTCAGAAAACATACTTTAAAGGTAAATTAAAAATGGCCTTTAATATGGCTTGACTTAAGCCAGTTAAAAGGAACCATCTGATGAAAATGACAGATTTTTCTTTTCCCCACACTTGGCTTGCATGCAGAGTTTCTGGCTGCTTCAGCCTGCCTCAGCGCTACTTCACAGAGCAGGGCTAAAACTGCATTCAATCATGTGAAAAAGAATGGAGTTTATTACCAAGTCAACTTCCTTATTTTGGTAGAAAGAAAATTTATGTTTTCTTTTTCCTCAGAATTACCATAAAACAAGAAGTTTCACTAATTTTCAGCCAGAAATCAAAAAGAGAGATTGAAGCAAGGGGCTGGGGAAACCTAAAAAAACAAACAAACAAACAAACAAACAAAAAAACCACTGACAACATTATAAATGAAAGAAACAGAATTTGAGAGACAATAAAACTACAGACTGTATATGATTTCTGAGTGACGGTCACTGCATGGACTCATTCAACAGGCAAGTTACAATGGATGGGAGCATGGGATGGGAGCCAGGAGCTGGTTATCAGCGATGGGAGCTGATCAGGTGAAGCAAGAGGCATCAGCCATGGGGTATTCTTCTGCTGCCCAGTTGATTAGTAGCAACAAGCTTCCCCTTCTGAGGCTTTGCTTCTGAAAGTAAAACATGCTTCAAATTCCGCATTCTGCTGCTTCAGAAATCCAGCTTGGTTGTGCTGCTAAAAACGAAAGCAGAGTGTGGCCTCCACACTCACCCTTTCCTAGAAGGATGTTACAGTTAAAATCCACCCTGCTCTTCTAAGCAATCCCACACAGAACTTTTGGAAGAGATTAGTAAATAAAACAGCTTTGTAGCTATGGCAGTAAACCAATAAGGCCAAAGTCAATATAAGATCCTGAATTCGGTTAAATTCTGAGAAACTGTTTACCTACACATTCATTGCATGTATTGCAAAAAATCTCATTGTAGCCATTTAAATATTACATAAGTTAATATGAAAAGGCTGCTTTAGGCTTCTGAAGACACTTGTTTATTGATACAAGAGAAAAGGCATTTCTCACTTGGTGCATAACTGGATTTTGATGCAATACTAAAAATAAAAAATTGTCAGTCCAAGTCGCCTTCAGTATCCTGGTAGACAGTTCTTCAGACTGGCAAAGCAGGGCAAAGAAATATGGAAGAATTATGGGCACACAGTATGTGCAAATTTCAGACTATTCTTCACCAGAGAAGAATACCAAGAAAACCATTTCCCAAGAAAATGGTGTATACGCAGCCAGCTGTGTGTCTGTCTGTCTTTCAGTTCCCCGTGAACTTAAAATCATTGTTCAGTTTTACCTGGGATTTGGTATTTCACTACAAGGCATAAACATAAGTGGCTAGGAAAGAGAACCAGGTGAGGGTACCTTTAATAAAAAAGCTGCAATGATGGACACTTCAAACCAATGACTCCACAAGACAGACAGCATGGGTTCTGCACTGTGTAGTGTTCCTGTCTTCAGCAGGATACTCCTCTTAACATGGAGGCCACCCTGCACATATTTAGTGGGAAGTTGTACCTTAACTGGTACAACCTATCCAGGGGTGCAGTTTTGTTTTTAACAGCAGTGCTTCTATTTGCCTTGGGACACCTAGGCCCTAAAAGCATTAATAATGACAAATATTTTAGAGTCAAAAGAAAAATATAATTTATGTCTCTCACAGACACCAACACAAACTAAAAGATTCCTGGTCATACATGTTCAGTATAGTAGCTAATTAGAGAAGACTAGTGGGTATTTAAGCTTTGCAGGGAAAGGATTGATGCATGCATATGCTCTGCTACAGGAATTTGTTCTCCATCCAGCAGAATACAGAGCTTTACATTTATCATGACACGAAGATAAGAAAACCAGAGATCATCTCCATAAGAAAACTATTATCACGTTCCCAATCACTTTGAAAATCAAACAATTCTGAGCTCAATTCCACAGCCTGCACATGTAGACGCTGCACACCGAGGTGCAGGACATCCTCAAAGGCAATAAACTGTTTTCCACACCTAGCAAATGGGATTCAGTTGTGGAGAAACTCCAGAGAAAACCTCCTTCTCCTCCACAGAGAAATGTCTCTCCTTTCACAAATGTATGCTTACCAGCTTCAGACAGTATTTTCATGCTAGCAGAATGCATGCCAGCAAGTGACTTCTTATGAGCAAGAAAATGGAAACACAAACAGAAGCGTGAAGGAATGAAGTCTCAGGCAAGGAAGATGTAAAGCCCTATGTTTGGGAAAAACTTTCTACAGTAAGAGCAGTTCGGCCCTGGAACATAACCCCGGGGAGCAGATCATGAGTTTTTAAGGATAGAGGAGTCAAACATATGTTAGGAAAGCTATGAAAGGGGCTTTAGGGACAAGAGGTGACCTCTGAGCCTCTTCCAACCTAACTCCTTTGGTCCCATGATGAACAGTCACAACACAAAAATGTAATAAACAAAAACAAAAGGAAAGGAGTAAGGGAGGTCACTTCAGATGGTAGTTAGCAAGCCACTTCCCAAAGTCTCTCTGAAGAGCTGTCAAAGTTTCCTCAGGAAGTGACAAAGACAAGAAACTTTGCCTTAGTCCTAAACCTGGCAATCACTTCTGCAGTTGCCATACACAATTATGTCAGCATTTGGCGGAGAGTTGTAAATCGCTCCTCCAGTCCTCATAAAGAAAATGTTGGGAGCTGAGACACAGGGCACTCAGCAGCCACAGACAGATTAGGAAACCTGGCAGCTGCACACCAGGCCATATTTCAGCACTGAAGCATGGCTCAGGAACACACCGGCCCCTCTAAGCCCCTCTCTCCTTCATCCCCTCAACAAGGTGCCCACACAGAAACACTTCATTCCACTGCATAGACTGAGCTGCAGCTAAGCCTTGCTCGGCTCCAGAAGCAGGGACAACTGCTGGGAATAATCAACAAGACCAGACTGACAGACCAGGAAAAGTCTGGAGTGACAAGACAGGACTTGGAGAAGAGCTCAAGTATTTGCACTTACGAAGATGAACATCTTCCACAAGCAGATACCTCATTGCCCAGCAGCAATAATTTACTGGAGGAAGTAGTTTTAGCAGAAGGCATGAGGACACTTGCATAGCAACATACTGAAGAGAGCTATTAAACTGCACCTCTTACACCTAAGGCTGTGAGGCTCTGAACAATTAGGCAAGCATCCTGCTCCTGCCAGCCCACTAGCAAGCTGGAACCATCTCGTCTCAAAGAGCCCCGCCACCAACAAAGCCTGCCTTCCAAACTGGCTCACAACTACCCTTGCACTGCCCCAGATTTCCTCTCTGTCCTTCTTTGCTGGGGTCTCCTTCAAGATCTACAAGTCCCACATCCTGTGCACTACTCCAGGCTGCTCTAAATCACTCCCATGACACCTACAGAGTTTTAAAAACCCCAAGATACTCTGAAGGAGAAGGAAGTAATACACAGATATCCAAATGCCCCTTTTGTTACATTATGCTAAAAATTACAGGCCAGGTTCCCCCTGGCAATACAGAGTTAACATCCAGGAGCTGATAACTTAGTCCCCATCTCTACTGCAATGGCTGTGGGCCACACACTGGCCCTGGAGAACTGCACTAGCTTATAGGGCTCTGGAGAAGATTTGCAAGCGTTGCGCCAAAAGCAAGTTTTCCCCATTAAGGAATTCTCAACAGACATAAACAGTCCAAACCCAGGCCCTATGCACACCTTGGGGCCAGAGACCAGCAGTGATCCTCCTGTCTGATCCAGAGGTGCAGCCTAGGGCTTTGTTCAGAAGTGGAGAGGGATACAGATTTACAAACTGATTTAATTCCTACTTCTAATAAGGATAAGAAATCTAAGTCTTCAGACTTGGACATGCCAAACTTGACAGATTATTAAGGAATCTACTAGATAAAATTTAGATTAACCTACCAGGCCCAGGACCTACTGAAAAAAAAACCAAACAAAGTGTCAAGATTTCTTTCAGTGGACCTGAAAATGCATTTTTGAGTTGCCATCTATCGTTCAAGCAGATCAGAAGATTATCACATGCGTTTGTTCACACGGACAGGTATGGAGTTTCCCTGCCCTGAAAATCTGTCTGAACTTCTCAAGAGGATTCATTATCTGAAGGATTCCTCTCTTTTGGGAAAACAGTGTCAATTCCCATGGTAAATGAGATGTCTGTGATCTGAAGTAGATGGTTTTCTAGGACTATGCTCTTTTAAAACTCAGGAAGGAACATCTCACTAGTTGACTATAACTACAGGCCCATCTTCCTAAGTGTTACCACTGCCACCCTATCATTTTAATGAATCTACATAGTAATTGCATATTCCTAATAACACAGAGCTGCATTATAGGTTTCTTTTCCTGTCTTAAAAAAGTAAACCATTGCCTTACAAAACCCCCGATATATTTTAATGTTACAAAACAGCAATAAATTATGGGCATGAGGAATCTCATTCCACAAGACACTTCATCTCTATAAAATTACAACATTTCCTGCTGGGGAAGAAAATAAAGACACATCCACAGATTCTGCAACAGACTCCTCATGTTTGTGTAAACCACATTTATTTTTGTCACTATGCCATTTTAAAAGTTGAAGGCAGTAATTCTAATCAAGAAAGGAGGAATGGTCACTGACAAATACTTTGGGTTGAACTCTCCAGTGCCCTGGCACCACATCCTGGCACTTACTCTGGGGCGAGGTACCCACTCCTGCTGGGCTAAGAGTCAACACAAATCAAAGAGAACTGGGGGTGTCTATTTGTGCTTGTTTTTCAAATATACAACTCACTTGGATGGCTCATGAAAGTGAATTCACTCTAAAAAGCCTTCATTCATGCAGCTTCTCTGAATGTTTATGGACATATGGGCCTAAAAACAGCCTCACTCGCACCCAGTAATTTGAGACGTTTGATAAAAAAAAAAAAAAAAAAGAAAGAAAAAAGAAAAAAGAACTGAGTGGCGATGCTCTCCTAATCACTGTCAAGAGAAGTGGCTCTGCTCTCCGGAGGTGTTTGTCCCAACTTGGTGGGTGCACTTCGCTGCTAAGCTCCCTGGGTGCCGGGTAGAGAGGGGGGCAGGCGCAGCCGAACTGCACAGCTAAGCACATTGTTGCTCCAGATGTGAAACGCACGCACGGGTTCGCCGAAAGAGCAGAAAAGGAAGAAAAAAAAAAAAAAAAAAAAAAAAAAACAACGGAATGGCAGAAAGGACGTTCCTGTAAGGAGCCGAGCTAAAGAAGCTCTGAATAAAACCGCGGCAAGAAACTGAACAAAGCACTGACCAGCACGTCGGTGAGATGGGACAGAGCCCCGGCAGAAGGACCCACTCGAGCGTGTGTCCCAGGGCGGGCAGCGCTGCCGCTCGTCTCCGTGTCGCTCCCCACCACTGCTGCGGGGGCTCGGCGAGGCCACAGGACCCCACAACTCCCCCACCCGCGGGGACGGCGGGCAGGGAAATCCTCCCGGGCACCTTGGGGGTTCCGGCACCGGAGGGAGACCCGCCGCGGGGTCACCACCGCCGGCGGGGAGACGGCTCCGCGCCCCGCCTGGGAAGCGCTGCGGGGAAGCCCCCCCAAAAAGAGAGCCACCCCCACCCTGCTACGCCCTCCTCACTTTTAAAAAGTTGAGAAACAAAACAAAAACGACAAAAAAAGCCCCCACCGAAGCCTCTCCCAGCCCCCAGAAGGCCGGCGAGCGGCTGCCAAGTTTCGGCGTGGAGGAATTTGCTGCGGCCGAGCCCCGGCCGGGACGGGGAGATGCGGCGCCCCCCGGGAGGAGGGAGACGGGGGCTGGGAGCGCTCCCCGGCTTAGCGAGAACCCCGAAGCCCCCACCTGCGGGGTAGGGAAGGAAGGATGGAAGGAAGGGAAGGGGAAAGCGACCCGCCAGTCCCCTCTA
This sequence comes from Pyrocephalus nanus, assembly GCA_038380795.1. Lineage (NCBI taxonomy): Eukaryota > Metazoa > Chordata > Aves > Passeriformes > Tyrannidae > Pyrocephalus > Pyrocephalus nanus. Next base: position 8,329,680 of record CM076261.1, on the reverse strand, counting down.
CTCACTCCAAGCAGACACACTTTGAGCTCGCGTATCGCCATCATCTGCGCGGGGCCGGCCGCTCCGCATGTCCCGGCGCGCCGCCGCTCCGCACTGCCCCGCCGAGGCGGCCCAGCCCCGCCGGGGCCGCCCCCGCCGCCGGTCACATGCGCCCGGCCCCGCCTCGCCGCTGCCCCCCGGCTCCCTGCGCCGCTGGTCCCGGCTGCGAGGGACCAGGGAACCGGCATGGGATGCTTCGGGGTTGGGGCGGTGAACCGCGTCTTAGGGCTGAGCCCTGGAGCGGGCTGATCACAGAGTCGTTAGGGCTGGAAGGGACCTCTAGAGCTCAATCTGGTCCAGCCCCGCTGCCAGCCTAGAGCAGGTTACATAGGAACTCGTCCAGATAGGCTTTTTCGGTGTCTCCAGAGAGCGAAACTCCATGACCTCCCTGGGCAGCCTGTTCCACTGCTCTGCCACCATCAATGCAAAGTTCTTCCTCATGTTCAGGTAGAACTTCTTATGTTTTAGTTTATGGCCGTAGCTCCTCATCCTGTCACTGGGCACCACTGAATAGAGTGGTGCCCAGTGAACATCCTCTTGGGAGCTGCCTTAGAGATATTTATGAGCCTTAATGAGATCTCCTCACTGTCTTCTCTATGCTAAAAAGGCCTATCTAGAACAGTCTCTCCTCATAAGAGAGGTGCTCCAGAACCCTCATCGTCTTTGAGGCCCTCTGTTGGACCCTCTCCAGTAGCTCCTTGTCTTTCTTGCACTGCAGTGTAAATGTTTGCTGTTGAGAGAAAAGCAGCTGGTGAGAGGCAGCATCCTTCCTGCATGGGGCTGCACATACGCTTAGTCCTACACCCCATGTGCTGGGCTGGGCACAGGATGGGGACTACTTCGGTTGAGAACCATCTGAATCCATCTACCTTTTTTTTTTGTTTGTTTGTTTCTCTTACTATGTACAGAAAACATTGAAAATAGTAACTCAATTTTTTACCTAATCCTGGTAATACACACCCATTTTTGATTAAAAAGGTTAACCTCAGGTTGATAGTAGGGCTGCACCCTACACATCAAAGTTATGCTAAATTTAAGTTAAGTTAATTTTAAGGCCAGTCCACCAAAATCAATGAGGAAGGAGTCATAACCACGCTGCTTTCAGTATCCAGTGTTCTCGAATTTATGGAGTAGGGTTTCATACTATAACCCCAGGAAAGCAGAAGACCATCAGCTGTCAGATATTTTAAATCAAAGCCTCTGTTCTACTTACAGTTTTATTTCCTTTTTTTTTTTTTTTTTCCCTCCCACTAATTTATCAGGTACAATTGCTAAAGGGACATGAAGAAAATCTTGATTAGTCATTGTGAGATTACTGCCACGTCATGAGGAGCTTCCTGCAATAAACTGTTGTGGCGTTCATTATGTCACTAATTAGTTCCACATGGAGTCCTGCACTCACACTTATAGGCTGGATGAAGATGTTTGCCTTCTTCCAGGGCTCCCAAATCCTAGGCCAAGGAAATGCCTGGAGAGGAGCTGTTGCTATCCCTGCGAAGGAAAGCACAAATTATTTCTAGCAGAATATCGCAGCCTATGAGGAGAAAGAGTATCAAACGAGAGAGATCATGGGAAAGACTCATCAGAGAGATGCTTTTGATTTAATTAAGTGTTGGGGTTTTTTTTAGGAGAATTTATCAAAAGAAACAAAACACATCTGATTTTCAGACAAGCAATAAAGAATATTGCTAGGATCCTGGCTGTTCATTGTCTTTACACAAGACTGAATTATACAATAAAGTATTTCAATAAACATATAGAATACACTCACTAACATAGAACAATTACAGTTTGCACTCATAGCACAGCTAATTTAAAGCAGCTCAACATTTCAGCCAGAAATTAGTTCTATGAATTGAGAGGAGATACTAATTTTTAAGGTTTTACACTTCCCACTCCATTCTTTCACTGACTGTTGTGGTGCAGAAGCACCTTTCCAGAGATTCCTTTCTTTTTTTGTCACATCTTCAAACATGTCTGGGTCTTTCATGTATCCCATTAATCATCTACCCTTTCCTTTGGTCCCAGTTTTGTAATTCTTTAAGTTAGGGAATTTTTGCTTCTTGTACACAGGAAACATTGCGCTATCTGAATTAATTTCAGCAAGAAACACTGAAACTACACTATCACAGAATCATAAAATGTCCTGGGTTGGAAGGGACCTTAAAGACCATCTAGTACCAACCCAGCTGCCACGGGCAGGGACACCTTCCACTAGACCAGGTTGCTCTAAGGCCCATCCAACCCAGCTTGAACGCTTGCAGGGATGGGGATTATATTATAATCTATTCTACATTAGACTGTGGGTTACAGAAAGAGACTGATAAATGGCACACTATATTCAAAGCTGTTCAGTGTCACAAGCACAGCTTGAGGACTTGTCCACAGGTGTGCTCGAATTAAGCTACAGTGATGTAATGGCAATGAGAGACTCCATAGAACAAATAAGTGTAATTTACTGTTCATGCATGGACTCTGCAGCTTTAACCTAGAGGTCTTAACTTTCCAAAGCCTCCCGGGGCAGGCATACACGAGAGTACACTTAATAAAGTTTCAGTTTGGGAGAGCACTTGCTTAAGCATGTCTATTTTTGAGACAGTAATACATCTCACCAACTTCAAAGGCATGTAAGTACATGTCCAATTGCTGCCTTGACTCAGTACCACCAAAATTCAAAACAGTGCCTAAGAAATTTGCTCAGGAAAGCAAGTCAGATTTCCATCTTTCATCTTATCTAGGGAAATTTCTCAAATACACAGTAGTATATCTCACAAAAAAAAAAAAAAAAAAAAAAAGTTACAGCCCAGACCTTAAAAAGCTTCTTTCAAAAGAGAGCAAATAACTTATTAGCTACCTACAAACAAGCAAATTGTTTAGAACAGTGGCATGATGATGCCCCAGTGGAAGCTGATCAAGCTGAAACAGCAGGAGAGAGATTGTTAAGGCCAATTTTACTTGCACAGGCAAAAAAATATAAAGACCCAAACAAAAATGAACAACCAGAGGAAAAAATAACTTATTGTAGTTGTTTAAACAAAGAGCCTATGAACAACAACAACAAAAGAAATATATCCCCCAAAACTAGGGAGATAAGAAGAGAGAAAAACAACAATACAGACATGTGCTCCAATATTAAAAAAAGCTACTGATGTTCATTTCCAGGAACTGGCATAATCCTTGTGTTTGTCTGCATGCAAGACACTGTGGTCAGGAAAACATTTTTGTAGAATTGGTCACGTTGCAGTGTTTTCAAATGGCTGGTTGAAAGCAAAGGAAGACAAGTCTTTGTATCCCAAATGTTTTTTTGGTGGGATTTTTTGTTGGTTTTTGGGGGGGTTTTTTTTGTTGTTTGGTTTGTTGTTTTTTTTTGGGGGGGGATTTTTTTTTTCTTTTGTAGCATCTTATTCTATGAATAATTGTAAGTTTTGAAGCAGTAATGTGCCTCATTTCTTTCTACCCAACTGTATTATGCTTTTGGAAAATACAAAGCCAAGTAGCTTTGGTTTTCAGCAGCCTTCCTTTAGAATTTCAAGTCCCAGCATGGGGTCCTCTATCGCCTCCAGTGGTCTAGAGCAACTAGCTGTGGCTTCTGCCGCCCTTCTCTTTGCCCTTACCCACATATTCCTGCCCCAACGTGGCTCATGCTGGTAGAAAACCAGTCCTATGTTTAAAAGTTTTCTACAACCTCAGCCCCTTCCTCTCTACAAGTGGTGTAGTGGTATTTAGTTAGCCTGTATTGGTAGGAAACTGAATGCTTGTGAGGTTCTGGCAGTGTTCCTAGACTTATGAAGGCATCTGCCTTCCTCCTTCTGCTTTCTTTCTCTGGTGAGTGACCTAGGTATAGAAAAATCTGTTTGAGACCCTGATGTGTACCCAGATCCTGAAACTTCTGTTGTTCTGTCCTGAACACTGATGAGTTACTTCCTTTCTCCCATGTTACTTTCCCTCTCCTATTTCTTGGCAAGCATCTTTCTCACACAAAAATGTTATCCCTCCTCTTCACTGGCAAATTCAATCCAGGCCCTTCTATTGTGGGCTGCCATCCCAGTTCTTATTCCCAAGACAGAGAAGAGGAGACAAGTTAACTCCCTACTGCCCTGGCAGAAATGCCTCTGCATCCCTTGCATGACACAAATGTGCATTACAGTAATGACTGCCACAACAGAAATTTCCCTGGTGCTTGCCCAAGAAACTGCCAAAATCTCTTACAATGAAAGCAGCTGCTGCTGAGCGAGCAGTTCTTTGAGTGGGAGGAGCAGCTTCCAGCTCAGGCCCTAGATCTCAGGCAAAGTCCAGTGGTTACGAAATGGCTAAAATTCTGGAAGACGCTATTTTTTTGTTTGTTTAATCACCACAAATGTTAGAAAAGGGCTGCCCTGAAAAGGCATCATGAGACTTCTGAGACATGAGAACCAGAGTACAGAAATGGCCTGGTGGAAATAAGAGCCTGATTCTGATTTCAGTTATACAGATCTTAAGCCACTGTCTTTTTTTTTTTTTTTTTTTTTACCTTGAAAAGGGTTATTCCACTTCATTTTACATACAATAATTGAATTAGGCACTTCATAGCCCACTGTTTCCAGTGTGAATGCCAAGAGACTCTGAAGTTGCCTGTCACTTCACTTTATTGTAGTGTTGCTTCATTTTTTAACATCTCCTGTTCATTGCAGTTAGATGGTCCAGTCACTCCCTCCTGAAGAGAAAAATCTGCTGGAAAAGGTTAGAGGGGAGTAAACCTCTGCAAGATCCTACTTGCAGCTTCCCTGCCAAGTACTTTGAAAAGCAGCATTATTGCTGATGAATAAAATCTGGGAGTGTTTGTATAAAGCTTACCGGCATGCTTCTTGTTGGACTTTGTAACAGATTCACTGTTCCTAAAGTACTTGGGAAAGATTTTTGGCAGTGGAGATGTATGTTTGTCAAGAGGGTCAGGTTTACTCTACTCATTCACTGCTAATCCCCAGGGCAATCTCCCATAGATGGTGTGAAAAGTAATGCAAGTTTTCTTATTCTTTGCAAGGGAAGTCACATAGCCCCAAGCTGGTGATAGAGCTGCATTTCTCCACTGTTAGATGGGGAAAGATTCAGAAAAAGTTTTTTGCTTACATGTGAAAAACAGAAGCTGAGGTTCAACTTGACAACACTACAAATGCCATAGCAAATTAAGCACCAAGAAAGGACAAGACTAGCTAAAGCAAAATATTGGCTCAATTAAAAAATAGACATAAATTAGCTTCAGATGGATTTAGTCTGGAATTTAGAAGTAGGGCTTTCTAAGGCTTTGGGACATTCAGTCAGAGCAATAAACGAAAAGCAAACTAATTTAAAACTAGAGCTTTATATATATATATATAAAAAGAAATTTCTGAGATGACAGGAAAAAACAGAAGTCAAGACTCATTGATCCAATGGATTATTTGTCTGTATCACTACGTAAATTTGTCAGTGTGCTGGTTATGGCTGGGGTAGAGTTAATTTTCTTCACAGTGGCTATTATGGGGCTATGTTTTGGATTTGTGCTGAACACAGGGTTGATATTATAGAAATATTTTTGTTATTGCTGAGCAATGCTTACACAGAGCCAAGGCCTTTTCTGGCCTCCACTGGCAAGGAGACTGGGAGCAGGTGGGAAACTGGGAGGAGCCACAGCTGGGACAACTGACACCAATTGACCAAAGGGATATTCCATTCCGTATGAGGTCATGTTTGGTATATAAGGTGGGGGGAAGAAGGGAGTGATGTTTAGAGTGATGATGCTTGTCTTTCCAAGTAACTGTTAAATGTGATGGGGCCCCACTCTCCTGTACCTCCAGGATGGCTGAACACCTGCCTGCCCATGGGAAGTGCTGAATTAATTCCTTGGTTTGTTTTCCTTGCATGCGTGGCTTTTGCATTCCCTATTAAACTGTCTTTATCTCAACCCTTGAGTTCTCTAGCTTTTACCCTTCCAATTCTCTTCCCGAATCTGCTGATGGCAAGTGAGCAAGTGGCTGTGTGGGGCTTGGCTGCTGGCTGGGGTTAAACCATGACAGCCAGTCAACACCAACTGCTGAGGCTGGACACAAGGCCTGATGTGTCACAACTGTGTCTCAAGTTAGAGCTCTTTCTCTGAGACTGAAATCACTATGAAATCACTTAGCCTAGCAAAATCCATCCAGCTTATACAGGATGAATTCATATAAACAGTTTCTGATGAAAGCTCCATATCTTATTATCAAACTCCTTTTCCGCATGAGCCTTATTTAAATACTAATGTGAGCCCACAAGGCTGCATGAGTCCTTTCTCATGTATCATTCCATACAGAAATATGCCTGAGCATGCAGGTGTTTGCAGTGTAAACTCCAATCCAAACAAAGGGTTGCCCTGATTTCATGTACCCAGGCGCAGTTCAAAACGGGGCCCGCTGGGGGCATTCAAGGTTGCAATTTGGTTGTGTCCGTAGCTATTGTAACTTGTTCCATTTTACCAGCTGTCACTTTGGGCTGCCAATTTTGAGGACAGTTTGAAAAGATAGCATAATGATTTTTATGAGTGAGTCCGTGGAAATGACAAGAACTGTCTCAGTTTACTTTTGGTGGCACTGACATTGAGTGGCTCCATTCTTTTCATGCTTCTGGTATAAGTGATACCTGTTAGTTGCTGGTTGAAAAGGGAAAGTAAAGATCAGCTTCACCAAACTATATGTTATCTGATTGAAGTGATAACTAGCGATCTGTACTTCAAAATTCAGGGAGTCTTAGCAGCAGGACAGGGATACCTTCTTTGCCTTCCAGTTCACTGCAGGAGCAGCCCAGTGAGGTTCTCATAAATTACAATCACTTTACTGAATAGTAATGCTGTTTCCCTCTAGCAGTATATTCCACAGAGTACACTATTCTCATACAGAGTAGTGTAGTATCTGGTTTGCCACCATTAGCTTTGTATGGGGTGAAGGAGCCTGTGTTTACTACCAAATGAAAGGAGAGCATCCACAATTCTCCTTTTAATTAAGCTTAGCCTTGTGAACTATGAAAAGGGTCTTATATTAAGGCCAATGTTCTATTGTCAAGCAAGCAGGCTCCTATTGTGCATATTGCCAAGGAGAGATAACAGGGCTCTTATACTCTTAGAAATTTGTCCTGCCAAGTGAGCATCAGGTTTATCTAAAACATGCCCGGCGTGTGTGTGTGCTGCCAGCTAGAGAAGGTTTGAACTTCACATTGATTTTTCTCATTAAATCCACAGGCAGTGAATGCACATTGATAGGAGCTTCCTCTGCTTACAGAAGACCCAAACAGGGATCTTCTAAACAAGGCTCAAGTGAAAATTTTTGAATGAAAATACATCTATCCATCCCAACCTTACAGTAGTTTTAGGTGTTGAGAAGGGTATCTGTAGCCAGTTTGTGGTGTCATTCCTATCTTTTTGTCTCCATCAGTGCAACTGGGTGTTCATTATAAACAATCATGAGGCAACTGCAAAGGAGAAATTAAAATTTTAAGAGTTGTAAGCCAGGTGGTGACTGAGGAGACTTGTCTTATTAAATAAAGTCTTTTGTCTTAGTTTTTACTATTATGGACTAAAGTTGATTCCTTTGTTTAGATGTAACAGTGAGAAGAATCTTTGCACTTCCAACAGAAACCAGGAAAGCAATATGAGAAAGGAATTTCAAAGGGAGAAAATCATCATCAATCCAAAAAATCTACAGCATAGAGTTCCTAAACCTTTGTTTGTTTGTTTTGTTGCTTCTGTTTAATTTCTGCTATGAATAACATTTTTGTGTGTTGGAAAGAGTTTTAACTCTGAGTTCTGGAGTGTGACCTCCCCTCATCCCATCACCAGTCTAAACAGTCCTGAAATGCAGAGGATGTTGGATGTAAACTCCAAATCCCCTTTTGGGTCTATGTCCTTTATGAGGATAAATTAACCCTTAAAAAACCCTGCAGTTTTGCAAAGTTCTGACCACACAATTTATAATTATTGCTGTTAGTGATGACTGCATTTTTCTTTTTCAAGACAAATCTTTGTTTAACATTTATTCCAATTTCCTTGTACATCAGTGTTAGTAGTGACTGTTTATGGACCTCAGAATTTGCCTCCAACACAGATAATCCGAGTTTGCTCAAACTTAAAAATAAACAAGAAGTCTGTATGCTTTGTTTTGTAGTTTTTTTAATATATATTAATAAGATATTGTACAATTGGAAATGAATGCACTACTTGATCAACAGGTTTAATTTTCTAATGAGGAGTAATAATATAGTAATCTCATCAAATAAGCAATAACTTGCCAGGACCTTAACTGCACCAAGAGATGGTGATTACCCTGACATAACTAATAGCTAAGAAACTATCTTGAGAAGCAGAAACTAGAAATATGCACAATGCAGCCTATTTTATCAGTCCATATATTTTACCATCCCCTTCAATCATTTTTGTGGGTTTTTTTTAAAGATGATGGAACAGTGATAGATGTATCAGGTCCAAAGATCCTGAAATACACTAGGAGGCTCTAAATGTTGTTTTCAGGGCAATTAAATGTCAAGAAAAGTTCTATATTAGGTGTGCACTCTAAGGGTATGCAGACATACTTTCACCACATATAGATCATGAAATCATCTCTCTTAGCTTCACAGTTAGAAAAGTTTTAAGAACAGATGAGAATAAACAAACTAATAAAGCAATGAGTTGTGGATGGAGTCAGCAAAGTGAAGATCTATCTGTAGGACAATCTTAACGAGAAGCTACCACAGTCATAATCTTTCTAATGATATCAGGAGTGTGATAAAATGGATTAGAAAATAATTAGAACTTACACTCTGGCAGAGATAAAATATCATTTGGTGAAAACCCAGAAAGAGTCAAAGGTCTTATTTTGGTCTTAGAACATATTAAAAAAATTCTCATGGTTGAACTCCTCGAGTCTTGGTCAAAGTGTGAATTTGAGATAGCCCTACTGAAGCCAAATAATTCCTTTCAGTAAGACAGGTGGCTGGAATGGCAATGTAGTCCCCAACCCTCTGGTCCAGGGGTTCATACAGTCCCTGGCAAGGGAGGAGCTTAGCCTGTGAACAATTTGGACTTTATGTGAGCTACTATTGTTGACAACTTCTGGATTATGTGGCTTGACTGTAATTTCTCTTCCAAAAAAAGCTCAAATGATCTGCACCTTGGTGAGAATATCCCCTTTGGCTCCTACACAGAGAATGGGGAGCACTTGGGCATCTGGATGACCTAGACCATAGCAATTGCTTGTGGCTGCAGAACAGACAGAAGCTTGGAAAGTAAAGAAATCAGACCACTGGAAATACGAGAGGATTTGGGGAGCTGGGTCCCTAATGATTTTTACAGAGGATGGGGAAAATATTGAACTACCATCTGGCTTTATCCTGCAGTAAAGGAGGGTTAACTGTACAGTGGGAGTTCAAAGACTTCTATCCAGATGCAGAGCTGAGTATATTATCCCATAAGAACAGTAAATTCAGAATGTATTTACTGGAGTGAGGACATAAACATCTCTCTGAGGAGAACACCTGTTATACACCTATTCTTGGACTTGTCACCCAAAAAATAAGCTCAAACTCAGGGCTGGTTCGTTTGTTTATTTAGTCCAAAGTAAGAAGTAAAATAGGCAACTAATCAGGCTCAATGCACATATGCTGTGTTAGTGGCCTCTCGGGAGATAAATGTGGAAATAAAAAGGATGCAGAGATTTTGGAGGATAAGAATCTTAAAACAAGACACGCTGCTCCCACTCTCATCTTTTTGAAAGATCTGTCTCCAGATCAAAGCAACAAAATCACTCTACAGCTTCTTTTTTCAAGATAAGCCAGATTTTCACTGCCTCTCCTCTAACTTGCACTGGCAAGTACATTGCATGCTTTTCTGTTTGCTTACCCAAAGGTATCACGAGATAATTAATACATAAAGCTAGAACTTTCCAAGAGAAGGAATTTTTCCTGTATTCTCAAGTTCTCAACATCCTGAAGTTTTGTTCCAAAGCAATTTTGAGAACTGTACAGATTAACTTTTCATGGGTAGGTGAAGGGCACCACAGCAAGAGCAACTTTCTATTTCATCTATTTCTTGCTATGAGGCAAATTACAAACTAAAGCTTTCCCTGTATATTTAATCTAATATAAACCTTAACGTGCATTTGAGGGAAAGGATGTAATATATTATTTAAAACTAATCCATTAACCTATGGGTTAATAGCATTCATACTCTTAAAAAAACACAGTTGTTAGAAAATTTTGCGAACTAAATAGCATCTTTGGAATATTAATTCTCTTTACACAGGTCTTCAAAAAAACATCAGACCGCCTTTCAAAGTCAAAGGTAGAAAGCCCTCTGAAAACATTATATCTGCACTGATTCCTGTACTGAACCCTTTCCAGCACTAGGGGCAGACCTAGAGTCTTTTTTTTAGCTTTCTTCTAGCAGGACCTTGTTACATTCTGCCCATTTTGTAGAAATGTGAGTCTTTCAAGCTCCTCCTCCACGTAACTCTTCCTCATGAAATAGGGTATCCACAGCCTTCCTTTTGCTAGATTTCCTTTTATGTCAGTTAGCTGTCCTACCTTACAAATGCATGGATTTTGCCAGGGGAGCAGTTAGGACCATTGTACTAACATAATTTATGCACTGGACCATACTGAGGCAGCGAAAGATGGCGCTGGTACTGTTAAAACCACAAGAAAGCCCGTGCCCTCTGGCTTCCTGATGTACAGTGCATGTTCATTGCATGGTACTGCACATGCCATGCCATCCTGTGGGGATGCATGGAAGTGGAGTTGTTCTGCTGATCAGACCACAAGATCCCTCGGCCCAGTGGAGCTCTAGGAAGGCACGGCCGGACTTCCAAGGTGGTTATGGTCTCCGAGTGTGTCTAAGTGGAGAAAGCAGGGATAAAGGCAAACTGCCCTATTCCTACTGTTTAGCAAGCAGTATGTAATAAAAAAGAGAGACATAATCCTTGATCAGCAGTCAAAGAGAAATTAAACGTAATGTATTTAAACAGATATTTTATAAATGTTAACAGCTTGCTTTTTAGTGATGGAACTCAGGACAACATTATCACTCATACCAGTGAGAAGCCTTCTATGTAGGGCTCCTTAGTCTCAGAAACAAAATCAACACTGTGGTTTACAAAATCCTGCCTGGAAAGAGAAGTGAACAGGAAGAGTGCAGAGAGAGTGGGGTACATGCATGCAGATGTACAATCACAACACACCCAGCTCAGTAGGCTCATGGATGCTCAATTAATAGCAAAGTTGTATTTAAATAAAAATGTTGCAGCCACTCTGTTATAGAACAGAGAGAATTTTCTTCTGTGTGGGAACTCGGAATAGTGTACCTTTAAATCAATGTTATTTTTATTAATTTTAATAGTTTTCTTGCCCTTTACTTCCAACTAGTCTAACTGTAGTCTCATTGCCAATGGAATATCTGAGGGTGAGTGAGGCAGCTTTCTCATTTTACTTTGATTTTTTTTTGCTGGGGTTCACTGGAATAAATGACACTTGGAAATATACTGGGGTTCTCATGGGCTAAATCCATCTTCATTCAGAAAGACTTCCTGTATGCTGTGCTTGACAAACATATTCCACTAAATCAGTACTTTGATCCCACTCACATTCCAATACCACTGTGCATACTTTGTCTGTCTTTTTTTTTATGAATCACCCAATAAAACACACACAGTTCAAGATATTACTGGCAATACTATAGTGTATGTACATTAAACTTCATTTTCAACAGAAACTTGGAACCTGAAATGTTGCCAGTGCTTGAATCCAAGAAGAATTTGAAATGTATAATGTAAAGCTTCTTAATATACCTGAAACCCTTTAACTGTTCCCACAGTTAAAAAATAAGCTAACATTTTTATCACAACAAGGTACCCAGGGGTTCAAGCCCTATATGATGGTAAAAAAAAACCCAAACACACACACACACAAAAAGAGGAAATAGTCGTTTATATATCAAGTGAGCAAAGTTGATTTGGAAATTATTGAGAAAATCAGCCTGTCCAGGAGCTGCTTTAGGACTGTAATTACCCTTTCACATGTTACTAATTTAATTAAACAAAGGAGCTATTTTTGGACCAGACAGCTCTTTAAATTTTGGTACTTGCTATTACGAATCATATGACCCTGTCATATATATTGTCAGATTTCTTAACTCATACTGTAGCGCCATCATCCTCAGAGATTATACAAGGGTTTTAATCTTATTTGTATTTCCTCTAGTTTTGTGTACATTTGTCTCAGATAAAACACTTAATTCTTTGTATTCCCTCCCAGCTCAATAGCTGAAAACTGGCATATGTCAAGAATCATCATTCAGTTGTTCTCCTTTTTTTGGGTAGTTTTTTGGTGGCTGTTTCCTCTATTATATAATCCTTGCTCATAGTCTGTATATCCTTTTCTAACACTGGTAAGTAAGATAAAAACTGAGTCTTTTAGAATATTCTCAGGCTCCACTTTGAGAGGAACAACAATTTCAATTATTTCTTCAGTGAATGGACCTCTGTTATATTTTGCAAGTATTTGACTAGTTTCCAAATGTTGTGCCACTGTCTGTCCATACCTCTGTCTGGGACTCAGTGCTACATGAAGTGTGATTACACAGTTGCTGACTGAGTTGGAGCGCAAGCAGAATGACTTCACATCTGCCCTCAAAAGACTGTGCAAACATGCACATCTGAAGGCTGCCTCCTCCAAAGGTCTAAAATACACGTGTGTAACTGACCCTGAAATTCAGTGTACTTCCTGCAGGAGCCAGGGTTATCTAAACAAAGGGTTCTTAGGAAGTAACCTCTTGACTTCTCCACCCCTCACATTTTTAAGGATTGTCAGGTCCTAGCAATTGCACAGACCAGGATAACAAGCCGTGTCCCAGAGGAATCATTCCCCTGACATGCATCCCACTGGCACCTACCACCCTACAGATCAGCAAAAAAAGAGCTTGGCTGCCTGCATAGGCATGTACCCAATTCTCCCTGACTAAATGGATTACACCGTTGTTGGTTGGATAGGGTGCCAAGACTTCCAGCCAGCTAGTATTCATGTGGGTTATGAAAGAGTGCCACTCTGGAATCTGACCTAAGTCCAGTCAAAATCTGAGAGAGGTCTGCAGAGAGGATGCCAGACTCCCGTTCTGCCAGGATTTCTGTTTTGTTTCTATTTTACTTTGGAAAAATGCAATGCGAGTATAAGAAAAACAGCAAGAAGACTCAAAAACTGTCAACAAAAACAGAATGAAAAGTGCTGCGTACACAGCAGCTTGCTGAGAGGAGTTTGGGATGGAGAAGAGTGGGGAGAGCTGGTGCATAAGTAAGAAAAGAAAGGATCGTAAGAAGGGACTAGTTGGAGGGATATGAAACTGATGTTGAATGACAACTGCCAAAAGGAAAAGCAGGTTTGGGGGTAGTGATAAATCAGTCCCATTTGTCCCTTTGAGATATGTTCTGGGATCTCAGTAACTCATCTCTGATTCAGAAGAGTGTGAGCTATCAGCTTATATATGCCAATATCTAAGTAGATCTAAAGAGACGCAAATTTAAACTCAGTAGAACAGGAAGCAAAGTAGTGAATAAATGCGAATATATTAATCTGAAAATCAGGTTAGGCATTTCCCGTAGGGACTAGTTGGGTGGGGAAGGGAGACTGTGTGGGTTGAGGAAAGGCTGGAATGCCTGGCTGGCTCAAGGGTGAATCTAACAAGGGGGCAGGGTCTGGCCTGGCATACAACTCAGAGCTGGCACATTAGGAACCACGTATTAGATTGCTACCTCTCATATATGGCATAAGGTAGAGAAAAATAGCGCAGAAGATTTTTTAATGCGTGTTTTGTTTTATGCACTATCTCAGGCCTCAAGCTGTATCACGCACGTCACTTTGCTTCTTTTGTTTTCTCTTTGTCTATCTGTGAGACAAGAATAATGACACACATTTCCTTTCAAAATTATTTGGAGAGCTAGGATGAAGGGTTGGGGGATAAATGTATCTACTACAGTAGTATCCCAGCTACATATCTATGTGGTTGCTGCAATTTCTTGAAAAAAGCCAAAATACAGATTTTTTTTGTCCTATCAAAACAAATAAAACAAAACAAACAAACACAAACAAATAAACAACACTCCCACACACACCCAACAAAAAAAAACCCCAGACAATTCAGTGAGGAAAAGATTCAGTTCCTGATTGCCCAGTCTTGTTCCCTTCCAGTATGTCAGTGAGATGCAGATCTCTGTGAACCAGGAAATCCAGAGCTAAAATGCAGTGGTACAACCTGAGCTCTGCCTTGTTTGATCAGTGATTCAGGCTTCCTGTCACATACATATGCATGACACATGATTCCTGAAGCAGAACATCCCAGAGCTGCAGAACAGTGCTCTTAAAGGAAAACCTGTGTCCAGGTGAGTGCCACTAAATGAAGAATGCTGTACAAATGCTGCACTCAAACACTGAAACCCAGCTCTTTGAAACAACCTCTGATGCAGTAATTCTTTGTGCTTTTTTCATAGTGAGCTTGAGCACTTACAGGATCAGATACAGACTTTCACTTGGCTACTATTGAGATGACAGGTCTATAGCCAAAGGAGTTGGATATCACCACAGGTAATGGTCTTACTTGAAACATGAGGCCATCAGAACTTGTCTCCTGATTTACACACCTCTCTTAATTTTTCACACACATTACCATCTTCATGCCATTGCTTGCAAATTAATGCCAAGAGCCACTGGAAGCTCCAGGTGCAGCCTTAATGCTGCATCAGGATGTACTTCAGGAGGGCATTTCCTAGTTTTTAGAGGTTTGAGCATCACTTGAACATACCACTGCATTTGTTGCTGACCCGGAATGACATGAGGAACCCACAAGGCAAACTTAACTTCATATTAACCAAGCTCTTTGTCAGCAAATTTAGGTGTTAATTTATTCATAGTTGGTATACTGTGTGTTTATAATCCTTCTGCAAGGCCTTCACTAGGAGCAGTGGTAGCTGGACTCTGATATTAAGTGCCAGTAGTCACCAGCTCAACCTCTTACCCAGGAAAGAGGAAAAATTAAATAAACTGAGTGTTGCAGAGTCACAAAGTTTTGCAACCATAAGGGATGTATGAAAAAAACTTCTCCAGTATTTTTACTGGAGAGGGAAAAAAGGAGTAGGGAAGGGAAGGAGAGAAGGAAGGAAAAGGGAAAGGAGAAGAAAGGAAACATTTTATGATGCACACCTCTTTTGAGCAGAAATGCTTTAATATATTTTCAAATGCAAATTGACCGCGAATCCCAGGCTTTAGCCTGGGTTTTCATATGTATCCATTCATATTATAGGTACATGTGTGCCTATGTGTGTGTGTACATGTATCCTAATCTGTTTATTTAGTTATGGGCCAATTTTGGTTAAGCACTCTGCAAAGAACAGAAGGATGGACTGAAAAGTAGAGAGTGAATAGTTCAGCCATAAAGGACAACATATGCGTGCAGACAGAATCCTGGGGGTGGACAAGAAAACTATGAGTCAGTATTCCTCAAGAGGATAAGCAGCTGCCTTGGTGCACCAGCAGTCTAACCCTGATATATTTTTTGGTAGGCTTTACAGGAACAGGGAGTTTTGCGGAGGAATACGAAGGAGGAGAGCAAGATGGCTGCACAGATATTTATGGGAAGCTCTTCCCACACACAGAGGTAGCCTGGGAGAAATGTAAAGCTAATTAATATGTGGACATTGAAAGCTGACATAGTTATCTGATCAGACTTGCTTCTTCACAACAAATGAGCAAAAATAGATAATAAATATGCTAGATAATAAATACAATAACACAGGTGAGTTCTGGGTGCAGCAGTGTTCTTGAGCCCAAGGTCCTTATATCTAGAGCAGTTTTGATGGAAGAAATGTCACCAGTCAAACCACAGAATAACATGTTGCAAATATGCCTAGGCGGATGTTGGGTATCTCGTGTCTAACATGCAGGATTGAAAGGATTTATGTAGTACTTTATGTAAATACTACAACATCTTGCTGATTGCTGTGGACTATTTTGAGATATATCAGGTAGATAGCAACGCAGGTGTCTTTTATCACATGCAAAGGACCTTGCCAAGGAGTCTTCCATTTGTGTCCTCCCATCCTTAGCCTTGGCCTCCACCCTTTGTAGTGTGTTTTTTTAAACTGACTAGAAGAAGTTCAGCACAAAATCTGCTAGAACGTTTTGGCAGGTGTTATATTACTTGCTCCTTAACATATCTGGTTTAATAAAACACGTCTGCTATGAAAATTTTATTCCATAATTAGGTATGCTGTTTTAGAACAGCAGTTCATCTGGAAGAGTCAGCATCTGTCCTACGCTTACAAGGTCTCTGCCTGGCTTGTTCGTGACCAGTGGCAGGGAAGCTTACCATCGACCTGAACTTTGCAGCAGGCGCCCAAGGAGTACCTCAGGATTCACTGAAGATGAAAAGTTTAGAAATACCTGCTCACTTAGTCATTAAGTGGGATTTTGTATTGTGTGTTGGCATGAAGCCAATTTTTTTCCTTTTTTTTTTCTCCTTTTTTTAAATTATTTCCCCCCCCACCTTGCGTGTGTCACTGTATGAGCCAAAGGTTTTGCCACAGAGTTTCTACTCACAGAGGAAGAGACCTTTCCTGAAGGCTGCTGGTGATGGGGCTGGAACCAACTCTGCCTGAGGACAAAAGTCTGATGTTCTATGGGTAATGTATACCACCAAAAAAATTTGCAATTCCTGAACAATTTTAATTTCTAACACACTGATCCTGGTTATCTGTGCTATTTAAATACCACACAGTCCTGGCTACTGAGAAAGAACTAACCACCACTTAAGATCACATGCACAAAGGAAGATCAAGAATTAATTTATATGAACTTATGCTAAGTGTGACTGCTTGCAATTGTCATTGCTTTGTTACATAAATTATACTTCTTGTTTTTAAGTGTAGGTAGAAAAAAAAAATCCTAAATACTCTAGAGACCATTACATATGGGCCAATGATTAATGGATGATAATTAACACTATTAATGCACTTTAAAGAGCAGTAATTCTGTTAATTATAAACCCCGTTTTCACAGATGTATCTCATTAAGTTCTATTTCTCATTATGATGATGATAATAATAATGCTCAAGGTACCTTTGATTCTTCCAGACCACAGCAATCTACAGTTAGTGAGAATAAGTGCCTCTTCCCAAAGAGCTGGAAAACGGACCCAAATCCCTCAAGTCTTTCAGTAAAATGAAGCACATCACATCTTAGCAGTGACGAATTTTTAGATTCACTTCTACTGAACTCAAGGAATCAAAATCAGGCCTTGATTGTGGTGAACAATGCAGAGAAGATGAGAGAAAACTTCTTGAAAATAACTTGTGGATATAAAGATAATAAAATGGGATCTTCAAGTACGCTTAATTTTCCTGTTCTACATCTATTGCTATTACATCCAGCATTGCCAGAGATTTGCAATGACAAGTATTTTCCCTGAATCTCTTTTTAAATTACAGTGGCAGAGAATAGCATGGTTCATATAACTTAGTCATGGTGAATTTACTTGATTTACTAAGATTTTGAGCTTATATATCTGAGCAAAAGCAAATGTTAAATAATCAGGATCCAGTAGGCCCCAGTGACTCATCTAAAGACTGAACAGGTGTGAAATAGGGCAGAGTTTGTTCTGCAGGGTTGTAAGGAAAGGGATGTATGCATTTTAAAAGAAGATTACACGTTTTCATCCATGACAAAGAGAATGAATGGCTACAGAGATTTAATCTTTGTCAAACTTACCAAACAAAACCAAAAAAATGATGTTAAAAAGCAAGTTACAAGACATACTGTCAAAGACTCAGATAAAAACAGAGCTAATGAAATTGCATCCTTTTTTGAAAACCAAAAATAATTTATTTTGCTTTTTCTGTGTATTAACAACGTCATCAATTATTATCGAGATTTTAAACAAGACTGTGGAAGACACAGGTAAGGCTCCCAAGTAGCATCAGTACCAGGCTCTTTCCTTTATCAAGTGTTCCGGTCCAACACTTTTATCTTCCAATCTACAGAGGAAAAAGAATCTACCAAAACAGTTAAAATGAAAACCACCAGCAGTGACCAAAAGGTACAGCCAAAAAAAGTAAAAACGATGGGTAACCTTGTGTGTACATATGACTAAATTGCGTATTTTTAAAGCAGAAGTCAGAAGGCACAGCGGTGCAGCGGGAGAACATTCCATGCGTTTAAGACACAGGACCCCAGCTGCAGAAACTTGACGGTTCACATGAAGAGTTTGCTCGTGGGCCAGGTAGTGGAGACAGGGCCACCTGTCACAGAATCATAGAATTGTTAGGTTTGGAAGGGACCTCTGCAGATCATCTAGTCCAACCCCCCTGCCAAGGCAAGGTCACCTAGAGCAGGTTACACAGGAACATGTCCAGGTGGGTTTTTAATGTGTCCAAAGAGGGAAACTCCCCAACCTCCCTGGGCAGCCTGCTCCAGTGCTCTGCCACCTTCAACGTAAACAAGTTCTTCCTCGTGTTGAGGTGAAACTTCTTGTGTTTTAGTTTATGGCAATTGTTCCTAGGGCACCACCGAAAAGACTTCGGCATTTCTTCATACCTGCCTTTGAAAGATTTATACGCTTTAATGAGATGCCCTCTCTAAACAGGCCCAGCTCCCGCGGTCTCTCCTCATAAGAGAGACGCTCCAGACCTCTAACCATCGTTGTAGCCCTGTGCTAGACACTCTCCCCTTGTCTTACTCCAGATGTGGCCTCACTAGGGCCCAGTAGAGTGGGAGGATCACCCGCCTCGACCTGCTGGCCACACTCTTCCCCACGTTACCGTTGTCCCTCCTCGCCACAAGGGCACACTGCCGGCTCAGGGTCAACTTGTCACGTACTCTCTAATAGGTCAGGGGACCCTTCTCCCCGGGTAACCCCACGACGGCATAGGCAGGGACTTCTGCGGCCCCGCTGCCTCCACGACGGGACCCCTTCTCTCTGGAAGCGACCTCAATCTGACCAAGGCGAGGAGCACCTTCGGGGCCCTTCCTGCAGGTGACCCTCGGCGGGCGGCAGCAGGAGCCCGAGCCCCGAGATGGCGGCGGGGAGGGGAACGGCGAGCCCAGGTGAGCGGGCCGGGGCGTGCGGCCGAGCCCGGGCGTTCTCTGGCCCCAGGGCCAGCCCGGGCGGCTCCGGGCGTGAGTCAGAGCGCGGGGCGTGGAGGGGCGGCCGCCTGTGCGAGCGAGCGGCGACCGAGCGAGAGCGGCTCCGCCGGGCGGAGGCGGGGGCAGCGTGTCCGGCCCAGACCCCTCCTCCCGCCTTCCTCCGCCCGCTCCCTCCTCCCTCCCTCCCTGCGCGGCTCTCCCGGGGACGCGGAGAGGCGCCGCCGGGCCCGGGGCCTGGACAGCACGGGTGCCCGCCCTCTTCCACCGCCGCTCCGAGCGCCGGCCGCGGGCTGGATGTAGCCGGGCGCCCCGCGGGGGCTGCAGCAGCAAGATGGCGGGTAGGCATCGCCCCCCTCCCCCTCCCCGCACACGCCGCCTCCCCGGCGAGGCGCCAGCCCTCCCTCCTCTATCCCCCCTCCTCCTCCTCCTCTCTCCCGCCCCGGCTTCGGGAGCGCTTCCAGCCGCTGTCCGATCTCGGAGCGCGGGGGTCTGCGGGGTGGGGTCGGGTCGGGTCCGGTCCGGGGGGCGCAGCCCGCGGGCGGGGTTGGGTCACGGGTGGCACCGGGGGTGTCGGCCGGCGCGTTTGGCACATGGTGTGTGTGTGTGTGTGTGTCTCCCCCATCGCAGATCTGTCGCTGCTCCAGGAGGACCTGCAGGAAGATATCGACGGATGTGAGTGGGGACGTGGGGGGAGCGGCGGGGGCGGCTTTCGGGCGAGGAAGTGGCTTTCGCGGGGGAGCGCCCAGGGTGCATTGTGGGAGGCGGCGGCGGGGAGGAGGAGGAGGAGGAAGCCACGGCCATGCTCCGCGCTTCCCAGTGTCCATGACCCGGTCCCGGTCGCGCGTGGGGCTCCGCCGGGCGCTCCCGCGGGGTGCGTTGGGCGGGGCGGGGGCGCCGTTAGCGGCCGCCCCGGCGGGAGGGAGGGAGGGAGGGAGGGAAGGGCGGCTCTGCCGGCGGGGCGGCGTCCCCTCATGGCCCGGGCACGGCGGGGCGCCGCCGGGGAGGAGGAGGAGGAGGAGGCTGCTGCAACTGCAGCAGCATGTGGGTTGCTTGTTCCTTCGCTCGTTCCTTTTATATCTCTGTGTATGTTTTTTTGTGTCCCTCATCCCTCCTCCTCCTCCCCTCCCCCGCCCCCCGTCCTCAGGCTACCTCTTCCTGGTGAAGGGTCTGGAGCGCATGTCCTGTGAGGGGGAGTTGGGGGTGTTTAGCCTGGAGAAGAGGAGGCTCAGGGGTGACCTTATCGCTCTCTACAAATACCTGAAAGGAGGTTGTAGCCAGGTTGAGATCGGGCTCTTCTCCCAGGCAACAAGTGACAGGACAAGAGGACCTAGCCTAAAGCTGCGCCAGGGGAGGTTTAGGTTGGATACCAGGAGGAATTTCTTCACAGAAAGGGTGAATAGCCATTGGAATGGGCTGCCCAGGGAGGTGGTGGAGTCACTGTCTCTAGAAATGTTTAAGAAAAGACTGGATGTAGTCAAGGTGACAGGGTGGTGTTCGATCATAGATCAGACTCAATGATCTCAGGAGTTTTCAACCTAATTGATTCTGTGATTCCTGACCCCACTGGAGAGATGTGCGGAAAAGAGTTAATGTTAGGGTGCAAGGAGCAGGATGTGGCTGTGGTGGTGCAATATCTCTAATTCTAGGATATGAAGCCTTAGCTTGGCAGACTGTGGAGATGTTACTCAGGTGAGAAGGTGTCTGTTGGTCATGCCAATACAAAGGGAGCTATTTGGAATCAGAGGAGGATGAATTTTGGGTGGAAAGTGAAAATGGAGGTAGAGGCAAGCGCCTGCCTCACAGCCTGCTATGGGTGTGCAGACCCCCTGGTTGCTGTCTGAAGGTATTTTGTCTGCTGCTCAGTCTGCACAGGGAGCCCCTCACCAGGGCTGGACCTTTCATTTCATGGCTTACATTTTTAGAGGAGAGCTATTTTAACTTTACAGGATTTAACTGCTACGTTTTCTTTTTCAGTTTTGTCAGCTGACATTTAGAAGGCTCCTATTGTGCTTTGCCTTGCACAAAGAGGGAGCCTTTCCCTAAGGCTTTTTATTTTTTAATTCAGATTGATAATGTAGCTGCTTGAAAACTCTCTGTGATTACAAGAGGGCTTGTTGAGGAAGGACACACAAAAAAACTGTATTCTTAAGTTTCCACTTAGTTTATGGTTTTAGTTGACTGTAAGACAGGAGTTGAAATAAGATATTATGTGTAGTCATTGGAGAGGTGACTCTGAAACTGTGGGTTCCTGGTGGTGGTCTGAATGCTATAGTCTTGTCTTTAAAAATGAAAAAAATATATGCATGGGGATATGACTAAGTCCAGATGAGAACATCCTGAAAGCAGGAGCCGTAGAAATCTAAAAATTCAAAACCTCATTAAAAATTACTGAGGTTTTGATGGAAGTAGATAAAAGCAAATGGCTCAATACTTATGCATGTTATTTTCAGAGAAAAAACAGGGACTCTATATGAATCAATGTTTGCAGTCTGGATGTAGTTCCAGTTGCACAATGGCTTTTATGGTTTTAAATTTTATGTGATTTTGTTCTTTTGAGGTGTCTGTGAGCCAAACAAAAATAGTACAGACCGTGGAGCCTGTACATATGTAGTCAAAAGCACTATTTCTTGTGTAGTAGTATTTGAAATAACTGTTTTTTACCCACATACCACCACAGGTTTTACACAATTACAAAAGTGTTTCCAATTGATAGATTATTAGGGATTACATTAGAAAATGAGGTAGAAAGCAAGCTGCAATTTCTACCTAAACCCCACCCTGCAGTACCTCTCTGTTGTAAATATTTCAAAAATTTGCAGGTCTTTCAAGCAGTGGAATTAGACACTGTTTTAGAGGTGTATTCCTGCAGAAGTAGAATGCAATTGTGAGAAAACTGGAAGTGCTGGCAGCTTTTGTGTGTGTGTGATTCTGCCAGTTGTGATCTTGCTATTAAATGTGCTAAGCTATAGTTGAGGACAAACAAGGAAAAAGATGTGCGGGCATACCTGTAGGCTTAGGGGTGTAATTTAGGAGGAGGAATTAGATAAATGTAAAGTAATATGATCGATTGATTGGCTATTTTGAAAAGTGAACCATGTTTTCAATAAATTTTTGGGCTTTTAATTGCTCTAATATCAAGCAAACACCTATGAGGTGTGCTGGTGAAACCCGGGGTGTTTAAAACTGGATGCACGTGTATAGATTTGGATTGGACACCTGAAGCTGGGTCTCTGATTAGGCATATAGCCCAGGACATTTTACTAGATTAGGTGTTCCTTTGTAGCTCACCAGTGAGCCTAGGTTTGAATCTGAATCACAGAATTGTTTGGTTTGGTGGTTTTTTTTTTTCTTTGATAATGAGAATCTACAGTGCGATTCAGTGTTTCCTTCTAATGAAGGAATCATTAAGGTGACTGAAGAGATACCTCTTATTGCTTGTGTTCTAAAGAAGTGGGAGAAAGTCCTAGAGTTGAGCAAACAACAAATACACAGTTGATGAACCAAGCGTCTGTGCATCTTTTTAGATATGCAGAGTCATGAAGAGCTGTTTTATGATCTTTATCTTGTAAGGTTTCTGGAATTAGCTGGGTTACTGGAACATTGATGTTTAACAACTTGTACAACTGTACAATTTGTGCCTTCCCTCATTTATTATGCCAACTCATTGGATGCTAATTAACCTGAAATATAAACCAGTAAAATATTATATCTTTGGAGTACTATTTTAATAGCTGCTTGTAAACAAAAGTTTACCTTTTCCCTGAAGAGAACTTGATAAATATTTAAGTTAATGAAGTATTGCTAAGATTTCACCAGAGAGTAGTAAATCTGCTTTTGGAGTAGTGGGAGACCTTCAGAATGTGTGCTGTGGAAAGCATCTATTAAAAAAAAATATTGCCTTTTGTTTATTTGTGTAAGAGGTCAGAGATTAAACAAGAGCTTTTATAAGAAAGGCTTTCAGAGAGTGGTTGATAAACCAGCTGGATTGACTTTTAAATAATTAATTTCAGCTTTGGTTTGCATTTCTATTTTAAAAGCTTCATATTTTTTCTGCTCTTAGTTGCTTGGTAACCACTAGAAAGCTCTGATTTTTTTTTTTTTTTTTTTTGTTTGTTTCTGAGGTGAATGCATACTTTACACCTGATGGTACATTACACAGATGATTGATTTAAGTAGTTGCATAGCTTGACAAATGACATTTCAGTACTTTTATTTTTGCTGCTATTTTGGTTCTGTAGAGGTAGCTCCTGATGTCAAAGGCTGTGATAATAATTGGAGAAATTCTGGTTCTTCCATCTTCAGTCAGTGGCTTTTCCTTGTTTGGTAGTTTGAGGTAAAAGGAAAAAACCTCAAAACCTGAACAGTGAATGTATGCTGGGTGAACATACAGAAGGCTATAGAAGAAAAATATTTTTTTTTATTGTGAAAAGCAACTTTGTTGTTGTCTCTAACCCCACCAAATAAGGAACATGCCATTGCATTTAATTTGTGTGAAGGTAAACCTTAAAAAAAACCCCTTGTGTGATATACATTAAGGCAAAAAAACCCCAAAGAAGCACCCCACCCTAAAGACAGTAGAGTGAAAATTCAAAAATTAAAAGTGTAGGCCTGAAGAAGACTCCCTGTCCCATCTGGCTGTGATAAGATGGCAAAATGAAGACAGTAATTCATCGTCAGCTGGACAGTTACCCATAGCACTACTCAGACTGTTGGCTTCCTTGGTCTTTTGTCTGAAATCTTGCACAGTATATGAAAAGAAGTCAGGGAAAATTTGGCTTTTGTTCAAATCTTTCTTTTGTGCTTATAAAATCAAAATCGAATCGTATAACTACGTATGCTAAGTATATAACAGAGAAGAAAATAAGCAACAAAAATGATTGAAAAGCAAATGAGGGCTTGTAGAAGTACATATTGCTGATAAATAAAATGTTCTTTGACTCCTCCTAGATAGTTTTTGTTCTCCTCCTCCCCTGATTGTTTCTGAAGATTGAACTGATCAGTATAGAGAGATGGAATCAAACATAACATGATGCAGATGTCTTTCAGTCTGACCACTGATGTGTGCAGAATGTGTATTCTAAAAAATAGAGCCATCTGTAATTAGAATTCAGATTCTGAAAGAGGATAGCTTTGTAAAACTCATTATTTTAATTGCAATTTAAAGTAGGAGAGCAAAGAAATCTTGATCTAGTAACTGGTTTTAATATTGTTTTGCTCTTGTGTTTGGAAAAAAAATCTATATTACTGATAACTGACAGCTTCATTTGCATGCAGCATTGGGTCTTTTGATAGTTGCAAGTACTCTGTGTGTGTGGTTATGTAGGGTAAGATTCAGATTTTAAAGCTTTACCTTTTATCATTGTGAAAAATAGTGAGTGACAGTTTCCTTTTTCTCTATTCTTAGTTTCCAGATCTTTTAATTAAAAATGGAGAGAATGGAATTTTAATACCTAGGCATAGTTTAGGCAGTTCTAGTTTAGAACAGATAAATGAGCTTTTAGAGATACACATGTATATATACCTGTGTAAACTTGTTTTCTTTGGCATAAGGGTTTAGTGGTATGATAGATTTAAAATTCAACAATAAGATAGTTTCTACAATTGGCAAATCTAATGTTACTGTTTGGATTTCACTAGTGGATGAAACAGTTCTAAAAACTAAAAATAAAGTAGCAATGATCCAACATAGCTCTGCTTTTAGTGTTGAGTTCTTTTTCATTGATTGGAAAGGGAGGACAGATCTTCCTAGTGTCTGCTTCCAGCAGGCTTCTCCGTGAGTGAACCAGTTATTTAGCTGAGCTGAAGAAAATACTCTTTGTGCATCTGCAGTTGTCAAAAGCTGTTTTGTCATTGATGCTATGTTCTTTTTCCAGGTGATGAGCAAATCATCTGACATTAGCTTGTGCTGGTTGATTGCTTTTAATTAAGTTATTCTCTTAGACTTCAAGTACTGCACAGTTCTCTTTCCAAATGGAAGCTAATTTCAATTTAATTTTTTTAATTTTTTTTTAAATTTTACTAAAGTCAAAAGGTGTTGTTTTTGCTTTGTTGTTATTGTTGTTTTGTTTTTATAAAATCAGTCGCTTTTTCCCTGTGGTGTCAAATCACAATCACAGCTTGATGCTGTGTTGTAGTTTTTATTCTCGTGCAGTGAATTATGCTGGCATAACATGCATTCAGTATGTTAAAATTCACCTTCCCTTTCCCACAGCTGTACGTAGTAGTGTCAGAAGCTTTTGCATTGTGGTTTCTTTGTTCCTTTGCCACAGAATAAGAATTAGCAAATTTTCTTATTCTGTTAGTTGTTATGTATAGACTGCAAGTCATGTCACTTCTTAGACTTAATTCCATCTTTTAAGAGAGTTAAATTTCCATCATGATGTTCAAATGCCATGTTGCAGTACTGACCTTTTGGTCCCATCAGAGTCTTACTCTGGTGAAAGAGTGGTGAGATACTTTGTGTTACTGGGTTGGTATTTGGGTGTTCTGCATTCTTTAGCGCCTGTGTTGCAAAAAAGTAGTAACAGAAAATAATGGCAGACTTTCTGTAGTGATTAGAATCAGTTCTCTGGTGTGACTGAGATTCTGCTCCTTTGGGAATCTAATAACTGTTTCTTAATGCTAATGAAGCGTACTTGTGAAGTCTGTTGTTTTCCCTGGAGAGCAGGTTTTAATTTTCCCAACTCTTCATTTCTTTGTCTTTTAATGTGGTGATTGACCCTCCTAGAAACTGGGAGACTCAGGTGGATGGCTGTGTCCCCATGGAATTCTGGTTTTAGAGGTCTCAGGTGTGTAATGGTTAGTGTCTCTTTCCCGAGCAGCCTCTTAGGATGCTAGAGAGAAGGAGATGATGTGAGGAAAGGATTGTGCTTGATTTCATATAGGCTAATGAACCTTCTTCATGCAGCTGTGCATGTTTTTGCCATTACACCTAGCAGAGGATTGAAGAAGAGGTAGCTTTCTAGGCTTTCAGCTTTCCTCTGATGTGGAAATGTGCTTTTCACCAGCCACTTTTCATGTTCCCATCTCTGGCAGGGATCCTCAATTGAGGTTGCCAGCATTTTTTTTTTTTTCCCCCTTGTCTCATGATTTATCTCCTAGGCTTCTCCCTTTCTCTCCCACTTGGAGGAAAAAAGCCAGAAAGGAGAAGGAGTGAAAGAATCAGGAAGGAGCTGGAAATTTTCAATATCTTAAGCTTAAGCGAGTGCAGCCTTGGTGTTTGCAGTTATTTCTGACTGCTGACCTATTGTGGAGGTGGCAGACCGCAGGGTGTTGAAGATAAAATGCCTTTCTTTCCTGTGTGTGTCTTTTGCTGCTAAGACTTTCCCTCTGTGTGGGCAGGAAGTTTTCATTGAGAGGTAGTAGCTGCAAGAGATACCTTGTAACATGAGCAGAACTGGATGAAAGGATAGCTTTGGCTTTGAGAACTGGACTAACAGTTCCCTCTTTGGAAGAGCAAGGCAGGGACTGCTACCCCTGAAGGTTCCCAGAACATTAGGGCTCCTCTGTCTGCTGTAGAAATTATAGCATAAGAAAAACTAATGTGGCTTTTTCGTGGTTTGGGAGGGGTGTTGTGGTTCTTTCTGGCAGAAAGGTGTGAAAACCCTGTCCAATGTATAGGTTAGCAAAATATCAAAATACGTTTGTGAACACCATTCGTT
This sequence comes from Pyrocephalus nanus, assembly GCA_038380795.1. Classification (NCBI taxonomy): domain Eukaryota; kingdom Metazoa; phylum Chordata; class Aves; order Passeriformes; family Tyrannidae; genus Pyrocephalus; species Pyrocephalus nanus. The sequence continues at coordinate 8,302,825 of CM076261.1, read as the reverse complement.
TGCAACAGCAGAACAACTGCAGGGAGAGTTGAGAGTGCTGGTTTGGTGGTTTTTTCTTACTGTTTTTAAGGTAAAGAAGAAATAGAGGAAAATATTACAATAAATGTGCATTATTCTGCAATGCAATTTCTGGAAAAGCTAAATATATTAATGCATAAAACTGACATTCTATATGAGCAATATTGCAGGCTGTTGCACCGTTTTTCTCTGATGAACAAGTCTGCATAGGGAATTTTTTTGTGTTGTTGCCATAGTGCCTGATCAGTTCCCAGATATTTGAATGGAAGAGAGGCTACCTTTTCCTTCCTCTTTAGCCTACAGGAGAAATAGCTTTATTAGTCTGTAGGGATACTTGCTTGTGCAAGTAATGTAAAGATTAAATAGCATTGAAATGAACCCCCATGGCTGCTCTTACTTTTTATAAGAGTGGATCCACTGCATTCTGTATTTCTCAGTCTTCTCCCATAGACCAGTTTTATGCTTTATGCTGAGCATGGACTGGAAAAGTGTGGAGAGTTACACAAGTAAGAAAAGTGCGAAGAGTTGCAGCAAGAATTTCCACCTCTGCACGCTCAGGAAACACCAAGGTTTATCTACTGAGAGTTTTGAAAGCTGTCAAACAAAGTCTCAAGAATGTTGTCTGGGGGGTTAAGTGGAGAGAGGAAAAGTACAGTTAGGAAATTCAAAGTGATTTACATTGCAAAGCCATGTTTTATGGATCATGGATGTAGTAGTTGTAGAACTTGCCTTCTCTGCACTGTTTAGCCCAAGTAAGTATTTTTTGGTTACTGCGATTGAACCAGTTGAAGTAACGGCACAGGGGAACACTTAGTGGGTGGTGTATCATAACTCGTGGTGTCACATCAGCATTGCAAAGCCAGCACAAGCAATTGAGCTTCAACTGCTTGCTTCATAGTGCTCTTCCTCCCAGGTAGTCCAAGGTTAAAGCACATACAGTTTGAATTTGGTGTTTTTGCATGTACCAGATACCCCTTCGTGGCAGAACTTGAGCATGGCCCCAAGCACAGTGAATCCATGTGTGCTGTTGTGGTAGGACCAGGGAGAACACATTGGTTGAAGATGAAAGTGGGATTTTCCTTGCAGTGCTACAAAATTCTCAGTCACTAATGGGGTGAGTTAAAAATCCCAGAAGCAGCAGTCCTCTGCAGAGAGAGAGGGTATACCTTTCTTTGACTATAATGTACTTGTGAAGTAGAAAAGAAGTACCTCACAGGAACTTCCTGCTTGCTCTAGCTGACTTTTGCTTCCCTCTAACCTCATTTCATTCTTAAGTGTATGCAGTTGTTTGGAAGGGGTAGAAGACAGGGACTTAAATAGCAGGAACCTTCAGTGCCGTGGTGATGGGTGTGACAGGCTCCCAACAGGAAATCGGCAGACAAAATATAAACTGTTGATTGTTTTAACTGGTCGTTTGGATGTCCTTCTCTTTGTTTCAGTTTCCTCCAGACCAGCTTTTTGTTACAGGTCAGATTGTTAACCAGAAGGTACATTCAGCTGTTGTGCGAATAAATGACTAGTGAGTGATATGAGATAGAACTGTTTCTTTGTTTCAGAGCAAATGAGGATTTTCAGTGCTGCTTGTGTATGCCTGAAAGAGACAAACTTGTCTGTAGCCGCATTTGTTTTCCTTGCTTAAAGAATTTTGTATCATCCCTTGTGTCCTCTGATGCTTGATGAGAAAGGCAACTCCTTTGGCATGCTTGAAAACTGTATCTTTTTTTTTTTTGAAGGCCTTTGCTAAATGAAAATATTCCCATAGTCTGTCATATTTAGGCTAGTGGGTCTTTGATATTTGCTGCTCCATACTTGCATCACTTCTCTGTGTAAACAGCTGCTGATTTTGATTTCTGTGTCTTTCTTTCATCTGCTAAATGCTCCCCTCAGCCCCTTAAGCCTGTACTGAAGCTTTATTTTAAAGGATTTGCTGTGTCTGTGCTTCGAGGTTAGCAAGCTCTGCTATCAAAGTGCTGCACAGGGGCTGATGTGGTAAAGCCTTGCTGTTGGCAGGACAGCTTTGCATCAGAGCTGCTTTGCATTTCTGCCTTCTTATCTGCTTCCTTGCTGCTGCCTCCCTCCTCCTTCTCTTCCACCCCCAGACCCAACCACACCAAAACTGGAGTTGTTCTGACAACAAAGTCTGGGCATACAGGTGTGGTAACTTCAGATTCATAAGAGGCTCAAGGTGGATACTGCTCTGTGTTTTGAAGGGGTAATTTAGGGGATAAACGGAGAAAGAGAAGAGTGCTTCTTATTTCTGCTATTATGATAGGCAGTCTGGAATCTAAGATTCCCATTGACAGTGATAACTTTTGCTAAGTAAAATCATATACCTGTCAAACTTGTATTTTTCTCCAAAAACGTTTGCAATGTCAGGGAAAAGTTGTGGTCTCTGATTTGCATTTTCAGTCTTGGGCTACAGCAGGAAAAAAATAGGAATAGTAGATTTTAAGTGTCTCTTGCAAAGATCGGCTCCCACTTATTGGTGATGGGTTCCATGGTCACCAGATGTCTGGATTGGGCAGGCAGGGTGGTGGAATTCTGCATGACGAACACATTTTGTAATATTTGTGTAGCTGTCACTGCAGTAGCTCTTGGTTAATGTTACTGAAGCAGGGCAGTAAATTTGTGGTGGCAAATGAAGCTGAAATAGCACGACTTGACTCTTTGGTCTGTGATGTTACTGCAGTACCAGAGCTGGAACATCATCCAGTAGAAAAGGGTGAGAGTAGCAAGTTCAGTGGGGAACAAATGTAGGTGTTTAGCTTCCATGCTTTTGCTGAGGGGAAAGTCTCTTTGCAGAACATCAAGATACAAAGTGGTATTTCTTATAGAAAACTATACAGAAATTAATGTATTTATAGTATTGAAGGGCTGAGAATACTACTTGTGTTCTGCAGCAGTCTGAACATAAGGTGAGTTTATTCTTTTATAGAGTAGAGGACAGAAATTTAGAAGAAAACCTGCTGCTGTTAGTTTGTGATGATGATGTAAAATATCATGATATCAAATGTTTGGCCTTACAAGACTATTTTTGCCTTAAAATAAAGGAGAAAAATTACTTGCCTGAACAGCAGAACAGAAGTCAGTCCTTTCTGCTTGTAAGTGCTGTATTAACCTGAATGTCCACATAACAATTGATGTAGATTGTAGTAAATAGCCTGTTCTGCAGCTGAATAAAAATTAGTCCTTTTTAGTAGATATACCTGTAGCAGCTGCCATAGACACTGTGTAATAGATCTTGAGGATGTTTCGGGAATGCAGAAGATAAAATGAGGGAACTGTAATATTAGTTGGAAATCTTGAATCTTTAAAGCTGTCTGTTGCTCAGCTTTAAGAATTAAAAACGGCTTACTTTTTAGAATTTGCTTCCTCTTGTCACCGAGTTTCTATGCCAGAATGAGGGAGAACATGTTTCTGCCATGGAGCCCATGGCAAATACAGAAGAACAAAAAGAATACATGTAGGCTTTGCTACTGAACAGTCTACGGCAAGAGTTCATGCATTATTAAATAAAAGAAAAATAGTTGTTGTTTTTTCAGACATGAACTTGTGCACCTGCCTGTAAAAGTCTCAGTATGATCAAAATCCTCATGAAAGACACAATGAAGATGTGATACACAGAAAAATGAGCTCAGTTGAAAATTGGCCTACAGACTGGCTTTTATAGGGTTCTGAGTTTTAAATGGACCTCTGTTTTGTTGTATGCTCAGCCAAGCTTGGCAGCAGTTGACTAAGCACCTCTAAACATAGACTGTCTGAGCAAGATTGCTCTATAGTCCATGGTAGTAACTGTGGCAAGTAATTGTTGTATCCTGGCCATAGCAAACAGAACTTAAAGTGGGGGATGTTCATATATTCATGGTACAGTATGGACTAGATGCAAAATAGATAGACAAATGTGAACAACTTCTACAAAAAGCAAATGTTTGGACAGGAAAATGAAGGTATAGAGAGGAGAAGTTTTCTAATACACCAGGTCAGTGACAGACAATGGATTTTGTTTCAGTATTTGACTGTCTTATTATGGGGTGCTGCCTTGTGTTTGGTGGTAGTTGGTGTAGAGTTTTGAGGAGAAATTTGCAAACTTAGTCTGGATAAATGAATGTATTTATAAATTTTGCTCTGCTTTGGTACCTGTGTGGACAGAAATAGGGGCACTGTGATCGCTTTTCATGCCATTGTGCAATTGCTGTTTCTCTCCCTGACACTACTAGTGACTTTAAAATGCTGGGATAGGGTGTTTTTGTGGAAACTCCTGTTTTCTTAGGTCTACTTTTGCATGTTGATGTAAACATGTAAGACCAGATTAGAAGGTATGTAGGCTCTCCTCTTGCGTTAGTTTTCAGTGCTGTCTTGTAGCTTAGATGCCTTCTGAGCATTTGGTCCATACTTGTTTAAAAAGCAGTTTAAAAAAGCAGAGAAAATTGACCTATAGTTTTTCTGCAGCACAAATGTAACATGTGGCCCTGTTGCCTGGTCTGCATTCTGAGGTGGGAATAAATCTGGATGTTCTGCATTTGAACTAGCCAAGATTTGTACTGGTTTTGACTGGGTTAGAGTTCAGTTTCTCTGTAGTACCATGTATGGGGCAATGCTTTGGATTTGTGCTGAAACTAGTGTTGATAGCACGTGAACACAGTGCTTGCACAGTGTCAAGGCCTTTTCCACTCCTCCCTCTGCCCTGCTAGTGAATAGGCTGGAGGTGCATAAAATACAAGCTGCTACGAAGAATTTTAACTATGTCAGTGAGAACCAGTACACTTGTGTTGTTCAGGGGTGTCTTTTGCATTTGTAAAATTTACAAAAGGTCCTGCAGTACTTGGACAAGTGCTCAAAGCTGGGTGGAAAGCAGAGGAGGGCTGAAGAGGCAATATTCAGCTAACAGCCTTTTTGATAATTGTTTTGGAATAACCTTCCAAGTGTAGGGAAGAGCAAAGTGACTTGGTTTATTGAATAATTCAAAGTATGCCCTTTATGCATTTTAGATGAGGAGTGGTTAGATTACTGGTGAATCATATTTTTGGCAAGTTAAAGAGAAGCATCTTTTTGAGGGGCTCTGCTACAGTGGGAATTCTAGTGAACTGCCTTTTAATTTCTTGGATATGTGTTCTGATGTTGAAAGTGGAAATGAATATGTAAGATAACTGTAATAGTGCTTTACTAGAACTATAAACTGGTCATGTACTGATTGATTTATTTTCATCACCCTTTTCTTCCCTGTTGGTATTAGTGTTGTGTTTATAAGGATGCTGCCATTTGAATGATCTCTTCTGAGACTACGAGCTGAGATGCTGGAATTGTTTAAATAATAAATGTTGTTCAGTCTCAGTAACCAAGGCACACGAAGCCCAATGTAGTGTTAAGCTTAATTTTACAATGCACAAGCACAGCAGAGCCAAATCCTTAGTACTCACTTTCTGTTGGAACTAGTAGGAGACATCAAACAGATAAATTGTAAGTAGGTGCTCGTATTTTTATCGTTGGTATTTACATCTGGTAGAGTGGATTTAGCATTTCAGTTGACTTAACTGGTTTCTCAAGGCAAAAACTATCACAACATTCAGTTTGCTAAATCAAAGGCATCAGACATCTAGTGAACTTTGTCTTGTAACGTAGACATACATTGATGTCTGCATAAGAGTGAGCAGTCCTGCATCATCTAAGATGGCTCTATGTTGGACCACTCACTGTAGGACTATTAGGGAAGAATAAATGTAGAAGGGGAAAAGGAGGAACGTGGAAGATAAAGTTGAGGTTGAGAAGAGAGAAATGGAGGAAGTTAAATTAGTGGTGGTTCATATAATGGTCAGCATTTATATTTTTTCCCTATTCATGCACTTGAAAGCTAAATAATTATACTGCTGGCAATAATGATGCTGGTTTTTTAACATAGTTTCTTCAGTTTATGCTTTTGAATTTATAGCGTTATCAACAGACATTGAAGTAGAAAAACAGGAATCTGTCATATAGCCAATTTCAGTGAATATTTGAGAGTTGTTGTTTTTTTTTTTTTTTTCTCCCCAGTTGGTTGTGTCACAACTTAACTGTAGTAATTTCAGTTCTGTAGTTTAGAAATTGGCCTGAATACAGGGGTTTGGTTTGCTACCTGGAATGAAGAGTATCTGTGTGAGATTTCTTCTACGGATGCTGCAGAGTATGTTTGTTGTCTCAAAGTGTGTCTTGAGTCAGCCCTGGACAGCAGGAGCTTGCATACAGTAAAATGTTGCTGTGATGAGCGACTAAGGACCTTGGCCTTGCCTAGTTTGGAGAGGAGGAGGCTGAGGAGCCACCTCATCACTCCCTGCAGCTTCCTGGGGACAGGAAGGGGAGCAGGAAGTGCTTTAGCTTTTAGTCAGCCTTGAGGTGTTCAGCCAGTCGGACTAGATTATTGTTGAAGCTGCTTTCCACTGAAATAGTCTAGGTATGAGATGGTGTAACTATAAACACAGGGAAACCCCTGGTTTCAGTTGGATTGATGGGTTGAATTAAAGGCCCATGAGGCTGTGAGAGGATGACACCTGTTCCTTGTTAACTTAACCTGGCATAAAGTCAGACTTGCATTATCGGTGCATTTTTACATTTCCCCCCTCACTTCCTGTGAAAATAAAACTGATTCGTGCAGAAATTCCAAACCAAACAACAAAAATTAAACGCGAACAAACCCACAAAACCAAACCAAACACCGGTTCAAACAGTTATGTAAACTTGGGGTTGCTAAATGCTTTCACGAGGGGTTGCAAAAGCTTTTCACAGCTGATCTTTCTTTTCAGCCTTCCCTTCCTCCCCCTGCAGTTTGTTATCCTATCCTCTACCTTATGTGTATCCAAGACCAGTGATTCCTCTCCTCAGATTGCTCTTCATGTGCTGTGGCTCATAGTACACTTTCTTCCTTACCCCCATCTGCCAGATTCTTCTTACACACTTGCTCTTTCCCCATCAGTTCTTTGTTTGATTTCTGGCAAGAATGCCATGCGACTGCATATCGGCAACTGCAAAATTTAGACCCTCCTGCAAGGATGGGATCTATTTATAACCAGTTGATGTCCATGGATTCTCTACATAGAAAATGGGAGAAATACTTTGTTTGTAAAAGGGTGCTGTTAACTCAGTTTAGGTCTAAAAATATTAATCTTCCAGAGAAGTTCAGTGTTTGTCTTTTGACACTTGAAATATTGTAAGGAAGATGGTAGCTGCTTATGTGTTCTGAATGTTGAAGATAATGATGACAATGTCTGATAACCAATTTATGTAGCATATCATAATTGTATGGAAGGTAAGAGGACAAAAATATTTTTTCTTCCTTCTATAGAGTTCATTAAAAAAAATCATTATTGGACTTGTAGATCTGTCTGTCTTCTGGCCTTCTCTATTTTGCAAGTTTTGAAAAGGCTTTTCAGAGAAATTTGGCTGAACTGAAGAATAGGGGTAGTGTACTGTACTGTGTTGTATTTTCAGGAGTAACAGAGATGACCTGGCATAGTTCTTGCAAATAACTGATTGCATTTTCAGGCTAAAGTCTGTATTTGTTATGGGACTGAGTTTTACAGCAGTTTAGAGGGCATATGGAAACTAAAAAAGGTGGTAATTCGAATCCCAAGTCTTCAAGCAGCTCTGCAGAGCAGGGTTGGACCTATTTTCCACTTCTTTGTGGTTCCATGTTGATAAAGGTGACTGTGTATGTGAAGTTCTCTGTTGACGTGCTGGTTAATAATTATGCAGTAGGTGAATTGTGCATCTTTTATTTGGTAGTTGTATCTGGCAATGTACTCTTTTAACAGGCTTAATTTAGATTTTTCTTTTTTCAAAAAAAGAAGTCTTTTTGTTCTGTTAGTTCATGTTGCATTAACTCTATCTCTGGGCAAATTGCAGTGATGATTTTAGTATGTGTCTTCAGAAAGCTGACTTTACAATTGGCTGAAAGTAATTTGTTTGATAAAAATGTAAGGTATAAAAATACTGTTTGTCAGACAAAAATACCAAGAACTTTGGAAATTTGGTGATGCATCTTACTCGGGAATTTGGAGAAAATTACTCAAAATCCACTATACATCATCAGTCACGCTTGTATGGAAAAGGCTTTATGGGGATAGGGAAAGATGAGGGGAATGATGCAGTATAGTTACTAAATATGTTGTCAAGGGGACCTTGCCTAGACTTCTATATTTCAGACCAACAACAGACATCATTTTAGTGTTAAACTACTGTGATTATAAGGAATATTTCTGATGTCTCTGATAGTTGGTGTGGATGACTACAGCTCAGAGTCTGATGTGATTATTATACCTTCAGCCCTGGACTTTGTCTCACAAGATGAAATGTTGACGCCGTTGGGAAGATTGGACAAGTACGCTGCAAGTGAGAACATATTTAACAGGTATGCTTTTTAAATGTCCTGTCATCTAATTCAAATCTGAAGTTAATTTGTATGGAATACAAATAATTAAAAAAAAAACAAACCCAAACCAACACCTTTACAAGATTCTTCAATTCCCATTCCTTCTCCTGTTTGCTCATGTTCCTCCTACTTACAGAAATAATTACAAAATATTAGTGGTAACAGAAAAACATTTGCTTACCTTTTAAGCAGCTGTAGTTCAGGACTTTTTCATTAATTGGACCACATACTTTTAGGGCTTTTGTGGATGCTAGGATTGGCACAGGATTATAAGATGATAGTAAACTCAATCCATAATTCTCGGTGGAAACTGAGTTTAAGAAATTATGTCAGGAGAGCATAGTGAACAGCACTGTAGATTGCTAGAGAAACCCAGGAAGTGTTCCTGAGGATCGATCTCCTTTGTAATTTACAGTGTGAGTATTGCTGCCTCTGGTTACTGAAAACGAATTTGCCCAGTTAATACTGTGTTCTGCATTTTTCCCTTTTTATTTCTGTAATGCACAGGTATTGTAGTGTAGTTCATTTAGACACACCCCCCACCCCAGCCCTTGCACACAGACATTCTGCAATCGAATGGAGAAGTTCAAACCCAGCATTTATTTTAATTAGAACTACAAACAGTCGGGGGATCACAGAATTGTATAAAATACATTCAGGTCAAGATTTTGTGGTATTTCATTTTAACATAGTTTAGTTTAGGCTTCAAGTAAGTTTTTAAGTGTGTTTGCTTTTATGTTGAATTCTTAATTCAGTAGTGTGCAGAAGCTTAGTCTGTGATCAACCATCGAATAGGTTAGCCTCTACTTTGTTGTTCATGGCCTGGTTTAGGAAAGAATTGAACCCTGTGCTTAATTTCAGTCATGTGAACTGTACTTAAAATTCCATACTTACATGTATGAACATACCCCCATTTGAAAGGTTTTCATCCTAATTAAATTGAAGCTGACAATTATGGAATAGTTTCTCTTGTTAAAACCTGCATAAATCTGTATGCACAAATTAGTTCTGAAATGCCTAATTTTAAAGTTTCCTGTTCTCCTGAAACATAAAGTTTGTTGTATTACACAGTTTGAGATGAAATCAGCAATTTGACAACCAGCAGAGAGGTTTTTTTTGTGTTTGACTTCACATAGGGAAGGAGGGAAGAGGAGCCTTTAGCGCTGTTGGTGATAATTTTGTAATAAAAGCCAGTAGGGAGAAGAACAAGATCAGGAACTCAAGTTGTGTTACTTGAATTTTAAACAAGTAAAGTGGTTCTAATATTTTAGTTTTCTGCTTAAGAAAAAACTCCATCTGATTTTCTGATTTTCTCAGTATGGGTAGCATAGTGTATGGGGCATGCATAAGCTTGAAATCCTTTTAATTAGTGTCCAACTTTATGCATCCTTTCCTTTCCTGCAGGTGGTTGGAAAACTGTAGTTTTCCCAGATTTTTTTTTTTTTTTTTTGTGTACTTGCTCTTTTGGATTATTTTTGCTGGTACAAACATGTTTTTTAATCCTAGCTCTCTTTATAGGCCTATTGTGGTTTGTAGCGTAAGAAAATACAGAAAATAACTTATGATAACTATTCATGATATAACTGTGAGTAGCACTTATGTCACACTAAGTGTTAGTGACCACTGCAGGCAGTTTATGATGATTCAGCATTAGTCAGTCTCAGGAATAATAGGAGGGATTTTTGCTAGGCAGAGGAACTGGAGCATTTAATAGGAAAAGATAAATTACATTTGTTTATTCTAATGTCTCTTAGTGTGGTATAAACACATCCAATTACTTATGTGTAGTATAACGTTTTTTTAATATTATGACTGAGTTAATAATGTTTTGGTTGTTTCTGTGACCTGGAAACTGCATTTGTGTGGAAGCTTGAAATTTGGGCATTAGAGATGCCCAAACCCTTGAAACATAATCACTGAGCTTGGGTAAACTGGGGTAAGATTTTTTTTTTCTTCTCTTTAAATACATGAATTTACTTTCACTGTGGGATTTTTTTTTTTTTTAATCTTTCAATTTAAGTATTATTTCTTTTTAATTTGGTTTTGTTATATTTTTCTATCTGGTTAGTCACCTACCTATGCATCATATTTGCAGTCTGTGGTTATATTGAATGATTAAAGTGAAGGAATTTTTAACAACTCCTGCAAAAGTCTAGTCTCCTTAAAGTTGATTCCTCAAGTCCTCATGGTTTCTCAGCCGGTTGTTTTGAGATGGAAATGAATCTGGCTGCTTTCCAAGAAATGTCAGTAGATTGGACTTGGAACTTGGAAATAGGAATGTCTTCTTCATTTAAATATATAAGATTTTTGACAGGATGAACTGAAAAAAAAAGACAGAGGTAGGGAATCCTTTATCAGCTTCCCAAATGGTGGAAGGAGTTGCTTTGTGACAATTTTTGATATCTTACAGTTTATGTTCTCACTGTTTCAGCTGTTTCTCATCAGCACCCCAGATTTGTCTTTGTGAGAATGGAGGGAAACCTGACAAATGTTACACTAAATGACTTGTATCTGAAAAACAAGGCAAGTGAGAGTCAGGTTATGGTTTGACTAATGAAGAGCCAGCCTCCAGAACAGATTTGAGAAGCATCTCTAGCATATGTCTTTAATAATCCAATATCATTATGCAGAAAGACTTGATGCCAAGCAGAAAGCCAAAACCACCACTGTAAAACAGAGGATCTTCTTGTGCCTGGTAGCCCTAGTGTGTGGGCACACATGAACGAATAAGGATTCCCAAAATCAGTTGCTGGTGCAGTTTGGAGCATGGCTTGTCTATCTTTTCGTGTGAACAACAGACCCTTCCTTTTCATAGGGCTATGAGGAATTGTTACTGCTTTTTCTCTTCAAACCAAAGCAGATCTTGGCATACTCACATTCATCAGTATGATCAGTCTTGTCTATCAAGACTGTATCTGCATATCTGTGTAGATAACTTTAAGCTGTCCTCGTGCCAGATTCTTTGTGTTCTGAAGTATTTCTTAGCTTTTCCCTTGGGAGAATACCTGATGTCTTTCGAAAAAGCTTTTTGGAAACAGTTTAACTTAAAAAATACTTGTAGAACAGCAGTCAGCAGTAACTGAGGATATACATACTGGATCTCAAGGAGGGATTAAGCATACATGTGTATACTCACATACAGCTTAAAAGTAACAGTTTCGCTGCGTGCAGTGTAGGTCAAGATTGGGCTTAGGGCTTTTCGGGTAACTTGTCTTTTTTGACTAAAAGATATGCTCCTCTGACTTCATGGCACAGATGTCATTCTTCATGTGGTTGGTAGAAGAAGCTGAGCTTTGTGCTTTCTAGACTCCAGAGGGAAGAGAGGTTGGCATCAGCAAGGAGTCTCAAGACAATATGTTTGGTGGGATGTCAAGACCATCTTGCCTTTTTTTTTTTTGTTTTTGTTTTTTTTTTTTTGTGTTTGTTTTTTGTTTTTTTGTTTGTTTAGATATGATCAGAATGTAACCAAGAAGTTAATTAAGAATTTGGTTATCCTCAACTGCAGTTATTACTCTCCCCGCTCACTTTTCTTCTCTCTGTGCAGCCTAACCCAGTGTAAAGTTTCTTTTCTGGGTATTTGAGTACTGACAGTAAGGAAATGCTGAACTCATACCAAAGCCAAGCAGGTGAAACTGTAGTGGGTTTGTTCTGACTGGAACACTTCTTGTCATTTTAGCATAAATGTAGTTATTTTTCCTAATCTCTAACTCTACTCCATTTTCATGTTTCAGTCTTTCTGAGCCTACTGGATATGAAAGAATAAAATTTAGTAAAAATGAAACCTCAAAACAATGGTTCTTTGCACAAAAATTTGCATATATGTGTATACCAAATAAATTACTGAAGTGTAACAGTATAGCTTGAGAAAGGTTATCATATAAGTGTGCATTAAAATGACATAAGCTGAACTAGAAAGGACAGAGTTTTCCCAGAGCACTAAGAGAAGTCTTAATTGCTTAATACTAAAGGTACCTCTGCATATTTAGTCGCCCTTCTTAAGAAGGGTACAAATATGTTGACTTTGAGATAGGGAGTTTATTCTGGATATCTTTTGAGATTGTTTGAGGAAAATGGTGCCAAGCTCATTTATTACTACCGATATTAATTTGAATACAAAATGTAATTTATCTTGTGTAGTTCTGCAAAAACGAATGAAGAACAAAAATCACCTTATTTTTCTCTTTTTTTTTTTTTTTTTTTTAAATATCCTTACTAGCTAAATGCATGCCTTGTTCAGATGAAGTAATTTAATGCTATATTGGAAATTTATTTTAAGGGCTAATGATGGTCAAAGAGTTTGAATGAGCAAAGCAAAGATATTTATAGTTTTTCTTTGAGTATATCATCACAAATCCTGATTATGTCCATATGTAGAGTATTCAAAATACATGTCACGTGTCTGTGGGCATAAAGGCAGAGTGTTTGTAATCTATCCCTATTTTATCCCATTGCTAATCCCAGTGAAGCGTGCCTACATCCTAACTATCTGTTTTCCTAATGTTGGACAGGCTCGTGAAAACTTGAATTTTGCTAAATATCCTCTACTTTTGCACGTGGTAGTGGAAGTGCTTGTACTGCATGCCACATTGCAGCCTTTGGCCTCTGTCTTTCTTTGGTGTGTAAACTATTTAATGGATAAATAGATGCATTGCTGCTTAGGTGGCAGTCATATACCAAAGACACATATGGTGAATAAATAATTTTCTTTGGGAATTCACAGCTGTAGGGTTACTGATTTGAAGCGTCACTTGCCAAAGCAGCTAGCAAAAGTCTCTCTGGACCTGGAGGAACTGGGTACAAGATCTGACTGAATGGGCAAGAAGATGCAATTCTATGAGTTGTTGTGATGAAGACAGCTCTTCTGGCACTGGGAATGTGTAAAGGTAGAAATTCATGGTGGAGCTTAGTGTCTCATTAGAGGCAAGTACTGCACAAACCCAAGCCAGCAGCAGGAGGGAAATGGCAAGAAACCATTAATCCTGGTTGACAAGTTGTACCCTGATAACTGGGAGGAATGTGTAGTAACAGCATATATGCCATTCACATCATTTATATTGTCATCATTAATGTTGGTGGAGTCATTTATCTCTCATAGGTACTGAGTACACATAGTTTGATTCCCTGTTAGAATGCAGTTTATGCAAACTTTAGTTTATGTTGTCATTATCCCTGGAGGAAGCCTGCTTGACCTCTTTTTCCCTGTCACAGGAGATACTTTCTTGCCTCTGCAGCATGAAGCGTGTCTGCCTATTTTTATTGTTTTGTGTGTGTCTAGACCAGACAGGTCATCCTTCAGAGCTCTGTTAAAAATTCCAAAGTGCTCACCTGGCACTCACCTGGCAAGTTGCAGGGCAAGCTAACGCTTGCCTTATGTTGTGCTCCTGTGCACGGATAGTTCAGTGTGTCCTCTGTTGTAGGCTTTTTGTAGCTTGACTGGCAATGCTTGTGTGAGAAGGAAGACCAGGCTGCCGGTCCGGGCATTAGGGACTGTTGCTTACTCTCCACTCTGCAGTAAGCAGAGCATGTTAAAAGTGTGAGCTTGTGGGGCTCGAGTCATTCCACAGTAGTTGCATACGTGCCAGCTGTCAGCCTGTGGAAAATACAAAAGTAGGTTTAGCTGTGACCTGTGTTTGTGTTTTTGAGATGAGAATCATTTGGGGAGATTGTTGGGATAGTGGCAGAACTTGGTTAGAGCTTTTGATGTTTGGAGAACATGAGTGGCCATCATCTCCCTCATTGGTGGAGGGATGGATGGAATTAAGAGATTCCTCTGTGATTACTGGCTGCTGCCTACCCAGTTAGGTTTGTTAGTTTGTTCTGCTTTTAACCAGAATCTGCTAAACATAAAAGGAGATCCACTGATTTCTTTTCAAGCCAAAAAATGAAATACCATCTGGATGCAGGTGGGGGTCATCTTCTACATTTAGTCCAGGGAATAAGTTGAATGTCCCTTAGCTTTGAGTGGATTTAATAGATAAGTCTCTTCTATTTCAGGTTAGGATTTGTTTTCATCTCCTCCTCTTGAGCAGAAGGTTTATGGCCTCTGCATGGCCATCTGTCCAACTTGAAGGAATTAGCAAAGAGTTACTCTGGGATCCAGCCACTTCAGTCCAGGATAGTGCTAACAAAGCTCTGTGAGATGAGTCTTCTCAAAATCTGAACATAGTAGGGAACCATTCCATAGTCCCCAGGAGTCACACGAGATGTAGTACTTTCTATTAGATGAGATGTAGTGCTGTTCATTGTGGTTCTTTACTTGCTCAGACTTTAATCAGTGGGTCAGTTGGTTTGTCTCTCACTTTCCAAGATTACATTTAATATATAGGAGACAAATGTGTCCACACAGGGTGGTTTATGAAATATGCTTCATCTGTTCCTCTTCTCTTTTCAGGGGTGTCCAGCCCTTTAACAGACCAAGTCAACTCTGCTTCTAGGTTAGTGTGTCACGTAGTCTGTTTCCCTCTGCTAGGTTTTGATAGCTGAACTTTTAACTGCATATCAACATCTTTGCTGAGAGATGTTACACTTGATAGAGTTGAAAAGTTTGAGGGAGAGGAAATTTGTTAAGGACAAACAGGTTATTTCAGTTTGTTTTTTAGAAGATTTTGTTCATCTGTTTGTCAAAACAGTTTAGTTTAAGATTGTTTTGCAAGTAGCCAATGTGATATATTTAAATTGTTGATTTTCAGTTTGTGAAAATGGAAATGTCTGCTTAGCTTTGGGAATTCATGAAAACCTACTGCATTTCTCTGCATGGAACTGTGAAGTTTTCAAGCTTTCCTTATGCACTAGGAATGTAACCATCTGTTTCTTACCAGTTTTTTACCATCGCTCATGTTCAACTGTTTGTAGTGAACATGACAAAATTTAGGTAAGCTTCTGCTCTTGTCTACAGTTTGTCAACAGTGCTTATACCTAGGCTGCATCCTAGGAGTGTTTCCAACAGTTCTGGAAATACCTGGCACTTGACGCTTGTTGCTTCAGCATTTTGATAAGTTGCTCCAGGGTGGTACAGGAGTTACCAGCGTCTTGGACACTGTTCCTTGGCCCATTCCACTCTTGGGTTAATCCTGCTAGCTCTCTGAAGTTCAACCCATGTTGTCCAAACGGGTGAAAAAAAGAGAGTTACACCATTGCAGGTTCTTGTTGAGGAGAAAGGTTGATTGCCACACATTTCCCACTGCATTGTTTAAAAAATTAATGTGTAAGGCTGTCTAGGTAACCAATGGGTATGACTTTGTAACATAGGCTGCAAGAGAACCTTAGAGGGTAAAACCACAAATGTGACTATATCTTGTCACTCACAGAATTTCTTGTGCATTAGAGGTAGTAACTGAGTTGACTGATTTGTTTCATATTTTCTTAATGTTTCATTTTCTGTTTTGCTTACTGTGTGTCCCAGGTACACATGGGTTGGGTAGCATGTTTTATTTTCATGGTATATACCCACTGCTCACAGTATATACCCGTAGCACTGAAATGAAGTTTAACTTTTAAATGTCACCCTTGATGTGGAAATCTTCAGCTTGAGTGTTCATGCTTTTGTGAAATAAGTTCAGAATTCTACTTAAAAACATTTTAACAATGTTGTGTTGTCTTGCTTTGTATGGAACAAGCTAGGGAACTCAGAGATGTGGATGGAAGGCTGGTACTGACTCCCTAATATTGAGTTCCTGTTTGCCCACCTAGCAGATGATTATTGTTTTTGGTCTTGGTGGCTGTTACATTTAAAGTGAATAGTTCTTTAAGATTATGCCAGGTATCACAATTAAGAATTCCCAAAGCAGGGCTAACTAAATTTACTGAATTAAAAGTGAAGATATGTGACATTTTACTCTTTGGTGTGAGAAACTTGTATGATTGCACAATTTTTTCATTTATCTGGGTTTCTGGACACAAATAATGCTGATTTTTTTAATCTTTCTTGTAAACTAGGCAAATGGTGGCTCGAAGTTTGCTGGACACTTTGAAAGAAGTCAGTGATGATGAGAGAGATTGTATTGCTGTGTTGGAGAGAATCAGCAGATTAGCTGATGATTCAGGTAGGTAGCATTAAACATTTTACTGGTTAATGTGGGGAGAAGTCAGAAGCGTTGAACCTATGTCCAGCAAAGGACCAATAAGTTCTTTCTCATCTTCAATATTCAAACCAGATTTCTGCTAATGCAATAAAATACTGTAAAATTTAATTTCTCTAAATCACTTCCCAAAGATGATTCTTTTCCTTAGTACTTTTGTCAACAGAATAAAACCCCTTCAAAATGTAGGATTGCCACTTTCCAGCAGTACATTTTTAATAACTTTTGTGATGTACTTTTTCTACTCAGTAGGTCCATGTGATTATTTTAGCTTTGTAGATAAAGATTAATTTCTTGCCTTGAAAATAAACTTGAAAAACATTTGTGCAAAACTTCCACAAGTTATGATAGAATTTAAATGCTGAAGTTGTTCTTTTAGACCCTTTTGGGAAACCAGTTGTGAAGGTAAGAGAGGCAGCAGGAATTGGTAAGCAAGATGAAAATATCGTAGAATCACAGAATGGTTTAGCTTGGAAGGGACCTGCCATGGACAAGGACATCTTCCAACGAGACCATGTTGTTCAAAGCCCCATCCAACCTGATCTTGAACACTTCCAGAGATGAGGCATCCAGAACTTCTGGAAAAGCTGTTCCAGTGCCTCACAGTTCTCATAGTGAAGAATTCCTGCTTTGTATCTATTCTAGACCTACCTTCTTTTAGTTTGAAGCCATTACCCTTTATCCTGTCAGTACATGCCCTTATAAAAAGTCCTTCTCCAGCTCTCTTATAGGCCACTGTCAAGTACTGGGAGGCTGCAATATGGTCCTCCCAGAGCCTTGTCTTTTCAGGCTGAACAACCCCAACTCTATCAGCCTTTCCTCATAGGAGAGGTGCTTCTCTCATCATCTTTGTGGCCTCCACTGGACATGCTGCTACAGGTCCACGTCCTCCTTACGTTGGGGGCCTCAGAGCTGGACACAGCACTTCAGGTGGGGTCTCAGAAGACTGGAGCAGAGGGGCAGAATCCCCTCCCTTGACCTGTTGGTCCTGCTGCTTTGGATGCAGCCCAGATTACAGTTGGCTTTCTGGGCTGTGAGCACACATTGCTGCCTTGTGTTGAGCTTCTCGTCAATCAGCACCTCCAAGTCTTTCCCCTCAGGGCTGCTCTTTATCTGTTCTCCACCCACCCTGTATTGATACCAGGGGTTGTCCTGACGCAGATGCAAGACCTTGTACTTGGCCTTGTTGAACTTCATGAGGTTCACATGGAGCCACTTCTCAGGCATGTAAAGCTCCCTGTGCATGTGTTCCCTTCCCTCCAGCACGTCAACCACACAACATAGCTTGGTGGTGGTAGCAAAGTTGCTGAGGGTGCCCTCAATCCCACTCTCCATGTCACCGACAAAGATTTTACACAGAGCTGGTCCCGACACTGATGCCTGAGGAACTGCAGTCATCACTGGTCTCCCTTTGGATATTGAGCCATTGACTGCAATTCTTTGAGTACGGTCAACCAGCCAATTGCTTATCCATGGAGTGGCCCATCTGTCAAAGCTGCGTGTCTCCAGTTTACAGACAAGGATGTAACAAGATAGAGCATCAAATGCTTTGCACAAGTCCAGGTTGATGATGCCAGTTGTTCTTTCCTTATCTACCACTGCTATAACCCCATTGTAGAAAGCCACAAAATTTGTTAGGCATGATTTGACCTTAGTGAAGATCTGTTGGCTTTTACAAGTCATGTCCTTATTTTCCATGTGCCTCAGCACAGTTTCCAGGAGGATCTTTGCTATGATCATGCTAAGCAGCAAGGTGAGACTGGCCTGCACTTGCCTGTGTCTTCCTTCTTTCTCTTTTTAAAAATGAGAGTTTTGTTTTCCCTTTTCCAGTTAAAGAGAGCTTCACCAGACTGCCACAGTTCTTGAATATGATGTATAGTGGCTTAGCTGCTTCCTCCACCACTTCTTTTGGGACCTGCGAATCCATTGCATCAGGTCCTGTGGACTTGTGCACTTTCAAGTTCCTTAGATGACCTTGACCCTATCTTCTTCAGTGAGCAGTTATTCATTCTCCCAGTCCCCATCTTCCCCTTCTGTGACTTGGCTGCTGTGGCTGGAGCACTTGCCAGTGAAGTCTGAGGCAAAAAAGTTGTTGAGTACCTCAGCCTTCTCCATAACCAGGTCTCCCACTTCCTTCTGGAGAGGACCCACATTTTTCATAGTCTTCCTTTTAACACTGATATACTTGTTGCCCTTGACCGCCCCACCCCCCCCCCAGATTTAATTCTCTCAGGGCTTTAGCATTCCTAACCTGATCCCTATCTGCTCGGACAATTTTTCTGTATTCTTCCTAGGCTTTTTGTCCCTTCTTCTACCCTCTGTAAGCTTCCTTTTTTTGTTTGAGTTTGTTAAGGAGTTCCTTGTTCATCCATGCAGGCTTCCTGGTGTTTTAACCTGACTTCACTTGGAGGTGATTCTTTAATACTAAACAACTTTCTTAGGCCCCTCCTTCCTCCAGGGCTTTATCCCATGGTGATACTCTACCAAGGAGATCCCTGAAGATGCCAAAAGTCTGCTCTCCTGCGCATCACTCTCCTTGCTATGAGCAGGACATCTCTGTAGATACAATGTGATTGTTGCTAATCGATATAGTGGGAGACTGCTGGGTGTTTGGGATAAACAGCAAAAGCAGGAGAATAAGGAAAAACAAATGTGAAAGAAAAGAAGTTCTTAAAAAGTGATGGGTGATTGATGAAGGGAAAAATGGTGTGGACAGAGCTGCAACAAAATTCCAGCTTAAAGATGCTTTAAAAAGAATTAAGGGCTTGATTTCAGTGTAGCTGATGCGGTTGAAACACCAGAAGGAAGAAAGGCTTTAGCAGCAAAACATCAGAAAGAATCTGAAGGTCATTCTTTTTTTACTGTCTGAGTGCTAGGGAGAGAAACTTGTGTTAAATCTCGAACTGGAAGAAAATGTTTCTTCTGTTTAATGTCTGTTAGTTTTTCTCCCTTCTTCTGGAACTGCAGAACATAATGCTTTCTAAGGGTAAAAAGATATTCTGCTGACTTCTGTTATTCTGTCATTACTGTCTTAATTTAAAATGCATGTTTGTGTTTTGTTTTGTTTTTTTTTTTTTCTGAGGGAATGTCCTTGTTTAGCCAGGAAAAATAGCCTGTTGTGAGCATTACATAATTGTATTGAGTATCTCTCCAAGGATTCTTTAAGCGGGAAAAGAAGTCACTATTCACTTACGATAAAATGTGCCTTTAATTGAGAACACTGGCATGCTACTGTTTCTAGAGTGCTTTCCTAGCAAAGCTCTGCTTCTGAAATCTGCATATACAGTGCCTGTTTGTGTGGTCCTGTGAACAATTTGGAGCATCAGAAACTTTATGAAGCTTCACTTCAATTTATAATATGGGACAAATATGTCCCAGGGAAAATTGTCTCTTGCAGCAACTTTGTAGCCTCAGGCTTTTCATTGGTGACCAACCAAGTGTGTCAAATTGAAGTTTGTTTAGGCATAAATGTAGTGGAAGCCAAGAGTTGAGCTCAAATCAATTTGTTGCCTTTAACAAGGGTGGAGTACATTTTTAGTCAGGGTTGATATTTTCTCAGCGTCAGTAAAAGCAGAAGTTCAGGCTTTTCCTGCATTGTAGAGGTTGTCTCAGATCTGCCAAACTAGTAGCACTGGATTCTGCATCTGCCCCACAAATTAAATTTCTGAAAACTAAACTGTGAGTCTTGTGCCTCGAGCAGTTACAATATTGGACTTAGCTGGTTTCGGTAAGACAGGTTATTAGAATATCCTTGTGTCTTAAGCCATGTGAAAATTCATTAGGGAACTAGAACTGCTTTGTAGCCTAATATATGTGTTTGACTGTTATTTGACTGCAGCACAGTGGACTCTTAATTTTTTGTTTGGGGGTTTTGGTTTTGTTGCGTGGTTTGGAGCTTGCTTTTGTGTGTGTGTTTAAAGTTGCTATTACTAGACTTGTTAATTTTTCTCTTATCTTTTGCTGCTTTCCATAAACAATATTTTTTCCAATTTATCTGTCAAACATAAAAGCCCCTGAATTTGGAATAAGAAAACATTGTAAAAGTACTTGTGTGTTTTAACTTGCTTGGTTAGAGCCATCCTGCAGTCAAGCCTCCATGTTTAAATGCATAAATAAAGAAAAATAGAAACAAACTTAGAAAGTCAAACTCAACTATGACTATGAGAAGTACAGGTCTTCTCATTTCTAATTGCTGATACTCACTAGTCTTATGCCTGTTCTTTTAACATTTGGAGGTATTTGTCTTCTCTTGCCAAATCAAGTCACAGAAAGGGAGGTACTTTCCTTTTTTTGGCAGTAGTTGGTATAATGAGGTTGGAATTGAAGAGTGTACCCAGCATACACAACACTCAATTACAGCAATGAAGACAAACACTGGTATTTTTCAGTCCTGAACTCTGGACTTCCCTACTGTCTTTGGTAGTGAGTTCCTTTGAGTAGTTACAGCTGAGATACCTTGTATTGCTTCTGACTTGGCTGTTTAATCACTTTGTAATTTCTGTTTCTTTAAGGATATTGGGTATGATTTTCTACTGAAATGTTTTTATGGTGTCTTTGAATCAATGCAAGATGAGAAGCAGCTTGGCATAGAAGCTCAGTGCTTGGCAAATGTGAAGTTATCCCACATAAACCCTTGTTAAAGATAAAATGCTGATCTTTGTGTTAAAACAGCTGGGTCTTCTTCATTCTCAAATGTAGACCAGCCAGACTTGTGTGAGCTTGAACAAGGGCCTTATGTCTGATTTTTTCACTTGAGTAAATTAATATAATTCAAACTTTTTGTTTTGGTACCAGCTTGTGAGCGGCCTAGATGCTACAAGATTTCATCACTGTGTGCTGAAGTGTGATTAACTGGCTTTGAAAGTTAGCCTCAACCCGAATTATGGCATTATTGGCATTTTGCTTAGTGTGCTTTTAAGAAGCACCAGAAGCTTTACATCTTGTTTTCTGAGACTTTGTAAAAAGCCTATTATCTTCATTTCTAAAATATATGTGGTAATTTAGTATAGTATGAAATACATACATATATGTATCTTTCTAAAGAAATGATGGCAGAAAAACCAAGTGATGTCCTGAAGAGCTGGTGCATTTTTCACTTGCATGTAGACAACTAGAATCATTTTTCTTCTGAATGAAAAGTAGTCCCTTTACTGCAAAGAATCAGTTGTGAATGCAGTTTGCAAAACAAACTGATTTTAAAAACAATTATTAGACTAATTGGTTGTTAAGTTTTGAAGCTCTATAATCGGGCTTAATGTGGATGGCCTCACAGCCTAATTACTTAATAGTGTGCTTAAATGGTTTTACTAAGGTAGGTTCAATTACTGCTGTTGGTATAGTGAGGGATGCCAACAATACCTGTTGAATAGCACATACTGCAGCATTTCATTTAAGAAAATCTTCATATATAAGCAACATTAATGGCAATGCTAATATTTGCCTTTCCCAGCTGTCACTATCTCCAGCTGTGTTTTCTTCCCTTCTACATCTTCATGTTTCAGGATTTTTCATACTTCATCTCACACCTCCTGCCACGCTAAGAATTTTTTCCTGTGGTTGATATAAACCCCTTTTGTCTCTCCATGCATCTAGGTGACTAACAGTGACTGTACCCTCTCTCATTAGTCTGTATTTCACTCCTTGCTGTACCAGTCAGTAATGAAATCCATTTTTGGTTACTGAGAGAAAAGAATGTGACTACTGAAGCAGGACACGTGTCAGACACATCAGCCTTTCTGCTGGACTCCTAAGATAAAAGGGATGGGCCCTGGTTACAGTGTATTTCTGCTTGTCTAGATTTTCTTTTGTCTTAAAAAAGGGTAGGAAAGTTGGAGGGAAAGGTGAAACACGAAATAAGAGAAATCAAAAAGGAAAATATGGGTATCAGTAGAAGGCAAAACAGAAGGAAAGGGAAAGCTATATTTGGGAAAGAAGAGGATAAGTAAAGTTTGAACAACAGACTGTAGAATTTATTTAGATTTGTCTTTGATCATGCAAGTGATATTCACTTTGAGAATAGTCATGGACAATCCCAGTACTGTTGGCCATGCAACTGGCAGACCAGCATCTTGGTATGCTGTGGATTTTATATTCAGGATTAATACAGAACTGAGGATCTATACAGGGAAGGGTGTAAAGGTGTTTTTTGTTCTGCTTTTTTGTCTCTAGAATATATAAATCAATATTTTTCTTTGCCTTTTGCCAAATTTAATGGCTTGAAGCTGGGTGTGTGTATGAGGTGTTAGGTTGGCTCTAGGAAAAGGTTTTTCATCCAGACGATGGTTGGGCACTGAAACAGGCTCCCCAGGGAAGTGGTCACAACACCAACCCTGACAGAGCTCACAAAGCATTTGGATGACACTCTCAGGCACATGATGTGATTCTTGGGGTGATCCTGTGCAGGGTCAGGAGTTGGACTTTGATGATCCTTGTGGATCCCTTCCAACTCAGGATATTCTGTGGCTCTGTGAGTTGTTTGGTTTTTTTTGAGTGAAAGTGTTAATGCAAAGCTGTGCACTTGCACCTTTCCTTCTTGCACACAACCCTTAATAAGAACAAAAAGCAATGTTCTTAATATTCAAATATACTTAGAACATTCATCACAATTGTCATTTGAAGTGACACTAACATCATCAGTAATTTTTCTTCATATTATAACACAAAAACCTTACAGCCCCTCACAAATGTAGTGGAAATTCACTACTGCTTGTATTCCAGAATGGTCGTATTGGGATAATGAAAGCTTTATTCTAAATACTGGACATTGTTGAAGAATAAAGCATCACGAAATAAATCTTGTTATGAGGTGGCTCTGGAATAATGACTTCATTTACAAGTAGCTGTTCTGGAGCAATTAGTTGGTATTATACCATGCAATAATCCCCTTGTAATTTCCAGTATACAGCTAACTGTGGTGCTTTATTTCCTCATAGCTGAAGTGGAATACAGAAGCCTCAGCAGGGATGAAACATATTTATATATGAAGGCTGAGTATATGTGCTAGTAGTAGCTAGGTGAGCGTGTTGGCACTTTATTTACATGAGAGATGGTGTCAAATTCTAGGGAAATGTAAGTTTTTTCATGAATGAAGAAACAGTTAATTACTTCTATGATTTTGGACTCAGTTTAGGATGTTGATTTAAGTGGTGATTTCTGAAAAAGCTAAAATTGAAGGTTTGTGTGTGCGGATCAAAGTCTGCCCAGGTTCTGGACATGTTGGTTGGAATATATTGCTGGTTTCATGCTGGAAATCAAGAGAGGTAGAACTGCATAATTTTATTCAGGCAACTTCTTTTCAGAATTGTTTCACACACAGAAGAAATGGAAGTCTGTTTTCACTGTCTTTTGTCATTCTCTTAACTTTGTTTGATTTGTAAAACTCAATTCAGTATAATTTTGTAGAAAGTACACAAGACCTGACAGAATGAAATAAAATGCTAATGCTTAAGTAAGAAAAGCGAGCATAAGTTTGCTTATGAGAGATATGTTTGAGATCTAATTTTTTTTATATTAGTACTTATTTTTTAAGCTTTAGTTTGACAAATTGCAGGGTTTTTTTTTTCCTAGTACATTGCTACTTTAAGGCATAGACTTATAGTTTGAGAGATAGTTTAAAAAAAGCAGCATTTACAAATACTTCCTCTGCCAAACAGAAAAATTCTTTTCCAGGCAAGTGTTATGGAGAACAAAACTGTACACAGTGATTTTTCCAGAGTGCCTAAAATAGAAACTTGACATGAAGCAAAATGCTCCACCCAGATTTTGTTTATATTGTGTAGAAGTCTGGTCCTGACTGTATTGTGCACTGAAAAAAAATTCATAACGCAGTATTCCCCAGCTGGATGCTCTTATGTTTTAAGAAGCTGCATGTAATGATTTTAACTCATACTGCCATGCTCCATTCACTGATGTTTGCTGGTTTTGGCTAAGGTAGAGGTAATTTTCTTCATAGTAGCTAATATGGGCCCACGTTTTGGATTCGGTGCTGGAAGCAGTGCTTAGGCTGCCTTAGATTTAGGAGTAAGGAAAGTAACAACTCAGGACAATGCCCGTGTCCTCACTGTGAATATGAGAGGAATGCATTCACTGCTTCCCATGGGCAGACAGTTGTTCAACCATCCCCAGGAGAACAGGGCTCCATCATGCATAACAGTGGCTTGGGAAGATAAACACCACCACTCTGAAGGTTCTCCCCACTTCCTCCTTCTTCCCCCAGCTCTGTATGCTGAGCATGACACCATATGGTATGGGATGTCCCTTTGGTCCACTGGGATTGACTGTCCTGGCTCTGTCCCGGCTCTGTCCCCTACCAGCTCCTCGTGCATCTCCAGCCTGCTTGCTGGTGGGGTGATCTGAAAGGCACAAGAGGCCCTGGCTCTGCTTAAGCACTGCTCAGCGGTAACTAAAACATCCCTGAGTTATCAACACTGTTTCCAGCAAAAATCAAAAACATGGTCCTGTACCAGCTACTATGAAGAAAATTAACATTGTCCCAGCCAAAACCAGCACAATGACCAAACCGTAAATTTGATTATAAACAACAGAGAAGTTTAAACTGAAGTGGTAGACACTGTCATGTGTTAAGCCTGCTGGAATCTGTGCTTGGAGCTGCCACCTGTTCAAACTAAAGACAAAGCTGAGGAATAGATGAAGGGAATGAGAAAGCTCTCCGTTGTATTTTTTGGGCATTGTTGCTTGGGTCTTGAGGAAATATAATGAGGGGGGAAAAAAAAAAAAAGCTCTACTGTAACAGCATCAGACTGCAAGATTAGGCTCTATTCAGTACACACTGGAACATATGCTTCAGCCTTTGGAAGAATTGAGCTCTTATCTAAATTGGTAAGCTTAAGGTTCAGGTTCTTGCATAGCAGCAGTAATTCCCCAGAGCAGCACAAACCCCTTTTGATAGCGAATTATGGTGTTGTGTTACACGGCCGGTTATGTGCACAGTGCTCGCTTGTTTGTTGGTTTGAATTGCCCTTGCACAGATCGCAGAGCTGTGTACTTAAAAGTTAGGGAATGTAAGAGCTAAGGTGACTTTATAGTTCTAATTCATTCCTGGGCATTAATTTTTCAAATCTTTAATTGCATTATCTCATCTGCCGGTGTTCCTCACTAAGCCAGAGCTTACTTAGTAGCTCAGGAAGAAAGGGGCTCACTTTACATCTGCGGATCTTTAGTATTGTCAGGCAGCTGACATAAGTGCTGCATAATAGATGAACCCTGTTCTGAAGAAAAAAGGATCTTATGCTTTTGCTGCATATTGCTCTCTCTTACTGGAATGCTTCATAAAGAAATTCATTAATTCAATTTCACAGCAAACCTAGTCAATTTGGGGAAAGGGAGTGTTGCCATTACTTTATCAGTGGGTGGGCAAAAAGATACAGTTATCAAAGAGGTGTCAAAACAGTCTTCTCATTTTGAGTGCCTAGTGTCCAAAGCTTTATGCATAGCTCGTGTTAGGCTTAATGCAAAGCTCTTACTGGCTTTGATTACAGAGGTGGTATTTCTTCAGCAGTGAAGACATAGAGTTTGGACTGCAATCCAAATGTGCAGTTACTCAGTGAACATTTTGCACAGCTTCATGCTAAGCAAAGGAACAAATCGGGTTTCTCAGCATTTTGCTCCATTTACTCTGTTCTGGCACCCTCTCTTACCATCGCTTGCTTCCATCATCAGACAGTCCTGCTACTTGAGTGAAGTGTGTGATTGCACAGGGAAACCGATCTAAGTGTCAGTTATTGCTCTTCAGTGATGCTGCTGTGGTGGGGCAAAGCTGCATCAGCCATATCAGTTCTTTGATAGGGTTTGTTGTCTGGCTGCACGAACAGTTGCATTGGCATAAATGGAAGCTGCAGGTTTTGCCTCTGGAGGATGGGAATTGCCCAAAGCAAATCTAGAAATAATTGAAGAAGCACTGCTGCCAAACGTGCAGCCTCAGTCAAATTCATTTTGCTTAACTCTCCCCTACACCCCCGAAGTCATCTTCTTTCTGCTGTAAGAAACAAGGCATGAGTCCCAGGAAGTGAGAATGAGATTCTAGTGATAAGCGTTGCAACATAAGCTTCTTGTACCCCTAGATCATGTCCTAGGCGTGTCTTGAAATAACAGCCTTACGGGAAAGGTGGGCACACATTCCTCCAGCCCTTTTTTTGGGCTCTGCTTCCCATTTCTTGTCCATCAAGTTCCTGTCTTCCTTCCCTTAAGTTACTGATCTTACCTCCTTGTCACTTATCTGTCAGCCCTCCACTTCTCCTTGCCCAGCCTGATGGTTCCTCTTTCTGCTCTGCCACCTGCAGTGTTTTCAAATGAGTTACTCTCGGAAGTGGGGCTATGTACTGTGATAATGGCTTTCTCTGTCTCAGAACATGCTCAGCAAGGAGGGACTCTTCAATCTGTAGTTGCTGTGCTTTCTGTCAGATACTGGCCAGTTGCAGATGGAGGGTGTTTGCAAGGCTTTCACTCAGCCACCTTTGGGCAGGTCGTCACAGACAGAAAAAAGCATGTTGACATGTACAAGCTAACATGTTAAAGGACTTCTTTCTCCAGCACATTTCAAACCCCTCTTACAGAACTGAAGGAGCTAGGCCTTGTCAGATAAGAGGACCAGAATTAAGTGTAGGAGGAAAATAGATGGCTTTGCCAACTTAATTCTCGAAAACATCTGATCTACTTTGCTTGACACACCCTCATCCCCATCCCAAGAAGGCCTCATCCTAATGAAGAATTGCAGCTTATCCTGCTTGTGTTCTAAGGACTTTGGCAATTTTTTTAAGAAAGCGAAAGATGAGTTACTACAATAGAAATAGTTTCTTTCTTTGCATTACTCTGGTATGTAGACTTCAGCTTTCAGAATTAGTGATCTCATTAACTATTAGTTTGTCCTATTTACAGGTGCTTATTTTGGTCAGCTGTCATGCTTAGTGCTACAAACAGTGTTCATTAGAGTGTAGCCTTTTCTATCTGTTAATTTCTGTTAATTCAGGTCTGCTAAAACTGACATAGTTTGTGTAAACTTCTTCAATACAAACTTCAGGATTTCAGTATTGCTTATGAAGTTCAACCACGTGTTTCAGAACACTGGAGGCTTAAATAAAAACCTTTTGTTCTGTGTGTTCCTGGTCGTGTTTGGGAAGAGATACAGAGCAGACTGCAAGGTTTTTTTTACTTTATTGCAATGAATAGCAAACCTATTTAGTATTTATTTGTCTGGGATTTAGTTTTGCAGTTTGTAACATTGTCAGCAATTCATAAACTTCACAGAGGTCCCTGGAAGTGTTCAAGGCCAGGTTGGATGGGGTTTTGAGCAACCTGGTGTAGTGGAAGGCGTCCCTGCCCATGGCAGGGAGTTGGAGCTAGATTATCTTTAAGGTCCCTTCCAACCCAAACTATTCTGTAGTTCTATGATTTTGATATGTCTTTATATAGGGAAAGTAATTTAATTCTGTAGTGAAAGACGTGGAGCCCATAGGCATTTGATTACTTTGTACATTGTGATCTTTTCTGTTCTTTTGTGCTCAGTGAAGAAAAGACTGCACACAGCATGCTACTTGCTTTGTCTTTGTTATGTTTAATTCAGGCCTAAGTTTACACTTTTAATCAGTGTGCCAAATGCTGCACATATTGGCCATGTTAAATACAAATGCGAGTTAAATGCTTCTTTTTAACAAAAGGTTGTATTTTTAATGTATTATGTTAATTACAAATATTCCAAGGAAGATGGTTCTGGGCATACCATCAAGTTTTACGCGCACAGCTTGTAGGTAAAAATTCATTAAGGCACATGTATCCTGTGAACAGTGTACATCTTACTTTAAAAAAAATGGTACATCAAATTAGTGTAACTTGGGAGTATTTGATGGGTTTTATTATGTGCTTTTATAGGTAATCAGTTCTCTAATTGTAACCACAGATGTCAGCAAATTCTGGAAGGGTAGAATTACTTAGTTCAGAATTTTTTTTTTCCCCTTTGGACAAGTGGGCTGTCAGGCATGTAATAATGTCCTACTTCTTAAATTGAATCTGGTTTTTTAGTAGTTGGAATTTAATCCACACTTGTATTTCTCTTCTCCTAACATCCCCCAAATATACGTGCATGTTCTGTGGGGATCAGGATTCATTGAAGCAGTGCACCATTTCCTGAATTTAAAGATTGAATGAACTATTTTTCAAATAATCACCAGCTTTGATGAAAAACATACCTGAAAGATTTAACACAAGCAACTGGAAAGATGCAGGACCTTCTCTATCTCAGAAAGACATCGATAGCCTTAAAAAGCAAAGGATGAAAAGCAACATCTCTGGTTATGGCTGGTTATCCAAATCAGTGGGATCTTTCCTGTCTGAGAGGCTGTGGCCCAGAGTCCTGCACAGTTCATTCCTTCTCATAGTGGTACTAGTTTTGGGTTGACTTTCTGCTTATCAGGTTTGTGTGACGTGGATGACACTTGTAAGGAGTTCAGACAGATTCTGGTACTCATAATGTTTGGTGGCTTGCTCTCTTATACCTCTTCTTGGGTTTTTACTGAGAATATAGGATGGTACAGAGTGTAGTCATAATAGTTCTACCTGGTTTTGCAAAAAGATGGTGATTGTCAAAACGAAGCTTGACATAAACACACTGGCATGAACACTTGAGAACATACTTGGTATGTACAGGATTGTAAAAAGCTTATGCTGGCAGTATCTGGAAGTATGCTTGTAAACATTTATTGTGCCTTTTTTCGTTTTATTTTGATCCTGACAGAGCCAACAGTGCGGGCAGAGCTGATGGAACAGGTGCCTCATATTGCTATGTTCTGTCAAGAAAACAGACCTTCAATCCCGTATGCTTTCTCCAAATACTTGCTGCCCATTGTGGTGCGATACCTCGCAGACCAGAATAACCAGGTAAGTGTCTTCTACCAGGAGTTTACTAGCTTGTTGAATAGCTGGTGGGATGCCAAATTATTTGAATTTAGCATCATATGATGTAACACAAACATTACGTAGTGGTGAAAAACTGAGTCCTTGGTATAATTCAGTTTTTTAATGCTACTATGTACTTTCATGACCAGTTATTTGCGTATCAATCCGGTGAAGGTTTTGGACTGAACTCACCTGGTTTCTTTCTCTTCATTTATCAGTTAGCTTGCCCAGAGCTTTCTAGAGGTTTCTCCAGTCATTTCAGACTAGACTAATGCTAGCTGATACATTATTTTCAGTATTCTGCTAATTCATGTGTAATACAGCAACCACACTTATGCTTGATGTTCTCTTGGTAGAGATTCTTTTCATTGTCTTAGCCTTTGTTGATACTCCATACTCCATTTGGCTAGTGAGCTCTGAAACAAAGAGCTCAAATGTGTTTTCAAAATTGCTGCATTGCAGTATATGTAGTCTCTTGCTATATGCCACATTTTCTCTTCTGATGAAAGTACTCTTTTGAGAGGCAGGGGTTAGCCAGTTATGAAGTCAGTTATTAATGGATATCTTATTTTTGTGCAATTTTTTTTTAAAATGGGACTAAGCAAAATTGTGTCTCAGAATTTAAAATGCACTAGAAGTAAATGCAGTTATTCCTTGCCAGCCAAGCTTGTTAATCTCAGAAAAAGAGGATTTGTTTAGTAAAAATCACATTCCTATGTTACTCCCAATTAATTGTGCTGCTTTACTTTATATATTGCTTGAGCTCTGCCATGACTACTCCTATTGACATTGCTGTCCCATGTTTTGGGAAGTATGGAGGTGGACACTTAGAATAGCATTGACTTAGCTTACAATATGCAAATGTTCTTGAGTTCAAACACAGTTTGTTTCAAACATAAGGTGTTTGCAAAGTGCTTGTGGAGCACTTGTGCTCTCACTGTGTGCAACTAGCATAGGGGTGTGTCGGTATATAGGTACAGCTTCTAAAATACATTTAAACAAAAGAACCTCTCTTCAAATTCCTTGGTTCAATTTTTTTGTCCTTTTATGATAGGTAAGAAAAACAAGCCAGGCAGCATTGTTAGTTCTGTTGGAGCAAGAACTCATAGAGAGATACGATGTGGAGACCAAAGTATGTCCTGTTCTGATAGATCTGACAGCTCCAGACAGCAACGATGATGTGAAGACGGAGGCTGTGGCTGTAAGTAACAGCAGTACCAAATCACAGCAGTCTAAAGTTTTTCTGGATGCTTGATGTTGCAGTGATGGTAGTGTGTTTCCAAGTTGCACATCTGTTATTAAGGAGAAAAAAATATATTCTTCTCCATAATAAATCTGTAACCTTCCCTATGCTGTCTTACACTCTGGTCAAGCTAAGATTTATATTCAATAGCTTATATAAGCTGTAAAGAAAACAACCTAGCTGGTCAAGACAGCACAGGGGATTAATTTTATTGACTTCTAAAGCATCTGCTGTGTTGGCTTTTTCATTTTTTTACAAGTTTGTTGTTTGTTTTATGGAAGTTTAAATTGCCTATGTGGAAAATTTTTATCAGTAGCAAAGCTTTGATGCCTCAGTTCTGTTGGCCTTTACTGTGTCTGTTCTCTTTATTGATTTTGTTTTGTTTTATTGGACAAAATAATAAGCATGTGAGTTGATTAACTCATGGTTGGTTGGTGGTTTTCTTTTTTGCATTAAACACAACTTTAATAATTAAAATGTATGTGTTGAATTAAAATAGTAAGCAAATTAATTAATTTATAAAAGAGAAATGGCAGAAGATGTTTCCTTACGTTTCCCTTGAATTTTTGCAATTTGTGTTGATGCTTTCTGCTGGGTGAACTTTTTTCTTTTCGCTTGAGAGAGACCTCATTTAATATTTTACTTTCCTAATGTGACTGGGCTCACAAACAGTAACCAGGCCCCAGCACTGTTTCATTTGACACCAGATTTCTAGTGCTTCTTGATGAAGCTTACAAATACAAAAGGGAATAAAATATATTTTATATAAAGAAATATTATATAAATAATTTTTATATGTTTATATAAATAAATTAAAATATATAAAATAAAGTTTTACCTGTCTTCATGGTTTTGGCGATATTGAAATTTGACAAAAATTTCTGTAGCTCATCAACCTCCTAGAAATTAGAAAAGCAATCATTTGTTATTGCAGGAGAATGAATTTAAACAGTTCTAATGATGTGATTAGGAAATTTAAAAATTCTTTCTTTGATATGTTTTTTAGGGAATTTCGTATTAGGGAGTTGCATATGGTCAGTGTGGAGTGTTGTAATTTTTAAATCATATGGAAGTTAGAAGTCTCTTAATCATATTAATTACCAGTAATTTTCTGTTAATTGTATACATATGCATTTGTTAAATATTGCAGTAGTGAAAGAATATTGTTTTGTTTTGGTTTTATTTTTGTAAGTCTGTTTGGTAAGGTATGAGAGTAATTTCTGAGAGTCCAGTTGTCTCCATTAGTTGGGAATTTGATTTAATTTAGTGAAAGACAAATGTCTTCTGCAGCTGTGTTACATCATGAAAAGATGTGAGGGGAAAACCTTTTCAATTCAAAGCACGGATTTTTTTTTCCAATATTTTTTTTTACTTTTCAAGAAAATTATGTGCCTCAGAATGAAAAGTAAATGTAAAAAGCTTCTGCTTAACTGACACAGAATTGTGTGTTGTGCAAGCATCCCTGATTAGTGTCTGTCTTGCCATTAGATTATGTGTAAAATGGCCTCCATGGTGGGAAAGGACATCACGGAAAGACTTGTTCTTCCTCGGTTTTGCGAGATGTGCTGTGACTGCAGAATGTTTCATGTTCGTAAGGTATGAATTTTGGGCATCTGGTCTAGATTATCTGTGAGAAGAGTGTCATGACCTTGGAACTTCCATGTGACTAAATGACTTTCCTGCTAGATCTCGCTTGTGACATGTATTAAGTGAAAGCTATGGGGATTTCTTGATAGATCACATTTCCACAGATTTTTATATTGAATACTGAGATTTTTTTTCCAGAATCCCTACCTTTAATATTAGAAACAAAGAAAGAATATCCTTGTCCTTATGCTATAGATATCTGCAGTGTAGTTGGGCAAATCTCCTTGTGGTTGTGTTGGTAGCCATGAAAACATGAAACAACTGTGACTGATACAGGATCAGCCACCTGAGCTCGTATTTCTGTGCATAGAAGGAATTAAAGGTGCTCACCAAGATAAAATAAACCAGTACTCTATCACGGTATTTTAGGTGCTGAGGCTGTGCTTCAGTCTCACCCTGCCATTGACTAGGTTATTTCCCATGATAACTGCTTATGTTCTTTAATTTGACAGCACTTTGAATGCATTTTATTCTCCTTCCTTTTCATTTAAGTTCTAGGGGTTTTCTATGATTAAAAAAGAATAATAAGTCTTGAGGAAATTTTTTTTTCTTTTTAAACCATGGAAAGTGATAGAATGGGAAAGTAGCTGATAATGAGTTTGCACCAAAACACATTTTTATGGGTTTAAAAGTTGTTTATTTTTTTTCCCTCTTTGGTTTTGCTGTATTAAAACTATGGTCTTAGTTGTTATTTCTTGCATTCTCTCTGCAAGGTATGTGCAGCCAATTTTGGAGACATCTGCAGTGTGGTTGGACAGCAAGCCACTGAAGAGATGCTGGTAAGCCATTTCTTAAAGGGTTTTTCTTTTTAACACAATCCAGTACTGGAGCTGGACAAGGTACAGAAGAAGGGCAGCTAAAATGATTAGACAACCACTACATTCCCTTAGTAGGGAAAATAGCTGTGGAGGTAGAGAGTATTTGCAAGTTCAGAAATGCATTAGGCAAGAAGTAGGCAGGAATATGTCTTTTAATGTGCATAAATGCAGTGAGAGATTGCAGATGCAGTGAGGCTTATGTGATCTCTTTAAATGACATCACTCAATGCTGCCATTCATGGATTTAATCTTTTCAAGTCAGTTTTCCTGCCTCAAACAAAGCCTCACTTGCCCTCCTGGAAAGGAGGGGAAGATAAAGAAAGGTAAAGGAAATAAATGAAGCTGGGCAATAACAAATGAAGTAAAGGGAAGAGAGACAATTTCAAAATGGAAAAGCAGGGAATTGGATGGACTGGTGAGAAGAGGATCCTTAACAGTGCCCCTCTTCCCCCAGTGAGTCCAGGGAGCTAGTGGATGTTGCTAGGTTCAGAGGCATGACAGGGCTGGGGAGCAGAAATCATCTTGGCAGTTACTGGGATTCTTCTTCAAGCTTTCTCCTCTTGAGGATGTGGACAGTGAGCTTGTTGAGGGCTAGAAGAGGCTGATAAGTCAGTGTCCTGAATTAGCAAGGAGCTTGTATAGAGAGAGTGTAAACGTAGGCATGACTTCAGCAAGAGACTGCAGCATTTTGCAGTTGTGATATTGGGACAGGTAGACTTACTGTGCCCCTCAGGGCATTTTTTTTATGTACTTACGACATTTGCTGCATTTTCCCCTCTGTACCAAGTGATTGAAGCCGTTTGGCAATGAAGTTCAGTTGTGTGGATTTGCATCCCATCTGCTTCTTGATTTGGGATGTAAATTGACTTTTCTCACACAACTGCCCTTTTAGTGATTAGCGTAATGAAT
This sequence comes from Pyrocephalus nanus, assembly GCA_038380795.1. NCBI lineage: Eukaryota > Metazoa > Chordata > Aves > Passeriformes > Tyrannidae > Pyrocephalus > Pyrocephalus nanus. The sequence continues at coordinate 8,268,808 of CM076261.1, read as the reverse complement.
TTGGATTAAAACTTTGTAGAGGGTGTGATTAGGCTATGAAATAAAACATTTCATTTGAAAGCAATAACGTGTGGCAGGACAGCTGGGGTTCTCTTTTCATAACAGAGAATGCCATTTTCTCATTTTGGATTATTATAAAAACAAAAGGGGTGTAAAAAGCTGAATGATAAAATTTCATTTTCTGACTTTTTTTTTTTTTTTTTTTTTTTTTTAATTTAGTTAGAGATAGAGTCCAGAAAACTTTGATGCAGGGTGTAGGAACAGCTGAACATCAGTAATTGTGAACAAAGCTGTAGCAACAGCCATTGTATTACTTACATCTTGTCACTGTGCCGGTTCCAAGCCAAGGCAGCCATGTGATGGATCTGAATGTCTGTTCCTCACCTGCACTCTGTCCACCCTTACCATTATTGTTTCCAAAAAACCCAAGCACCTGAGCAACTTGAAAGTGCTTCAGTTTTATTAGTAAAACCACTGGTCTGCTCAAACGTGTTTTCTCCTGCACCAAATACATTGTTTCTTTCATTTCCCTGTTTCCCTTTGAAGTTCAGGTCCTACTTTGTAGGGTAGGTGGTGTCAAAGATTAATAAATCTAACAATGAGAAGTTAAGGTGAAAAAGTTTTTCTTTCTGAAGATGATATGCCTTTGCATATTTCAGTTAGAATCTTACAAAAAATCTGAAGTGGTCTCTGATAGTCAAAATGTTCCATCACGAAGTCAAAAAATGTTAAGGGCTGAAAGGGACCTTAAAGATTATCTAGTTCCGAGCCCCTCCTGCCTTGGGCAGGGACAACTCCTGCTAGGCCAGGTTGCTCAAGGTCTTATCCAACCTAGCACTGAACACTGGCAGGGACGGGGCATCCACAACCTCTAAAAGAATGGTGTAGACATGAGGTTTTGTGTTATGATAGGTTTGCTGGGCTTGGGGATATTTTTGGAGGTGGTTTTTTTTTGTTTGGTTTTTTTTTTTTGGTGGGTTTTTTTGTGGTATAATACAGGTTAAAAAGTTACTATTTCCTTGCTGTGCTTCAGACAGGTGAATTTTCCTTATCTGTATCCATAAATAGTATGAAAGCAACTGATTAGAAGGGGTTGTGCTACTGAATGTGTGTTCTTTGTCTTGCAAATGTTAAACTAACTCATCTGAGTATGAGGGTGGAGAACCAGATGAAGGAAATGAATGTGAAAAAAGAACTTGCCTTGAAACAGGTGCCACCTATTAAGACTTGCAAACTCACTCACTATGTTCCTAACAGCTGCCGAGGTTTTTCCAGCTCTGCTCTGATAATGTGTGGGGAGTTAGGAAAGCCTGTGCTGAATGCTTCATGGCAGTTTCTTGTGCAACATCACAGGAAGTCCGGAGGACAAAATTGTCAACCCTTTTTATTAATTTGATTAGTGATCCTTCACGATGGGTAAGAATTGCTTTTTATTTCTTGAATAGCTGTCATTTTAAAGGGTTTTGCTGCAGTACTCCTTATAAAACTTCTCACAGGTGTGGATAACCTCTTTCACGCACCTCCAGCAAAATTGTTCTGCTTAGTTTTTCAACGGGTGTAGAGTCCCTCACATTTTCACTGCGGCATGTAAGAAAAACTGTGTCAGTGGGATAGCTTTTTTTAGCCACAGAACTGCCTGTGAGTTAACATTGCTGAGAATCATTAACAAAACTGGAAAATTAATGGGACTTAACTTGTATTTCTTCAGGTTCCCTACCACCATGTCTTTTTTGGGGGGAGTGGGGTGGTGGAGTTTGTTGTTGGTTTGTGCTTTGTTTGGTTTTGGGTGTTGTTGGTGGGAGTTTTTATTATTTTATTTTTTATTGTTTCTTGTGAGGGATTTTGTTGTTGCTGGTTTTTGGGTTTGTTAGTTTTTTAAAATCTATTTTATTTGTTGTCTTGTAGATCTATTCTTAAACCTTAAGTTTGCTATTAAGCAGACTGCTTCTGAGAGCCGAGGATCTTATGCACAGGAACATGAGCTCTTAAATCTTGGAAAGTCATGCAACTTGTAAACCAACAGAATTAATCAAATAAGAAAAGTTGAGATAGAGAATTGTTGACAAGGGGAGAATAAAAAGTAGGAGACAGGAGGAGCAAATGTACAAAATAGCCAAATAGGAAAGGGAAAGAAATCTAGAGTTTATCAGTCAAACTTGCAGAAGTGAAACGTCTGTTCACTGTAAATGATGCTTTCCTTTCAAGTTTTAAAATTCTCAGCTGAGCTTTCAAATATACCTATTTCTATTATCTTAACAGGTTCTGATTTCTCTCCTTGTGGGGAGTAGACCTGTCAACTTTGTTACCTGTGATTTAACTGGTTTTACCCTGCTTTTTCCTTTTTCCTAACATTTTTTTTTAACTTGGCACTGCATGTATACAGCTGGCTGACTGCTTCCAGACAAGAGCCTCTGCTCTTGCTCCCTTTAGTGTGCTTAAGAGCCTTCCAATTCCTAGTATCAGGCATTTTATGTTTCATAAGATAGCAAGATTTATATATATATAACTTTTTTTTCATCTTGGACCCTTTCCACTAGGTCCGCCAAGCAGCTTTTCAGTCTCTGGGGCCTTTCATATCAACTTTTGCTAATCCATCCAGCAGTGGCCAGTATTTTAAAGAAGAAGATGGTAAAAACACGGAAGATTGTGGTTCTGCACAGGAAAATAGGTAAAATTTGCAGAATCTACAATTTTTTTTTTCTCCTTGTCTTCTGTATAAATTGCAAGTTTAGAAAATTAACTTAGATAAATTGAGTGTCTTGGTATATGGAAAGATCTGAATGATCTCACCTTAATAGACCAAAATTTTCAGTTATTTACTGAAAATACATGACTATTCAGTAAGTTAGGATACCTTCTGTGGTGAAATGACTGACTTGATAGACAAGGGAGAACAGTGTATACTGTCTACCTAGACTTCAGGAGGACTTTTGACATAGTCTCCCGTAAGATCCTCATAGAGAAGCTGATGAAGTTGGGTTGGATGAGCAAACAGTAAGGTGGATTGATGGCTGCTGAATGGCTGGGCCCAAAGGGCACTGATCAGTGGTGCAATAACTGGTCATGTAACTCCAGGGTCAATACTGGCTCCAGTCCTGTCTGGATGGTGGAGCAGGCTTGCTGATGACACAAAACTGGGAGGAGTGGCTAATTCACTAGAGGGTGATGCTGCCATCCAGAGGGAGGCATGGACATACCAGAGAGAGTCCAGTGAAGGGCCACAAGATGATGGACTGGAGGATCTCTCTGAGGAACGGCTGAGAGAGCTGAGACTTCAGCATGGAAAAGAGAGGGGTCAGTGGGATCTTATCTATGTCCCTAAATGCCTGAAGAGGACAGTGCCAGGCTCTTTTTAGTGGTGCCCAGTGACAGGGTCAGAGGCAATGGCCATAACCTGAAACACAGGAGGTTCCCTCTGAACATCAGAAAACACTTCTTTTTACTGTGAGGATGACCAAGCACTGGCACAGGTTGTCTATGGAGGCTGAAATATTCAAAAGCTGTCTGAACACAGTCCTGGCAACTAGCTCTGAGTGTCAGTGCTTGAACAGGGAGTTTGGCCCACATAGCTTCTAGAGGGCCCTTCCAACCTTGACCATGCTGTGATTTTCTGATTTTTTTTTTTGTTATGATGTAAGTAAATGCACTTTGATAAATAACAAATTGATAGCATGTGTTTGAATTTTCAAGAGCATCTGTTTGCAACAAGTTTGTTTTGGTTTGCAAATGTTCATTTGCTTTGGCACTCAGCAGTGAACAAGTCAGGACCACGGAAGATGTCACAACAGAGGAAGAGCACAACAGGACAGAGGCTCTGTCTCCACATGTTGATAGTGATGATCTTGCAACAAAGCTTGAAAATGCCATGGAAGATCAAAATACAGTGTCAAATAACTCCCAGAGGGAAAGCGATTACCAGACTGAGTCATCCTTCCATTGCACTTTGTCTTCAGAATCTTGTGGGGAAATGGCGGATGAGAATGAGGAGAATTCTCATTGCTGTACAACAGGTCTGCGGGAGACTGGGCTGAATTCACAGGAAACCTCTCTTCCAGAGCAGGAATTGTACAACTCTTTCCATTTCTGGAGGACTCCACTTCCTGAAATAGATATTGACTTTGAGCTTCAGCAGACTTCTGATATAAAACTCGATAGAGAAATTCAGGAACTCACTATGCCGGTGTCTCCAAGCATTCCTATGGCAACAAGGAAAGAATTAGAAGAAATGATAGAAAATTTGGAACCCCATATAGATGATCCAGATGTTAAAGGTATGAGAAAGAAATATGTATATGTTGCTTTATTTCGGCTTTAATCTCCCAGTAATTTTAAAAGTCAGAAATTCTATTTTCTCCTGGTCGTCAAAGAGATTGAGGAAAATTGATGTGAAATCAATTGTCAAAATGGATGGTGAACTTAAAGAGAACTTGTATTTTATAAAGATGTTTAAAAGGACTATGACTCCTTTTATAAACTGAATGCACGTGCAGTTAGCTTTTGACTGCCTGTTTTGACATTATAATCAGATGGTTCAAAGGCATAAGCTGTTGATAAGCAAGTTTATTTCTAATTAGCACACATGAAAAATAAGGCAGATTAAGAGGAGTCTTTTTTGAAATTATCAGTGTGATTAAAGGTTTTCTTTTTATGCATTATCCATTTTATTTTTGATGAATTAGTCTTCTCTATTTTTCTGCAAGGGCTTTATTATTGCAGTCTCGTGTTGTCAACTTTGATGTGACAAGTTTGTTGGATCAGACTGATGATTGATCCAAGCTGAATTCTTGAAGTGAACACACATCCTCCATCTTAAAAGCTCTTGAAGGGTGGAGAGGGGTTTTATAAGTGTGGCAAGCTGGTGGAGCACCACCTCAAAGACATTTCATGGGCTAAAAGGATGTGGCTCTTTTACACACACTTACTGGAAATAGGTTTCTCTTGGTATTAGTACACTGAATAAATGGTAAGGCACGTCAAGCTTGAGCATCGCAGTCAGAAAGCCCAGAGGTACCACTGAGCCATGTTATTCTGGAGCTGAAGAACCTCTAGGAGGAAGCATGGTCTCTTTACCAGAAAAAGTAGGAAGGAAGAGACAAGTTTAGGGAAAACATTTTTGAATAAACTGGTACTGCTCTTGGCATCTTTTTATTGTTAGTGGGTTGATATGCCAATAACTTTTCTTAAATCTATTTTGGGCTGCATCTATTTAATCAATTGTGAAGTCAGCAGATGAAATTTTGTTGCTTTAGGAGTGCTTTGGGCACTCTAAGGAAAGAGGTAAGAAAACAATTCCAGCCTTGCCAATTACCTTGTTCTTCAAAGAACCCATCCCCAAAGCTGACTGCTAATTCTCACACTGCTGTTTAGGTCTACTTTGTAAAACTTTGTTTTATCTAGTTACAGAACATACCTTAAAAACGCACTGATTTATGTAAACATACATATGTACTTGTATATCTACAATTGCCCTGTATTATGAGGTTGTTTCTCTCATGTGTGTTCATGTCTTGCTTCAGAGCAGGTTTTTGGATTTTTTTTTGTTTGTTTGCAGTTCTCTTGATTGGGTGCCAGGAGGTTTTCTGTGCAGTTGTTAACCAAAGTTTGTGCATTTCAACAGAAGAGAAGTGTTACTAGGATGTCAACACTATGGGTTCCCAAGTGACCACGAGTTAGGAAAGATTTGAAGTAGGGTTAGCAGTGCTATTTATTCTAATTAAAGGTGGGAGCGGATGGTCTTGATTACTCAGTCACCTTTGTACTCCATTATGGTTCATAAATTGTGACAGACCAGAGGTAGACTCGCTCTGAGGGTGATCCAGAAGATCAGAGCCCTGACTGCCTCCTTGCTCCTGGCAATGCCAAGAATTAAGGCTTCCATCTTCACCATCTAAAATTGTTGCTTGCTGATGATATAAATATTCACTCCAAAGATTACCTTAATTTGTTATTTTCATAGAAATGTTATGAAATTACTTAATTTCACAGATAATTTTGTCTCTGGTATATATGGCTTATATGTGTTTGCCAAACATCCCTCGTCCCAAATGGTCCATAGGGTTTTTCCCCACCTGTGCCTCCCCCTCCCCCCAAGGCTAGCTATTACATTTTTATGAGTCTTGTACTGTGAGTGGGCTGGTTCTTTGACAGCAAACACTGAGCAAGCCAGGGATTTTTTTCCTCTCTTTCTTTCTCTCTTTTTAAATCCCTGTGGCCCTTTCCTTGCACTTACTTTCTTCATTGATTTGCTGTCACCTAAGTCCTGGACTCCTGCTTCCATGCTGTGCTCCTGTCTTAATTGCTGTCAAGGGATGGGAGGGGAAGATGTGTTCTCTGTGGTGGGTGAGCAGACACCTGCTATAGGAGAGCTCCTCTAACAAATTGGCACCCTAGAGGCATCACAAGATGAAGTGGGGATGAGTTAGCAAAAGCGTGGTTTGGGAATGAAACTGTAGTGTATGGTGTTATGCACGTGTCAATAAGGTTAAATTGTTCAGATGAACTTAACTCTGGCTGTACCTATCTCTGTGCTTGACTGTGCAAATTCATCAGCCTTCTCCTAATGTTTTTGCTTGGGGTTTTTTTGAAATATTTTCTAAACTTAAAAAAAAGGAAGAAAATTAATTATTGTGGTGCAGAACCATGTTGGAACCAGGATCATTGGCACAATGTTTTTGAAGTCTTTAAAGATCATACTGAATTTTTATTATTTGACTCTGCAGAATAGCTAGTGATGGTAATAAGGTGATGTTCTTCCTTGTACAATTAGTGGAGGTTGATGCTTTCCATTTTGCTGGTTGGTTTCAAAGCTAGTCCTTAACAGTTGAAGTGGATGTGGAGCTTGGTGCTGAAGTTCAACCAGCAATGATTCTTTCTGAGTCAGAAAAGTATGGTTCTGTTGGGCTTCACTGGATTTTTTTGGTATGGGTTGTTTTTTGTCATTGTTCCTTCCCCCCACCCCACCCTCTGCTTTGCTTTGTATGTTCATCCCTAGCAACTACTATATCTTTGTACCCCTATCCCTTCCCTCCATATGTATTTCCCCTCCTATTTCCTTTATTTCATTTCTCTTTCTTCCTGGATTTGGCATTCCTCTATTTCACATTTCATCACTTCACATTCTCTTCATCCTTGTGGCCTCTTCTGTCCTTCATCCCCAAGTCTTGGGATTGTAGAATTGACAAGAAGCTGGGGAAGTGCACATTTGGGTCAAATTTCTTCTAGGACAGGCAGAGGAAATCAGAACACGTGATCTCCATCGTGTTAAACCCCTAAGCAAGGGTGGTCCAGGTGTGTGCAGGCTGACAGAGCTTAGGTGGGGAGTATGTTTTGGAAAATTCCCAATTACTGCTGTAGATACCTTCACTCTTGTTACTAGAAGTAATTTTTGAAGCTCCATGTGGATTTCTCAGTAAATACATATACAGTGTTGAGGCAGTACATGTTTTTACCCAGTCAGGGTAAGCTTTCTTGACTCTTCAGTGAAAATGAGTGGAGTATACATTTTTCATGAAATTGTCCTTCATGAAAGAAAGTCTTTAAGAAAAATGTCTCTTTAATGTGCAGCAGAGTAGAATTATTTTAAATTTTCTAGTTTGATTTCTCTAAATCAGAATAATTTGGAAATCAACCAGTCATTTCTTGCCCTAGTAGCTGTTCTGAAATGATCACCTATTTTTTACGGTTCTTGGGGTGATTTATTTACATTTTAAATTTTGGAGAAATTTATTAACCTTGATCTTTTTATTTTCATGGGCCTTGAAGTACACAGGTTCATTGTCAGTGAAGTAACACGTGAAGAGTGAGATTGTAGCAAGCTTTTATTAACCTTTAAAATTGTAACATTGCTAATTTCTATCTATTTATATAGAAATTATACATTGTAATATATATTACATATAGATATATTAAAAGTACGGATTTTAACATAATCTGCTTTATAGTGGAAGTATAAGTATGATGATTATGTTTTTAAGTTTTTAATGATGTTTTTTTTTCTGTTGAGATGAATTACAGAAGTATAGCTAGAATATCTTTGGGTTGCTCTATCAGAAATTTGATGCAGTTAGAGAATTAGCAGTGCATATTGTAAAGAATTATCTTTACTCCTGCTCATCAGACTCTACCTAGAAATCAGTGAACCAGTTTTTGCTAGCAGCAGGTGTGTTGAGTTATATTTTTTTTTAGGCTTCTTTTAATATTACTACTGCACATCTGTTTCTTTTATCTATGAATGAGTCCATCTTTCTTTGTTTAATTCTTGTTAACAACCACATTAAAAAAGCTAGAGGGACAAATTCAGATTCTGTAGCTTAGTATGGCAACATGGGATTGAAAACAAGCATATGATTTGTTGTTTAATTTCACAATGAACATTTAAAAAACCTTGGAAAAGACAAAATCTATGAAGAACACAGCTTCTGGATGCCTGGAGTGAGACTTCCTTACACTCTTGCTTGCAGCAAAGATTGCCTCTGATACTTGATCTGCTCAGGTCAGGCTGTATCCAAGGACAGTGCTTGACAAAGCTTTTTTAAAATTAGTATTAAGCAGAGGGATATAAAGCAGAGCAGTCTCAGAGCTGCTGTATCTTTTTCAGAAGAGTGGACGGCAGAGCATGGAGTGCTAATGTTTTCTTTTGATGAATAGGAGGACATCAAACAGTACAACCTTCATTATTATTTGTTTGATGGATGCCATGAGGCTAAAGTATCCTGTCCAGAAAAGAGTTACTGGTATCTTTCTGTATGAATCTTGCTTTAGAGCTGCTATAAAAACAGAAGAATTTAGTGACCATATATATCAAGAGACACAATCTCTCAGAACTTAAATACTTTCTGTATAAGTAAATGGGTTGGCAACCTTTATTTGAATTACATTTCCCTTCTTTCTCTTGCTCCCACCTCCCACAAATGGCCCAGTTGTAAATTAATATTCATGTGCTGTTCTGCCCCAAAAAGTATTTTCACTGTTCATATGTACTGAGATTCTTAAAGAACTAATCCTGCCATAACAGCAGTCTCTTATTCCTGTTGGTTTTTTTTTTTTTTGGTTGGTTTTGGCTTTTTTTACTTTAAGGACAAATACTGTGGTTTGGTGAAGCATCCTGGGAAAAGAGTGGAGTGACACTCTCGTTGTCCCCACTCTGGGATTTGCCAACAGTTAAATGATCTTAGGTTTGTACCTCCCCTGTAGTTCCCCCACCATCTTTCAGTTAATTAGTCACTGTCTAAAAGTTGATTTGCTAAAAGTTGTCTTGCTAAAAGTTTTATTGCAGTTTAGTGTCTCATGTATTTCTCTTTCATGTGCTGCAGCACAAGTGGAGGTGTTGTCTGCTGCGCTCAGAGCATCCAGTTTGGATCCTCAAGAAGAGACAATGGCCAGCGTCAGCAAGGGGACAGATTCACAGACTGAACTAACTATCAATGACCAACAAAGTTTTAAACCTATACTGGGTGATATTGTGCCTTTAATTGGTGATACTGTTGAGGTAAGAAGGAAGTTTTGTACCCCTATTTTATTTTCCCATTAGGATTTCTAGGGCTTCAGTAATAGAGTTGTATTTTGCATTCACATGGTGATTGCAGCCAAATGCTTCCTACTTTGGCTAGCATGGCATTTGGGTTTTTTGGCTGGTAATAAAGTGCTAGCTACTAAAATAAAATGAGTTGTGTTGGGTGCCTTTGTTTTTACCATGTGCTTGTCCATGAAAATTCTTGAAATTGTTTTTGTTAAAATCTCTGTTATGGCTGTCACATTTGAAGATGTTTTAATGCTACTGCAGTTTATTGCTGTGAAATTGCCTTCCTTAAAACAGAGCCCTACTTATAATAAGAGAATCCTCTTCTCCAGTGCCCCCACGTGAACCTGGAGAATGAGGTACTTTGTTGCCTTTGCTCCCTGTTGAAATGATTTATAGCAGTTTACTGTTCTGCATAAGAGAAGTTCAGGACTTGCAATCTAAATGTTCTTTGGACTGCTGAAAGAGAAAGTGATTCTAGCAATCAGTAACATCTTAAGGATTTTGTACTTACTTCTTCAACCCCCCACCGCTGCCCCCTGCCCCATTGTAGTTGTGGCATTTTGATGCTCTTTTTCTGTTCTTTACTGTGTGCCAGCCAAACCCACTATGTTCACTGCATATAGCAACACAAGCTCTGGTGGTATTAAAAGCTGTGGCTATGCAGAAAGCAATGGTTCCAAAACGTGCTCCATAAAACCACAGCAAGGGATTTGTTCAATCGTATTGATGAAATGGTATTTTGGGGTGAAATTTTGATACATGTCTTTGAAACGTCAAGGAGTTAACATCAGTTCAGTGCAAACATTTTTATCCTTCTGTAATTGTTTCTTGGTGACATTTAATTAACTTTTCACCTAAGATGTTGGACTACCATCTAAACATATGAGGAGTTTAGGAGTCTGACATTTACTTGGATACTGCTGATTATACACCATCATAATTTAACTCTACAAATATGATTGGTTTATTTCAAAACACCCAACCTGCCCTGATTCCTTTGTCAGGCTTGATATGCTTTTTTTATCATGGGGTCTGTTGTAATCACTTCCCTCTAATGCTAATCTGCAAAATGACAGTGTAAATATATCCTCTGTCCTTAAGAATTTTGGGGGTGGCGAGGGTGGTGTTTATTCAGAGGGACTTGTCCTACGTTTTATGTCTTTACAGGGTATGGTGCTGACAGAAAGTTTAAGAACCTGTCACATATCTGGTGTATGTTGCTTTTGCATGTTTCAGTTTTATGCTTTGAGAGGATGCTCTTAATCTGTCAGTTCCTTGCCTGTTACTGGCTCTGAATCAAGTCCTCATTTTACAAGTGAACGGATATTACAGAGGTGACCTAGAATTCTGGGAATCAAGCTGTGAGCTGTTGAGCAAGTAGACTGTTGCCCCTAGCAGTGAAGAGAGCTCTGATTTTCACAGGTGGTTGTTCGGATTTTTTTTGGTTTAGTGATTTTTTGTTAGTGGTGGTTTGTGGTTTTGTTTTGTTGTTGTGTCTTTGCTTGTTTTTTTTTGTTTGTAAGTCTCAGCATAGTAATGTGTTAACTGGGTACTGGACACTTGACAAAAAAATCAAGCTGAAGTATTTTATTTGAATGCAGCCTGCTCAGTTGTGCACAGATACCACCAGGAAAAACACACTTTGCTTGTCTTTCAGCAGCTGTATTGGCTCCTGAAGGAGTTATTTCTATGTATTACTGAGAGATTCTCTATTCAAATGAAATAAACGGTGTAATAGAGTGAACCAGTAAGATTATGGGACATGAAACTTGCTTGTTGAAGGTAGCTGTTTGATTTTTCCTCAGGAGCCATTGTTTCTATGTTCTTCAGGTTGTACATTCTCTATAAGGTAAATAAATGTAAGCCTTAAGAAATTCCCCAAGTCATATCCACCCAGTGGATGGATGTGGGAGTCCTTTTTTTTTTTTTTTAATGTTAGAGGTAGAAAAGAAAAGAAAGTGAAATAAAACCAGTCCACTCCTGTCTGGCCACCTCTCTTTAAAAAATAGAAGCTAAAGGAAACCTCACCTTAAAGATTTGTAAGGCCATGGCAAAGATTTTGCATCTCAGAGGTGGTGGTTCACCAGTTTGGTACACAAGAAACTTTCAGGCTAAACACTGCTGAATTTCTATGTCCTGGCTCTCTGAAGTGCTCAGTTCGGTTTGTGCCTGGAAGAAGTACAGATGGAACTTTATCTTCAGGAATAGAGATACTGCATAACTTAAATACTATCTTATGTTGTGGTTCTGCACAGAAGAAGTGCATATTTGACTTTAAAAATGGATGGGTAAAAATGTTCCCATCTTCAGTGTATTCAGTGTGTGTGTATATATATAGACATACTTCAGTATATCTAGTTGTTCAACTCAGTTCAATCCATAAAGTAAGATTTTTATTTTATATTTTTTAAACTTAACCTTTTGGAACTGGGGTAGCAGGGAATGTGCGTGATGGAGTCTTTTAATTTTTGTTGTAGCGGAATGGATGACTAGCCTCTGTTCCTGTGCTCCTGGACAACTCTTGAAAAGCACTGTGGATAGGGTGTGCTGGCTGCCTTGTAATTTCTTCATGTGGAAGGAGTCAAAACTGGTGAATTTCTGGCAATACTGAAAACGATCTCTTTTTCTGGGGAAAAAAAACCCAGCCAAACAAAAGGCTAAAAAAAAAGAGTGAAGGAATTGACTGTCAAAGTAAAAATCCTGCAGAGGTGGTTTTCAGAGCCTCTGGAGGTTTTATAGTTGGGAGTTGTACACTGCTGGACACATTTAGTTGCAAAGTTGCTTGCAGATTCCTTGGCTCTTTGACACTTTCTTGCTTCTGCTTGATAAGCCTGGCAGGTGACCTGGGCTGCTGTGCCAGCAATATGTAGTTGCCTCACAGCTCTGCCTGGTCTTTATCACCTGTAATTATACCTCAGCAACTAAAATTACAGCCCAGTTCTTAGATAAAAGCAGCTCATGGAAGAGGAAAAAGCAACTACATGAAGTCAAACCAAGGAAGACAGATGGTATCCTGGAGGCTTTTTTGAAGAAGTCTATGGTTTGCTGGAAAATCCTCGTTGTCAAAATAATCTGAACAGCTGGTAGAGTAGGCGTGTTCTCATTGCTTGTGTTGACCCTGGGAGCTCACCCCGCAGCGTCTGTGAATAGATAAGATACCTTGGCTCAGTTCTAGCAAAAATGCCTTTGTCCTGTGCCACCACACAGCAGCCTGATCTACTTTTCTTATATTCATCGCCTACTTCTTGAGATTCATGGTTTATTATGCAAAGTCCATTGTATGTGGGGAGCTCCACTTGTACAGAAAGTGACAGTGCTGCATCCCCTCAACAGCACAGTTCATCACAGCGGATCAAACCTCTGCTGCTCGGCAGAATTCTGAAACAGGGGCTCAGCCCTTATCTTCAAGGTCCAGATACGTAGCCAGGTTGCTTGAATGATTGCTAAAAATTATTTTAATAGCACTGATGAGAGAGGTGATGAGTGTTTTCAGCAGCTATGGCCAACTAGGACTCCACATTATAAGATGAAGCTTATCCATAGAGAAGATTGTAGAATAGAAATGAGCAACAGCATAAATCTTATCAGTTTCTACTCTTCACTGTGAGGGTGGCTTTGTTTTGACCTTTTTCTAGCACAGATCCAAAGCAACAAATCCAACAAAACTGGCTACAGGTATTTTCTCATTTTCCATTCAGGGGACAGGCAATGTGACCCATATGTTGGATTACATTTTCCCTGATGCGGTCTCAAAGTTTCTCCTCTCCTGTGATTTTTTTCATTCCATAAAAACCAAAATGGAGCAGAATAAGAAGAGCCTCAGTTTGAAATTGAAAGCAAAAAGATTTATCTTTTGATTTTGGGCTGTAGCAAAATTGTATTTGATATTAAAACATATTTTCCTTTAATCTAAAAAAAAGACTCTGAAGTTAGGGCAGCACTTCTTGGTGTTGATATTTCTTTTATGTTTAATCCTAGAGTGTATTTTGTATGACCTTTCATTTTCTTTTTTTCACAGAGTATGGATTCTACACTTCACTATATTCATAATGATTCAGATTTAAGCACCAACAGTAGTTTCAGCCCTGAAGAAGAAAGAAAATCCAAAGTACAGGTAAATTAAAGTGACTTCTGGTTTTCTTATGTGTATCAGCTAAGTGGAATTTTTTTTATGTGTATGAGGATCTCCTTTATCCTTTTCTTTCAGTCATTCCTGACATGATATGGTTTCTATTAGATGGACAAACCTCTTAAGTAGTTTTAAAATATTCCTTCTTTCCAGAGATAATGGCTGAGTTCAGCAGTTTTTTCTGTTACATTTATGCGTAGGAGATGACAATAGTTTTTTGACATGATGTAACAGTTGTCATAGATTTTCAGGCTCTGGTTTCATTTGGTTTAATTTGCTGTGGAAACGATGCTGTAATGGAAATTAGGTTATTGAGGAAACAGGATTTTTTAATTACGTGATTTGAGTGAAACCGCCCCCACCCCATGATAGCTTTTTGCAGAACAGTTGAGAAAGTGTTTCATTGAGCTCAAACTGTCTCACTGGTATTTTTCCCAAAAGGAATCAACAGTTTGTTGTTACATAGTTTAACATTGTGTGCCACCGTGCAACAGTGTGATTCCTTGAGTGGGAACCTCAGTCTCTTTTGTTTCTTGTCAGCAGAGCTATTGGGCAGTGGTGTCAGGGAAATGTTCTTGTACACCCCTTGGTAGAGGCAGTGCAAAGATAGTGGTGAAGTCAATGCAAAGAGGTTTCCACAAAATTTTGGTTTAGATGCTTTAGTTTCTCAGTGAACAGAAGGAATGGTCTTCACCAGAGATCTCTTTGTCTCTGGAGAAGCATTTTCCTTCCTGTTGACTATTCAGGGAGTTTGGTAGCAATACTGAACACACTGTACTGTGCTCCCTGCCCTTCCCTGCCTCTCTAAGGCAGTTTGATTTAGTTTTATTCTCTCTACCTTCCCAAGATTTTGAGAGAATTAGGGAAGGTTTTTTTGAGCAAGTCTCATCATTTGCTGTTCTACCTGTTTTTATGGATGGGTTAAAATGGCCATTTTGCATAAACCATGAGCCTGAATGTTTGCAGAGATGTAGAATGTAATCTTTTAATTTCCTGGTCTCCCTAAGACAACTGTGATCCACTTGTTCATCTGTTCTGTGGATCTGTATATTTTCAAATAGCCCCCAGTCATGTTATAGTCTCTTTGGAACCTTTTTGTGAAAATTGGGAAATACAAAACCTTTGTGCTCTACTAGGACACTGTAATTAAGTAATATTCTATAGCTGTGGTGGAAAAAAATGTTTGCTTTTTTTTTTCTGACAGCGGGCCCTGGAATTTTAGTAACCCTTATGAGGATTAATTGAAAGTAGTATAAAGGCTCTACCCTTTTGTTGCCTGCAGGATGTGGTACCTCAAGCCTTGCTGGATCAGTACCTATCAATGACTGATCCGTCTCGCGCACAAACAGTCGATACCGAGATTGCCAAGCACTGCGCCTACAGCCTGCCAGGGGTGGCTCTGACACTGGGCAGGCAGAACTGGCACTGTCTGAAAGACACCTATGAGACACTGGCATCTGACATGCAGGTAAGCTCAAGCAGCTCTCACAGCAAATGACCTGAACTTCTGTGATGTGACAACGAACAGTCTGAACCTCTGTGGTGGTTTCTCTTGTTTGCTGGGTGTTGGGTTGCACTGCTTTTTACATGGAGCTTTCTCTTGCTGATGTTAGTTATTTATATAAGGAATGAAGGTATAATGGTTGTCTCAGAAGAAGCTGGGGGTGTGTAGTGCTCAGATAGTAAGGAAATAGGGCGGTTAGAGTGGGAGGTGTATCTCCAGTAGGAAAGTGAGGAATGGTCTCCAATTTCCTCTGCTTGCTTTAGATCTGATGGTGGTGTCTGGGAGTCTCAGAGGTATGAGAATTTGGGCTGTGCTGCTCTTCAAGCAGACATTGCCCCTGCAGGCATGTCTGGAGCTCAGTGAGTCAGCCTCACGCCAGGCCTTTGGTGCTGCATCCAGTTAGTCATAGAGGAATAACATCACTTGTCACCACGCAGCATTGCTGCTTTAAAAACAAATGCTGGAAATAGCCATTTTCCTTGTTGTCAGGTGGTAAGGAGGTGGCTTTATTCATTTTGCTGTTGGTTTACAGTTGTTTCCCAGTCCTCTCTTGTTTCCTTTTTTGGAGATGCTCTTGGCTTTTTTTTTTTTTTTTAATATTCTCAGACTACTTCACCTCTCTTGAACTTGCTGCTTGCTATGTCAGAGCAGCAGTTCTCAGTGATACACAGTGAGCAATTTATACATGGTTACTGCTCATGTTTTCCTAACTCTTTTGCAGCCATTAAAAACAAACGGCTAATAAATTTAAAACATAAGTAAAAGCAAATTACCCTTTGTTCAAAACAATCTGGAATTTTATTGCCAGTCTAATCTGAATTAAGATCAAATCACCAAACCAGGGCAAAAGAACAGTACCCAGGCTAATTGGAAAGTGCTGGCTAAAGAATAGATGCTATTTTATTTTAAAAAGACTTATTTGAAATAGCTACTCAATTAAAATAGTGCACCCTCAATTTAGGGTGTCTAAAAGCTCTGCTGGTCTTGGGCTACTTGGTGTGGAAGAAACTTTACCTATTATGGAAGCTAAAATATCCCAGCTGAAATATTGTGGGATATATATTTTATTCTGCTTTATAAATTAAGTGAGGAAGAGAGTGGTAGCATGAAACTAATTTATACAAAAGAATTTAAAGCAAAAATGTGTGCAAGACTACTGATGTCAGGAATACTATTTTCCTTCCTGGCATCCAGAAAGTTAAAATATTTTCATTACTTCTGTTTGCCTGGTTCCTTGATAGTCAGGTGGAATAGACGATACCCTATCATTTGTCCTCTCTTTCATTTTCCCTTTTATTTTTCTTTTAAATTTCCAGTTTAACTTTCAGTTGTAACACGAGACACTTTGAAGATGTTTGTCAGTACTGTAGGTTGCTGGGAGTCCAGCTTGGATGCTGACCCTCAGGTTAGAATAGAGCACTTCAGATCAATAACAATAATTTATTGATGTTGCAGTGGAAGGTTCGGCGGACACTGGCATTTTCTATACACGAACTTGCTGTCATTCTTGGAGACCAGCTTACAGCTGGAGATTTAGTTCCTGTCTTCAATGGCTTTTTGAAAGACCTGGATGAAGTCAGGATAGGTGTGCTTAAGCACTTGCATGACTTCCTGAAGGTATGTCTGTGTTCCACTCTGGTCAAGTGCAGTTACAAGTAATTCATGTCTTTGTGTGCACCTGCTTTTGAACATAGCACTGGTATAACTTTTTGTGGGAATCTCTGCAGATGTCTGTTGAATAGTAGAATACATTTTACAGGAGATCTGTGTTGCTGATACATTCTTTTCTCAGAAGAGCCTTGTTTGTGTGTGTTTATTCAAAATATAGATGGCAGTCGATGATTTTTTTTATTTTTTTTTTAGGTGGCTGTAGCCTCTCTACAGAACTTGTCGAATTTCTGTGAAAGTTTTTCTGTAACTGTCTCATTTTTGGAGCTGAAAGACAAAAATCATAAAACTGTCTTTACTGTTATGCCTCTCGTTTCCTGGAGTAAAAGTAGAGACTAGATTAGATTTTGCTTTCAGTAGTGCCCCATGTGATTTTACATCCTTAAGCATGATAGGGTTTAGCCCAAGAAGGCAACACCATTGCTAAAGATTTGGGATTTTTAAATTAAGTTCAGTGTTTCATTAGCTGTATTTTAGAGCTCTTGTTGTGTCTGCTGATTGTAGCCTATTGTTCTTTATATATGTTTATATTTACTGTTACAGCTTCTTCATGTTGACAAAAGACGAGAGTATCTTTATCAACTTCAGGAATTCCTGGTGACTGATAACAGCAGGAACTGGCGTTTCCGTGCTGAGCTGGCTGAGTATGTTGTTTTCTGAATGCTTGCTTTTATTGTTATGGATATTTAAAATTGTGAAAATAATATAATAGAGGTTTTACTGTAATATTCCTTATTTCATTTTTAATTAGTAGATAGCCCTTATCCTACTCATCCCCTTGCCTAGAAATTCCCAGTAGCTGTATATCACCTATAATAGTAATTTCTCAGTTATCCAGTACACTCTGAAGAAGAGCAAGTTTATTGATATGTTACATCAGTGTACTTAAGTGGCCAAGGATACTTATCAAGCTCAGTCAGAGGAGTTGCTGTACAGCTGTACATGTGTTTTATGTGCGAGGTGTCTTTACCAAGTATTCAGATGTAGGTGCATGCCCAGTGTCTCAGCTGGATCGCTGTGCTGCACCTACACTGTAGCTGTTGTCAGGATCCCTGATAAATGCAGCCTTGTCCTCTTGCCTCTGCCCTGGCTTTTCATTCTTCAAGCTCACACAGGCGTTTTGGCAATATTTTGAATAAGGGGCAATTTAATATTTGCAAGTGGCCCATAGTCAAACTGATGGCACTGAAAAATAGAAGATTTTGCTTCCCAGTAACTTTATTACAGCCACATTGCATATTTGATGTGTTATCGTATAAATGATGATACTCAGTTAAGCTACCTTTTTTTCTTATTATAATATGCTCTGTTTGGGTTTTTTTCCATCTTGCAGGCAACTGATCTTGCTGCTAGACCTGTACAGTGCCAGAGACATCTATGACTACTTGCGACCTATTGCTTTCAGCCTCTGTGCAGACAAAGTGTCTTCTGTCCGTTGGATTTCCTACAAGCTGGTAAAGCAACCTAAATAAATATAGGATTTCAAACTTCTGAGCATTGGTGGTCAGAAAAAAACCTTGCATTTCTTTTTTCCCCATTTCTTCAAGGTTAGTGAGATGGTAAAAAAGCTGTACATGGCTTCAACATCAACCTTCGTGGTAGACCTCATGAATGAGCTCGTTGAAAAGTTCTGTAGATGCCACAAATGGTCTGGTCGGCAAACTTTTGTCTTTATTTGCCAGGTGAAATGTCTTTTTGGCTTGGTTTTGGGAGGTGGTGGTGGCCAGGGTTATAGGGCCATGGCAACTGGAACTCTCCAGCTGAATAGTGACAGTATTTTAATGAATATTTCAGAACTTTGTTTCCAAGGGAATAGTTTTATGGCTGCTTTCTTCTGTAAGATGAGCTTGAATGCATCTTTAGCTTAGCATGTTAGCACCAGGTCATCAATTCTGATGTTTAATATAGGACAGAAACATAGCAAAATAATCCCTGAGTTGAGAAACTTCCCTGAGCTTTGTTGATTTTTGTAACATTCTGCAGTAGCCCACCATTCAAAAGAATGGGTTACCCTTCGGAAATCAATCAGCAGGAGCTGCCTGTACGTCCTTAGCTGGCTCGTGCAGCTTGGTCAAAACAATGTATTCTCAGCAAAATAAGCAGAGGAGTTGAAAGTCTGGGGTCCCACAGAAATGGTCCCGCAGAACCACAGCTGGGGTCCCACAGAAATGGTCAAATTTGGAGGCTGTAGCAGAGGTGCAGACTGGGAGCCAACGTGGCTGCTGCCCAAGTGGGATAGCTCTTAAAAGTATTTGGAGAAATGTGAGCTCTGAGCTTCTTTAGAGAAACACGTTTAGGTACAACAGATGTTTATTGAGATGAGCCATTCTTGTTTTAATATAGTACCTAGTTAAAACAAAGACTAAATCTTGAGAAGGATTGGAAAGGTCTTCTACTCTTCTTCCCTGTGTTCAAAGGGTACAGTTATTAAACAAATAAAAATAAAAAGGGAAGTTCCAGACTTTAATGGGCTTGTAACTGAGCCTGAATTTCCTCAACTCTAACTTGCTTCATTATGTAGAGGTTTGTGCTAGAAAGTATTGTACCATATTTTAAACCTTTGTGGATACTAGCTACTGTATCCATGCTATGAAGTTAATAGGATCTGTTAGCTCTGACTGTGTGTTGGGATTTTATCCTCACTGTGCTGAAATTTAATGAAATTGCTTCTGTGTTCTTGCCAGACTATCAGTGAAGATGACTGCCTGCCCATGGACCAGTTTGCTGTGCATCTGCTGCCACACTTACTACACTTGGCATCTGACAAGGTTCCAAATGTTCGAGTCCTGCTCGCGAAAACATTAAAGCAAACCCTTTTAGAGAAAGGTTAGTGGCAGAGAGAGTTGCATTGGGCTGACTGTGTGGGGATTTTTTTTTTTGTCCCTTCACTTTCCTGTAGTCAGCTGGGAAAGAAGAAACAATATCAGGTGTGGGCTGCTCTTGCTTTTACAGTCTCATTGGTGTGGGATGTTACCTTGGCTGAGATAAAACCGTGACCCCTATTGTGGTGTCAGACCTGCTGTTGTGTAATGCTGAGGAAATAAGAGTTCTTCCTCCTATGCCAGCCTTTTGGTGTAATTTTCCTTGAAGGAGCTTGTTTGTAGAAGTGTCACCAAAACCCAGAAATGAACAACTAGCAACTGTGAAGTTGTTGAGCCCTTTATTTGGTTAAAAAAAATAATAAAAATCTGTTGATGTTCTGTGTAAAAAGAAAAAGAAAGAAAAATCCTTCCGTACAAATTCACCGTCTGTTTTCTCACTGGGGAGAGAAGAGGTGGCTGCTTTGTGATTTTTATATTTTATGGCAGCAGTGGGAAAAAAGCTTCTCTGGGTTCTCTTCAGGGAAATAAGCATGCAACTCTCAAATTGCAGACTTTGGAAAAGGCTTAGGAAAGCATCCCTGGTGCATAGCAGGTGCCAGAGGAGTCAGCAGTGCTGAGAGCCCAAAGCACTGTAAAGGAAAACAGCATTAGAAATATTATGGTATTTTGTAAAACAGCAGAGTGTCCACACTTGGAACACTTCATCCAGTTCTGGTTACTTTCATTCTCAAAATCATACACTGGCTCCAGGACTGCTGTAGAAAAATGCAGAATGCTCAGAATACTGGGCAGTGCAAAGGATGCCAACACAGTGAGCACTGGGGCTGTTGAGAGCTGTCTTGTGCATGCTGGAGGCTCTGAATAAGCATAAGGAGATGGTTAAGATGGATCAGCTGATGTGCAGTGATTTATCCTCTGTTAACTTAAGTGCCAAGGATCTCACTGTTCTTCCTGCTGTCCTGGGGTACTGGTATTTTTGTATAGTCCCTGCCTGAGAGATGTTCTGTGTATGATTAAGGATGTTGGATAGACTTTGAAAGGCAGATTTAAAAAGTAAGTTCAGGAGTTTTTAAACCTCACACTTAAACTGCTCTTCCTATGAGCTTTTTGTAGTTACGCTGCTTTTTGTGCACCTTGTGCATGTAGTTCATGAAAACTGTCAGATGTTGGAACTTCTTCCACTTTTGTTTCAAGTTATCTTAGTTTTATCATTTGATAATCCTCTGGCGAGGCTGTCAGTGAAATGGAGTGGCATGGCCATGAGCTGGTGGTATTTTCTCTCTGTCCTAAATACCAGCACACTCCTCCTGAGTAATTTCCAGGTTTTTTTCTTCCTCTTTGGCCCTGGAGTCTGTCACACTTTTGTACTGAAGGGCCATAGAAATCCTGTACTCAAACAGTAGAGAAACTGTGCTCTGTAACAGGGAATGAAATTTTTTAAAAGATGAATTCATGGGTATGTTCAGACGTGTATTTTGAGCCCGCCCAGATAATCCATTGGACTGTCAGTGTGCACTGTCCTCTGAGATTTTGTATCTCATGGTGGTACACTGAGGTTTGCGTTGAACTATCTGCCCTCTTCTCCTCCCATAAGTCTTGTGCCTTTTCTCTTACAGAATATTTTCTCAACTCTGCCAGCTCTCATCAAGAAGCTGTGGAACAGACAATTATGGCCCTTCAGATGGACGAGGACAGTGACGTCAAGTATTTTGCGAGCATCCATCCTGCCAGTACCAAAATTGCAGATGATGCCATGAGCACTGCTTCTTCAACTTATTAATGAGTTCTAAATGTTGCTATAATTAAAAAAAAAAAAAAAAAAAAAAATTAAACAAACTATCCTCAAATGCTTCTAAAATGGTTGATTTAGAACAACCTCTTTGGAAGGAGGGATTTCTTGCCAGATTTAAAAGGTGGATATTATCTAAACCAGGGATTTTAAGTCAAGAAAAATTAAACATACCTTTGTCAGCTTGACTTTAGAAAAACACTGCTCAGAGGATTATTTTTGCCACCGAAGCCTTAAATCTTCTGTCTTCCTGAACAAATGAAACTTGAATTGGCAGATCATTTTCATTGTAGAAAGGATGTGATTTCCAGAGACCTGCATTGTTTCTCCTGAGGAGTTAACTTAGCAAGTATTTTCTGTAGCAGCTGATAGACGGAATGGCCAGAGAGGCAAATTTGTACCGGGACGTGAGACCTCCAGTATTAGAGCTGAAAGTTTATATCATTCAAGGACTTGATTTGTGTGCAGCTGGGCACACCCTTAAGTGGGAATAGCTTTGATGTTTGTAAATGGGGAAAAGTAGAAATTTGGATTTCTCTTAAGGGCTCAGTGCTAACACTAAACTAGAATCTGATTTTAATCCTTAAATGCAGCATATTGCTGTACCCATTAGCAGAAAACTTTGCTGAGTACCTGTGTCCTAATTATTTTCATGCTGGTCATGACCTAAAGGAAATTTATTAGCACATGTACTTTAAGTCAGGTATTTTTAACTTGATCATGATCGGCTCTGAAGGTGCAACTTTTTTCTTCATATACTGTACATATCTGTGAGCCTCCTTGGAGTGCTGCAGTCTTTAATCATGTTGTTTAAAAGCTGTTGTGATACAAGTTGTTCTCTACTTGTCCAAATAAAATTTATTAATAAGATTGAAAAAATAAAATTCTTGTGACCTTTGTAATACATTAAAAGAATAAGTTTGAAATTTAAGTGGCCTTTTTCTTTCAGTTCTCTACACTCCGATGGCTGTTTCAGGGGCAAGGGATTTGCTTAATGATTGTGGAGAATTTTGCATTTTGAGATGGAATGCACGACAGCATAGACGTACTTTGCCTTTGTAGCTGAGGTTTTGGTAGTTTCTTCCAGGCGTCCCTGTTGTGCTTGGCAGCCTGTTACTGCAGCATGAAATGGCATCTTGGCTGGAAGTTAAGTCTGAATATCCACCTCAGTCCAGGCTTACAGGAAACCGTGAGGTCAAACTGCCTTTAACCTGCCTTCAGTCTGTTGACTTCTTTGTTTCCTCTCATTTAAAATCACTGATACAGTATCTCCTGTGTCTTCCAGGGGCAGCTTGCTTAAATCCCCTTTCTTCCAGCCTGTGGAACCCAAAGTGTGTATGAAGCTGTTTTTTCCCCGAGGAGGTAGAAATGGCTGTGGCAGCTTGTCTTTGATGTATTGTAGCAGAACACTTTCATTTATCAGTCAGGTACCTGATGCCCTGGCAGTTGAGCTTCAGGCAGGTGTCTCTTTTTTTATTTTTTTTCTCCCTCTCCTATTTTCTTGGGAAAATAGATTCTTTTGCAGTTTCTTTTCTTGTAAACAGGAAGTTGCTGTTTACTCCCCAGAGGCTGTGTTTCTACTCCTAGCACAGCCATGGAGGTGGTTAAGATACAGAGTCATCTCTGCCTAAAAGTGTTGTGGGTTTGGGTTTTTGAAGGGTTTGTTTGATTTTTTTATTTTTTTTTTTTTTTAGGCCTGGGGATTTTTATGTTGGTTTTTTAATTTATTTTGGGCTTTTTGTGTGTGTTTTTAATCTGTTTGTTTGTTTGTTTTTTGTAATTCTTCCTTTGCACGTCCCACTTTCTTTTGGAAATTGGCTTAATCCCTGGAGGAGTAGGCAGTGTGACAGCACTGTGGGTGGTAACAGGCTGTCAGGAAGCAGTGAGCTCTTCGGGCAGGAGAATTTCTGATTTCTGAGCTCTTCCTGTTGCCATAAGGAGAACACCTAAAAGGAGCTCATTCTCTCCCAGGCCAGATGATTCCCATTTTAGAAATATGCACTGAAGTCCAGTCGATTTCTGTGTTTTGTTCAGAGTAAATAAATCCCTTCATCTGTTTTTTGCCTCAGTGTAATGACAGTAGAATTGAAGTTGGATCATGTGTGCAGTTCCTGAGGTGAAAGGGACCAGCTCTCTTTTCAGACCAGAGAATAGTTCAGGTCATTCTCTAACTGTAAGAGGAGCTCAGGATTGACCTGAGGAGTATTGGGACTTAAATCCTAGTTTTTGGAGTCCAGAATTAACATGGCCCAACCTCATTCCATCACTGTACTTACGTACTGTTCCACCAGTCCAGTAAAATGAAGGATTGTATCTGATCCTTTCAGGTATTTCCTAGTCATTTAAAGGTAAAACACCTCTATGTTGGAAAATAAGATGGATCTCCTGGATGCTTTATTTATGCAATGCTGGTGCAGGCCTGTGAATTGGAGGGAAAGTTTGAGGCTTTTTCCTTAGGAAGACTGGGTGTTTTCAGTTGTGGAGTGCCTGAATCCCCCTGACATGTAACAACTAAGGATCATCTTCAGGGAAGAGGAGAAATAGCTTCCTCCTTTTTCTTTCATCTAGCGTGCCATGGATCTCTCCACCTCTTTTCTGCTTCATTTGGTGATTCCCAAGAAGTGGAAGGGAAGGAAAGACTTGCTTTATTCTCAGCATTTCCCAAGAGCGTTTGATCTACAGCCTGAGGGATGTGGACTCTAGTGCTTAACTACGGTAGGGAATTTTCTCATGCTGGCAGTGTTAAGTGATGTCAGTAATTCAAGCTTCAACTTGTCCCTAAGGATATGGGATTTGGGGGAATGTGCATCTCTGTTCTGAGCAGGGGAAAAAGGGAGCTGTTTATTCTGTAGGGCAGAGCCTGGAGATGCTGCCAGAGATCCCGCTGAATTACATCATCTGTGTCTTCCCTAAAGAAAGATTTGATCTCTGTATCTCAGTTCATTTCTCTTTTGGTCAGGGTTTCCTGAGCGGAAAGTGAGGTGGCTCCTGAATTAGCATCTGCTGGTCCATGGTTTCCCAAAAGCCATATCCTGCCTCTACCCCCGCCTTCTTGGCAGAATACCAGGTTGGTTCTTCAGAAGCAATTTTCATGGATTTCCATTTAATCTCTTGGCTCATCTTAGAGCTTCTCCATGAGAATTCTTCACAGAGAATCCCTTTTTTTCCCATGTCCTGGTTACAGCGCTGTCTGCCTTTCTCCTCCTTGCTGTTTTTCCACAGCAGGTTCTCTATTTTTCATTGTTCCTCCCCAGAGACCCATCAGGATTTTGTAGGGCCATTTCCTTGCCACATTTTTCATGCGGATTTCATGCCAATGAACTAGCAAATGTCTGAAACCCTCTAGAGGGGGGATTGTTTGTAACCAAGACGTGGCTGAGGCTTGGAAAACGCTTTTTTTTCCTGTTCTGAATGTCCCAGATAGCCGTTGCACAAATTCCTGGCCCTGTGGGCAAGATCCTACGTTCATTAGGACTGTGGAAGAGCAGGGTTACTTGTTAGGCTCGTTAGTGCTCACCCCCTTTTCCCTGCACTGTCAGAGGTCGGGCAGCAGAGATGGCTGACTGGGATTGGTAGTGGATGGGCAGGATGGCAAAGTCTATCCCATGGCTCAGGCACACTCTTGCACTTGATTGGGTTCCCTCCTGTTGGCAGGGTCTCCTGTTGGTCCCTTGTCCTTCGATGTGGGATCTGGTGTGCAGTGCTCGTGTTTGCTGACCTGGTTCAGCTCAGGGACCTCTGTCTTGGGAGGATGGGAAGGGGAATCTGAGACAGGCAGATGGATAAAAGCTTGTTCTGTGTTCCACTTTCTCCTTTCAGTTCTGTTTGATACTGATGGGGAAGGCTTGTCTCCCTGTCTGTGCTGGTAAGTATATTTAAAGTGATAAATCTTTATATGCAGAGTTAGGACATACTCGCAGAGTACCTTAAAATATGAAAAGATGACAGGAAAGCTCATTTAAAATATTCCCAACCATTCCCCCACCCCCAAGTGCTTCCAGGCTCTGCCTTTTAGCATTAATTAACCTTTATTTCACTTTTTATTTAGATCAGAAAAATAAATAAAAAGCCCAAGTTAATGGGATTATTTTAAGATTCAGTTGCTGCTGAGGTTGGACTACATCTAGATGATTAAAATGCACTGTGACTTAGCACAGATAAATAACCAGATGTTTAAACATCTTGCAGCTTTCTGATCATGGTCTGCTAGAAATTCCATGACCCAATTTCTGCAGAGGTGCAGTAGTGTTTCTGTGTGGGAAGTGTTTTACAGGGATTAACTGCTGGTTTGGGATTGTGTCTGTGATTGTGGAAGGTACTGAGCACACTCCTCTGCATGTTTTTTAACAAGGCTGAGAAGAGGAGAGGTCCTTTGTTTGAACATCAGAAGAAATTTTAGTTATTTTTTTAGTCAGTCCAGGTTTCTGGTGTAAGGAAGAACCCAAATAAACTTGGTTTGAGTAAGGTGACAACCAAGGCTCAGGTGGGGGCGGGGCCTTCTGTACTGGTCATTTATTTCACGGTTTCTCCTGGTTTCTTCTAACTGAGGGGTTTTGTGTTTTGCTTTGGTTTATTTTAATAAACCATCCACCCCTCCTGGGGGGATGGAGCAGCCCTGATGGGAACCTGTGGAGGAGCACTTTTCCACCCTCTGCTGTTGGAGTGTGTTTTAAAGAATGCTATGGAGAACTTGTGTTGTTGGATATAAGCCATATTTGGTCCGAATGAGGCATCTTTGCCTCTGCAGATGAAGTCTTATGAGTCAGAGGTGCATGCTGAGAAATGAAAACCTTGACAGATTAGACTTGATCAGACCTTTCTAGCAGAGACTTGAGTTGATGCTTTGTTTTGTTTTTTTTTTTTTTAATTGAAAGGGAGTAGCTTTACATGGTCATGTGTAAAATTCTTGGCTTCAGTACACAGATTTTAAAAATTAAGACTTAGATCAATAATGTGATGGGACACGGAGATGAAAATTATTCCCTCCAGTGCTAGTACAGGAATTAGTGAATGGAAGTGGAAACCTCTTGTACAGCAGACCTTTATCGTCATCATAAAGGACCGTGAGTTTCTGGAGCCCCTCACGTGGTTCCCTGCAGGACTGTGTCACAAGACAGTGCTTTCAGAGTACCTGCTGCACTGCAGAGGAAACCTCCCACAATCACACCAGCACAGATGGCTTTTGCTCCAGTGAGAGCAAAGCTGAGCCAGCAATGGAAACCTGGTGTGTACAGGGCAGAGCCCAGGAAACCTGTAAGGCCGGCTGGAATCCTGCAAGGCCTTGGACACAAGCTTATGCTTTCAGGCTTGTGGTAGGGATGTGATCTGAGAGGGGTTTTGCTCATTGTTTATTCTTTTCTTATCTTTCAGTAACTAAAATAAAGTAACCCGCACCCTTTTAAACTGTTCAATAACAGTTCAGGTTCCTGTTTTCCAGAGCGAAAAGACTTAGAAGGAAAAATCCTGCTCGGTTTGCCAGATGTCTGAGGTTGGTTCACTGTGCAGTTGCAGCACTTCTGTGGGTTTGAAGGCTGTCCTGTTCTCAGTTAGATGCAGGTACCCTGCTGCGGGCAAACTCAGGCTCTGTGCCCTGGTTCACGCTGGCACTTTAGTCCTGGTGACTTGTTCATACAGGGCTCCTTGCTCCTTTTAACTTCTGACTGATCTGACCAAACCTGTTCGGGCTTGCGCTAGAAAAA
Organism: Pyrocephalus nanus; assembly: GCA_038380795.1. NCBI lineage: Eukaryota > Metazoa > Chordata > Aves > Passeriformes > Tyrannidae > Pyrocephalus > Pyrocephalus nanus. The sequence goes on along the minus strand of CM076261.1, from coordinate 8,241,677 downwards.
CAAGGTGTGTAGTTGTCCCTTGTCCCATCACCCCCTACCTTCTCTCTGGAAACACTTAGATTTTCAAGAAGGAAGCTGATGGGCCACATCAGACTGTCACAAACGTTTTGTTAAGTTCGGAACAGTGGAATTAACGTAGTGGGCCTGTCCCCTTTTCTCAGCAAACTAAGTCAATCTGGCATTTTGTCCAAAGGCTCTGACAGAGGTTCTGTTGCTGCACTCAGCACATACAAGCTCTAAGGTTGTACGTGCTCTAAGGAAAGAGGATTATTTCAAGTCAGTTTAAGTGATACTTTGGTTCAGGTAAACTGGTCGTTCAGGACATGGATGTCCTTGGTGGGGGTGGCCAGGCTGCTGTGCAGGCGGTGTTGGTGCCCTGGGTGGGAGGCGATCACCTGAGCTACTGCTGCTCACAGATTTTGTTCCAAGGCCCTGGGGACTGATAAGGCGGCTCATAACGTGATCTGAACAGTACTCTTAGATTATTGTGCTGTAATTACTTTCCACTTTATTTGAAATTAGCTTTGGCTTTTTTGGCTAATTATTCACAACTGCCACAGCAGCCTCTCCAAGCACTCTGGGGCTGTTTCATGGGAAGCGCTGGATACCAGGCAACAGGAAGAGCAGCGCCCTGCCCAGCCCCTCCTGGCAGGGCTGTGGCACAGAATGTGACAGATCACATCAAAGAAACATCTTTCAGGGGGTTTGAAACCAAGTCTCTGGTTACAGTTGCTGCGCTGCTGCAGGAGCAGCAATTCCACCTCCGTTTCTGACCTCTGTAGCAACATGCTTTGAGAGCGGTGTCCGTGTGGTGGAAGGAATGATGTGAGTAAACGGGATGGTTTTGCCTTCATAACTGAAAACTCTAGTGGTAGCAAGAGAAGCAAAGGCTTAAAACCTTTAATTTGATCAAATTTAACTTGATCCTCACCTGAGTTACAGAACTTTCTACGACATTCAGTTGCCTTCTCTTTCAGAGAAGAGTTATTAACAAAGCCCAAATTAATTTTTCATAGAAACTTCTCAACTGCAGGTAGCCACCCAGGAAGAATCACTGTGATTTGCATTATGAAATAGATAAATGAGAAACTACTTTCAAATGGCTGTTGAATTTATTTGCTTGATAAATACAATCCTAACAAAATAAAAGTTAACCGATATTAAGAGATTTGTCTGAAGAACATTAGAAAAATCCATGACAATTCAATAGGAATTAGTGTGAATTAAACAAACAAAAAGCTTAAATATTGCCAGCAAATATAAAATGTATGTAACGAAGGCAAGGGAGAATGCTTTAGTTTACATTTGTAATCTGATCACATTTTCTGTGTTTATAAATTTTTTTCCAAATTTTAAAAAAATACTATGCTGTTTTCTATAACATATCAAAGCATTATTTGTACAAAATCAAATCATGGCCAATGATTCACAACAGTGCAATAGATAAAGAATACAACCACATCCAACAGGTGCTGAAAATAAATATCCAGATTAAAAAATAAGATAGCCTATATGCACTCTGTGGAGTTTCTGTCAATATATGGTTTGATGGATGGGTCTCATGAGTGTATCCAAAACATTAAATGGCCCTTACATGCCAGCGTGGGTGGAGGATTTTGAAGGGCAGAAGCAGTAAAAACAGCCAAACCAAAAGCAAGTCCCGGCTGGGGGTGGTCGGTTTGTTAAACAACAGCACAAGGGAGGCTGTTGCTGAACCCCCAGTGCCTCCCCTTGGTGTCGTTCTCGGGGCTTACTTGGGAAGCACAAGTGACTGGCACTTGTGCTGGGAAGTGCTGTATGGCTTGGTCAGGCAGACACATCCCAGGTGACGTAACCCATTCCCATCCCTGCCTACAGGCAGCGGCTTTCTCCGAGGGACGGGAACGTTTCGGATGGATGAAGACAAAGCTCTTGGCTCCGCGGCAGCAGTGTGAACAGGGCCTGTCTTGAACAGGTGTGATGAGGGTGGTTAATAAATGCGTCAGTGTGTTACCTACACCACTAAAAGACGTGAATGGCTCTTGATGAACATTTCCATCGTACGGGGACATAAATAACATCTCTCAAGTTTTTACACTTATTCAGTACATCTCAGAACAAAAATGTAGCTTAAGGGCATGTCAAGTAAACACGATACCCCACAGTCTCCCACCGTTTCAGCCAACCCAGAGTAAATTTAAAGCTCCCTTGTATATAATCTGCATCAGAAAGGTATCAAAGGCACAAGCAAGAAGTGACTCGGTTAATAAGCAGAAATAATGGTGAATGAGGATGAACAGATCCACAAGGCAAATAATTAGTAAGTGTGTGGGTTTTCATTTGTTTACTGAAAATTATATTTTCCAATTCTGCTCCAGTGAATGTCAATAATGATTTTGGTTTGAAATAAAACTGTTACTGAATTATTTTAAATCACCTGAAGGAAACCAGTCTCGAAATAATCTGATACTAACTGAAAAACTCTTCTGGCCTCTCCAAACTCACCTGAGTCTGATGAGTAGAAGCCACAAGTATTAGAGACAAAAGTCTCCAGGGCTTAAAAGAAAAGTTTCTTTACAGAATGTACACAGCCAGCAATAATTTGTGCAGTTAGACTCAAATTACAGTAATTTGCACAGTTCAGTTGATTTTATGCATAGCCAAGGAGCCCGATCAAATCGGAGTTTCTTTCCTGTCTTTACTTGGCGATGGCTTGACTTGCTGCTCCTTGCTTGCTTTTGGCTGCTCTTTGGCTGCTTTTGTCTCCAGGACACTGTCTCTTTGCTGCTGAGAAACACCCCCGCGTTTTTCTGGCTCCTCTTCCTCCTGCACCTGCTGCTCTGACTTGGCTCGCTGCAGCAGCCGGAGCTGCACCCGCAGCTCTATGATGGCCTCTCGCTCCTCGTGAATCGCTTGGTTCAGGTGATTGTTCTTTATCTTTTAAGGAAGGAAAACCAAATGTCAGGGCTCCTTCTGACACAGAACTGCTGTAGCCTGGGGGGGTTTAGCACTGCAGTGAATCCTTGCTGCCAGCCCAGACAGCAGCGGGGACTTGCACACAACAGAGGGCGTGTGGGTCACGGCCTGGGCAGAACTGGTGCAAAACAACCCGTGTGCACATGTGCAAACATCTCTGCACAGGCTCCAGCAAGTAACTGCTCAGGGAAGAGAATCAGTTAATGCCTAAGAACCAAATCTTACCTCCAGTTCCTCGTTCTGTCTCTGCAAATCCTCCAGGATGACCTGCAGTTCCTCCTCATCTTCACTCTCACTTTCACTCTCGGAAGAATATTCCTCGGTTTCACTTCGGCCATGCTGCTGGCGACTGGAAGACCAATGACAAATCCTGATTTAAGCACTTCCTCAAGTCTGCCAGAACTGTGGCAGCATAAGAGAGTTAACTTGCACCCACCGAATTATCTGCCAATGGTTTAAAAAAAAAAAAAAAATCACTTTCCTTCCAATGCTTAATTTAATTAAGCAGTGATTTCCAAGGGGGATTTTTTTACAGCACAGGGCCTAGTTTCCCTTAGATCATAATTCAAGTTAAAACAACAGAAAATATCCTGAAATATCCAAATTTGTTGAGACTTCAATAAAAATAAGGGGCTTTCAACTGTGATGTTCGCTGTGTGAGCTTTTAAGTGTAGTCTAGAGGAGTATTTCAGCAAAGCAGGTGTGTAGTTGTAATCAAAGTGTGCTCGCCTGGCAGGGCTCTGATGTGAACTGTCCCTCTTACCTTTGTATTTCAGCTATTTCTGCTCGAAGACGATCTATTTCTTCCTTCTCTGAGGCAATCTGTCTCCGCAGAAACTGCTCCATGGCCAGCAGTTCTTCCTGTTCTGTTAAAATCTCATTCTCCTGCAATGATCAGTTAGTTCACTTAAAGTCTTGACTTTATTTCCTACAGGAGCACACAATAAGTATGAGATGATGCTGTTCTCTGAAACACTTTCAGTTGCAGTGGTTAGCATGTGTGCTTTGAACTCTGATCCACCAAGACCTCAAAGCAAATATAAGTTCAAACCCAACGCTGTTCTGAATCCCCAAGACGACTGCTGTACTTAATACTGTGTTGATGACACCAAATCCTGGCATGTTTGGCTGCCATTCCTTAGGAAAAGGTTTTTCCCGGGGAAAGCTCTGGCCAATCAGTAAAATAACCAGAAAAACTAAATTATATGTCTTTGAAGATGAATATAAGGAAGAAGGTACAGTGGGGAGAAGATCAAAGCTACTGGGGAAAGCAGTGGAAGGCAGAAAAGCCAAAACAGTTGCCTTACATCCTTTGATCAGCAGGAAAGCAGTTTAACGGTATTAAAACTGGCTTGATTTGGAAGTGGGTTTTAAGTAAATTAACAACAAAGGCTACTTCTTTCTTTTTCTTTTCCTTTTTTTTTTTTTTTGCATAGTGTCTCCTTCCTGCTGCTAACAAGAATCTGCTCAGCTCTGAGTTCACTCCTGCAGTCAGCTTTCCTTCCCTGCTTTATTTACCTTTAAAACAAAGCCTTGTGTTTTAATGCACAGAGAGACCCCATTAAGCCTTCAATGTCCCACTGCATTAGGAGGGACAAAGGAGCGTTCAATACATCTGAAATATAAAATACCAAAAGGCAAACAGCTGAGTGCCTGCCAGCTACCTGTGCAAGCAGAATATTTATAACTTCTTCATTCTCATTCATTTCTTCTTTGGAGACATCCTCCTTTGAAAGGCTAGCAATTTCTTGTGCAATCTTTGTTTCACACTCCTGCCACAGAAAGAGAACATTTAAAAGGACACCTCCCCCAGCCACTCTAGTTACTCTAAGAAAGATTTTTTTGAGTGTATTATTTCCCAAATTTAGAACAACCATCTCAGTTGTCTCAAAAGCTTTCAGCAAGGTCTGTCCCTTCTCTGGGACATAGAACAGTTTTAAAAAATGCTTCTCAAGTTTGTTAACCCTGAGTCTTCCAGTAATTCTTCTTGGTACTCCAGGATACGATATTTTAAGCATATCATGAATACGTGCTCTGTCAAACACTACAGTTTTAATCACACACCTATTTTTTTTGTGAACAGCTGCAAAGATCTCTCTGTCCCTAGGGAGAGCCAGCTAAGCAGAAAACACAATTGCTCATCAGGAATGTAAAGTTAAGATGAGAAAATCTGCAGTAAAAAGACTGAAACGTGGTTTGATCTGTGTGTCTCAGACTAGGGGTCCATGATTTAGATGTCTGGCCAATAAACAGGAAAGTTACCCACCTGTCTTTTCGCTTCTCTTAGTTTCCTCTTAAGAGCTGTTAAGATTCTTTGCACCTCCCAGAGTCTCTCTTCTTTGGATAAGTCTTTTATGCCTGCCTGCAAGTCTCTGTGTAAACAGTTCAGTAGGAACTCCTAGAAATATTGCCAAAGAAATTAAGTGTCTTTAATATATCATAGCAGGTCAGACTGAAAAGGAAAATCTTTTTGGCTTTGTGGCAACAGGCTGGGAATTCTGGTTTTCAAACCTTGACATGTCAACGAACAAGTGTTGACATATACCCACATGACCTAGAGCCAGCTGAAGTGCAGTACTAAAGAAACCACCCTCTCCTGACCTTCCTCCCACAATAAAAGCATTGAAAGACATAGCAAAGCACTCCACGAATGACACAGCTATGACCATCACAAGACCATAACAACTTTACAGTGAAAAAAAGAAAGACAATCATCAGTCTCTTTCCAGTGGTCTCCACTGATAGGATAATGGTGATGGAATTAAAAAGTATGTTACAAACTTACCAGAATTTACTACTGAGTGTATAAAACCCAGGCCAAGGATAAACAGAAAAACACTAAAGTAATTGCCAACCTGTCGCCTGATTTCTTCTTTGATGCTTTCTTGTGTTTCTGGAAGTGCTGGCATTGTTGCCATATTCGACCAGCGAAGAGGTTTTGTCACCTGCTTTAGGGTCACATTCCCAAAGAACTCCTGAACATGTGTAAAAAACACATACAGGACACGATTGCTGATCTGCAAAGAAAGGACAGACAGGTTATTGGTTGATTTATTCATGTCATCTTTATCTGCAGAGCACAGTGTCTTCCTCCAGAAACAGTAGCCTTCAACGTGCCTTTCTGTGATCCACAGTCATGCCAGTTTCATGCAAAATTAAGAGATTCAAATCTGGATTAAAAATGACACTTTGAACAATGTAGCACTGGCATTAAAGAGTCACTTCACTGTCTCTCTTAACTGTGCATCTGAGGCATTTTCATGCTAAACTCAGGATCTTCACATGTCTTTTGCTACCATAATTATTTCCATCTCTGGTAGATATAGAAATGTATTAAATCTTTCTTTGTACTCAGGTAAAGGTAGTTAGTAAAAGGGAACAGCAACCACACCAACTTATGGCTGGTGGCTGGCTACACCTTCTCTCTCTTACCCCACCCTGTAGTATTTTCTACAGCTTCTCTCTCAGATTATTTAATATAGTAGGAAAAAAAGTAGTTTGAAAGGATCTTCCAATGTATTCCCTGTTTTAACATGAGACAGAAACAAGTATGTATTTTGATACTGTATCTTCCATTAAAATTAAAAAAAATATTCTGAAACAAATATTAGAGTTCTGTCACTACCTGCACTTCAATTGCTAAGATGTAGTTACCAACAAAACATGATGGGGCCTGCACTGTTTTTGTTAATTGCTACCTCTTTTCTCAGCTAGAAAGGTATCTGGCACAGCAAAACAGCCAAGAATAACACCGGCCCTTTTGCTACTGGGCCTCTACCTGGACTCTTAATTATAAACTCAAGCTTTTCTAAAGTGTGGGGTTTGTTCTGGAAGGCCCACACCCAATAATGCCATGTTTTCATCATGCACAGGATGAATTTAAATTAAATATTTCCAAGATGTTTATTAAGGAATCAATCAATCTAGAAACCACAATATCTTACTGGAAAACTAAGTCAGTCGTTTTTCCCCAGCCATCTGACTGACTGCACCAAAGCCATTTTGCCCAAGTCATCACTGCACCAGGAAGATCTATGTACTGGACAGGGTTCGTTGGCTTGATATTAAAATTAATCAACAATGTAGTCTTCACTAAATTATCACTGAATCAGAAGTCACAGAAATTGTGTATGTGCATGAATTATTGGACAATTTCAACATTAAATGACTGCTATTCATGGCAGAATTAAAACACACACGGCAGTCTTTGTAAAACTATCATACTAACCCAAATATCAGACCCATAGCACGCAAACTCACAAGTGGAAAGCCTTTTGTTCCCCCTTTCCCAGCATTTTGGGTTCCTGAGGCATAAGCAGAAGCTGTAATGTAGCTTAACTGTATCAGACAATATGCAATTCCCACTGGCAAGACAATTCCTACAAAGAAGTCTTTCTCAGGGTGAAGTTGTGCTCTAACACCTGCTGTGTGGTGCACGTACCTGGACAGTAGGGCTGAGCACTATAGAAATATTCTGGATGTTCATTTTTGTTTCAAGTTCCTCTGCAATAACATGGTCCATATGCACAATCAACCAAGAAATGAGGAGGTGGTTACACTCTGGCAACTCTTTCAGCAGCCTCTGGCACTCCTGAACTTTCTCAGCCTCTGTGCTCTTTCCACAAGCATCTTCAAAACGGGATGTGAGCTCTTTGGTAAGCAGATTTTCAGGCAGCTCTCGCAGGTACTGTTTCAGCAAGCTGGCCACTGTGTAGGGTTCATATTCTTCCAGGTTAGGAGACTCTTCGCGATCATAGGCTGCTTTTAGCTCGTCAACTTTTGATTTTATTCCTTAAAATATTCAGAGCAAAAATTAAGAGAAATTTCTACTCTAAATGTATACTAGTTATATTTAAGCTTTTTTTTTTCAATTATTTTGAAATGCATTTATTTCACTTTTCCTTACAATTTATGCTAATCGAGGAACACTGTTTAAAAGTTATCCACATGTAACAAAGTGAAAATCATGACTCAAAATTACGTGATCACTGGTTCTAAAAACACTGACTAGGACTATGAACCAAAACCACAGCACTGGCAGAACTGCTGCCAGCATTTCCCTTCATCAAGGAACATAAAATAGGGTGAGGAAGGGTAGGGGAATGTTAAGATCAAATGTGTATTTGCATTCAGCATCTTTCTGGCTGCTCGAGTATATATCCCTAAGCCAAGTAGCAAATATGTTATCAACTCAAATATTGTGCAGCAAGTTCTACCTATAACAGCTTTCTTCTGTCAAAACAAAACCCACACTTTTTAGTTTCCAGATTTCCAGCTGGCCCTCCTCAGCAGAAGAATCTCACACAAGATTTTTGATTTGAGGCATCCTATGAATAAAAGTGTGTTCACATAATGATTCAGCCCATCCAAGATTTTCTGTAAGACGTTTTTATAATTCAGTGACATTCTAATCTTCCTGAACTTGGAGAAATTTCATCCTTAAAGCTCAACACCCACGTGAGTTACACCAACTCGGTGTGCTGCCATGGCTTGGCTCATACCCAACGAGCACAACTGGGCACACTCAGCCCAGGCAAAACGGGCTCAGTGAGCCCTCACGACAGCTGGCCGGTCCTTAAGCCAATGCAATGCTCTCTCTGAGCTCTCAACTTCAACAATCCTAGGTGCACAAGAGGGTGCTGTTGCTCTGGAGAACACCTACAAAGTACACAGAGCAGAAATGGTTTACAGAAAACACACCTGTGAAAATTCCCAACACGTGGCGTCTAGAGAAACCGAGCAACCAAAATGTTTCAGGAGGCTAGACAAAGCAACTGCTTAAGCTGCTGCAGTTATTTATGCACACCTACCTAGCACCATGCAGACGGACAGCACGAAGACAGCTTAATGAAGCCTTTGCTATCGTTTGCTTACTGTTATACAGTGCTGGCCAATCTGTTTTAAATGCTTTTCCTCAAATTCCTTTCCTCCCTTGCTCTTGCCCCCTTTACAGGTACCCACAGAGGTACGTTGCTGGTGCAGCTCCCAAATAAAGGAACTGTTCTGTTTAACATGATGAAAACTGAGGTCTCATATCTGTAAGCTGGTGTTATGCAACTACCACAGTTAATTAGCTGGCTGTTGCTGAGCTTAAACAGTGACACTTGCATTTTCTGGTCTTCAGCATATTTGCTGAAAAAAAACAAGTTTTTAAGGAAAAAAATCATACAACAGAAGTAACTGGAAAAACTAACTTAGTGGGAAGCTTACATGATAAAATGGTTATATCTCATTTTTGCTTTTGCAATCAACTACCATTGTATTTCTACTGCGGAAGGAAAAGAATACAAGCTGGTCATACACATTTTATTCGTTGTTACCGTCCTATCACTAAAGGCCAAAACAGGTGTGTTTTTACTGCCATTAGGCAGTACCACCATCTTAGCAATTTTTCTGGTATTTCATACCTACAGGCTTGCTTAACTTTGGCTACCTGATTACCTTTTGGATAATCAAAAATTAGTGCAGCTACAAACCGAGTCTCTAGGTGTTGGAAACGGTAAAATAATAATAAGACTGCAAGTAAAGACCTTAGGAACCTTCATGTCAGTCTGCCCGGAGTACCTGAAACTCTGTAGATGCCTTCACATTTCATGCCATACTTCTCTACGTAATCTATACATTCACGGAAAACTGCTGGCAGGCGGATGCCATCGTACATCATGGTCCTGTCTACGGCATGAGACAAAGGAATGCCAAACACGGGTCTATGACTTGGAACATCCACTTGAGGTATCTCTGTCTCCTGAATTGGCTTTTTCTTTTTCTTCTTCTCTTTCCACTGTTTTACAACATCTGCTGCAGTTAAGTCTTTTGACTTCTTCTCTTTATGTTTGTCTTCCTTATGTTTGTCTTCCTTGTGTTTTTCATCTTTGGGTTTCTCTTTTATCTTAAAATCCTTTTCCTTCTTTTTGGAAAAGCTGGGTTTCTTGAAGACATGTATTCCCTTGGACCGTTTCAACTTTGAAGGACTTTCAGCTTCATCACCGGAACTGTCCTCTTGAAATGCAGCGTAACCTTCCGCTGTTAAGCAAAGGAGGAGAAGGGAAGAGGACAGCTGTGAGTTTCTAGACAGCATATTGCAACAGGGAGAGAACACAAAGTCATACATAGGGAAGAGAGAGATGCAACATGAATTAAAAAATAGCACCTGCCTGACTCCTCAAAAGGTATTCTTTGGTTGTTACACACTTGAGTGGACAAGGATTAAATCAGGGTTGCATAAACACACTAAAGATAAGCCACAGAGCTCCTGAATGATCTAAACAACAAATACTTTATATACTTACTCATAATGGCAATGTCCATCTTATGGGCTAGATTCCCATCTAATAGTCAAGGAAATGCAAAACAAAAACAACTGTCTGGCAACTTCTCTATGGTCCTGTAATCAACAGTATAAGAGTTGATGTTAAGGATCATCTACTAGATACACAAAAGTCTAACAAGCATCTTTTAAGAACAAACTAAACTTCAGCACTTAAAACCCCAATCCCTTTCCAGAATATTATGAATTTTAATGTATGAAGTTAGTAAAGTTTCAGCCTCAAATAAAATACAACAAAACAAACCCGACACAAAACTAAAAAAGCACTAGCACACTTACTTTTCACTAGATGAATAAAACAATTCCAGTAACACTAGCACAATACCTGCCCGTGAAGGTGCAGATTTGCCTTAAAAAGCACATGGGAGAGCTTCAAACAAGTCCCTGGGCTGAGTACACTGTTCCAGCAGCAAAACACCAAGTGCTGTCTAAAACACGCACCAGTGCTTTTAACTAACTACGCCCCTGCAGCCAGCCCTGCCTCGCCCTCAGGCAAGAACATGAAAATCTCTAAAGGTGGATTAACAAAAAAACCCAACCAACAAAGAAACAACCCACAAACAACATGCAATCCAACACAACTTTCACGTCCACTAATTATGATTTTACATACTCAGTACCCCATATAAGAAAAGTAAGCCTGAAACCTGGTCAACAAGGATGACATTTGCTATCTGCACCAGCCAGGTTCCCCAAGGCAGCAGGTACCAAGCTCTTGCTTCAACGTGAAGCCCCAACTCTACAGAGAACCTTTGAGGCTCTTCCACTACCTACAGGCAGTGCCTCTGCTCCAGTGAGGAGGCACTGACAGCCAAGTGCTCTTGCTGTGTGAATAGTTCTGGCTAGAGGAAAATTACCCCCTTAGATAATATGAGAGCACATAACGTATGAGACTACAAGATGTAAATTTTTAGGTGAAAGATCTTGTGCAAAAGAACCAGAGGACATTTGGCCTTTTATTCTTCCAGTTCTGAACTATACCAGGCTGCAGAGTTTCTCAGCATTATCTCAGCACATCTAAGGAGCCATCTGTATTTTGAGGTCTCCTTGGCAGCTCTGTAGAAGATAGCTTTTAATAGCCAAATAAATATAGAAAATGTATTAAAGCATGGAACTACCATAAAATAATTACAATTATTTGACCAGCTCGCCCTTCCCAGCTGGGACTCTTCCCTAGGACTACCAAACACACACTTTCATAGAAAACTGAGAAAGACCATAAAACTGTTCCCGTCCAAGTGGATTTTAATAAAAAAACCACAAATGTTAAACTGGAGCACAACCACCAACCAGGTCTCCTCCTCTCTATTTACTGTCTAAATCATTCACTGGTTCTGTAAACAAAAAACAGAAACGAGTACGGAAAACCTGCAGTCCATAAACTAAGGACTCAAATCTCACTCTTATAAAGAACTGTGGATGCACCAGCTACAGGACAAAGGAGGAGCACCCATCACTGTTCTGGCTTTGTGAGAATGAGACGGGGCTGGCACTCACTTTCAAGATGGACTTCACAGATGTTATTTCCAAACAGAAAGCTGTTCCTTCACCAGACAGACTCCAGAACCATTTGTCCCCAGTCCTTCCTGCTGGGTCGCTGAGACAGCTCCCAGTCAAACAGTGTGGGGTTCCACATGCACACAAGGAACGTGCCAGCACAGGGGATGCGAGCTTGGAGGTCGGTGCCACCAACAGAGCTTCTGCCTCACATGTCTCAACACTCCCTGTTGCAACACAAACCCTGGTGCCTCTCTAGGTCTGTGGTAATGTAGCACCTGCAACAGCACATTACTGAAACTGGTAATTCTTGACTTCATGAGAAGACAAGAAGCAGCAAGTAAAATTCAAAACCAGCCTTTTGTAATTTGTTTCAGTAACGTAAGTCAACAAAGTTTAGAAATATCTACTAATACTAATACAGATTCGTAGAGCATAACCCATACACACCAAGAGGGGGTTTGCATGTCTCTCAGAATAGCCCAGTTTTCTTCATCCTATTTTTGGTAATAAAATCACTGCATCCCTTTCACTAGTGATGCAATATACTGAAATATAAAGAACCTAAATTTATACAGAAGAAATATTATCAAAACCACTTGACAAATCAGGTAATTTTAAATGTGGAAAGAGTATTACTTACTGTTAGTAAACTGATATTTCTGTTCACTGTTTCCTTTTAGTACTAATAGTCTCCATTTACCCATCACATGTCAGTGACATTTTCCTACATCCAGTAGGAATGTAGAAGACCGGTACTAACGTAATAAATACTCAAATTCCACTGGCATGATGGACTATCTGCCAGTTCCTTGCTCAGGCTTTGTTAGACCTTCCTTCTACAAGCATGCCTTCACTGCAGTTATTTTAAATGTGAAGTAAAACGAATAAGAAGAGTAAGCTCTAGTACGTACAGAAAGATCTAATGCATACTTTATCTACAGAAAAATTACAGCCCTTATCTTACTGAAAATTATGAAAACCTCTTTTAAAATAATAATAAAGAAAAAATCCAGTGTTACTTTGGAAAAAATCTAACTTACAGGCTTAAAAGCTTTGTCATGCAGCAAGGTCACCACCAGTCTATCAGTCTGCATACTTGGGAATACTCCTCCTGCACTCTTACAACAAAGCTATAAAGTCATGCTATAGTATTTATTGTTTACTCAGAGGGTTGCATTATGTAGAACTGCCACTTATCAAACCTCCCACAAGATACTTTTTGTCCATCATGTCTCTGATGAGTTTTAAAGTAATTTATAACTCTACAGCTGATTTGGCTCCCTGGGGAAATCCGCAGCATCTGTAATTATTCACTAAAAGAAAACGTGGATGGCTTTCACATATGAAAGAATTAGTAGCTCAAATATGACCAATGTGCAGTGCTAGCACCAGTTACCTAATTTCAATTTGTCAGAGGGACTGCCTTCCAATTATATACCATTTCTAAGTAAAATTGTAAGGCACATGATTGCACAATGAGCTTGGATAGATGGCTTCTACTTACCCTCCCTGCCTGCAATATGTATCATTACTATCAACACAAATTTCCACCTTACAGACACTACCAACACTTACTATCCAACTTTCAATTAGACAGGATTGTCTTTAATACATATTCAATTCACTGATGTGAGCACAGCGATCCCAAACAAATTCTGCATTCAGATTACTCTGCAGAGCTATGGCAGCAGAGTAAATGAAGCTGAAGTAAGAAATTTGCCTTACTTTGTTTTGATTTAAAATAATCACTGGCATTGAAAGGTAGACTTTTAAACTATTTGCAAATGCTACTTTGCTAGATAAATGCACAGCAGTATATAGAGATACACGGTAATTTGTCAGTAGAATAGGATGTAGCTACACATCCTATTTATCTCAAAGATAAACCTTGATATGAAGAGCCTCTAACATTTATCAGGGGTAGACAATTCTAGTAACTTGCTTAGTATGTAGATCTGGAAACTGTACTCAGAGCTTCTCCACTCACCAGATGAGTAAAAATAATGTTTCCTTTGCTATAGCAGTGACTTGCTATTGCCCTCATCTACTTCCCAAAAGAACAGTTGGACCCCCTGCCCAACATATTAGGGATTTGGTCTTCAAAAATATTTCCTGAAAATTTCAGAAGACTTCATACTAGTGATACTACTGTCCCTTCACAAGACAGTTTGGTTTATAATTCAACCAACTCCAGATTTTCCTGAGAATTATATAAAGAATATGAAATTATTCTAAACAAAAAAATCCTGGCTGCATATTGAACCCACCCTCTCCAACAGCATCAGTCTCAGAAGTAAAAACGATAAAGCAGAGTAAGATCTACCTCATACAGACTCTTTATCTACAGAAACTCTAAGGGGTAGAATAACTTCTTCTTCTTAAGTATTTCTTATAACCTTTTTGTTTTGCAAGGAACTGCATATTTTATGACTATATCAACACATGATTACTGACAGGTATTTAAACATTTTACAAAAATCAATTACGCTGGTCACTGTCTCAGATAATCCATTACTGCCTAAAACAGATCCATTTTTGCTCTCCTGCTGTCACAGTACAAGTTCTGATTCAATCAGGGAACAGATCTGACTTAAAACTATGCCACTAAAAAGAAAATTCCTTTTAATCCCTAATAAGTCCCCTAATCTAACTCACTCTGCAGCCAACCAACATCCACTCTATCACAGAGGAGTGGAGAATAGAAATTAGTGGCTATCTTTCCAGCATCTGATATTCCATGTAAAAAACAATATTCCATTTAATTTTCTATTATCTCCAAAACATTTCTAGCACTTCTCCAGAATAATTGCTGTGTATTATTAGATTATTGCCATTAACATGAAAAATATCAAATCAATATGTTAACCATGTAGGGAAAAAATGCTTTTTTGGTATAGGTACTAATAATGCAGCTAAGAGTGCATCACTCTTGCAAACAGGATTGACCTGAAAAACTAAAATTAATAACTGTGGGATATTTATCCTTTCCTCCCTGTAAACCCTTCTGCTCTTCAAGCACTACTGAAATTTACATTTAGAGTATTACCAAAATAGCCCAAATTACAGTTACAATTTCAGGAGTTAGAATGACCTTGTTATTAGTTCACTAATTGCTAATTCAACAAACATTCACTCTCCATAATGTAATGCCACCTTGTCTTTTTTATATTGACCTGTTCAGTTATATTTGTTTAAGCCCAAAACTACATGATCATGGCAGTTTGTCCAAAATCAAAGCAGGTAGCCAGAAAATATGAATAGAAAGAATCTGAACGCATATAACAGAATTTAAAAGGTGGAAGAAACTCAAGAATCAGAAATATGGGAGGAATAACAAATGTCAGTGCTAGAAGGGGAACTCTTAAAATCAACCATGATAAGCAACTGTAAAGAACTCTTGTCATGTACACAAGCAAGATGTCTGTTCAGGGTAGATTTACAATAATGACTGCTTTTGGACTGCTTGAGATGTACTGAAAGCTTTGTAAGTAATTCACTCTTCTATTTGACCAGCAATTACATGACAGATATGTATTAGGGCTAAGAAATGATGAATACTTTTTATATTGGAGCTGCAGGAGGTGATTTGGTTCTTCCCATGTTTTAAATTTTGTGTTCTTTGAGGATTTTTCGTACCTTCAAGGTTTCTTTTAAGTAACAAGAATTGCTTTACATCAGCTATAAAATGTGTTGCAATCTCTTGCAGAAGAAAGCAGCTACATTGCCAGAGTGCACAGACCTGCATGGATTTGCTGAAGAAGCATTTTTCATCTTGAACAACAGCCTTCATTTACACTATCACCATGAGCCATGCTCAATTCCACCACAAAGAAACTCAGGATGTACAACGCTGACCTCTACCAACCCCAAATTTAAAGGTGTGCAATGCAGAACCATAACTGAAAGCTTGCTTGCAAAAAAAAAAAACCAAAAAAAACAACTACTGCTAGTCTGAGTTTAGACCTATCCAATCAGCAATGAATTTTTGTCACCAATACAGCAATCTCTATTGGGTTACTGTTGTTTACATTACAGAAAAACCCTAAGGAATCATTTTTGTTAAAACTTGTAGGAATTTCAACTCTTGGTTTTAACCTGAGGATGCATTTTTCTTCAGGCACACGGTTTTTAGTTAAAACAGCAATAGTCGCTCTGAACTGTGGTAGAAACAATTCCTGCATTCCAGGAAACTGCTTTCATTAAAAGCAGTGCAGTGACAGCAAATTATTGAAGAGTAATTTTTAAAATATGTGCATGCACATTACAGTCACCATATTAATTCCAACAGAACACAGAACACTGTCTCATTGTTTCTGATCTTCCAAACTCCACGTGTAAGAAGTAGCAAGATACACTGGCATCAAAGATACAGGTATTGTAGAAGAGGAATATTATTTTGAAATTATGCTAAAACAAATGTCAGTTAAAAAGCACTAGCAATTAGGATGTGATATTTAGGTTTGAGAGACTTGGACAGCCTCGGGTAGTGAGAGTGGTAAGTATCAGCTCAGTATTTCCAAGTGCTTTGTTATTTCAGAATATGTAGAAAAACAGTTGAATAAAAACTATTTCATGTTTCCAAAATTGTCTGCACAAATCTAAAGGTGGAAAGTAAGGTTTCTGTGGTTTTGGAGAAAGAAAGACAAAGAATGGATTATCTAGTCAAAGCTTTACTTCCTTCTAACCTTTGCTCTGTCAGTTCTGGAAAATTCAGATCTCAGTGCTGGTTTGCGTATTTTTGACCTCTGCAATAATACTTTGGCACTGCTGGAGGAAACTGCATGATCAGACTAAACTGAGAAGCGAGAGAAAAGAAGGTCACAGATTTTACTACTCCTCAAATAACAGTGTAGTGTGCACATGAAAACTTGAGACGGTACGGGAGACACATGGAAAAAAGGTTAAAGTTGCTGAAACTGACTCTTCCACATTTACAGGTATAAAATTCAGGTCAAACGTACAGTTTTATTTCAGATAGCACCTCAGCTACGATTGAAAAAAGACCTATTTGGAAATACACTTGAAAACCTCCGCTTCAGAATGTGAACTGATAATGAGATTAGAAAAACCCCATGCAAGGCATTTACCACTGCATCATTAGAGGATAAACACATTTCTTAGTAACTTAGTAACTCTGGGCACACTTTTGGTACCTGTATCTGTGCAACAAAAAAACAACCGATTGTTTAGCTAAGGTGTGGTTTTTCTGGAAGAGAAACAGATACTGCACACAGCCTATTTGTAACAAGTTAACTTCCTTCACACCTAAACAAGTTCAGGAAAACCCACTGGGAATACTAAGCAATTTTGAGAAAGAAGGAAAGAAAAATGAAAAGCATCAAATTACAAAGAGAAGTTGTCTACTCACTTCTTTTTTCTTTTTTCTTAAATTTTCCTTTCTTCTTCCCATGCTCCTTTTCATCATCGGATACTATATCTGGAGGCTCATGCAAGCTGTCATGAGGGGGTGAAGGCTCACCGGTGCGGTACAATCCAGGGAATTTTGTAGGACTGATTTCTTCAGAGCTGGGAGTACGAGCAAGACCCCCACTGTGCTCTACCCGACGGTGTTCACTGGGGCTGCTGGTGGGAGGCAGGAAGCACTCGGTCATTCTGATTCCCTGATATCAAAGCGAAATCTTCTGCTACCTGTCCATCACACCTGCAGCAGGGGAAAATAAAAACAAACCCACGCTACTTTAATCAATGAGTTTCAGAACCCCTTGTTTAGAGCTCTTTCCTGAAATCACAAACACCACCTTCTACAATGAATCTTCCAACTTATGTCAAGACACAGCAACACAACATCAGCTCAGCGTTAGCCAAATCTGTTCATTATCTCCCAAACCGTTTTAACATAAAATGAGAGCTGCTATTTTAGCCATTTCTACTTTATAACAGATAAAATATATATTTAAGTATCATAATATTTTAACAGTTGAAATAATTCTTACACAATTAATAGGCATCTAGCCTCTTTATTATATTAACCTATTTACTGGTAAAACTTACTACAAAATAGTCAGCTAACTTTAACTTTCTGACATAAAATGGATTTGTCTGGAAGCTCAGTGTTTGTGAGCACTGCCCTTAAGGCAAGGATCATTTTCATCTTTCCCAAGCAGATTTTATAGATGCAAATAAGAACTCGCCTAGCCTGTTGCAATAAGGGGAAAAAAAAGTAAAATAAATAGAGTTAAAGCAAATCCATCTTTTAATTATGCTAATGCAAATTAAAGAAGGTAAAAGAATGATGATTAAGTTTTTGTGGTATACAACAACTTCACCTTTGAAGAGGCTATATCAGGTCATCTGCACCCAGAGGCTGGTACATTTGCTTGAGAGTTAGAGACAAATAAACGCTAATAAAAAAAGTACTGAAGGAAGCCAATACATAAATTCTCAGCAGTGGAATTTGTAAGGAAAAAACCTCTTCCTAGCACAGATAAATTTCAGAAATTCCACAGAACAGATATGTTGTATGGGACATCACACCTCTGGAGTCCACTTGGCTGAATTTGGCCCCTTATACCTAAACGGTCACAAAGGATTTTGTTGTATTTTGTTATATTTTTAATTGATATCAAATACCCCTCTGCCATGCTTGTTTGATACTGTGTTTAAACAAGTAAATGGCAAGCTCAAATATGAGATTTCATGAAAAATGTCCAGGTATAAAAAGCTTCAGAATTACAGCTATCAAAAAAGGCCAGAATTTTCAATTATATAAGCATTTTCAGTATTACCAGTGACAAAGATTGGCAATACTATTGCATCTCGTCTCAGCATCAGAATGATCTATAAAATTCCTGCACAGCACCTGTTTGCATTTCATCACCAATCCCTCACCCCTGCTCCAAGAAAAACAGAACCAAAACCACCTCACCAGCAGCTGCTAAACAACAGACAATATTTCAATAATAATTCATGGAATTAAATCAGAAATATTGCATAAAGTTTTTTTAAGTGAACAGCATGGGTGGCACCTACAAATCAGTCCATGTTTAGAGTGGACAAGGTGGGCAAGTGCACAGAAGGAAAGCACAAGGTCATTGCAAAGGGACAGACCATCACTCAGGAAAATGAGGACACGCAGGCTTTGCTTCTGGAACCCAGCAGAGCTTCTGGGATTAAGACAGACTTAGCCTATACATTCCACAACACTCTTCAGCAGTATTACTCAACTCCTGGGGTTTTATTTACAGATTGGTAGCATACAGAAAAAATAAAACACAGAATTGTGTTTTGCCAGGTTAATAATTAGAGATGTGTCCAGCTAAGTGGGTTTGGGGATGGTGGTTGGTTTATTTTTTTGAGGATGGGATTTTTTATTTTAGTGTTTTAATTCTCATCCTTCAGCTCTCTGTATGCAGATCAGAGTGAAATTTTAATGTATATATGCAACAGTACCTTACTACAGGAGATCAGTCACAGTGCTTATGGAAATTATCAGTTACTCAGATCAGAACTTGAACAGAGCACAGTAAGAGACAGAATTATGATGAAAAACAAAATATTCATGAAGTCTTTTAATACTGTTCATTCTTTATTCTGGCTAAAGCAGAGACTGGCTAAAAATAAAGATAATGGCATATATTTGTAAATGCAACAAATAAGAACTGCACTTAGGTTCAATATTTTTTTATTTCACAGCTTAAAGAAGAATTACTTTCCTACATGCATTATTTCCTAGGCCTTTAAATAAGGGAGAAATTCTAGAATGCTCAAATTATATCATGACATATCAGCAGAATGAGAGCCTTTAGGCCTACTGCAAAAACCTCTTCCACTTTTACTAATGGATGTTAATGTATTACTGCCATATAAATCCGCACCTTTCCTTTCACTTTCACAATTTTTTTTCTGACAGAACTAAATGGTGCAACTGAAAAAATCAGGGATCTTCTAGGCATTTTGAGCAGGAACATTTCCAAAAGGCTCACTCTTCTGCCAACTTCTCCCTCTCAGACTTGACCCTTTCTTCCCAATCTGTTACTGCTGCAGTCCTGCCTCTCCTCCACAGCAGGCTCCTTCCTTCAAACTGCTTTTCCTCACCTTTGCAGTTTTCATCTGTCAGGAGATTTAAGAGCTCACTTCTGCAACACGAGGAAGGTCATACTACTTCTTTCCCCCCTTCATTAACTCTCCCCTGCCTCCAGCCACAGTAGTTTGCTCTCTCAAGGTCCCTTTGTGAGATGATTCAAGTTGCTGGCTGCTCCAACAGGCTTCTGCTGCCGAGCTGGCGTGTGGAAGAGCTCAACAAGCACCAACAATGACAAGCAGCAAAGTGGCAGAACCACAATGACAGGAGTGCAATCTCCCTCTTTGGGCAGCTCTGTTTTGTGATTCTGCATGCAAAGCTTCATCTCCTCAGACTTCAATTAATTTGCAGTATCTTTGTCGCAACATAAAGCTTTGATTTCTTTACCACCCAGTGTGAGTACTCCCACGGTTCTTGTCTTGACTCAGTACTCTTTTTTCACCCTCAGTGTATCACACACATCGTGATCTTCATCTGCTTTGGTCTCTGTGACCCAAGCTCAGTCTCCCACTTTCACCTCATCTTGTTCTTTAGGTGGTCTCTACTCTCCCACTGTACACTGCTTCCTTGTAGATAAACTTCTCCCTTTTCTTCTATTTCTTCTATCCTGGATGTTGTTCTCTGCTGCAGTCTTTTGTTTCCTCATGATTACCTACTTCATCTTCTCACCTTGTCCCCATTTCTCCCACAGGCTCTCAGTCTCTCCCTAGTATCACAAGAAGTCACCTTCCTCCTTACCTCCCTACCAACAGGACACTCTTTGACTCCCACCACTTCTTGTTCATTTGACGTTTGATTCTTCTTCCACAGGAGCCACGAATGCATGACAGCACCAGAGAGCTTCTTGCAGCTCCTCGGACCTAGCTACTTTTTCCAGCACTCCCAAATCCAGTTTCTTGAACCATCTTCCTGCTCAACATTGAGTCAAGCCTGCAGAATAACTGAATGTCAAAAATAAGCCTTCACTGAACGTGTGCAGAATTGTGACTTTTCCTCTATCCCCCACGGAAAGACTAAATTATAAGTACGTCACCAACACAAAAACTCTTACCCATCACACCATAACCATCATTCTAGACCATATACCAAGCACAGGAAAGTGGGTTGGGTAAAGGAAGGAAGATGCCTGCATAGGCAAAATAATGTGGTTTTCCAAGAATCATTTTTGAAAATAACTGAACTGTTTCCTAAAAAAATCAGTCTGAGCTACATATCTAGTAAGTAAAGATGAGGATTGGAAAAACCATAGAAAAGGGAAGACAAAGAGACACGACAGCCAACTTTAATAGGTCTCACTTGTAACAATGTGTCATCTAAGCACGAACACATTAAAGAGAGGCACAGTCTGAAAGATCAAACTAATAGCTTTTCATTCACCACAGAAGGCTCCATTATTTCTGTTTTGCACTGAATCTATTGTGACTTTCTGCCTTGCAACCAATTGCAACAGCAGAAGCAAATTAGAGCAGGTGATTTCATGCACAGATGTTATTTTGTAAAGCTGCTGGGCGGAATGAAGGACGTGGAGTTTTTCTGCAACAAGCATTATGCAAGGCAACATGTGAAGCACAGTGGGTGTCCCCAGGTCATTCCATTTTGGCACAAACAGACACCCTCTGAATATCTGGGTGTTACACTGAAAATAATCCCAAGAAGTCAGTAATCAAAGGATGGAGGCAGAGTGAGGACACTCAGCTACCAGTACCTGCTCTACTGCAACTACCCAAAAGCAAGGCAGAGAGAACATCAGTACCTCATCATCACAGACCTTCAGTCCAAAAGATCTGGACATGTTTAAGAACCTAATGTTACTTGAAGAAATGAGGCACATCGGGTTTGGACAAAAAATTATCCTAGTAACAAACACAGCTCCATTTTGGAAAGTAATGGACTATAAGAGGAAAGAACAAAATCTATCATCTGTGGTCCAAGCATGTCAAAACACTTCAGAAACCATGAGTGGTGCTCACATAACTGCTGAGACTATTGAATAAGATGAGAAGTCTGAGTTAGAAGTTATTCACCAAGACTATACAGGGTCTGTGTCACATCTAAGTTCTGTATCTATTGCACTTTTTACAACATACTGAAAGGCTTAAGACAAATCACTGCTTTCACTTGAACACTTCTTCAACTGAAATGCTGCCATACAGTCAAGTGTCAAAATGACATCAGAGGCCATCTGTTTCATTTAACAAGCAGTAGCCAGGTACAAAAACAGTGCCCTTTCCTTTCTTTAATAAGGCAACATAGTCATGAAAGGAGAAGGAATAGGGAAGTACTTCACGCAGAGAGGCAAAGCAAGTTTAAATTTCCCAAGTCACGAGTAATCACACAAACACAGCATTAAGTAACTCCCTTGTGAGTCACACACTCTTCATAGCTGGCAAGAATTAAAGCCTCAAGAAGGGACTTCACAAAATTTTTTGGATAAGGAGAATAAAATACAAACTGCTCATCAGCATTCAGCTGCTAAACCTCAGATTACTTGACAGCATATGCTAGGAAATTGACTTCGAAGGAGAGTGTGCAATCATACAGCTGAAGTCACAGAGGAGCAAGCTGTATATTTTTCAAAAATAATGCCAGCATCAGATCAGCTCTAAAAGTAACATAAACAGCTTTTGTGTGTTCTCTCATTTACCTGTAGGCGGATAAAGTCTGCCGCAATCACAGCACCATCCCAAGTATTTCAAGTTGTGCTCTGAGAGGCCATACCAGCTCAGAAGGAGCGATACACTAATACACAAAACTACTTAGCTGTTGACAATCAGTGAGCTTTAGACCACATCCATGTTTGAGTGGACTCTTGGAGGAGCCAGCTCACGTTTAGAATATGCAGCTGTATCCAGATCATTCCTTATTATTGAGGGTATTCCAGCTCTTCAGTAATCCATTCAGTGAACAGAGAGCCAATCTTAAAACAAACAATTAAATAATACCCTAGACATTTTAGAAATACCAGAAACAAGGTTCCCAACCCCATTACGATAAAGGCTTATATAAGTGCATGAAGATAAAATCTCCAGATATGTGGTTGAACACACTTTCCAGTTTGGTTTGCTTCAGGGAAAAAAATACTACAGCCCCTATCCTACAAATTCTGTAGAGATCCCTCAGGATGCAATTCACAGGCTATTTCCAATAGACATCTTAGGAAAAACAAAAATTGGACTCCTGGGGGTTGTGTGTATGTGTGTTAAGTGCTTTGCTCTGGAGAGAGCACACCTGAAAAGAGATCGACCATAACTGCCTAGGAAAAGCCCTGCCCCATGACTCTGCCCCTGCAATGCCTACGCCATCACCCTGCCTATTTTGACATAACATCCTACTTTCCTCATGAGGGATGATGGGACAATTTACATCATACTGTTTGTTCTAGAGCAAGCCAAAGCAGGTAATCTAGGAGAAAAGTCTAGGCACATATCTTTGTTAGAGTAGCAACCATAGCCTTATACAGAGGTTACATAAATTATGCCACATGTGACTCCCATGCTCATTCCCATCCTTCAGGGCTATCCCAGCCACACACCTTTCCTCAACTGAATCAACTTTCACGGAAGCAGTTTCAAAGCAGTGCACTGTATTATGAACACAACCACACATATAAGAAGCGTTCTTGGAAATAACTGGCCCGGTAACGAGCTGTTTAATTGCTTTACATCGCAGTTTTCTCAAGTAACAAGTAGAAGGTCTGGGCTCCACATCAAAAGGCAGGTGGGCGCTGTAACCAGGCCTGACTTCTGACTAACCAGTCACCTCCACTGCAACTACTACTGCCCACACTGAGAATAATTTCTCAGTCTTCAAACTTCTCAGGAATGTGCTGGTCCACTGTTCAGGATTCCCTATTTTTATCCCCTGTGAATCCTGCTCCTGGTTCCCATGGTCTTGTCACCACAAAGTAATCCAATACTTCCAGTAATAGTACTCAAGACCAGTACACTAGTTTCCCACTCCACGGTTTACTCCCACTGCCTCCCAGGCTCAGTCCCTCTCTGTTAAGCTTCTTCATTCCCCTCTCCTGCAGTCCAGTTCCTCCACCATCAGGACTGTACCTCATCTATCTCACAACCTCCTCCTCACCAAGTATTTGTTCACCACCTAGACCTGTGCAATTCCGGTTTCCCCATTCCTGTTCTCCACACCCAGTGTCTCATCTAACCTCACCTCTTGGCTGCTCACTGTTTCCCAGGTTTCCCTTGCCACGTTTTGTTTCTCCCACACTCAGTTCTAATTAAGAGTTCTGAAAATTATGGGCCATGCAAGGAAATCTGGGCTGTCTTCTCCAGCCAAATTTACAAATTCTAACCTACAAATAGCATTAAAAAGGTTTGCCTCATTGCCCAAATATTTGTTATTACAGAAAAGAGATATTTTTTTTTCCTGCTAGATGACTTCTCAGAAACAGTTTTAAGAATTTGTTAGTGGTTTTTTCTGAATTTTTAAATACCAGCCTCTGAAACCAAACTTTTCAGCCCAGATGTGGTAACTTGATAAAAGCTGTACTATTGAGACCTGAATTGAACATTACCAACTGTCCTGCTAACACAGGAAACCCTCCTATACTTCTGAAAAACACCATACTGGGCAACATATATAATACCCACTGTTGCTTAGACTGGCCTTAGAATTATTCCTGGTGTGACAACCCTGCCCCTTCTCTCCTGTCCACCTGTCGAAATTCTCACTTGTACCAGCACTAATGCTTGTAAAACAGAAAGTTTTGCTTTTACCACTTAACAGAGGAAGGCAGGAAAAAACAACAAAAGGTGTGCAGTTTACTTTCTTAACAATCACTATAAGCATAGTGTCACCACAGGTTTTGTTTGCCCTTGGGACAAGTTTTTCTACAAGTCACATTTTCTGACAAGTGTTTTGAAGAGTTGTCTAATCCCTAGTCAGCAAAGGTCTGCAGCAAGTGGTACAGCCATTGATGATTTAGCAAATTAAGACTAATATTTATACTTTAATCAGTTCCTGGGCTGAGGTTATTTAATGACATATTCCCCCTTATCAAAGATTTCAACTACAGCATTGTCCAGTACCAACATGCAGCCAATTTGAGAACTGCTGTCAATTTACTGGAGTCCCTGAAAAAACCAAAACATCCCAAACCTGATTGTTGAGCTCAATGTACTACAAACGCTGTTAAAAGAGCAAGTGCTATTCATCAGAGTGAAAAAAAATCAAAATGAAGCAGAAGAGAAGCCAATGGATTTGGCATAAAATATTTTACTGGAGCTTTAAGTTTCTGCTACTCTTTCAAGAGCATCTACAGACTAACTATGACAGAGCAAACAATGAAGAATGGAATCTAGTTTCCCAGAGGCCAGAGCTCTGTGCATTCAGTTCCATCACCCACTTAAAAAGCCTAGTTTTGGATTTTGTGAGGGTTTTTTTTTAAGAGTGCACTAACTAACAGATACTAAAGTGCTACAAATGACAAGGGTAAACAGCGATTATTACAGACTCTTTGCTTTGGATTTAACATCGGTAACAAATCTGGGACATGCCCACGCTCCAGAAACGTGTCAAATAATGCACTGGCATTTCTGTGACAGCACTAATTCCCCTGGAAATGCAACAGCACCAGTGGAGATACAGTAACACACGTGAGGCTCCCGCCAGCAGGTAGAGTTCAAGCGCTGTGGAAATCCTGGAAACACACTCCGCTGACAGGTACAGGCAGATGCCGCTGCATTACCATCCTTTCCTACCTGTGCCAATTACAGTGAAACCAGAACTGATGTGCCTCCCACAAACACCGCTTATCCGGTGTCTGCTGGTTAGCCCTTCAACAGCCACTTGCCACCATCCACCAGCACACAGAGTTCCGTATGGATGAAGCCCTGCCACTCTTTGTCAACTGCATAAACTTGCTCAATATATGGAGGGAATGGCAGAGCTCTCATGCTGCACGGAGTACGGCACGCTGAATCCAGACAGCGCCGCTTTTTAATCCACTACTGAGATATTATCTCTCAGACTGCATATATAAAAATCAATTAGAAGTACCATGCTTCTTCACTGAATTGTGATCATGATTTTATTCATAGAATTTTCTAACAGCATTAAATAAATTTTACAGAAGTCACTTCATAATCCTTTAACTGGAAGATTAATACAAACTATCTAGTTTAGCTTACCAAAGGCAAAGAATATTCAATTCTAAGGCCTTATCATTACCAGAAATAAGCAGTGTTTGAAAGTATATTAATGACACACAAACCTCTAGGGTTAAAACTGAAAATCAGGTTCCTTACACTTTACACTGAATTTTTGACACCATAGAGGAGGAGATCTATCAGTTACAGGCTGTCACTCAAACTGACAACTCTGCAACATAAGGAGAAACTAAGAACAGCTTTGCTTGGATCTCTTCAAGTGAAACATGGCACAGACGATCAGTTTCCATTCTTTTTCATGTTTAAACCCCTGCATATTCCAGTGTAACAGGCAAATCATATCCAACTTTAGTGAATATTAAACAGAACTACAGTGGTTGAGATAAAATCCATTCTAAAGTAACAGAAGAAAGGGAAAGTAAAGAAACACTTTGATCTAGAAAAGCTGGTTATGTAACAACTTCTCTGATTATTTTTACTGATTATTTAATAACTATGTCTATCTGCTGATTATTTTTAGTGATTATTTGTTCACTCTGTTTATCTGCATCACCTTTGTTTTTGGCTTAAGAGTCCAAGCTAACACCAGTGGCTATCTGCATAGAAACCAAAGCAAAAGGAAAGATGACTCCTTCTGCTTTCACTTGTTGTTTTATTAGGCCCATTTTGAGTAAAATCAAGTGCAGGGTGGGTTGCATGCAAAAGTTTTCCCAACTTAACTACAATGGATAGGAGAATATTGTTTCTGTGCTCCCAGTACAGCAGTGTTTACCAAGCCCTTATTACAGATGCAGCTTTACTCACACAAAGAATTTTTTTTCTGGTGCAGCTTGTTTCACTTTGAGATCTGTTTTGAGACATGCCAACAAAATAATTGTTTTGTTGATCCTTGTTATGTCTACAGCAGTGGAACCTGCTGCAATAGATGCTGATGTCTGTCAAATTCATGCTATATGGAAAAGCCTTTTTTTTTTATTTTTAGCATGGTATGTAAGTTTCTACACAGGAAAGAAGATTATATAATTTCCTCTTTTCAGACATATTCCCATCTATGCCAGTGACAACTTTTCATCAACATCACATGAAGTATTTAGCCTTTCAGCAAATTTCTGAAGTTTTAGTTATTTTTTCAGTACCATATGTAGAGATGGGATTAACAAGTTCTGTTTTCCATGTCTGCCTCAGATTCACTCAATACCCAAGGGGAAAGTCAATTTAAATATTTACAAGCTCAGCAGATTATTAATCATGATTAACATCACCACCTCCAGGGCTGAGATGTTGCAAACTGTCATGCATGTGAACACAGAAAACATTCACAAATACATCCAATGCAAGGTGTGGCATCTTGGGACAGCTGTTGGTCTCTTCAGAGAATGGCTGGGAAACAGGAATCTGTCACCCATCATTCATTAAAATGCCAAGTACTGAAACATCAGCAGGACCCACGAGTTCCCAGTATTTGTCTTCTATGGCAATTTACCTAGCCAAACAGACTTAGAAGAAAACTTACATAAAACACCAGCCCTCTATAAAAATATATAAACATCCTTAGAATTTAAAATTAAATTCACATATGTTTTCTAAAACAGGTTTCATTCAGTTCAGTTTGAAGCAACTACTGTAGTAATTTTCATCTTATGTCTTGAGAGTAATATAAAAAACCCCCATACCTTAATAAATACATACTGATTGATGTTTCCAACTTACTTGCCAAATATAATAAAAATGAACTGAATAATAAGACAAATAAGACACTAAAACTATGTATGCTTCACATAGATGGAGAAAAAGGTTTTATTTGATAGCACAGGACCACACAAATTCTAATTGCCATTTCCAAATCTGTGGTGTAGTCTTGTCTAAACATAAGTCATGCTACTTTAATTAAAATTAGGGTGGGTAGTTTCATGGTAGTTCAGTGGAAACCCCAGTATATGTAAGGCAAAAGACAGCCATTGTCCAATCCCTCCCCGAAAAGAAGGTAAACTGCCTTCACTAGTACAAGGCAATTTTAAGAGTGGTGAAATCCTTGCTTTTAAATTCTAGAACCCACTAATTGCAATTACCCACTGAAAATACCCACTTATAACCGACTGTTCTAATCATACTCACTAACTGCAAACTTCTGTGACACACGTTTGTGTACCTTTTAGATGTCTTCAAAGTTTGACTGAAACAACATATCGAAAACTTACTTACTAAAACAAGCAATCAAAAGAAGACAATAGAAATCTGCAAGCAAGTTTGATCATAAAACAAATAAAATATCAAGCAAGTTTGATCATAAACCAAATAAAATATCATAAAACTGCAGCACACAATAGGAGTGATGCAGATAAAACTGATGCAACTTTTCCATTGCTTTTTGGTAGAGTATACAGATTTTGGCATATTCAAAGATACATTTGTGAAAGACATGGCCAGAAATTTAGTTCTTTATTGTTGTTGTGGAGGAAGTTACATTTAAATCTACATCTTAGTATATTAGCACATTAATTTACTGAACCATCTGGACTGCAAAGTAAGAACTCCACATATTCATCACTTCTTCTTTCAGCTGTAAAGTTGCATTTCATTTCCCTCAACAATGTTTAGAACCTTTTTCAAAACATGACTGCTAAAAACACACTTGCTCACCAGTGGTACACACCGTATGAATTTTGGAGAACTGCAACCCCAAATTTCAAGATTATAATTTCAGAAGCATGACCTGTGAAAGGTCTCTGTGTCTAAGATTAGCTTGCAAGTGGCCAGCACAAAGAAAACTTACAGAATTTGTAAAGATTAAAACATGTAAAGAACAAGAAAAGATAAAACCACTAGACTGAAATAATCCAATGAGTTTCTGGGTAAATCTGTTCAATCACTTGCTGTTTTTCCCCCTAAGCTCTTACAGTTTTAGTCCATTCAATCAATTAAAAATATCCTATAAAATATGAAAAGCTCTTTAGGTTATCTAAAAAGAACAGCACTTCCTTTGAAGCCACAACAATTGAAAATTAAAAGAGGAGATGAAACTTTTCTTTGAATCCAATTTATTTAAAAAAAAAAAAAAAGGTATTTTAGGTTTTGTACAGATAAGAATTATGCTTTTATATAGCATTTGGTTCACAATATTAAAATCTACTGGAGTTAGAGTATTACAAATATAGTAAAATATCTGACAACTTAATTATCTTTCATCAATAATTATATACTAAATTAATAGACTCAGTATTAAGTATGCCAAAGCAGAATATTGGACATAGAAAAACAATAGTGTTATGGACTTCCATAGTAATATGATAGAAAATCACTACTAATCCCATGAAATGAGAGTTTCATTGCTGGCATGTTTAGCATTACAATTTACATTTAGCATCCAATGTCCTTCATGTTAATAAAAATCAGTGAAAATTTATTTTCATGCTAACATCCAAAAAAATTCTGCACCTTGACTGGTGACGCTCACATTTAAAAAGCTCAGCTTGGCAGGCTAGAAATGTAAAGTAGCAACAAGTCTCATTACCAGGGTAAATTAAATGCTAAACTTCACAAAAGTCATCAGAGGATAAACATTAAAATTGTAGCTTCAAACTCTTAGGTGTAACTCCTATATTACAAAATTAGGTATAAAGAGGTGATATCCCTGCAGAATTCTTACTAAATGTTTTGTGAAAAAAAGAAGCTGCAGTTTTTGTCAGCTGTGACAGATCTTTTACCACAAGTGTTAAGTCAACAGTATTATCAACATACATTGTATTTTAAAAAACATGTATCCCCTCAAGCTCTGGTAGTACCAAAGATGTTCAGTCCCAAGAGCTACTTTCTGCCAGATGTTTTGTCCTCTACCACAGAGATTAGTTACTTGTAATACAAAAAGCCCAGGCACCTTGCTGAACTGTAAAGCAGGAAGCAAACTTCATGAGCTGCCTTAACCTAGGTCACAGAAACACATGAAATTTTCATTCTACAGAGGATAAAAATGAAACAAAAATACATTTTATCTACACATAGCTCTATGAATTGACTTGAGTGAAGAGTTATTCACTGCTAACAAATGTACAAAACAACCAACCCAAAACTAAATTTGTTTTCCTTAAAATAATTTTCAGCTTGGTCCAAACTTGCATTTTGATTAGGAATGTCAAACCTTACCACCAAGCACCGGCTCCTCACTCTTCCCTTACAGCAGCCATCTGCCTGTTCCCACCTCATGCAAACAGCCATCACTCATTGCTTTCTTTCCTTGTGTGCCTCCAGAGACCAGAATAGCCAGTCTAAAAAAGTTCTGTTCCTTGTGGGCAAGAAGGAGAATAAAGGATGCAGTATGGCAATGGGAAATCTGCACCTACTGGTTGGGAAGCTGCTGCCTCTTCCACTGTGCTGCAGCAGAGGGCAGGGCCTACTCCCACGAAAATGTTTAGCCCCCAGCAGACAAAAGAGTGCATCTCTGCACCTTTAGATAAGGTTTTCCCCACCACTGTGCTCTGTGTTGGGCTGTAGCTGGCAAGAATCATTAAGCCATTCCCTGCTTCCTCCACGGAAGGCAGTAACCTGGATGGAAGTAAGCCATGAATTGTCTACAAGATCACACTGTAAATTAATGTGTAACACCATGGATCATAAAGCTTCTTTAAAGAAATCTCAAAGTTACATTGACTGCTTGAGGTTTATATTTCTATGTATCATCCTTAAAACAAATGGACAGATGGAAAATTAAGGGCACACCAATACAGATGAAGTGACTTACACACTTCAATTATTACTGTATCAGAATAATTGCATCATTTTATTCTACAGATAGAAAATCACACTAGATTTGATTATTTAAAATATAACATTTCTCTACTAATGTTTTTGGTTTTGTTTTTGTTTTTTTACTGGGCTAAATATCACATTAATATTAATACATATTAACATTTCACTATACTAACTCTGATTTACATTATTATTATACATTACATTATTATTGTTGTTTTAGCATCTGACAAGCACTTTTTCTTTATTTATAGCATTGTTATTATTATAAAAGTGATGATTATTAAATAATTAGTTACTATTTTTCAGTATGAATGTTATGCCAAGCCACTTCTGGAAGAAACTGGGACATCTTCGTTATCTGTACTTTTATTTACTTAGTATCGCAGAGCTAGATAAGGAAAAAATACCAGATCGTGTTCTCCATTAAAACACATCTTACTTAATTACCAAAGGAAATACTACCTGTAGGTACCAAACTAACCACTTTAAACACTGGAATCTCATATTTTCAAAATTTGCAGATCTCAGTCTCCCATGCATAACTGGAATTCATCATTAGTCAAGAAAAAGAGATGCCTACTGCTTTTTTAATGCACAACTAATAACCAACAACACTAAGGACTCCACTTATTTTTCAAAAATATTTTTGGTCAGACATTCTTCCCTACTAGTGTCACAGCACTTTACTGATGAAATGTAAATAAAATACTTTTTCCTAGTACATTATCTTCTAGTAACAGGACAGAAAAAACTAGAAACTCTTTGGATATATCAGTGCTGAATGTTGTGTGAGCTGACTGCCTGGATCACCACTCCTTACTTGGGTAATATCATACATATCCTTCCACATCCCATTTCCCAGCACCTGCTCCAAGTAGGCAGTCATCCTCCAATTTCTACTGCAGCCTAAAGAAAAACAGGGAGCACTGGATCCCTGCTGTTATTCAGAGACTTGCTGTTGCCATCACCACCAAAATATTTTTCAGTCTATTATACCTCCACAGCTTCACCCAAGTTTGCATTCCCTGATGTCAAACTCAAAAGGTGAGGGATGTCAGGATGGAAAGGATAAGCATGGACAGGACAGGAGTCATACTGTTCCTTTCTCTAAACTCAACCTATATCCTTATCCTTCTGGTTTTGGCCATGGCAGGCAGAGGATGCACATCATTTGGACAGCAGTCACCCCTCAATACCACCATGTCTGGGGATGCAGCCTAAGCCTCCTACTCCATAAGGTACTTCCAGCCCAATTATGGGCCTGTTTGATGTATTTTTAATCTTTTTTTGACCAACAATTTGAAAACTATGGTCCATGAGGCTCTGGGGAACAGCAGAAAGAGATAACGAATTCTTTAGGTGAAAATCTGAAGCTGGCACATGGCAAACCAAGACTAGTTTTAAGGGTAGTGAATCATTCACTGATTCAAACATAATCAGACACATTAGTTCGGAGAAAAGATTAGTAGATTTTGCTATACTATAATATAATAAACTGAAGGTAAATGTCATACTATATTTTGGCATTTTGAGGCCAGCTGCACGACACCAAGCTTTGCAGAAGGAAAGAAGATTTGCATTTATTGCCATTTATTGCTGAACAGCAGCATCTTCCATGTTAGTCTAAAAACAGCCTGTAAGAAACAGCACTGTTTTTCAGGAAATATGCAAACCTTTTCTGTAAGAAAATGCAGCTAAAACATATTAGGGAAATGTGCCTAAAGGGTACAGCAGAGATCAGAACTCCAAAGCTCCTGCACATCAGCTCTGCTTTAGGCACACCTGCAGAATAAAGCCGTGCAGCTCTGAAGCAAAATGCAGTTATTGCAGTTCTAGGACAATATATTCCGGCATAGGCGTGCACATATAGAAATGGAAATAAGCTTCCCCACAGAAAAGAACTTTCTTACCTGCATAACTACAATCACACCAGGGATTTTACAGTGAAATCTTTACTTTGAGGGAAAAAAAACCCATTAAACCAAACCACAAAAATCTACCCTTCCATCCCTGAACACACCTTCACTAAGACCAAACAATGCCAGAGTTGCACCTGGAGTATTCAAATTTGGAGGCAGTTATTCCTATCCTCCATTTCAGATGTGGGAAAGATCCCTAGAACAGGGAATGTACGGTTCCCCGCTTCTCCGTAACAGACACTCTATTTTTGACATAATTACCTAGAACAGTAGAGCAAGGGGTTTAATAAATTTCAAACACTCAGAAGTACTAAACACTGAAAACTACAACAGTTTGGAAGTGCCCTTTTTTTATTTCTCAGTAGAAAAGAGTCCCCCAAAAGCATATGTCACACACCCTGTATGGACTATACACAGCCCCCACCGATATGAGCTGAAGAAGCCACACAGCATCATTCACCACAACAGCCCCTCAAATGACATCAAAACCCAAATCTAAGGGATCTAAGGGATCACTCCTTTAAGATCATTAATACATTTACATCCATTACAGTCCTGCATCATATCCAACAGAGCCTCAACATCATCCTGAACGGGTGCATTATGGCAATGCTGAACTCTCAAGCCTTTTCCTGGTGAGAAACACATTTAGGAATGCAATTAGGGCTGTTCTGCTGTGCTGGAAGAAGGGACCTGCACAAATCCATCTGGTTTATGCAACTGGCAAAAAGACCTTAGCCTGCTTTTTAAAATTATTATTTCCCATTAAGAGAATCCAAACCACACCATTCTCATGAACAGACACTTTCAATATGGATTGCTGATGTTTTCTTTGTCGCTCGTTTTAACATACATAAGCACTTAAAAGTAAGACCTGATCAGTGGGTCATGTATTTGCTCATACATCACACACTGACACGGCCCTGGAAGTGTTCAAAGGCCAGACTGGATGGAGCAACCTGGTCTAGTGGTAGGTGTCCCTGCCCACGGCACGGGCCTTGGAACTAGATGATCTTTAGGGTCCCTTCCAACCCAAGGCATTCTGTGACTCTATGATGTGCAGTAACATACACTTTCTAAATAACGTTATCAGGCAGGGAACAGCATCCTTAGCACCTGTTAACCACATCAGATGTGGAAAAATGACAGTAAGTTTTCTGGTTTTTAAGATGTGACCTTTAGGTGAAGGTAAATGAATAAAAAAACCTGATCTCTCCCTCCCCGCTAAAAAAAAACCACCCGCCAACCCAAAACAACCCCGCGGGGAGCCAACCCACAGTCCAGCAGAGCTCTCATCCGAGACTGAGCTACAGCGAACCCCACACGGTCCAAAAGGAGCAAATGCTTCAGGAAACAGGTCGCACAGGGCGCCCGTTCCCGCAGGGGCAGGAGGGACAACGGAGAGGTAAGGGAATACGGAGAAGGAGAGAGGGAGGGGGGAAAGGGAGAGAGGTAGAGAGGGAGGCAGAGGAGGGAGGGACGGAAAGGAGGAAGGAGGGAGGGAAGAAGACAGGGACGGAGGGGAGAAAGGGAAGAAACAGAGGCAGGGAGGAAGAGGGAGACGGATGAGGGGTGGACCCCCCCGCAGCCACGCCCCCCGCGCGCGAGCAACCCGGCCCGGCCCCGCCCCTCCCCCACCCGGGAGCCGCGCGCGCTGCGGGGCGGTGGCGGCTCGCGCCGCTCGTTGTTCCCCCCCCTTGCCTTTCCTTTCCTCCGCCAGCCCCCCCCCCCCGCCCGGACACGGAACGGCTCCCGCGCCCCCTCACGGGGGTGTCGGGCCGAGCCGGCTGCCTCCCCGTCCCCGCACTGACCGTCGGGGGTCCCGCTCGCCGCGCAGCGGCTCCGCCTCGGCCTCAGGCGCGGCGGGCACGCCCCGCCTCGCGCCCCATCCCGGCGCCGCCGCCGCCCGGCGCTCGCAGGCACGGCCGGGGAGCGGCGCGACCTGCACCCACCGCGCGTGCGCGCCGCCTCTCTCCGCGCGGCCGGGAGGGCGGGGCGGGAGGAGCTGGTCTCTCCTTGCGCGGGGCATGACGGGAATTGTAGTTCGCCCCGGGGGGCGCTGCCCGCGGGGGTGCGAGGTGGCTGCGGCCGCCGCACTACAGCTCCCAGCGGCCCGCGCGCCGCAGGGGCGGGGATAGTGCCTTTCCAGTCCCCCGCGGCTGTTGAAGCCGCCGCTTGAGGGGTGCCCGGCCTCCATCCCTCCCTCCCTCCCTCCCCGGCGGGGACGGCCGAGATACGTGTGTGGAGCTCTCGCAGCAGCCGCCGAGGGCCGGCGGGCAGCGGCCCCACCGCTCCTCTGGGCAGGTTTACATGAAACGCGAGAGTGCTTGGTCCTTGAGCCAACAGTGGCCCTTGTGACCAAGAAGGCCACTGTGTTCCTCGGGGGCGTTGGGAAGAGCATTCACAGCAGGTCAGAGGAGGTGATCCTGCCCCTCCAGCCCTCGGGAGGCCTTATACGGAGCGTTGTGTCTAGTCCTGGGCTCCTCAGTACTAGAGAGACATGGAGCAGATCCAATGACCGGCGGCAGAGAGGATCAAGGGACTGTCACATCTCTCTTATGAGGAAAGACTGAGAAGGTTGGGCCTGTTCAGCCTCAACAAGAGACAACTGTCTATAAGTATGGGAAGGGAGGTGCCAAGAGGATGGAGCCAGGCTGTTAGTGTTGCCAAGCAATAGGACAAGAAGCAACGGGGAGAACCTGATGCACAGGAAGTTCCACCTGAATATGAGGAAGAACTTTTTTACTGTGCGGGTGACAAGAGCACCGGCACAGAGCCCGGAGGGGTTGTGAAGTATCCCTCATGGGTAATACTCATGAGCCATCTGGACATAATCCCATGCCATGTGCTCTGGGATGGCCTTGCTTAAGCAGGGAGGTTGGACCAGGTGACCCACTGTGGTCCCTTCCAACCCAGTGGTGACCCATTCTGTGAGTCTGTAATTCTGTTAGTAGTGATAAAGCCGGGTATGGCCGAGCATGTTGTGAGATCATAATTGTCAGAGTGGGAAGTCTGGGAACACTACAAGTCCCAGCACAGGAGCTGACGCAGCCCCACGGGTGGGGGCACCTGGGCTGCCTCCTCAGCTCACATGGGAGCAGCTGTTGGCTTCAGCTTTGGCTTCATCCTGCATAACAAACCTGACCTTAAGTCACTGCCCACTCGTCTCTGCCACTCTCTGAAATACAAGGAAATGGAGTCTGGATGTGACTTGAGGCAACCTGTGCCAAGCAACACATCTCCATCTAAACGTGCATCCTGTTTACAGCGATGCTGAAAGGAATTTTCCAAATCTTTGCCTCTTACAATGCAAGTTTCTGTTATGTTAAGCACCTGCATAATTTGAATCCCTTTCAGGATTCTTCATCAACAGAAGAATTTGTTTCAGCCAGAAGCAGGGCCGATTCATTCCCACAGCCTCAAGCATAATCCCTGGCCTATTGGACACATTAATACTATGGCAGCGTGCCACCTGCTCCATTTATTCACTTGAGATTCAATGCTGCTTAGTCCCTGTCAAATGAGCTCTTTGTGCCACCTCCTGCGGTAATGTAAAAGGTCCCCCACAGGAATTTCTGCTATTCAGTAGAAGATACAAAAGGGAAAGGGTTGTAAACACTCTGATTAGTGTTGGAGCACAGGGATATTGTCTCCACTGCGTATTACATAACCACGCAACTTCCAGCCTGCCTCCTCCTCTCCAGAAGAAACAGTTGAACAGCAAGGGTTCACTGGGCTATTTAAACTTCACAGAGAACATGTTTCTCTTTTTTTTTTTTTTTTTTTTTTTATACAAAGCCCACATTACTCCTGGCAAAAGAAGAGAGAAAGTTTAGTTCTGTAACATTTCACAGTAATTCAGGATAATTGCCTGTGAGGATCTCCACTTGAAGTGACAGTGGCCAGAGGCTCTCTCAGCTCTGAAGAATGAGTGTTGTCAGAGGCCTTTGCCAACAAAAGTTCATGCACAATGGGCTCATCAGCTAATGAACACAAAATGAATCTTCTCCCAGTTTTTGAGGACAAACAAGTGATTGTGTGCAGTGCCAACTATACCAATTTACTGCTGTATAAAACATATCTGGATGATTTCTGACTCACAAAACTTACTGAGGTCTGAGGCCAACTTACACAGACCCGGGCACTTTCTTAAACCCTCCACATGCCCCACAGTAAATTCCTACTGCTTTAAGAACAAAATGAAACAAGGATTCAGAGGTGGCAAGCTCTCTGCTTTGAAATTCAGTCTCACCTGAGCCTCATGAACACAATAAAATAGTAATGGAGGGGAACTTTAGAAACCATTTAGTCAGTGAAAAAAAAAAAGGGAAAAGGCATAGCTGTGTTAATGAATAATTCCTTCCTTCTTCTACAACTTCAAGAAAGCCAATCTGGGGTTGAGTTTGTCTCAGAAAGATGGGAGTCTACGTGGGCTGTACCATTCTGGGATAAACTTTAGATATGCTGTATAATTCTCATGAGCAATAAAGGAATACACAACAGTCATAAAGGAACTAGCTGGCCTCATACAGAAACAAACATGTGAAACAAGAGCCTGAATATACATCAGGAAACCTAGAAGTAGTAAATGTAGTAGTTAATGCCTTTGTGTGGAAAAAGTATAATCTTCATAGAAAGTACCAAAGAGCAGAAGAGAGCAAAAAAAGTGTATGATGCTGAACTCTGCCTAAAGTACTCTCATGGGCAGTACTAAGGAGTCACGGAATCACAGAATCACAGAATGGTTTGGGTTGGAAGGGACCCTAAAGGTCACCTTGTTTCAACCCTCCTCTGCCACGAGCAGGGACATCTTCCATTAGAACAGGTTGCATAAAGACAAATAATTCCAAGTCCTCTGCAGTGGGAAGAAAATTTATAAATACTTAAGCAATGAAGATGGTATAAGAAAACTTGGGTCTTGGCCATTCTTACATTGTAGATAGATTTGTCTGAAAGGGATTTGCCCTGTTCCATGCAATGTTTTGTATCCAAGTATGTTTTCCCGTGTGAGTAGCACAAACTTTAATGATGTACTGGTGATTTGGTGAGAGATGTCGTGCCAAGAGAATGTGGCAGATCTTGATACAAGTGTTTCCTTTGTAAAACCTGACAGATGGTGCGATCAGCAAAATGTTAGGTTCTCTGATCAACACTCCTCTCCATGAGCACAAAGGAGCCCCGTGGCACAATGGCAGGTGGGGAAACCCCAGCACAGTACCCAGAGAAATGAGCTCCTCCCAGGACATCAAAAGCCCTGTGGCCAGCAGGTCAAGGGAGGGGGGATTCTGCCCCTCTACTCTGCCTTGGTGAGACCTGATCTGGAGTGCTGTATCCCCCTCTGGGGTCCCCAGCACAAGAAAGAAATGAACCTGTTGGAGCAAGTCCATAGGAGGCCACTAAGATGATCATAGGATGGAGCATTTCTCCCACAAGGATGAGAGAACTGGGTTTGTTAAGCCTGGAAAAGAGAAGGCTTGGGTGACCTCATGGTGGCCTTCCAGTACCTGAAGGAAGCCTACAAGAAAGATAGAGACTTTTTACAAGGGCATGTAGTGTCAGAACAGGGGGGAATGGATTCAAACTAAAAGACAGTAGGTTCAAATCAGATATAAGGAGGAAGTTCTTTGGTGTGAGGGTGGTGAGGCACTGGAACAGGTTGCCCAGAGAAGCTGTGGATGCCCCATCCAAGGAGGTGTTCAAGGCCAGACTGGATAAAGCTCTGAGCAAGCTGGTCTAGTGCAAGATGTCCCTGCCCATGGAAGAAGGGTTGGAACTAGGTGATCTTTAAGGTCCCTTCCAACCCAAATCATTCTATGGTTCTGTGATTCTGTGACAGCCATCACTGTGAATTATGTGGGTTACTACATATAGGAGTACAACACTCCTGGGACATAGGGGAAGAGCATTTTGTGATGGCACAAGACCAAAGGCAAGGAAAGGGAGGTTTGTTTGGGGAGTAACAAAGGTGGAGAAAAAGGGGGATAAGATAAAAGAGGCTGGTCAGCTGTAAATAGGTTGATGGTCAGTAACACTTGTTTGGCTGTGCCCTGCAGTTACCTCATCACCATGGTCTGTCCGATCTTATCATTAAACTCTTGCTGAGTGCTGAGTCCTCATGCTCTGCCCAGGAAGGTGTAAGTCCAGCCATCGGAGAGGGGACCACAAGTCATGGGGCTGGAGAGACTGGAGCGTGTCCATGGGGTGTGGGTCTGTGTGTCCGTGTGCAATTGCCAGCAAACACCAAGGCACACGAGCCAGCAGGATGAGGTGCTGCAGAGCAGCCAGAGTTTTAGGAGGGATACTGGAGTGATCACAGATATATTATTAAAGATACAAGCAGGTGTACTTAAATTTATTTTTAAGTACTAGATGTGAAATCCATTAAGTGTAGTAAAAGCAAGCCAGGAACCCTAAGAAATGACAGAAAAACAATGTCACGTTACAGCCACTGTACTCACTTTCTGCACAGTGTCAATGCTTCTGAAATTTAAAGAGCAAAAGGTGCCTGTGAGGAAAAACAAAACAAAGAAACCCCAACAAACCAAACCCAAAGCAACTGAACAAAAAACTTTTAAAGAAAGAACAAAAGGCCTTCAACCCCTTTTCAGTCAGACCCCCAACACAGTAGGGACTAGTATAACTCCTTACTGTATGAATTCCCTTTTTGCTTCCCTTTACATTCAGTGATTTACAATTCTGTCCCAAAGAACAGTGATAAAAATGTCCAGTGCTTTACCTGGAGAACATTCCTAGCTAAAAAAAGTTTTTAAAACACGTTCTTAAGTGTTCTAAATTACTTATGTAGGTGATGGTTTTCTGGTATCCAGATGTTGGTGAAATAATAGACCCCCAAATAAATTATGATTTTTCCTGCAAAATGAGAAAGACTAAATAAATAACTTTCCAAAACTGTTAGATTTGTCAGAAAGAACATTCTGAGTGTTAATAAAATTGTATTTTATTCATTTATGTACAGAAAAAAACCTTGAAGCTAAACTTTTAGGTATGAGAAAAAAACTGTTGAAGAGTTAATTCTCTGTATTATTCCATCCATCTAAGCAGTAACTTTTATAATATGCTTCCTGGTAATATTTCTCTGAGAAAATCTTGAGGAAAAAAACCCACAAGAACCAGTAATGTCTTTTTTATTAAAATACCTCTTAAAATACTCATCATCATAAAATACACTGAGTGTTGTTGCTGTGTGACATTTGCGTACACACAACACTTGCAGCAAACTCTAGACAGCATCAGGAATTACAAAAATAAGGCAAGCCCTAGAAGGTGTGCATCCTCACTACCTCCTCTCAGGCCTCTCCACAGATGACCTTGTTTACATTTTTATGCTGATCCCCACAGCGTTTCCTGGACACCTGTTGGGTCAGTCCTCCTGTCCCTCCCGCTCGCCTTGACTTGACCTCACAGTGAAGTTCTGGTGATGAAAATGGAGGCGGTGTCAGAACCGTGGGGCAGCAGGTGCTGACAGAAACATCAGCGCTGTTTCTTCCCCCAGAAGATTTTGAGCTACCACAGTATTCCAAATAATTTAGGACTGCAAAAATCCAGAGCATGCTAATGACCTAATGCAGGAATGCTTGCTTACTATGTGTCTCCTATCTCAGTCTGGAATGATGATGCATCACCCTCCAGCTACAAACAGTCACAGCTACTCTAACATATTCTTCTCCATTCATTTTAAGAAACTCTAGCAGAAGAAAAGATAACATGAATTGTCAAATATAGGAAGAACAACTCCTCCATGATAAGCTAAGTTTTTCTCTTAACTTCTATGACATTTTATCACTTAATTGCAAGTTTAAAGTACAAAGACATTCCATTATCCACTAGTTCAAAACAATAAACATTCATCTTTCAAGTACTTCTTTATAGCTGAAAAAGACACTGAAGAAAGCAACATTATTTAACAAGAGTAGGTTTTTTATTATTATTATTATTACTTCATCTTATTGAAAGAACTGTATAATGTGAAAAACTGAAAAAAACACAAACATTCAGGCAAACTTTTCAACAAAATAAATGTAAAATGACTGCTTTCATTTGTACATGGTACAGATAGATAGGTTTGAATAGAAAACAGTTTAATCCCTCTAGACTGAGGTTAGTGAGAGAAAAATGAATAGTCAAATTCTTTTTTGTATGTGCATATGCATATATGCATAAAAAAAATTCGAGTTAAAACCCACATCATTATAAATACCAAAAGCTGATCATTAACTACTCATAGACTCTATTCTTGTACTTAGTACCATTATCAGTGAAGCCCTTAACTGGGTCATAGTAACCCCTACGTAACTGTCAACATATAAAAACTTTTACTTAGAAAAATGGACAATGTTCTTAACTCAGAACATTCTAACTTTGCCTTTGCAGATGCATATTCCCTTCTTCATTGACAAGACTTCATGGGGACGAAAAGAAAATTAATAATAGTGTTTGGGAATAAATATTCTCAGCAAACTACTAAAAGGGAACATCTTTGCTGCCAGCTGCTGAGCTGTAACACTTGCTCATTCATGTAATTTCATTCTTCTTTATTCCTTCAGCCATTAAATCCATCATAACCTTTCATGTTTCCTTTACTGGACTGAATGTTCAGGGAGTAAGCAACCCTAGAGAACAGTGCAAAAGGCAGGAGATGCAACTGCACTTAACAGCTTTATTTTGGGATCTAAGAGAAGACTGAAAAAATTACTTTGTTTGACACATAAATAATGCAACCTAGGCCCAAATTACTTGGAATAGCAGGGAAAAGGAAACTTGGAAGAAAAGTGTCCCTACGTAGTGTTTTGTTGGGCAGCCCTTCTAAGAAGTTAGGATTTTATCCATGACAGCCCATGCACTGAAGAGAAAGCATGAATTTTATTTTTTCCCCAAATACCACTTTCACAATAGAAAGCAAAGCTCAAAAACTGGAAGGTCATAAAGTTAAAAAGCAAAACTAGAAACCAACCCCCCAAAAAAGAGTCCCTAAAGAACAGCCACCCCTCCTCCAACCTAGCAGCCATTTATTTACTTGTTGAACTTAGATGATGGAAATCTCATTACCATATTCTTAAGGTTTCCCTACTCTAACCTACAAGATATATTCTGAAAACCAGTATAGTCAATACTTTCAAATCAAAGGAAAACAATCAGAACAGTAATGATGAGCATGACTGTACCATTCAAGCAGAAATAAAGAAAAATAAGTTTAAAAAATAATGTTTAAACATCTACTAGTTAGCCTTGTTTATGTGAATTAAAAAAAAAAAAAAGAAAATAGAAAAAAAAAGTTTTCAGATTTTATACATCTTTTTTTTTTATAACCAGGTGCATTTAATTGCAACCAGCAGGCACTCCACCAAAACGCGGTATTTGCAATCCCCGACTCTTTAACTGACAGAGATTACTTTGGCCTTAGTATTGCTATATTACAATTTTCCTGCTTCAAAACATGCAGTTCATACATTTTACAGTTTTGCTGCCATAGTCGATGCATTCTGGCCCGATACACTCACAGCAGGCGTTGTGAAACCACCGGTATTTGGAAGCTCCCATGGACTCGCAAGAGATCTTGCACTGATGTATTGACATGCAGTCATCAAAATACACCACAGTACACATGTGTTCTAAACCAAGAGGGGGGAAAAATTTGATTTAAAAGGTCTTAAAATATTTTCAAAGGTTAGTTAGAAGTTAATTAAATGCACGGCTTTAGAAGTAGGATTGCAAATCAGCATGACTATGAGGCATAAGGAAAAAAAAGGTGACAGTAAAAGCAGAGAGGAGAGGCAGAGAGTCAAGGTACAACCTATCAACCTCAAATTTTCAGCATCTACAACTCAACCTGTTGTCTGTTCTTTTTCTTACTTCTACAGTCACAGGCAAGAATGTTTTTGGATTTTGTCCTCCAGTTGGAAGGGATGCCTTCCAAAGCATAAGGAAAATGCCAAAATAAGAAGCAGGCATGTGTCCACTGAACGTAATATGCTACCATGAAAAACCTCGGGTTTAGGTAAGTTATTTAAAAAGCATCAAAACCTGCTTATTTAGGTATAAATATTTCCTCCTCCCCCTCCAAACTCCACAATATTCTTCAGCCATATTAAACCACAAGTTGGAGATTCCTGTTTTCCTCAACCTGAAACTGCACACTTTTTTCTTTTTTTTTTTTTTTAGCAACACCACCAGCTTTACTAAGATTAAGAACCCCCTTCTGCCTAAGTGTTGACTTCATGCTTTTAACATCCATGCAATTACTTGAAGTGCCATGAAGTTTGGTGTTGCAACCTCAAAGTGGAGCTGAGGACTTCACCACAATTACAGAACAAAAACATTACCCCACACCACCTCCTACTCCAGTCTTCTTCCAATTCTCCATGCTAACCAACTTTCTACCAACTTTCTTCTGTGCTGACCGGGTGATTACATCACAAAACTTTGTTCATCCTCCAAAGGACCGTGATTACATAACATTTACCCCAGCATAACTTGGCATATTTTGGGAAAAGCACAACTGGCAGCTGCCTGCAAATGTGAACATCTCACTCGCACAAGTCAGACCGGCTTGTCAGAGGGAGAAGTCAATGGGCTTTCTAGCCTATTGCTACTTATGGTGCATCCAGCAGAAACATACTGATCTGATGTGAATTAGAAAAATATAATCCAAACATAAATGGTAAATCAAGACAGTGGATTTGTTGGGGTTTTTTTGAATGATTGTGGAGGTATGAAGGAGGGTGAGTAACTGAAGGACTCTCAGAGCAGTGTAGCAAACCACAGTGTTCAGTCAGTCTCTTACCTCTGACACCAGAACCTCCCCTTTAAAATATTGGCACCCCATAGATTAGCAGCCTCAGCAGTATGCATAACTCATGGCAAGCTCTGAAGGTGAGATCTAAAGCTGAGTTGAGGTCAGGAAGGCCTCCATCACCTTAAAAATCATCAGAGCTATGCAGTCAGTTTCCCCAGTACCAACAATCTCCATGGTGCCCATGCTTTTTTGGGCACCTGACAAGGGACAAACAATGCAACATACAGGGGAGCAGCACAATGTGCCCAACAGCTTTTCTGTGGATGCATCCTCCTGCTTGACATCTGGAAACCCTGCCTACCCTTTTCAGAACTGTCACTTGTTAAAACATGTATGAGGGAACTCTGACCACTGTCAAACTATTTTGCTACTACCAAAACAGCTGCAAGAGGGTCAGAGGATGTGCTGCCACCCCGCTGAAAGCAACAGAGTATTCACTGCCTTCATCAGGCTCCAAACTGATATGCATATCTTGCAGACACCATATACAGTGCAATAGGCAATAGGGATCTTAGGGAGGAAATGCAGAACCGTGGCTGAAGCAGTTTCTGCTCCCAGAAAAGCTGGGCTGCAAGTAAAGCTGCAGTTGTCCAAGAAATCTTGCAGTACCTGAAATACTGCTGAGAAATGTCAATAAAGTGCACTGTGGCTATGTAAGTCCTGTCCCATTCTTGGCACTTCTTCTTCTATAAGCCTTTATAATAAAGCCTGAGGCACAGCAACCAGAGGAAGAGAGTTTTCAGAGAACAAAACCTCTGCCTAAAAACCAAGCAACATATCTACAGCTTCACGTAAGTAAAATTTATTCACAAAGGGAAG
The DNA here is from genome assembly GCA_038380795.1 of Pyrocephalus nanus. NCBI lineage: Eukaryota > Metazoa > Chordata > Aves > Passeriformes > Tyrannidae > Pyrocephalus > Pyrocephalus nanus. The sequence goes on along the minus strand of CM076261.1, from coordinate 8,197,429 downwards.
GACAAAAGAACTAAATAGAAGCATATGCTAAGGTACCACATGCATAGAGTGATAGGAATACACCTCAAACACTCAGCCAAAGCTGAAACATAGCAGGGAGATGCAGCCACCACACCCAGAGGCCAGACAGCAGCTCCATCTTTTATAGAGAATGCACAAGGACTTGGCAATGTTTCATCACCAGTGGCAAAAAGCGCAGATTGCCAGGGTCCCAAAAAGGAGCACACACCACCCATTCCCAGGAGGCCCAGACATTCCCAGGTATCTGTTCCCTTCACTCCTCACAGGAAGTTTTCAGTGGAAGGGTAGGGGTGAGAAAGTAGAGGCAAGTCTCCAGGCAGCATTCCTCACATCCCATCAGTCATCTGGTTCAGTGCTGAGGTGCAAACACAGGAACCTTACAGAAGCCTCTGTAGGACATTACTCCTACAGTTTATACCCTCTTGCTTAATCTCAAGTAGTCACTCTTTTGATACCTTTTTAGTATTTTTCTACTGACACTTTAGTACCTTATTACCTTAATATACCTTCCTATGTATTCCATATGTAGGGTCAGTCTTAGAAGGTGTCAGCTGGAGGCACAGAGCCTCTGCCCCCAAAGAGGCAATCCTGGCTAATCCAGAAAGATTTTTTCCTGCAAAATCAGCTTTTGAGATGCCATCTCTACCTGACTGACCTAGTCTCTGGATCAGCCTGAGAAGGCAAAATGACTCACGGCTATCTCTGGACAGCAGTGAAACAGCTCTTTAAAGGAAGCAGAGACCTCTCCAAAGGGTTGCCAGAAGTGCCCACTGCTACATATTGATCACTGCACTCCAACTTGCAACACACAAAGGAAAGCCCACGGGAGGTCAGGAAAGCTGTGCAGACTGAGGTGTGAGAGCTGCTTCCAGCACTTACAGGCTGTCTTCATACCAGAAAATGTGCAGTCCCCTCTGCGTAAGGAGACATTTGTGTTCACCTTTACATCAGCCTCATCTATGACAGCCTCACCAGTGTTAGCATTGGTTGAGAAGTCCAGGTGAAGCCCAGTTCATCAGCTAATGTCTGCTGAAACTTGAAATAAACTTCCTGGGTAAGAAGAGCCTGTGATTTCCAGGATATGAAGATCAATGGCACTGAACTGAGAGACTGAAGATGTCTCTCACGGTAAATGAGGCCGGATGAGCAGCAGCACCTGGCCCACAACTCTGACAAAACTAGGTGACATCAGTCAGAGAGACACTGCAGAGAGCAGTCTCCTTAACCACTCTTGCAGGACCAAAACAGGAACCAAAGCCAGAACTCTACGCTATTACAGTGGCAGCAGCAACCAAGGACATTAATTTTGACTAACTGGAGAGTGGAGAAGAAAGTTTATTTCCACCTGCACACAAGCCAAGAGGATTAGGTCCTAGAGGACCAGTACAAAGACACTGTGAAGGAAAGAGAGTAGACTGTACGTGGCAGACCAGAGCCAGCGGTAGGCCTGTGGTTCCCAGTACCTCTTGTGAGCAGCTGGAGGACGTGCTCCAGCATATGCTACCAAACTGTTCCTGAAGTTTCACTCACTGAGAGACTTGCCAGGCAGATTGAACGAGTCAGATTGACCAGGGTGAACTTTGTTCATCATGGGACACTCCTGGTCCCCTCCTCAGCAGCCTCTGTGTCCATGTAGAGGCAAAATTACTGAAAGCAGTAGAGTTCCTCATCTCAAGCATTAAATTCCACTTTATGGGCTAAAGAAACAGAGTTACACAGGGGAAAAAATACATACCTGCAGGTTCAGCTGCGATCAGAGAGTGTTTAAACTGTTTCACAACCTAATTACAGACTCATCATTTGGCTCCCGCAGTGTAGATAAAAACAATGTTACTTAGTGCCGTAACAGCTTTCTCATTTGCGTTTTGCCAATTTTCACACACCAAGGGTCACAAACTACCAGTTTGTGGGGAGAGAGAAGGATGCAGCGGCAAACTTTTTTTTCCAAAACATGCATTTCTCAATCTTTTTCCCCTCAAAATTGATACTCAGTGAAGGGTTGTGTAGGAGAAAAAACAATCAAGTCTAAATTAAAAACGACCAGAAGAAACTATCAGGCTTTGCTGTAGAACTGTCTGTATTGGTGTAATATGGAGGAATCTAGCAACTCCGAGAATACAAAACAATTCAGTTATTGTAAGTTAAGGAGAAATGCCTGCCTACAGGTTGAACAAACCTTCCCAGTGAATGACAATTTGCTTGCTATATGTGACCTTTTTAAGTTAAGCATGCTATGTAACTTCAGCTGTCTGCTCGCTGGTCAGTTTATTGGTAGCTCTAAAAGTTCTTTAAAAAGGTATCCATCCAGCTGTCATACCATTTTATTATAGAACGGCCTGAGTTGGAATGGACCTTAGAGAACATCTAGTTGCCTTCCATGGCAAGGGACATCTTCCACTAAAAAAAACCCAACAATTAGTCAAGTGCAGTAGTGGGAAGGGGGAAAGGAGAGGATGAGGAGACCGATCTGTGACTGGCTATGAACAATCAGTTGAGATAACCCACTAGCTTTGAACAAGTCAATTTTATGTCAATCAGAGCTTATAAAAAGAAAAATTTCTACAGAGGTAGATGCCACTTTACTGGATTTCTAGCTCTCCCCTATGTGGCTTGCACTGGAGGGAAACAGAAATGCAGAGCAGACACTATCCTCTGTGTCACCAAGCAGTGTAAGTCAGAAACCCTTAATTACAACACAGATTTCGTTTCATCAATTGCCAAAAGATTATCTAGTTCCCCTCTCTCTCCTGCCAACATCCTGTCATCATCTGAAACAACTAAGCTTATTTAAACATCTGAATTCACACTTCAGAGCTCTGAGGGTATCAGCTAAAAGTAAAGCAAAATGAATAAAGTACAAATGTAGTTCTGCATTAATGCTCATCACAACCCTCTCTGAAGTAGTGGTGCAAGTGCCAGAAACATGTGATATGAAGAACTACAGCAGCTCCAGCAGCGCACGCATGACTGTGGCAGCTAAAACATTAAAGGCAATTCACAGGAGGAAAGGGAAGACACTCATTAAGAAAATAACGGGGAAGTTCAAAGTCTGGTGACTGGGCTCACAGTAGGCTGGGATGAGAAACAAAAGCTTTAAATCTCACCACCCCCCTCCTCCTGGATCTACAGACACCCTCTGAGGGCTGGTGCCTTCACGCCACTCAGGCACAGATTTCATGGATTCCCGTGGCTGGTGCTGCTTTTCCTGGCACTCACCCAGAACTGCATTGAGCAAGTCTGGCACCCTGGGCAGGCTTGATGGCAATCCCTGCATGAACGCGTGCTGAAATTAAAATCAGAGCTGTGTTACACAACGTGGGACAAGGGGTACTTGTAAGCAGAACCTTTCCAAATCTGGGGATGTATTCTAGAAGACAGTGCAGAGACTACTGTCCCCCTACCAAAATCTACCTCTGATTAGCCCCTCTCCCTTTACAGGCCACGCAATAGGCTGCTGCCAGCACACCATGTTGCAGTGAAGTATGCAAGGAGCCACAGAAGAACCACAAAATGGAGGAGACACAGCACTGTAAAGAAAACACAAGGCATCTCTGTTTCTGCTTACAGGAATATTCTTTCAAATCCCTGACTGTCACAGCCCTGAAGACAACTGCTGAGCAAGTCACCTTAAGGACTTCTCCCTTTGCAAGATCTGCCTTTAAGCAGCACTTCTGAGGAGAAGGAAAGGTTAAAGGGAGGGTCTGTTTCTCCCTCTGCAGGGTATGCTTATATTTACTGCCACTAAGCACACACACATGCACAGACCCACCCTCTCTTTCAGTGGTACTTCCAACATTTACTAGCTTGTTAAACCACAGTGACCCAGCTGTGTGACTGAACTTTGCATGAGCAGAAGCCATCAGGCTCCAGCAACTCCCTTGCTGTGCCCATGCTCACAAGGCTCTTTACCCTCTGACTTACTACCCCTCCACCTTTTGATTACTGCTTCACCAATGAACTCATCAACACTGCATTAAAAACAATGCCACCCCATGGATCACATTACACTCAACACAATTCCCCAGTTGTCTTGCTTCCACTGTAATAAACATTAAACTGACCAAGCCAGGAGCTAATTTTTCTTTACACCTTCTCTGTTCTCAATGCTTATATCATCTGTGTTTTTATAAGCAAAGTTTAATACAACTTGTGAGAAAGCAGGGCACTACAAAGTTATCTACACTGTGACCAAGAAAAGAGACTCCTCAATAAGTTTACAAATTTAGATACTCAAAGTATAGGACGTGGAAAGTAATTTTCTACCTTTTCCAGTTCTTCACTGGTCACTAAGATGGAGGAGGCAAAGCCAATGATTACAAGAACAGCTCTGACATTTACTTCTGTTTTAAGTTTCTGTTGAGGCCTGAAAGCCAGTGGCATTTGTTAACTATTTCCAAATATAACTAAATATAGCTGTTGTTTTTGGACTGTCATCATTCCAGCGAAAGCTCTCTCAGCCTAATCTCTAATATATTCTCAGTAAATGAAATGAAGGCGACTTTTGACTAAGAAAAAACTGCAGTGTTATGCATTTGTGTTGTTAAACTCAAAACTGCTCCACACCCTTGAGATGCAATTCAAATTCCAAGTTTAATCCAAAACTATCATTAGCCCATCCTGTTGGTATGGTAGTAAGGGACAGCCATCTGGGCTGCAGTACCTAAGTAGAGTGGGATATATTCAAGACTGTACTAAACATAATTTTTTTTTCCCAAGTATGATTTACAACTTTAGGTACTGCAGTGTTTGCTCACAGGGCTTTCTGAGGCTTGCCGTTTTACACGGCTTTTTACATCACTCTCCAATAATGGTGAGCAAGCGTTTTAATAACATCAAAGACATATGAATGAGATCCTTTCTGACCATCTGGTTTCCCACTTCTGGAATTAATTTATATTTCTAACGTGCCTCAACCAAAGGAAATTAGAGAAGTTGCCTTTAGGGTTTCTTTTAATCAACATCAGTCCTACTCAGAAACACAACTAGGTCAAAGGTTCACCTCGGCATGGAAAAGCAACGTGTCCATCAATTAGGGTATCTTTTATTGATAGGATAAAAGAGCCATCCCAACTGCAACATATGGGGTTATGAACATTTAAAGTGCGTGTTGGGAAGGAAGCAAAGCATTAATTGCACTAATAAAACAAATCAGATGCTCTTTTTCCCCTGTGAAGCAGCAATTTCACTATAAACTGTTTATGAGATTCTTTTAAGTGTGATGTAATTATTTGCAGGGAAACATGTTTCAGGTTCAGCATGGAAACCAAGAAACAGAGTATTTTTCTCAAGCCACTTTTCACACTACCTCAGACTTCTCATCTTCCCCCTCAGCAAACACTATTCTGAAGTCTAAACACTATTCTGTCCTCTAAACTGAAGGTAAGAATATAAAAATCTTCCTACAGAATAAGAGGTATGAGTCTGTAAATTGACTCCCCACCACCAAATTGCTTATTTTCAATATAGTCTGTCACTTATCCTTCCTCAGTCTTTTTTTATCTTACTTAGGTTTACTATTAATCCTGCATTTTGTACAAACCATCCTTCTAAAGATTTCAAGTTATGCCAGCTCAGGTGAAAGAAATAAACAACTACTCCAGACAGCCACATGCCATAAGCTGTTGTTTGTCAAACCTCTGAAGCCATGTTGCAGTTGCCTGCCTCTGCACTGACACGAGCTTTGGATTCAGGTTCTAGTCTGTCCCATCTCCTAAGCTACAGGTAACTGCTTCCAGGTCAAGGAACCTACCCTGGCAGTGCACACAAAGTAACACGAACAAACTGCGTCATGCCAAGGGAGGAAATACAGAGATAAACTCACGTGGTTCAGTGTCTCACAAGATCATCACTCGCTTTAACACCATCTCCCATGTTCCTCAACATTTTGCCTCACTCCTTTTGTTACCCTGTCCTCAAAATTAGGCTGAATCTTTCACACATTTTTATGGGAAAAGAAGAAGCGAGCACAGAGAAGCACAGAATATGCACCGAGAAGTCTCCTGGAAGAGACGAGAGGAAATGCTAGGAATTTAGACACTACACTCATTACCTTTGTCACTAGAGTAAGGTGTGTGGACATTGTTGTTTGGAACAGAGACATTCTGATGCTGTGGCTGATTCACTGTTTCTAAAAAAGAAACGAGGTTCTCGTGGTGCGACAGTTCTTCTGCCACAGGGAAGGAAACAATATTCCAGTTCAGCTGAGTATCCCCTTCTGTCAGTGCCCGGAAAAGGGAAGGAATTGGTTCATGCAGCTCCTCAACAGTGCTCTTGGATGTTGGTGGTGTGTCGCTGTAATTGCGAGGATTGCACATACCTGCAGACGAACAAAACAGGAGGTTACATGAAACTCCCTAACCTCTTATTCTTTAAACAGGCAGGAATATTTAGAAAATTAAAATTGCCTTTTTTTTTTTCTGAACAGAACAGAACCCTTTCATATATATCCCACTCTTAACCCAATAGCAGAAAACCACCAAATACAGCAGGATGAACTTCCCATAACAGCAGGTTTCAGATTTCTCAGACTTCCACAAAACACACCTGTGACCTGTGAAAAGAAAAACCTCTTCTAAAAAGCACTCTGCTCCCTTTTTAGTGCTAGCATTACAGCTTAGAAAATAAAGAGTTCAATGGAAGGTTTGTTTTCCCTGGGAGGAGAGACAAAGCACAGTATAATCAATCCCAGCATAAATCTGGAATGAAAGCTTAGGACTGAACAAAGGTAGTATCTTGACAAGTCCTGAGGTACACGAAGCTTTTGATCACAATTCAAGTATTCCATCTCATCTTCTGCAGCAGTGCACTAGATCTTTTTAGTCGTCTGCCAGAGATGCAAAGATCACTATCAGGAGGGAGCACGAGTCTGAATTACTTTACCTGTGTAGAGACAGCTGAGATGAACCTCGTTTTGCTACTTATCTGGAGGGGTCACTACAGGCAAAATGCTTATTTCCAGATTACCTCTTCCTTATTTTTCAGTGTGTTCTGCAATCTCTTTTTTGAAACCTTGTAAACTTTTCTTTGTTTTGCCAATTTCTACAAAATGTTTTTACGATTTGCAATGCCAGTGCAGGTTTTTCATTAACCATTTAAACTCTAACACGTATCACTAGCAAGGAAACTGAAGGGTATCTTGATTTAATCCAAATATGTAAACAAACAAGATTAAAAAGAAATGTTGTATCTGCATAGGTCCTTAAGCTCAGGAGCCATAAAACACTCTTAGAAGTCACCTGGCAAGAGACAGATAAATCCATTTTCCGCATGTATTCTCATCTGGATATTGTTTTGGGTATTTTCTCAGACACAGTTTTAGACAGCTACAGCTGCAAAGCACACCAATTCTTGAAGTGTAAAAGTGATATGGGACACAAATGTTCAAAGTCTACCTCCCCACACAACCAGAGAAACACCTCCTACACCGCAGACCCACTAGGTGTCCAGCTTCAGAAATAATCGTGTTTGACTAGAGCCTTATACAAACCCACAATCTTCTCAACCTAAGTAGGTGGATTTCCATAATGAACAAAGCAGAGGAAAGTTTGTTCATGATGATTAGCATGAGTTCTGGCAAATCTTAAACAAGTGGTTAGCATTACCAGCATTTAATAATAGGAACGCCATGAGACAGTCTGCTCCTATAAAAAGGTGAGCCAAGTACTGGGTAGGAAAAAAAAAATAAGCCTCCCTCTCAAACAACATCAGGTCACACTAAAAAATAATTCCATTTACACAAACTTCCTACTGTAAATGATTATTTCCCTACCCCTCTCAACTAGGTTTGTTCTTCATGGACCTTCCTGGACTTATTGCTTTAATAAAAAATTTCTATCCTTGCATTATCACTTATTAGTAAGCACTAATATTAACTATACTTTAGTAGGCACTGTATTTACCATATAATTCTAATAAAGGATGGCCACTTGAAAATCAATTAAGAAGCTGCCAAAGCAGGTAAGAGTTTTGTACAGATATTTCAAGGGATGTATAATTTAGTTGGTGTCATTGTATTAATGTTGTGAAATGGAAACCAGTGGTGAGCCTTTTTAGAGGCTCCTCCTGTCAGGTTGGATTCAGAAAATAAATTTAATTGATAAGAGGGACACACAGGGGAAAAAAAAATCCTGCAGAATGTGTAAAAGTTTGTGTGCCTATCAATACAGTATGAAAACATTATCTTAAGATGGCACCAAGAAACTATCACTCATAGTTTAATGGGTAAATGCTCATCCACAAATATCCTTCCCTCTTACTGTTTTTAAAAGCATTTTATTGTAATAGTCATATTTTTATATAGGACTTATTATAAAATAGTAGCTTTGGCTAAAATGAAAATAAAGTTTAATTTATGAGCAACTGGTAAGGATGAAACATGTCTACATTCCTGCTTTGGAATGGATGAGAAGATGCAGAAATGGGCTACCAAAATGATGGAAGCAGACAGGCCTTTACAAGAGGGACTAGAAGAGCTTAACTCAAAGGAAAGAGAGACTTGTTGCTGTTCCCCCTCCTGCAGTGTCTCCCTTTTTCCCTGTCCAAGAAGGGAGAGAACATCCACATAAAATATGGGGACATCAACTGAGCATCTCTAAAATTAGTGCTGGAGGGCAGGAGGTAATTCCTGACCTCAGGGCAGACATGATCTGAAAGACACGAAAATCTATCTGCTTTTACATTAGACATGATCAGCTTATAAAGAAACTTAAATATCAGCTCAAGTATCATCAAAGAACTGTCTCTAGGAGGCCAGGTATGGCATGCTTTCCTCTTTGCTTATTTGAATAAGGCTACAGCAAGGATGACCCTACACTGAAGAGAAGAAGAATAGAATCATGCCATAGAAACAAGATCTGAGCCACCCACAGGACCATCAGGAGATGGTTTAGTTTATTCAGTACTGTGAAATGGAACCTGAAACCTTGAGGAAGTGCAGCAGAACAGTGAGCAGGTTTATAAAAAAAAAGTTTGTGTATGGACTTCAGCTTTTTACTTCATAACCCCAAGAGGTAAGTTCTTCCTCTTCCTAGAGACTGGCACACTGTGCCTTGCTTTCTACAGCAGATGATGGTTCTAAACCAGGGAATTAAGATACTATCCAACTCCTCACCCCACTGCTTACTGAAAGACAGTGAAGCAAAGCTAAGCTAGCCAGAACCAAGCAAAAAAAGGATGTCAGAAAGGAGATTCACATCATACTGGAACAGGAGAAGCAATGGACTGCACTGAAAATGGGCCTTTTGACACTAATAACCTTCATGAATTCAGAGAAAGCCCACCAAGAAAAGCTGAGAGCAGGTACAACACTCAAGATGCACTTGGAAATTCAATCCATTTTGAATTGCCACCTTGAGGAAACTACACAGTGCCTGCTTAGTGGGGTTGGACGTGGGGTTGTGAAGGTTTCTACCTGCAAAGTGTATTGACAGGTACCGCCCAGGGTCAGTTTTAGGCTTGAGCTGGGACCAGTAGTAAATAGGCACAGCCCAGTGTTTTCAGAATTCTTGAAAAAAGACCTCTTTGTGGAGGGTAAAAAAGAAGCAGATAAGGTCTTACTGTAGGACTAGATGACAGTCTTAACAACAACACATTGATACTAACAGGTGTTGTTCAGAGAGCCCATTTGCAAGTGGATGCTGCTCCTGCTTAAGGACACTGTATGTTCTGTCTTTTGATTTAAATATAACTAAAGCTTCGTCCTCCTGTGGTTGCTGTAAGTCTTCCTGTGATGCCATTCAAAATCCTGGCTTCCATGAAAGCGCTGCATCTTGAGTGTACCTGCTCTCAGCTTTTCTTGGTGGGCTTTCTCTGAAATCATGACGGTTATTAGTGTCAAAATGCCCATTTTCTTGTTAGACAGACTGTCAGCTATAATGCCATTAACCAGGCAAAACCTGGGCTACTGCCACTTCCCACTCCATAGAGCAGATACAGCCTTCAAATGTTAGGTGTCCACAGTAATTTATTCTGTACCCGCAAAATGAGCTGTAAAATGTTTAAAGCCCAGATGCTGTCACAATGTTTTACTTCTATTTTAAGACCGTGAGCTCAGCGTGTGGCAGGAGAAACCAACGCAAAAAAAAAGGAGAAAATTTAGGAAAAAAAAAAAAAAAAGCAAACTTACCAACGCAGTCACAGCACTCATCCCAGAGTGTGCCCAGGCAGAGCATGCACTCCTTGCAGCAGGAACAGTTCCCTTCCCCAGGGCGGCACTGACACAGCTCCTGGAAACAACAGGCACCCATTACGCTGCAGCAATCCCAGATGTAAAATAATTACACAACAGAGCAATTCTTCCTCAAGCCGCAACTCAAATTACGGCATTAAAAAAGCTTAGTGCACTAATGCAGTGAGTAAATGGTAAAACAGCTCCAGCCAAAGAGCCGATCTGCGTCTACAAAAGGATCTTTTGCAAGTTTGCCTTTTTCTTTTTCTTTATAGGTGACATTCTGAAGACGAATCTGAAGATAGCATTTAAAAGAGAAAAAATCCTATTCATGGGAAAGGTGTGTGCCCTTCTGTGTATGCCTGAATCTACAAGTTCTTTGGATGTTCTTCCCATTACAGCTGGAAATTCAAAGAGAGGTGTTTCTTTATATATAAATAGTGAGCCCACATTATAATTTAGTCAAAAAAGACAGTTACTACAAGCCACACATGCATACTCAGGATACACACAACGTCTATCATCCCACCTATGCATGGATTCTGAAAGGAACTTAACCACTTAAGTCATTTGACTTTGGGATTTTCTGTGTCTCTAAATGCTTGTTACACATTGCTTCCGTTTGCAATATTAGTGACCAGATTACTCCTGCCCTAGGCCCAGCAAATTCGTTTTTGCTATTATGAAAACAACCCTATGCTTCCTCCCCTCAAATCGACACCTTGGGATACTTCCAAGACTTCTGGAGACTCTAGAAAGCGAAGTGGCATACACACGTATTTTCCTTTAATTTTCTTCTATTAAACTAAAAAGATGGAAAAGGCACAGAAGCAAAAAGACATCTTCATACTACCTAAAACCAAAGGCACTGGTTTAGCAGTCCTGCTGGTGACATACACTGGTGGACCTCAAAGCATGGAAGTAGCCTACATGGATAAAGGAAATCTAAAAACCAGGCAGTTTCCCTCCCTCTAGCTCAAATCCATACTAGTAACTCCAGTTTGGCCAAAAGACTGTGGCTGCATGACAATAATTCACATGCTTGAACTACATCATAGTGCGAAATATGGACAGCCAAGAAAGTCACTTTGGTTGTCCAGTCAAAGAATTTGGTTTTGATGACGTCTGTCTAACTACCACGTTACACACTGTTGGTGAGAAAATAAAATCCCATTACTGGAAACACTGACCATGGGATCCTTCCCACCCCCGGCTTTACTGGAAGGGCCATTGGCAAATCTCTGCTATGCACCAGGCTGGGGAGAAGACGATGCCCATCCCCACTCTTTGATCCTGTTCTCCAGAGACAGGGGAGGGACACACTGCAGTGTGGTCAGGAGACGCACATGGACAGGAGGGAAGGGCAGGAAAGTGGTTTGGTTTGAAATTCTCCTATCCTGGAGTCACCACCCATGGTTCCACCTCTGGTAACCACAGCTGAGTCAGGGACACCACTCCTTGCAGGCAGACACCCACATTACCCGTTAAGTGAGGGTTTTTTTTGAAGCACCTTGGGAAGAAGCTGATGGGACAAAATTCCATTTTTTAAATTATTCTTTGCTTATATTGTTAATAACCACCAGGTAGCAGAGAAAGGAGGCATATTTATACCAAGTGTCAGGAGTATGTTTGCTAGGCAAGGCACGGCACAGATATGCACCTGATCGTGTACGGCCCCTGTTCTCTCTTTACTCTGCAAAACTGGCAACTGCAAACATCTGGGACCTGTTGAGTTGCACAGGGATCATCCCTTGCTCACACCAACTCACAGGGGCCCACAGAAGACCGAGAAGTGCATTTTGGAGGGCGAGGCCAGAAGGCTGAGGACAGGCTTTCAGAATACAGCAAAGGAAGCTGCAAAGGCTCCCAGTTCTGGATTAAAACTGAACAAACACCAAAACGTGCAGCAGACATGCTACAATTTACTAATGCAGTATAAATCCATTGATTCCTTATTCCACTCTCTTCACCCCAGATCCCAAATCTTCTTGAAGCCAGAAAAGAAACAAAATTCATCAACTACTGCTTGTGCTACATAATGCTGAGAAACAATGTCACCTTCACAGTTCAACGTGAATTGTTTGCCCTGCTGACTGATCAAGACTGAACTCCTGCTCCACACACATTTCTACAATATGCAGCCCTCATAAGTATTGAATTTTTACTTACAGAGAGGAAAACTACCAAGGTTTTTTAATTTTTCATCCTCAAAATTTATGAATGGCACCTATTACTATGCTGTTTCCAAGAGAAAGATGAAAACCAGGCTCATTAATAACATATACACATTTTTCCACATGAGGAAACACCACAAACTTAGGAAGATGACTTATGTGAATGAATGATGCATTTCTAAAATATTTATCTTACCATTCAATAAACAGATTGTGTCAGCCTTCAGAATAAAAAGCCTGAATAAAACAACTTTAAAAATAACCATAAGTACTGTTACCTTGGCCAGAGAATAATCTTAAGATATATTAGAATTAAAAATATCCTATTTATTTATTCTTCAACAGTAAAACCAGGCAAACAACTTTATACTTATTAAAAACACTAACAAGCCAGTATGTGGGAGGAGGCAATTCTCCGTAAACTATTACATGTAACATATGAATTGAAGCCAGAAAATTCACTAAACTTGTTTCAGTTTTATAGAAGAGTGTTCTCAGAGAATTAAATGTAACTTTAATTCTGCACTTGCAACATATTAACAAAAAATTCTGCTTAGCATCTGTACGTGTAAGCATTATCTTGGGGATAGTGACATTACACCTACCAGTATTTTAACAAGTTTGTTTTTATAGGAAGGGCTTATTAGCAGTGTAATTTTTTAAGGGGTTTTATTAATTTTTTAAAAATTATTATTTATGTATTTCAGACTTGGAGAGAGATCAGGGAAGAACAACTTAATTAATTAGTCTTCCACCTCTTCAGGGCAATAACTGTTTTTTTCATATATGTATTTGCACATACATCTTTTCCTTAACCACTTTTGAGTCCTTCTGCCTGACTCATCCACACTGGATACTGGTACAGGACACATCTTTTTAAAAGAACGCTTACATGAGACGTGGGTGAAGAGAGGCAGAATGAGAAACGTTCCTTGTTGATAGCTGGGGGTGGTGAGGCGTCAGTGGAAGAAAATATTACTCATAAGTCAGCTTGGCAAATTTCCAAGCTGAACCACTGAAGGTGCATTGGAGAATCTATTTTGCTAGGCAAGAAATAAGCCTCACAGTCTAAAAATACATCATTAAATAGGAAGCAGGAATGTTTGTACAATAAATATACTTCTGCACCAGAGAGCAAAAAAAGATTTTTGCAACATATTTAACATCTGCATTTTTTTCAAAGCTTTCTTGGAATGACAGAGACTATTTTCCTGGTGCAGGGAGAAGCAGGACCTGAAGGCATTGGAAATATCTCTGCAAACTGGAAGGGGGAGGGCAAGAAAAAGAGCCAGCTTTTTTTTCCTAGAACAGTTTAATAACAGAAAATCTCCTGGAAGCAAACCAGCCAGAGCTGTTTTGTTAACCCAACTATGTTACGTACCACAGCTACAGCATACTCGCTGAAAGCAGTTTTTAGATGCCCAAGCCCTGAAGTTAAGGAGTGGCATTTGTTTCATACCACAGGGCTAAAAAGTCTTGGAAAACCTTTCAGGCCGACAAGTTTGTACACACGATTAACAGGAGGCAGAGAAGACAGAGACAAAAAGAGATTCTAAATCGGAACAACATCAGCTGAGGCAGCCGCAGGTACGTGGCGTTCGGGAGAGAGAAAACCCTGCAAAACAACCCCCCCTTAGAAGGGTCGGAAATCCATGCCTGAATTGTAGCACCCTCTGTTTCCTACACACAGCAGTGGTTTAAAGAACTGCTGCAGATGAGACGGCAAAGCTCAGCTTCCTGGCCAGCACAAACATCCCACCCAAGCCTGGCTCCCGCAGGTAGCTCTTGTGCCCCAAGAACCAACCTGGGACTCGCCTCAAACCCGTTCGCTATGAACAACTGTGGGAACGTCCCATCCCAGAGGTTTCTGCCTTCAAGGATTTCCTCCATGTTGCGAGGACACAACATACGCCTCCACTCCGCCCAGCGAGTGCAACTGGCCTTTTCATCTCCTCCACACATGGAAACATCGAAACAACCCACGCTTGCAAGTCAACAACAGATGTGCCACAGTAAATACTACAACATGCACATTGTGTGCAGCCAGGGCTTGGTGGCCCACCTGAAAAGCAAGGCAACAGACATTTATTGACTCCAACGCCCTGATCCCATCTTCACAGGAACTAACTCTGTGGACCTTCAAAGTTCCTTCAAAGGAACTAACTCTGTGGACCCAACTCACTGCATTCCCAAGTCTTCTCACAACAACTCCTTCAACAAGTACAGGAAACCACAGAGTTTCTTTGTGAAGGCTGAACTTATGCAAAGAGATGCCTCAAGCTATTTTCTTACAGTTCTTTGCTTACAGAAGAAAGAGAAGCACCAATGAAGCTAGAGCCTCAAGATGTAGGGAAAGCTGCATCCATGTGAATTGTTGATCTCATGCACTGTTCTGGATCTAACAAAATAAATATTTATGTAGGGACCACCCTTCAGCAGAGCAGCTCTTAAGGAGTGGCAGTAATGACTGTACTGACTTCTAGCCATGCTGGCAAAAATATTTATGTTAACTGTATGCTTTTTGAGAGAGCAGGTCTCTTGTCTCATTATGCCTCCAGGACAGGGAGCCTGCTCTCTGCACACAGATGCAGATGACAAACATTCACAGTTTGTTTGCTCCTCCAATTGTCCCCAGGTGACATTATCTTGGTTTCAAGAAATGGATTTTGCTGAACTTGAGCAGTGTTAAGAGTCAGTGAAGGAAAAATGTCATGTGATAGTCAAGAAACCTCACTAAACACAGTATTTTGTTTTTAAGTTCAGATTTTTCCAGAAGAGTTTAGAAGGGGAAAAATCATAGATATCGTCTACTTGCATACCTCTCCAGGAAATAATATGTATTTCAAATACCAGTGCAGTGCTTTTGCCACAACAGTGCTGAAGATTTAAAACAAACAAAAAACCAACCAACCAAACAAACAAAACTAAGAAGAAGAAAGATGACAATTGCTTTAAGTCAAAGCTTTAGGATACTTCATATCCACAATCAGACTTGTCTGACCTGATCTGTTCTTCTATAAAGAATGAATACTGACTGGTAAGTCAGGCCCGTTTGCAGGAAGACAGCAGCCAGACGATGGAAACAAACAGCGCAATTCTCCTGCAATTGCACACAACTCACATGGCCTGGGCTACTTCAGGGTCTCAGAGAATTGCATGTGATTTGGATTTTAGGGAAATGCTTTAAAAAGGGACTCCACATCACCTGTGCAAAGTAAGAGAGAACACACCTACCACAAGTAAAGCAGTTCAGTCGTCTCTCTGCACGCACAGGGCTCTGTTGTCACAGAGAGGCCGACATAATCCAAGGAAAGCACAGTTGTGTGATCCACCTCCATGCAGTGCTGAGTCTCAGCCGTTTATTGACAGCTGAGGAAGGACTCCAGTAGCACCAACCCCACTCCTCCTGGGCTGTACTTTATTCAGACTAGCTCATAAAAATAACGTCTAAATGCTGTCTATCTCTAGTGTGACTGGATAAAGGATGATTATTTGGGAAGGAGACGTCTGTGCTTTCATGGATGGCGTACTCCATCACTGGCACCAAAAAGGAGACACTACATCTTCCCTGTTCTCCCCTTTGCTTACACAAAAATACTAGCAGACCAACAGCTTCCAGGACCAAAATCCAGCATCTGGACCAACAGCTTTCCCCTGAATCGACAAATCTGTAGCATTTACCATTTAAGTAAATTTGTACATCCAGTATACAAATGTGTACATCCAAGACCCCAATTAGCATGGTACTTCTTAAAGATTTCAATCCTAGAGGTGATTTAAAAAAATGCAAGAGAAGGGACTTATAAGCACATCAGTTTGTCACTTTGCACGATGTCCAACCCCCAAAAAAACACTGGTGTTCTGCTTCAAAAGGTAAAAATCAGAAGACTCTTGCTCCTGTATTTAACAGCTCCCCATATTGTTGTGGGGCTAGAAGAAGCAGGAATTTTTTTTATTAATTTTTAAAGCAATGACAGTGCATAAGCCAGAGAGTTCAGCCTACAGTCAGTCTTTGTTCCATGGGATGGATTTGTGAATCTGGCAAGTATTTTTATTTGTAAACCAGACAAATTTTAAACGGAAGTCAGTAAAATGAAGTAAACATGGAAATGCCTCAGGCCACTTCCGAGCCTCTTTTCGGGCTGTGACCAAGCATTTACAGTAAGCATTTGCACATTACTGCCATATGACATTTGTGCTCTCTGCTATTGCTTTTCCAATCTACAAAGAGGCAGAAGGAAACAGTTTCTTTTAAAGAAGCTGCAGCTGACCACATGAAGCCTCCTTTTTTTTTGAAATCTGGAGTCAAGAAGAGTGCTCTATATACCATTTACAAATAAATACTTGGTAGTTACCAGAACTGTTTGCCATTTTGCTGGAAAAGGCCCTTTTGCTCTGCTGCACACCATACCTCTTAACTTCTGCTCTAAGAAGAACAACCTGGTCTCAGTCTCTTTCTTTCACTGCAGACAGACACACAGTGTAAGTCAAAAGCAGCATCTGGATTTGAGTTTAACATCCATTTCCTACCAGTTCAACTTACAAGTATTTGGCTTGGTTTTTAGGCATCTTTTAATTGATTGTACAAACTTGATGTTATAGAGGGGATCAGGCATCAACTCCCGACCCTCTGCCTGAGATTTAAGGAAGTGGACAAATTGCAAGTTAGGGGGAACATCTCAGACAGATATGGGAAGACTGTAAGCTTTGAACATCTGAACTCCTGGTATTGCATATATCTTCTTAAAAAATGACTGTTGCCCACAGCAACCCTTCTAATGAAGTGTCTGTTTCAAATTGCTGCTTGTTCATAATAATCACTAATAAAGAAGAAAGAGACTGAAAACTAACGCTGTGACTCATAGTGGCTTCTACACAATAACCCAGCAATCATTGTCCTCAGCTTGAAAAGGTTTCCATTATAAAAAAGACACATGCCCATATAAACATGCACTTGGTATCATCTATCTTTATAAAATAAATGGTTGTTAACCTGCATTTTATATGGGCAAGAGACAAAATTAACTTCTTTAAAGAGACACTACTTAATATAAAATACCAGTTATTTGTATCACTGGATCTTTTCAAGACACAGCTTCAGAACTGTTTCTTGAACACCACTCAAAAGCAAAGAAAGGAAACACGACTTTACCTGTATCAGGCATTTACTGACGTCGCTGGCACAGAGAGCCTTATTGCAGCCTGTTGACGACTGGATCCACAGCAGGAACAGAAGGACAGTGACTGTGGGTGCTGTGACGTACTGTGACCTCATGTTTCCTGCAGGTGAGCAGTTTTCACAAGTACTTGAACCAGCACTGAAATAAAAACCAGCAACTGAAAAGGCTATTGTTACACAAGTTAAACCCTACTTCCTTTCCCCAACTTGCAATTCCTTCAATAAAGATGAATGTTTTTAAAAAAGGTCCAATTGGGGTGCTTAACCACAAACCCAGCCCCTCCTCCTCCAGCTAACTTGTTAATTAAAAGCTTTCTGCTATTGCACCTCTGGATTACAATTGCAATAAATTTAAGGTGAACAGTCTCAAGTTAGCAACACCAAATATGATATCCTATAAGCAGTGATAATAAAAAATGCCTCAGATGAGAAAAACCAGCAATGAAGACCTAATTCTGTAAACACCTGAAGTAGACAGATTGGTTTCACATACTATCTCCTCACGCTGCAGGTACACACAGGTGTCTAGGACCAAAGACACACAGCAACGTTTTACAACAAGGTAAGCTGCCCTGTGATCTTTAATGCAGACAGGCAGCTGTTTTATCACTGACAGTTAAATGTCACACAGGCTTTCAACTCAATCAAAAAGTTGTTAACTTCTTGTTTTTTTCCTTAAAAATATACAGACACCAACATTAAAAAAGGAAAAAGTGCCAGACACTTTGAACAATACAACTTTCAAGAGCCACGCAAGTGACTGAAGCCAACCTGAGACAACGAGCATCTGCTACTTCAAACAGACAGAGGAACTGGGTTTGTTCAAAGCATTCCACCTTTCTCGCTTTGTGAAATCCCAGCCTGTCGGCAGGTGGTATTTGTGACAAACGTACCACGATTAGCAGCGTGCCACTGAGTTTTTCCTTGTGCTTAGCATTTGAACTCAGTCAAAAGAGGACCCTATTGCATTAGGCACTGTACCAATATATAATAAAAGGCAGCCCATGTTTGGGCAAGATTACATTGAGCCTGTATTGTTCTCCTAAGAGAGAAAAAATGCTAATGGGGCACTGGATTTCTTTCTTTTCGTATCTAGAAATGTTTTTCTGCTTTACGAATTAAAAAAAACCCCAACAATTGCTCAATGAGCAATATCCAAACACAAAAAAAGTAGAAAACCAAGCCAACACGTAAAGAAGGCACGATCTGGACGTTTAAGGCCTGTGTTCGATTAGTCTTTCTTACAATGGTTATTAAACGCCTCCGAACCTCGCTGTGCTGGGCACACCGCCATCTGTACCCAAGCAGGGCTGGGGGGGGACCCCCCTGCAAGAGCCGGGGGCACGCAGGGAGAACACGGGATCTTTCCCCTCAGCTGGGGGTCATCGCTCACCCTCCCAGCTACCCGGAGCCAAGAAAGTTTCCTTTCAGCTGGAGCCGCCGGCCCAGACTCGGCGGGTGCCCCATCCCGGCGGGCCGGCCGGGCGCGGGAGCCAAGGCAAGCACGCTGCTTGGCGAGAGGAGGGATCCCGGCGTGCTCTCCCGCATCCCGCGCTGCGTCACATAAAGGTCGGGCGGAGCGGGGCCGGAGCGATGCCCTGTCCCCGCCGCGCACCCGCTCGGATGCGCTGCCGCCCCCGGAGCCCCCTCCCCGGCCTCGCCCCTCCGCTCCAGTCCCGTTTCACCCACCGCCGCTTTCCCAGACTTTTATCCGGCGTGGCGTCCCCCCGGAGCGGGACCCCTGCCGGCCGCCCCTCCCCTCCCCGCAGCCCGTTCCGGCGGCACCGGCTCAGCATCGCTCTCCCTCACCGCCGGGATCGCTCCCGGGGCGGAAAACAGCCGAAAAACCCCCTCCGGCCGATCGACCAGCGCTCGGCTCCCGAGAGGCCCGGGCCCCAAAGATGGCACTGCCAGGGGCCGGGAGGCCGGTGACAGGGAGTGGGATGTGGGAGAGCACCCCCCGCCGAAGCGGCCCGGGGCAGGCGGGGCCCCGCAAGGGGAGCGGGTCTCCTCCTCCTCCTCCTCCGGCAGGCAAACAGGCGGGCAGGCAGCAGGGCGGCCGCGCCGAGCCGCACCGAAACTTTCCTGCCACAAAGCAGCAGCCACAGCTCCACAGCCTCCTCCTCCTCCTCCTCCCCGGCCGACGGCTCCATCCCCCCGCGCCCCCCGCTCGCTCCCCCGGCGGCGCTCACCGGGCGGTGCCGCGGGTCGGGCACCCCGCGCTCCGCAGGCGCCTCTCGCTGCTCCGGAGGCGGCGGCGGCGGCAGCAGCAACCCCGCGGCTCGCCCCACTGCTCCCCCCTCGGCCGCAGGCAGCGCGGAGGCGGCGGCCTCGCATCATCGCCCCGCCTCGGGGCACCGTCAGGCGCCGGGACCCTCCCCCCGGGACCCTCCGCCCCGGCGGGCGGCGGCTGCGCGGAGCCGGGCGGGAGGAGGAAGAGCAGGAGGAGGAGGAGGAGGTGGCAGGGGCCGGTGGATGGAGCTGCGCGCCAGACCGTGTCTAGCGGGACGGGATCGCGGGGGGAGGAGGGGCACGGCCAGCGCCTGCCTGCGGAGGGGCTTCTTCCCGGCAGAACAACCCCTCCCACAATCCGAGTGCGGGCAGGGAGGGACTCGGGGGTCCTGGAGCGAGGGGAGGCAGGCCGGGGGAGCCAGGGCGGGGGTCTCGCCGAGAGGCTGCGGAGGGGAGGGGGCCCAGGGCAGCAGCCCCGCGCCGGAGGGCTGCGGGCAAGGAGGGAGACAGGAGAGAGAAGTGGGGGACGCTGCCGCTGGAAGCGCCAGGAATGGTCTGCCGAAGCGCCAGCGGGAAACTCGAGCCCCGAGATGAACTTCCCGAAGCCTGAGAACGAGCAGGTGCCCGCGGGAGGGCAGGGACATTCGGACAACCTCGCCCAAGACCTCAAAAACTCGGCTGTTCAGCGACTTTATCCTCCTACGTGCCAAGCTCCAAGGGAGCAAGGAAACAAGTTGGGTCCTTAGAAGAAAAACACGGAAGGAACCAGGCTTGGTAGCCAGCACCTCAGAGCAGCCTCAGGACTTCCCAGAAGATGGCTAGACCCTGGAGAGGGAAACCGGACCATCGCCCCAAGGAGTTACTATTGTATTTCATCTCATCACTCCCTCATCCCTCACAGCTCCCGCCATCCTGTCTGAGGGAAATCCACAGCCGGGTGTCCTTAAACAACGCACGAGGTATCGTCCCACAGAGTAAACTTGAAAAAAAACACCTGCTTTCAAATCAAAGAACCCACCAAATCAAAGATCATTATCTAAGGGACTGAAACATTTGGAGCAACCACATTTTTACAAAGAAGCTGCACTTGAAAAAAAAATCTGTTTCACATACCCCAATACTAGGAAATTGTCTCTCCTTGTAAAGAAGGTGCAGGCTAATGCTAAAAGCCATCTGTCTTCAGATTTCCTTTTAAGATAGGATACTGCCAAAATATTTTTATTGTTTCCTGCATCCCAAGTATTTTTGTCACCAGCTTGTTTTCTAACACAACCAACACTCCTGCAACCCAGTTTATCTTTTCTTTCTGCAAAACTTTTAATTATTCCTATCTCATACTTCTCCCCCTTCCAGCAATGTATGTTACTTTTTATCACACAAGTAAGTATCTGATGGAAATAACCTGTACCCACTTACTAGTTGTTAACACCTTGCAGCTTTATCCATTTTCCTGCCTCTTTTTAAGCAGACAATACAGATTTTTGCTGCATTTGAAAAAATTACAGCTACACTTTTAACAATATTTTACTTTCAGAAGAAATTTGCTTTTTCCTCAGCACATTTTCAATTCTGAGTGATGGCAGGAAGATATTCCTGTAAACAAAAGCTGGAACAACTTCTCCTTCCACAGGTACCTAACAAATTAAAAGTGGGGAAAAAAATTACAGGGCAGGAACTACATATTAATTGGCCTTACTATGCTCGAGTTACTATTCTTTCTTGACTGGCACTAGCAGTGATGTCAAGATGGGAAGGAGCCTGCTGTCCATCCGTCTCTTGTTCACTGCCCCAGGAAAGGGGGATTCACACAAGCACAAGGATCAAGTTCTCTGTAGCAACTCACCCAGTAATTAAAAATCACTTCAATCCAAGGACTTTAAATCTCTTTTCCAGGTAACCAGTCTCCTGGACAAGCTTAATTTCTTTCAGAAATAATATTGCAGACATCAGATCCCAAGCACTCCTGAATTATTTATGGGGACTGGTAACAAATCTTTTTCATGAATATCTGTAACCTCCTACTAATAAATAATTAACTGTCTGCTCATCAATGGTACTAAGAATAAAAAAGGTGTTAAATTTCACAACACAGGTAAATTTTTAGTTTTTCACTGAACCTCCTTACATATTCCAGGAACGCAAATTTTTGCTGTATCAAGTTTTAACAATATTAAGAAATTCCAACCAATAACATGACCAATAAAATTTATTAAATATTATATTTACAACTATTTACATATCCCTTCCATAGATTAATATTAAAATAGACAATATACAATTTAAGAATTTTAATTCAAAGGCATTTTGTTGGAAAAAATAGGCTCTATTACGAGACCACCATATAAGAGCAAAAGGGTTTTTTTGTTTTACACAAAAATATTTTCAGTATACGAAGTCATAGGTATGGCATTACAACAGCAGACTAATATGAAATATGATTTTGTAAATATTACAGTTGTTTGGGTATCAGTTATTGAAGGAAAGGAGTTAAGAGTCCTGTGAAGCATGCAATACAGTTCAATTCTTTTTTACAGTTATGGTGATGAAACAAGCAGCTAAATCAAAATGCATGCCATACAAAAAGGAACTGCCAACCAGGAACACACTACACATAATAAAAAGTACAACTTTGGTCCAATAAAACATTAGACAAAAACAGTTTTACATTTAAAATATCTATTTTATACAGGTTTGAACATTAATTACAAGACTATTTACATTTGCACAATATGTATAAAATAAATTATTAAAAAATGAAGACAATATTACATCTTTTTCCAAAAAGAAATTTGTACAGTAATTTACAAAACATAATAAGTTTAATTGACTATTTTCCTCAAAGTCTTATGTTTTCTTCCACAGGCTTTTTCATCATTTTTCTGTGGGAGTTCAACTGTTACTGAAATTTTGTCATACAAAGCTTTATAGCAGATTTTAAGTATCATTTGGTTTTGAGTAGATGTTTTAGTTATTAACAGCTTCCAGCGCTGTTAACTCACTGTGTTTTGTCATCTTTTTCAGCAATAAGCTCTAACGCAACAGGCAATTTTACAATACAGGTAACAGCATTTACTGGGAATCTGAATTTAAAATTCGCATCCATTTTCTGTGTTAGAACAAGAGTCCGTGCCACACTTCTCTGATGGAACACCTGAATTACTGAGAAAGGTAGTATTCCACAGAATTAAGTGCTCTGTCTTAAAAGAAAAATACCTCTGAGTATCCCTGCACCTCAGCCTCTAGCCGTCCAAGGGGACGGGTGAGCCAGAAGATGCTAATTGTCATATTGGTGTCAACTCAAAGTCATCATTAACATCAACAAGAGGAACATAAAACTCCTGAATTTCATAAATGCTGATAGATTTGTATGTAGCAGGATCAAGTTCTTGCAGTTTAAGCTGCCACTCCAGTCTCTGTACCGCATTTAATGCCGCTGCTTCGTGCTGCTGCCTCATCAAAAGGCATGTCTGTTTTAAAATTGATGAAAGAAGTTATTTCAATATTTTAAAAAATATTGCAACAAGTCTGAAAACAGGAAACATATCTAACAGCCACTCTGGTGATACTAAGTAATTCCCCAAGTATGTATTTGGAAATCTGCAGATTATTCCATTACACTACATGGCAGCAAGGTTAGTTTTTTTATACTGCCAGACCTTGTGTTGCCCTTAAAACCTCCAAAAAAGCCTCTACTGCACTCAAATCTGCTATTTCTTAATTTCATCTCCGTAGTGACATTAGTTTTGGTTTTCTTTTTTTCAAGTGGAAAGACAAAGGAGCATACCTTTAACTTGTCAAACTTATCATCAACGTCCTGCAGCCACGACATAAACTGTCTTGCATTAAATCGATCCCTCACCGATGTTTTGCTGTCATCAGTCTGCAAAAAAACAAAAATTTATTCAAACTCCAAGTTACCTGATGATTCAATCTTAAACATACTTTAAAACACAAAACTTACTCTACGGGACGTAAACAATAAACAATCCCATCCGATGAAAAAACGAACTCAAAGTACGAAGGTATTTGTGAGCATAAATGCTGACCATCACTTCCCCTGCGAGCCAGCTGCTCACTCAAAATGGGTATTTTCAGACTCCCTCAAGGTATTTACTGTGCTCTATTTCTGAAATTTAGAGTAGGAGGCCTAAAGATTTATGCCTTAAAGTCTTAACTACTACAAGTCAGATCCTTCCCCAAAATTACTATCTCTTTGTTCTCTTTAAAATTCGGTGACAAATTAAATTGATATTCCCTCAGGGAAAAGCAAAAACATGGAAAACTTAAGCAGACTTCAATATATTCAATGCAATAATAAAAAATATTTTTACCATCAAAATCCCCAAAAGGAGATTAAAAAAAGTGAGCAGACCTGTCTTATGTCCTGCCTAATGAAAGTTATTTTTAAAATTCCAACTATTTCATGAGAATCCAGAATGTTACATCTGCCCACTGTAAGAAAACTAGATACTCTCTACATAGTCCTAAAGCCAGACTATGCCAACATAACATTTAAATAATAATCACTAAATAGAACAAGCTGCTGTTATTCTTTTAGGGAGAAAGAAGACACTGCAGGAACTTAAACACTGTAGCAATGGAAGAACAGAAACAAAAAAAGGCCAACCAAACCTGCAGAGATTGACATTTCTAGAAAACTGTTGAGATTTCAGATGTGAAAGACAGCTGAAAAGTCTGCCTCTGGAAAGAGCCCTCCACAGCACTGATCTTCTAACCCTGAGCTGAAGGCATTGAGGTAAACTGAGACCATTTAAGTCTGTTCAAAAACTTGGGAATTTTTCCTCCCACTTCTTTGGTTTGGTCCTTTGCTTTCCTGCAAAGGACACTCCTCAAGATCTGACCAACTTATGCAGCTGTAAGGGCAAGACTCCAAAGACCCAAAAATCCATAAAAACAGTTCTGGGGTGGTAATTTTCCTGCAAAATGGATCTTGCCTTAAAAATTCTTCCCCAGCTATTTCCTCAAATACAAGAAAAATTTCATTAGAAATTTTCTTCACCATAGAACAAAATGAAGATTTGCTAATGGGGTAACAGGAAAATAGCAGAATGTGTTACAAGAGAATATTTTCTTATGCATCTACGTTCTTCACATTAAAAATAGCTGAATCAAACCATTAGTTGGTAGTTTAAAATGTTGACTTCAATTACATTTAAAACTATATTTAATACTTTGCTGAACATTCTATGCAATTATATAATTTCCTAAGAAAAATTACCACAAACTGAAACACAAAGCTGGTGAAATAGTGAGGGGGCAGGAGGCATTTTACTATTGCTCTTGTTAATACATAGATGGTCAAAAAAAGGAGTACTTAGGGGGGCACACATGGACAACTCATGCATTTCACATTTGTGAAAAGATCACAGCCTCTGAACTGGGGCAGAAAAAAGCAAAGGACATTCGGAACTTTGGAGGAGAAAAATCTCATTTTTGCCCTATCAGTTAGATTTACTAAGGAAATAATGGTATAAAAATTTAAAATGGCACAACAGTACATTCTCCATATGCTGCTATCTCCTGCTGAATCACCTCATTGGGCACAGCTCTAGTCCTTTCAAGACAGAGAAAAATGTAGTAACAGACTGAAGAAACACTTGGAAGCTGTAAGAATTCTATAAGAGGCTCCAGGATTAAAGTTGAATTTCACATATGTTGAAAATTTAGGTGTTCCATTTTAAAATGCCAAATATCCAATGCATCAACATTTCTACTACATCGAAAACATCAACATTTCCTCCTTGCACTATGTGCTCCTCAAAGTCACTGAAAAAGGTGCTGAATGCTATTTCCCTTTTTGTTAGTTACAAGAACTGTTCACAAAATACACAAAGGTATAAACCAGAAAAAGACATACATAGACCCACACCCTCTAGTTATTGTACAACCAAATGAGGCCCAATGTAAGTAACAACCTATAGTGAGCAAAATCTTAATTCCAGGCAAAGCAATGACAATTCCAGGGTGGGAACAGAATTCCCTCCAAGCGCTTCACTTGAGTCAGGCTGGAAAGACCTTTTTGTCTGAAATGCTGCAAAACCTTTACCTGAGCATCCAGGGGCACATTATACACCTCAGCATCCAGGAGCACAGTGCAGGCACTGAAGGGCAGCGTTTGATTAGCCAGCGTTCGCGCTGCTCGGTAATGGACACGCAGAACCTCTTGCTCGTTAGAGACAATAAGCTTTTCCTGATTGAGTAAGATATCAACATATAAATATGCATTTGGTGAATTAAGCACTCAAAAAAATGTCTGCTTATTTAAACAGTACTTTTTAGGGCTTACACTTTTGAACAATGTGAGAAATGTGCTGCTGGGGGCAAGGAGGGGTCGCTCTTCTAATCAATTCCAAAATTTCAATTTAATGAAGGAAAGAGGGTCCTGTGAATGTCAGAACTGAAAGCACCTTCTCCTTATCCTCAGCACCCACTGAATGTCATGCCCAAACCTTCCACTAGGCAAGTTCTTTTTAACAAATGTGGTGAAAGCGGAAAGGTATGAGGAGCAGTGTTGAGATACAGATTTGTGAGTCTTCACTGTATGAAGATTTTTGTCACATGCTTGCCATGCCAGGCACAATGGCCAAGCAAACTGAAGCAGAAATATAATTTGCTGGGTTGTTTTTTTAAACAACATGCAGAAACTCCAGCAATTCACAGCTGGATAAAGATTCTTTCCTGAACTGAGACAAGAAAATATAAGTCACTTGACTTAAAGTTGTATAAAGTGGATTTCATTTGAAAAACAGCCTATTTGAGCCAAATAACTAAAAATATGCAGAATTTTGTAAGAATGTACGTGTTTACTGCTCTGCAATATAATGGCTCCAATTTTTATCAAAATAAAAGAAGGTGAATTACAATATTCTAATCTATTTCCTATTTTTTTGAAAACAGGAAATGTAGTTAGAATCACAGAGTGGTTTGGGTTGGAAGGGATCTTAAAGATCATCTAGTTCCAACCCCCCTCTGCGGGGAAGAATACCTTCCACTAGACCAGGTTGCTCAGAATCCCATCCAACCTGGCCTTGAACACTTCAAGGGGAGGAGCATCCTCAAATTCTCTTAGGCAACCTGTTCCAGTGCCTCACCACCCTCACAGTAAAAAATTTCTTCCTAACATCTAATCGAAATCTCCTTTAGTTTAAAACCATATCCCCTTGTCCTATCACTATCTGCCAGTGTTAAAAGTCACTCTCCTTCTTTTATAAGCCCCCTTTAAGTACTGAAAGGCTGCTGTAAGGTCTCCCTGGAGCCTTCTCTTCTCCAAGCTGAACGACCCCAACTTTCTCATCCTTTCCTCAGGGGAGAGGTGTTCCATCCCTCTGATTACCTTCTGTACCTGCTCCAACAGGTGAACGTCCTTCCTGTGCTGAGGACTCCAGAGCTGGATGCAGCACTCCAGGTGGGGTCTCACAAGGGCAGAGGAGAGGGCGAGAATCACCTCCCTCGACCTGCTGCCCACACTGCTTTTGCGTACAACTAATTTCCTCAGTCAGAACTTGAACCATGTTTACAATCTTTGTGCTTTGTATTTTATACCTAGCTTTACACTGAAATACTAAACAAAGTAAAACTTTTACCTCAACTGTTTTGTTAAGCCACATTGAAATCACCAATTGAAAAACTATCACATCGGGTTTTGATGAGGCAGCTGCTTGTCTAACTGTGTGAAAATAATTAAGATACATGCTATATCAGAAAGGGATCCTGCCTGTGTCCACAAGCAATCTGGCTCACAATATTGATGCGTAAAGCTAGGTTGCCAAGGAAAAGGTTTGGGCAGCATAAAAATAATGAATACTCCTAAATCAGAAGTGTTTTCTCTATTTCTGTGTTCAAATTCCACGACGCCTACAGACACAGTTTTAATATAATTTTAGGCAGTTTTTGCCAGCAGAATATTGAAAAAAAATGTTTTCTTGTTAGAGTCACATGTGTCTTCTCTCAATACAGAATTTACTTTTTCTTAAATTCTTTTAACTCCATTAATTTGATTCTGAAGTCTACAATCATCATTAGCTTTCAAAACTACAGACCAAAGCTTTCTTCCCACTGCCTCTGGGATAAATCTGGGCCGGAACTTAGAGCAATTGACAGCAAAAAGCTGCTCTCTTACCAACTTGACTGTTCTGCTAACAGTTGTCCAAACAATTCCCTCCCCACCCTTACAAGTTTCTCCCATTCATAAATTTGGATAGAAAGCAGATTACTTCCAAAACATTGTTAAATTGAGAAAAATGTAGTCTGTTCACTGAAAATTAAAAAAAACCAAAAGCTTGAATTCGGAAAATAAAAAAATTAGTCTTACCCTTTCAATACTGTGCTGTAAACGCAGTTTCATCCTTACGACCTCCTGCTGTTTAAATAGTTCCTTAAGTGGCTCTGACAGTGATGGAGGTGGTGTAATCTGTGGA
The DNA here is from genome assembly GCA_038380795.1 of Pyrocephalus nanus. Classification (NCBI taxonomy): domain Eukaryota; kingdom Metazoa; phylum Chordata; class Aves; order Passeriformes; family Tyrannidae; genus Pyrocephalus; species Pyrocephalus nanus. The sequence continues at coordinate 8,169,220 of CM076261.1, read as the reverse complement.
AAAAATTTTATTAATAGTAGAGTGAATATGCATTTAATGTGTTTAGCATTGCCTACAAGACCTATTAGAAAAAAAAAACAAACAAAACAAACCACCAAGCCAGGTACTTTTTAGGGAAAACATGAGTTTTTTTACTTTCCACTAATTACATGACTTTGATGTATTTGCAATAAAAGGTTTTAAGCATTCTTTACCATAAAAATTAATAAACCCAAGTGAGACAGCATTTCAAGCTGTTTAGTACTTTTAACCAGTCACTGTCAGCATTCCATAGCTGTTTTTTAAAAGTGCTATACAGTAGAATATAGTAAAAAATACAACTTGCTTTCAGTTCTAAAGACTCTTTAAAGCACAGCTGTTCATTTTGAGAAGATAAAAAAAACGCCTAGCAAAATGCAAGAGCAAAGGAAGAAAATGAAAAGTACTGCTAAAAAAATATAACCCACCTTATCTATCCATACAGTGGCAGCAGCATTTTATACCGCTCAAAAGACATCCCTATTTACTACCACTGGCACTCTGACACCACAGCTGAAATACATACCCACAGGGATTATACTCTACCTTGTACCTAACACAAACACGTAAACACAAATAACTCTCTGCAATAACACAGATCTTGCAACTCTCAAGAAGTAATAAATCCATTATGGAAATACAGACACACTGCATTACCAATATCAGTCTTACACTTATACACTCCAGTAACAAAGTGATTTATCTACCAAAAATGATGCCATTATTATTATACTGGAAAAGTATTTCAGAACACTCCCCCGGCCCCCAGAAGTTAGCCAATGTCTTTGCAATCAATGAAAATACTGAGTAAGTTCAACTCCTTCACATTTCAAACTAATATGCAGGATACACTTCTCTCAGTGAAAATGGTTTGGCTTTCAAACTAGTAACATTTATGGCACATGACATTTTTTATAAGTTATCAGAATTAAAAACAAATACACACCAAAAAAACCCCAAAAAAACCCCAAACAAAACACACACACAAAAAACCCCAACACAAAAAACCAAACCAAAACCACACCAACAAACCACAAACTGGAATGATCTGTCTCAATCATAATAGGTATCACCATGTTTAGCATCCATACCATCTGAAAAATTTCACAGAATTGGAATCACAGAAAGGCCTGGGTTGGAAGGTTCTTTTAAGATCATCTAATTCCAATGCCCCTGCCATGGCAAGGGCACCTTCCACTAGACCAGGTTGCTCAGAGCCCCATCCAATCTGGCCTTGAACACTTCCAGGGATGGGGCATCCCCAACTTCTCTAGGCAACCTGTTCCAGCACCTCACCACCCTCACAGTGAAGTATTTTTTCCTAATATCTAATCTAAACCTGACCTCTTTCAGTTTGAATCCATTCACCCTTGTCCTATCACTACATTTCAAATTTATTCCCTTAAATTTACAAACTTTTATTTCGCAACAGAAATAAGAATCAATACTGTAAAAAACACCTGGAAAGGACCTGACTGTCTAGACAACAAACTTGTGTGGACTTTTATTTAAATATGTTTCTGCAGAGTCACAACAGATTTTGTTCAGCCCTGAACACAGATTATGTTCAGAACTGTGCAGCAGCAACAGGTCTCCATGACCCCAGGGATCACTACTGCTGCTGGATACATCCATAAACTTCATACGCTTCACTCCAGCCCAGCCCAAGACTGTTTGCCAAAACTTACAGCTAAATACAGGGCTGAATTGGTTACAGTCATTTATGGAATGATCAAATTTTTCCTCTCTTCTTGGAAACTCGGAAAGAGTGAGCCCTGGATCCTTAGAGCCCAAAACCAGGATCTGGGTAGTCTCACACCACCTGCTGGAAATCCCAACTTGTGAACCAGCACAAGGTTTGGGATTCGGACAAGGGAAATTAGTTTGAGACCAGGAAGTCCAAGTTAAAAGTTTCAAGGCAAGAACAGCCAGAGGAGCCTCTTAGACCTTCTAGATGGACTTCAAAGAACAGAGCATGAAACTGAACTAGATAAGGAAAAGATGCCCTCAGGTTTTAGTATAATCAACATTATCAAACTATTTTTTTAAGGGCCTGGGCTCCACACAGAAGAGAGGGAAACTGCTTCAGATCATTCTCTGCTCCCAGTCTGAGAAATAACCTATAAAAGCCAGACAGAACTGGCCTTTTGCCTCTGCTCCCCTGCACTAGGAGGCAGCCATAGGAACAGATTTGATTTCCAACAGCTAAGGTTCAAGACATACTCTCACCTCACGTGAAAATCAATTAACAAAGTTTCTTGCATGCCTTGCATCCTTCAAACCAACTACAACAAGAACACCAACTCTTCACTCTATAAACTCACTTGTGCCCACTACAAATCTCCTCTGATCTATGTCATCCAAATAACTGGCCTGCTCTAATGCTGTATTTAATGCATTTAGGAAACAAGTTTCTGCTAACACCCCTAAAATTAGGTTTTACCACTGAAGTTTCTACAGCAATGCCAGAAAGACTGGATTTATACTAGAAACATGTCTGCTAGATAGCCATCGAAGACTGGCAAAGAATTGTCCTGGGACCTCCTCTCAGGAGACAGTGCAGATATGACTGAACCCTGCAGAACATACCAATGGAGCAATCTGTAAGGCAACCTAGCCAAGTACAATTTAAATTTACTCTGTTACAAGATTCCTTCTAATATGAACTGACCTGATGTCTCTTCTCTTATGTTTTCTATTTGCATTGGTGAGAGCGAAGCCACAATCCATATGTGAATACCCTTACAGCCTTAAGTGATATGGGTTATAAATTACAATATCAAACAAGGCTGAGGAAACCAAATTTTAGCATACCATCTCCTGGTTCCCACCTACAGGATGTTTGAAGTTCATCAGATAAACTACAATGCATCATTAAAATTCCAATGCTGAGAACAGTATGTTACAGAAACTATTCTGAGTCTCAGAGTTAAATATATTATTTTCTCACAGACCTCCACACAGGGGATATCTAAAACACTGGAGTATCTACTTTCTCATACCCTATGTAAATTGATGAGGCAAAAGTTTAGTTAACAGAGAATTAAAGAATCAAAGGAAAAAACTGTAAAACAAACGCAACAAAAAGGTGATTTTAGAGTTGCTTATTAAATTATGCATTATAGGCATAACACCAGGCATATGTTACTAATATTTTGCCATTGTAGAGAGACTAGGCATAGCCCTTATTTTCACACTGCTGGACAGTATGTAAAATATACAAACACCCATTTCTGAGCATGAAATATCTCCGGTTTAGCAATACTCTTTTTTATGACATTTGTAATAGGAAATGTTATGATTGTGATTTTCAATGGTGACAAAATAAAATTATTAAAATGTATACACAAGCAAGCTCTGCAGAGAAATCTGAACTTCTAATAATTTTGTTAACAGTACCTTTTTCTCGAAAGAAACATGAGAAATTTTATCAAAATTGTACATTTACACACGTGACAATAAGTAAACAAAGCATTTAGTTGCATTGCAGATGATTTTTCAGAAAAACAAAACTGAATGCTTAGAATATGTTCTACTTTAGATTAAAACTCATGCTGTTTTCTTACACTTTAATTCTAATGAAATTAAACAACAATTTCCTAATATTTTATTTTGACTTCTAAGAATTTTTTTTTACTTCCTTTTTCCTTTTAACAGCCTGGAATAAAAAGCTACACCTGTTCTCTCTATAACTGAAGAAGATTAACAGGACTATCAAAGCATATACAAAACAAGCAATAATTTAAAATATCATTATCGCCAGAACATGAGCATGTAGGGAAGCAAAACAGAAATCTAAACAATAAAAATCAGTAATGGTAATCCTTCAATTACATATTCACATTTTTATCAACTTTTTTCAAGGAGGGATTTCTTTTCAACACGTAATTGAAAACCATTGAGAATGGGGAGCACACATCCATCTCTATTTTCTCAACCTGTTACCCAAGAATTTGCACTCCACCACCTAAATTTATTTTGACTAACTGCAGAGTCCCTATTACACACAGCAAGAGAGATAGGAAGGAAGTACAAGGCAGTGCTTTAATATAAAATCAATAACTCTTCCCTCCCTATGGTGTCTACACGCAATGCCATTTATGACAGGGAAACGAATTCTATCGCTCAGGTGGAAAATGGGCCAGGGAAAAATATATAGCATGCTTCTCTACTTTCCGCTTATCCCAAATTAAGCACTGAAGTGTGATGCCAAAGCAGCAAGCTGTAGCTTGGAAACAGTATGTACTTGACTAGCAGCTGCTATAAAAAAAATATAGAATCTCTGCCTCCAGTGATAAAGATGTTATAGAAGCTGCAACAGCTACTGAGAAAGATTTGTAGACGTGGGAAGGCTACAGCCTGGTACATTGTGGCAAAGCTTACTATACACCCTGGTTCACTCACAGACCAAGTGACACAGCTCCAAACGAAACAGCTTTGAATAATTAGTTTTAACCAAATTATTGACAGCAGAAATTTAGAGATGCTCTCAATTTCTGACTTCACTTGTGAAAGGACAGGCTTTATATTAGTACATACTTCAAAATATAGTATTTGTCTTTGTGCCTTTTACAGGTGTCATACATGGCTGTCTTATAATGACTGTGAAACCACTGTTGATATTTTCAGTATATAGGGCTTTTAAATATACCTTATTAGTCAATATTAATTTGACATGTCAACTTACTATTTTCAGCAGAATATTCCAAAGCAAATTAGGAAGAACATGAAAGTTACAAAAATAAAACTGAAACATGCCTTTCACTGTAGTGTATATTTAAAAACCACGTTACTTACAGTTGGGATGCATATCTTGCTCAAGGGATTTCCATCCAATAGGTATGAGCCATTGAAGGTCACATATTCATCATAATATTGAGGTGCCTGAGGAATAACACTGCACAGTAATTTACGCTTCTCTTCTATTTTCTTCCTTATGTGCAAATATTCAAAATAGGGGTTCGCTCTGTCAGAACTGTATGGCTGAATCTCTTCAAGTTTCAAAGAATCAACAATAGCTGCCAGAGACTGCTGGGTTTTCTCCTTGGCCTGCAATAAAGAAGGGTTTGCTTGCACAGGCTGAGGCACTCGTGACACTTTTCTTTTACGTGGATGATGTACCTGAGCATCTTCCTCTTCAGTTAATCTAATCCTTGCTTTCATAGATGCTGATGATTCAGACTCTTTTTCTGATGTTTGTGTGCAGCCAAGAGGATTCTGCTTGCCCTGGTTAGCAAGCAAATTTGCTCTGTTCCTTGTGATTCTTTGAGGTACTTCTTGCTGTTCCACCTTCTGATCGTCAGTAATTTCTTCTTCTACTTTAACTATTTGGCTGTATTTATGCACCTCCTCCTGTGTAATTTGCTGTGAACTATTTTCCAAATTAGATAAAGAAGAGTACTGTGGCGGATCATCTGCCAACACATTTTCTCTGTCTGCAGTGCAGGGGCTTTTATTAGCTGATTCATTTGTAATTCCCTTTGACATTCCTGAACTTAGTTCACAGAGATCAACATTGGCTTTACTATCAACAACATGTGTGGAGACCAATTTTTCTTGCTGGTCTTTTTCATTTCTAGTATCTGAAGTATCTGCTGTGTTACTATCCACTTCACTCAGAGGGTTATTACAAACAACTTTACTGAATGCGTATGAATTCACATTTAATTGTGAACTGCTATCACTTTCAGGAATATCTTTCTCTAATGGTACCACCGGTAAATCATTCACCCTTTCACAGCTCTGTGAAACATCCTTCACAGAGCTCTCAGAATATAGAGCAATGGATGTGTCAGTCTTCTTAATGTTTGAAGGGAAGAAAGCATTTTCCAGCTCTCTGGTACTAGAAGCAACTGTATCCAGAGCAGAAGTTGTAGTCTGAACTAGATTTTGTTGTACAAATGATGAATCTTGACTGCTAAGGCCCGGTAAAATGTGTTTAGACACAACTGGAAGTGGCTGGATAGGTAAAGAACAAGGTGACTGTGAAGGCAAAAATGATGTAGATTCTTGAGAACTGGAACTTCCCTTAATTTCAGCATGCTGAGGCAAAAATTCAGATACCTGTTGCTCTTTCAGTGTCCTGCTTTCAGCATTATGCATTGCTGCAACACTGGCAGTATCTTGCTCTGACACACCACAACCTGAGCTGTTAAAATCGTTGTTTAATGAATTAAGTCTGTCAAAAGGCACATCCCATGGTTTGGTTTGCTGAGCCGCACCACTCTGACTACACGGTTCTAAATGCATGTTAGACTCTTCTGAAGGGCTCACCTGAGCAGTATTTTTAAGGGTACTCGTACCTGTCGTTACCTGCTTGCTGCTAACAGCTCCATTTGGAGATGATGTGAAGTTTGACTGCAGAACAGTGATACCGCTTTGAAAATCTCTTTCGAGCATGCCGCACGGTAGTTCTGGTTTAGGAGAAGTGCTAGCGCAAGCCTGGACTGATGGCAGAGCGTTCTGGTTTTCTTCTGACATTCGAGGCTGCTTGCTGTGTTCAGAAACAGCAGCAGGCATGCTGCATCTTTGAACCTCTATAACAGGTCTACACTCATTTAAAACCAATTTAGCATCTTCAACAGATGCTGATCTAATGTACATTGGTGGAAGCCTGTTTGAGAAAGGTGGCTTAATGCGATCTGGCAGCTCAGCAAGACCATCGGTCTCTTTCTCAAGAAGAGCTGGTGATTTGGCACTTGCCAAAAACGGTGATTGTGAAAAAGACATTTGGGAATCAGAACCTTCTAGCGTGAAGTCCGAATCATATTCGACTACAGGCCTTGGAGTAGTTACTGTGGTATGGCAAGAATCCTCAGAGCTTGCAACAGACAAGACGGACACTGACCTGGAGCTCAGACCCATCTTTTCACTTTCTGATTTGGGAGATCTATTTAAATTATCTAAAGCCAATGAAGGCTTTATAACACTGACACTTCTGGTATCTACTGATTGGGATCTACTACTTGTAGCATCTTTTAGCTGTTTTTCCTTCATACAAACATCTGGCAACTCTGAACTTTTTGAACGAATCAGTTCTTTGCTTTTTACTTCAGCTAATGAGTGTTTTGGTTTTTCCTTCATTTTGTTAAGTTCTGAACAAGTGCGGTTTCTTAACCGTTCCTTCTCTTTCTGTTTTATTTTTTCTTTATGTTTTCTATGCCACTGCTCTATTTCCAGATCTTTAAGGCTGAGCATTCTTTCAAAACTAGTTTGCATTAAATCATCGTTGACTAATCTTTTTTCTTTAGGTCGAGCATCCTTTGGTGCAGGAGCTGGTTTAGGTTTAAGTTTCTCATGTTCAAGTTTCAGTTTAAGTAAACTACTTTGATGCAGTTTATCTTTATGCTTGTCTCTCTCTTTGTATCGGTCTATGTCTTTATCTTTTTTATCTTTCTCCCTACCATCTGGAGTTTTCAACAAATCATCTTTTGGTTTTTCTTTCAAAGATGACAGTTTGTCATGCACTATTTTATTACTTTCTGTAATACTGCATCTCCTTTCCTCTTGCAAGTGTTTTGAGTTTGCTGATGATGAGATCTCCTTGTCTTTGGATTTGTCTTTCTTTTCAAATTCTTTTTCTTTAGTTCTGTTTTTTTCTAATTTAGTATATTCGGATTCTTTTTCAGACTGCTTGACTTTTCTTTCAGTACAATGTTTTTCTTTGCTTTCAGCCCAGTGTCTGTCTTTATCAGCCTTTTCTTTGTCATGCTTCTTATCAGTTTTTTCTTTATTTTTTTCTTTGTCATCAAGTTTTTTAAGAGTACCCATGCTTTTTACTTTCTCAATTTCCTTATGGCATCTTTCTGCTTGCTGAAAACTGGGCTTCTCCTTTACTTTCTCTGTACTTTCATTTACTTCTGCTTTTTCTTTCTCCATCTTGTATTCATGCTTTAGCTTTTTCTCTTTTTCTCCATGTTTTCTTTCTATCTTTTCAAGGTCTTTTTCCTTGGCTGAGGTTCGCTTCTCAGTCTTTTCTTTATTTTCCTTTAAATTTTTTTCCTGCTTCTCAGTATCTGTTTCTCTTTCTATTAAATGCACGCTGCCTGCCTCATCTTTAACACCAAAACAGAACAATTCCAGTTCTTTATCTGCAAGCATAACTTCTTTCTCTTCTTTTGTATCTTTTATCTTTCCATCCTTGAGAAACTTCTCATTTTCCTTTTTGTTTTTCTCTCTCTCCTCTTTAGTATTTCTTTCTTTCTGGAACTGTTTCTCCTTAACTAACTTATCTTCTTTTGCCATAGCCTTTTCTAGCTTTGATTTTCTGTCTGAAGAAAGAGATTCATGTTCTGAATTTAACAATGTATCTTCATTTTCATCACTTTTGAAAAAGTTCTCTTTCCAAAATTCTCGGTCAAACTCAATACTTCTTTGAACTTCTTTATGTTTATGTTTTTCCTTCTCTCCATCCTGTTCCTTTTTGTGCTTTTCCTTTTCTCTTTCCTTGTGCTTCAATTTATGCTTTTTAAGTGTTTTACCTTCCTTGTCAATCTTTCTCAAAGTATACTCTGAATTCTCAAATGCTGAGCTGTTATCTTCCTCTTTAATTTTAGGACTAGATTTTTCACCAAATTCCAAGTGAAAATCTTTTTGATGATGCTTGCTTTTTTCTTTGTGCTTGCTGGATTTGCCACTAGAGCTTTCTACTAAATAATCAGAATCAGTGTTGTGATCATACCGAACTAATTCAGATTGCAACGGAATTTCAGAACCTCCTGGTGATAAGCAAGTTTTGGTGTTTTCTTGCTTTAGTGGTGTCGACTGCTTTTCATTTAATCCACAGGGATGCTTTGGAGATTTTCCAGCAGTGATATGAAATAGATGTAAAGAAGAATCTTCTTTTGAAGTGAAAGACTTCTTAAAGGTTTCTTCCTCTCTAGCTTTATCTAAAGAATCTAACCCAGAAGGAGCTATATTTGTTACTCTAGCATTTTCTTTTTCTTGCTTTACTTCTTGATTCTCTTTATTTTTGCTCTGATTTTTTACTTTCCTTTTAACCTTGCCTTTTTGCTTATGCTCATTTGTAACTACATATTCTTTCTTCACTCTCACATCAGAATTTGATGTCTCTGAAACAGAGCAAGGAGAGACTATTTTCTTGTCCTGAAGTATTTCTTCATCTGAACTTTCAGAACTGGAATACAGAACTCTTGATGATTTCTGCTTTTTGCTTTTAAATGATTTTGAGAACACAACTTTTTCTTGTTTCACAAATAAGCTGGTCTTTTCAGCCTCAGTCTCATCTTCTTTCCGTAGGTCTTTTCTAAGAACATGTTTGTCATCTATCATTTTTTTCATTTCATCTTCATCATCATCTTTAAACTCATACTCATCAAGAGCAGATGGAAGTGGTGCCTTACTAGGGACCACTTGTTTGCTGTTGTTGGCAACAGGGTCCTTTTCTGCTTCTGAATCAACATTCCCATCTACACTGGAAGGATTTACAGATGGAGCTTCTTCAGAATCTGGGGTAAGAAAACCAAAAATTAGTTGAACACCGATGGAACACTCTTCACACTTCAGAACATAATAGTTCAGTTCAGCAGGCATACTTCTACACACACGAAGAAAGGAACAAACCTACTTAAAACACACAATAAACCTCTGCACTAGAATGAAGCTTTTTAAGAGAAAACAAAAGGTCATGAAATCAAAGTTTTACAGCTCTCACTCAGGCATGTAAAAATACTAATTAGCATTTATATCCCAATCTAGTAAAAGCAGTACACTTTAAATTTTGGGAACCTCACCTACTGTGAGGTTTATTATATTTATTTATTATTACATTTATAATATTATTTATTATCATTATACATTCCTGCATAGACTCTTCCTCAAGGACATCTTACTGTGACGACTCATTCCTCTAGGAATTCATCAACTCTTATGCTCTGTAACAACCAAACTGCATTCTTCCACATGAGCTATTTAGTCATGTTTCAACAGCAGATGAGCTTTTATTCTTGTAAGACAAACACCTGCTCATGTAAAAACATTTCCTCATGAATCTTTGTTCACCCGATATGGACAGTCTAAAGCAGACTATACTGTAATTCATGCAACTGGTCTCTGCTATGCACTTGAACAAGCATGACTTGGGCTTGAAAGTCCAAAATGTAAGACTCTTAAATGCTCCTAAAATTAGGCTTTAGGAAACAGATGGAGCGTTATCACAACCTGTTCATATGAAAATCCAGAACTCAAAAAACCTTTAGAAGTATTTCTGGGTGTATTGTTCCCTTCAAATAATGTTCCAAGCCAAGCCTCTTCAGCTGAATCTATCAGTTTGCTTTTTAAAAAGAACTGAGTATTGTAATATTCAATACCAGGGACTAGAGATTTGAAATACTGAATAAAAAGTAACAGAAGAATTTGAAATTATAGCATAAGGAAAGCGATGCAGCAGTTTTGATACATTAGAAATTTTAACGAGGAAAATAAAGATGTTCTGCAGCAAGATCCCCCCCTCATTTTCAGCAGGACCCTCTGTAAAACAACTGCCAGCAGACCATGTTTAAGACTTATACCTTGCCAGCAGGCTTCTAAAGTACTTTGCATTCAACCACACTGTATCAAGAAAATAGATCCCAGAAGTCCCTATTATCTTCTGTACTATCTGCATCACCCAGAACAGATTACTAGCTCTGTGCTAATAACTCTTTATACATTCTCCCCTTATCCATATGTTCATGTCATCAGCTTCCTGCCTTAACTCTATCCACTCTTTGTAGCTTGTCCTTCACCCTCCTCCTACAAGGCAGTTGCTGCTTCTCTCTTCCATGCCCCTATTTGCTTTGCTCTTAACAAACTTTCCTCATTCCAAACACATCAGAGAACTTCTTAATGACCAAAGGTAACGCAATGGAAGCACAGGAGATGGATCACCTATTCTCTAACCCTGCATCCTTGAGAAACTGCAGAGAACATTCCACTCTCCTTGGCAACCAGCCTGTGGAAACTAAGCAATACCCTGCACAGACAGACTGCTGAGGAATTAATTGCTAAATAGTAGCAAGTTTGTATTATACACATGTAAAAATATTTTTCTTAAGATTAATAATTTCACTAAGCTGAAGCAGATTCTGAGGACCAATGCCACAAATGCCCCTTAAAACCAAAAGACTGTGCATTGTATTTTAGGTTATTCCTCTAATGTCAAAAGAGTTAATACTACATTAAAACAAAGGGCATTATGACTGTTTTTTTCTGAAGTATAATGAAACTTTGAAAGCAATATATTCCTAGGTGTTCGGTTTTGTTTTTTGGTTTTGTTTTTTCTTCTTTTAATTTGATTTTTTGGTTGGGTTTTATTTATTTATTTGTCCATGAAAGAGAAATCCACTTTTACAATCACATGATTGACATGATGCTCTTCCTCATGTACTTTTCACAGATCACAGAATAGTTGTGGTTGAAAGGGACCTCTGGACATCATCTTATTCACACCCTGTCTCTCAAGCAGGACACCCAGAGCCAGTTGCCCAGAACCATGTCCAGGAGGCTTTTGAATATCTCTAAGAACAGAGACTCTGCAGCCTCCCTGAACAACCTGTGCCAGTTCTCAGTCATCCTCACAGGAAAAAAGTGTTTTCTGATGTTCAGAGGGAACCTCCTGCATTTCAAGTCATGCCCATTGCCTCTGGTCCCATCACTGGGCACCACTGAAAAGAGCCTGGCACTGTCCTCTTTGCACCCTCCCCTCAGGTACTTGTACTCATCACCAAGATCCCCCTAAGTCTTTTCTTCTTCAGTCTGAACAGTCCCTGCTCTCTCAAGCTTTTCTTATAGGAAAGATGGTCCAGTCTTTTCATCATCCTCCTGGCTCTCCATTGGACTCTCTTCGGTATGTCCAATGTCTCTCTCATAACAACTGGGCCCAACTCCAGCTGTGGCCTCACCAGTGCTGACCAAAGGGGAGGGATCACCTCTCTCAACACTCCTAATGCAGCCCAGGATACCATGGCCTTCTTTGCAGCGAGGGCACATCACTAGTTCACCATCAACTCAGTGTCCACCAGGACCCCCAGGGCCTTTTCTGCAAAGCTGCTTCCTCAGCTGGTCAGATCCCAGCCTGCACTGGTGCCTAGAGGCTGTTCCTCTCCAGGTGCTGGACTTCACATTTCCTCTGGTTGTACTACATCAGATTCCCATCATCCCGTTTCTCCAGCATGCTGAGGTTCCTCTGGATGGCAGCACAACCCTCTGGTGCATTAGCCACTCCTCCTCAGTTTTGTTTCATCAGGAAACTCCCTGATGGTACATTCTACCCCAAACATTAACAAAGATATTAAACAGGACTGGACCCAATACTGACCCCTGAGGTAAATGACCAGTTACTGGCTTTCAACTAAACTTTGTACCACTGATCATCACCCTCTGGGCCTCAACATTCAGCCAGTTTTCAATCCACCTCATTTCTTTTACCTAGAAAATCCGAAATCCTGAAGATTCTGTGAAAGCAAAATGGAAGGTTCCTGCCTAGCACTCAAGCAAGTTACTCATGGTCAAGAATCTTTTGCTTCTGAGGAGACAGCAACTCTTTTTGTACCATAAGAGTTGTTACATACTCCTTAACCTGCAGAAAAATACAGGAGGGGCCAAGAATTACTTCCTCCACGTAAGTTACCTATCTGGTTGTCTTCACAAACCAGTGGTTTTCCTACTGGCAGGAACTTTTCCTCACTTAGTGTAACTAAGTTAAACATTTCAGATAATTCAATTGAAAAATGAAAAACTACCTCTAAAAAGAAAAGTGGAAAACAACCTTAGCAACTGCGATCTGCAGCAAGTCTTAATAGCTAACACTATGCAAAAGATTAAACCCACATAACTTCAGGTGAAATGATACTCTTGAAGTGTGCAGTTAAATAGCTACTTTTACCTGAGCAACTGTCCTCATCATCAGAGATGGGCACTTCCCTTTTCAACAGCATTTCCAGCTCTTCAGTTTCAGCCACATCAACAGGTCTCTCTCCGTGTTTATTGGCTTGAAATGGATTTCCACCATGCCGAAGCAACAGCTTCACAATCTGCAGCATTAAATAAATTAACTTTTAGGTTTTCCACGTGTTACTTGACTAGCATAAATATCTTCTGTTGCACACAAAATGTGGGTAACGTGATACACAATCCTAACTCCTACCTATGAAACTGAGACTAGAAAGCACAACTTCAGCAACTAGAATGCAAAGTCCAAGTACACACAGTCTGCTCATTAAAAGAGGTAAAAAAGAAGACTTCCGTTACACTGACACAGCATCAGTATAAAGGAAAACAACAGTGGCCTTTTGTTCTCGGTGTTCTAGCATTTCTTCACACAATTTATCTGGTTCCTCACCTACCAAGCTCTCTTCTCCTCTGGACTTGATTCACCTTCTTGCTCCAAACTTCATAGCAGACAAGTTTTACAAGTAGCAGTACTATTGGTTTCCAAGGCATTTCCAAAAATACCTGAGAGATCCAAGTATATCACTGGAGGAACAAACTACCTCCAACCCCAGCTGCATACCATACATCAAAATCATCAATTTTTCTATCATGAAGGCCAAGAAATTGTTACTGTTACAATAATACCAAGGCCACTCCATTTTCAGCACAGTATCTAGTTCTACGTGCTAAGAATGTGGAAATTCACCAGACAGTGACATCTTAACAGGAAACTTCAGAATTACTCTGATACAGTGAGTGAGACTGTCACGGATACCTATAATGAGACCAAACAAGCAAGAGGTCCTGTTCTCCAAAACTCTGCTACAACTTCATGCAAATTGATCTGAAGACCAGCTTATAAGAAGCAGTTACTAAACAGGTAATTAAAAAAAAAAAAACAAAAAAACCAACACACCACAATCAGATTATCATTACTAATTCTTCAAGCTTTCCAGAAAAACCTTTAAAATGGAACACTTTTTTTGGAAGGTGTACTTGATTTAAGGATGTTCTCTACTTTTTGCTTTATACAACAGATCACACACATAGTAATGAGACAGAAGAGATATAAAGGGAAAAAGAGTGATTCCTGCATCTTATTTGCCGAAATCAAGAGAAAATTTATAAATTAATGCAAATTATCTACAGTGCTTCATTTATCTTCTTTACATATCCATTGTTAAATTTTTAAAAAATACTGAGACTATATTCACATCAATTCTCTCTTTCAATGCTATAAACAACATGTTAAAAGAAATATTGGATATATACCTTTAAATATATATATATAAATATATTACATACAAATCCACAGTATACCCTTTGGAGACATTTTTGTTTTGAGAATTTTATATAGTAGAAGTCTCTCAAAAAAAGTCATTAAAAAAGTAAAGGTGAAACTTTTAAATATTTAAGAAAACAGATACTGGCAGAAAATATCTGGCAAAAGAAACCGAATGAAAAGTAAGATGAAACAAAGACCGAACAACTTTAAGATGCTCCCCAAAATCCAGAAGCGGAATTATAAAACCATATGACTGCAATGAGGACAGTAGAATTTGTTCTAAAGACTGAGCATTTCAAACCAGGTATTTACCACATAGAACTCACATTTCTATGCCCACTACTAGCAGAATCATGAAGTGGAGTATCATCATCCAAGCCCTGTGTGTTCACATCGGCTCCCGCTGCTATCAGGACTTTGGCAACATCGTAGTAACCAACATTACAAGCTTCATGCAGTGGTGTCCAACCTGTAGAGAAGAGTATGGTAAGCTTAAGACTGAAAGGTCCAAGATTTAAGTTTGGGTTTTTTCACCTGTGCTATACATCTCTACTGCCTCTAAACATTTCAAAATGCACTCACAGTGTGAGTAATGTTGTCCATCTGATGAACAACACATGCTTTATCCACTTTAAACCTCATGCCAAATTCCAGATTTTTCTATGATTAAACTGAACACTGAAATCAATAATCTGACAGTAAAAGATGAAATCTGGAACATAATATCTAGACTTAACATGTTAGAATTTCTTTGACTAGTGAATAGTTGGAGAGTGTCAGGTGTATATATAAATAACATTATTCTGTATGGAAAGTGTTTGAAAACCCCACTATTGGAAAGATTATGTTTCCTCTCCCAAACTTGATGACTTCCACTTCACAGCTAACCTGAACTAGTCTGCTGTTGATGCCTTCTCAAAGCTCAGTTCTGAGGAGGCATTCAACTTTTGTTTCCAACATAACCAGTGCAAGTCTGGAGGAGTTCACTCATGTTAACTCTGTGTGTAATCAGTAGTGATCTTGCACATCCATGAAGAGGAGGTACAAGAAACTCTTAATTTATCTAATGCGATTTCTCACCTTCCTCTTTCACTCAACTTCCCAGCTGCCAGTCATTTAAATAAATAAATAAAACCCCCTAAAAAAACCCCAACACAACCAAACCTTAAAAAAAAATAAGAAAAGCTTCTAAATTATTCTACAGCAAAACACTTCTTTCTGATCTTCATATACTAAATTTCCTCTCTAACCATCAAGTGGGCCACTCACTTCCAACACTGCCTGGCTACCACCTCCCTCTTGACATTTTCTTGTCATTTTCCCTTTTTGCACTCACCCAACATGATGACCCTCATCTGGCTCTCAGCCCTCTGATTCCTGTCTTTTTTCCCTTGTTAATTCTCTCCACAATTCATTCTTCTCCATGTTCTACTGCTTTGCCTTTCCATCCTATCACAATGTCCAGCCTGCCAACTCTAGTCCTGGCTTGCTCTCAACATCTGTTTCCTTTACTCTTATTCTCACACAGCAGTATCATTCTGGCAGATATCCCACGAGCAGGGTTACTTCCTCCATTACTAATTCATTTTCGGCTCCTCTAGCTCTGCCAAATTCTTAGCTAAAAAACTCTTAATTCTCTGAACTTCACTGCATCCTAGATTCCTACTTTTCTCCACTCATGACTCACTGCTTCAATCCTCCCCCTCTTCTTGACTTCTTCCTCTGCACAGGATTTCGAAGCTCAGCCACCTCTGCTTCTCACTTTGGATTACCAATGGAAAAGTATCTCACTTGATCCCAAACACCTCCTCCAGGGTTTTGAATGAAGTTTCCAATGACTTGTTCCCAACTGATTCTTACAACTAGCTCTCAGTCATTGTCCTCCTTCTTTCACCTGCCTTTAAAATTAAGTATCTGCACTAGGTCAGGCTGGAATGAAGCCACAAAGTTAACTTTCTTCAGAGCAGCCCATACAGTGCTGAGCATTGCATTTGGGGCTGAAACAGCAGCCACAGCACACTAGTGTTTTGGCTACTGCTGAACAGTGCTTGTAAAGAGTCATGGTTTTCTCTCTCCCTCTGCCTGCACAAGAGGTTGGGTGGGTGGGGATGTAGCCAGGACAGCTGACACTAAATGCCCCAAAGGTATATTCCACACCACATGATGTCATGGTTAGCAATAAAAGCTCAGCAAAAGGAGAAGGAAGGAGGGATGTTTGTAGGTAACAGTGTTCGTTTTTCCAAGTAACACCTGCTGAGGTCTTGCTTCCTGGGAAGTGACTGAACATTTGACTGCTGGTGGGAAATAGTGAAAGAATTCTTTTTTCTTTTGCTTGCACACAGCTTTTGCTTTGCTTATTTAAATGGTCTTTAACTCGATTCACATGAGATTTTTTCCACCTTGTTTTCTCCGACTGCCCTGTTGAGGAGAAGGAAGTAGGGGAGCAGCTGCGTGGGTGTCTGGCAGCCAGCCAAGGTTAACCCACCACACCATCTCTTGAAACATTTCTATTCTCCCTGTGATTTTTATGGGCCTGTCTTCCCCTGAGCCTCCCCTTCTTTTTCTAAAATTGTTCTTGTCAACAAGTTCTTCTCATCTCTCCTCTCAACTTCTCTGAAGATCCTGCCATGTTCTACTTCTGCTTCCCTTCTTCCTCTACATGCCAGACCTGGGCAGCCTCATCTTCAAATACAAATTCAGTTACCCTCTGCAAACCAAGAAATTACTGATCTGTTTCTTACCTAAAATAAAGACTTCGGTTCATCTCATTAATATCTTCTCTTGTGTCGAGTTTGAGCTGACAACTAATAGTGTCATATAGTTCTTAAGTTTCTCCCACGTGGGCTTGCTACCTCAACTCATCTCAGCCATTCCCACAGAGAACACAGTTCTCACTATAACCATTCCAACCCATAAACCTAAAAATATTGTCTATGTTCAGCTTAACTTCACATTCATGAATCTGTGCTGAAATCACAGCAAATACTGACACATCAAAACTATCCTTATTCTAGCAGGACTGGATGACAAGTGCAAAGTTTCCTCTGCTTTGGTGCACACTAGCTGTCCCAGTGAGAAGACAATGTACATCACAGCGCTACCACTTTCACCATTACTAAACTTTGCATCTCCTCACATAGCCTACAATCCCACTATCTGACTTTGCCCAGTATAATTCTACAAAGTTCAGCAACTGTGCACACTTATTTCTGTAAATGCCTAACCATGCAAAGTCCCTGGACACAACTGAAACCTCCAGGAATTAATACACTGTTCTAATAATACACTATGTACTGCAGAATCCCAGGACTACCACTGCCATTGGAAATAAAAAGCATGATTTGAGAATTTCTATGAAGTTATATTTTTTTCATTTGCATGTAACGTGAACTGAAAGGAAACCTCTGTTAACAACTTCAGCGTTCCTTTTAATTGACACAGTTAAGAGAACATGTATCAACTTACCTGCAAAATCTTTTACATTCACATTTGCACCTAATCTGATTAGCTCCTTGACCTGTTTAACATCCCCTCGAATTGCTGCCATATGTAGAGGAGTTTCCCCTCGTTCATTTCTCTTGTTAACCTTGTCTTTCTGTCTTGAAGAAGAGGCTGGAGTTTTCTTTTGCGTTGGAGTTGTCTGTAAGGAATGATTTAAGGTGGAATCTACAAAGGAAGTTTTACATGGTCACTGCAGGGTAATTAAAATGAGGTGAATTAGAAAGAGTGTTAACACTTTCATTCAAAGATGACAATAATCTGTGAATAATTATGTTCAAATAAAGGACATATTTGACATTTTATGTGTATCAACACAATGCCTATCTTCAATCTGAAACGGGGCATTTTGCAAAATCAAACTAAGCAGGTTTCAATTACAGAAAAAAAGGAACAATCAATATGGAACAGTGTCTAAGAGGCAAAAATAATCAAAGGAAGAAAAGAGATTTTCAATTTTTACAGCTATTGTAATGCAAAGCTTTGCACATAAATAAAGAAGGTCAAGAATTTTTCATCAAATTACTCATCCACGCAAAACAGTGTTTAACAGAATTATGAATAATGTAAAAAATGGCAAAAAACCAAGGACTATTGAAAAAAACATCAGGGATCAGAATATTCTGACTGGGGCAGAATTAAACAGGCAGGAGGAAGAAAACTGTTAACTCTGTAAGGTCACCTGGACTGTTGTCTCTTGCTGTCATCTGCATGAGAAGTGCCATCTGTTTGCGTTCTGACAGAGGATAACCAAAAAGAATGCTAACTGGTGCTGATTTCTTATTTCCAGCATCCTTCTTCATTTTCTTTTTCTCCGGACCTTCCTTCTCTGGAAATAGGAACATTTAAAAACTCAAACGTCAGTTCCATCAAAACATTTTTCTAGAAATATAACAATCCTTTTAAGGTATGTAAACTGGTGATTGGTGGCACGTGATGAAAACCAGAAATTACACCTCTAATTTACTGCCTTTGTGTTAGTTACCTGCTCTAATCATATTAGGATAATAAGCTATTGAGTTAAAGCACTTAAAGCTGTAAGTAGGATTATAAAAAAATTCTAAAACATGAAAAATCTGTTTTACAGCAAGGAGGTCTGTATATGTCACAACTTTAATTTTCAGAGATTAAAGTCAGGCACTTAAAACATTCTGTAAGATCAGCTGGTCAGTCTTCAATCTTGAATACAGATCTGATACTACAGTCTATTTCTACTTCTCTCAAAGTACCATGTTAAAATTAAGAAAAGACTTCTTAATACTGATATTTGCTAAGTAATTAGTCAAAAGATTGTTTCTTTCAAACTCGTCCTGTTATTTCATCTTAAAGCAATTTTTTCTAGAACATTCAAATCCTTTAAAAACTTAAAGCTATGTTATATACATAACTTCTTTCCTTTTATCAATATTTACGAAAGTTGTTTAATGTTTCATGTCCAAGTTTTAAACCAGGAGCTAAAATTACACATGTGAATAAACAAATCAGACACAAACCCCAAAAAATCCCCACCAAAACCAAGAAACCCTGTCATCTGGAAAGGAGAAAATCTTAAGAGGGCTCCACTGAGGAAAACTTCACTGACCTTCTGCAGAGAGATAAAAATTACAAAATAGAAGTTTAAGTCCCTTTGAGGTTCCTAGTTACCATTTCATTTTCTCCACTTCTGCATTCTTCCTTGTTTCACTCATTTCCTCTCAGCTCATTTTCTGACTTCCTAGCCTTCCCTAAATCCCATCTTCTAGGCTTGATTACAGACACAAGCTCTAGTAATGCAGTGCTCTTGAGGCACAGGAAGGCACATCAGTAGTTCTCATCTTGAATTCCACATAAGAAATACATGATTTTGCAGGCTAAACAATTGCAAGCAAGACTATTTAAAGAATGGAAAGCTACAGATCTATGTACATATCCAAGAAACCTCTACACATTTATCCATCCTATTTAAAAAGGAAACAAGATCTGTTTTACAGAAGCAACCCATGAGATATTTTTTTAAACTACATACATCTCAAGGTCCTGAATATCTAAAAAATCAATTCAGTATCAATACTGTTGACCTCTTGTTAAAAGGACATTATAGGACAACAAAAAACCCCTTCTATAATGAAATTGTACTTTCAACTTTTCACTGCAGGTATGTTGTGTTCTCTCCAAGAATAATGTGCAGCATACTCTTTTATTGACTGATCTAGTACTTCCATCAAAACAACATATTTCAGGTTGTCTAGCTTGATCTGCTGTTTTTTAGCTTATGCTATTCACTGCTCATGATTTTTTTCTTGAAAAACACATTCATTTTCATTCTGAATTTTTCCTTACAATTTTATAGCTATACTCAGCTTGAAAAAATAATATATCAAAATAAGTAAAATAAATCTTCTGATCATCTAGCTTTTACTTCTACAACAAACCTAAAGAAGTCACAAGACTTATAGCAGGTGCACCTGATAATCCTTTTACTGGAGCATGTCCTGTATAAGGCTGTGGCTTTCCCCTCCCAGGATTTCTCATGCATACAACCTGGTTCTGAGTGCACAAGATAAAATAACACAGGAAAAAAGGGGTGGAAGGAAGCAAAAGGAAAGGAGTAGGGCATGTAAAATAAAAATTTTTGTACATCAATAAATAAATCAATGCTCCAAGAATACCATCACACAGTACACTGCACCTTAACAGAAGATCAACTTAGCATTTAGGAAATTCAACTTTTTAGCTATTCTTCATCTTGTGGTTACAGAAAACTTTTCAAAGCTGTGTACTTGATGTTTATACATTCTGAACAGCAATAAGTTCCCTAATAGAGGAATAACATCAGTTTAAGAAATTAAAATTAGGTAGAATTTCATGTATAAAACTGACTGTTAAAGTCAATTACTTAGTTTGGGTTTTGCTTTGTTGTTGTTTTGTTTGTTTGTTTTTCTGGGGGGGTTGTTGCCTTTTTTTGTTTGTTTTGGTTTTGGGTTTTTTTTAGATTTTGAGCATTTTGTTTTCAAAGTCTATGGAATAAAAATATTTTCTTTTATATTCCGATTATTGTCACTTTTTGGTGTTCTTCAGCAGTTACAAACAAAACATGAGGGAATTTTTCATTATGAAAAAAATTAAAATTGACATTCTTCAAGTGACTTAATGTTCAATCATATTTATTAAATAAACTTTATAACATGCAGCCAAATCTATGTGGAAGGCATCCTTTCCAAAATCTTCCTTACGCAACATAAGATTTTCACCTAACATTTTCAAAAATTATTTCAAAACAGTCAGCTTATGTGAAACAGTGATTTAGCAGCATTTGAGCACTTATTTGTAGCAGAGCTTAATAAAATTCATTCACAGGACTTAAATGTTTTGGCACTAGAAACATCAAAGACACTGCCGACTATTTTAGGACAACTTATGCATGACAGATCCCGAGGCAATCAATAATGTATCCGGGCTTTTTTGTTGTTTGATTGTTGTTTCTTTTTCCTTATTTTATTTTTGGTTTTAAAATTGAATAACTTACAAATTCACAGTCAAATAATTTCTAAATGTTTTAGGAAACTAAACTATTAAATAATGTAACATATGTATTTCTCAAACTAAAAACACGCCAAACTAACAGAGTATTTAATTTGGTAAAATAATCACCTCAGTGGATAAAGGAAATAAAGTTAAAAGACCAAATTCAATTTTTTGGGCCCACGATAGTCTGTTTTCATGCACAAGAATCCCACCACAGTCCAAATTGTAAGGAATTAATAGGACCATGTGAAGTGAAAATATGAACTGCTTGAAATAAGTGCTTCTAAGGAAGTTATAAGACTGAATGATATACAACAGAAGTCTAATATGTTCACTGCTAACAACTGTGGAAGAGAGGTCAAGATGATCAATTCCGCAGATGATGAAGCTGAGAAACAGTTTCTGAGCTCTGTGTGATTATGGCAATCTGAGGGAAGTTATTTTAAATAGGAGACACATCATGACTGACTGCTTCTTCCTACCCTCAGGGAAATGCAAACCTTAAAATGTGATAAAGAGACTTCACAAAGAGACTGAACAATGTAGAGATATCAAGGTACTACTGTGATACCTAATTAATCAAGTTTATGACATATTTGTTTAACCAAACCAAAAAACACACATAAAACTGCCTTTGCTTTCCTGCCTCAAGCCCAAACAACAGTTAGAGGAACTTGTTATAGCTGAACAGTAAGCCCAAATCCATCAAGCGGTGTGTAAACAATCCCTTCAACAGCCCCGCTAACCTCTGCAACTACAGGATGCACAATTACGGGAATTGTGTTACCCATGATAGATAAAGAGGTCAGTTGTTTTGCTCTCCTGGATGTCAAGCAAGTGCTAAAAGAAGTATGACTGTGCCACTTTTGGACTGCTTTAAAGACTGAAATTGAAGGGGTCAGAAAACAAAACCAAGATCCTACTATAAACAGAAAATCTGGTAAACATAATTTCCAAGAAAGATCAACAAATTACCACATTGTGTAATTGCAACTTATTATTCTTCCTGAATAATCAACTACGTTACAGAACTATCTTCACAATGAAAATATTTTTACTTCCTGCAGTTATGTTTAATTATTATGAAAAATTCACTTTTCTCTCTTTAAACTAATAAGATAGCTAAAAAAAAAAATCTGACCTTTGCAAAATCAACACTTGCCTGTTGTTTTTATTCTAATAATCACATCAAAAGTTATGTAAAACTAACCAGACTTTTTATTTTAAGTAGGCTAAATAACTGATGGCTTTTTAATAGAATTATAGTTTGGGACTGGGAGACTTCAAATCAGAGAATTTATTTTAAAAGGTAAGAAAAATGTTTCTCCTTCCACCATCCAAACCACCAGTGTTAATCAAAGTCTGCAAATCAAAGACTCCTCCATAAGATTTACTTATATAAAGGTTAAAGCTACACTGCAGTACAAATACATTCGTCTGCAATATGTATATACTGTATTAGTTTTTTGTGGTTGCTCTGACCAAAGAATGGAGATGTCATAACAGTGCCCTCAGTTCTGGCCTCTTCAGAAGGCCTCAGGTCTCCTGGGACTCACATTACCTTTCAGAGCTCGGCAGACTTTGCAGCTACTGCAGCCATCTCAACTGGCATTGCATGACTACCTTTAGGCAATTGGACTCAGTCCTAGCAGGTATAAAATTATTAAGAAAGTAACCTGAAGGCTAAATCTTTATTTAATGCTAATTTATTGTGGAGTTTCTTAGGAAAAAAGATAAATGTTTAGACAAAGAAGTGGGCTATAATTGTTCTAGACTCTTACAGGATACTACAAATGCTCATTGTTTTCAGTCTTGACAAAACTGACTGGGTGTAAAATATACTTTATGCATACTGTTGCAGATATGAATTGGTTTTTTAAGTATTTTTACATAAAGTTAACATTCAGTTTGGCTATCTGTGATCATTATCACTTACTGTTTTTAGACAAGACCTGAAACAAAAAGGGCCCACCAGAAAAAGAAGAGGTGAATTGCAGGGGGAATTTTTACAAAAATAAGTGAAACCCCCAAAATCTTAGTTTTGAAAGACCCTGGAGATAGAACCAAGACAGACCTAATGATCTAAGTTCACAAAACTAGGTGTCCCCATTATTTGTCTGATTTACATGCCTAAACAGGATGAAACTCAATTATCGTGGGGTTTCTACGATCAGCTAGTGGTACTATCACATATCTTGGGGACAACCCATTTATTAAATTAAACTATTGATTAAATTGATTTTTTTATCCTAGAGTTACTTTTTATGGCATCTTTTTGTTTACTCGGACACATTTTTAAAGACTGTATATCTTCAAAATCATCTAAAAATCAAACTCAAAGGTCTTGTAATCTGATACAGAGCAACTATTTACCAAAAGTCTTAAGACAATTTTGCTATTCTGAACTCTGAAACAAACATACTGGAAGGCTATTAAAACAGAATCTATTGGAAAAGGATAAAATACATCCTGAAACTGTAATGGAGAGTGGGAAGAATGTAGCAGTAGCACATTTTTTCCAAGCCTTTTCAATTATGAATTGCATCCACAACCTTTAAGTATTTTTCTAGAATACCAATACAGATTGTCACAAACTATAAGAAGAAATCTGAGGGCTTTTATTTTTTAGCACTACTAGCTGATAAGAAGCTTTCCATCACCTTTTCTTTTTCCCCTCTGTTTCCGATTACATTCTTATCTCCAAAAACTTACTTTCTTCCTTCTCAACATTTGTCATTCTCTGTATATAGTTATCAGGGAGACACTTCAATCAGAGGTAACAGTTTAGTTCACTGATATCAAAGCTTTTCCATGTATAATGCCAAGTTTGTGTCAGAAGTAGCGCTGCATTTCACGATCACTGATGTCAGTCCTAATCCATGTCAGCGACAAACTTGGCACAATCTAAAATGCTTAATTCCCACCGGTCTAATCTAATTGGTTAGGTACAGAATCAGCATTATAGGAACAGTTTTTCACCCTAATAATACTCCTGCTCTAAAGTTTCTGGAAAGGTCACATACCAAGTTCTCCCCTGGGAAACAGGGCAGTTGCTCTTATCTCCTTACCTCAGCAGAAATGAAACACACAACAAGTAGTGATGATTACAACTGTTCCCTTAACAATTTCTTGCCCCTACTTGAACTATTCATTTCATCCCCCTGCTACAACTTGCAACAGAAAGATTTTGTAGTGTAAGCACTGCCTTGATGTGCACATTTAAGTGCCTAGAGGAATCAATCTTGTTTGTGGCAACTGTGACACTAGACGCTATAGCAAAAGGCACACAGAAAACTGTGTTACCTTATAAGATGCTGTGACTATGACTTATTTAAAGTTGATGGGGTGGGGAGAGATGATAAAAGATTTTTAACAAAGAAAACATTTGACAAATGCTGAATATTACATCTACACATATTTATTTCCATTATGAAAAATTTTTATGGACTAATACCAAGCAAAAAATTTAATAAAGCAAATGCTGGGAACATACTTCTAATTTATACATGGCCTTTTCAGAATCAAGTGGTATCTTGAATAGTATAACACTCTAGAATGCTGTAAAACCACTGAACACAGATCTAAAGCCAAGAGCGTTGTTTTCTAATGTGACTATTTCAAATTTGGATTTCTTACCATAGTCTTTTTACAGTAACAAAAGCATGTATGTATTATCCAGGAGCCGAACCTTCTGCGTGAAATCACTCCTGGGCAATAATTAAACATGTACTGAGGTATATACTTCTACCTTGCATTTAAGTCTAAGCATATTAAGGGAAGTGCTTTGTTTATGAAAATATTCAAATGTACAGTAAGTCCTATACAAAAAACCGTAGTACTGAGCCTTTGAGAAATTTGGGGAACATACCTTCTGGTGGCCTTCCAGAGGGCATGGGTATTTTTTGGTTACCAACAGAACTAGTACTAAACAATGATATAGATAACTAATTACCTAAACTCAGACACAACTGCACTCTTGGAATATATCCAGATCCCTCTATCTTGACTTAAAAAGAGCCATGTTAGGGATGGTATTTTGAAGTCTTGAAATCAGTTTTAACAGAATAAGCTTAAGCTAGGAAAACCTACTAGCCTGTGCAGAAAAGGTATGCTGAAGAGAAAGATCACAGGAACTTAAACTGAAAGAGAAGTGTGCTCTCCATGGCCAGTTTGGATAGCTCTGTAATCTAGCAACCTTTTCTTTTATATGGAGGACAGCACACCTACCAATCTTTCCCACTCTCCTTTCCCCAAAAAATGGTTGTGAAAGGCTGACAAGCTGTGTCTCAAATCAAGGTATTTACAGATTTTTTCATCAGTTTACAAGTTTAAACAAATGGACTTCTAGAGATGACAGTGAAAAGACAGAATTATCAAAATAGAAGCAAAAGAATGAGGTTAGGAAACAAGTGGAAAATGTAGATAAACTATGGAGTCATGCTGGCCCACTGCTAATGACAAGGTGAAAGTCCATCAGACTGAGATGCAACAACCAGAAGCAAGCAAGCAAGCAAGCTTTATACTTAAAATATCTTTTTTAAAGGGAAAAAACCCCACATAATATACAATAATTAAATTAAGATGTATTTTATTAACAAATAATTAGTTAAGGAAATAAAAAGGTTCTACCTGTGTCTGAATTGCGATCTTCATTTCTGGATGGACTAATAGTAAAAGGAAGTTTACGTTTCATGGAAGACTTTTCTTTCATCTCCTTCCTCACATCACTCCTATCCACTTTTGGAGTTTTGTTGTAGGATGCAATCTTGTCCTTGCTCTAATAGAAATAAAAAGTATACTAAGTAATTTTTGCATATAGCAGAATAGACTTACAATGTATACAGACTGAAAAGACTATGTGAGAATGTATGTGCTTATGTTTAAGTATGAATATTACAAAGCTTTTAAATAAACCTTTAAATTAATCTTAATAAAAGCGATCAATGGCATGTCTTAATTTTATAAATTAGTAACTTCTAATTTAATTTGTGTTATTTCTAGTTTTTGATACATTGCTGTAAAACTGGTGTTCATTATTAGAGCCTTAATTAATAAACAAAGGAACAACACATACTGAAAAAGAATTTGCTGTCTTGACAATCATCCCAATTTCCTTTCCTGACCAAAATGATCCCAATAACAGCACAATAAAAGCCCACACTGCAATTCAGACTGCGAATAGCAACACAGTGACAACAAAAAAAACCCTAATAACCTTACCCTGCCTCCACCCCCACCCCGTAATCCATCCATACAGAAGTCCCTTTCTATTTCAACAACAAGAATAGTGTAGTGTTTAATTTTAGAAAATCTATGAAGTAACTTTTTAAACTCACATCAAATTTAGAAAAAACAGCTAAAAGTTATTTGGATTTTTTAGTTGTATAAATCTGGGGATTTTGTCTTATGAACCATATTTCAGAATAAACAGAGAAAAACCTGAATGGGCACAATATTAACTTATGCTTGATTACTTTACTAATATAGGAGGAAAGAATATAAAAGATACCAGGTTAGTGGGAAAACTACCAGAGAGAACGCTCTGCAAACCCCAGTATTTTAGCCTACCAATTAAGATGCAATGCAGGGACATTTTTCTGTTTTTTGTTCATTACATGCTGCATAAACACATTATCCAGCTATGTCAGTTATCACAACTCCACAGCTTTATATCACTCTTAACAGATGATCAGATGAAATCACTAATAAATTAATTACCTAAAGATAGAAGAAGAATATACACTGACTTGCCAATCAGCGAAAACCAAAAGGCTGCTCCTTGGTACTTCTGAAGCAAGCAGTCAGAAGATTTATTTTGACTGAAGAAAAACTAGAAAAAAACTCCAAGCAAAGGTGCTGTTCTCAAAGGCATCTTTCCTTTTTCTCGTTCTTTTTTTAAGAACAAACACGGGTAATATGATATCATCTGACACGCTGAGTTTAAACTGTTGCCAAAAAGTTAGGCAGAAGTGATTACAAAAAGAACCTGCAAACAAACTCTACAGCCTTCAGAACACAAATGTCTCTACCAGGGAAACCACAAAGGGATTAGTCTATGTCAAGGGAATTCCTGAAGTATAGAAGTTGATGCCCCCAGAGAATACCTGTCCTCACTCCAAGTTTAGAAACCCACAAAACCAAAACTCCAAACCAAAACACAAAATAAAACCCATAGAGCAAAACCAAAGCCAATGCTCGTTCAAAACCCCAAAGGAAACAACCAACCCTCCCACCCCTCCTTTTTTCTTTTATGCTAGAACAAGAAAATCTAAAAATCTAAACCCCCTTAAGACTTCCCTAAGCCCTTTGGAGATACAGTGGCTGTAGTATTACTTATGAAAGAAGCTAATCCATCTAACACAAGCCATCATTTGCAAATGCATCTATAAATTGACAAGAGCAGATTCAAATTCCATTAAACCCTTTCCAATCTCTTACAATACACATATAACTTTCTCACTTCAGCCCAATCTCACCGAGAGCTCTCTTACATCTTGCTCCAAACAATCCAATTATTTCTCATATGTATGTAAATTTCCCCCAATATGATAAAATGGCATTAAAGTTTCATTGCTTTCCCTAAAATATTATCTTTAGTACTATGCAGCAGAAAGGACCAATTAAAAATAATTTAAAATTCCTAAGCAGGAAACATTGGTTCCAACTTGTTCTGTAGAAAAAAAACTAACTTTTTGCAGTTGGTAATCCTTAAAAAGAACCCTCTTTTTTGAGTACTCATCAGTAAATTACATTGGCAGGTGCTCACAAAGAGACACAAGCTGCTTAAATAATTTGAGAGCTTTACATTTATTCTTATTCTTTAATTGCATGTATTTTTAAATCATGACTGATTCACTAGTTTTTGAATAATCACGGAATATAATTTTGTGATGATCTAATTAGGATGAGACAATTCAAAATGCATACTTTCAGATAAATGAAGATAAAGTGAAAATGAAAAAACAGGCTATACAGAGAATATACAGGAACTGGAAAAAAAAAAAAAAAAAGAGAGTATCTTGTTGCTTAGCTATCATGAAAATAAATATGCAGCCACCACCAGTAGTGGACCTTCCAATCCAAAAGATGCAATTAACAGGGTGTTTGAATAGTCTGTAGAAAGTCAACGCTATTTAGTATTTTCAGTGACAATGCTGAAATAGAGATACAATTAATTATGCAGACATCATCACACCTGGAACATAAGAAGAAGCAAAGAGCACTGGCAAAGGGAAAGCAAAATGACTAACCAATTTGAAAAGCAGTCTAAATATAAAACAAAACTGGAAAAGCCAGAATAAAAACCAGGTTCTACAAACGATAAAAATAATTAATCGTACAATCACAAAGCGCCATGTTAAAAGTTAGAAAACTCTTAATGTCCTCCTGGATCCAACTTCAAGTAAAGGAAGGCAAGAGGAAGCAGCAAGCCCTGCAGGTTAAAACAGGCATTCCATTTTAAAGAGTGAAAATTCACTGTTTCACCTACTCTTGGTAACTGCCAAGATCATAGACATCCCCTTTTCAAAGTACAAAGCAAGGTTCAAAATTCAGCATCAATAGTTTAATGTAATCCATGGAAGCAACCTAAGAAAAAGTTGAGGTGTTTTATAAAACAACCTGTAACTTATATCTGTGGACTTTCCAAAGCGGTTCATTAATCCGAAGCGAAAACTGCTAATCAGATAAAACAGGGCAATGTTCAGACACATAAACTACTGCTGCAAAGTGAAAAGCATTACATACTTTCCATGTCCACTACAGTTAGAGAGCATTTAATGGCTTTAGACTGCAACAGGAGACAAGCAAAGGTTATTTATCCTTCTACTAAGTGTCTAACTCCATGCCAGTCGGCATAATTAAGTATCAGAATAAACTGCCCAAGGAGACAGGAATTTCCATGAGGCAAGCCTTTAAAGAAAAGGTCTGGCAAACATCTGTCAAGAACCAACTACAGCTTATTCTACTCTGGGGCAAATGGATGAACTGGATCTGCATGTCTCAACATTTAATGCATGCCTCACTGGAGGATGTAGTAACAAGGAAGAATTTTCTCTGTCAACAAGACCATACTAGTGTGCCATGATGAGGAACACATTTTTAATCTGTTCAGCAGAAAACTGTCTCAGAAGGCTAACAAACAGCAGTCTGGACAATATCTTGATATCCCATTCCAGCTCTATTGTCTGGTACTGCTACAATCAATGACAAGACACAAAAGGAGACAACAGAGAGCCATATAAT
Source organism: Pyrocephalus nanus (assembly GCA_038380795.1). Classification (NCBI taxonomy): domain Eukaryota; kingdom Metazoa; phylum Chordata; class Aves; order Passeriformes; family Tyrannidae; genus Pyrocephalus; species Pyrocephalus nanus. The sequence goes on along the minus strand of CM076261.1, from coordinate 8,139,741 downwards.
CTAGCAGATGTACTGAGCCCTGGGAGAATAAGCATTCTTTTTCTGCCTATCAAAGATAATTACATACTGAAGCGTGTTCTGTATGGTATTAAATGGCTTTGGACACTGTTGTTGGACTCTTCTAAGGCAAGAATTAATTCTTACAAACTCCAAATGTGTTTCTCCTTTCGATGACATATCTCTAATTTACTTCCTGAGTTTGGCCAAGTAAGTTTCAAAGTATAAATTCAGATAAATTAAAATTTCATTGTGTTCTTATGTTTATAAAATAGCTCATGCTAACATTAAATGGTCTAGGTGCTGTATACACTCCTAGAGGTGTTGAGTTTTTTTATTTTATGCCCCCAAGATGAGCAACTGAAATAAAAACACATGTACCCTAAAACATAGATGATATAAACTCCTGGTTTAATAACAGGAATGCTATTCCTAAAGATTTTTTTAAGTTCTCAGAAGATCTGCGTGTATAGCTGATTCAGACAGCTATTCACTGGCTGTTAGAACAGCACAGTAAGCAGTGACTTCTGGACAAATACGAAAGATTAAATCTCATAATAACAGTAACTTCACTAGGTGACTAATTAGTAACTTCCTCAGGCAACAGCTCAACCAGATTGAGCTAAACAGTGTAACAACTACAGAGGAAAAATCAAACCCTGCAAGTGTTTTTTAGTTCTGTCTTAACATGTTAACCATTGTAATAGTCTTACACCATTTAGGCCATTACAGTTTTTATTTTGAGAAGAATGAGGATTTTTTTTTTTTTTTACAGCAGTGGTGCCCTCTAACATTACTGTTCACTTGTAAGATGCACTATTTTGTATGAACATTAGGCCTCAATATTTCCTCACATCAATTACATTAGGCACCAAATCCATAACATTTTTCATAATAAAGTTCTAATGCGTCAAGGACTATTGCTTTTAAATCCATGGTTGCAAATATTTACATATTGAGAAAAAATCCTTACTTGCTTAAGAGAAATTTCCACTACTTCCTAAAGGTATTTCATTAAAAATACCACAGTTGATTTCGCCTGGTCAATCTTAACTTCAGAGTTCTGTGTCTGTGTATGTAATAAATATTTGCCTTCACAATTTTCTGTTGTTCAAACTCAAACTTTACTCTTCGACTACTGCCTGCTGAATCTAAATTATTACATTTTGGCAATATTTTGTCTATTTTTTCTAACATGGGGGAAAGAGTGCAGATTAGTCAAAGGCCAGCTGAACAGTTCTGACAGTTGTCCACATGTTAGAGAATAGCTACATGACTGTTTAAGTGACTATTTAACATCTGAACCATGTATTCAGTTCTTCTTAAAATATGAAAAAAGCTACCAATCATACTTATTATGCTAAAAATTTGAATTCAACAATATTAAGTGAAATTAATAATATTAACTGAAACCTTATACTCTCTATTAGTAATAATAATTCTCCATTTTTATTTAGGATTTCATGTTTTCAATACTACGTATCATTTTTTATCATACAATTCCAATCCAAACCCTACATTATTCTAATCTCAAATTATAAATTGTGTCAAGGTGGACAATGAGCAACACTGAACAAAACAGTGCAAGCAGTTTATCAGCTTATTTTTTGGTATCAACTTAATCAGTACACCAACTGGGATTCCTCTTTGTAACCTTGGTCAAACATCCATCTTCCCTTATATTTTCATTTTCTAAGTAATCGTGCTTTTACTGGCACATTATGTTCAAACACCAGGCAAGGCAGAATGTTACATTTGTTAATTTCTGTACTGATGACCAGTCTCAACAACTAACAACTCCTTGTTAGGGCAACCAGCTAAGGGCAGACCTTGACCTGAACTAATATGATAATGCAAGGGTTTATATGTGATCATTAAAAACAGAACATTAATTTACTCCTTTCTAAATCAAATCAAAGCTGGTCATACTTCCTGGTGGTTAAATAAATGGCATCATGTTCGCTCTTCCGCTTCCTGGAAAAAGTTATTCATACCTTCGTATGAATCTTTGTCTTCTTCCTTAACATTGTGGCAAAGGAGTTACAAATCTCTGTTTCAGAAGATTCCCTAACTTGGAGAGATTGCAGGGCATGGGGGTTCTGTGTCTCTGCAGATGTAACCGCCACTGTTACTATCAGCGATGGAACACCTTTGGGAATTAGGAGATTACGGGAGAGGAGGCGTTGAGACAACCAGTGAACTGGGCACAAGGGCCACTGGTGAGACAATTCCTCTGGCAGTGGTTGCAGGTTCAACAGCCAGTCTGGAAACTGGTACCAATTTTCTAAAATGGCAGCAAGCAACAAGGAGAGGAGGCGAGGAAGAGTCAGAGAGCAGAAAAGCAAAAGGGGGCTCACAAGTAAACTCTGCTTGGATTGATTTTTTTTGTTTTTAATTCAGAATGTAGAATAATTTGCATATGAAATTCGGAGCCTAGGAAGGAAGGAAGTAATCTGCACTAAAAAAACATATTAATCTATTTCTACACACTCAAACCTACAAATAAACGCACTCCAAGCATTTCATGTTATATCTTTAGCAAAGAAACAGGGAAAAGGAAAACTTAAAAACTAGTACATTTCAGCAAACCTGATATTTTTGCTTTGATGAAAGTGAACAAAAGATGAAAATAATCTTAACTTCTGTATTAATAGATTTTAATTTTCTTGTGTCAAAAGTTGGGCTTTTTTGAGAAATAGTGAAGTGTCAAAATAATTAATTGAGTTCATAAAGGTAGAATATTTTTTTTTGTCAAATAAATAACCTAAAATCTTTACAAAAAGTAGCTTATTTACAAGTGTAGAAATACAAAGGCTGTATTTAATACCAATACATAGCACTGCAACAGCCTTCCTATTCTTGCTGCTTGTAAGCCCCAGACATTCCCTCCTCTTTCCCAGTACTGAATGATACTTGAATTAACTTGACCATATTCCAGACAAGGACCAGGACTGAAAAAAAAAAAAAAGAAAAAAAAGGAAAAAAATTAAAAAAAAAAAAAAAAAAAAAGAAAAAAGAAAAAAAAAAGAAAAAAGGGAAGAGAAAAAAAAGAAAAAGGAGAAAGGAAAAAAGAAAAAAGTAAAAAGAAAAAAAATTTAAAAAAAAAAAAAAAAAGAAACCCAACATTATTTCATCCCTTTACTAATAAGCCAATTTCCTTTCCCCATTTTATTCTGTTATCTTCCTCTTCTTATCTAAGTAGTTCATCACAGTTAACAGAATCAGCTACCTTCACCTCACTTTACTGGGACCCATAAAACAAACTGGGAAGAGAATAAAAAGTCTAAAGTTTTCTGTGAATGTTTCTGGAAGACAAACAGTTTCAAGTAGATGCTGACTCTTCTAATCTTTTCCTGGTTTTTTTAAACCTCCTCCTGTCTTATTTCCATCCATTAAATGGTCTTACAGGGAATACAGATTTCAACAAAAGAGTATGACCACACACATAAAATCCTTTTCTAGAGAATACAGTTTTAAAGACTGTTGGGAGATAAATGGATTTGCTCTCCTTAGGGCAATATACATGCAGCTCAGAATATTATTCCAGCTTCTGTTACTCATTGGTACCCCAGATAAATCCGTAGTTTATTGTACAAGTGTACTAAGCAGATAAATCAGAGAAATGGGTTATTTGCAACTTGGCTTCAGAAGTTTGAAAATTATGGGATACTTCACATTTATAAACAACTAACCACCCTTCAGCATTACTGGAGTTCCCATATTCCTTCATTCTCCAACATGGACTGTACAATTTTTAAAGGGGACTCCCTTGTACAGGAGTTACTCTTAATGCTTCTGCAGCATTTGGCTTTCAAATCCTCCTTAACAGAGGGAACAAGTCCCTGTGCCACAAAGGAATGTAAGAAACTTGTATTTGTTCATTGGTCTGTGCTCTGTCACAGGCCTTCAAAAATGTTTTGTCTATTTCTTAGGGAAAGTAAAATTAAATAAAATACGGATCATTATTCTTGTGAGTGTATAAAGACTTCATACTAGCTAAGATATGGAGACTATACACTAACTTACATCAAATTAAACCAAAGCATCCAGTTTCCTTTTGAACTGTTGCAAATGACAATAAAAGGCATAAATTCTGTCCCTTAAAGTCATGTAAAAAGTACTATTTTTTTTTCTGCATTCAAGATACAAAAACACAGATTCATATTTATTTCTTCCCATTAGAGCAACAAAAATTGTGACACATGCTCTTCTTTTCTCTGAAATTAAATAGACATGAATATAATTTTGTTACCTTTCTTGCAGTTGTTTTTTCCACCATGGTGCTATCGCTGTCAGAATTTTCAACTTGAACTGTTTTTGTAGACCCAATTTTGGGCATTTTATAGCTGTTTAGCTAGCAGTATCTTGTATCAGTGGGTTCATCCTGTGTCTGAAAAACAAACAAACAGCATTACATAAATATACACACTGCAGTGTCATTTCAGGACAAACGTTACTGCAGATGGTAGCAGAGCTGAATAGTACCCCAAAAATGATGTCTAATAATGACACCTGGCTTCAAGCATCCCACTCATATCAGCTCAAATCTTGGGGGAAAATCCCAAAAGATCTAACATGGCTACTGCTGGGCACAATGTCATCAGAAAACCACCAAGTCAGATAATGAAGAGCCTCACCTCTCTAACTTACCTTTTTGACAGACTTAACACTTACAGCTATTTTAAAAGGTTCACAGGTTCAATATCTCACTTATTTTAGAGACCAGGAAGATTCACAAGAGCATTTCTAGCAACATTGGGTAATTAAGCTTTCTAGCCTGGGAAACTGAAACACTGTCTACTCAAAGTCTAGGAAAAAAAGGTCAAATCCTGGTGATTTACTATTCTTTCTGTTGGATCAAGAGGTATCTGTTAAAAGAAAAGTCTTCTAAAGCTTAGGCCTGGAACTAGAAGCCTTAATTTCCCCTGTCTATCAAATTAATTACATAAGACACCACTATATATATATATATATCCATATAAAGCTCCAAGAGCTCTGTAGTGTTTCATCTCCAGAGTACACCAAACAGGTGTCATTACAGAGTCACATAATGGAAAAGGTTCAACTCGGTCTTCCACAGAATGAAGAGACACCCTTCTTGTCAGAGTGCCTGAGAGGAAAGGTCACATGAAAAGTAAAACTGCATTTGATGTCACTTCAAAGCTGGTGCCATTTTATGGATCTTTTTGAGTTGATGTATTATGTTGCAAATATTTACGTGATCACAGTCTTACTGTGCTGTAGTAATTTTATGTCTCTGCAAGTCATTGTTTCAGGTGTGATATTTCTATTATTGCTTTTGTTTCTGTTACAGAACAAGGACACTATTTTGGTTTGACACAGTTAACAACAAAACCTGGTATTTTCTCTTTGGCAGATGACTTTGAGAAAAACACTTTGCATACTAGACCTGACACACAAAATGTAGATACTCAAACAAATTTCTACAACCCACCCATCCACCCACCCATCCTGCACAAGACCTTAACTATGGAAAAATCCCTTACAGAATATGGTCAAGATCAATAGTTGTTTACAACAGTGTAACATCTTACTTTCTTAATTTTCCAGAACGGGAGGAGAAAAAAACAGATAGGAAGGAAAGTTCAAAATGCTCAATCATAAAGTCAGAAAATTAGGAAATGCTGCACTGAAGTCTGCATTTTTCCTCCCTTTCATACACATCTGAGGGTTTTTTGTTTTCTTGGATTTTTTTTCAAACTAACCACAAGCTTATGAAAAACAGGAAGACCTTAATTAGAAACTATCTCATATTCAATAATGTGAATCTTGTCTCCACTGTGATACAAGATACAATATTGTGAAATTCCTACTGTTCTACTCTTACTCAAGACAAAAGAAACATTATTCCCTTCATTTACGTAGCGTCAATAGGATTTATGCAGCTCTACTGATAGAGAGATTAATTGTTCAATTTTAATGGACATCAAAGCACATGGTTATCTGCCTTTTTATTTGCTTTTCATAACAGCTGCAGGAAGAAAAATGTTTATTGGTTCAATGGAGAGTACTCTAGAACGAGTTTCCTGTAGATTACAAATACATTTCTTAATCCTAAAAGAAACAAGAAGTTACTGTCTTCACAGAAAACTATTACTGTGATGATTAGACCACACACAGTGTATTACTATAGCAGCAAGTATCTCTGTTTCCACAGGTTTAGAAAATGACACAAGTCATAAATCTGTTTTTGCTCAATTAGCCTCTCAAATAATCTCTTTAATTTTCTTTTGTAATAATTCCCATTGCATATATCATCGTGATTAGAACTAATTTAAAAAAGATCAACATATCAAAGTTATCCTTACTATTTTCATCAAAATATTTCTCATTGCATATGCTGCTGTTTCCTTTCCTCCCATTTTTAATGCTACTTGACTCCCTGAAACTACCTCAATTCCTGGTTTGCTCCTCTTCCTTTCCTGGTTTCATATGCCATTCCCTGGTACATGACAGCAAGAAGCCCAAATTCATGAGTTTAGTAAAATGCATTAGCTTAGGCTTGGCTCCACTGCTCTTATTTGCCTCACCAGCAGGGACTAAACCACAGCAACTGAGCTAGTGTTCTCCTTCACTGAAGGCCTGGTCTCCCAATAAACTGAAGCAACAGTTTATTTTTTTGAATGGTAGACAAAAAAAAAACCCCAACCTTAAGCTGCAGGTATTGCAAAGGGGCAAGAGGATTACAAAAACACTTTCTAAGTAAATTTAAATTAAAGGTATTTTAAAATAATAAAGTTAGCTCAAATAATACACAAGTATAGGTTGATGAAAACAGAAAGCATAGGATGTTTCCATTTTCTTCATCAAATGACCATTGGGTAGAAACTGATGTACAGGAAGGTCCACCTGAGGTCAAGAATATGAGGAAGAACTTCTTTACTGTGTGGGTGACTGTGCACTGGAGAGGTTATGGAGTCTCCCTCACTGGAGATATTCAAGAGTCATCTACAGACAATCCTGTACCATGTGCTTTGGGATGACCCTGCTTGAGCAGGGAGGTGGGACCAGATGACCCACTGTGGTCCCTTCCAACCTGAACCATTCTGTGATTCTGTGATCAAGATTAAATGTGAATTCCCTAAATTCTTGACCCCAAGCCAATTATGTTTTGGAAAGAAAACTGTTTTGGAAGTTCATTAAAACTGAACATCATATATTGGATTATTAAAGCAGAACCACCACAACTATCACACTGACACACAGCAGGTATTTCCATTAAGTGTTTTATGTACCAGATTGCTTTTGCACAATCCCTGTGTGAAATACTTTTCAAACTGACTAATGCTCCAAATATTTGAGAAAAAATACTGTTCATAAAGGGCAGGGTTTTTTTAAATTATTAAGATATCACTATGATCCAAAAATCAAGCAAACTATTCAGCCTGTGATTATGTAACGTATATATAACAATAAAATTCTGCCCTGAAGAAGTGATTTTACTGACATTTTAACTTTATTTCCGTTTGCCTGCAGTTCAGTGCCATTTCAACTCACCGTCTAAACACAAACATTTGCATTCAAAGGGAAAATGTAAAACATTAAACAGGGTCTTCCAGGGAAACGTAGATCTGTCTGCTTTGAGTTTCCTTCAGGGCTGTTTCTTAATGCAATTACTGGTTTATTAGGCAGTCTTGATGGCACATTTCAAATCACCAGAACCCTAAATTAAAAGTTAAAACTCTTTAGATTCAAATTATTCTCCTCTGTCACAACAAGCAACGCCATCACTTTTCATCTGACACAGTGGCACAGCTGTGCTTTTTCTCTGACAAACTGATCTACTTCAAGCTTTTCAATAAAACAGAATCTGCTTCCTACTAAAGAAACGTCTCTGCATGTAACAAAATCAGATATTCTGGTTTTATGTTTGGACATCTTTCCCGCACATTCATTAGCAGTTGTCAGTGTTCTATTTGAAATACTTTTAATCTTTTCTCTCAATCATTTTTCAACTAAAGGAACTAAAAAATTCTATTTTCTTCTGAAAGTAACAAAGGTACGCATTTAGACAGATTACAGGAGGTGACATAAAAAGCTAGGATTATTTCATATAAAAAAGCCTGGCCAACAAACAAAGACACACCCCCCCCAAATCAGAATTTCAGAAGTAACTAGCTAGAGAAAATTAGGCACATAGTAAATCTCTAGGCCCAACAAGTTATTGTATTAATTTGTATAAGCTTACATCTAGCACTGATGAAAGAGTTTGCCTTTACCTTTGTAAAAATCCCAGAGAATTCATGCAGGGCTTTCAGCCCAGTCTTCTGAGAAACAGGCCCATGTGTTTGAGTAACATGCATATGTCTGATTTACCAATGACTTTCAAGCCTATAGATGGCATTTTCTTTAAATTTGATGGCAGCATCAAGTTTTCAAAAATATTAAGCACTCACAAATTTCATGGAAAAAGGTGGCTGGTGGAGAATCATAATAATTGCAATAATAATCAATCACTCATTTCCCTGAGGGAAGGTTTCAACATGAGCTTCATGCCATACTGGCTGTAAGAAAACTCCACACGAGATGGCCTTTATAAACCACTTCTCTTCCTGTGGTTACAGGGCAGTCTCAGTTGAGACCTGCACGTTACCTGAGTCCATCACCCCCAAGACATAAATGTCTAAGAAATTAAGCATTGTTAGTTCTGGTGCTCACAGAACTACTTGTTTCCTGTCTGGTTTACAATTCATGGTTACCTTCTTATTCCTGCATGTCTTCCCCATAACACACACAGCAAAAGGTTACACAATGCTCAGGGAAAGGTTTTTCTGGTAGCTCTGTTGTACAGCTGATCTTGAAGATCAGCTGACTGCAACTACTACACCAAATCAAGGGTGCACAAGACTGAACTTCTTATGGGAGTATAAGTAGTAGACGAGTTAATTTCCAAGAAACCACACTTACTCTTGTGCTCTAGAAAAAATTTACATTTAAAAGGTAGGGGATCGAGAATAAGGCAAATCTTCCCAACTACCTCAGTTATCCTGTATTTCCCATATGTTGTTTCATCATGTTATTTCATGCAGAGGAAAAAAAAATTAAGAAGAAAAATATCCCTCTCTTCCAATAGGGATTTACTCCAGACTGGGAAGCAGTGAATCAACTGTACCAAATTTCTGCTATAAATAGTTGACAGCTAAGGCTGTATCTACATTAGCAAGAAGTAAAGAATTATCAAGAGCGGATCTGTAGAGTGGAACAGCTGGTAACAAAAATTCAGAATTTACACTAGTCACATTTAGCAGATTTGTTCTGGACTATTTCTAGTTCAGTTCCACGTAGTAAATGCACATTAAAGATTGGACCACATTCAGCACATTCTTAAACACATCTCTCAGCTTAAAAGAGGAGGAATTGAGCTCTGAAACCACAGGGAGCACATTAAACTACAGTGAGGAGAGATACAAACTAAGAGATTGACCTGATTTCCTCTTAGCAATCTCCTCCCTCCCACCCCTAAGAATTTGTCTCTACCAAGTTTATTTTGAAATGATCTAGATCTCAAAGCTATTGAGAGTCTATAACGGAAAGGAAAAAACAAGTTGGTGGATGAGTATAAGAGAGAGATGTCTAGGAACAGCTGAACTGAGAGAAAGGCAGGCAAAAGCCAGCATTACATATTCTGTTCAGAGAAAGCCAGCTGGCCAACCCATATGTACACACTGGCTAATTAAGAAGTATGTAGGTAGCTCACGCCCAGCCACACCAAATGTTATCTGCATTCTGGTGGGAGTGTGTCAAACACAGATGAGGTTAACGCACTGGGAGAAAGGGAACGGGCGCAGCACAAAGGGCCAAAAATCTACAGAAAACTGGTATTTTTAAATACTGTAAGGAGCAGAGTTTAAGCAGAAAGGTATTAGCAAAAAGATGTTCATTTGACTAAGTTTAACACTCTCTTCTTTTCTTATCAGGAAAGTGTAAATGACTTCAGTATTTTATTTCACAACAAAAGTATCCTTCAGCAAACAGCTTAGAGAAGTGATTTCTTTCCGAAAGAGAGGTTAACTAACTTCAGCATTCCTAATGCTAAATGAAACACATGATAGGAGATGTAATATCGCTGTCAATTTTTTTCTTCTTATGGACACACAGTTACTAAACCAGAACCTACTGCTATACAGTGAAAAATCTCCTGGTAAAAGCATGTTAGCAGATCAACACCTACCTTTTCACCTACTGTGTCCAGTAAGGAAAAACAGCTTGAGACAGAACAAGAGATTATTTGGGATATTTTGGTTAGAGACTGGGAATGTGCTAAGAGGCACAAAACCAGCAATTTCGGACTGTGGGGAAAAAAGGCCATTCAGGTTATGACACACAGTAGGAAGGTGGTAAAATCCAGTAATACAGAGCTGGGCTTTTCTGTGTGCGAATTTAAAGAACACGTGTATAAAAGGAGTATCTGTATCTTAACTTGATAACTTCCCACACAGAAGTACATCTGTGAAGACTAAAGCTTCAGATTAGCTAAACGACAGAATGTGACTGTGATGAGGAAGAAGTAGAAAGACTTTGAGAGAAGATGTAAGAAGGGATTGCTCTTCGGAAGAGAGCACAGGGAACTCCATAATCAACACACACTCCATAATCAACACACAAGAATTTTTTTCCAAGACCACAGAACACAAATCAAAATTCTTTAATTCTTGCCATTCTTATGGTCCTGTAAAAAAGCACAAGCGTTCCATATATATTTTAATGGAGAATGGCAAGCTTACTACTATGGCCAGTTTCTCTACCTCCTTGGACAGACACACTTGTAGAAATGATGTCTTAAACACCGCCAATGTCTCATGAGAATGTCAAAATGATGGTAAAGGATGGGACATTGCCCAGGGCATGCACTTCAAAATCTCATCAGAACATTATACAAAATACTGTTCTGAAAGGTCAAAATTTCAGAGTGACTGCAGCCACAAAAATATTAGTCTTTTTACCAAGGTCTTCATTGCAGAGAACTATATAAACACAGCTATTCTGTAACTCAGCAGTTTATTTGATCTTTACAATAAAGACAATGAAAAGGTTATTAAAGGCTTCATTTGAGCAGAAATAGTTTTAGGTTTCTTGTGCAGAGTCCTACGAAAATTGTTATGTGGATCCCCCCTCCCCCCAAAAAGACTTCCTCTCAATCAGGTAGCAGTTGAAAGTTTTACTGGAGTCCAACATGCATGTAACTTCTAAGCAGGATTACAGAACATTTTAACTTAAGTCAAGGTTGCGTAGGTATGAGATCCAGACAGTAAAACATTTTTTCCAGAAGCTGATAATACATTAGACATATGCAGCTATAATGGACTAAACATATATTGCAGTACATCCCTACTGGCAAGGTCGCCTCCTGCTGCAGGCTGGAACCGTATTACCCTTTACAAGCTTAAAGGAAAACACATTCTGCCTAAGAAAAGATTAAATAAAGGCTATTTGTGTACATTGTACTATTTGAGACTGTATTTTCATTGTCACCATTTCCTGTATATGGTGTACACCGCAAATACCTTCAAATACAATGAACAGAACAATTTACCAGGCCCTTTTTGCCCTGCACTCCATGGCGTCTCGTACTCACAGTTCAATTTTCTAGCAGTAACCAGCACACAAATTACTAACCACTGCTGGCTTCAGGTCACACACCAATTTGGTATGCTGGAGAGAACACTGACTGAATGATACATACAGTAGCTTTTACAGATGAAAGGTGACAAGAACATTTTTATTTGGAAAATATTCACAAGGTCTTTTCACATGGTTGCGACGGTTCAGTGCATGCAGATTCCAGCATCAGGGTTATGATGAAAGAACTGAACTCCAGCACAGCCTCAAACTAATGGTGCCTAAGGCAACAAGTCTGTTGCTGCATTAAGTGCAAATGCAGTACACAGCAAGGACTTGAGTCACAAATTTGGCAGATTTTACTGCATTTGACAATAAAAATATGACAAAACACTCTTGGTCCAGAAGCGAGAAATTATTTTTTGTTACAATTTTTCTTTAAGATTTGCACAATACTTGAGACAGCTTTGTGGCCAGAATATGCAATGCTGAGATTAGTTCTACTCCTTTCTTTGTTATACCTATTGTGCAACCTCAGAAACACTGCCTTACCCCTCCCCTGCAGCAGTTCTCCTGGCCAGATGTAGGAGGACCTTACTAAAAATCAAAGGAAACAAAACATCAGCCTAACAAACACACCTTTCACAAATATATGCCATGAAACAAGCTGGAGGCGTGTATTTCGGAGACTCCTCAGATACTAGCTAATAGATGGAATGGACTACTAGACTCACTGTCCTGTCAGAGTGCGCTTCCACATTTTAATCTGAAATGTTTAGACATTTGAGATCCGAAATGCACACATCTTCCCACAATAAGCAAAATAAACTATTTATCTGAACTTCATTTCATGAAAATGTCCTTTATAAAATAAAGTATAACAGTGAAATAGGCATGGGCAGTGACTACTCAAAATCTCCAGAACAGCTTTTAATATACTCTGAAGTACCTACTCATCGCATGCCAGACTGCACTACACAGGGCTAGGATGAAGTCCCTAAAAAACAGCCAACACTCAGGCACCAAGAAAGATTTTCCAATACTTCAGCTGGAACTCACTACTACTTCCTACCAAAATAAGGAACGTATCTCATAGTCTAGGAATTTCTACTAGGAAGAGAAAAAAATGAGAGGACATACAACTCTTTCCTATGCAGAAAATAAACAAAACCTTTGCAGAGGCTTTGCTGCACTTGCCTATATAGGACCTTAGGCTCCTACCCAGACCCCTATTTTAAGAGCCTGAGTTTACTTGTGCTTGGTTTCAAATGTCAACTTCCACAGATTTCACAATACTCTTTGATTTGTTCCTATGGTAATAGTAGCACCTAGACTTGTCAACTTCTTTATTACAAATACATTCTATTACAGAGCCTGATTTAATCTATAGTTTTCTGATTCAGTTTTAGTAATGTTTTCCTCCTTCCCATTTTTTTTTTTTTTGTTAAACTAAGCACATGCTTACCAACAATACAAGAATTTCATTGTTCATAGAATTAAAGAATAGCTGAGGTAAAGGGAAATTTAAAGGTCATCTAAGTCTCTCAGTTATCTAGTCAGTCAGACATTTTCAGCTTTCATCACAGACCAGGTTGAGTCTGTTACTTGAGCAGGAAAACACAGTAAAAGAAATAATGGAAAGTACAAACCTTCCTATTCCTAACTGTTGGCACCTATAAATCACAGACCGGCATTTTACAAGCAGCACACAGAGGGAGAAGAAAAAACTCGGGCCCAAAATTTAATTTAGGAAATTCTGCTCACTGACTGAAAATACAACACCCCCATCTGCCCTTGAGCTTTGTTACATGGATTGACTTGAATTTAAAGGTATTGCAGGTTCATAAATTACAGAGAGATCATGCTTCACTAACAGACATCCACGTGTGAGGAAAACACTTAGCAAGTGCTCATAAAAAGGCTGTATCTTACACAAACTCCAAAACAGACTGAAAATTGGTAATTTTCAGCGTCATTGTTCAACTTTCCTCAAGATGGGATCCTCTTCTCTGGCAACGTCCTTCTAAATTAGAGAACTTATTCCAGCTTCTGCCACAGGACTCCTCTCAGAGCAGTATCCTAGGCTGCACAAACACAGTTTATCCCAGAAATCCACACAGTTCGTGATTTAAAGTGGAGTCCCAACCAAAAAAAACATCAACTCACAATCCGATTCTGTTGTGTGCAGATAAAGGGCAGGCACCATTTCTGACACAGCGATGTCATGGCAAGAGGGCACGCAAATACAGACAAGAAGCGCTTGTTTCACTTCTTTTGCAACATACTCCTCCCATTTCCTTCCTTTACTTTCTCTGAAGTTTCCAGTCTAGAATAGATTCTGAGATCCTCCCACTACAAATGTCACTCCACACATCAAAATTATGAAAAAAAAAAAAAAAAATCAAAGCAGTTTGTTTGTATCACACTTCTAAACTCATATGGAAGTAATTGCTGTTTATGTCTTTCCAAGGCACTGAAAAAACCCCCATAAAAACTAGCATTTTGTCAAAATATCCTTGCAGGTGCTATGTCAACCAACTGAATCTTGCTTGGCATGTAAGACCTAGAAGTTATTAACAGAACATGACAGAGGAAAAGAAAGAAAGGATCTTAGATATCTATAAATGACCTTTAATGTTCTTCCATACAGGCAATTGACCAGTGAAGAGCTGAAGAAAATTAGTGTCTAGGTTCTACTTGTACTTTAACACCTCACAGCAATACACTACATATTGAAGACAAAGTATGCAAAAAGGTGTCAGAGGACAGGACACTCTGAAATAATCAGTTGGATTCAAGGACCCTAAACCTGGGTAAGCCCATCTGCATCAAGCCCCATCCAAGATGACACCAAGAGACTGTCACCAAAGACCCTGTAAGGTGCTGAAAGAAGGTAGGAAGCAAAAGAAGTAGGGAGGGGATGAATTTTTCTCCCAGCTGACTTTTGTCCAACTCCCTCCTAGCCATGTGAACTCCGCCTTGACAAAAAAAAAAAAAAAATTAAAAAAGCAATGGGAATTAATCTGTTTACGTAATGTTACTTAGGGTGAAAAAAACATGTTGAGAAACATGGCCTAGACTGACAGAAAGGCTTAACTCTGAAAACAGGTGATTGGGAAGACGATGCTTTGCAACAGGGACCCCAAAAGAAGATTTGATATAAACAGACAATTGAAACAGGAAAGCACCAAATGAGAAGGTTCCTGAAGAAACAGAAAAGTAAGAAGAAATACTATGATTTCTTTGCTTTTATTTTTGAACAGAAATAGTTTCACAAGTCTGAAATCTTAAATATTAGTTGTTTAGTAGAAGAAACACACAGGACCAAGGAACTGTCTTTACAATAAGTACCCTCTGGTTTATACTTCAACAAAACAGATGTTTCTATTCAGGATAAACTTTCAGAACAGAAGTCCTACCAGCTTAAAATCACAGAATTATCCAGAGTTATTATCCAGAATTATTTCAGAGGAGTTTTTGAAGGGCTGTGGGCTTGGTGAATCATGTGGACTAGATACATACACTACAAATGAACTTGCAAACCCACAGTCTTAAGTAATTAATAACTTTCACAACAAGCTGGAAAAATGCTAGTTTTTCTAGAAAAGCATAAAACTGTAGGACATTTGATATCACAGTGGCACCCCAGATTGCACAGGAACAGCAGAATCTTTTTCAGTAAGCCAGTATTATCTTGCAAAAAAAGGCAGATCATTCTACCACATCTATTTTATCATATTTCCTCTTAATAACCAAGAAAAGTACTGCATTCAAAGCATTCACATCTTATGACAAATCTGATTTTAAATTTAACACTTAAATTACCAAAAATGAAAGTTTGTGGAACTTGCATACATAAACCAGATGAAATTTTCATCTTGGAATGGTTAGGAATTACTTTAAAGCAAGAAATCCTCCCTGAAGCTGAGAGACCTGAGTTAAAGCTTCTCTTTATGCTTATAGCTACACATTCCCTACCCCAAACTGGGAGGGACAAAGTGCAAGAAACAAAACGTTAAGAATAGGGTTAACTTCTGGCATTAGCAACAAACATAAACAAACAAACGCAAGCACTGCCTCTCCCCAAACGGTGGCAAACCTGCCTTCCAGAAGTCAGACATCGACCCCCATTTCAGTGTGGCAAGAACGGCTCCCCCATGGCAACAAGGGGCATCATTCCTTCTGAGCCACTTACACTATTTCTACAGCATTCCTTCACGTGGGCCAGTAAGGAAGTGCAACTGGTGCCAGAATTCAAGATTAATCTGAAGGACATCTGTCAGTATTGTCATATTCTCAAATAAATTTCTCAATTCTCAGATTAACCGTTTATCTCTTCATGGAAGATGCTACAATTACTGTTCTTACATAGGCTGGCTGTTTTGCAAGGAAGCACTGGAAAGCAACAAACAGAATGACGAGGGTACAAACAGAATTGGTTGAATAAATAATTGCTTTTCTTCTTAAAAGAATTCTGAAAGATCAAAAAATATTAAGTTTCTTTTATGTTCTCAATATTCAAATGACTAATTTCTGAAGAAATTCTCTTACTAATAATTTATACTTTGGTTACTTTTTGTATATCTCCGGCAACACAAAATAAGGTTTTTTCAGTTTCTTACTCAAAAGCTTACTCAGAGCTGCAAGCACTGGAAGAGACTTTTTTCAACTAAGTTCTAGTACAAACACCATACAGAAGACATACGTAGGTTTGTCTTCTCTTTCATTAAAAAAAAAAAAAAATTCAGAAACTGCATTTTTAAGACAAAAAATGTGAAAGAAGACTTATTTATGCAACCAGTTAATTAGTCACTTAAGTAAAAAAAAAAAAAAAAAAAAGACTTTGTTAAGAATCTGTGTAGCTACACTTAGTAGAATGTACCACACCTTTACAAGACTACCACACACAGGCAGTACAAGAAGAATGCATCCTTCGACTATTAAAAAATAAATTCAACAGGAAAAACACAATGCCTACAACAGCTGGGGGGGAAAAAAAAAGATTTGACAGTTTTATAATCTGTCAAGCCTAGAACAATAAGTTCAGCAAGAAATCCCAACAGACCTACTAAAATTAGAGCTTCACATTTTATTTACACTAGTGGGTCAAATTCCAGTCAAGTCCAACTGGTCATGACCATGAGCAATCTGCTGTAGCCGAGCCTGCAGCGAGTAGGGGGTGGATTAGATAACATCCAGAGGTGCCCTCTGATCTCAACTAGTCTATGAGTCTGTCCCATGAATCAGGAAAGCAGATGCTCTTCACCTCAGTGACAGCAAGTCTCCTGGCAGTTCTCTCCTCCCACTGACATGTTCAGCATACGAAAAGGTTTGTGTCTTCTACACTCTCCAGCAACTCAGGAGAGCATTTATTCCAACAAATGCTTACACAGGTGGCTACAAGAACCTGTGTGGCTTGTGAGTGTGGATGTCAAATCATATCATTAAGACAGCCACATAGAATACACACATCATATTCCTACTGAGGGACATACCTTCGTGTCAAAATAAACATTTCCATGGAAAAACAACCTCAGATCTTAGAATCAGACATAGATAAGCTTCTGGAGTGTCCAAAGGGCACTTTATTCTGAATAGCCTCTCAAAATTAAGAAGATCCTTGATATTACAAAGAGGAAATCCATTCTGGGGAAGGAAAAGAAATATGCTAGCCCAAGAACTCTTGCTCTTAGGAGCCAAAGACACTTATTGCAAAATCCATTAGTCAACCCTTTTTAATCTACAAGTCTAAAAGCGTGTATGTTCGCAGGTGCTTCCTCTTGAGTCTTTTTTAGGATGAGCCATGGGTTCAAAGGAAGCACCTGCACAGATGTTTAGCATAATGTGATACTCCCTTTACACTAAATGGAGAAGTGGAGTTGTAAACGTCAAGTTTGATCTATTGGTTACTCCTTAAAGAGTAAGTAGATATTTGTCAATTAAGAAAGGCTATTGCATATGCAGAGTCTACCAAAGAAAAACTTAAAAGCCTTTCTATCGGTATTTAGCCAAACTGAAGATAAGCAAGCCTACCGCCAAATAATTTTAAACTCTTTCTACAGGAAATCTGCTTTCCCTCTGGAAACCTTCTAAAGATCTCCAAGACAAGAGATTTCACATCTCTTCTATATATTATCACTAGAACCTCAGTAACTTCTATTTAGGCCTTCATAAGCTAATGAGAATTTTTCAATCTAAAACCAAGAAAACCCACAAATGTCTGCAGCACTGACAGAAAGAAAGAACACCACTTGAAAGCATGCAAAGGCCCTTTGTGGGCTAAAAACATGAACTGCCAACACCTACTCACAGTCCTTCAACTTTAGCAGGGTTCAGCATAGGTAAAACAGTGCACCTGAGTGCTACCATTTATGACAAGAACCTAAAGCAGCAGATGGAGGAAAGAAAGCAAGCTTGGTTTACTCAACTGGATAAACAGAGGGTTTTGTCCTGGCTAAATTGTGAAGACGTGCAAAATATTCAACAGTCTTTATTGCCACCTCTTGGCCATCGCCACATATCACAAAAATAATAATGAAATCATCTGTCATTTCCTTTACGGAAGTAATTTTTCTTCGGGGGAAAAAAGAGATAGCGAGGGAACAGATGGAGTGGAAACAGCGAACAACCAGAATACTGTTTGCAGACAAGTACAACTATTTAGAGCAGTAAAACTACAGTGAGTACTGCAATCAACCCTCATTAACGTTTTACTGTGTCATCTGGAGAATCGACGGGACTGGAAAGCACAGAACCAGTTATTTTCAAGACAAAAGACGGGATTTTTATATTTATTTAGAAAAGGTAATATGGTTGTCAAGACACCTCTTTCTTACTGAAGTCAAAAGATGAATGGATTAGCACTACCCACACTAGAAGGAGAATATCACCAAATGAAAGTTCCATTTTCTCTTTATCATTATACTAGTAGTAAGAACCCAGATTAGCTGGCTGCTGAACAGTGAGTGTATCACACCACCGAAAATTGGTTTCTCTCAGTTGGTTCTTTGTTGCACACAGTATTGAAGGACACATAAACAAGGGGAAGACATCTCCACAAAACAGCTAAGAAAGCTAGGAAAGCTTGAGAGGTTTGAGTAGCCAGACACCTATTAAGTAGGACTAATACAAAAGGCTTTGAAAGAGAAGGGAAACCACAGGAAACATCTTCACATAAGTAAGCTCATTTTGCTGCCATTAAGCAATGGAACTTTCTAAGATCTACCACAAGAGTCCTCCTGGATATGTGTTAAGTGTTACTTGGTTTATGTTGCGTTTAATACATTTTGAAGCTCAGATGGGAAAAAATTGCTTTCTACCTCTGATGTTTTCCAGCCTCACAAATGCAAGATACAGGGCAAGCAAAGAGTTGTTCCAATACTCTCCATCTCCACTAGACTCCTTACAAGTAGAAAGCACATGACAGGAGCAGAGAAGGAAATTATACATATCAAGTCCTTCTCCTCAGTGTTCATTTTTACTTTTTGTCTCTAGTACAGCCCATAATTCTGTCTCTAACATTGCTAATGGCTTTTTTTAACGTAAACCAGTATGAAATTCATCTTCCTATGATGTTATTACTACCTAGAGCACTCTGAGTAGAAGTCATGAAACTGAGGAAGTATTTTATTTATTTGTTGTTCGCTAAAGATAAAAGCAGTTGCAGCAGACATAAGGATGCTTTGTCAGATCCAGGGAGACAACCCCAAATAAGCCAAGGCAAAGTCATCCTCTCAAGGGCTTCAAGTCTCTCTTTAAATGAATATTTAGGCTTTAAGCAAGATGTCAATAAAGGTCCTCAACTGCCTCCATAAGCTTCTAGAAGAACTTCGTAAGACTTCACTAGGTCCTGGAATAATAATGAACTGATAAGGAGAAAAACTGAGGATGTTAGCAGGGTTCTGACTTCTGTGATTCTGTTAACAAAATCATTCAGTGTAATAACACAAAATGCAAGACTGAGTTTGTGCTAATATTTATTTCATGCCATCTGTCACTAGAGTCTAACTAGAGTCTAATGATGTAGTTAAAAAAATAGGTTGATTTAGAGACTAAATGACCAATCAACATTTATAATACTCCATCTGCAACAGAACATGGAAAAGAAGAAACACCAAACATTTATGCCCAGCCCATTTCTTCATTAGATAAGACCCCAAAAAATGTCAAGGAAGTTCTTCTGAGTGTGTATATAAACAGTGTGGTAGCAAGTTAATCATTACTTACTTTGTGATCAATAGTTTTTTCCAGTTTCAAAGAGGACCAACTGCACTAGTCTTCCAGGCAATTTCATCAACCTAGGATCATCTAAACATGGTAAATCAGTTCAACAAACTGTCCTGTCTGTACGCTCAGTACTGAGGAAGAAGTTCTAGCTCAGACATTTCTAGGTGTCCATTTTTCCACTAAAATGGATATCCAGGACTGTCCACCTAGTTAACTTAAAACTGCAACATCTTATAGGGTTTGTAGCTATTTAAACAGATACCTAAAAGTGTAAGGCATCTGCTGTTTAAGACTATGATTGATGATCACTAATTTATAAACGCTGGTATTCAACTTTCAGGATATGCTTTTAATCCTAAGGTAAGCGGTAAGACAGCAGTACCTCCCACAGCTACTGCCAAGCAAGCATGGGAGCTTCATACAAGCACTCATTCAGCCTGCTTATTAGAAGACTTTTCCTCTAAGAAGTTACTACTGTGCAAGCCTGCTGGAAGAAACTATGCATGAATTTAAGTTTGTTGCATGGGACTTGCTTTCTTACACAACATCTGTCCTAAGGTTTAATGTCTGTAGTATTCAGAGTTCACAAACGGTTTTGAATAATCCTCTGGGTGGGAGAAGAACACACAAAGAGATAACAATGGAAAAGCAAAAATGTTTATATTTGAAAGATTGGACTGTCTTCTTTGTGAAAGAACCAAAGGCTCTCTGATCAACTGCCTGCACTCAGTGATTACTCCAGAAAAGGCAGAAAATCAGAAGGGACTCACATAACATACACTGAAAAACTGACATCACCACAAGAATGCCACCATAGTCCCACGGGTGCTGAGAAAAACATTGGCACTCCCTGACATTTCATCTTGCAAGACACACGGAAAAGTAAAAGTATTAAGAGGAAGGTGCGGTGTAAAAAGACACAGGTAGTCAATGGGATCGCCACTACCTTTCTGAAGTATTCTGCTGTACCTCAAATCCTGCAATTTTATTTAAACAGACAGTTTCTCAAGCTTGCACAGAAACCTACTAAATTCGCAGAGGGTGAGAGTAAGGTCCCCAGCTGATCAAGTCACAAGGTCAGCTCAAAGTCTGAATTTCCATCATTAAGAGTGAAGAAAAGCGAGAGATACCCCGACACCTGCACAACCCTCAAATGACAAGAACAGCTGAAATACCCTAACATCTCTAATGATTTTGAAGATCTATTACTCTAAGGATTCTCACCCATTGAACTGTAGCAAAGGATTCCAGTGGAAGAAGGAAAGAAATCATAGGATGCTTGGCTCCTTACAGCTACACAGCACCTGTGAGTAGCTCACCATGTCCCTACCTAGAGTAACTAAGCTGCCACCAACTACATATTGAAAACCACCCAAACCCTTGCTGTTTCAAAACTAGAATGAGAAAGAAGTGTCCCCCCCACATCAAATCATGACATGTCAATAAAAGTGAATTATTTTAATACTAGTTAATGATTTCTTATAGACACGATGATCTCAGCCCTTCCTACCGTTCCAAGATTAGACAGTTTTTTCCTGGAACATAAGTACATTTGGACTGTTCCACATCTGTCCAATAGCTTTTTGTTCCTATAAGCACCACAACTCACTTTTCTGCATTGAAGATTTGCTTTATCCCATGAATTACCTTGTAATTCAGAGGTATAAAATTCAGACCTTCCTCCACATCACATAGCCCACAGAAGAAAGGCATGGAATGCAGTGACAATGTCCAGGCAATTTTTCACAAGACCTCTAGCTGACAATACTGATATTAAATAATAGTACTGATATTGGAATGGGCTGCTCAGGGAGGTGGTGGTGTCACCATCCCTGGAGGTGTTTAAGGAAAGACTGGATGTGGCACTTAGTGCCACGGTCTAGTTGACACGGTGGTGTTCAGTCACATGTTGGACTCGATGATCTCTGAGGTCTCTTTCAACCTAACTGATTCTGTGATTCTCTAAACTATTAATTTTCTTTGGTAAAGAAAAAAAATTAATTAAAAATCCTTTTATTTCTTCTCAATTACACGGTCCTTTGGGAAAAAAAAAAGACATACATGCACACACACAAAAAAAGACCGAATATTATCAATGGCACCTCAGGCTGTAACTAGAATGAAGAACTGTATAACTGAGCCTGGCATTCTCTCATTCCTTGCCCTTCCTTTGTTGCCTGCTGTCACCTGTGCTGCGCTCCATCCACATCGGCGGCGGCTGCCTGGCGCTGGCAGGGAGGGCATTATCCTGCCGAGCAGCCTCGGCGGAGCCGACCTCGGCGGAGCAACTCCCGAGGCTGCAGGGAGCAGCCGAAATTCCCGACCCGGAGGCGGGGCGTGTGCGCTATGTGCGTGTGTCCGTGTGTGTTATGTGTGTGTACACTGCCATGCCGCGCTCGGCACCCGCGCCCCGGTCGCCTGTTCGCCGCCGCCTCTTCCCCTTCCCCCGCACATTCGCGGCGCTACCTCCCGCGGGAACCCCCCGCGCCGGGCAGCGGGGCAGGGGCAGGGGCCGGGCTGGGCGGGCCGGGCGGTGACAGCGGCGGCCATAGCTCCCACCGCGGCGCTGCCGGGCTGACAGCGCGGCCGGACGGGGCCGGGCGGCGGCGCGGTGCCCGCTGCCCGGCCGTGACACCCCCGAGGCGGCACCGGGCGGGCGCTCCCGCCGCTCGGGGACCGGGAGGCGGCACTCCGCGGGCACCGGGTGGGGCCAGGGGTCCCCGCCGCGCGCCGGGAAGGTGCGCTCCGGTCCTTACCTTCTCCCGGGAGCGCGGCAGCGGGACGCGTCCTCCTCCTTCCTCCTGCTCTCTCCGTGGACGGCGCGGCCGCGGGGACTGGGCAGGGGAGCGGGTGCCGCTCGCACTGCCCGGGGGCAGGGGCTCAGCCGCGGCTCCGGGCGCTGGGGCTGCCAGGGGCTTGCAAACACCCCGCCCGCCTTCCTTCCTTCCCTCCCTCCTTCCCTGTCTCCCTCCTTCCCTCACGCCCCGCGCGCCGCTCCGCTCCGCTCCCTCCCCCCCCCTTCGTCCCCCCCCCCCAGCCGCGCTCCCATTGGCCGCGCGCCGCCCACGTGGCCCTCGCGCAGAGCACGGGGCGCGGGCGAGCGGCGCCGCCGCCAACGACACAGCGCTCGGGCGGGGGGCTTGGGGGCCAGCACTGCTCCTCTTCGCCGCATTCCTACCCCCATCCCGAGGGAGACGTGCGCGGACGCCCGCGGGGCGGCGGGGAATAACGGGCTCGAGGAGTGAGGCTGGAGGGGGAAGCGGGGGGAGGGGGGTGTGTAACGAGGGCGGTGGCGGGAGGACGCGAGCACTGCGCACGCGCCGGGGTGAGGGGGGGCGGGCGGGTGCAGCCGCGCATCCTCTTGAGCCGCGGCTGCTGGAACCTTCTGGAAATGGCGGCCCTGACTACGGCGGCGGCGGCCGCCGGTAACGGGACGAGATGGCGGACGAGAGCTTTCAAGTCCTCCTCCAGCCGTGGGACGGAAGCCGACCTAGAAGCACAGGCGCGCCCCACCTCTCCCTGTCCTGCCCCTGCCGCCCCCTCCCCGGGGAGGGGTTTTTCCGGCGGCGATGGCGCAGTGAGTTTTAACGGAGCGGCGCACTGCGCGTGCGCATTGCATCCCTCCTACCCCATCCCACGTCCCATCCCGGTGAGGAACCGGGCACAGTCCGGTACGGAGGGGCTGCGGCTAAATGTCCCGCAGCTCTCGGGAGAAGCCCCAGGACGCAGGTGCGTGTGGCGCGGTGCCGGAGAGCCCGGGGGGCCGTTCGCCCTCGGGAGAGGCTGCGCGATGCTGATCCCGCCGCGCCAGGGGGTCTGGTCACTGCTGCATCCCCACCGGCTCAGGCACAGTCCCTATCCGTACCCGCTTGCCGTTATCTCCCGGCAGGGGCAGGCGTGGGTTGCAGGACTAGACGACTTCAGGTGTTCAGTTTTTTGGGGGGGTACCTTGCTTTCACCAATAAACCAGACGTCATACAAACGCATGGAAAGAGGTTTTAGAAGTGGACTGACGTCCTAGCCGTGGTTGCAGCCTTGGAAACGGGTCATTCATCTGCCCTCGTGAAAGGTTCTGCATCTGATTATTAAATACAGTAGTATATGGTGAGACTTGTGGAACCTGTGTAGTGCTGTACTTTTGGGTTCCTAAATAATACTTTTCACATTGCTTCTGGGAGGTGCTAAAGATTGTTTAGCTACCAGGTGTAGTATTTGGAGAAGGCAGCTAAACAAAGCCCTTTAGCATGGTCTTAATTGCTGTGCTCACTCTAGTACTGGATCATCTGTTGTTGTGTAGAAAATCCCTAGTATTTTCTGTTCAAGTCAGAAAAGTGAATTTTTTTCAGAATTATAGGATTACTTTGATTAAGGCTGCCTATTGTGGACTTGCCTTATATTCAGATCTCCGCCCATCATGTACTAGCATAGGTAGAGGAAGGCATCACAGATCTCTCATATTCTCATGCTGCACGACAGCTTACTGTTTAGGCAAACTTCTCTCATTTTCTTTCACAGTCTTACTCTACAGATGCTGAAACAGGTCGTTTGTGTTATAAAGCAACTGCCTTTGTTTCCGTTTGATTCTGTTAGTGTGCAGTGAGCACTGTAAGGAGCATGTCTGCCAGCATCGGTGGCCATGTAACAAAGGGAGTTGCCTTCAATTCATATTCTTTCTTGTCAGGTTGATTGCAGAGATCGTCATTTGGGTGGCAAGCGGATTGAAAGGCAGACAGCCTTAAGGGGAGTAAGAACTTTTCCCAAGGCAGAATAATTTTTCTTCTCAGAGTATTATCCAGGGTTTCACACTCTAAAACGTGACAGGCTACAGATATGGCACGGCATTGTGATTCTGCATCTTGATCTTTGTGTATGGGTAGCGTGCAGTTCCAGGAGCTGGGCAGGTGTTAGGAGGGATTCAGAACGAGCAGCTGAGATGAGTCTCATGAGCAACATCTGCAACAGATGTTAAGATCTGATAATAGTATCTATCAATAACTGAAAAACTGTTTGGACTAATGAAAAGCATCAGTCAGTTGACTGCTAATTGCTACCCCTGCATTATTCCCCTTGTCTGCAGAAGCCCCTCCCTTTTACATAGAGCACAGCTTTTGAAGCTACACTGTGTGTGAAGCACTTCACTTGATCTGCTCTCCCCAGTGAAACATCCTGTGTTACCAGTTGGTAACTGGTCTTAGGGCAAACGGGTTCAGTATCTGGCAGAACAGTGTCATAGCTGAATTCAGTCTAGTAATTGAAGGACTGAAAATCTAAGACTGCAGTACAAAAATCTTGACCCTAAGAACTCCATCCTAAGAACTTGCAGGATGTCACACAGGTGGAAAGCACACACACCAGCCTTTAGTAGAACTGGTAGGTCAGCCACTGGGCCCAGCAACTTCTGCACAGGTGGAACTGAATTTCATTGCTTTTTCCTATTTAATGACAGAACACTGTTACAGATGGCGTTCTTCTAGCAGTGTGTGGTGGCCATGGAAATCCTTTCTGTCATCCAACACCAAACACATCATTGGATATCAAGTGGAGCTTTCTGTTAACTCCACCAAAGGAAAGAACCGCCACCTCCCACTCTTTCAGTCCAGTGGATGCTGCTTCTTCTGTGTTCTAAATACATTTTCTTTCTCAAGACTGTACCTATTTTAAAATCATCTCTAGGTAGTCTTTTTTCCTCCCTGTTTCTTTTACTTCTTTTTCCTCCCCTTGCAGGGAATTAATATGGTATGTAAGTTCTTTAATTTTTCGCTCGTTGAAGGGGAGCAAACAAGACCTATCAGAAGAATCAGTTCTGTTGCTTCTGCATTACTGGTTACAGGAACGTGTTGAGCGTTGCTGTAGTTGACTCATTTTTCGCTTAACGCACCATCCAGTACTTTTACAATCCAGGATATTAACTGGTAGACTGAAACTGCAGAATTTCAAGTGTGTAATTATTTGACAGGTTAGCGCCACTGCCTAGAATTAATATTAGTAACACTCTGCGATTAAGGATAATGAAAATGTCCTGTTAATATTTATTACCTCAAATATTCTACTACTAGTAAAATATACCTTTTTACTACTAGTAAAAACAAGCACAAGTTTTATGTACAGCTATTCAAGAACAGAAAAGAGAACTTGGATAGATCAGTTCTTGCCCTGTTCTGGAACTCTTTCATAATGATAACTTTGTTGATTCTCATCACAGTCCCGCATAAGTTACCATTGTGAAAATAATGCCGTATATAGTAAACAACTATATGTAAAAACAAGTATTGCAGAATATGTATTTCTAGGTGAGATGTTTGAAATGCTCAAATTTAAACAAATAATGCAAGATGAGAATTTTTTCTTTTATCATTTATCCCAATATAATGAATGCCCAAACTTTTTTGATGTAGAAACCAGAGTCATAAAGCCTCATAATTGATGAAGTGGGTAGAATGAGAGAGAAGAGTAACGGTTACTTTCTTCAATTATTTCACAGTCCTACAGCTGCCTTACAATACTCAAACAGTGATGTATCAGATTTTTGCCACACAGTAAGGATAATGTAAATTATCCTTTCCTACTGAACTGATTGGCAGACTCTTGTGTGTTGCATCAAAGTGACTGACAGCTTATCTGTGGAATGTCAGTAACAGTCTTCAACAAATGGGAAACCTTTGAGGTCCATGCTCTGCTGATGGGACAGACATCAAAATTTTCATGTACAGATAGAATGAATAGGGAAGAAAAGTGGGACAAGGCCACAAATTCTGTCTGGCTTTACAAATGAGAAGAGCATGCCATTCTAGACCTTTGGTTTTGTATACTTGGAAGTTTGAAACTTGAAAGGTCTAAAACTATGTTTCCCTTCAACGTGATTGGGCAATCCCATTGATTTCAGAGTCAGGTCCAAAACTGTGAGTATCTGCAGCTCAAGAGCTCCACAATGCATGCAAAATCCTCATTTTTATCCAAAAATAATTGCCTGCTTTCACCTCAGGTTAGAATAAGGTGAGGCTGTATGAAGTAGAAAACAACTGTTATAGTTGAGCAAGTAGCTTAGTTAGACTGGGATACTGAATCTGTCTTTGCATCAAGATGGAATATTCCCTCTGTCTCATGTCTCAAAGTCCTACATAGTGCCAGATGCCTGGCCTGCTACAAGGCCTGTGGCTATTACAAACATGGAGTGACCTTTCAGAAGAGCGTTCAGGAACTTTAAATGACAGATAATATTTCATGCCATGTACTGTTTTCTCCGGTGCACTGTTTTCTACACAAGATTTTTTCATATTTATTCAGAAACTGCTTCACTCATTACTTCTATTTATTTGTTAAATTTACTTTTCCATTTGTATGCAATTGGATTATTTTGTTTTATAAATTTAGTAATATGGAAGAGCTAGCAAGGTTTTAATACAACTGATTTCCAGGTATATTTTGCTTTTAGAATTACCAACTGTAATGCTACTTTTTTACTAATATATCAAGGCACTTCACAGAGCCTATTGAAATAAAGGTGGTGCATGAACAGACTACATGAGATAGTCATTATGCAGGGAATCTGTAAAAACTAAATTTAACTCAGAAGAGGGAGAACAGTTTGGGGAACTATTGTTAATCCGACTATCAAAACTAAATATAACCTAAAATTATAAATAATACAGTTAAAGTTCATCTATCACATTAAGAACATAAGTTCCATGGCAAATTTTAGAAGAGGCAGACACAATATGGTCTCAGGCGACTGATGTGTCAGCATTTCCTAATTTACAGGGAAATGTATGCCTGGTGTATACACATCTAAAGCATTTGCCCAATTTTATAAGCATAAGTATTAAGCATCAATATGCAGTCAATTTTTTTTTAAAATGATCTTTTTTTATATTGAGAGAAATGCCTCTATTTCCCACAGATTAGTTGTTATATGGAGCTGGCACACAGCAGTAAGGTCAAAGAAGGAATTACTGATCAAATACCCATTGTGAGATACTGTTACCCTTAGCCATGAGTTAAACTGTTCTGTTATATTGTCTTCTCTCAACTGCACATCTTGTCTATACTGAATAAATTTGCAGAGGAAGTTGCTTCTTGTTGCTGTTCACTCTTTCAGTAGAGTACTACTGCTATTTGGAGGGGGTTTTAGGTAACATGATAAAAAGAATTTCCACATTTTTCCTGCCGACTGTATGGTACTTAAGATCAAGAAAATCACTTTTTACTGAACCTACCAGATTTTTTTTTAACACAGTAACTGCTTGAATAACCTTTCCTGTTTGTATGTGTTTGTTTATAAAGTGGAAATAAAAATAATATGATGAAGTTTTGTCAGATAATCTCCTTTCAGTTTGGTTCTTTGTGCATTTGCCAGAATTGCAATTTAGTGAGTTTTGTTGTTTCTTCCAAGAACCTTAGAAAAAGTTGAAAGAACGTTCAGGGGCAGATCAAAAGATGCAGCTTTGACCTCTCAGTGATCATAAGTGGACTCATTCAGTGAGTCCCACTCTACAGAACCACTTTTCTTATAATCTGGAATTATGATTAAGCTTTGCAGTAGTTAAAACCATTAAGTTAGGTATTCTAATTGCTGTTACTTTTTTTTAAAGAAAACAAACGACTGTACATAATTTACTTAGATTACAGATATTTTATTATTTCAGACAGTTCATCTTATATTACAAAAATCCTCAGAGGTCAGCTCGAACTCCAAAGCCTGGTCCTTTGGGTGGTTCAGTCAGAGAAGTAAGGCCACCAGCTGGCTCACAAGAAAAACGTCCACTCCTGAAAAATGAAAGCAGTTTTACTCATTGCTGGCATTGTTACAATGTCAGATTCTGTTTGTCACTGGGTAGAAGACAGTTACAAATCTGATTTAAGGCTGAAACCGCTATTTTTTTTTGTTCTTTCCATTTATCCTTCAAAGGAAGTGTGATGCTACTCCTAAAAGGATTTCAAATTCAAATGGTTCCATAACTGAAATGCAATATAGGACCACTAGTTTCATATTTATTTATAGGTTGGCCAGGCAGCATCCAATTTTACCAGTCCTATTTTTTGATACAGATGCTTCCCTGTGTTTTTTGAAACTATTTTAGGATTATTGGTTTTGTATTTAAAAAAAAAAATCTTTCTAGAAGCAATAGGAATAGGTAACACCTAAGTCAAAGTCATTCCTCCATTGACACAAACACACAGTAGGGCTAAAAAAGAACAGTTGAAAAAAAACCATAAGAAAAGTTCAGCAACAATAACACTTTCACAAAGCTCCAATCTTTTGTGTTTTCTCAGAAATTGAGAAAAACAATACAATGAACCAACCAGCCAACACACATTTGTTGGTTTAAATGACCTAGACAAAATATCCAACAGGTAACATTCACCTATGAAGTACTAAGACAAATCAGAATTGATGTTTTCACATTTATTGCTCTTCTCATCAGTAATCAAAAACATGTAAATTCTCAGTTCTTCCCAGTTCATTTTGGCTTTGAATGCATGCAGTTCTTCTGAGTAAATTAATGCTTTTTAGCTGTAGCTGATGAACTCAAATCATCAGCCTTCAAGTAGTGACCAGTATTATCCAAGTATAGCATACCTTGGGCCTGGCTTGGGAACTTTGCCAGCCTTTAGCTCATCAATTATGTCTTCAATATCTTTGGGTGTCAAATCTTCCTGTAAAAAGAAAAAAAAAAAAGCCCTAAATCTTAAACAAAACTGAGTCAGCAATTGTGTTAATTGCAGCACTCAAAATTTACCATATCAGTGATTCTCATAGGTATGACCTTAGAGTTTTGATCCTATTCATTAACACACATACTTGTTTAAAGAATTAGGAAAATTAAAAAGCCTGCTGTCATTTTAATGTTAAATTTTTTTGTTTATATGTAGTTGCAGAATTTATGTTAAAACTAACAACGCTGATGCTGGCCACGTACAACAAGGATTTGCATTTTCAGTTTCCTTCTTGTGTTAGTGAGCTGGATCTCTGCCTTCCCACTATATACACACCACTGCACATAACTGCAGAATGCTGCCAGCTGTGATCAAAAAAAATTGTGGGTACAGTTCAAGAGAACACTTGTTAAACTAATCCATGCTTTCCAACAGACTGCTTTCCAGTGCTTCTAGAAGCTTATCCAGTACTTACCTATTTAAAAATTCTAGATTTATAGGTAGACCACTATCACAAAAATGCATCATTCCTCTTATATAATGCAAAATACAGTGATACACTCCATACAGATGAAGTGTCCCAGGAAGAGGCCAAGAAACTAAAAGATGCTGTATGTTGTAAGTTGCCCCTGCCAAGAGGAATTTGAAAACTGACAAACTTTAGAATCTGGAACAACTGAAAATATAGGTAACCCAGACAGGAAATTCAATCTTTGAAAAAGGAATGCAGTACTTACATAGTAATTGTCATTTATTTGTACCATTGGTGCATTTACACAAGCACCTAAACATTCCACCTCTATCAGCGTGAAGAGTTTATCAGGTGTTGTTTCCCCAACTTTTATACCTAAACCAATAAACAGTATTAGGTTCAAGCAGTGGTTATTGTATAAGATGAATAAAGCATAAATCTAAGTACACCACAGACACTGTGTTACTTTTATTTTGGCCTTACAAACATTTGCACAGGTAAACCCTCTTAAGTGAGCACAAAATGTTTCCCTTGAACAGAAGATTCTAATAAAATATGAAGTCATTTTTCAGATACATTTTTGAGACCTCATTTACAGGTGTAATTCACTGAGAAATATCCATGAAATGACGATTCTAAGAAACGGAACAGATCTTCTCAGGAACATTTTTAGTATTACAACTGAATGGAAAAATAGGGAAAGAGCTTTCATGTGCTGGTAGGAAGTGTTAATATACAGTGTTGAGTATTAAATTCCCAAATTAACATGATCCAAGCATTAACAGTGCTAGCTGCAAATTCATAAGCAACTTTTAAGTTTATACACAAAGGAGTATTTACTGAACAACACTGTACACGTACCTAGCTTCCATGACATTATTCCTCTGCTACAGATGCTGACCTTCCCCAAAGGCAAATTAGTCAAAGTAACAGAGTCTGATATCTACAAAGTACTCCATGGAACCCTGAATGCTGAAAAGCAATTTTGCTCCAGTTCTTAGAAGGAAGGGGGGGATAAATAATAAAAGTCTAAGTAAGGCCTCTGTCTCAGTAAAAGCTACAGAATCATCCTTACTGCTTTAACAGATTCAGTTGAAATTAAACTATCTTTGCAGTAACAAGACAAATTTCATCCAAATATGCCTTTTTCAGACAATGCAGTATATGAAATGCAAGATAATCTGCAGCTCTTACTGTTGGTTCTTGGGGAAATGTTAGCACAGCTTCTGACTTGATAAAAGGAGCTGTTAAGTTGCTGATCTTACCCTCGCTTCTCCCCATAACCATGCAAAAAGGAGGAAAAAACCCAACCCACACACAAAACCTGTGAGCACTCCTTACATCCCATATGATGCAGCATTCTCAATTGACTTTTTCTGTGGAGAATTCTCAAGTTACAATAACATCATGTTTGCCATCCAGAGGGACCCTGACAGGCTAGAGAGGTGGGCCCACGTGAACATGTCAAACACGTCCAGTTTTTCTTTCCCCTTATGAAGAATTTTACCTCAGTATCATTAACCAAAGGTAAAAAATACAAAAAGTATATTACAAATTCGTGTCATACCAAGTTTCTTCTTAATGGCTTCTAAAATACTGTCAGAGTCCCGCAGCATGCACGGCGTGGTAGTGCAGACCTGAATATGGTATTTCCCAACAGGTTTGCGATTATACATGGTATAGAAGGTTGCTACTTCATACACTCTCATGGGAGGCATTTCCAAAACTTCAGCAACCTGTAACTCAGGGAAAACAGATGCTATATTGAACTCTGACAGGGCAGTAGTAAAGGCATTTATAAAATCATTTCAATATAGTCACCTGTCCTCTGTTTGCAATAATGGATAAGAGTGTGGGGGTGGGTATCAAAGCACAAATGTATTCCAAGTGCCAAGACCAGACACCTGAGTTAATCTGACTGGCATCACCCTGCTTGAGCACAAACTCCACTAAGCCATGGATTAGAACAGCAGGGAGCTGGAGTTGACTCCCCTCCAGCACCTAACATCACACAGACAGATGCGAGGAGTCAGCTCGGTTTCAACTTTCAGTGCCAGCTCCAGCTCACACTGCACTTCTGCTGCCTGAATGAACAAACTTGTACCAGTCTGCCCACACTAACCTTTTGCTAAGCCTTTCAGTAAGGCAGTACTTACAGGCTGGTACCACGCTCGCCTAATCTTACAGAGCAGGTCTCCCTCAGGTTCTGGGACACACCATGGCTACATCTGCACGCTGGTGTCACAGCTAATAAATAGGGAGTGAAGCACGACCTCCACACAGCCAGTTCTGCTGCAAGTATCCCTGACCTCATTAACCTGGAACCCTGGCAAACTGCTCAAGTTGAGAACTGGCTCTGGTTTCAATAGTGTAACTGTTTTATGTTCCAGTTTCTATAGCAGGCAAACAACAAATCATGGAAAAAATTTGTTCACTTAAAAGGCTTAAGATCCTTCTAAACGTAAAACCAATCTGAAACTTATATAAACAAAAATACTTTGACAGCATTAATGGAGATTTGAGGCTTTTATGTTACACTGTAGAAACGTGAGTTGCTCTTTAAATGCGCATTAAACTTCAGTAGTTTCTGTAACAATCCTCATTTAGCATATCTTGACTGACTTCAAAACTTCTCACTTTAAAACTGATGACATGCCAGATTGTAACACAAAATACAATGGATTTATTTGTATGAATATAAAACAGATTTCTTTTCGTGGTATTTTGTTACTGTCGTGCAACCTCTCACTTTGGAGCAGTATAGTTGCTTCCTTGCTTATTTTGAAACAATTTTATTAAATAATATGATAAGTCTTCCAGGCACTTGCTATGAGGCATTTACACAACACTGCTGACATCTACTACACTAACACTGCTTTGCAGAGTCTTTACAGACCTAGAGATTAAGTACAATCCAGGCAATGTGTGCAGTGCCACTAATCTGGGAGGAGGAAAACCCCACCACCATTATCTTTTCTTTCTTTCCCTAAATTCAAAGAACAAAATCTTCGAAGCTTCTGTTCCTACTTCCGGGAAGATTCTGGGAATAGAGTCTATCTGAATAGGGCTCATGTAATTTTTGTTTTGTCTGTAGTTTCTAGCAATGAGCTAACATTATGTAAACAACAGAGCCCTGAGTTTTCTGCATTAGTTTTCCCTTTTATTTTTAAAAATGTAGTCTCATAGGGAATTCTCACAGTCCTGTGCCACATGTCAATTCCCACATTAGTATGCTTCAATAAATAAAGGTTAATATTCTAGTAAGATATTTAAGGAAAACAGCAAAATTATGCTTGAAACATAATTAAGTACTAAATACCTTGTTCATAGCTGATATGGGCAACCATC
The DNA here is from genome assembly GCA_038380795.1 of Pyrocephalus nanus. Classification (NCBI taxonomy): domain Eukaryota; kingdom Metazoa; phylum Chordata; class Aves; order Passeriformes; family Tyrannidae; genus Pyrocephalus; species Pyrocephalus nanus. The sequence goes on along the minus strand of CM076261.1, from coordinate 8,106,464 downwards.
CATGCTGTCTTTGGGCCAAATCCAGGACTGCCATGACAGCTGCAGACTTGTGTCCCTCTGGGTAGTTGTTTATGATCGCTTCTATTCGCTTTTTAAAGGGAAAGAAGGGAAACAAATCACTACTGATCTAAAGACAAAGTCTGTGTATTTAACTTTTTTTTGTCTGCATACCTTTTTGTTTTCAGGTGTGAACTCAAATGGAGTATCTGGATTATTTTCAGGACTATCTCTGTGCTTCGGGGAAAAAAAAAGAAGTGCTTATAAAAATAGGTTTTCAAGAAATTATTCAGGACATATTTACTGTTGTAAAACATATCATTAGACAGTTACAGCTGAGTTGCTTAAGTAAAAATGATATATTCCAAATAAAAATTTCATACTATTCAAATGATTAAATGTATTTTGGAAAGTTATAAAAAATACTGATAATTAAGTCATTACTCTTAAAAATCATTACTTATTCATGTTATTTCCCATTAAAAATTATTTTTTGAGAAACATGGTGTTGTTATTAAAATACACTTTAACATTGTTAATAAAATTTGGCAATTACGATTAAACTTAAGAGTCCTCTAATATCTTAATGAACTAAAAAAAAAAGCCCATTTTTTCTTTTACCGTGAAACATTAATTTTACAAACTTACCAAGAAGCTGGCTATATAACCAAAACATTTGCACATTTGAACATACATTATTAATCCATTTAAACATTCTTTTGGTTTGTAATGACTTCAACATTTTAATTTTATATATCATTCTGAATCAAAATAGAAGCAGTAAAATTTTGAACTTGTATTTCCAAAATAAGGTATTTTGTCGTATTATTTTTAAGGTAATCTTTTAGGGGAACAAATTAAAATTAGTTCTTCTAAATTTCAGAAAATGCAAATTTGGAAGTCTTGAAGGAAGTGACATTTTCCTGCAATAAAACCTTAGTTCTGATGAAAATCCTTATTCACTAGAAAACCTTTATGCACAAAATTTTCATGTCTCTAAGCAGCTTGTTATGGTTTCCCTTAAATACCTGTAGTTAAATTTAATTCCAAACTTTACACAGTTTTCAAATTCAGAAAGTTTCATGTTAAACGGAAAGTTGGGGGGAAAATGCAAGCTATATTTGAGACTTCATGTTAAAAGTTATCTACAACCAGCTAATAATAAAAGCCCTAAAAGTATATTTAGAAGAAAGAAGCCCCCTGTGCTGACTTTGACTTTGATCACGGCCTCCAGTAACTGAAGATAATTTTGCAGTTGCCACACTGAAGTCTTCTTATTGAGCAGCAAAGGATTGAATGAAAAATGTCAATATTACATGATACTCGCATATTGAAAGACCGTCATCAGTAGAGAACCTAGAACATGTACATCCACAGCTGTTCTTGGATTTAGAAAATTTAATATGGAATACTGAAAGGGCAAATACTTCAGTTATATCTGCTGGTCTAGCCAGAGATTACTTTTGTTTATCCGGTCTATATCCCAAAGCAGACAGTACTACTGCCACCATCAATTTGAAAGCATGTAGGCTCACCACAGGTTCAAGTCAAATATAGAAACTACAGTTGATAAATCCTGCTCCAAGAATGAATTTCCCCTAATAAAAGGAATTACAGAAAGATAGCTGATACCCTTTGAACACACTAATATTTTATTAAGTATGTATTTATTGCTTACTGTGTAGTTTACAAGATAACATAAAACAGCTAAAAGCTTTCCTAAAAAGTTCCTAAAAGCTTTGAACACAATTGCTACTATTTCATATTGACCCTTCCAGGTAAAGGATTTGACAACTTGTATGTAGTGTTGGTGGGAGTCTTCTACCAATTTTAATGAAAGTTCTCAAAAAAAGGCTGATGGAGTTAAAAATTACGGGAATTACTGTGCAGCTTTTATTTGTTTCCCTTGCAGACCTTTATATGTCTTAGCTGCACAGGTCAAATCCACAATTCATGATAAGTATTTCCATAACTTAGCCTTTTCTTCTCAAATCTGCATGCCTATTTTATTTCAGACTGGTATTATTTTGCCTTCCATAGCTATTTGATAGTTACAATTGTACTTCATCTCAATTTCTTTTGCAAATAAGTATATTTGATTTATTAAAATCTCCCTCTTTGTCTAGAGCAGCTGTTCTTTTCAGTGTATCATCTCTAAACTGGTATCCTTAAAAGCCCTACATGTGTAGAAGAATAATAAAGACTTTATATTGGAAGCTACAGATAGAGCTGTAGCAAGGTTCCACAATATATTGTAAAGGCTACGGCAGGCGTGAGCACTAAATAAGAACATGCCACCTTTTCAGTTTTCAATTTTCCTGAAAGGGCTTGATGTAATTCTGTGCTATGGAGAGTTCAATAGTTTTCATCGTGAGCTTACACAGTTCTAGGCCTCCTGAGCATTTAGAAATGCATTATATGTTCCCTAGTCTTACACTTGTCTGACAATGCACCATTTATCTGAGACTTGCATGCGCTTATTTGCTCCTACAAGACAGAGGTGCATCTCCACTTTTTTTACAATACAGATTCTGGAGAACAAGATCAGAAATGAGGACACAGTATTGGAAAGAACGCTGCTTTAAATCACAGAGTGGTTGAAATTGAAAGGGACCTCATTGGAAGTCATCTAGGCCAAACACCCTGCTCAAGCAGGGCACACAGAGCTGCTTGCCCAGGACTGTCCAGGTGGCTTCTGAATATATCCAAGAATGGAGACTCCACAACCTTTCTGGGTGACCCATGCTAGTATTTTGTCACCGTCAGAGTGAAAAGCGTTTCCTGATGTTCTCTGAGGCCATTGCCTCTGGTCCTGTCACTGGACACCACCAGCTCCATCCTCTTTGCACCCTCCCTTCAGGTATTTATAGACATTGATAAGATTCCCCTTGAGTCTTCTCCTCTCTAATAGTGCCAGGTCTCATTCTTTCCTCTTATATATAAGAGATGCTTATATGAAGAAACCCATATACTAAGGCTTCCTCCACACCCAGAGTACCATTATGTCTTTACCAACTACAATAATTTGTTGAGAAGAGAGGTCAAGCACTACCCATGCATTTTTTTGAGCCTTGTCTCATGCTCCCCAATTTCACGAGGTCTAACCCAATGTTTTCCTTCCGTTCATACCTTGACTGTATCACATCTGTATTGCAGCATTCAGCCTAACCTACTTAAGTGTGAACACTTGCACTGTGAAGGCCAACCCAATCTAAGGATGCCAGTATGTTCACATGGAAGGCACTAAGGCTGCTGAATGGTCATTTTAACTTCCATGTATACAGCAAAAAAATTGGCCTGAAACTTGATCTATGCACTGTGGTAAAACACCAGTCCAAAGCACTGTAAACCAAAATGAGAGAATTGTGTGTTCTGTAGGGGAGAAGATGTTGAGGGCAATCCTGTTAAGAATCCATATCAAATGAGCACTGAAAAGAAATAAAAGCACCGAAAAAAATAAAAGAATATTACTTCTCCTCTAAAGGGAAAGTTCCCTACATTCAATACTCCAGCAGAACTCAAGATACAAACCTAAGAGCTCTCAAACCCAAGTATTTCACTGACCATTGTCACAAGTAACTAAAACAATGATAGAGTAGTTCTTCAACCTCCTGTGACAAAGCCCACATCAGGGCAATCGATGTGTTAAAGAAATTCAGTCCATATCTTGAAAACCATGAAGCAGAACAGCTAAGTTTTAGCTGCTCAGGAGGCTAAAGACAGGTAAAAGCCAAAACCAGTGCATGTTTTAACAAAGAAATTATAATAAATTACAATAAATTATCCTTCAACAGAGAAAGGTAATTCTAATAAATGTCTCTCTGTAATCAGGCCTTCTCTAGTCAGAAATCACAGATTTGGAACATCACTCTTACATTACAACTAGCAAACAATCTACCTAGTTTTAAACTTGATATACTCTCACTGGAAGTGCAGTCTAGCTGCCTGTCATGGCACCTGATTGAGTTTAATGGTTGAGAGAAAAGCTTTTCTTGGATCTTTCAGAATAAAAAGACACTCAGTAGAAGTTCTCTTATTTCTGTGTGTTTTTACTAACATGTAACATGTCTGCAAAGGGATGCATAGGCATAGAAAACAGAAATGCCTTTTAATACTAAATTTTAAGGCAACTAGGTCCCCTGCTTTACAAAACAAATAGCCTGCATGCATTTCCCTTCCTCGCATATAGATTTTATATGTCAAAGTGCAACAAGAAGCACCAATATGCTTTGCAAAACAAACCCAAGACATTTGTGTGTAAACTGATATACAATGAAGACCACCAAACAGGTTAGACTTACTGCCAGGTAGGCCCACTATTACCCCACAAGCAACTTTTGATACTTCATCAGCTTGTAATATTCCAAAAAATAAATCTTTTTTGAATGTGAGGTTTTCTCCCCTCTAGAGAAATGTGGAGGTACATCCCATTTTCCAACTGTATATAATTACTTGGTGTTGATTAAAATAATGCCTTCAACTCAAACCAGCTGGACAAGTTTCCCTTGAAATTTGTTGTTTTAAATAACATCTGAAATTTACCTAGGGCAAACAATTACACACACACACACACGCACAATGGCTTCCAACTGTTGTCTTCTCATTGCCTTTTACTCCACAGAAGAACAAATATTACCCTGTTAAAAACCAACAACAACAAAAAACAAACAACCAAATCAAGAAAAAAAAAATCACAGAAACTATTTCCTATGGTCCTCTAGCAAAAATTCCATTGCAGGATAATAGTCATCAATGGTGCTATTAAATAAACAGCTGCAAAACACTCAACTTTTCTACTTCCCTTTCTCTTGTTTCCAGATTCCTCCCTGCAGCAAATAATTTAAACAGTTACATAAATCTTGAAAAATTCCTGGAGAATTTACAAAGCTACCTAGCTTCATATGTCAGGCATCAACATTCATTAGGGTGTCCAAAGACACTTTTTGCCTGTCTTCACCAATCTCTCAACACTTTTCCTAAAATGCCAGCCTACAACGTTTCCTCTATTCCTTGAATGCTAACTCTCACTCCATTAATCATCAATGCCTGCTCAGATTTCTGGAAAAGTATACCAAACACATACTGTAATGCCATTAATTTCATTTCATTATTAAAGCTGTAGAGACAGCTGCAGAAATGCAAGGACAACAACAACAACAATCTGTCCAAAAATGCTTGAGCACCTGTTTTCAACAGTGGTCAACTCTCTAATAAAGGGCTGATGTCTACCAAGTATTGGGAAAATGCCAAATTATTCAGCTGTTAAACTGCAGACCAGCTAAAGCTCTGAGTGGAGCAGAATGGGACAGAATACACCTGAGACGCTTCAGGTTCTTGTCAGAGGTAGACAGACAACACAGCTGCTTTACACACTTAAATTTGAGGGCTTTTTATTTTTTGCAATCACTATAATAATTCATACATATCTTGATAATGCCTAGTGGCCTCAATTATGAGTCACTGTGCAACACACTGTATCATATATAACACGAGCAAGAACAGGACTTTTCAACTCCTGTAAACAGGGCTAAGATCTGAGCCTAAGGGTGATTCTGCAGCAATTTTCAGAAATCAAGAAACTGCACCTGGAAAAAGTTTAGTGAGCCTCAATTACAAACTCAATTAACTCAAAAAAATAAAGGAAACAAGAACTGGTTTATAATGACATAAAGTGTTAGCAAACTCTCATCTGCAATTACATACTGAGAGTTTTTGCTATATAAGGAAAGGCCAAAAAGGCCAAAACCTAAAATAAAGCCTTTTGATCCATCACTCCATCACAAATCTAATAAAATGTTCTACTGAAAAAAACCATTTTTTTGTAAATTCCAGCAGGATTCTAAAGCAAAGTTGTGTCCATCAGAAGGTGTTAGGCAGATTAGAAAACGCATGCACCAAACTGCCCTGACAAATCTCCCTTACAGCAAGGCAGATCGCTTACCACAAACAAGGCTCCAGTGGCATTTCGTGCTGCTGTTCTGTGCAGGTATCGGACCTGTCTTACCTACAAACAAAATACAGTGTTAATAGTTAATAATCCACACACTGCTTTCAGAACCAATCTTGATTTCTATTCTAACTGTGAACCATTAGTTCCACTTCCATCACTAATAATTTAAACTGAGTCAAGAAGAGACTATTGAGGGCTCTCATGTATTATTAGGACAGCAAATCTCTTGACTCCCCCCTTGGCCACAAATTGAAACAATGTAGAAATAAAAGGATTTAACTTTGCCACTACTTAATTTAAGTGCCTTGAACACAGAGTCTCATCAAACATTTCATGAAGCATTTTCCAATTTGCTACTTTATATCATTGTAAAGTTTGCAGAAACTGTCATTACTACTGAGGTTCTTCTCCAGTAAGTATTTACATGCTTCTTTGGCCTTTATCGAACTGAGCATTGGGATCAGGCGTAAGAGGACAAATGTAAACACAAACCTGAAATGTCAACAGAACGCAGACCCATCCACAAGTTCTGTTCAGCTACTCTCTGTACTCACGGTCATGCCGAAACAAATCAAAGTTTCTAGATTCTGGCTGGTATTTCTAGGGTATTTTGACCATCTTATCTTGTCATAAGTAATCATTCTACGACAAATTGAATTTTACATTAAATTATTTATACTGAATTCTAGAGCGATGTTGAGATGTGTTAAAGTAGAACCACAGAATGGTTTGGGCTCGAAGGAACCTTAATGATCATTCAGTTCCAACCCCTCTGCCGTGGGCAGGGACACCTCTCCCTAGACCAGGTTGCTCAGAGCCCCATCCAACCTGGCCTTGAGCACTTCCAGGGATGGGAGAGGTCACATGACAGGGAAAGACCGCAGCCATCCTATGAAACTGCACTGCAGGTGAAACTACATGACCTGCTGCTACAAAGACTGAGCTGATCAGGCTGCTCTTGCGGAAGAGCAGGCACTATAAGTCGGTGGTACTGTGGCTTGGATTTCAGGCACTGACCTACCTCTCCAAGCCCCCATTCCCAACTCCCCGCCGCGGCCTCCCTCCCTCCCCTCCCTCGGCCTCCCCGGCCCCGCGGGCAGGGCCCCGTTTACCGAGCGTGCGGCCGCGGCGCGCAGGGGAGCGCACAGGAACATGGCGGCGGCGATCCCCGCTCCTTCTCCTCGTCCCGATCCCTCTCCTTGTCCCGATCCCTCTCCTTGAGGCCTGGCGCTCGCCCTCCCGCAGCCCCAAGGAGACCCGCAAGGCGCATGCGCCGGCGCGCCCCGCCAGGGCGCCTGCCCGCTCCGGGGGGAGAGGCTGTGCCGAGTGTCCCTTCCCGCAGCTGGGGAGGTTCCCGGCCTGCATCTTTCCGCCTTCTCGTACGCACTTGTCGATTGGGGTGTAACAGGGTGTTCAAGGGTTGAACTGCTGGCACCTGTGTTTTGTCCTCCTTCGATGAGGAAAAACGGGAATAAACCGTTTGATCGTTTAAACATCCAGAGAACGGCTCAGGGGTGACCTTACCGCTCCCTGCAACTTCCTGAAAGGTTGGCGGGTGGGGCTCGGTCGCTTTCACCAGGCAGCAAGTGACGAGATGAGAGAACACAGCCTCAAATTGTGACAGGTGAAGGTTTAGGTTGGACATTAGGAGGAATTTCTTCATGGAAAGGGCGATTAGGCATTGCAACAGGCTGTCCAGGGCGGGGATGGAGTCACTGTCCCTCGAGGTGTTTAAGGAAAGACTGGACGCGGCACTTAGTGCCATGGTCTAGTTGGCAGGGTGGTGTTTGGTTGGACTCGATGATCAGTGGTCTTTTCCAGCATTGTGAGATTCTCATGTTATAGCGTAATTCAAGTATAGGCTCTTCCTTGGATGAAATATATTAGGAACATCATTTGCAGACGCCATCCTTGTGCAGACACCTTACTGCTCAGGTTTTGTGATGAGGAGTGCAAATGTACCTTTTTCACTGTACAATAAATTCACTCTTTTCAAATAACAGCTAAGAAGGAAGTATTCTATACCGATGAGTGCTCAGCATTGCAGATTGGCAAATCATCACCCCATGTTCCAACATCTCTTACCATATCCTACTTTCTGAGGAGGAATCTCCCCTGCACTCCCCACCCTGTCATCCGCCCTGGCTCTCAGTGGTGCAGCCTTATTCATTTCATGCAGTGCGCAGTGAAAATCTATCCATGTTAATTTCACTTCTACAAAAACTGTGACAATTTGCTAGCTGATACTATGAGTATCAAATACTTTTAGTGAATATATGGTAGAACAAAAATTCTTCTTTCCTTATGTCTTCCTTCACCCGAAATGTTGACTTATTTTTTTCATCTGCTTACTTATTTCAGAAGACCCTTTTTTTTCCCTTTGTATAAACATTCAAGAAGGCAGGATTAACTAAACTAGAGCAAACGAGATTTTATTTAAAAGATTTCATTGTTCCATGATGGATTTGTACTGATAAAATATTCCATCAGGACACTTGTTGGGAAAAACGGCCAGGTTGGACAGAGCCAAAGTGGCCATGCCTATGTAGTTGCACCTGGAAGGCTTCCTGTAAAGAAACCTGTGTGTATGGTAAGACAAATGCCATGGTGCATCACTACAGATAGCTCTAGACAAAGCCCAAAACAATAAGCAGTGCATATATTAAAATGTTTTAGGATAGTTATTACTCTTTCAGATAATTACATATGCACATACAGGTGTATGTATATGTGTGCGTGTATGCATTTGGCAGCTGTTACTGTGATTAATGTCCTTTTTACAGAATACTTTTCATTTGCACAGGTCAGGCAGGATGTGGTACTAGCTCTGGTGAGATTACTGCCCTCTACATTTGGGTTCACTGTAGTCAGTGGTTGTCTTCCTGTTCCTTATTCTTTGTTTCCTCAAAGCCGAGACACCTGTATCAGCATTTGTAAATTTAAGTGCTGCAACCGGTATCTGATACTTTCATTGATTTGTTTTCACTAAGTGTTTACTTGCTTATAAACCGAATTTCTCCGCTTATGTGCTTCCTTGAGATGAATTCTTAAAACACTTAACAGGCTGCCCTAAGCAGAGCAAGTATAATGGGGCTGCAATGTTCAAGCACAGATTACAAATTCCATTGCTAAGCTAAATTTTTGTATCCTGATGAGAATCTGCCCTAGGCATACAGGCTAAGAATAGTAGAATCCATGTATGATTACATTCAGGGACTGTTCCTGCGCAGATAAATTAATAAACATTCATTTTTATACGATGAAATACATAATCACAGTAATTTATTAATTATATGTAAGCCAAATATGCGTTTTTCAGTTGCACTTTGTAAATGTGTTACTAGACAAGCCAAAAAACCCCATTTGGAATAATTTTGTAATTTAAAATCAGTCTATTTTGTAATTTAAAATCAGATGACAATACTAAAAAAAAAAGCAGTGTGGCCTTGGATGGTAGTTCAGGGTGGCCCATTACTTTTTTGCATTCTGCATACTATGTTCACTGAAGTGCCAAAGTCCTGCACCCCAATGATTTCAGACAATTCCTTTTCCAGTGTGACACATCGACAAGGGAAGCTGCATTAAGGAGAACAAGACCCCTTGTGTTCACTCTTTTGACAAGGGTCTGAAAATGCAGCAGATTATACACTTGTACTTGTGTCTCCAGTGGGGCAGGTGGGCAAGGACAGGTGAGAAATGGCCAGACCACCTATCTCTGTAACCTTGCACCCTGTCCCAGGGGCCTCACAATCTCTAATTCTGTGGACTAGTAAGAGAGAGATAGATAAATCTATTTCTGCAAATGTAGTCTAGGCAATTATTCTTGCAATCAAATAATTATTTTCTGTGCCATTGGATTTCTTTATTAGTATGCACTGTGCCAAATAATTGCTTTCAGGCTTTTGAATGAAAATACTACTAGGGATATTTAATGACTGTTACATTACTCTTTGTCTCCAAATACAAAAATAAACAAAGCTTTCATTAGTCTTCAATCCATTATTCATGTACAGGCATTCACTGTAGGTTTTCTGACATTCAAAAGTAGTAATTCCAGCCATAGCACTGCAAGTAATGCTAACCAATCTTACTTGAAAACATTCAGTCTTAGTTATTTTATGATCATAGAGTCATGTGTTCTGGGTTGGAAGGGACCTTAAAGATCATTCAGTTCCAACCCCCCTGCAATGAGCAGGGACACCTCTCACTAGACCAGGTTGCTCAGAGCCCCATCCAACCTGGCCTTGAACACTTCCAGGGCTGTGGCATCCACAAATACGTGCTCTAACATAAAGTAATAAAATAGTAAGTCATGTGCAGTGTGGAGACTGTGAATGTTGGCAAGCTGTTTGAAGATATTCTTTTGAAAACCGGTCATGTGGAGAAAGCATAAATACTACTAAATGTTATCATAGGCTTCTTATCTCATTAAAACACCTTCAATCAGCTCTGCTGTCAGGTATGTAAAATAGAAAAAGAAAAGGCTATTAAGCTCTTTCTCAAATCTCAATGTTAGTATGTTTGAATTTAAATAGTACAGTGATCTATTTTAGGAAGTGTGAAAACACAGGGGACAAACACAAGGGATCATATTAAGACATAAACCTTGGAAAATAAAACATTCTCAGTTGCAATCTTTACATTGCAACACTGTACAAAAAACTGGCTTATATACTCAGGAGCGTTTCGGATGAAAAAGTGTTGTTATTCTTATAATAGATTAGATTTAATTATTCAAAAAATGATATGTGCTAAGAGCGGATTTAGTGTAAAATATGACCTGAGACCCATTTCTGTAGGTGAAGCAGAGACAAAGCAGGCAATGAAGTGTCTGCTTGTTTAGCACATTCACCCAAGAACTGTAAATATTAGAATGGATATTTACTGGCATCACAAAAGGAACTTCTCCAACAAAAGATGACCGTATGAGTAGTGTAGAGGTTGTACATGGAACCACTTCTGCAGAACATTTTTCTTCAGAGATATAACTGCAGAAGGACAGCAACTGAAAAGAAAATGAGAAGGCATGTGGAACATGGAAAAAAAAAGAAACAACCCACAATTGCTTATCTACAGTGCTGAAACAGTTAAGAACCAAAGTGGAAGTGAACACCAGGGAATGCTGCTGTAGGGGAGGCTGTCTAGAATGATAACAATCTTTACTATACCACTGAAAACTGGGAGGTGTAGTAGGTGCTAGAGTATCTGAAAAGCCATTTATGAAGAAGGATCATGACACTGTTACAGGTAACTGGCCGTATCCTCTGTGGTAGTGGAAACTGGTGTAGCTCCACCAAAGGAGAGAGAACCAAACTGATGTTCCTCATCTGAGGACCAGGCCCACTGATTTGTGAGATAGGAGCTTTCACAGTCCATTTTATAAAATGAATATATCTCTGTTCTTTTGTTGATGATCACTTCTCTTCCATGGCTTGAATACTAGAGAAGAAAAATTTGCGTTTCTGTTCTACAGTTTGCTTGAAGCAAATGGCAGCAAGTACCAGCAAATGACAGAAAATGACAGTGAACATGGGCTCAAGCCATATTGTGTACTTAATGCAGATAAAATGCTTGTAACTTTGGTATCCTTTGTACAATAAAGTGATTTTATATATTATATATAGATTAAATAATATATAAAAGAGTAAGTAAGAGGACGTTTTGCATTAGTTGAGGAGATATCAACTCACTAACACACTGATACATGGTTTAGTCAGTTATTTTGTTATATAACATGATTTGTGATATATATTTAAATAAAAAAAATAAATCTGTGCTTAAATTCAAAGATGGCTTGCTGGCATTCCTTGTGTGATAGTCTGTTCTGTATACTACAGCCTAATAGCATATGATATGTTTTTTCTTTACCACATACCTCTTACACACACTGATCTTAATTCAACATGCCTACACTTTGCTTATGTTCCTAGATTTTGCTTTAGTGTTGCTGTGGTCTAATGAGCAAGCCTATACCGTAATATGAAACATTCTTTCACTGACAGAATAAGGGATGATGAAAAACATCTTAATGGTGTTTACTATTTGCCCAGAGGTATTGTATACTTTTATAATTGCCTTGATTAAATTTGCACTTTGTACAAATGCAGTTATTTCGATGTGCTGTAGCAGTTTGCATTTCATTTTTATGTGGAAATACATTTCATATTATGTATGAAAGTGCAAATACACTTGAAGTTTAGAAAGAATCCTAGTTTAAGCAAGTTTATTTCTACTACTCACATTATTTAGAAATATGTAATGAGTACTTAAATGTGCCCATATGGAAAGATATTTGTGTTAGTAATGAAACAATAATAGTTGGTATATAATTAAGACTCTATAATCCAAAGAGGAAGACCTCTTTTAGAATGTGATTAAGAATTATTTTATTTATTTTACAGTAGAAAAATATGAGGCAAATGTGTACTGAACCCCGAAGTCACCAAAAGCTGGAAAAGATCACAAGTCCCCCCACTTATATAACAGGGCATCCTATTCCATGAACCATATTTTTCTCCTAGTCTGAGAGAAATTCAGTTCCCGGTGATCAGGCATTCATAATCCCTGATCTGCAGCATCAGAAGGGCATTTGGAACAAATTCTTCTCAATGAATAGAGAGGGATGAGGAGGTAAATGCATCCACATACTTAGCATTAGATACCTAAATGCCCAGGTCAGGAGCTTGCACTCCTTCTGTAGTTAACTGACCATTGCATTCCCTGTGTACAGAGCCGGAAGAGCTACTTTCCTAAACTAGTCTCCCAAGTCAGGTAGCAAAGGCTATAAGGAAGAATATCTTCCAAATAATCTACACAATTTAATTTTAATTCTTTCATTGATTCTGTATTCGGGCTAAATATTAATTCAAGCTGAAGAACGTTTTGATGTGCAAATAAACTGTTGTAAGAGACAATGCTTCTCTCTTTGACAAGGCTATGAAAGGCTGGTGTGACTTCCATTGGCATCTCCTCACTTTTTCATGTTAATGATCTGTGAAGTTCAAATACCATTCAGAAAAATGATCAGCCTCTTTTTGCAGCAGCTTTGAACTTTCTTTATTCCAAAGGGCAGCTAGAACTATAATTAGGTACAGGTAGTCTTCATTATTTCGCTCATATATTATTTATATCTTCCTCCCACAGGGCCTGTGAACCTCACATCTTGTGCTGGCAGAGATGGGAATCTGAATATTGCTTTGCCTGCTTTCACCAGCTCCAAGTAACACAGCACTTCCTGTGGCAGGGCCCTTGATTTGTAAGCTGGGCTTTAGGGTGCTGAGCTAATGCAACCAGTGACGCTACAGCCTGTAGCATTCCAAACTCAAAATTTACCGATGTGCTCTTTCCACTTTTCAGGCAATCAGAGACAAATTCCCCTGTACACAGTTACTATCAGCATATACTGTAATTCTTGTTGCTCCTTCACTGTGGTCTTTCCCCATCTCATGCTGGGTAAATTATTGTTTTGACATTTTGTGGGTTATTGTATTACCAAGTTCTGCAAGTCTTCTGGGAGGTGGGAGGAAATGTAACTGTAATTTTAAGTGGAGATAAATACAAGAAGGTCACCATGGGATGGAGGTTTAGGCTATGTTGTTTTTTTTTAAAGCTCCTGATGGTCAGTAACACACTGTCTTTTTGAAAAGATCCTGCATGACCAGAATGGTAGCAGCTTTAGTAACAAGTTGCATTGCCTTGTCATGCTCTTTAAAAACAAGTTTCCTCTTTTCTGCAGCATGCACAGTTAATCTTTCTGGAATGCCTTCTACCCCAAATCCTTCTCTGTGAAGGACTAGCAGATGGAAAGGCAAGAACTTGAGAACAGCCTGGTGGGTACTGAGTGGGTGAGGTTAAAGTGGAATACAGTAGAATTGCTAAAATAGATTTGAAATTTCTGCTGAGCTTCCCTCCCCCCCCCCCCTTCTAAAGAGAATAAATAAAGGTTTAGACTACAAGTTGTTTTAGAAAGAGGGCAGTGCGGAAAAGGAAAACCAGTGACCTACTTAAAGAGAAATTAAAATGCATTACACCTCTTGGGGTTGAGGTTACAGAAAAATAGTAACAAAAAAGTGCAACACAATGACTTTGTGCATGAAAGGAGACATTTTCATTTCTTCCCTAGAGGCAAAAAAATTCTACCAGGAATTAATTTGACTTCTGGTCAAATTATTATTATGCAGTTGTTATTATTATGCAGTTTAAAGGGTAGTTTTTACTTTGCCTAGTAAGACTTTTAGGGCACTGACTTTCTAATGCATTAATATCTTGTCTAAAAACAAATGCTTCTTGTTCTGTCAGGTATCCTAGGGCACAATAAGTTTCTGCCATTCTTGTCTATTATCCTTAAAAAGAACCCTCTTTTTTTTTTTTTTTTTTTTTCCTGACTATTAACATAGACACTATCCGAAGTGACCAGAAGCTGTTTTTCATTTGTCCTTTAATATTTGGTCTGTTCACTTTGGATGGTCCTTCCAGGACTTCATGCTTCTATTGGAAGAGCTCTTGCTATCACCAGGTCAGATCAGCCTTTCCTTTACATCAAAGTGGGTCCTCAGGGAAGGAATCTATTTTACCTAATAAATCAAAACACAGAGTCCTAGTCAGAGCTACTTTCACACCTCCTTGGATAATAATAATTGTAAGCACAGGAATTATGTTTGTCTTATATCCAAAGCTTTAAGACTAATTAAGTATGTTGGGAACAGACAGTCTGATTTGATACCTTTGTGGATTATTAGGATCCAGCTGTTCCACACTTTTGAAGTCACCTGTGGTGACACAAATCACTGCCACATCAACGGGAGCATTGGGATGCAGAGGTCCTGCTTACAACATGAGAGCCTCGCACATCTGTGTCACATGCACACTCACACCTTTCTGGGACCCAGTGCCAAGCCTGAGTGCCAACAGTGTGGCTGCCAGAGCCTGGGCCAGACTTTACCCATGAAAGCTGACACAGTGATTCATGCTCACATTGGAGAGCATGAGAGGAGAGAGAGGAGCCATGAATCAGACACAAAAACATTTATGTGCTTACCTGTCTGCAGCTTCCTATTCCTGCCACGATAGATGGTGAGGTTTCAAATTTCCCATTTGTCTTCCTCTTCTGACCCTGTTCCTAAGGACTTAATTTCACCCTCTCTTCTAGTTTCTGTTGCCCACTCATCACATATCTTTAATCATCTTCAGCCTTCAAGTCATTCTTTGGTTTGTGTTCTTCACAGATCCAGGCATGATTTAACCCCTCCCTTCTTTAAATAATGCCCTTGAACTCACCTGCCTTTCCTGTTTATTGCCTCGTCATCCTTTCTCTTTTCATCTCTCAGCATGCAATTGCTATCTGGGGTTTCATCAAAAAAACCCCACTTTAATGCTTCTTCTGCTCTTGTGCTTTGCTGACATCTATTATTTATTTCTGTAACTGTCACATTCTATTCTCTCTCCTGAGTAAATGTCCTGGTGATTTCAGTCTTTCCCCATTCACAGCCATTCCGAATATTGCTGCAAACACTTTTTCCATACATTTGGTCACAAAATAAGGGAAAGTTCTGGGTTTCTTTTATTCTCCAGAGGTTTGGGTTTGCTTTCAAGGCAAGCTGCAGTTGTAACACCTTTTATTTCTTCCATTCAATCCCCATAATTATTTTGATTCAATTGTACCATAGCTATTCTGTGTCAGAAAGCTGAGTGACAACATGGGATCAGCAAAGACACCAGGTATCATTTTGCATTGAGGACTCAATCTGACAAAATCCCTGGTCCAATCTGCACTACATCTGCTAACTGTCAATCACTCCTCAAAGGTAAGCAAGGACCTACCTTGGCACTGACTCATCAACAGAAATGTCTGTCTCCACTGCAAGTGCTCTCTCAACAGAAGAGTGCTCTGTCAGTCATAGACATTGTTCTTGTACAGAGTGACAAGAGACTGCCTGGCTTGGAATTGCCAGCTCATATTTGGTGTGAATTCAGCCGTCTGGGCTGCAGGATGGTGAGCCATGAACAAAAACTGAATGTGTGGGAGCTCCTGGGCAGGCCCATGTGCAGGTCTGGGCAAGGTGGTTTCTATGGGGAATCTCCTAATACAATATGCATTGCCCACTTTTTTTCATGCTTTCCCTGTTCTATCCACTGGGGAGAAATTTTCTATATATATGAATATTTCAAATAACCTTTAAATTCCTTGTTAAAGTTCTTCTTTGCTCTGATGACAACAGTTTAGACTGCTGGAACTGATACCAGTTGCACTGATGGGTAGCATTGTATCAATTCCTTGCACTTCCCCATCTGAACTCTCCTGTTTAATGCTTTGATTTAACCCCCTAGAGACAAGGATAGGACGTAAGAGGGGCTTTACTCAGAGGAACTGTTCCAGTGACAAAACTAGTTCTAACATAAAAAAGCTGTATTGGAAATTATTGTAAAGACTTGAGTGGAAGTGTGGTGTAAAGGAAAGGAGAACCAAATCCCTGTTCCATGGCAGATCAGTTCCTGATCCATTTGTGGTGTGGATGATTCTAAACTTCCAAATGTAATATTTATTATCTCAAAATCTGCTCAAATCAATAAATGTTCAGTGCTTAGAATGCTGCCTTTCCTATTTTACACAATATAACTGCAGTTGGTGTTAAGTTATTCCTATTTATTCTGCAAATACAGAATGTATTACTTTGCTCTTAATCTGCATAGACTGAAACCATCTGCTGGGGTTCACAGCTGAAGAACAGGAAATTATAAATTCCCTCTAGTATTTGTATCCATCCCTCATTAAACAAGTAATCATTACTGCTGCAAAGTTGTAAGTCAGAGAAGTGTACAATAGTAATCTTAACATTTAAGCACATGAATGTGTTATTCTCTTTTTTAAAAAAAAAAAAAAAAACCCACAAAATTTATGTGCACATTTATCTTTTGCTTCTACCTGATGGGAGAAGACAGCTTAGAATGGCTCAGGTAGAGGAGGAGTGTTCTCAGGTGAGTCAGTGACTCACTCCATGCAGAATAAAATGTGATTTGACAAAAGAAAGAAAATCATGCTATACCCAGTTACACAGTCAGCTAGTTTGCCTCCAGAATGGCAGGAAGCAAGACTCAGCAGGGATAGCTTTGCAATGAGAAGACCTTTTTGAGAAATATATTTTGTTTGCATTGTACCCAAACATCCTACAAGTCGACTTCAGTTAAAGCAGAAACATGAGGCGTCCTGTTTGCCTTGTACCCAGACATACCACAAGGCTGTTTGACTTAGGAAGTGAAATATTGTGTAATATCTGTTTGCTTGGCATAGTTGCACAAAAATAGTAGAGCTAAGATAATTGTACCCAATCTGCAAAAAACTTGAATCAGATGTGCAGCGTGCAGTCTGCAAACCACCCACCTGAAGAGGCTGGACTGGACCTGTGCACAGAAAGGTGTAAAATCTATCTGGCAAACCAGAAAAGACTGCCTCTGACCTAGGGAAAGAGGAAGCAAACCTTTGGACCACGCTGGTCTTGATCCACACAAAAGCTACCTGTAAACACAAGTGATACACAGTGGAGGCTGGGGAAGGGAGAATATGCCCCCTTCAGTTCTGGCTTCCCGTGGAGAAGCTGGAAAGCAGTCAAACTCAGCCACCACTGCCTTGCAGGCTAAGAATTGTCAAATGATGTAGCCGTGAGAAATCACAATGCAGCAGCAGTCTCACAATGTCGTAGACCAAAGGCTTCATGTTTAGGTCTGTATGTTTAATTAATGCTTGATTTTTGGTTGCTGACAGGTGGATTGCCTGAAAGCTGAGCATAAATAGATGCCTGCTTAAATTATTGACTGACTTACCCTCTCAGAACTCTCCCATTACAGTGGTCCCCAGGTCTCAGCTGGAACAGTTGGTGAAAAGCAGTTTCTGATACCCACGCCAGTCTACCAGGCTTTGTAGGACCTGAAAAGAAACTTCTTCTGGAGGTGTAATACCACACAGAAGCTGAGGACAGACACAGGATATCTGTGAATCCAGTAGACCAGGTCTCCTGTACAAGTATATACCGGAGTGGTTTTAATCCATGCATTGAACACTAAGTATTCTCACTGGGTTTTGGATATTCAGTGTATGTAGATAGAATTGTATCCTGCACCTTACCCATGCCTGCTCTCTCATCCTCTGACAATCAAAGTACTGATTCAATCTTGGTCTTAAATTCAGCTAAATTACATCAGAGGTGAATTTGGTCCTATCTGATTGGTAAGTAGATTTTTCTTCTGTCCTAAATATAATAGAGAGAGAAATAAGAGCAGCAAGGCTAAATATGTTAGGACAGATTTAAATCCTTATTTAGCTTTTTGTCTGTGATGCAAGTCTTCAGCTCACTATCTACCCTTATGCTTCCTAGAACATATTTTGGATGATGCTGCTGCACTCTTTCTGGAAGTGTTTACTCAAAGTATTTGTTATATTTGCGCAACATTTTACAAACAAGATAGGTCAGATTTTTTCCTGTTGATATAATTCAACAGGCTTCCCTTACTTTTGGCTAGAAGGAATTTGGTCCAGTTAGTTTTGTTTACAGATTTATTCAAAATTCGGAAATGCTTTAAAACACTATGTCTGCACCTCGCTTTCTGCCTGACCTTGGGATGGGAAAATGCCAAGACCAATTTTCACTTTTTAAAAATGACACTTATGAATAAATGTAAGAAACTTCCACCCCTTATCTTGAGATTTTTATTGTATTTTTAATAAAAAAAAAAATTTCAACCCCCAGTCTTGAGAAAAAGACAAGTTATTTTTCTGATCCTTTTAAAAGAGCAGGTTTCCCCGTAATTACAACAGTCTGACTTCCAGAGGAGGCAATATACTAAGATCTAAGTTGTTGACAGGAGGAACCAGAGATTTTCTTGAAGGATTTAGTCTACAGTCAATTTAAAGAGACTGATTATTTTGCTGATTTCAAGTATATGACATATATTTTGTGTCATAGCAAAGGTTTTAGAAGAAAGGGTTGATGTGAGTCAGTGTTGTGACCCTGTGAGTGCCTCAGAGAGATTTAAACAGCGTAAGTTAACAGGCAGAGCTCCTCAGGCACAGACACCCTCAGAACTGGGCAGGTGTAAAACTATCTTAACAACTGAAGATCTTGTAAGATGACTTAAGCAGGACACAGAATCTCACCTCAGTACTTTATATCATTGCACTTACCATATGTCATGAATATTACACTTCTTCCTCAGTCTGGAAAGACCTGAAATAATGAGCTTTATCCTTACAGCATATTTATGCCCGGATAAACATTATGCTAGTTTGGTTCTAAAGGTCTTAGCCTTCATAGCTGAGCCACATAGGTTCTATAATCACCTGACTTCAGAGAAGATCTAAAAATAATTTTGAATCCTTTTATCATGTATGGTGCAAATAACATAGGAAGTCAGTTTGCAAGGCAGCTCTCCCATCTGATTTAAAACTGTAAAACTTCTCCCCTTGTGTGTAATACTGCAGCATCATACTTGCATCTAGCAGTACTCTTTTTGTTCAAAACAATCAGAAGAAATAGATAAAGTTTTCAAGGAATGTATACTTATGTGTGGAACAGGCAAATTGTATGCATGTTGAGAAAATGGAAATAAAACAAATCCATTAAACGTCCCCCCACCAGAAAAGAAAAAAAAGCCACCAAAGGCTATGATCACAGATGTCACCTCTGAGCACCAGGCTGCTGGGAACTGGAAGAATTTGTCATCAGTATTTGATTGCCCCAATACAATGTGCCCAGTGCTCTACTACTGACCACTGCTGAACTGGATGGGTCTTCGGTGTGACCTACTGCAGCCAATTCCATGTTCACATACTATATTTTTTAACATACAAGTGGAAAGCAGAGGCCTATGCTGATACCATATTTTAGCAGGTAAAATCATAAGCACTAAGTCCCAGTGAGGTGGTTTGTTTTTTTCACGTGTTCAGTTTATTTCAAACAACCCACGAGGGAAATTTTTGAAGCCTTAAGGCTAGTGTTAGTTAAAGGTGTGAGTCCTGAAGAATGCACACAGGCTTGAAAGGTTGGCATTTGTGAGGTTGCACTATTACATGCTAACAGATGCCAGCTCTTCTTACAAGTCTTGCCTTTGTGTTTTTTTTTTTTTTTTTATGGTGAGCATGGTATGTTTAAACAGGGTTTGGTCAACAACCGCATTAGAGCTTCTTTGTGAAGGTTTGGCAGATCGATATAGTCTGACTTGTTATCATGAAACAAAAGGATGAAGTAAATGTCAGGCTTTAATCTAAGAGATGGACAGCCACTGAGCAAACTGCTGATTGCTGTTAAGGGCAAACACCTTGTTCTGTCACAGCTCCATCCCTACCATTCACTTGCATCGCACCGAAAGAAGTACGGTGCTGAGCTCGTTAATTTTAAAGGCCAGGCTGTCAGACAACGTACAGCTGCGATTCAGAAAATTCCGGGTACTGCGGGCAGACACTCCGGTAGCATCGTGTACCCTTGGAGAGGACGCCGCCGGCTCCATCAGCCTGCTCGGGGTGCGCGGACACGGCGCTCCACGCCCGGTGATTTAGTGCCACCCAGTGGGGGCTGGCGTCCCGCTCAGGCTGAGGCTGTCCGGGAATATGGAAATAAATGCCTGCAGAATCACAGCACACTGGGTTAGTAGAGGATTTTGTTTGTTTGTTTTTTTTTTTTTGTTTTTTTTTTTTTTTTTTTTATTTGTTTGTTTTATTTTTATTTATTCTTGGCATTTTCCATGAGATTAGCAATCAGGTGTCAGGCAAAACTAGGTTTGTTATTAAGCATGCACGCAAAATTTTGGAATAGGATTGGCAGCATGAAACACTCGTCAAAGGGTTCATCATCAGCCTGAATTTGAGAAGACTGCTTGCTTTACTCACATGGAGTGTGTAAATTGAGTCAATCATTCTAAACGAATGTCATGGCATTTTGCATGGTGTGCTGTTATATATGTGCTACTTATTGAATTATGGAATGGTTTTAGTTGGAAGAGACTTTAAAGACCATCTAGTTCCAGGGACACCTCCCGCTAGGCCAGGTTGCTCAAAGTCCCAACCAACCTGACCTTGAACACTTCCAAGGATGGGGAATATACAATATATACTATAGGAAGAGAATCCAATTTCTATAAATTTGTTAATGTTCTGGTTAAACAACTGACAACTACTTATTTTAATATGAAGTATATCAAATAGGGTGTCTGGTAGCTGGTACTGTGAAAAAATTCTGTTTGCATTCAGCTATGATTTTCTCCAGTTATTTCATTTTTTGGGTTCATCATGGCCTTGCATACAGCCTTTTTAAACTATTGGTGATAAAGTATTTTCACTTCAACCATGGTAGCATAAAGTCTCCAGACACACATAAGAGATATTATTTGTATATTCTTAATAAATAAAGCATATTGAAGTAGACAGCTCTGTTGTGTTTTATGCAATTTATTACATACCTGTGCATTTTTGTTAGGTAGCTACTATGTTAAATATGAGAGAGAAGCTAAGTCATTACTCAACATTAGGAATAAAGCACTGTACAATCTTTCTACATCACAGTGCTTCAGACCTGAAAGAATTACTCTTGTGAGCTGTGGGGGTAAAGTCTTTTCCTTCTCAAGAATGTATCAGTGAAGCATGGCACTTAACCAAAATAAAAACTTGTGAACAGTGCTGGTGTTCAGGAGGCTACTCTTAAACTCCCAAAGCATTTTGAATGTGGGAAGGGAGACATTATTGTACCCTGCAATCAATAGATGGGTCCATTCTCTCCCACTTGGAGCTGTGCTCCAAGAAGGACCTCCATTCAGCTCATTAAGATTGTCCATTCCTCTGTGTTTAGGAAAGATTTGTAAAAGATGAGAAATGTCCCAATGCAAAAATCCACTTATATAAATTTTAGATCGTATCCTGACATGCAAAACATATGCTTGCAGTAGACAATGTACAGTATTCCCAAGCTACAGAAAATATGACACAGAGGGAGGATGGTGATTAGGGAGATAATACTGTTGTTCACAAATCTGAAATACATCCTGTAAAATCTTTGTTTATAAAATTGCCTTCTGATGACAACATGCAAGGTAAATTGAATGGACACCAGACACTCTTCACATAATCCTGTGACTCCCTTCTTTGTCAAAATAATTTGCATTATTTTGAATAGTTTCTTTAATAAGAAATGTTAGAAAAAAAACCTACTGAAAAATAAAGAGCTATTCACACAGATCCAATGTAGCCAATGAAATTAGCCTCCTTTTGCTTATTCTATATCCAGTGGAACGAGTTACCTTTTTCTACAGTCCAGAACAGCTGGAATATTGTGTAAATGAACTGACTATAAAAGAAGACCTGGGAAATTAGAGCCCCAGGAAAGAGCTAAGAGTATCACGGACTATTATGACAAAAATTTACACCTTTAAAGAAGAATGTGTGCACATTGCTCTGACTCTGCAAAGCTCTGGCAAGAGATTTTATGCTCAGGAAGAACTTAGAGCAAAGTGTAAGCTACTGTACAAACTGGTCTGCTTAAGGTAGTGCTGTGCTTCAAATGCATGCCTGTTTGCAAAGAATATTCTTTTCCTATTGTTGCCTTGTGACCAGGAAGATAATTTACAGCAGTTCTTCGAGAAGAGCAAGCAATTCTTTACACTGCTTAGCCAACAAAATGGCACTATGGGATTTTATGAGACAAGTCCACTTTAGATTGAGTGTGCCTGAAACAATCCAAAACACCTTTGGTGACTCAGGGAGTGCAAAGAAGAGACAATGTTTTGGGCCAACATATGATGTTTGGGTGTCTTACCATCCAAATGAAAAGTAGTTTCCCAACTATGGAAGCAATTTCTCTCACTTGAATGAGCGCAAAAAGAGATAACAGATCAGGTGATATATTGTTCATATTTATTTAAATACATGTGCTGAAATCTGTCCAGGAAACTGAGGCCTATAATTTGATACAAAGCATGCCTAGGTTTTTACTCTTAGTAACAACAATTTTCATGCAAATAACAGATATCAAGACATTCAGCTGCAAGGACAGCTTTGGGATTTGCACATGTAAGCACGAATGTACACATATGGAGCTCCACATATTAAAATGTGGCCCAGTTAATGCTTTGGTTCATTCAAGAGGAAGAATTATGAGGCAATAATTTGCATGTAAAATTCTAGGGGTGTGCAACTTCACATGATAAAATTCTGAAGCAGGCAAACTAATAAGAACATGTTGCCATCATGTGAGTCCTATACCACCAGAATAACTCCTAGACACTTTCTTTATCATTATAACGTGTTAATGACTTCCATAATATCTGAATGCATCTGTAAGACTTTAGACCACTTAATGATTTCTAAATTTTTAAAGATTCTTTTCTATAAGTTTTTAATAGTTTGAAAAATAAAGTGTCATGAGAAAACTGGAAAACCTGGCCAAGTAAAGACCTCATCATTAGATCTTTTCAGCTTGCCTTTCCTCCTTCTATTCTGTAGGTAAGCAAGTGGATGCATAATGTTAGAGGTGAACTCCAGCACTGCTTTTACTTGCCAGGCTCATGAAACTCTTATTCCCTGGTACCACACTCCTTTATTATATTTAGTCCAAGGAAGAACAGCCACTGACAGGCCAAGATCTCCACACCTATGCCAGATATCTGATTTTTCCAAATTACCTTGTCAACCAGGAACTGGCACTTGACTCATTTCTTTGGTGCTGACTCTCTTGGAAGGTGCTTCTGATGAAGTACAGGTTATGTCACTGCCCACTGTAAACTGACTTTTTGAAAGATAAAATGAAATATTTTAAGCAATTTTTCTATGTGCACAGCCCTTAGATTTTCCTAAAAATCTTCAAGCAAGTGTTTTATTTTCAAAGCTCAGCAGTTCATCTCATTTATATATGTGCAAGGCCAGCCCTGGATGTGTAAGAAATCTTAATGTAACTGAATGTAACTTAAATGAAATCTTAATGTAACTTCATCCCCAAAATGACAACGAAGAGCACCCTTAGTCAGCACACATTTTTATAAGTTAACCTTTGCAAGGCAGTAGCTTGTGAATAGCAATTTCTCATCCCCCTTGCTATGCCACAATTTAGTACTCTGGAAAGATATTTTAGGTACATTTACCAAAGGCAAATGTAATGATGATGATGATGATATATTAGGAACTCCCAAGCTGGTTAATCTTTAGAGGCAAGATAAATTTATTGAGAACAATAGAACAGCCTGTGCTAGCCTCTGATCACAAGATAAAGAGGTGTTTATTTTTAAAAATCTGAGTGAGGGTTGAGTGTCATAATCTATTTTACACACTATTGCACTGAGTTCAAGGACCCTTTGGTGTTGCACAGGGAAAATGCAGCAGCCAGGATGCCCAGTGCTCCCCAAAGAAGAGCAGAGTCTCAGTGCCAGAAGTGAAATAAAAATCTCCAACACAGTGAACAAGTGGGTAACTGCTCCTCTGAGATGCCTGTATTCAGGATTGTCATGATAACACCCACTATCTACCCATCTCATTTCATGAGGTACCAAGAGATATAACAGCTTATGTGATAGTGAGTTTGTGTTTTACGTATTTTTTTTTTTAGTTAATAAACTTATTTAAGGATTGCTTTCTCTGGGGAAGTTTATCATCTCTATTGGTTTATTTATATCACTGAGAGTAAGTTAATTTTAGTCCTCTTGTGAACTTTTATGAGCTTTTAAGCTTGCTTTCATTTTGGCTCAGAGTGCTTTTGAAGGGGCATATATTGAGCTGAGAAGAGATATTCCAAGTCATGAGAGAAACTACCCACAGAAGCTATCTCAGTAGTCTCAGCATACTATCAGTAGTATCAGAGTAACTATATTCCTATAGCTATATGGATAATTTCCCTTCACAGGCAAGTTTCTGCTTTGTAGCAGTGACTCTATATCCAAAAATACTCCCATTTTTTTCCCCTGGGGTAGCAGTGGTCGGAAGCTCTGCTATGACTTGTGAGCCAGTTACCAGGTGGAGAGGGAGAGGAGTGCTCATCCAGCACTTAGTAGATAGCTATGTTGGCTACATAACTAATTTCACTAATGGAAATTTCACTAATGGAACATAAATTTTCACTAATGGATTCCCACCAGAAATATTTTAATAGGTACCAGCTCTTTCATAATACACCATTCCTGATGGTGAACAATTGCAAATTGCAGCGGGGCTGGATAATACAGCAGAACAACTGATTCTCTTGCATCTGGAAGATACCCAGTGCAATTACCGTACATAAAAATACCTGAAAACAGATTAAAATATAACCTACCTTTAGATAGAGCCTTTACTCCCCCAGAGTGACATAAGCAGCTGAGAGCAGGAGGAGCCAAGTTCAGAGCAGCAAAGGCTGCAGATAGAGAAAATAATGGTATTGCTTGGGAAAGTACAAGCAGTTGAGAAATGAAGACATGTAACCCAGGAGCTGTACCCAATGCATTAAAAGGATTAAAACCTGATATATATTTTTCATGTTGTTGTAATACTATTTTTCCATGAGGTAGATAACTGAAATAGCTCTAAAGGTTGAATGTATGAAAAATATCAGTATTTGATAAATATAATTACTGCTTCAGGAAGTAATCTGAAGCATGATATTTTAAAACCTAGTTTAATGCCAGAAAAGGCAGAATTTCAAAATATCAATAACCTTTCAAGCATTAAAATTTCTAAGCAGACAGGCAATCTTCTAAACCAGGAGACCTCTGCTAAGTTCAGAAAGATAAGAAGTATGAGAAGTATGTGGCAAAAGGCATATTTTACTGTTCCTAGTTTGTGATTGTGGGTGAAATAGATACATAAAATAAGATTTTTAAAAAAGTGTATATGCATATTTATAAGTTATGGGATTATACTTTACAATCAATAGCATCATCAAGGCAATGTTACTATTGAAATCTCCAACTTCAATCACAGCTTTGGTATCTAGGTATATAAATATGGACATGCACACGGAGCTGTTTCTTTTGTAAATCTGTTGTTGACAAAATTCTTGGTCAGGTGGGAGGAAGAACTACGGGAGCATCAGTCTGACTGTAAAATTCTGGAGAAATACAGTCCCTGATGACATAAATATGGGCCATAATGCAAACAACTGTAGTTGCCAAAATTAGCCTGACTGCAGGCTACCAATACAGCTGTTTTCTATCACAACAGGGAGTTTAACTGCTATAGTTTCAATTTTAAACAGTCCAGAGATTTTGTTGCTATGGCAGCATCAGCTCTCCACTGCAGAAGTCCAAATATATGTGATACCACTCAAGTCCTTTCATATTTTATTTCATAATAAAACCTTGGGGAGCCAGCATTTAACCACACTAACACAACCACTGAGTTGAGTAAAACTAAGGGTATTGCTCTTAGGAAATACATTTCACAGCTTTTAGCTTGATGATAAGAACCATGACTCATAACACTGAAGAATGTTTTCATGGCTAATAATAGGCTGCAATTAATATTTTTCCTGAAAAACAGTTTCTACTATTATGTAACTCTGCAGGTGATGATCTCAGGGACTACAATGATATTTTTATTCCAATCAGTCAGATGATAGAATACATCACTATCTTGCCACGCTGAACTCTCTACAACTTCAGAAAGTAATCTGGAGCTATTTGATTTGTTTTGCTTTGTGGATTGAATGGGTTACCCCTGCAAGTTCTAGGCTTTCCTCTACTCACTCTTCATGAAAACATCTCAGTTTTGATAGATTTCCCAAGATATTGTTTGAAATATGAGAGCTTGGGCTGGAGGCAAAGCATGGCCCAAATGGGTTAAGAGATTTTCAAAAGAACGTATGATGAATTCTGTGAGGAGATCTTTAAAGCTCAGAGACTTCTGTGTGTTTTTCTCTGAGTAAGGACTACAGAGTAGCCATACATAATTTGTACACCCTTAAGAGTAGTTTGGGAGCATCTCATGATTCCTCAATCAAAAAGACACTAGATCCTTTACTCTTAGATCCTATTTTATGATACGTTTGGTTTTTTACTTTGTACGATGAATTTTGTTGCCAGAACTTGGCAGGTCTTTTGTAAATGCAGGGACGAAGATGTGGGCACCTCAGTATGCTGACATTAAGACTGCACCACACTTTATTCTTGTCAATTTACATAAGAGAAAAATGGCATTTGGAAAGAAAGGCTTGCAACCCTCCCTCCTATACTGGAATTACTGAAGGGAAAAGAAATCTCCATATGCAGACTTTATTGAATTATTGCTCTGAACATAGTATTTATCTACTACATACAAGATCTGAGATCTAACAGAAAGGAAATTGAAAGTGGAAGAAGAATCATAACATCCTAGAATGGTTTGGTTGGGAAGTGCCCTTCAAGATCATCTGATTCCAACCCCCCCTGCTACAGGCAGGGATACCTTCCACCAGGTTGCTCAAAGCCCCATCCAACCTGACCTTGAACACTTCCACGGATGGGGCATCCACGGCTTCTTTGGGCACTCTGTTCCAGTGCCTCCCCACCCTCACAGTCCTAATCTCTAATCTAAACCTGTCCCCTTTTAGTTTAAAGCAACTACCCCCTGTCCTATCCGTATGTGTCTTTCTTGTAGCCTCCCTTCAGGCTCTGGAAAGCTACTGTAAGGTCTCTCTGGACTGATGGATGACTGAAAATTTTTGCTTGGAAAGTGTCTATTTGAAACTATTTTCCAGTCATGAAATATATAACATTTTACTGATTAATTCATTATTTATGTCCTTAATCCTAGAGATTTGTTTAAGTGAATAAAAAGGTTGACACAGTTGCAGCCAGAAGGTCTTTTTATATATTAAAAATATAAGCAGAAGCTGCTTTAGTCTTTAAAAGAGCTACAAACTTTGTTTTGAGGGCAGTAAATCTGACTTTTGTATCAAGCAAATTTGTAGAAGCTATAGCAGAGAAAAAATAAGTTAGTGGATGAAATATGAGATATAAGGAAAAAAATCGCCTCAGATTTCTTTTTAGTTGCAAGTTTCTTGCAGTCTCTTGAAGGTGTCAATGAGCAGATGATTACAGTTGTTCATACATATGGATTTTCAAAAATATTTCCAAAAGACTTCTTACCAAAGGCCTGTAAAGCTATTATGAGCTAAAACAGAACATCTCTTAGGAATGAATATATTGAAAAAATTGGAAACAAATGTAGGGACTTAATGTTCTGTTTTCACAAATATATTTCACATGTATTTAAATTCCTGCCATTGATCTATAAAGGGTTTTACTTGAGCTGGGAAAGGTGCTGAGAAGAATGGCAACATTTATCTGCAAAGTTGAGCTACTTCCATGGGAAAAGAGTACGCAACCTCAAGACTTTCAACTTAGGAAACAAACTGTGGGCGGGAAGGAGGAGAGATGTGTTAAATTTTATACCACAAGTATTATGAAGCGGGTGATTAAGGAGTGACTGTTCATTATTTCTCACAGTATAAAAGCTACAGAATACTCAGTGAAATTATTTGGTATCAGGTTTTGGTATCAGGTTTAAGAGCAAACAAAAGCAAATTCTCTTTCCATAAGGTGCATGATTTAATCATTAAACTCAATGCTGTAAAATGCCAGCAAGTGAAGAGTAGGAAGTTATCCAAAAAGGATTTAGGAACAGTAATTGGAGACCTTCTAGCTCATGACTAAATCTAAATCAGGTGGTTGAAAAATTAATCAGGTAATTAATGACTTTTAAGGCACTGTACGTTAAGGATTTTACCTCTGATATTTGTGTTCTGGAAGTCAGTTATTTTGATCTAAATGTGACCTATTAATCCTGTAATTGCTCCCCAAGGAGATGTTTTAAATGTTATAGGTGAAAGAACTACTGCAGCAAGGTCAGCAGGTCAAGGGAGGTGATTCTGCCTCTCTACTTTGCTCTTACGAGACCCCACCTGGAGTGCGGCATCTCATTCTGGGGTCCTCAGTCCAGGAAGGACATGGATTGTTGTAGTGAGTTCTGAGTAGGGCCACAAAGATTGTCAGAGGGATGGAGCACCTCTCCTATGAGCACAGGCAGAGAGAATTGGCATTGTTCAGCTTGGAGAAGTGAAGGCTCTGGGGAGAACTTATTATGGCCTTTCAAAATTAGAAATCATTAGAAAGACATGGACAGACTTTTTAGCAGGGCCTGTAGTGATAGAACAAGGGGTAATGGTTTTAGACTGAAAGAGGGCAGATACAAACTCGATATAAGATTTTTTTTTTTTTTTTTTTAAATTGGGGTGGTAAAACACTGGAACAGGTTGCCTAGAGGAGTGGTATATGCCTTATTCCTGGAAGTGTCCAAGGTAGGGCTGGATGGGATCCTGAGCAACTTGATCTAGTTGAAGATGTCCCTGCTCATGGCATGGGAATTGGACTAAATAATGTTTAAAAGTTCCTACCAATCCAAAACAACCTGTGATTCTAAGACACTATCACCTTACTGAACTCCAGAGATTAGCATTGCTTGAGAAATGTGAAAGCACTTACAGACATTTGAGTCATTATTTGTGACTTATTGATGTGAATAAGTAAGTACCCGCCTCTTGCTCAGTGTAATTCCACATACATCTCTCCACACAACTACATATGATAAGTGGGAGGGATTCCTGTTTTTGTTTTGTTGTGTGCATGAAATATTACAGATTAGCAAGTTCCTTTTCAGAGACTCATAGCATATGTTTTTATATGTCGGGAAAGCAAAATGAAGTGCAAGTATCACTCTGAAGGGCTGAAGCTAGGAATGTGTCTTCCTCTCTTCCCTAAGCCTGTCCAGAAAGACATTTTTGCATGTTATTAATTTTCAAGAACTATTAGTTGCTAAGACGGAAAAAAGATACCTGTTTGAAGGCATTAAATTCCTAATGGATCCAGCTGAGCTGCTAATGCAAGGCCAGACCTGATGTGGTGTAGCTGTTTAGCCTGGGACCAGGATGCTGTGAAAAGAGCTGTGTGGGAAAGCTATGAGAAGTCTTGTAAAGGACCTTCCCTTCCTTGGTTCAGGAGTTGCATTGAAGTTTGGGCACTCACCCTTGGTCGTTGTCTGAGCTAAGCTGTATGTTTGCCTGTGCCTTGCTTATTCTGACCCTGCCTTGCTCGCTTGGCTTCCCAGCTTGACCTCAAACCTGCCCTGTACTGCAGAGCTCCCTGCCATTCTGCACTCTCCATTGACTTGGGTTAATGCCACTGAATGTGCCCTGCTTTCTATGTTTGAGTACTGGGGGGCTGCAGTCTTGGTCCCTGCTCCTGCCTGCCTTGCTGTCCTTCCTGTCTCCCCAGACGGAGCAAGCCACTGCTGCTCTCCAACAGTGAGGGCTGTAATACAGTGGTTTTACCCTTGTACCATTCTTCCCAGTAGCACTAAGTGATCTTCCAATAAATGAACATGACCAAGACCAATCCAAAAAGACCCTGTTCATGTTGGTAGTCTTCACAGGGACCTCACTGCAGTCCTTAAAGCTATTGTCAGTAGCATAGGGCAGAAGTCTGGCAATGAAATCTGTGGCAGCTGAAGCCAGGCTTTGCTGGAAAGAAGCCTGTATTTTAAACATCCTTGCTAGGAAGTTTTGTCAAAGCCAACATTATTATACCCAGTTGTGTCTGGAAAAGGAGAGAAAGACAGTTGTGCACATAAGAAGCGGGAGCCATGAGCTGAGAAAGAAGAGCCATAATGAGTTCAAATGAGATTACATTAAGGAATGTAAACTAATGCTTTGGAGAAAAAGAATTCTACCTTATGCTTGTGCAATGATAGGTTTTTAATTACGTATTACCACTTGGGAAAGACATCCTGCTGTCTCTGCATTTACTGCTTTGAAAATGCCAGTGGAAAGCAAAAGGCAAATCAAATGACAGGTGTTATTATGGAAGGAAGAAGTACTGAAAGAGAAAGCATCATTATGCTCCAGCATAGACCCGTTAATAGTGCGTGCGGTTTTGATTCCCTGCTCTCTGTGAAGAGACACTGTAACTGAAAAAATGAAAAATGGAAAAAGGATGATCTTTTTCTTGCATTAAGCTCAGTAAGGTAGTGAACACCTTACATGCTTTTTCCAATAGCCTGGATATGCATTTTAGCTGCTTCAATCCATTTTGAAGCTGGCTGTTGTAGCTGTGAGTGGTACTTTTGCTGAGTTTCTAGCACTTAGGCTATTTCTCTCCAGGCCATTAGACAGCAATTCCTACAGTACTCTTAAGGCAATTCTCACCAGACTGAGTTGTGATTAGTGCTAATTTTGGAATTAGTAAATCAAGCATATAGCTGGGAAATGGTTATAACCATCTGTGCTGTCTCAGACACATAAATAAATTTTTTGTTTGTTTGTTTGTTTCTTTCTTTCTTTCTTTTACTAGCAAAACACCATCAGGACACCAACACCTTGTATTTCAAGGCAAAATTTCCAAGCCCAGCTAGATAGCTGAAATTTCTCAGAAACTCTCCTGAACCAAGTAGGAAATCAGACTGCAAAACTCACAAATATGAAGTTGCAGCATCTGCAAAGTTTCTGCTTCAGTACAATCTAATATTTGAAACGTGAAGAACTGGGGCACTGGTTTAATTGGTTGCAAGCTACTGGTTGGCTTGTTTCCACTTATTTGAAAACTCAG
Organism: Pyrocephalus nanus; assembly: GCA_038380795.1. Classification (NCBI taxonomy): domain Eukaryota; kingdom Metazoa; phylum Chordata; class Aves; order Passeriformes; family Tyrannidae; genus Pyrocephalus; species Pyrocephalus nanus. The sequence goes on along the minus strand of CM076261.1, from coordinate 8,074,939 downwards.
CAGAAATACAATGCCTATCTTGCCAGAAATGTATCTTACAAGAAACAGCAGGACTCGGTTGGAATGCAGGATTAGCAGGTAAAGACAAAGCTGGGATGGGGATTTCCTCTCATATTGTCCCTCAAATACACTGACAGCATTTGGGCTCTCCAAATGCTCCATGTTACCTACACATGCTTTTATGCCTTGTATTGTGCAAACAGAAGAGGGGGCTGCTTGAGTTACTGGGGATGTAGAATACAATCAAAATACAATCAAAATGACAATCCTTTCTGTTATACGGAATTTCTGATTTTATTGCAAGGCAAGTGTACTCAAAGTAATGTAGTCACTCACTTTATAAATATTTTAAGTAAACACAGACTAATAATAGTTGTTCCTTTATTTGACTAGATCTTTCTCATCCATTCAGATCAGGAGCCACAGTCTGATCTCACAGATTTACAACAGGGTAAGTTCTTCCTTTTAAAATGTATGTTAATCCTGATTTATACAAGAACAAGAGAGACAAGAATTAAGTCCCACATTGCTAGCTGGAGGCCTTTTTATTAAAGTTGTAATTCTAACTTTCTCATTCCCTGTCTGTAAATTTACATGCAGCAGTTGCAATATTAGTCTATAAATGTTTGCACAGCATTGAAGAAGCTTCTGGTAGTGAGCTACCAAGAAAAAAAAAAAAAAAAGAAGCATGTTCCATTTTCTGATATGCAACCTGCAACCTCTCCATTATGCAGGTCAGATTTTCCATCATCTGCCATGCTCCATTGCACAGCAGCTCTCCAGAGAATTCTAGCAGCCGAAAATGGATATTTCTGACAGTCAAAAATCAAGTAGATTTAAAAATATTCCAGGGAAAATATTTTGTGAAGATATCACATATCATATTATGTATGATACACAACAGGTCACAGATGGCTCCTTTGTTATGTATCACCCAGTGAGATGTCTGCCTACCTGTCCACAGGGTCATAATAAGCTTGTAGCAGTTATCAAAAACCTGTGATACCTGTGAAATGAAGAGTAAAAAATATCTGGTTTTGGCTTTGCCAAGTCAATTTTACATGGCATATTAATGTAATTTGTGCTTTGTTGGTACACTTAATGTATACTAAAGATTACATCCTCGTCCTTTGGGAATGTTGTCACTTAGATGCTAAAAACGGCATGAGAGAGGATCTAGCATCATTACTGCACCATTTTTTTCTCTGTTTGTATGGATGTGTGATAATTTTGGCAGCTGCCTTGGAAAATATACTGTGCATTTTTCATCCAAATTATCCCTTACCCCCCTTTCATTTCTCAGAACCATGGGTTTCAGACAACATTAGCTCCATGTAGGGGCAATGGCCTTCCTGTGTGGGTTCAGGTGAAATAATACTGAAAAAGTTTTTTTTTTTTTTCTGCTTATTGTTACTGGTACTGAAGATGTCAAATTCTGCTCACTCTGCTACTCTTGGCTCGGAAAATGGCCCCAGCCATTTTCAGACTTTGAGGGGGTCATTAAATTTGGTTTTGTGACTTAGAACAGTGCAAATACAAAAGCATGCAAATAAAGAGCAAAGACTGATAGGCAGGACCCTCAAAAAGACTTAAATTTCATATTCAGATGTCAAAACCAGGTATTACTGGATATATGAAAAAAATCCCATGTAAACAAATGGTTTAGATAGGAATTCAGACCCTATTCTGAGAGATACTGTCATGAAAGAGATACAGTTTTATGTCCAAAATTATTATATCAGTTTTAGAAAAATCAAAGTGGAAGTAACCTAATAAAAAACTCTTTTTATAAGCAGTAAAAATATACCCCAAAATATGAGTGAAAACTATTGCTGGCCTGAAATCTCTATTTCTGCAGGAAAACAAAAAAGAATTTAAATAGGACAGATCTGAAAAGAGAGAAGAACAGAAAAAATATCTAAAAATAGCCAGCCACTATTAGCAGTTGCCAAACATGCCTTGGAACCATAACATAATTCAGCCTGGCCTGAAACAGAATCCTTCTTGCAAACTGCAGTCCCCAGGTGCCAGGGTAATAATGAGATACTTTAGAAGTTGTACAAAAATAAAAAATCAGATGATACCTTGGGCACACTGAGCAGGTGCAGAATTAATGACACTTGGAGGACTCTGTCTGAGGATACTCTCTCTCCAGATCAGAGAACAACACTGAAACCTGTACCCGGTGAACCAGGTATTCACCACCTTTTATCCATTTTCAGGCAGATTTGGTTGAATCAGTAAGGCAGGGGAAACTCGGGAATTCAGCAGATAAAGGGGCTTAAATGGTTCTTGAAGAGATTTACAAGTCATTGAAGAGGTGGGAGTGGGAGAAAAAATGAAGGTTTCTGTTCTCTGTGTCACTGTGATCCTGGATGTTGCAGGGAACTTGAAATAGCAAATGGTAATTTGCTCATTGGCAGTTTCTCTGAAGATAGATTTGCTTAGACTCAAAAAACAGTTTCTTACTCTCAATAGTGAGACTTTTTTTAGTTACTACTTGTAACTAAAGTAATTTTAACTTGTGGGGCTGTATAGGATCCACCCAAGGGTACTGATGGAGCTGGTAGAAGTGCTCACTTTCCATCATTTATCAACAGTCCTGGCTTACCAGGGAGGTCCCAGTTGACTGGAGGTGAGCAAATGTGATGCTCTTCTACAAGAAGGGCTGGAAGGAGGATCCAGGGAACTACAATCCTGTCAAGCTGACCTCTGTCCCAGGGAAGGTCATGGAACAGATCATTTTGATTGCAATCATGTGGCACATGTTGGACAAGCAGGATATCAGGCTGAGCCAGCATGAGTTGCTGTTTACAACTAGGGGGAGGTGCTGATCTCTTCTCTCTGGTGTCTGGTGACAGGATGCACGGCAATCACTTAAAGCTGCATCAGAGGAACTTTAGATTGGACATTAGGAAAAGGTTCTTCATTGAGAGGGTGGTCAGTCACTGGAACAAGTGCCCCAGGGAAGCAGTCATGGCCCCAAACTTGTTGATATTTGAGAAAAATTTGAACAAGTCTTAGATATATAGTTTAGCTTCTGGGTTGCCCTGTGTGGAGTCAGTAGTTGGATTAAATGATCCCAGTAGATCTCTTCTAACTCAGTTGTGGTATTTCATCATAGGTGAGGGAAGCAGATGAGATCAGGGTCCCATGGTGGTGGACACAGAGTAAGGGAACAGGCTGTGGTCTGAAATGTTACAGCATGGCAGGCTCTGAGCAGAGCTAGAGGTTCAGTTCAGGCTTGTACAATAAGGTGTCCACAGAAGTGTCACTCTGTGAGTTTGGTAGTGAGGGTGCTATTGTAATCAATGGTGATCTACTGCAGGATTCAGTTGCCTAAAAACAGGCTCCTGGTGCTGCCTGAGATGTTTCCATACCTCTGGAACATTATCATGAAGTGTGCTTATGACACAGGGCCCTCAAGAGACATTTAATCTTCTACAGCAGCAACTGGACACTAGGCAAGATACTTCTAGGACAGACACTAGACCCAGTGTCTATGAATGCCCACCATGTGTCCTGGGTAACCTGCCACTGCAATGGATGAGTCTAGAGGATTACTGAACAGACGTCAGCATCTGCATTCCCAACTGCATTGACTGGGGATGTGGTTCATTTGCCTAGACAAGATATATATACATCATTGTTTGGTCACCCTCTAATATTTATATATTAGAGCCAGTTGAGGTGGGCAGGGTGTCTTGCCTTCACAAGCATATTTGTCTGTCATTTCAGATGGGCACGTATCACACAAAGATCTTCTGCTCTGTCTTCTAGCCTTGTACATACCTTGGATTTCCTAGAGCATCTCAAATGGTAATGGATGCTGCAGTGGGGTTCTGTGGCTAGGTTTTGGTAGCCAGGGGGACTACAGGGATGGCTTCAGTTAGAAGCTGCTAGAAGCTTCCCCTGTCTGGTGGAGCCAATGCCAGTCAGCTCCAGGATGAGCTTCCTGCTGCTGGCCAAGGCCGAGCCAGTCAGGACTGACAGTAACTCCTTTGTGATAACATATTGAAGAACAGAAAAGTATTGAGTGGGAAGAATTCCAGACAGGGAAGAGAGGAGTGAGAACACAGGAACAACGAAGTAGACAACAAGGTCAGTGCAGAAGGAGGGGCAGGAGGCGCTCCAGGTGCCGGAGCTGAGGCCCTGCAGCCCGTGGTGCAGACCATGGTGGGGCAGCTGTGCCCCTGCAGCCCATGGGGGACCATCGGGGTGCAGAGACCCCCCTGCAGCCCATGGAGGAGCCCGTGCTGGAGCAGGTGGATGCATGAAGGAGGCTGTGATCCTAGGGGAGGCCCAAGATGGAGCACAGTCCTGCTAGAGACCTGCAGCCCATGGAGAGGGAAACCCATGCTGGAGCAGGTTTTTCTTGGGTAGGACTCATGGCCCCTGTGAGGGACCCATGCCAGTACAGCTCATTTGTGAAGGACTGCACCCCATGGAGGAGTGACCCATGGGACAGTAGTTTGTGAAGAAGTGTTGCCCGTGGGATAGACTCACACCAGAGAGGTCCATTAAGAACTCTCTCCTGTGAGAGGAACCCCATGGGAGCAGGGGAAGGACTCCTCTCTCTGAGCAGCAGCAACAACAACAGACCACAACCCCCATTCCCTGTTCTCATGCACAGCTTGGGGAGAGGACGGAGAACATGGAAGGAAGGAGTGGTGGGAGAAAGGTGTTTTTAAGATTATTTTATTTCTCACTCTTTGACTCTTATCCTGTTAGTAATAAATTTAATAATATCCCCACTTTGAGTCTATTTTGCCTGTGAAGGTAATCAGTAAGTGACCTCTCCCACCTTTTATCTCAACTCATGAATCCTTAGCTGTTTTTTTTCTCTCCTCTGTCCAGTTGCAGAGGGAGAGCGAGAGAGTGGCTTCAGTGGGTGGCTGGTATCTGGCCAGGGTCAACCCACTACAGATGCCCACATGTGAGCAAGTAAATGGAGCCCCGAGCCCAAGGTCATTCTGCCTGGTCTCTAGCAGGATCTTTGCCCTGCAGCAGGACACAAATTCACTGTTTAGGAAGCTCAACTAACCCTTCAAGCTTCTTTATATATATAATGGTGCCACAGACACTTATGCCTCATCATAGACAACTACACAGTGCACACCTAAATTTAAGTGCCTGAATCACATTTTATAAATGGATCCTAATCCATCACTAATGAATGCCGCCTTCTTTACTTAGAGCACCTCACTGCTCCATCTCAGTTTCAGTAGCTGTACAGCACCAGCATTACATAAACTGTGCATAGCTCTAGTTTATCTCATTAGCCCAGCAGTCTGCACGGGATGTGTAGGAAAGCACACAAGCAGTAAAAGAAAGTTTGGAAGAGAGAGTCTGAGAGCCAGTCTGTGAGTGTGTGACTGGAAAGCTAGCTACAATCAAAGAAACTAAGGAAATATTTCTCCTTGCTTAAAAAAAGCAGCCTTTTCCTGGTATTGTCCCACACAGTTCGTGAAACAAATGAATAGGAAGGGTTCTGTATAAGTAACTTGCAGTGCAATAATGTGTTGAGATGTGAGTTGTTGTATATGTTTCTTCAAACTTTTAGAGAATATTTTGAAGGTACTTGTTGTTATTGAGGTGTGACAGAAGGATTTATCCAACCTGGCATGCTGTGCTTCCTTCCCTAGAGGTTTTTTGGACAGTCACACATTGAATCTTCCAGCTGCTCTCATCAATGGGCAGCTTGTGGCTGCAATGATGTATTTCAGCTTAAAGCTGTAAGAAGTGCTTTTTGAAAGTCTTATTTTTGCTGCTGCGGGGCCTCCTCATCTCTCTCACAGATGGGAAGGGCACTTGTTGAGGCACCAAGAACTCAGCTGCCACAGCTTGAGGGGAAAGTTGCCAAAAGGCTTTCTGCACTCTAAGGAGCTTTAGCCTTCATAGCAGACTCCAACTGTCAGAAACACAACCTGGTGGAGAAAGGAATTGTGGAGAAAGGAATAAATACTGCCATCACCTCAACACGACATGATCAGGTGTTGCTATACGTAGGACTGCCCAAGTTTACAGAAATTACTCTGACCTGGACCCTGTGCTATGGGGGTATGTAGACCCTCCTAATACAGCAAGAGGGATGTTACTATCCTAACTTCTCAGAGCAGAAGAATCAATTTAGTCAATCTAATTAGCTTCAGCAGTGGCCAGGAGGACTTGGTCCAACAAAATGTCTCATTGGAGCTGCTTCCCTGCCTTTGAGCCACCCTCCAGAGCTGGATCACCAACACTGCACCAATGCAGGCACAGTCTCTGATGGCAGGTCTGACACTCCCAAAAACTGTTCTGACAACAAGGAATGGCTTTGGTGGTGGGTATCTGGTACCATGCCCCCTCTCCTCCAGACATTAGGGAAGTGGAGCTGGAACTGTCTACCATCCAAACCTGTAAGATGAGCTCTGCAGTGCCAAGATAAGGTGACCAGTGAAGTCTTTATGGCAGCTTTGTGCTGATGAAGGGAGCAGTGGAAAGCCTTGCTGAAGGACAGGATCTAGCCCTTGCTCTTGACTCATCCAAATGTATAACACTTCCCCAGTGAATGGATAGCATATTTATTCTGGCTCTAACCTGTTCCTTTCAGTGTTTTAAAGTATCCCTCGAAGATAAGAGATAACATATGTACATTGACAAGTTGTGTGTGCTTCTTTATATAAACTCAGAATTTGTCCCAACTGAAATTTCTGGAATTCTGGAAAAGGTGGGCTAACTTTGTCCCTGTTGCTGCAGATGTCTGTTATAGTGGCCTAAAGTAAAGAAAAGTTATTGGAATTCTGTTCTTAAACATAAAAGACTTCTGGTTCACTGAGCCTCACGTCTTTTTGACATTTTTTTCATTAATTATTTCTACTTATAGTTTTAATATTCTTATTGCTAGTAAGGCCCTTTTTATTATAAAATCATGAAGAAAATGTCTCTTGTCTGAACAACTTACAGTTCAAATAGGTGAAGAAGACAAGTGTATATTTTCTCTGTGTTTTCTCTAAATATATAATCCATTGCAAATGTAGAATTACTCAGTAGATGAGGCTTTATTTGCAGTTAAACTAAAAGCCCAGTCAGGCCCATATACTCAGCCAGCAATATCTTTGTGGGAAATACTGTTTTTAGAAGGATCTCACAAGAGATATTTGGAACTACTTGCTGTGTTGAGCAGATGACTCTCATACAGAATACTGCAGGACTTTTTTTGAACACAGATTTTGGAAGGTTTTTATCAGTGCTTGGGTTCTCAGTGATTTTCGGGCAACAAATGAGCTTACCTGAATAGTATGATGGAACAACAAAAAAACCTGTAGCTGTCCTGTTAATACTTACATAACAGCTTCTTCAGCTGCTGTGCTGATTTAGCATAAAAAGTTAAATGATTTATGTGAAAGGGGAATTCTGAAAGTTTCATGTTCAATCAGCTTATTCATAACTTTTAAAAAACCTTATGAGAAAATTAACATTGTAAAGTATCTTTTCTAAGCAAACAGACCTACCCAGGAGCTGAATTATCTGGTGCATACAACTTGCAAGAATTTGGAATTGCGTAGTTTAGTATAAAAAATGTGCTGAAAAAATGAAGCAGTTTCTTGCTTTTGAAGAGGGAAAGAGAAAGAAAAAAGACCTTTTCATTCCCTTGAATCTGTGCTGTGATCATTTAGCTATTTCTCAAAATATCGCTGTTTCCCCCTACCTTCTGTGTTTCTCAGCTGTTTCTGTGGTGCAGCCTTACAGGAGAAGAGTCATATTCTTCATGACTAGCCTTCAGACTCACAGTTATTCTTATCCTTTCTCAGCTTTTTACACGGATTTATTGTTTAGTTTTGGTTTGGGTTTTTTGGTTTGGTTTGTTGTAGTTTTTGTTGTTAGGATTTTTTTCTGAGCAGAACTGCTCATTTTCTTGCAAATATAGAAATAATGAGGTTAATATGGTGGGTCAGTTTCAATGCTGAAGAAGAAAGCCATCTACATTTCCCAAAAGCACAAATTCCCAGGACCTTAGGCCAGCTGGCTGGAGCATGGCAGCAGTCCACCACAAAGGGAAATGGGGACAGGAATAAAGAGAGAAGTGACAAGGTCTGGGCACTGCTGCCTGCCCTGGGAACAGTTTTTGGCTCCCTGTGCACAAACAGTGCTGTTTTTGCCCAATGGCACAGAGCTGAGGTACAGCTTGGAGGCACAGGAGTTAGGCTGGGTCTCCCAGGCCAAGAACACCAAAAAAGTGAGGCAGAAGGAGAACATGACTCCTGCCTACATGAAGATTTTGTTATGCAGCTTGTGACATCAGGAAGCCCAATGTGTGAGAAGACAGAGTTATGATTTTTCTGTAAGACTTCAAGAAACTCACCATAGGTAACTGAATTGTTAAAAATAATCACTCAGCAAACAAACAAGAGACAGCTGGATTTTTCCTTCTGTGTATTTTCATTGATGCTGAAGTAGAACAAATCATGGAGATCCTCTTTGACAACAGTGCAGGACCTGTATTTAAGGCTCCTGAAATTTCAACACAAACAAATTGTTTAGGTCAGTATTTCAAGCCATGTCCTCTCAAAGGTGATCTTCAATTTGTAAGACAGATGGACATATGGAAGTTGCTGGGATTTACATATTGTTTCTAATGAATACTCTAAAAGTTTTAATTATTTTTAAGATATTATTTATTAAGTTATTGCCAATAGAGCTTGTTTGCCCTACTGTTAGAAGCCTGTTTTTTTCCTTCACTGAACTTTACAAAGAAATGTAATTTTCTATGTATTTCTATACTCTTTACTTTATGCTAGGAATTAGTTTCCAATTTTTTCTTCAAGTTTCGTGAAGGCTTAGACACGTTAATACTGTGAAAGTTGCCAGATGGTGTTTTTTTGCAGGTACTATTCAAGTCTCATTTATATGACAGTGTACCCAGACCTCAAAGAAATAATTCTTTTAATTGGGCTGTAGCTGTTTTTAAGAGCCACGTCAAGTTTCAAAAGCTAGAAAAGCCACTGAAATTCTTTCTTTAATTTGTTCAGCCCAAATTTTGCAAATGCTCCTCTAAGAATATATGTAAGGACCATTGTGACCAACGACAGACTGAAGAAAGTGAACAAATGTTTTCCCAGAGCTGGGCCTGTTCTTCCCTAATCAAATTCCTTTTAGGGCTCGTTCTGTGACTGCATCCCACAACCCCACAACCAACTCCCGGAGCATGTTGCAATGTAAATTATAACGTGACGAATTATGAGAAACTTGCAGTTAAATTTTATAATTGCTTATAAATGGATGTTTGCCAAAATCAGTCACAGTTATAAAATGGGTTTATGACACACAGAAATCTTCCAAATAGGCATGCTCATATGTATATTGAGATAAACCCAGAACAGTTATTAAAAAGTGGGGGTTTGTCTGTTATGATTCTAAATGACATCTTTCAGCTATTACTCAAATGAAAAACAACAAAACAATAGTGTACCATAAATAGGATTTTTGGATAAAATGTTGGCATCCAGGATTACATGATTTATCCTCTAATTTCCCACATCTGCTTTAGATTATTAGCAGAGATATTCAATACTAATTATTTTGAGGTTTAGCAGCTATGCAAAACATATCTGTGAATCTTGATAATTTCATGGCTCCCAACCTTCAATTTCTGAGCTGTTTGTAACCACAAGCCATTTAGTTGTTACTTGGTGTTTTATTAAGTTTAAAACATATGCAGATTTGAGACAATCTTCTCATTTTCCTCCTCATTTTCTTCAGCTGAATTATTGCAGTTTGCTTTACTTTACCCACCAGTGGATGAATTTTTTGTGTGCCAGTGACCTTCATGAAAACCGGCCACAGAGAACTCTCTGTGAGGTTAACATGGAGAAAAACAGCTGCACAGAAGAAAAAGATCAGGAGCTCACTAATAATTACATTACTAATAATTTTTACACCTCTCTCTAAGCTCAACGCCCTTTTGCTGACAGTGAGTAGGACTCAGCATTGCTGTCTGCCTACTGCTTCTCTCCACTTTGAAATTCTGAGTCAGATCCCTCCCGTCCCTTTGTGATGGCTGGCTCTCAGGCTCTCCCTCAGCTCATCAGCCCTGCGGGCAAAAGATGACCATGGTACGTACAAGGACACAGTGCCCTTGGTGTCAACGATAGCATTGACCAAAGACCGGGGGCATCGTAAAACAGTAAGTTTTATGGCTTTTTGCCAGCTGGCAAATATGAGCTTTTGAAGGACTTACTCCATATGTATGAATGTAGAACTAAAGACAGCAAAACTATACTCTTCCCAGGACTTGGCTAGAGGAGGGACAATGTGTGATCAGTGCTATCAGTGCAAAAAGTTGTAGTAGGAGGTAAAAGTAGTAAAGTTCATGGGCGTGTCGGAACCTTCTCCTTCAGCACGGATTTATCAAAGTTGAGAGAAGTGTTGCTCTGCGTGGGTCACCTCCTGGTGACATATGAGCTTGTGAGGAGCAGATCTTCCCTTTCACAGTCAAGTTCAATGACATGTCATCTTCATACAGAAACTGCAGATCCAGGCTCGTAAGTCCTGTTTCTCAGAGGCAGTCTTTGAACATGTGAGGGTTCTTGCAACAGAAGCAGACTTGTGAACAAGAAGTCACATCCCTGTCCCCAGAATGGCTGGTGACGAAAGAAGCTATTTAGGACTTTCCCTGCTGTTGGAAGTGTTATGGAATACAGGTTCAAATTCTGCTTTCCATCTGTCCTTGGGAACTGTGCTGAGGAAGCTCTCTTTAGCATCACTGTCTTTGAAGTCATCAGAGATGGTTATGACAGAGGTTGACTCCAAGTCAACAGTCCCAGGATCTGAGGGGGCTCAAAGCTCCTGTGTGGAGAATGATGCAAACCACACTCCGTGAACGGAAAAGGGGGAGTATGGAATGAAACTTTATCTGGGGTGAGGTAATCTGGGGTGCTCAAATACAAGCATCTTCACATATGGAGAAACTGCAGCTAGAGACAGAAATAATCAGAAATAAAAAAATTAATATTTATACTGTGTCATAACTGTGATGTTTAATAGAATATTACAACTCCTTACAGAAAACCATGTCTGTCCAGCATGGTTACAAATTGAAAAGAGAAAATATTTTAACTCTACTGAAAGTCCTCAAATATACTTTAATTTTTTTTACATGCATCCTTGCTGATTAAGCTGTGTTTTCCTCTAAAATGTAGCAAAAAGAGAAGAGAAATATAAATAGATGTCATGGACCTGTGATTGTTTCTAATACACTGGATGGGCTAGCTGTCAGAAAGATAAATGAATCATCGGTAGATAACTCATATTGTCATATTTATGCGAGTGGGATAAAGAAAAAGAAAAGCAGTCAATAAAAATTAAATTCAAAAAGAAAATATTGTTGCAAGATAGTTTTCCAACTGCATGTGACAAGTGAAAGATGAGATGACACATGAGATGTGATAAAAAGTGAAATGTGAAATATTGTAGTTCTTTTTACTATTGTTTGCGTGTTTAAATATTTTATTGTTTATATGCCAAGCATCATCTCAGCATATTGGCTTGTGAATTTTATCTGTTTCTTATTTAGGCACGAGGTGAGATGAGTGACATGGGTGCAAAATGGGTAGATTTTCCCAAGAACTTTCGCTGGCATTAGTAACAATGGAGAAACAAGTTTAAATTGAAGAAAGACACAGTCAGAAATTCATTTAGGCATTTATACCAGGCATTCTGGGAAAAAAAAAAAAAAGTATCATCAAGAGCATATATTATATTTAATAAGTGAGAAGGTGAACCAGAAATTATCAAAATATCTAACTGAGAGATGTTGGGAAGTGATGAACCAACCTGATCAGAAGGCAATAAAGTTTCCATGCTTGAGCAATAGGAAATAACTTCCCTTTCCCTCTGGTGACATGAAGGAAACATAGACAAGCTTTGTGCATCGTCACACTGGACATATTGTGTGCGTCAAATCTCTTTGACCAATTTTTCTCTTTCTATTCTTAGCAATTTTATTCTAACACTGAAGTTGAAGGCTAGTCTGAGAGGTTTGAACTGTTATACCCATAAAAGAAACATTAATCAGAAATAAGAAGTTAGAAAAGATCTGTGCTGTACTGTACACTGCTGAATGGATATTTGTGTTGAAGACTCAGGAACTAAGAAATCTTAAGTGTGGGAAGGGTATGGTGCTCCACAGACATGGAAAATGCTGAAGAAGCTCCAAATGTCCATCACTCCACTTAAGTGCCTCTATAGCCCAGTAGCCACCTAATCAACAGTGCTGAGTCCAGAGGAAGCAGCAGAGAGGGTGTTACATCACATTACAGTCCATTGCACATGAGCTCTGGGACAGAAAGTGTAGGAAGTTTGAATACAGAACCCACCAGTCAATGAAAGAACTTTGAAAACATCCTGAGACCAATATCGCTCTACATGGATGAATCAGACAATAATAGAATTTTTGGAGAGGTACATCTAGTGGGTAGCCTTCCAAACCATCAATATAATGCTGAATTAACTTGCTTCAAAACCGTATATCTTTTATTTAAGAGTGCTGCCTGTTCTACAAATAAGAGGCCTGAGTCTGATCCCATTCATAACTCAATGAATCAAGAACACTCCCAGCAAGATCCACAGAATTTCTTTAATGAAGAACAAGTGAGTGGCAGACTGCATTCTGGGCTGATCCTGGTAGCAGAGCATGTGACCCACAGCTGAGTCTTATTCTGTAATGGTAAAAGGCTTTTTGAAATCCATTTAGGCCTATTAGTGCTCCCAGAAAATTGTGCAGACATTCATTTTCTGAAAATAAATATCCTGGACTTAATGGAGTGTAGTGTCCTTTCACTACCAGTACCCAAGAAACTCCAATTATGCATTATTAAGCTATTAAACTGAACTGAACAAGGGGAACTGGCACTTACTGGCAAGATCACTGTTCTAAAATGCTTGGTAATAAGCTATGGAAAAATTAGCAAGTGGTTATAAAACTACCATCTCCTCCCAGCTGCTATGATTTTGTTTTCTCTAACAGTTAGAACACGTTTATGAGCACATCTTATGCGCACACACATCCATCTACACAAAGGAAGACGCACACAGGGATCTACCTGTGCTGTCACAGACTGAACTGGCAGGGGATTTCAGTAAGCCAGCTCACTCTTGAGCGTGTTGTAGGCTGGTTCCTGCAGTGTTTCCTGCATAAACACCATGTTCCCCCTGTTCCCCCTGAAATCAGAGAGCATATAGGGCTTCACAGACTCCAGGATGTAAAGCAAAAACCTTCCTGAGCCCCCAGAGAGCTGGTGGCATATTTTGATGATAAATCAATCATCACTGGAGCTTCCTTGTGTTTATTATTCCGTTTGCTATGCAGGCAGTATGGAAAGGGGAAAAATCAGACGTTGTAACATTGCAACAGATATTGCAACATTCTTGCAAGGTGATATGATCCATACATTTGGGATTTCCAAGTAAAAAGCAGATGGCACTGCTAAAAAGGCTTTGGGGATGTGCAAATATCATAAATGATCATCTAATGCTTCACCTGCTTGAAAAATCAAGAAATAAAGTTCTTGTTAACTTCAATGATAAACTATTCAGTCATTTGCTCTATGCCTCTTATTTAGGGTGCTGTTCAAAATCCAGAGACAACCTTCAAGAACTTTTCTTCACTCTAGATTAATGGCAAGGCAATGCCTTCACTGCTTTGTCTGCTATGCTGACATCCATTATCATATATTTCATTTATTTTATCACTCTTTCAATTTTATAGGTGACAAACATTCCCTTGAGTTATTACTGGGTTTCCTCCTCACTCTTTCCTTAACACATGCATCAAAATCACATATTTGGATCTGCCTTTTCAAAATTGCCATGGTATAGAGTGAAAAGAGCAAATAAAAATGTTAATTAATTTTTCAGAGCTGATGGTGGAGCTAAGACAGAGCTACTACCTCTCTCTACTTTCAGCAGCACAGTACAGTTCATCCCCACGGAGTTTTATCGACAATGAGCCCAAGAAGAAAATACATTCTCCTGAAAGGGTATAATAAAATATCAGTTTATACTGCACCACATAAAGTTGTAAGGAGTTCTCAGTGACTGTTCTGATTGCATCAATAAGTAGTTAGAGATTTATGACTGAAAATAGTGTTTTTCCACTCAGGGATGAGCACAGCACCCATTTTATGAAACAGTGATACAGGCCATTACAGCCCAGTACATTGTACCAAGGCATAATTCGTTCACCTGCGAGACTGAAGGAAAGCATTGAACCCTTTCATGCATCATCGTGCAAGGAACTGGCTAGAGTTACAATTTCCAAAACATCATCCATAAGATTTGGTACCTGAATCCCTGTAATACGCTTTAAATATGAGTAATCTGATCACATATTTGCTAAGCACTTATGGTCTCTTTGCCACTATTGAAATGAAAGTGCCTTCACCCACATTTTTTCATATATATATGATCTGCATGTCTGATGCTGTAGGGGTTTGGTTGCTTGGTGCCATTCTGGGATAGGGTAGTGTTGCTGGTTTGTGAAGGGACCATCAGATATAACACCCAGTTGGGCTTTTCAGCTTGTTCCAGCAGGCTTTTTTCCCCCTTCTTTCCAAATACAGAGTCAATGAAATAAATTTGGTATCTTTTTAAGAAGAAACTCACCATAATCATAACCAGAGTATCACATAATAATGGAAATTCTATGAGGCCTTTTCAGATTTGGACAAGGCTAAATGCACATTCACTTACTGAGGAATGTGGATTTATTATTCCATATTCTCATCCATTAACACCTTTAAAGGAGAAACCCACTCCTACTGTCAAAAACATACAGCTGTTCAAGTGAACCTTATGTATAAGAAATGTTAATTCAGCTGGAGGAAAACAGACATTTACCTTTAGATTGATAATAAGGATTTTTTTACATTATAAAGTGGCTCATTTTTGCTATATACTTTGTGCAAATAAGTATGGGGTATTGTTTACTAAAATAAAAAATTCTCCAAATCTGCCCACAGAGTTCTGATTAATTGATGTTTGACAAAGTATCATGGATGTTTGAAAATACAGAACAGAAGACCATATATACATCTGCATGTAATGAAGATCATTTAAATCTGTAGGAATTAGATGCTCAGAATCAGTTTCTTTCTGCTCTTTCACCTTCTGCATACTTTTGCTCATCTTTTCCCAAGGTTGCTTTGGCCCTCCCTTTGAGGAATGTAGAAGACAAACATATTCCAAGTTTAGTGACACTATAGAAGTGTTTTTTTGAGATAACCTCTAAAGTTGAGAGAATGATACCATATCTAAGCTGCATTTTCAGTTTTGTTAAAAGAAACCTTCGCTTTTTCTGTGGGGCAGTCATTTATCCCTTACTTTTTAACTCTTTCCTTTTATAGATTCTTCTGTGCTTTTAAGTTTCTTAAGTCCATTTTTGCCCCTACAATGTTTCTCCATTTTAATGGACTTAATTTTGCTCGTCTCTGAGGGTTTTTTCTCTAGGACCATACGTCTACACATGGATAGATTAACAGTGTACCTGTTGTTTCTCTGTACTACATTTTTTTTTCCCCAAGCACTTTTCAGAATTCTGAAAAGCCAAGGTGTGTAGACTGAAGGAAGATTAGTTTCCTGCATAACTCTTGTCTCTGCTATCTCACTTCTTCCTTTCTTCATTGCAGCAGCACTACGGACCTTGAATCTTGTGCATATGCTTACACTCTAAAAAAAAACCCATTTTGCTTAGAACAAATGAAAATTGCTGTGCAAAAACAGTTTTTGAAAAACAAAAACAAAAACAAAACCAAAACAAACCCTGACCCAACAAAAAACAACACACAAACCATACAGATGCAAGAGGTGGAAAGAAATGCCCTCCAGTGAAAATGTCTTTCTTTACACCTGGTTTCTGGTATTGCTGAACTTAAGAGCTTGCTAGATATGGGACACTGCAGATCCTGGATATTGCAGAGGTGCCACAGGGCTCTCCTGATGGAGCATCCATACCCTTACTAGAGGTCACAGGGAGTACGACTCACAGTAGCCCGTCACCTCCGTGAGGTACCTGCATTCGTGACCATCTCTTGGGCCGTGGGAGTGGCTGCAGAGAGCCTGGCACAGCTGTCGGTGCTCAGGAGGCCCAGATGTTTTTGGGTCGAGTGAAAAAATGGAACCGTTTTCGGAAAATTAGCCTCTCTTCATACCAAAGTCTCCATCCCCTTCCCTGTTCTTCCCCCGAGCTCCACCTCCAGTCAAGCGCTTTAGTCACGCTCCTCTGTTTGGCCAGATTTTTGGGAAATGGGAAAAATGTGTCATCAGAGAGTAGCCAAAAATCCAGAGCTCGACACTCAGAGGGGACAGCTGGCCTGCTGCTGCAGACCCCTCTGCAGACCCTGTCCCGGCTGCCGGAGCGCTGTGGCCGGAGTGGTGGGGGCACAGGGGAGAGCTGCTGATGCGGGGATGCTGCTCTGCCCTTCCCTCCTGCTCAGCCAGGCAACTCCTTCCCTCTCACCTCTCAGCCCCGGCCCTGGGCTCGTCCCACCGCTCCGGGCTGTCCCATCCCCGCGTCCCGGTCCCCGTGTCCCCGTGTCCCCGTCCGGGAGCCGACACACGATGGCGCAGCAGCCCCCGCCGTGCCGCAGATTAGGCGGCTGTGGCCGGCCGTGGCTTTCTCCCTGGAAGGGATGTGAAGGCCAGGCAACACAAATATCCCCACTCACCTTTGAGGGACCGTCAGGGTGCTGGCAAAGGCAGGCACCAGCAGGTGGATGTGCTCCACTCACTGCGTTTCGGTCCCATGTTCATCAGCTGCTCCCTGTGCAGACAGATGCGTCACACGGTGGCTGAGACCACCTGCTCAGGGGTCTTGTTGGGGATAGGGAGATCTTCTTGCAAAAGAAGAGGGTGAGGGTTTTTTTCCTCTCCAGAAGTAAATTTTCATGGGGGCCTGGGCTTGGAGAAGCAGAGAACTTTTGTGGCAGGAATGTCTGTGGGTTACCTGCCTGACCTCTTGGAATTCACAGGAGGAGTAAGAGAGACCAAGGTAGAAAGGTGGCATAAAGCCATATTAGCTGAAATGCACTCACTGGACTGAAGCAGAACAAGAGGCAGTCAGCATTATGTGTGTATAGTGCACTCAGACACACACATATATGTAATTTAGTCTAAGGATATTACTGAGATCTAAATGCAGGAGTTAAAAAGACTGCTCTTTTTTTTACGAGCCTTCACCTTCATAAGTTTCTGTGCCTTCAAACACATGCAAAGTAAGGCCTAGAAAAATCTTTGCTGCAAGCAAAAACTAAGGAGCACTCAGAGTAAACCTCTGTGCTCCCCTGCTGCATTTGCTTTTCTTAGCTGGGTTAGGAAAAACCCCAGTGGAATTTGCTGGTGTCTCTGTTTCTCCAAAATCTATTACCATTGTGGGGAGAGGGAAGGAGTGAAGGGAAGAAGTGGCTGTGTACTGCTTCACGTGGATTCTGTGGTGCCTCGACGACTATCAGGAAGCAGGCAGCAGCAGCAATGCTCTGGATTTGAGCTGAGGAGGATTGACAGCAGTTTCCTGCTTCTGAGCTGCTGTCCAGCCACGCATGGCACTGAGAGCTGGGTGTTAAGGTGGGACATGTTTAAAAAAAACTCACCAATGACTCCACGGATGTGCACTACTCTGATAACAGCGTGGCTGAAGCTGTTGTCCTAAAGGCCCTAAAGGTCCTAAAGGCAAAATCAGGAGTGTGAATTTGGGTATAATCTGCAGATAGGAAGAAATGCAGTATTTTGGTGGGGAAAGGCCAGCATTAGCTGAAATTTGCCATAAACAATTTATTGCCATTTTCAGACAGAGCCTGTCTGATACTTTTCTTCCCCACTCTTCCCTAAGTAACAAAATATCTCTTTCAGCTGTGCAGATCTCCAAACTGAAGTCAAGCCTGGAAGAGCTGTAGTGGTTGCAGACATGTTCTCATTTAGCAAGGGTGGAGCAACCTCCAGAGCTGGATTATTGTCAGTCGGGCTGACAAAGCAGAACAAAGCATCACCACAACAAAAAGCCTCTGCCCCATGTTTGGCAAAGTATTGTTTGTTTGTGACTGCTGGGCTTCTGGTGAAGAGAAAGTCTTAAGAGAAACTTTATGGTCCTTTAAAAGAGCCCTTAAGAGGTTTTTTCAGCTCTGCAAATTATTTTCAATAACAGGCTGCTTGCACATGTTGAAACTTGCCTAACAGTAAACCTTAGTTGTTATTGTTACATGTTGCTGAAAAAGGAGTATGTAAAGATCTACACTTTTAAAGAGCTCATGAAAGGCAACTATATCTAGTTACATGGGGCAAAATTATGCTAAACAACATGTTCAACAAGAATATAAACAGTGAATGAAGCAGGATTTCATATGGAACCTTGTCTCTGGTGTACTGCCACGCAGCCCTCTTTTCAGTTCCCATTACCCCATGAGCTTCCGTTTCAGTCACAGGCAAAAACAGGGAAAAAAATCTTGGCCTTTTCTTTCAGGATATCATCAAAGACTTTCACTACATTGTCAAAGGAGGGCAGTCTCAAGCAAAGCAAAAGACTTAAAAAACCAAACCCCTGTGAACCTGAGTGTTTATGAAAAATTCTGATAAATGTGCTTCATTTGATGCTGAGAAGTCCCTCTTGGTACAAGCCACAGCTGCATTCTTCATACCCATAGGAGCAAAAGGGCTCTCCCCCTTATAGAAGATTGTGAGACAGCAATGCAAAATCATAATGATTAAAGCACTATACATAGCAGACAGCGGAGATGAGCTGATAGTCTAGTGAAAAGAACAGTAAATAATAAACATGATTATTGAGAAACGTGAAAAACTTAGGCTATTCTGTAGCGAATAGATAACAGTGACAGTACCCTGAGGATAAGGGTAGGAGAAAGCAATGAGTCTTTTCATAGCAGTATGTCTTTTGTAGAAGAAGAGGCAACAAAATTCAGTAAAAAAACCCTCAGAAGACAAGTTGTCTGTATGTGTTATTAATGCAGCAGGAGGAATTGAAAGCGTCTTTGGCCCCAGAGAGAGATATGTGTGCATCACCCGTCTGCCAGGAATAAGGGCAGAAAGGCAAAACGCTGAAGAGTGCAAGAAATGATGGATGATCAAAAAACATGGACGTAAATCTGTTAGCAGGATGAAGCATGAGGCAGAAGAGGCAACTTGCTAAAATTAAACCAGTGAATCTGAACATTAAATGCATCTCTGGTGCACCTTATTTGTTTCACTGAGAATACTCTTGGCATGCAGTTGACAAACGGTGTTTATTAGTGGGCTAATATACTGAATTTGAACACTGAAATAAAGCAAATGATTGACAGCACTGAGCATTTCCTCCTGATAGTTTCTGTAGGGCACAGTGACATAGTATATGCATCCCTCTCAGGCAGGTTGCTCAAGTCACTGAATGCTTCATACCAAGTGGCTGCAAAACCATCCACTCCTCCATCCTCAGCATGTGCCTGCCCTGGGGAGCAGCTGCTAGAGTTGTGCCTGGTTTTTGTTCCTCTGGAGTCTCACCTGTAACTGACATTTTTTTGGTGCAAATATCCCACTTTTTTGTTTTTTTTTCCTTTTCCATAAACCTCAGGCTTTTGTAAGTGGTTGAGGGAGCAGGACTCCAGCTCAGCCTAGCAGGGATGCGACAGCTTGAGAGCAGTTCCATAGCTGGGTACCCTTTCTGGATGCCTGATGTCCTCACACCACCCCTAGGTGCCTGTCCCTGCTCACTAGTCATGTTCAGGCATTTCCAAAAGCTTTTCAGAGCTTTTGTACCTCTTGTCCAATCACTTATGTTTTTTCCTTGGTCTTCTGGGCATCCACAACTGTTTGGGTGGACCAAACATGAGAAGCTGTTTTACCTGCAGCTGTTTTGTCTCCCTGCATATGTGTGACCTGTGATATATGCAAGTATTTGAAACATGAAGGGGCCTACAGGGTGCCTTAGAATTGTTGCAACACTTTGAAATCAGTGGAGAGCTGAGAACCTAGGCCACAATGTAAAAATGATGCATTTTTATACAGTCATTCATTTGCTCATTGCATCTGTGATGAAACGGAAGCACTGAATTAAATAGGTGAAAATGTGAATCTGCACAATATGTGTACCACGTTTATAAATTCTGCTTAGCACTTTCTTTGCCCTGAACATTATAGCTTCTGAGCTCACCCCGGGTCTTCATATGTTTGTCCTCACAAAATGCCTCTGAGTGCACTGCTGCTGTCCTCATTCTACAGGGTGCTTAGGAACAGAGAGATGAAGTGAACTGCTTGATGACAACCAAGTCAAGAAGTGAGCTTGTGGAGAGGGAGATTCAATAAATTTCTCCTGTCTCATTCCCCACTAAAGGTGTGCCATGGGCCTTCTCCATCTCCCAGATTAATTCTCATTTTATCTGTAATTCCATCTCCCACATCAAATGTCCGAGACAATGGTCTAATATGTTGATAAAGGATAATTCTGAGAGAAACTGAGGTTTGGCTCTGCAGACCATAACTATTCATGTAATTGGCTATCATCTCTATAATTATATTTTGTCCAAAAGCCAGATCAAACTAAACTCACTGGGGAATAGGCTATCAATAATGGATAAACTTGTCTGAAGGACAAAATTTCAGGTACTGTTTTAAGAGAACGAAAATACAACAGAATATTATTTCTATGGTGCTTTTATGATTTTTTAAAATGATGGGCAAGAGATGGTAATATGACAAACACTATATTTTTGAATGATGTTATCATACTCCCCTTTCCATATTGCAGTAAAGTGTGAATGAACACATCCTGTACTCTGTCTCAGATCAGTAAGAGGCTCAGTGAGCCTTCATGTGAGTCTTTTTTGTATAAGTAGCCCATGTCAATAATCTTGAAAATTTTCTTGAGAAGAACATTCATGCTCCTCCAGGTGCATGCAAATCCTTTTTTTTTTTTTTTGGCTGCTCTCTACATTGCCAAGGGCCCATTTCTGGTTTCCTTGGCAACTGGGAGAGATATGGTGATAATTTCTGGAAAAGCTCTGAAAAATTTCTTTGAAAGACAGATAGTTCCTTCTCTTCAGAAGTGAGCTAGCTAGAGGTCATTAGTGAAGTCTTCAGTGGGAGAAGCTGGAATTTGCCACCAGTGGATTTTGCCTCTGAGTGAGGCCACAGGTGCAATCTGCAGGACAAAGCCAGTCCCCTGGCTTCTGCCTTTTCCTATAAAAGCACAGGGCAGGGCATGGCAAGGGCTGAAGTTCAGAAAGACGTGAATGTACCATGAGAGGTCTTTTGAGTAAACCTATGGAGCCGCAGCAAAGAAATCTGATAGGGAAAACATGATGTTACCTTGTGACAGTTACCTATTAACTAAACAGCACCGTGCCTCCCTACCCTTTCCTCATATAAGATTTATTGATTTCTAAACAGACCTTTGTAAGAGTCATTTATGAGACTGGAAGGAAGAGTTAGCTAGTGCCTGTTTGACAATGAATCCGTGGGTTTCCACAGGAGAGAAGGTGGCAAATTGTTGTGAGTACACACAGCACTGCGAGCAGCTGCAAATTGCCAGCCCACCAATACTTCAGAGCCATTAAGTGCCAACATTTATTGATCAGTATGCGCTTTTTCCTGCTAATGGCACCAGTTTCTGACTGGCCAGGTTAGGATTGTGACATCATTATTCTTTCAGTATCTTGAAGGGGAAGTCAGCTAATTTTGTTCTTGACTTCTATAAAAATCCTTACTAGTGTCACTAGTGCTCTGTAGACCTGAGTTGCAAATACAGTGACTAGAAGCTAAGATAGAGGCTTGAAAATACCACAAGCACTTGTGTGTAATAAGCTGTGCATGTTTGTGTGTAGTTACAGTTGGGTCAATAGGAAGAAAGAATAAAGAGTGACAAAGATTCTTTCTTCCCTGTCCACTCCCAAAACCATACAAACTTCAGTCATTTTACACTCCCCTCTGTGCCTTGAAAGCAAACAGACTTTCTGGAAAGAACAGAGAAGAAAAGATTGTTTTTACCTTTGTGATTAACATGGTCACTCCTTCCCCAAAAGTTTGATCCTTTAAAATATGTTGAGGCTACAGAGAGAGATGAACAACAGAAGGGTGAGACAAAGATCCGGAAGTCTCATTTTGTCACAATCTGCAGTTTCAGGCACATCTCATCATGTTTCTAATGATCCTAGTGGAGAGAAATCATAGATTTAAAAAAAAAAAAAATAAATTATACAGCCCTGTCATAAACTTAGTAGAATGAGAACATGAAGAAAGGAATAAGAGTGCAGTTACGTGAGCAGATGTTATCCTTAGACCTTGCCACCGAATGGCTGATAGCAACTACAAAGAAGGTGAGTCTCCACAGGTGTTCCGAAGGCAGCCACAAAGTGCACGGGAAAAATGTAGTTAAATTTTTGAATGCGCAAGGACATCTCCTTGGGGAAACAATGGCCTTAATGATGAAGGTTTGAGGGAGTGAAAAAAATTCATTAGTCATAAAAAAATCTTGGTGAGCCATGCAGTCACTCAGGAATTTAAGATGATTCTTGTTCCCAGTACGAACACATACGAATGTCAAAAATATGTAAGAAGAATGAAGAGTGGCAAGAACTGGACCTGCAGGAGGGAGTAAACAGAGGGAATTAATCTTTGGATTTTTAAAGTAAATAAAATCCACAGCTGAACTAGAAATTTGACACCTGAATAGTATGACAAATCAATGTGTCTGCCTTTCAGAGGTTGTTCTCCATCTTCTTTTGGTTAGTCCCAAAGAAAGATGCAAAACAGGTTATGCAAACTGCTTCTCAAACTAAAGTGCAGTCTGGCCACAGAACCTGCTTGTCACTTTGTGACTGCAGGATAATACAGCTCACAAGTCACAATGCTCTGCCCACTCCCACATGCACATTATGTTTAGCTCTTCATTCATCTCTTTGTTCAGGCAACTTGAATTTCTCAGCACGTCTGTTTGGGCCTTTCAGAACAGGCTGATTCCTTTTTGTAAGATAAATGATGGATGTGGAGTTTGAGGACATTCACTCTTAATTTACCTTAATCAGAGCTGACCAAACCCAGGGAGGTGTTTTTCAGAGAAATACGTCATGGTTTTGTCATTTGGGTTTGTTCCAGTTTGAAATAAATAAAGTTCATCAAAATTTCTAGAAGAAATTCTCTATGAAGAAACAAATTACACAGGAAATACCAAAACCATGGTATTTTTGGAGTGCAACATGCCTCCTCAAGAGGTAGGCATGCCAGGCCATTAGCCAAAGAAACGTGGAGATGGCGGTGCTCCATATCTGGCATTGTCTTCCATAGAAGGAGGTCTTCCTTAGATCCAAAAGTTCATCTCATCTTGAACTGGGGCTCTGAAGGGTTTGGGGCCTCTCAGGTTACTGCTTCCTGGACAGAAAATGTGGAAGTGGTGGTGACTCAGTCCTACACAGTGCTACGGTGCTTCAGAGACCTGGGCTTTGCCACACCTCTACTGGCTTATAGAAATTTGAATTTCATTAAGCTAAAGGTCTAATGAAAAACAACTCCACATCGTGTTTAGAGTTTTATGAATCAGGATTTTCTAATTAAGTTTTGTCCAGTAATTATTAGCCAGTGGTTATTGTAATCGCTCTCTCTGTATGCCCCTTCGCTCTGAACTGAGGTAGAAAATGGATAAGTTCATTCTCCCTTCAGAGCTGAGCCAAAATTTGCATCTCTTAGTAGTTCCCTGCAGTCGTGACATTAAGTTAGTTTCCTCATCCCATGCTGATCCCATCTGCTCTATGTAAAAGGTCTCTGGATCTGAAATGCAGCTCTCCACCTGGGCCTGTGGCTTCCTTTCACTGAGCCTGACTGTCAGTAGGCAACCCGGAGCACTGGGATGTGGGGCTTTTGAGTCAGAGTGGGTGCATAGCAGAGAGCAGGCTCTCACACACCTCCCAAGGCACATAAAATACAAATAAAAGGAAAGGGATTGAAGTAAGGTTGTTCAGGGCCAATTGTCTGTGCAAGCTCGGATGATGGTTAGGTTTTGATTTTTTTTTTTCTTTTTGGTCTTTTTTTTTTTTTTTTTTTTTTTTGGCAATGAGACTGCAGATTGGAGAGCTCAACAATGCTCTTTGCCCTGTTGGGATCATTTGTCAAACTATCACTGGCTTGGTAGGACAGACTTAGATGAATATAGTGTACTTTTGAAAATGCTTGCATTGCCCTTTCTAGAATATCCATGTCTAGACATTTATGGAATATGCAGTTTTGTCTTGGTTAGTATATTTTGCTAAATGCTGTGTTGAAAGAACACACAGCTAAATGCTGTATGAGAAGAATGGGCAGACTTTTTCCTGCAGTGATTTTCCTCCTCACTTGGAAAGAAAATGTAACTTAACTCAGTCATAATTGTGTATGTGCTGTAATATTTGAATCCATATATATCTTAAGGGTGAGAAATGAAGTGATTTTCAACACCCTGATTTGCAGAAGGCTACAACTTATACTTCATTAGAGACTAATGAATCTAAACCTTCATCACTCTTAAATGGCTTTGGATTTTTGAGAAGACGTGGGGGAAAAGTTGAGATTGCTCTGAATATGTTTTATGTTACTTTAGGTAACTGATAAAGTGAAGGACGAGGTTGGATAAAGGTTGTCATGAGGCTTTCTGATCACACTTTTAGCATACTACGATATTATATTAATATACAGTATGGCAGTCCTCTTAAACTACATAAAATATGTAAATTATAAATACACACACACACATATATATAAATATTATTTCCCCATATTATGGAGAAGAGTATTGAGGAGAATCAAAGCTGGCAGATTGTCCACCCCGTTTGCCAGCACAGTGAGTGTTGATGTATGTCAGTTATACACAATGCATAGCAGAGAGAAGAGATCATGCATCAACTGTTACTCTGTCCATTAAATACTTGAGTAATGAGATTTCAAAAGCTTTTTGAAAGCTTGGCATTAGCCTGAAAGATCTATCCACTCTTTGTCTGCTGGAGATAGCACATTTCTTTTAATTTACAAAATGATTCAATGCACCAGGGCTTTGAAAGAGATGGACTAGTCATCAGTACTGCCAGGGAAGACTGCAAACTGCAGATAGCAAGGGCCATTGAAAGCATTTCTGTTACACAACTTGTCAGGCTTATTTAAAAAAAAAATCATTGGTCACACCTGCCAAGACAAACAATTTTGTAGCTTTGCAGTTTTAAGCAGCTACATATCAAAAAGCATTCAAAATTTTCCAAATGCAAAAAGAACAAGAATATATTATTATGATGTTACTTGACTTGCCAGTGACTACCAAGACTACCAAGAACCAAATAATGAGGAGAATGCAACACTTCTACCTCTGTTGCCAGCTGACCACCAGAACATGCAGAAGGTACTTATCTTCTGCTTTCAGAGATGAGCTCTGGGACCTTGCTGCACTGTCTTAGGAGTTTGGTGCTCACAGCCCTGCCTTACTTGCCCTTACATGGCACACAAGTGACTAGAAATAAAATACTACTGATACCTGCTTACTGAGCCCAAGTGGTGTCTCCAACATCCTGTGTGTTAAAACAGTGGTGTGTTATTGCACCAGTAGGTCTTCTGCTCTGGGGTGTTTGAAGTAGTAGTCATGGGACAGGAAGATCTCAGATAGTCTCAATTCTTTATTGTTCCCATGATAAATGTCAGTCACTTGGAGCCTTATGTAAGGCTCTGAATTTGTGTTCAGTGGTGGTGTTTTTTCCAAGGGAGCCAGTGTAAGACTACAGGGTGGTACAGGATCATATGTCCATTTTAAGTTTAGACTTCTGTCTCATTTCTCTCAGAGGGGTTGTTCTGATGTTTCCTGTCCTCATTTCCACTCTTTTATCAGGGTTACTTACACAGTTGTTTATCTTGTTGGTTCTCCAGTGAATTCTGGGGAACCTCAGAGTGCATAGCAAAAAAACCCAAACAACAACAAACCAAACAACAAGAACAACAACAAACAACCACATAAAAAAAAAAAACCCAGTAAGTTTCTAGCTGAAAAGAAAAGTTAGGATTTTTAGTAAGTTTCTGGGACAGTAATTCTGTAGACAAAGTTATCACTATGCATATGCCTGACACAGTAGTGTACAAGTGAGATGCTTAATATAGACTAAATCTGGACCTTTCCCTACTCAGCAGTATTCAACACTGGGGCTGGAAATATTCAACAAAGCTCTAGGGTCTGTTTGTCTTGGGATATGCAGGGGGATTAAAAAATGCACTTTAGTAGCTAGGAATTAATCTGTGCATTATTAGAAACAGGCAGGCAGAACAATGGGTTAAATTAGTCCTTGACTATTAATTCAGTTTAAATTTGGCAAATATACTACTTTATTACAGTAATCATCTTAGAGAGATATATCCAGAACTGTGTCTCTGTACAACAGCTAGCATCCCTGACCGAAGTCCAGGGGCAGGAACACTCCTGCAGGGGCTTCTTCTGCAGCCATGTCTTATGTCTGCCTTGGGAGTACCATTACTGGTGAGCTACAAGGAAAGATGATTAGCAATGTCTGCAAATGAATCAGGGCCTTTTGCGTTATTTGTGTCTGGAGAGATTAATCAGCAGCAATATAAGCAATTTATTATACAGTAAACAGGGTTAACTATGGAATTAAGGAAGTCTGGTTTTCTTTAAGCTCATGTCTGATATCCAGCCTTGACCTCACTGCAATAATTGCAGACTCCCCAGCAGGTCTTTTATGAGAGTCCTGTCATTTCTGCAGTTCCCTCTCCACTAAATGTTAATCCTCTTCACAGTATCTCCAGGCCCTTCCCCACCCACATCTACCAGAGTGAAAGGGCAGTGCCTGGCTGTGGCCAGCTCTGAACTGGAACTTTTAATATGACAGATAAGTGTTAAGCTCTGTGTTGTGGTTGTTAACACAGCAGCTAATGAATTTTCACAAAAGTTGTTGGGACTTGGGGCAGGATTCCACTGCCAAGACATTTATGTCATTGCCTAAAGGAAGTGTCGTGTCCTATAGACTTGTGCATGGAACTGGAGCTAAGATATAAAATCTGTAGAAAGACCTGCACATCTCTGGAGCAGCAGATGGAGATTTCATGTGGACATCTGAAATAGTTCTGAGATGCTTGTCTGAGCAATGGAATTGTCTCCTGTCATCTGTTAAAACCTTTACTAAGTGTCAGATTGGATTTAAGTCATCCAAGTATTACTGCATTGGACAAAGAGTTAGACTTCCAAATGCTACAGAATAGGCTTAATTTTGTTAGTAAATGGAGCTAAAAATGGTTCTGATTATGCACCGAAAGTGAACATTTATGCTACTCAAGTGTATCATTGCTTGGTAATTAGTGAAGAATAGTAACTGGCTTTATAAGTCACTGTGAGCTGCTTCAAAAACATAGTGGATTTGCAGAGACATAATCGAAAAGGATCCCTGTATTATTCTACTTTTTTCCCTCATTTTTTTAACTTAATAACTTTTCTCCTTTACACTTCTGACAAAATATAGCTATGTCAATAGTGTCTCCAAAAGGGATGTGTCTCCAGACAACTTGATGGGGAACATTAATGTTCAGAGTGAAATGAAACCAAGATAACTTCTAGTCTTAAGCTTAATAAAATCATAGAATCACAGAATGGTTTAGGTTGGAAGGGACCTTAAAAATCATATGGTTCCAACCCTCCTACCTTGGGCAGGGACAGCTCCCACTGGATCAGGTTGCTCAAAGCCCCATCCAACCTGTCCTTGCCTTGAACACTTCCAGGGATGAAGCATCCATATCTTCTCTGGGCAACCTGTCCAGGGTCTCACTAGCCTCACAGTAAAGAATTTCTTCCTAATATCCAATTTAAACCTGCCCTCTTTCAGTTTAAAGCCATTCCCCCTTGTCCTATCACTACATGCCCTTTTCAAAAGTCCATCTCCAGCTCTCTTGTAGACTCTGTTCAGTTACTGGAAGGCGATTATAAGGTCTCCCTGGAACCTTCTCTGCTCCAGGCTGAATGACCCCAACTCTCTCAGCCAGTCTCCATAGGAGAGGTGCTCCAGTCCTCTGATTATCTTTGTGTCCTTTTTTGGACTTCCCCAACAGATCCGTGTATGCACATATGTGTATATATATATGTAAATATATATGTGTATATATATATATATATATATGCATTATTACTTACTACTGTAAGTCTTTTCCACCTACTATAGGTTGCACTCTGTTTGTGGATATTGTCATGCTTCTCCATCCTATAATCAGCAACAGCATCTGTCTCAAAGTTATTGGAGTTCCGGAGTGGCTCTTAGGTTATATATTGTCACAGACATCTTGTTTTAAAACTGGTCTGTAGTAATGGTTTGTCATAAGATAACATGGAATATGTCCAAGCAATAAGACTCTTCCTTAATTTCAGTAAGATATTGAAAGTTTCTTACACTATTAGATAAGCTATCACTTTTGTGACAAAATATTTCAGGAATATTAGTATCAATAATATCTAATCAAAATGAAAAAAAAAACCCCAAACATTAAAAACCCCCCAGTGTATTTATTACAGGGTATCCAAGAGAAAATATTTTGAGACACAACATTCTGAAAAACAAAGCAAACACTGCACACTAAAATTTAACCAGTACTGACAGCTGGTCAAAGATTAGCAATTTCCTAGGTTTCCATAAAGAAGTCACTCACCTATACTGTTGACTTAATATATATTAAATAATTCAGTCCTCTGCTTCAATGATTAATTTGTTTTAGAGAATGAATTTCCAACTATTTGTTATATGCCCTTCATTGGCTTTTCCACAGCTATAAAACCATGACACAAACCAGAATGCAATCAATCACGCAGCATAACCTTCTGTAAAAAGTGTAGGAGACTATACTTCAAATATGAAACTAGCTTAGAAGCACTGAAGTTGTAAGGTTTGTGCCATACGACTCTTTTGTTGTGGTAGAAGGAAAAATCATCCTTAAACCAAAACTGAACAGAATTACTAGTTTGGAGTTGCTGTTCTGGACATTATACTTACTACATGTGTTGCTGGTAAGCCAGAAAGAAAGTCAAATTTAGGCTTTTAACCATGAAATATTCTTCCAACAGGCTTTCAATTTTTGGCAGTCTTCACATGCGTAGGGATTCAACACTACATGGGCACTGGAAATGGCTTGAGATTAGAAAGTGCAAAGGACACAAGATCAAGAGAAAGACCCATGCCAGACCAAGATTCAGTTTAATTTAAAAAATGATCACATCTGTCCACAATGGTTATGGCAGTAGCATCTCTCTACTTCCTACTGAGCAGGCACTCAGTGCCTTTTTAACACAATTTTGTAATGAGTGAGAAGACAGTGAAAGATCTGATAAACTATCCCCCTGCCATATCCCCCCTTCATATCACACCACAGAAACATAAGCCTACTTCTGCCCTTTGTAGTGCATTCAGAGCACACTATGCTGTACATAATTTTGGCAGTGATCTGCTGCTCTTCTTTGCCTTTCCGGAATGAATGTGTCACCAGTCCCTGTACTTTCAGATGTCAGTATTTTGCCAACACCCTGGTGACTCTCACAGCAGACACGGAAATGATTAGAGATCCTGTAGCCTTTCTGTTCATGTGTATTGAGTGATGCAGCAGTGAGAACAACACATTGAGGGATGCAGCATGGTGATGGAGAAGTGGACACATGGAACTACATATTTTCAAGGGACCCCACTGTTAGCATCTGGTGTGTAAAGGATTATCTTTATTAAGACAAGTCTGAGTGGGTATAGCAGAATCTAGTAAATAATATATTTTCTCTGCTAAGTTTCTATTAGCATATTTATTTGGGATTTTACAGCATTACTTCCTCTACTGTTGTTCACACCCTTGGAAAGAGCAAGGAAACCAACAGGATTTTAAGTCTGAATGAAGGCAGTGATGACCAGCAGAGTCTTCTTCCATTCCTAAATATCTCAGGGGAAAGTACTTTTTTCCTCTTGGATGTGAATCTCTTCACAGCTGCCAGTACCACTAAGGGACTCTTAAGGGAGCTTAATGGGAAGCAGAATGGCATTGCTTTTTAATACAGTAGCCCTTCTAAGTCCTCCCTAAGGGATAAGTTTGGTTTTACCTCTAACATGCATGTTTTGCCTGTTGCATTAGCTTAATGACTGAGTTTATCAGGTGGTTTCATCATGATCATGGCAATCCTTGAAATGCTGCCCCATCTGAAAACCAGTTAGTTGGAATAAGAAGCCTTTTTTCTGCTGCCACAGAAGAAAGCAGCTGGAACACCTGGGATTCAGAGCCCAGAATTCATTTTTTCCCCCAATGTTCTAGCAAGTACATTCTTAATATTAAGACCATAGTATAGAACTTGTTACAAAGAGTTTAAGAATTTTTATAGCTTATGTCAAGAATGTTAAATAAGTTGAGCTTAGCACAAATGTGACTTCATTTCCACACCAAGCAAATCTGGCCTAATTGGAAGCCTTAAAAACAGCACTTTTTTACAGAAAGATGAAACTTCTTAAAGGATATGGATGCAACATCTTTACAGTACATTTTATGTGCTCAGCTATACTGTTATAAATGGTATTTAATGTAGTATTTGCTGCATGCTCCAGAAACTGCCAAATGTTTTCCATAGCCCCTCTTTTTATTAAAATATTTCAGATACATCTGTACTGCACTAAATCCTACGCTGCTATTTGGCATGGACTATATCTTCAGGGTGTTCTGCAGAGTTAAACTGTGCCAAGACTGAAGTATTGATTGCTACTTATTGTACACGGCATACTAATAAATCCCATCTCCGTGTCCTGGCCAGCCAGATATACACATAGCCCTGGAGGAATCACTTCTGCCTTTTAGTAGTCCTGTCCTAATGGAACAAGGCACTAATAAGTACCTTTCAGAATTCTCTGAGATGAAGAAATTGATCCAGCTGAGCCATTAGCATATACACAGTGAGCAAAAGCAACTGGCTGCCACGTCTCCAGTTTAGCTTGTGGTGCTGGAACAGGGATGTCTCCACCTGGGCTGGAGGCTAAGACAAGAGAAAGAGAAAAGCTCAAACAGACAGAGGCTGAAACTTCTCTGCGGTCTTATATGAAGGACAGATTTTATATTGCAGTGTTCATGCCATCTTTCCATAAATTTTTTTTTCCTATATTTTAGGATGCACTGATTCCTTGTTTTCCAGACAGTAATCATTGCAACTGGGCAATTCAGAAGAAGTGTTGTTGCACACTAAATTCTAAAATTTTCCATATATGCTTATGGAAAAACTGACTCATGAATCTGGAAAGAAAGATATCTTTCTGTAAGGTCACCCTACCTCTGTACAAAACCCCCAAATTATATATATATATATAAGATTTTTTAATATATATAAAATATATAAATTTAAAAATGCTACAAATCTGAGACATATAGATATGGCACTTAGGGGCATGTTTTAATGATTAGCACAGTGGTTCTGCATTTATGGTTGGACTTGATGATCTTTGAGGTCTTTTTCAGTGTAAAGGATTCTATGATTCTATGCCTCTGTGGTTCTGTATGCAACCTGTGTTTGAGCATGTACCAGTAAGAACTTGATAGCAACATCTTATTTTCATATAAAGAGCCTTCCAAGCCTAAGCAGTCCCTCTTAGTCTTTGTCCTGTTATTAATTAGTTGAGGGCTTTTCTGGTGGAAGTACTTTTCTGGTTCTACACAGTAGCTGTAGAAGAACATGGCCAAATATCAGTGGGAAATTAATGGTCATTTTTCCCATAAGTAATCAGTGATAAGATATAATTGATGAGGTGAAGGAAGCCTGGAAGTACACATATAACAGAATGTCTCTCAAGCAGGGCAGAAGTGGAATGAATAGGAATTATGAGGAAGGGAGACTTGTATTTGATGGAAGAGGACAAGGGAGTGAGGAAATGGCAGAACCAAGGGACATGGCATTCAAAGGTGGAATGAATTGAAAGAAGTGGGTGAAACATTCAAGAAGTGAGGTAAAACTCCCAGCTGGGGCCTTTCTATCTGTGCAAACCTAGAAATAAGGTGAGGCTCTACTGAACTTTGTTTGCAGTGTTGGTGGCTTAGGGTGCTGAGGGCAATCAGGAATACCACACTGGTAAGAACACAGTATTAACTGAGTGCCACAAAATCTGCTTTAAAAAAGCTTATACTAGAAGCTGTTTTCCTTCAGGCCTTGATTAAAAAAAAAAAAAAAGAAAACCAAACCTGAAAGAAATGCCAGCTAAATACTGCAAGTAACATAAATGAAAATGAGATTGAGAATGCTGGTTTATGTGCTGAGTATGAAGTAGGCTTTTATGATTCTGTTGTATCTGTGCTTCTGTTCATTATTTCCCTGCATTATTTTTTCTGAAATATCACCATAAACACAACCATAACAACTCTTCTGGCTGTAGGAGGTTGTTTGGGATGTTTGACTCAGGAGTGTCTATAGTTACTCTGAGTATAAGCTACTTAATAGTCAAATGTTTCTGAGAGGAGACAATTGCATAAGAATTCTATTAATGGTATGGAAACACAAAGTGGTATTTTTGTGTAACAGGCACTGAACTGAAAAGTCTTCCCTCATTTTGTGCACTGTAGCACTTTTGTTCTGAGTTCACTAGTAATTAAATCACAGTAAATAGAACAATGCCAGGAACACATCTTGTCAGTGAGATTTGGTCTTTTATGCTATTACACATTTAAAGCAGTCCCCATCACAGTGGTGATTCAGGTCAACTAGCATTTCCCACCCCCCCATTTCCCAGTATCTTTGGCAGGAACATTCCCAACAGGACTACCCTGCTCCAAGGGCTCTCACTCTTCTTGTGTGGGTGCAGTCATTCCAGTTGCATTGCCAGAGGATGGTCCTGGGGACATGTCACCATTCCTGCAGATGCAGTCCTGACTGAAGTAATCTAATCAGTTCAAGTACTGATTTATTTTGGTGCACAGGCACTCCTTTTAAATTAAGAGCAGCTTAAATGTATGGATGATATTACCAGTGATAATTCTAGTCCATTTGTTCATCTGAGCAGGTGTCTGACTCATTAAGCCCTCAGTGCACGTATTCACTATAATGCACACAGATGGATGTGGTAGGTACCCAGCAATTAGGCTAACCCAGAATTAAATGAAGCTTGACTGTTGTGTACATGCAGAGATAAAAGACAGTGCAATAGGTCTTTAATGTCCTATTTTTAATATTTTATTTTCATAAAGTGCCTACTAGTATTATATTTAGGAGATCTGGAACCTTTTCTTTGGAAAAGTGAACATTCAGCACTATTAATAACAGAGCTAAGTGTAAAATGCATCTTTAAACGCTCTCCGTGTGCCAAGTTGCTAAGCCCTGCAAAGCTGCTGTGAGGAAAGGCAGTATTTCTGAGGAGTATTTCTAGGTGGAGGCATCAAAGCTGAGAAGTCCAAAAGAATTTCAAAATGAGTAGTGAAGTTAAAGCCATTAGTCCCGACACTGAACCCACCAGAAAAGTAACTTTCTTTCACTTGGCAGTCTTAATGCAGAACTTCTTCCCCAGATGTGCAGCTTTGCAGCCTAGAGGATGGTAGTGTTTGTGCAGAGAACTCTAATAAAGGTGGTTTGAGATGGCACAATACAGGAGCAGATGTGTCTTTCTGGGTCACAGCTTCACTGCAGAATTTTTCTTGTTTTTTTTTCCCCCTTCTATCACATGTATGATCCATTTTCAAGACTAGGTAAATGCTGCAGCAGATTTTCTAGTATCTATCACTACAATAAGCAACAAAGCTGATTATTGATTATTAAGATTTTGAGCCACACCACTTTGAAGTAATGTGTGTTCATGTAAATCTTCATCAGATAAGCATTCTGAAAAGATTAAACAAAAGCTATTCCACTTGAATTTTTATATTGGAAATCGATTTCCTTCGAGAGTTTTCACAGGTTCTTGTCCTGGTATAAATTTCCATCTTTGATCTTGCCAAAAGACATATCAGCTCTTATTTCAGGTACAGTGGGGGTGAGTTCCTCAGCAAAGTGGAGTTAATGTAAGAAAGGATTTACACAGGGATAGAAGGAGAGTGGTTTTTTTTGTTTGTTTGGTTTTTTTTAATCTATATAAGGCTCATTCTGTGGATTTATTTTTTTTTTTGTAATATCATGCAATCCTCACAGTCCTGAGAAGCAGTAATTCTCTTCAGAGCACCTGCATTTTATGCAGCTGCTTCACTGATTTCAGGGTGCTGTTTGCTCATCCAAATGCCTTGTGCATTCAGAAGGAGAATGAGGATTATGGTCATTTCATCCAGGATATGTGCCAATTATTGCAAGCAATGCTGGTGGACAATTGTCTATTGCTAACTGACTCCACTGACTTTTTCCACCTTGGCAATGACCAGAAGGCCACCAGTTGCGGACTCATCCATCTTTCCATCCGCGTATGGGGAAGGGTGTTTGAAACAGAAATAACAGAGCATAAAAAAGGAAGAAGAAAAGGTCAAAGGGTTAAAACATGCTGA
The DNA here is from genome assembly GCA_038380795.1 of Pyrocephalus nanus. Classification (NCBI taxonomy): domain Eukaryota; kingdom Metazoa; phylum Chordata; class Aves; order Passeriformes; family Tyrannidae; genus Pyrocephalus; species Pyrocephalus nanus. The sequence continues at coordinate 8,040,460 of CM076261.1, read as the reverse complement.
AGGCTGCTGGGGCCAGACCTGATCCTCAGAAGCACCTGGAAATTTGTGATGCAGGCAGGGGAAAGGAGGGGGGTGTAACTGGAAATAGAGTGAGTCTCCCGTACTTGAGATGACTAAACATTTTCCTCTTGTGCTGTTGTCCTTGCAGACTACAGGAGGCCTGTCAGGGAGGCCCTGGATGAAGTTACCTTCCAGAGTCCCTGATGTTTGTTCAGGAAAGGTTCTGATGTACTTCAATGTCTTCCATTCTTTTGACTTTGGGATCTCATGGCTGCTGAGGAGGAGGGGAAAAGTTTTGCAATCATTTATGTGTAGGCAGGTCTGCCTGTTTCCCTGAAACTGTCTGGCTAAGGAGATTTTTATACATCTTAAAAAGCTGGAACCTGGACTTCTTTCTTACAATACCAGTTCACCAGCTGACATTCATATGGGAGAGCTAAATTTATGGCAAGCTTTTTTTCCCCGTTTTTGTTCCATCTGCAAACTGTATACATTTTTTTTTACTTAAGCTTAGAGATGCACAACATTCTCAGTCTTAAAACTCATTTTTTTCTGAAGTTTTGGGTATGTTCTCCAGGCATATAATTTGTTTTGTTTATTAACAAGTGGAAGACCACACAGTGTGATTTACCATGGCATTGTCTTCCACGGAGTGCAGCATGACTTGGAGAAAAGTCTTAGATAAGATTTTAAGAATCAAATTTAATCTTTTACGGGTTTTTATTGAGGATCTTTTCCCACATGAGTGGTCCCTTCCCTTAGGAACTTGAGCTGTAGAAGAGGAAGGACCCTTCTCTTTATTAAGCCTGGGCCCCCACTTTAATGTTCAACTGCACTACATAATACCATACCCCAAATTTAATCAAATAGTGTCTTAACGGTGCTTCTCTTGCAAATAGCATTGACTGTAGCTGGAATGCACAGGAATATAGGACAGATCTGGGCCTTAATCTTTCCATGACTGCTTAGCATAACAAAAGGAAACTGGGTGAGTAAGCTGATGGAGAACCATGTGTTTAGTAAGAGAACGGAGACAAAGAGCGAAGTCTTCCAGTACACGGAGTGATTCTGCACTATTCAGCAAAATAGCTCCAGTCTCATGAAAACAGAGCACCTCCTACTTTACAGGGTCTAAAACTGCTTTTAAAAGAGAATGCTCATAGTACATGATCGCATTACATCAAGAATGACTCTTTTCTTATAGAAAAGGTCTAGGGGACAGTGCTTGAAAATGTATCTTCAAAGTGAAAGTTTATATTCCACTGGGGAAAGGAGCAATTTTTTTCCCTGACAGGCATTTCACTGAAAAGCGTGAAATAGGAGTTTCTGATGCAGATAGATTGGTCTTTGAAGCAATCACTGAATGTCTACAACAATGAAATTGAACTTTGGAAAGCTCAGGTAGAGAGACATTTTAGTTAGATCACGCTACTTTCACATGTTGTTTTCCTTTTACTATTACATTATTGAGATATAGGAACTGATTTGCACTGAATGATACTGATACTGTACAAAAACCAGAGATGTTTTAAAGTGCCTTGTCTGTTTGTATTAGCAAAGTAGAGTACTTGCTGAGCCTGTATCGTTACATTTATTGAGCCTTTATTCGATACAATAACAGTGAACTTGAGAGGTTTCTCAGCCCTCTGGCTTAGCTCTGTATTTGTGTGTCACTAGAAATTATAAACCAGAGTGTCCTTTGCAGTAAGGTCACTGACTTTTGCTATGTGGGAATGCCCAGCTAGCCCACATATCTCCACAAAACATTGTGTTATGTTTTTTTTTTTTTTTTTTTTTTTTTTTTTTTTTTTTTTTTTTTTTTTAACAAGCTTATTAGCCTATCCAGAGAGTTTTGCTTCCAGCTCTAACCTAGTTCCCCATACAATAGCTAAGTGTGTAGGCAGGTCTGCCTGTTGGCAGGTCTGCCTTTGGCAGGTCTGCATTGTGCTGCTTTGTGCTATATAAACATGCATCAAGAAAACTTGCACCAAGCTAAAATCATATTTTAAAAATCTATATCCTGTTAAGACCTATACAGGAGTATTAATCTCACTCTAAGTTGTCTTCTGCCACTTTTGGATATATATCTTGCTAAGGCAGGTTAAGATAATATAAAATAGTTTTTAAGCTACACACAAACACACACATTAAAATTTGCAGTGTTTTGCCTAAAGTGTGTTTTTAAACCAGTTTAGTTAAATGGGTACAATCTTTGTGTTTTGACAGGCAATCTTGGTGCTTTGAAGTTAGATGGACCTTTGCCAGTGTAGTGAGGATTATTTGTAGGATCTTTATGCTGTGCCAATGCCAGGAAGTGCAATATAGAGAAAAGAAGTTACAGTCTCAAAAGATTATCTGTAAACTGAAAGCAGGATCTGAATGAACATTATCAATGAGCAACTTGTGTCTTTACAGTAATTAAAATTTGTAATAAAAGGGTGGGCTCATTTCAAAATTCAAGAAGTCACTAAACTCCTCCAAGTACCGCTTCCCAATGAGTGTCTGATTAAAACAATTCAAATTCCTAAACGAGAATTAAAAATCTAAACCCCAAACCTCATGAAAATCAAACCATGATTCTTTTTTATGTAAAAAAATACCAAACCAAAATGAGCCATCTGCCAGTAAATCATTGATCTGGACATGGATAAACCACAGGGCAAGAATAGAATATTCATAGTAATTAGTGGTATAGACAGAATAGAAACCTCTTCTTTGCACTTGCCGTTGTTATGGTGATTCTTCCTCCAAACACTCTCTCCTCCCCCCAGATGACATTGGCACTCTCCATGGCTTTCCATCTGGCTCTTGCTTTCTTGTTTATCCCAATGAAATTAGCTCGACTGCTCATTTGTCACCTCGGAGGTGTAGTCGCTGTGAACATGTGCGGTGCGAGAGAGCGGGACAAGCAGATGGTACTTGAGAATAGATAAACAGACAGATGCATTAAAGAGACAGCAAAATTGTTGGTACGAAATAGCGTCTGGAAGATGATGAATTGGGTTTGTGTTTGGTAAGGCATGGCCAAGTCTCGCATGCAAAGAAGTGTTGTTACCTCATCTTTGTTTTCTTTTAGGCTGCTGGCTCGTGCTGAGGGCTCTCCAAATTGCTGAAGCTCATGGATAAGAAGAGTCAGGGGTACCGTGTTTCAGATAGTACACTGAGGTTTCATGTGAATTGCTGGAAAATGTAACACATTTTCTTGGCTGCCTCTCCATAGCAAAATGAAAAACACAGCTCCACAAATCTGCACAAATAATTTCTGGTTTTAATGTCTGCTGTTTTTCTAGAAATAGCTCAACTCAGTGTGCCATTTATTATATCTGTGGTATCTTATTTAATAAGTGTGAGTACATGAAAAATAGTAATTTTGTAATGCATTCATTTAACTGCATTAAATGCAGAGCTGTTCTGGACTTATGTCAGGGATCAAAATCTCTTGTCCAGAAAGAAACAATGAGAGTTATCCTGGAAAACCTGTGTGGAATTAAGAACATTAGGAAGCCTAGGTGCAGACAGAAAAGAGAAATTAGAGTCATCATCTATAAAAATGTGACCTAGCTGCCTGTATTCAGTAGGCCAAAACCAGCCTTTTGGCCAAATGAGTTTTTTAAAGTAATGAATATGGCATGCTTATGTGTGGCATAGGAAAAATGGAGACAAAAGCAGGATAATATTTACTTTCAGAAGTTAATACTATATTTGTTTTAGTTACTGAGGTCAAATTTCTCTATCCTGAAATGTGAATGGACTGGATTTGGATACTAAGGTCCAACAGCTAACAAACCTTACTCCATGGAGCTCTTACAGCAAGATTGCCAAGTTGCAGCTGTCTAGAATTATATGCAAAGTGTCACACACACACACAGCCTGGATTAATGAAAAGGCAACTGTTTAAATCTGCTGACAGTGGCAAAGAAGCCACTACCAGTCCCTGTGTGCTGCCAGAAGGGAGGGATGGGTTGGAGCTAGGGTGGGGACAGATGGAGGGGAAAGGAAAGAGGAAGCAGTAAACTTGGGTACAGCATATGAGGTGAGCCCGTAGCTGTGCATCTCAGAGAAGTAACAAGCCTCTGCATGCTCTCCAGATCTCAGAAAATTCAGATGGTGGCTTTGTTTTCCATGGTTCAGGAATGCTAATCCAATGCACATTTCCAAGCAGCATTTCGTATCTCATGATGCAAGTGGAATTCCACATGAATACTGTAACTAATCTTCATTTGTCATCTCAGGGATAAGTATATGCTGCTTCTCTGACCTCTAGCATGACACAAGAAATGCAGACTGAGGAGAGTTGAACTGCAGCTTTTATCCCTGTGACTGATTTCTTTTCTGCCTCTGTTTCAGATTTCAGGGAACTAAGGTGAATTTGTCCACATTTGAGCCGTGCTGGTTCTTGTTTCCCTGGCATGAAATGAGTTCCCTGTTCATTTTGTCCTAGAGAGAAATGATTTTGCTGCAGAAGGCATGGTAGTTTTCTCATCTCTTTTGCAAAATGTATCTCTGTTTTATAGAACAAAAATAACTGATGTATGCAGGAATCAGACTTGATTCAGGGGTGGCCTATTGGTTCAGAGACAGCATCTTGATAGCCTGGACACCTTGAGCATCAGTTGGGTTATTTTTGGTTTCATACCAGTATTGCATAGTGCGTAATTCCAGCAAGTCTCACTTACACTCTCAGGTATGAGCATGTTCAACAAACTGATGCACCTCAGCCACTCATGCCACAAGATGCGGTGTTACCTCCTATGTTAGAACAGGAACTACAAATGAAGGGCAGAGTGCAGCTTCCCTTCATACCCCCTTGGGAGTTGGGTTAGATACTATCCTCTGTCTGTCCTTGGAAAATGGAGCAAAACAAGTTCTGTCGCTGTGAGAGGCTCTGCATTAGATCAGGGGTGGTGTTCTCGCTATGCTCCTGACACAACCTTTGCTGACGGGAGGAACTGAAGTGAATCCCCCACCTCTCTTTAATTTTGCAGAGGACTTTGGTTTGTGCCAAACATTTGAGGACTAAGTGAAAGAGTTGCTGAGTTAAGAGTTTTGGTTTGCAAACATATTAAGAGAACCCTACCTCTGGGTAATCAGAGAAGGTATGTTTAAAATTCATGGGCCATAGCTGGACTGTTTGGTGACATGAGGTTGTACATGAATGATGAGAGGCCAGCATGCTTCAGATATCTGGCAGGCAAAAGAAAAAAAGGGAAACAGTAAGTTATATCCAAGGTTTGTTTTAAAATGCAGATGTAGTCAAATTCTCTTGAAATTCCAGTTTGTCCCTTTCTACTAAGGGAGTGGCACATAGCAATGTTTTCCATACATTACATACACTGATTTCTCTTGTAAAACAGATTTAAAAGTTAGAAGAATGGTGTATACTAAAGGGAATTCTATATAACATAACTGCCTAAAAGGGTTTACTGGCTTCCAAATAGCAAATAAAGTCACCCAGCACTCAGGCATTACAAAGCATTGGACAGAAGTATCATGTTGATGCATTCCATTTTAGAAATAAAAAAATGAGCTTTTATATTTAGTGTCATTTTTTCTTAAGGAATTCCAAGGACGTAGTAAATGGGATGGAAAGGAGAAAAACACTCCTTTGATCACAGTTTGTTGTAGGGTTTAAAATGATATCCAGGATTTCCAATATTCTGTCAGATCTTCCAAGAGAAAGAGACTTCATATTTTAGACTGAATTTCCATTTTTGGATATAAATACATATTTCAGAAAAAGACCCTTTACATATTGGATGGCCAATATGTAAAGTGCACAAAAGCAATTTCAGTATGAATTTAGAATGTTAATCTTCAATAAATCAACAATTATTATTTCTTGATTCATAGAGATATTAACTGATGTTAGTAGTACATGCTAGACTTTTAGGTAAGAAACATGATGGAAGTGTTAATTACTTCATAAAAACAGGTAAAGCTTAGGGACAGGAAGAGGAGGTGCTTCCCTTTACCCTACTCAGGATTCCCAAGGGCTGTGTAACATCTTTACCGTAGATGTGATGGTCCCACTTCTTTGTGCCAAACAGAACAAGGAATACTTTCAGTGCAGTTGAGATGAATTTTGCTTAATATATTTTACCTCAGATAGTACAAAGTAGAGGACCAATAAGAGTGAGAGATGAAGCCATTCTTCATCCATCACATTTTAGGAGGAAACAGAGCCTTGTGTATTCCCAACTGCCTATCTTGAGGAGTATCAGCATTCAAATAGTTTATATTTATGAACCCAATGATTCAACTTCGAAATCAACAATTGCCACTGCAATAGGAAAAGCTCCAGGAAGCTCATGTCTTTTTTTCTGCTGTATATCATGCTTGATGCCATACAAGGACATAAATAAATTTATACAGTTAGTTGTGCACACACAAATATTGTGAGGGCAAAGAAACCTCTATCCGTCAAGACTTAATCACAACTTTTGCATGTTCTATCTCTCCCATAAGGGGAATGGTTTGCTTCTGTGTCATTACCCTGACTGAGCATATGATGAAACCTATGATGGAAGGCTGTGTCCTGCTAGGATTCTTCTCCTCCTAATGGTCAACAGATCAGTCCACTCTTCTAACTGCTACAAAACTCAATGGCATTTGGAAAAAAAAAAAGTATTTGGTTTAAAATCCTGACATTCAAAATCCTGACATTTTTCAGGTACAAGCTCATTCTTATACTAGTATGTTACTTTTCTGTAAATTGGATGCCAAGTTGAATTTGCTATGTGAGCGTGAAAACTAAGAGGCTGTGCCATTAGACCTTGTGGAGAGCCTTGTACTGGGGATAACAGAGCCACAGGAACAGCCTAATATCAACTGTCAGGCCCGAGGGTCATAGTCACATCCTCTTATCATCCACAATTTGCATGTCTTCCTAGCCTTTTCATCTTCTGAAGGGAGAACTGACAACATCTGGCAATTGCTAGGGAACACGGTTTTTGTCACATCAGATAGGACAGTTTATCTGTTTGTGACCAGCCAGTCTCTCTGCAGCACATATGTCAGCTCTTGAACTGCATCCCAGACCTCATGCATAGCGGGTTGGAAGGCTCCTATAAGGCCTCTGTGGAAACTGATGAAATTGTGAGATCTTTACTGGCATTGCTGAGCAGTGACTGACTTGCACAAATCATCCCAGTGATTTCAGCTGTTGAATAGCTGCTCACTGCTGTCAGAAAAGGCTTTCCACTTTCACATCTTTTGCTGGTTGCTGCTTGTTAAATCTTTCAGGTGAGTTTGGCATAGCAGTAGTGTTACAAGAGCTCTCCGTGGAACAAGATGGAAAGGACAAAATGAACAATCCTGAGGCATGGGAGTATTTTTAGATTGTTTGATCGAGGGCTTACAGCAGCGGTACCTTTTAGCACTGCCAAGTCACTCAAAAGATGGGAATGGTAAACTGGATGAGAGGTTATTTAGTCACAGTCTATATCTGCAGAAGATGATTTTAGGATGACTGCTCTTTTCAATGAGTAGGTGTGATGCTAAAGCCTGAAGGTATAGCAAGATTTTCAAACCACAACAATGAGGCCAAGAGTAGAAAAAAATCTAATTGGAAGAATAAGGCAGGAGGTTTCATTTCTGCCATGCCAAGAGCTTTCTTCTGTACAGAGGGTAGGATGGTAGAATGAGGCCAAGGATTGTCTAGTCTCAATACCTCTGTGTGGAGTGTCCTCAGCTATAGTCTTTTCCATACTTCTGCTCAGTGAAACAACAGTTTGGTGAGTTAATGAGGCAGCATTCACCTTTTGGTCCTCTTTTCATTCTGTCAGCAAAGTAGGAATGAATGTGAGGCCAGCTGAGACAAAAGCTAACATGAAAGTGAGACTTGGCTAAAAGAAGGATGCAGGGAATTAAGGACATTTTATCAGCTTCTTTTCATTAAATAAACCTCCTCACTGTTTTTTGCAGTTTAAAAGTTTTGCTAAAATGTCTGTCCTTGGTGACTACTTGGTGAAACGCAGCCTTAGATGGACCTGTTCCTGAAGACTGTGAATGTAGTTTTGTAACCTGCTAACCTACCAGAGAGAACTAAAGAAGGAGGAGCTATATGCTGTTATATTATTATAAATAATAATAAATATAAATAAATTATAAATAATAATTTATAGGAGTAACCCAGGAAAACCATGGCATAACCTATCTTTGCTGGTCATCATCTGATTTCCAGTTGATAGTTTTTAGGTATAATGATCTATTAATTATTTTTCCTTCTAGCTGACCCAGAGAACATTCTCTCCTTCTGTAGTTCCACCAAAGTACTTGGAATACTTCATTATTCTAATGCAAGGCACGCATTTCTTTTAAAAGTTTCCTATGTTCTTATCTTCAACTAAATTTGGTACTTGCCAGTCATGCCAATTATTTCTGTCATTTCCAAGGAAATTGGTTTAAAGAGCAAAGTAGGTCAATTTGAGAGGAGTTTGCAAAACAGAGTTTTTAACAATAGCTTGAGAATTTGATAGTCTCTTAAATTGCATGTGTGCCCTTCGGCAAGAGACAAGACTTCTAAAGCACTCAAAGTAGACGAATCTGAAAACTTGAAAGCACCCAAGATGTGTACAGCTGCAATCTGATGACTTGCTATTAAAAAATAATTAATCATAGAATCAAATCAAGTAACTTTTTTTGTTAAAGAAATTTTTCTTTTCAGTGTATTTATATTGAAGATTTCTTAGATTATCCATAATTCTACTACATGAAACAGAAATTGGATCTTTCAAATTAATTAACTCTCAAACTGGAAATATATACTATATTTGTTCAGTTTAATTGCTCCTATATTATTGTGGCTATCTCTTCACTACGTAAATACTATACATCTATGACTCTTGGATTAAACATAGTTTAGAATTCATAATTACAATGATTTTCTCTTAATGGCTACCATTTTAATTCCAGAGAGTAATCAGACACTATTCAGTATTTGTGTCAAGACTTACAAGATAACAATATTCTTGTACAAGAGGAGACATTCAAAAAGTTTAGTAAAAAAGAATTGTATCCTTTTTCCCTCCCACTTCTTTACCTTCTTTACCTTCTTTACTAAAAAAAAAAAAAAAAAAGGAAATATATTCTGACTTTGAAAAACATGTATTTGAGAATCACAGAATCATTTAAGTAGGAAAAAACCTTTAAGATCATCAAGTCCAACTGTTAACCCAGCACTGACAAATCCATGGGACTAAACCATGTCCCAAGTTCCCCATCTACATGTGTTTTAAATACCTCCAGGATGGTGACTCCACCACTTCCTGGGCATCCTGTTCCAGTGCTTGATAACTCTTTTGATGAAGAAATTTTTCCTAATGTCCAGTGGAAACCTCCTCTGGAAGAAGAGCTTAAAATAAATGTGAAATTGGATTTTAACTACCCCTAAGACTTTCTCTTGGAAATAAAGCTTTACAGCACAGTTAAATCTTCAAAGAAAGTTTGCTTGTCCCTCTGAAAGAGTGTGTGAACTACTTTCCTACGTTTCCCAACCACTTTTGCCCAAGACATCATAGAGTGAATGAAGGTGACCTTAGGCAAAAGTACCCATCAGTTTATTCTATCTTCTTTCTAAATAGTTTATGAGGAAGGCCAGGCTGTTCTGCAGCCCAGTCCAGAGTGTGGTAAACACATCACCTGAAATGAAAGGAGAAGAAATAGCACAGCTTAGCCTGAGTCATCCAGGCTGCAAACCACACAGAGTAAAAGGGAAAGATCCTCCCTTGTTTCTCACAGGGGAGAAATGCACTGAGAAATCAGTGATGATTAATAAACATTATTCAGACATGAGGTAGGAAGACAAGCAGCTTTCCAAGTAACTCCCTTTACTGAAGTAGCCAAGTGAAAAGCAAGCCAAGTCCTCTAATTAGGACATGATATCTTTCTTGCTTGTTACCTCATCATCCAGCTGCAACTTATCACAACCTAGTTTATGAGCTCCCAAGGATGGAGAGCATATTTTACAGAAGGCTGATGCAGTACATATGGCCACAGAACCTGCTCTATAATTGATACTGAAACACCATTAATGCCTCCAAACCCAACAGAACAGTGTGATCTGGGGACAATATTACCTCCAGGAAAACGTATGTATACAAAAAGCTAACAAATTAGCCTGGTTATATGTGAACCTAATAATAAATCCTAATAAAGAGTAGATCAGAAAGAAAATTTATTTTCCTTTAGCATGTGTATTAAATGTGAGAACTGCCCTATGATGTATGAAAAAACCCCCAGGCTCTTGCAAGGTCATGCTTACCCACAGAGCTAATGTTTAGAAAAAACCATTCAAACAAAAAAATTAGTTTTGGAATAGAAATGTTGTGTACATTGCAGATTGCACTTCCCTAATCTTTGAGACACATTATATATTATTTATTGTCCATGAATAATTTGCTAGAGCATTCCCTATGCACCTTCTGTTACATAGGCAGCACTGCTGCCACAAACATTTCACCATATAATGTTCATCTCCTGGGATATTTCTAGAAATGAGCAGGTCCTGAGTCTATTAGAGAGCTGAGGATTTTTTAGTTCCTCTTTCAATAAAGTAAAATGGAAGGAACCCAAAATTATGTTTAATTGAAAATAAATATAGCCTGTGCACAAATTTGTTAGACTTTTGAGGTGATCTCTTTGATATGTGTGTCAAGTCTACAATTCTTGCCTCATCTTCCCTTCTCCCTGTTGCAGAGATTTTGCTTTCAAGCTTGCATGAGAGGACCTTGACATATTGAATCATTTTGGCATTTGTGGTCAATCATAAAGACCACCTGTCTTCATTCTGCAGGAAATAAGTAGATCAAGTAAACATGTTTTTAGCTCTTGACAACTCATCAAGATACCTCTTTCTAGGGCTGAATTCATCTTTCCTCCATTTCTTTCCTTCTCAAATTTCTCAAGACAGGGACTTGAAATTCCCAGGGCTTCTGCATCATTCAGTTACCCATGCTTTTCTCAGATGAGCTCTCTCTGGCTTGTCTGGTGTGATGACTACAAGCTCTTCTGACCTCATTTTGAACAATTAATAATTTCTTATCCCCTTGCAGATCCAGGAGATCAGAGCTTCCTAACCTGTATCCAAAACAGAAATGGCTTCACAAACTGTTTCCACGGGTAGAAAATGAATGGCTTACCCATCTGAGCTTGGGTTTTATCACTGAAACTATTACAGAGTTATTTTTACCACACAGTCTTTGAGACAGCTTACAGGATCCTTTTTTTTTTTTTCAGTAATGTCAGATATTCAGTGCTGTTTTGATAAACAGCTAATAATGCAGATAGTAAGCTGAGATGATTTCCAGAAGACCAATTTGTCCTTTGTGGCTGTCACTGGATCTCAACATCTCTGAAAGTACCATTTTATTTGACTGATTAAACATAATTTAGAGGCTCAACAGTGTCCCAAAACTACTTGGGCTAAAAAGTGACCCAATGTAGCACCTTTTGGAAACAAAATTTTGCTTAACACACAGGCTAATGCTTGAAAAAAGCATGCCTGGAAGTGCATGAAGTTCTCAGCAACACAAAAGAAAGGATTTAAGATGATCAGGAAGCACTTACTATATCAGAACCTTTGATAATTGTACCACAGGGAATGAATTGCACCATAGGGAATGTTGCATCTTAATCTTTGTGGTAAATCTTAAAAAGAGAATCAGAAGGGAGAGACTTGAAGTGAAAATCAGGCAGTGGCAGGCTTCCCTGTGCAGGTACCTGGACCTAAAGAGAGCATGGCAGAGAGAGCGTGATAAACTTTTTTAGAAGTAGGACTTACAAGCAGACTATGCATTTATTTTCTATGTATATAACACATGCTTATCTCTTCTGGAAGTACAGCATAATTTTCTTCAGTTCTATCTCCCTATCTGTTGGAAAGATGAACTTAGGAAGGTCCTACAAAACTCCATTAAAAATGCCACCTTCTGTTCTAGCTGTAAAGAGGAAATCATTAAAAAATATTCTGGGGATGACTGTGCACGAAAATCTTGGCAGATGGTACAGGTGTAATAAACAATTAAAAAAAAAGAAAAGTGCTCTGAGTAACTCTGAAATCCCGAACTGCAAGGCAAAGGTCCAGACATTGTTAATTAACACCTTCACAATGTTGACATCTGCCTGGTGAGCTGGGCCTTCTTTGCCTCTAAGCCTTAATAAGCCTTGAACTGAGTAACTTGAAATGGATGTAGGCCATATGAATATTGCTATTTCCACTTTAGGTCTTTGCTTTTAGGTCTTTGGTAAGTTAGGAACTCGCTATATAGTATGGACTGCAAAGAAGAGATCTCATGTCGGCACTATTAAGACAGGCTTTCCCTAGAAAATGGTAGAAACAGTGCTAGATTTAAGTTGTCCCAAGGTAAATCATCTCATCTCTACTGAAAGTGTTACCCTTCAATCAGAGTTGTTTGGGAGGGTTTGTATTTTGGTTTTTTGTTTGTTTGTTTTTTGTTTTGAGGATTTTTTGTTTTTGTTTTGATTTGGTTTGTTTTTTTTTTTTTTGAAACTGTTATGAAGATGTAAGTTCCGGGGGTCTACTTTCTTAGGAGGTTACTGAATAAAACATATTAGTCCGAGAACTTGCCACAAGCTAATATGTGGATCCTATACATTTAAAGGGAGATCAACAATAAACATGTTGTTTTGTCAGAGAAAGAACCAAATTATATTTAAGGTGGATACTGTAACAACATTTATACTTCAAACAAACACAAAAAAAGTTTGTGATTCCTTATGAGAGTTGGGAAAAGTAATGTAAGATATATGGCCTCAGGCAACGTGGAGTTTCTATGGAAAACACAGAAGGAGGAAGAGTGTCCTGGTGGAGTTATGTGCTTCATCATGGGTACCTAAAAATGCAGTACAGGAAAGAAGAAACATGAATTTGTTATGCTCTGAAACTCATGAGTTCAGCTAAAGAAAGCAGCAGAAATATAGGCAAGCATTTGCTTCTTGAGATAATGTTTCCAAGAAGCCATCATTTTGAGTAAGCCTCGTATTGTTTTTCCGAGAACTTCCTCAGTGATGTTGTGAACAAGAGAAGAAAAATATCAACAAACAGATTGCAAAGTGAGCAATCACACAAGAAGGCAAAATGTCTCTAAGGGATAAAAAACCCTCCTTTATTTGAAAAATATTTTTCCTTCACTTCTGAACCCTTATTGGTCTTAAAGGAGAAACACATCCCAAGAACAGTTCCTGAAGTCACGCAATACACAAAGATCAGCATCACAACAGCAAAAATAGCCAAGCTCAAGGTACAACATATTGATACCAGGTGTTCAATGTGAGAAGTAAACTTGGCTGAGAGACTGGTTTCAAGTCCCGCAAACAAAAGGTTCTCCTCAATATATGGACACATCCCTGCACTGAACTCATGCAGAGGGACTTGTGAGGTCTTGTCTTTGTTAATCATACTTAAGGCAGGAGGAGGCAGGGACGTTTCTTGTCCCCATCTATAGCTCTTGTTCATGCTTTACCTAAGCCATATCTTAAACCTTGCAAGAAGCCATCCTTAGTGTCCAGTGAGGGCTATCTTCAGAGAGTACCAGCCCTCTTTGCTCTAAGATGGCTCAGAAATGGCAGATGTCATACTCAGCAGTTTGGCATCTAACAGACAAATTCGCTTTTCGTTTCCACCAGAGGCAATATTTTGGATTCAGTGCCTTTGGATTCTCTCTTTATAGATGCCTTTTAGAAGCGCCTCAGAAGGGAAAGCTTTGGCATTCTGGGATTTTACACAGAGCTGTAAAGAATCTCTACCAGCTGTGACTTGCAAGCATGACTGGGGTGCCTGCTTGTTCACATAAATACCTCTTACCTGGTAGCCCAAACCCCCACTGTTCTTTGCTGTCCAGGCTCTGTCATCTTTGTCCATGTTCTGGGATGCCAATTCCTCTTTTCTGCCTGGGTATACTGCAGCACTCGGGTGGCTGCCTCAGGAAGACACTGAATTTCTTTCTCATTAGTCCCTTCTCTCACACCACACTTTCTGTGCAAATCAAAACTTCATTTAACAGGACTTGGAGAACAGGTTACAAGGGAAATTGGTGTTAGACATCATCCAAACCTACTCACAGCAAAAATTCTTCCTGGCTTCTTTGATGTCTCTCACCCAGAGGCCCTAAGGCATCTTTTAGCTTTGTATAGTCAAAATGTCAAGATCATTACAGCTGTTTTTTTGTATTGCTACACAGGCCAGCTCTAGCTACTAAGACATTCCTATTATTTTCTTAGATAACTGTTGAACATATATTCTGTACAGCTTTAATTCTCAGTTAGTTTTGCCAGGTTTCTATAGACCACAGAAGATGTTATTAACTAGAGAATGGGTTGTGTTACTTTTCTGTGTTACAAGTTTATTAATGATGACTGAGATGAGGTCCCTTCTGGGATGATACTTACCTTTTCCATAATAGTTGAGACAGCACAAATTGTTTTAGGATCAAAAGAGATAAGCTGAAACTGTTGAGGGACTGGAGAGTGACTGTAATTACATAAAGCAGAGCAATCCACATGTAAGCAAACATTCAGACTGTCAAGTCTCTCTTTCTAAAAATTTGGAATAAACTCAATGTCTCATATATGACTCAAATGTTTACAGATTTCATGTTGTATGCTAAGGATTTGAAGCAAAGCCCAAAGAAAACAGCTATGCAATAAACAATTCATTTTATAGATGGGGCTGGCACTTACTTTTGTGAGAGCATATGGTGAATATTTAGAAGACAAATCTGTGCAATTCAATTTCACCTCCAATATGCATATTTTCCAGTGAGTGGCTTAAGGCCAAACAGGATAATACCCCTTGTGGGATCCCCCACACCATTCCCAATTGATTCAAGACAACAAATTTAGTGTCGGCTGCCAGTCATTTGTGGATTCTATAAGTTGAATGCTTTCCCAGGCATTAACTTCTGTGGGACTGACTAAGCACTCTCCTTTCTCTGGTACACAAGGGAAAGTTCCTAGGATAGCTAGATGTATTATTTTTGATAGCCTGGTAATTTATGGGTTTTATATTCTCAGCTTATGGACCCTCTGTGACATCTTACTATTTTTAAAAAATCCCTTCTTTTGCAGCAGGAAACTGATAACGTATTGACTTTTAGCAAGTGTTAACAAAAATCAAAACATTTTTGTTTTTAATGGCATTTCCCCCTGTAATTCGGCCTATTTCTCTTGATTTGAATCCACTGTGCTGTAACAGGATCTGTATGAGTGGGTGCCCACAAAAACCTTTACTGGGAAAAGCTGATTGCGAAACCAGGATTGCTATTTACCATGGCTTAAGAGGTTTAGAACTGACATTGTTCTTCAAAGCATTTTCTCAATTTTCCTTGATGGTAAGAACAGTTTGAACCAATTTTTTTCCCAGGGGAAGTTAAAAATCATCACTCTTTTAATATAAAGAAAAGGAAAATCCTGTCCCTTACAGAATACCTTCCTCCCCCAAGGCAGCAAATATTTATTGGGCTCATGGCCCAATCATACAAAAACTGTTGCTGTCACAGTGTATTACTGTGTATCCTTATCATTATTTTTATTGTTAACTTTAGCATAACATAGCTGAAAAAATGCAAGGCTGCTAGGCGTGGAACAACACAGGAGACAGAAACAAAAATCTTTACAAGTCAGAAAAGTTAATTTTGACTCTCAGATACCTCTCATCAAATTATTACATTTTAATTATGATGAAAATCAGGAGAAGAATTGTATCTCTGGGTACATTTTGAAATGGAGTGGAAGGAAAGAACCTCTGCTCTCTGTAAGAGGGCTCCTGTAGATGTGGCTGGCAGTGCTCTGGTCTCTGCATCTTCCTTTCCCCATGCACAGAAGTTGTATGGAATCAAACAATCTGGGCTGGACTCAGTCCCTGAGTCACTTTGTTGATTCTCGGTGCAACTAGTAGAGCAATTTATGCAAAGAAATTCATCTATGGGCTTTTTACATAGATGTGAATGGCTTCAGAAGTTGCCAGGAGGATCAAGCCCTGTAATACATTTTTTTGCCATAGTTTTAAAATCAGTAAAAGTGTCTGGCATGAGCCAGGGTCTTAGGCTGGATCTGAAACAGTTGTGCTATGGTAAAGAATGAACTAGAGCAACATCTGAAACTTGGGCTGGAAAAAAGAAACTGTTTAGGACAAAAGTAATAGATCTTTTGTCAGAATGCAAGCAGTGTCCATGGATGGACAGAGGATGGCATCTGGGAGGAAGAATGGGTGCAGACAAAGGTAACTGCTGGGTTCTTAGCTTCATCAGCTGTCTGCACTGCCTGTGAAAGCAGAGGTAGTCCTCCACCACTAATCCCTGTAAAGCTCATCTTTATCACTAAGGCCAATTAAGCTGCAGGCTTCGGATGCTTCCACAAATAGGACAGTTCAGTTTCTGTTTTATTGGGACACTCAGACGAGCTTATAAAGTCTTTCTTATTTTCAAGAATATGATGCAAAATGGAGTGTGACACCTTTGATGAGCAGTTTGGATGTAAGTCTCAAAGGCACCATGACGGGCCATCCTTCAGGGCCGAGCAGCTTTCTGTCCTGCCCTTGCACTGCAGCTTGACAGGAGCAGGGAGTGGGTTCTGTTTCTGGGATCTGGCACAGCGATCAATTTGCTGAGAAAAGCCAGAGATCTGCCATAAATGCTGCCAGCTGGGGCCCAGCAGGAGCAAGTTTCTTTGTACTTTGCAAACTGCCAGGGCCTGATCCCATATTCTCTTCCTTATTAAATCACTTGGGTGCTTTATGTACATGGGGAATGGAGAATCGGGGCCCAAGGCCAAGGGAGAAAGGGAAGCCAAATTCTGTGAAGATATTACAGAATTGCCAGCAGTTTTAGAGCCCAAGTTGGCCAAAGTTGCTGAATCACATAAGGAGAGGAAGAGGCAATCTTATAACACTCTATATGTGCCTTTGTTTGTATCTATAATTTGAATGTTTAAAGTTTCAATGAAGAACTATAAGAAACATGAGGGTGACATTTGATAGGACCAGAGAAAAATCAATTTTAATAAACTAAGCAAAATTATATATAATGATGAACAGTGCTCTAAAATCATGATCTTTCTGCCCTCTTCAACTTCAAAGGCAGAAAATAGGCTCCTTTTTCTGATGCTAAAAGGAGAATATGGTTGCAATGGCATAGCTGTTCAGTCACAAGCATAAAAAGATTATTTAGAAAGCTTTGTCTTTTAGAATTAAAGATATGCCCTGACTTTGAAATCTAACCTTATTGGGAATCTGTGAAGGAATCATTTGATACTTTGATACTGCTACAGCAAACTTTCCTCATTTCCAAGAACAGCACTGGATTTCCAAGAATGGTTTTGCCACATTTCCCCCTAGAGGAATCCAGTGCCCAGATGATGCTGGAGTGGTTTCACAGTGTTCAGCAGACAACAGGCACTACACAAATCCTCCATTTGTATGCCAGGCTCTAGTGGGTTGAGTAAGGATGGGGCTGAGAAAAAGGAGGACTCTGCAGCTGCTGAGGTCTCTTTCAGTAGCACAATAAAAGCCTGTCCCAGCTGCTTTTCTACATTGGTTCTCATCACAAAAGAATATACCCAAAGCTTCTGGGCACAGACAGGCAGGCACAGACAAAAATTTGTTGCCATCCACAGAGCTAAATGTGACATTGAATAACACTTTGTTCCTCCTTTTTGTTTTAAAGTCAGGCCTAGTCCCACTCACAGTGCAGGAAGCATAAGGAAATGGCTAAAGGTGGTACTAGATTTCATTTTCCCAATCTGCAGCACCATATTTGCTGTACAAACAGCTCCACACAATGTCCCCTCTACTTGCCAAGTTGGCCTTTAGAAGTGCTGGGTGGTGGCAGGAGGCCAGCACCACGTTTGAGACTGATATCACTGCCAATCTGTGTCGTGCCTGCAAGCGACATATTTTCATAAGGATCCATGCTCCACATTCACCACTGAGACCAGTTCTTATTTGTGTTTAAATCCCTATATATGGCAGAGTGCCACCTGCAACTCCCAGGAAATCCTCAAAGATGCCAGCTTGAACTGAAAGGTATTTTCCATGGTAGCAGTTAAGGTACATGCACATTTAATGCTCCCAGTGCTTGGAAATCAGCTAAAATGTGGTAGTTATTATGCTGTTGTTTTCTGCTGTCCTTCTTGAAAAAATCAGGAAACGTAAATGGAGGCATGTCTGGAAGCACACATATTCCAGCTGCCCTGCTCATCCTACTCCACTCTCCCTTGTGTGCTGACTAAGCAGTGCAGAAGCCTGGTAGAAAGCAGGTCCTCTCCTCTGGGTTCTGGGGAGCTACAAGTGAGGTATAGCAGTAGAAAGCCCATGGCTAGGATTCTTGCAGATTGAGCTGCTCTCTTCATGGGAGGTGCCCAGCAACCCAGAGCTGGTCTCTGAATGGACAGTTTTGCTTTGACCAAGATGGTGCAGCCCAGAAGAGTCCAGTCCAGGTCTACAGTGGCTGGAGGTCATGCCCATGGCTGTAAAACCTTGTCTGCTGTCACTGGCGAAGCTTTAGGCAGTATAAGATGTGGCTCAGTAACTTCCTTAAGGAACTTACCAGCCTAAATGTTTGGCAATGCTGAGACCAGCCCCATAACACCACTGGGACGCTCTCCTCAGGCTCACCTTCCCTAGCCTGATGGCACTTCTTTCTTTCATGGAAAAATGCACAGGATTTGGAAGCTTTTCTCAAACCTTGTCCTTGATCCACTGTAAATGCAAATGCAGCCTAGTGTACACAATGCAGACAAGTAAGGAGCACGAGCAGGGTGTTTTCCAAGCCCTGCTGTACCTCATTAAATAAATTATTAAACTTTTAAGCACCTAAGTTTCCCAACTGGCAAAACGGCACCTGTCACAGGAGAGCAAGCAGATTTCCACATTTTCCCAGGAAGCAACTGGTTGTGTAAGCATTGTCTGGGCTCATATAGGATCCAAACAGGGAAACCAGTATCAAAATTCAGATGGTTACTTAGAGAAGAGGCTGCCAGTCAGACTCAGTCCTGCTGGGTCCCTCACCTCAGCCCCTGGAAATTGGATGAGTAATTGTAGTTTCTTGTGTTAGCTGCCACTTATTTTTGCTGTGAAGCTGCCTGACCTCTCCTGCTCAGACTTCCTGAGCTCTCTGTATTAGTAACTTTTCCAGTGCTGGATTTCCCATGCAGGTTAAAAAAAATACAAACTCTTCTTCACAGAGAGCACACATCCCTAGAAAAATGGGCAAGAGCACTCCTGTCTTCAGTCATGTGATACAGTCAGCTAAAGGGCATCCAGTCTGCATTATGAAAATAACTAGGTGTTGATAATTTCTTGCATAGCACAACTACTGCCTTAATCTATTTTCTGAATGGCTATGGATTTTCCCTCTTCAAAGAGGCAAAGTTCCAAAAAACTCTCTGTAAATATGTTTATTTCAATGCCAAACCCAGAGAGACAAAGAAATTCCTTCCTCCTGCCTATACTTGCTCAAATTTAATTAGTACCACAATTTCTTCCTGTACTAAGGAAATAGCTTCTCCTTCTGCAGGTCACTCCAGCACAACAGACACTAATATAAAAACAAGTTCCTGGTAAAATGCTGTAATATAGAGAAAACTCTTCAAAACTGTCTGAAGAAATCCTAGTATATCATTATTGGTCAAGCTCTTTGGCCCCACATTAACAGACACTGTATGTAGCAGCTACAGCTAAAACTCATGTAAGACTCCAAATTTTCTGTAACCACTCTGTCACACTGGTCACCAGGAGTGTCCAGTCATTTGTGCTGCTAAAGACAACAACCACCTTCCCAACACAGCCATGCTGTATCCACGAGAATGGTGAGATATGCCTGGGCAGCACCTTCTGGGGGCCCATCTAAGCCCTGACCTCCCTGTTCTTACAGATCAAACCTCAGCACTCCCTGCCCCAGGTATGAGGCACCTTTGCTTTCATCTTGCCCTCTCTGACTAACTTACATGGACATGTGTGTGCTTGTGTAATTAGGTATTTTTTGGTGTTTATACATAAGAAGAACAGTCTGAACTGCACACAGGTCTTTCCCGAGGGAGAGGACGAGTATATAAATTACGAGACAGATGTTAGTCATGCTGCTTATTAAAACAAGAGATGGTAGCATTCAAATACTGAAGTGGTAAGTGTGGCAGGATTGAATAGAAGAGGGAAAAATATTTTTGGCTGTCTGTTTCTTATAACCACATTTTCAGAGGGGGTGAGCACTAAAAGCCTCTTTGACTTCATTTGAGACATAATGTTCCATTTCTATTTCTCATTCGGAAAATATTAGATTAACTGAGGGCAGATCTACCTCAAGTGACACTTTACTGTACAATGCAGTTGCTCCAATTAGGTGGCCCTTGAACTTTCCAAAACCTCTCAGTGAATAATTCCTTTTTAATATTATTTTTATCTTGCTGCTAAAACCAATTGCCAGCAAATCAGTCAATGACCTAAACTCCAGTTAAATTTCAAATCCAGTGTAGAGCATTGGGAGGACTAATTGCTGTTTCTTACAGCTCTTGAATATACAGCTGAGGGTATAGGTGCACCAGAGAAGGTTTTGCAAACATATGCTCTGTTAATGTAGTGCCTGGTTGTTTTTAACAGCTATCGTGCCACAGCTCTACAGCATTTGTTGGATGTTTTACATTTTTACAATCCAGTGGCATGCTACAAACCAGGTCTTTGGTGGGGAGGGATTTGCATGCTGTTTGATGTATGTGCCAGCTCGTGGCCTGCTGCTCCCTAGAGCAAAGGCTCATTGCATATAACATGCATCAAAAGGAGGTTTACGTACGTGGTAGCACACTCAGATGCCTGCTGGAGAAAGGAAACGCGCTGTGACGAAGGTTGAAAGCTTATGTATGTATCTTTTGATAGTGTCTGTAAGCTTCATCCATACAGAAAAGAAATCAAAATTCATCAGAGTAGAAGATTTAGAGAGAAAAGAGACAATAACAAAACTGGCCATGGCTTATTTGCTATTCCCTAGACATTTCTTCAGTCACCATCTTGCCTAGTCCCTCATTAGCACAGAAAAATGTGAGACTTTAATCACAACGACTTCCTAAGTAGATTAAGGACCAATTTTCACTGTCCATTTAACTTATCTTTAAAGGTCTGTATTGTATTTCTCTTCTTAATCTGAGCTGAGCTTTTACACACAAAAACTGTTTAAAAACAGCAGAGCAAATACTTTGTGACTCAGTGCCTCTATTTCCAAAGGACAGCTTTGCTGCAGTCTGAGGTTAAAAGTTGTGTGATGCTGACTGGGGATAGAAAACAATACTAAGATGTGTGGAAAAGTCCATCTGGTTTGAAGGACAACTCCATCCGATTATGGAAAAGGCCATTTTATAGACCAAGGTGTCTGTTATTAAGGTTCTAGTTTTACCCCTCTATATATACATATGCATAGCTAGATATAAAAAGATAAAATAGTCTTTATGTTTTAGAGATGGATACATAGATAGATAGATAGACAAACAGATAGATGCTTCTTTATCCCTCTTTCTTTAGGAGATTGTTTTCAATATATACGTTTAATTGTGTTGTCTTCTGTGACTACATTGGCTGTTTGTAAGTGGTTGCTCTTTAGCTGGTGTATTTTAGAAAAATTTAATGCCTAATGTGCTGCCTGATGTGTTTTGTTTATATATAGTAGCTGTGGAGGTGCTGCCTCTAGGTAGCTGGCAATGAACTTTCTACATGCAATACAATATTTTCTATTCAAATGATTGTTTCTAGGCTGTAATTACTATGTCTGCACTGCAGTATGCACCAAGCCTAATCAGTTCATCTGTCAGTGTTGTCTGCTACCCTGACAAGAGACTAAAACCATTGAAGGCCTGACCTAATAGATGTCAAGGTTAAAAATGTCTCACTGCTTCTTCAGATTGGCTGTTCTCTCCTGGAAGACTGTGGAGACTTCAGAAAAGTGTGTGGATTTTTAAACTGGATTTTACTGAGTGACCTGACTCCCACAGAAAGAAGCCTTTCCACATATCCAAAGCTTTCTGGTATGTAGGTCACAGTAAATTTAGTTAACTTGCTAAGTAGCTCAAATCATAATTTAATTTTGGTATAGGGTGGTGTGTTTGTGGTTTTGTTTTTTTTTTTCCCATTCAGGTCAGGAGTGGCCTCAGGTAATAGTAGGCTACTTCCTTATTCTATTCCCTATCCTGGCTCCATTTGAGTCTCAGAGTTGCTTCTGTCTAACCTGAAGAACCAGCACCAGACAGATCGTCTGTGCTGGCATTGGTATGATTTCAGGGTAACTAACTCCTGTGGGAGAAACCAGAAAGCCTTGTAGTGGGACTGGCTAAATAAACCAGTTCTGCTTTGGAAGCCGGCAGTGGCTGAGCAGTGCTTGTGGGACAGGGTCCACAGTGAGTGGAGGTTCTCTCAGTTCTTCAGGAAGGATTAATGTAGATCAGGAGTGCTGCTGGTCACCTAAACCAGACCTACGGGCCAAGAGTTCAGGCAGACTCTTCTAAGTGTGGACATGTTTCTAAGGAACTATTTAGCTCTGTATTAGGAACACACAATAATTATTTGCTGAGTAAAAGTAACACACATACATGAGGAGGTGTAATCCCATAGCAGTTTCTGAATAAATAATTTTGCTTCTATTCTTGATGTGAAAAAGGTTGTGTAATTCAGGGAATAGTGCCCTACCATGTCTCCTCCACTTTGTGTCACTGTATTCTTCAGAACTTATGGCTTGGCAAATCAGTCTTTCCTGCTGAAGACTCAAGGGCTTGTTGGAAAAACACAGCACAAAACAGCTCCATCAGCTCAGGCTTTCTCTGTCAGTCAAACATGGACTGATTTTGAGGGACAGTCTCACAGTTACAGGCAGGCAAGGTCTGCCATTTTGCGTGGCCTCCCATCCAGTGGCACAACCAAGAGTTTGCTACAGCCAAGCCACAGGTCCAGGGCTTCTCCCTTTGAAATCAGAATGAGACTTATTGTTTACCAAACACAGCTCAGAGTGCTGGTTTCCAGGGGCTCTGTCTTTCCTGTCTTCTTATTGCTGTTTTCCTCCCAGTTATTTCATGGCCCTATCTTTTATTAAAAAAAAAAAAATTAAAATTTAATATGCTTTTATTTAATATGGCTACACATCAGTTCCTACTTGTAAAACATTCAGGATACCTGTACAACATATTTAACTTCCATTTTTATGTGTACATAGTGAAGTGGTGGTGTTGTCAAAAGCATCACAGACTGAGTGGAACACAGATAATTTGTGAGGCCTAGGCTTTGATTTTTGTCTGAGATGTGATTTCCATGACAAACCACAGTGACATTGTAGTAAGAAAACACCCTCTCAGAAGTCTTTGGTTTTGTCATGGAAATAGCTGCAACAAAATCATGGCCTTTATTGTTCTTCCTCTCATTCATATATGCAAAGTGGATTTTTTTTTCTGTCCTGCCAGTGCAGTGTGCAGAAAATCAAGCAAGGAACAACACAATACACGTCCTCTCTAAGACAACATCAGCAGGCAAGGCCATATTTTAAAGAAAAACATGCTGAAGCTGTAGTCAGAGATTTGTGATAAAAATTCCCCAAATTTCCTAGTTACTTAAATTTCCTTCCTGGGTAGAAAATCAATGAGATTTCTGTTCTTAACTGCTAAGCACTTAACATTGCAATTCTTAATAGATAAAATGTATGAACTGTTCCTCTCCGATGTAAAGTGAGAACTTTTTCCAAAAAACTTGTCCCCAAAATTGTGCCCCGCTGCCTGTTACTGCAGGGTTTAGTATTTTGGAGTCATGTTTGTTCCAACCAAGTGAGAAAGAGGTGCCTGCTGAGCAATGTCTATGGGATGAGCTTGTTCATTTGCACTCAGCTCTCTCCTCTGCAGCCTAATCCAGAGGGATCACAGTGGGGAAGAGGGGCAGGAGGAGGACGAGTCAAGTACCTGGGTCCACGACATTTTTGTGAGTAAACCTCTTATAAAGTCTTACTGTAGGAATTAAAAAATCCAGTTAAGGCATATAAAAAACCTTAAACCCCAAACAGCCCAGGGATTTAAAAGGACAAAACAAAATTTGCTATTGTTGGCATTTAATAGGATTCATATTGCATAGCCTACCAGTACTCTTCCCTTTTAGCACAGTGTCTGCTTACATTGCTCAGCCAGGCTTGTTGCCACCAAGAGACATATAAAATTCAATATCCAAACCACCTTCTTTCTTCTTCTCATTCAGATATCCAGCAGCTGCCAAGTACACTGATTTTTAACTTTTTTTTTTTTCTATGACCTTCTCTCCTCAGATCTCAGTCCATCACTCTGAGCAAGACTAACCCAGGTACATGGGTGCCCTGTCCCCAGCAGGGGAGTGTTTCTGCTACCCATCTTTTGACCTGCTGCAGCTCTAACCTACAATTGATGGCTGTCAAACCAGGGACATCTGAGGAGCTGCTTTGGGCCTGTGTAGCGCCACTCCCACCTTTGCCTTCAAAGAGCTGCTCCATTGGAAGCATCATGTTTTTTCAAGACCGATTCAGGATGAGAGGCTGCACCGGCCTTGCTGAAAAGCCCATTTATCCCTTCCTCCCTGGCAAGCTCCTGCCCAGATCACCAAGTGCTCCCAGGATTTATCACTTTTTTTTCAGAGGATGACAAGTTTGGCACCCAGAAATTGTTTGTACACTGAGAAAAGACCGAACAATGAGAGAAGTCCTAAATCTGCCCAGAGACCAAAATAAGAAAAAGGTGTTTTTTTTCAGAAACACATGATAGTTTTTTTATTCTAGAGACATCTCTTGCCCAAACCTGAGGGCAGAATGTCTTATATTCCTGCAAGATGGATAATAGGATGATAAGCAGGGAAGGGAAGCAGACTTTGCTTAAAGCCATTAGGCCTCTCCACAAAACAGGCTGGGCTCTGTGGAGACTGAAGGCATTCCCTGTCATTTCTATGAAAATTATATGTACTCAGCAGCCTAATAATACTCTAGATTGTTGTAATGATTTACATAAAAAGAAGTCAAAACAAGGGAAGAGGGAGTGAGCAAGAAATGGGGTATCTCCAAAGAGAGCCCAAGGGAGCTTGATGGTTCAGGTACTCAGGAAAGGAAGGGACTGGGAGAAGACACATGTCTTGGGGTACCCTGTGTTTACAGAGATTTCCTCTGTGCAGAGGGGAATGTGAGGGGAACATATGGGGAAGGGGGTGGTGGGGAAGGATGGTCCCAGCCTCGTGCTTGTCCAGGCACTGAGGCACAACACAGATGCAGTGTTGCCCTGTTGTGCTATTTTGCATATACCCTTGTGGCCTTGGATAGATGAGTTAGGAGGCTGTACACTATTACCAGTGGTATGTATCCATGTCCCCCTGTTGTGTAAACAGGAGGACAGCATGTTGTGGTCAGATGACTGTGGAGAGGCATGAAGAAGGAAAGTGGGAGAAAGGGCTGAAAAGGGAGAAAGGGGTGATTTTTCCTCCTTATGGTGCCCTCGTGCACACAGCAGTGTTGAGGCAGGAGGGGCACCCCAACACCCTGGGATGCTGCAGGCTCCCTAAAATCTGTCTGGAGTGGGATGGATGCCACAGGTCACAGTCCTGCTCTTGGTCCCCTCTGTGTTGCACGCGCAGGCATTATCCTAAGGCCTTTGTCTCTGGCACCACAAACCTCCGGGTGAAATCCAGCTATCTATTTCAGCCTTATCAGATGAAGCTGTGACAGATGTATTCATATCCTCTTACACTAACTTGTGTGGTAATCTGTGAGGCTTCACCTACCCCGATTATTCATAAGGCGATAATTCAGATACCCCACAGACACGGAGTGAGCTGCAGATCTTCTAAAAAGGCTTTTCATTTTCTCTCAGAAGCTTTTAGAAGAACCTTAGATGGAGCAGAGACTTGTAATTTATTTTATGATTTATGTAAGTAATTTTGGAGCAGGATGGAATAATGTGAGTGTTAGTAGGATTCTCCAAACCCCACCAGAAGCTATACCAGAAGAGGGAAGCCCTGTTGTTTCCAAGGAGCCAGGAGAAACGTGATATTTCTCGATGTCACTGTATTTGCTAATTAGACTAGAAAGGAGATTATGTTTAATTAATGTGATTCTTTTTAAGATCATCCACAGAATTTCTATTTGTGCTTAACCTTATTCTTGCTATTACTACCTCTCTTGCTTTTATTTCAGTGATTCTTGCTGTTTCAGAAGCACTTTACCTGTCAAGTCACAGAGAGCTGCTTATCCTCTCAGAGCTTCTTATTTCAGGATGACCAGCAGCTAATTCTGCAAGCTGGTGTGTCCTTGACTTGAAAGGCAAATACCATTTCCTGGTATCAAAGCAACGGATTAGTTCTCTGAATTTTCTTCTGCATCATTAAAAGAAAAAAATATTACAGCTGTCACAAGAAAAAGAATATAATTTTTACTTGCCTGTCTTCAACATTTCTCATTTCTTTGGAACTTTAACTTACTTCATCTAGGAGAAAGAGCTTTTAAGGAAGTAGCAACCTCCTGTTATCTCTGCAAAACTACTAATGGTAATTTTTGAAAACAAAGATTTTTCAGTTGTGGCTTAGTCTTCCTCAATAACCATCGTGACTCTTGTTTAACCTTCAAAATGCTTCTTGCATGTGCTACTCTTTCCACTCCCAAAATGAGATTAGTGCAATAATTCAGCAAAGTGTTGCAGAAACAAGATTTTCCAGCATGCAGGGTGGCTATCATGGACAATTTTAAGCATTCAGATTTTGGAATTATACTTAATTCTCATGTAAAACGCTATCAGTGAAGTTTTGAGGCAGCTGGGAAAGCAGTTATCTCTAATATGATTATTGCTGGTCAGGACTGGCACTGAACGGCCCTTGTTTTGGCTGGGGCACCAGAGATCCATTACACAACAGTGCTTTTCAGTCACTGCCTGTCTTGGTAAGTGGTCATTTTTTGTAATGATGACCCATAGGTAGACATTTTCACACCAGTTCAATAACTACAGCCCTCACTGATACAGTAGAAATCAGAGCTCAATTGGCTGCTATTTGGGAGCTAGGGAGTTTGTTCTTATCCAACAGCTGAATTAAACTTCCTAGAAAGCTAGCCATGATGCAGCAAGATGGGATATGAGGGGCTTATCCCTTGACAGAGCTAACCAGAAAGGTTTCTAGGGATCCCAGATGGTGCTCTTCAACAAATGAGCCTCAGAAAGCCTCAGTAAAAGAAATGGAACAGGAATGAGCCAGCTCAGCAATGGGATAACTTGTCAGAGCAGTTCTGGGGCTCCAGAGAAAGCATGTGGCCAAACAGATGGTCCCAGGCAGAGTAGCTTGAGAGGTTTCCACCTCTTGGAAGCACGAATTCTTGGCTGCATTTACTTCTCAGTGTTAGCCACCAGTTTTACAGAAGTCCTGGTTTTATGGGTCTCTGTGTGTAATGTAGACGATCCATAACCTTGGATTAATACTGGACATGCAATATTTTTGGTATTGTGTTTAGCCAGCTGGTTTTCACTCCCATAAATGACTGAAAACAACAAACCATATGGCCTCAGAGAAACTCAGGAGATGGGTCCCACTATCTGCATGAGCAGATGTTTTGTGGAGTTCAGTGAGGGAATCTGGAACATTTCTCATGGCCTTATCCAGTGTTCACAGGAGTATGGAGAACACAGCATAATATTTGGCTCTGCCATGACTTATTTAGTATAAGGAAGCATTCTGATTCCCTTACGAGTAAAGGA
The DNA here is from genome assembly GCA_038380795.1 of Pyrocephalus nanus. Taxonomy (NCBI): domain Eukaryota; kingdom Metazoa; phylum Chordata; class Aves; order Passeriformes; family Tyrannidae; genus Pyrocephalus; species Pyrocephalus nanus. The sequence continues at coordinate 8,012,743 of CM076261.1, read as the reverse complement.
GAAGTTTGACGGCTTTTTTTCCCACCAGTTAAATGAACCTGGGAAGTACCATCATAAAAAAAAATCACAAAGCACTCGAGCAGATTGTAAATACTGAGGGTTTTATTTCCACTTCACATGGTCTCCAGGAGACTCTTAAACAAGACCAGTTACAATTTAGTATGCCCAAAGATCTCCATGGTTTTCCCAAAACAAAGGAAGTTCTCAGTAAACACTGTACATAGCCAGTTGAACTGCTAACAATAATTTAAAAACTCTTTTTGTATAGTCAATGCAAGAATACCAACAATAAAAGTACAGTACAGGTAAATTCACAACAATATTACAGTGAAACAGATTGACTCACATTTATGTGATGGTACAGTAGCAGTATGTACATGCACTAAAGTGCGAGGACCCAGAGGCATGCAAGTCAAGTATTGTAGGTGTATTTTACAGCTAACTCCGTAAGACTTTCTGAGGCATTTTTTTTAACACATTTTTTTTGTGTTTACCTGTATTCCCCTCCATCTCAATTGATCACAAGTCTAGTGAACGAGCTTAATGGCTTTCTTCACTACTTAAAAAGTATCGCTTCAGACAGTTGAAGCATCTTTAAGAACCTTACCTTTAAAAAACTGATAACACTGACATTAAAATAGAATAAAATTAACTTAAGACCCTAGTTTTACATGAAATTAAAAAAAACCCAACCCAAAAAATACCCCAAACCAAAACTGAAAACATAACAGTGCAAATATAACCAAAAGGCAGTCAGTATTTGGAGAGAGCGCGAGCATGTATTCAAATTCCCTTAAAACTTAATTTACATTTTACTTTAAATCTTACTTTATATCATTTTAACCTTTTTTTTTTTGTTTGTTTTTGTTAATATACTGTATGTAGAAAAGATGGAGACAAAAATAGTTTTCTCAGCTATGAAAAAATTAAGTTATTACAGGCACATTAACTGTTTCATTCTAGAAACACCTCTGTTTCCCAGGTCGGACATTCAGCAGCTGTTTCTGAGAACATTCTTTGACCTCTCCAAGCGGACCTCCCTCCTTCGTGGCAGAGACGGCTGGCGGGCGACCTGGTGGCGGCGAGTTGTGGCCCCCCCGCCCCGTTCCCATGCGGAGTCAGGCCGGATCGCCTCCCTGGCTGGGGGTCTCTGCCAGAAGCTCCTTGCTTCCGCACTCCTCTGAGGAAGTCAGGTCTCTGGTGGACTGCGACTGTGAGGCAGTAGGGGAATGTGAAGCCCATCGTGATGGTGGGCGCCGGTTCGCTGGTCTCTCTGGCCGGGAGAAGCAGGGTTGGAGGGACGGGGCTAGTGCAGAACAAGGTAGTTCCTTGGCAGCCAAGAGAGCAAAATAGCGGTTAGTGACTTGCATTAGAGGCCGTCTGGATGCGCAAAGAATTAAGAAACAAAAACTTCAAACTAAAGCTAAGCATCTGTCATGTGGCGGGGCAAAAGCAAGCAGCAAAGGTCTGGCTATGTGTGGGCTCCAGGAAGCTGCACGTGTGTCCATGATTTATGGAACAGGTAAGGAGGGAATGAAAGAGGTCTGAGATGAGTTGAAGTAGCTGACAAACTTCCATTTGCTAATTCTCCTTGTGCTGGAAAGAGAAGAGCTGAAAAGCACATTTGCATGATAATCCAGGAAAATCTGCTATTCATTCACTTTACTCTAAGTACTGACCTGCCATAAAAGGGCCAAGTTTGGCATTTGCAAGAGGGGTGAAAATCAACTGCTCACTCCTTTTGTCTGCTTCAGAGTTCACAGTGACATGCAGGAGACTTCTTAGCAGCAGAATAATGACTACAGGAGTAGTCATGATCTCCAGCTGGGTTAAAGGTGAGGCTTACCTACAGATCTTGTCTTCTGGAACATCACTTCTTACTGCCAGCTACTGAAGCCTGAATTACAGGATTCAGAGGTACTGTATGTTAAAGATGAAATTCACAGAAATGGAAGAAAATGGAAATTTTATTATTCCACCAACTTTCTACTGTTCAGGCTTGGTTAGCTCGCCTTTGCGATTAGAAACAATTTACAGTTGTGATTTTTAACTCTGGCCCTAAGTTGGTAATGCCTCTAGTATTTATGGACTTTGCTCATAGCATAGCTGGGCTTTCTGCCTCACTCTGAATCCTCCTTACACCAAGCTGAGTGACTGTGGGAGTAAACGTGTCTCATAGTGCCAAAGCCAAGCTTCTGAATTTCACTGCACATTTTGTGATTTATTAAAAGCAAATCAGAGGAGTTTGTCAACCAATAGCAATGTGTACACTAAGCAGCAGTCACTGGAAAGGACAGAGGACTTCAATAAAATCCAGTCTCAAAGTCAGAATGCAAAGTGGCAATAAATGAAGAGAGAGACCAAAAACAACACAGTGCAAAGGAAAAGCTCTGGCATAGAGGGGCAGAGAGAAACCAAGGCAGCAGTAGAAAAATGCAGTAGGGATGCAAGGATTCAGCACACTGTTTCAAGTGGAGAAGGAGAAACTTGACTAGGGATGGAGAATACTGCAATAGGTAACATGATGTGATTGGCAGTGAACAAACAAGGTGATATGCCACTGAACCTTTCCATTGGAATGGGAAGACCAAACACAAAGACAAAAAACATGACAGAAAGATCAATTTTAAAGACACAGAGCTGAGATATGAGAAATGGAGCTGGTGAGACATGCTTTGGAGAGAGTGCATTTTCAGACTCAGGGAAGCCTTAGTAAAGGGTCAACCTTGGTGCCTTTGGGCAATGCGCAGCCAACAGAGAACTGCGCACCACTGCTTGAGTCAGACCTTTGCCCATCTGCTCTCAGCACACACAGAGAGTGAGGCTAGTGAGCCACTGCAGGAGGTGGTCAGGGGGCTATGGATCCTCAGCCTGAACCACTTCCTATCTCTCTGTGTCCTCCCCCCCCGCCCCATGCCTGCGCCATAAACTTCATGACCCTTGCTAAAACAACAATAAGGCTGAAATATAAATCAGCCCTAACAAAAAGGTTGACTGTGTGTCCTTACTTCACCTTATCCCACTGTGCCCGGGGCAACATGTGGTCTGTGAAAGCTGCCACTAGACTCAGATTTGTTAAGAGAAATCTATCTGCACAGCAACACTCACGGGCAGCACATCACGGAGAATTGAGGCTATGAGATTTGCGGGTTTTGTCTTAGCCTCTTTCTAAACAGAGGCTTAAAAAGATATCTTTATAGCACTGCTTGCTTCTGGATGCTTTATCCTAGTCTCAGAGCAGTAAATCAGAGTTAGCATGGTGATCATGAAATTTATTTCCACTCTGCCTCCCAGTTCAAAAGCCTCTCTCCAGCATGCCCGCAGATGTTGGTCAGCTTTCACCAAACAGCAGGGTTAAGCTCATCTTATCTGTGATGTACACATGCCCAGCACCACACAAGGCTGTGCTGGTGATGGCTCCAGGGCCAAAAGTGACTGTCAGCCTAATCTTATAACATGCTGGCTGCTGAGTCAGTCACCCACACCTGCTGTGTGGAAATCCAGCCACGACAAGGAAACTGCAAAACCGTTTGTGAAAACCCTTCCTCACCTTCCAAACGGAGCTGTCATAGCTAGGAATGTTTTTTAAAAAATTATCCTGTGGGTAATTTAGTTTGGTTGTTGCTTGAGGGGGTGTGGGTGGACAGGCAGCAATTCTTAGTCTGAACATTGAAAATGGGAAAGATTATTTCAGCTCCAGTTTCTAGCTATTTCCTAAGCCAGGCTGTCAGCCACCGTGGCTATGCCTATATTAATAAAATAAAAACAAACCACTTTTCTCTTTTCTCTGAGGCAGAGTGGATGGTCACAGCTCATGTCCGCACAGCACCATCCCTTCACTGCGGCAGCTGCAGCCACTGGCCAAAACTGGGCCTGGAACAGCTTAATGAGCAAAAGTGACTACTAGCCACAGGCTGGTGCTGGAGCCCCCTTCCCAGCCCTCTCCAGCTGCTACAGTAGCCAGGGCTGGAGGGAAGGCACCCTGAGGCAGCCAGAAGCCCTGTGCAGTGCTGTGTATTTGTCCAAAAAAAAAAACCAACAAAAGTTTGATTTAAATCGGAATCCCTTCTTAATATTTTTGTATACCTTTGTGTTGGTTTTAAATCTTGCCAATTTTTAAAAGTTGAACAAAAAAAAAAACAACATTACAAATTTTGACTGAAGTGTGACCTCTTCATAGCCTGTGATTCTGCAGGACATGGCAGATGAGCTCCTATCCTGAGTGTTTCCTGACTGTGGCATACGAAGGACCCCACATGGATATCGGGTGTGCACTGATACCTCTGGAGCTGTGATCATTTATTTCCCTTGGTTAACCCACGTGTTCAAAGATGACCGCTTTCGGAAAGCTCTGGAAACAAGGTAGAAAGCACTTACAGCAGTGAGGCAGGCAGGGTTAGAGTCCCCAGGGGGCAGTTAATAAGACAGTTTGGTTCTGGACAGAACAGACAGAAAAGAAAAAGAAAGCAAGTAGTTGGAAAGAACTGTTTTAATCGATTATTTTTTTAAAGTGAAGATTTCATGTCAGCAAGGAAGAAGTCTCCAGATGTTACTACTCATTCAGATCATGTTACCTCTGTTATCACAGGGAAACTAATAATCAAAAATAAAAGATAAGCCACTAGCAGAAAACGACTTAGAAAGGAAGGAAGCAAACAAACCAATCTTTTACAATCCCAGCACAGTCTCAGAAGAGGAATAGCAATAAACAAATATTTCTACTCAGCAGAAAGTTATCCTTTGCCAACCTTGATTAGGGCTAGGGAAAAAACACATTACTACGAAAGGGGAATAAAGCTGTAATTTTTTCCCTTTGTTTAATTTCAAGAGAGAATTTCTGCTTATGAAGTCTTTAACAACTGAAAAAGTGACTGATATTTTATGTTGCTCATGCTTGTGTTGCTCAGGTTTCATGACAGCCCTTTGTCTCACCGTTCTTCCTTGTTTCCCTTTAACAGTGATGCTGGATGGAAGACTCAAACTAAAGCAAAAGCCCTTTATTTCTGACAACACCTTCCCTAATTTTTCACATTCCTCCTTCCATGCTGAACGGTTCAGTGGCAAACATGCAGCAATTGCTCTGCCTCGGCAAGCAGAGAATGCAGCACCTGCCCTCTCCTCTGTGGGTCTGTTTGGACAGTCCTTTCATCGTGCTGTCTCCAGAAATGAGTCTGACCATCAGTCCAGGATTGTTGTGTAACCTCCATGATCTACATCCCAGCTAGCCATAGAAGCAAAATGTTCATCCAGCTCTTACATTGTTACTTAGGCAGTGCTAATCTGCATTTTTAATAATACAAATCCTATGCTATGCAAATAAGATACTGGTTTAGTGAATTAGCAGGATAAGACACTAGTAGGCCACACGAGGTGGAATAAATGTACTTGTAGGCAGCTCTGGGCAAGTTAGAAAATACAAAGTTATTGCTACTCTGTATGCATATACACTCACATGCTTACATACTTATGTACGTCAGTACATGAACCAGATTTCATATTTGCAGCAGGAATAAAAAAGGATAATATGTAACTAAGCAACTCAGAAGCTCAAATTAAAGAAAAGTCACTGAGAGGTGTTGCATGCAAGTTTAAAAGTAATTTGATATACTGTGCCACGACTGCAGAAACCAGAAGGCCAGAAGGTGGTAAGAAGGTCACTTGACTTGGCCAGAAACCAACAGATGAGGGGGAAGCAGAGCAGGGATCTACAGGAAGGTGGCAGCGTCTTGTCAGCACTTCCTCAAGAACAACCCTGCCTCCTTCAAGATCATCATTAGCTGAACTGCTGAGTTTGGCTTTGTACAAAATGTGCTAAGTGGAATTTGCACAAAGTGTAATTTATGTGGTAGGTGTAATCCACAAATAACCCAAGGCATCTGCAGAGTATAAACTTATTTGTGGTTTTGTTTTCAGCAGTGAACCCATGCTCCACTGACTACATCTTGCACAGCACCACCTCACCCAGGGAAAGCTAAGCTCAAGCTGTGAATGTCTGCCACCTTCCTTTTCAAGGCACAGTCCTGAGAAATGACAGGATCACCCAAAGAACGTAACCTGTGCATCTAGACAGCAGTCATAATAGCCAAGTAGGAGATGCAAGGAAAAACAAGTCTTAGCTCTGAGGCTCAGAACTCAAAAAAAATTAGGCAAAACCACTGAGAATTCACAAAAAGGAGCAATTTTCTGCCAGTTTGACGGTCAATGAGTTTTTGCTAAATAGCATTGACCCAAATCCCTCTGTGCATCATACGCAGGTACTGACGCTAGTTGCATTTTGCCAGCAGCAATTTATAATGATGCAAGATGACATCCGTTAATACATTTGAAATCTACCAAGACATTTAAAAGATACAGAAGGAAATCAAGAGTTTCCAGGGATGCCTTGAAGGCAAAGCTAAGTTGAACCTGCAAGAGTTCAACACACTTTCTAGAGAGGACCAGTAGTGTATTCTCAGTATTTCAAACTAAGGAAAAAATACAGAGATAGCCAGAAAAAGTCAAATGAATGAGGCTGCTTTCCACTTTTATTCACTCTGAGGTATGTGCACAAAGACCACTTTCACTCACTAATATTTATAAAGTTCGTGTGGTTTCTTTTTTTCCTTAATGTAGAAAGTTCCCTGCTTATATCTGTTTAAACTGCATATAGAGAATATATCCTCAGCTTTGGATCCTCTGTTAAGCAATAAAGATCACACCCTCTGAGCAGTACCTACAAAAGAGGAATCGACTGCACACTGAGAACCACCCACTAACTGCAAGGCAAACTGCAGACACAAGGTTCCAGCACTCAGGTCCCCACAAATCCTTCAAGCCAAATGTTGAGATAAAAAACCTTCCCTTTCTTGGCTATCTGAGACAGGAGGGCTGGAGGTCTGCCCACTGAAGGCAAGGTGGGATGTCTGGGGTTTGCAGGGAGCTGCTGCCTGCCAAGAAGGAGCTGCTGCCCTGCAGCCAGGGTTCACCAAAATCATCAGGATGTCAAAGGGGCAGCACAGGTCAAAGAAGATGACAAGTGCCTGTCCCTGCCCTGGGCAGTATCACCAACCAGCATGTCACACACCATTTCAGGGCTGCACCAGAAAGGCAACATATGCTGGTAAGAGCTGGGCATAATTCAGCTTTTCAAGGCCTCCTCAGAGTTACACTCTCAAGGGCATATGGGTTCACCAGAAACAGGACATTTAGACATGGGTAACTGAAAGCTTTCATCCATCGTGAGTGACACACTCTTTTTTTGTTGGTTGCTCTAGCTCATAACTGTACCCCAGACTGACCCCTAACATCCAGACACACTTGCTGAGACAGATGATGACTGTTACACTATTGATGACAAAATATCAATAAGGAGCTCTTAAACACTAAGTAGATATGTGCTTAGACTAGTTGATTATATATATATATATATAATTTTTTTTCTTATTTTTGTAAGGCAGCAACAGTTAGTACCAAACTTCATGCCATTTAATCACATTCACATACCTGAGCCATACTTAATCAAATACATTCAGAAAAATGTATGCTGAAGGCCCTGAAGCTTTGGTTCAGGATATCGTAGAGACTATTTTTCACACCAACTTGTTAACACCTGTTCTTGTGTAGTAGAAAGAAGCTACCTTTCCATCCAGCATAAAAGAGAAATTTACTCACATCTAAGTCCCTAGAGCATCTGTAACATGTGGTGTGTTTAGTGACAGAATACCCTTATCCCAGTCATTCAGAGAAGAACCATTTTTATACTGGAAGGATAAAACTCTTCTGACGCTTTCAAGCCCAATAAGCTGCCAGGGTAGAAACTCAATTCTTTAGTGAGTTCTTCAGTGACTAATCCAATAGTTTCATGACTGGAACTCGCTGGTGGTACCATGACAGAACTAGGATATTTATTGTAAATACTCACTCGGACTGCAAGAGATCTCATAATGCATTTGTTCAAAGAAGAGTGCACTTAGCTATAGGAGGAAAAACAAGCAAACTCATTACCTCTATGGACCCTGGATCTACTTTGACAATTTCTCCTGTGCTGTTGTCATTGCTAAGATTTGGTGGGCTGTGTGAAGATAGCCTTCTGTCTTCCTTTAAGGCATGCTCCAAAAGTTTCTTATTCAAGATCCTGGCAGCATTTTCTGCAAGCGTGTACCCTGGAGGAGCAGATAAGTCCTGCCTGATACTTGTCACCTCAGTCCCTTCTTCCTTTTGCATCTCTGTCCCCAAACGGAGAGGACTGGGTGATCTGCCACGGGCATTTGTACATGGCTCCTGCAATGGGCCCAGTTCTGGCCTGGGTTCTGCGGACCTGGACCGGCTGCTGGATCTGGGGCATTTTTGGAAGGTCTCATGAAAGATGGGGCTGTGGTCAATAATGTTGAACAAACTGGAGAGTCCATCATTGATAGTGGTGTGGACAGGACTCTCCCGTGTAGTAGTTGATCTTGCCCAGGCGGACTCACTGAATCCTTTCTGAGGTGTGCCAGGCATAGTCCGGTTATTTGGCTGGTCTGATTTGGGGAGGATTTTCCTTTGCAGCTTTGGAGAGCCATATTTGGGGGAACAGCATGTGCGTTCAAACTTAGCCTGGACCTTTTCAATGACAGGGGTCACTTGCCTGCTTCTTAGGCTTCTGGATGGTGAGGAAACAGGCGTGGACCCCCCCTTTGGTGTCAGACACTTGTGTGGGCTGCTGGTGATACTGCGCAGGGTTTCTGTTTGCAAGCCAACGCTGATGGTCTGGGTGGTCTGTGTCCCTGTCGTCCTCATGCCATTGGTTTGACAGGCAGTGTCCTTAAACTGAGGCTCCGTGGAGTTGGAGCGTATTGCGTTTCGGACAGAGAAAGCGACCTCCTTCATGTCATCACTCATGTTTTTGGACATCTCCAAGCTGTGCAAGGGTGAGGCAAAGCCCACAGTAGTGCAAATAGGACGTTCAATGGGATGAAGGCCATTCTCCAGAAAATCTTTATGATGTTTGGCCAGGTCACAAGACCACCTTCCAAACATATCCGAGGAAGCACCTTTTGTCTCGGCAACGTTCCCCATAGCTTTGGTCACAGAAAACAGGAAGTCTGGCTCAACCTGATTTTTCCCTTCGCTGCCAGCTATCACTGAGTTATCGAACCTACGGACAACTGGTGGGCTGTGAAACACCCGAACTCCCATTTTTTCAGTTACTCCGTGACTCCTCGTTGTCTGCTTTTGGCAGTGCTCTGGGCTAGTCATGGTGTTAGTTGTCATAGTCACACTGGTGGTGAGGTACCATGATGATGCCTGGAATGGATCTGAAGCAGGATCATTCCCGACTTTCCCAACTTCTGTCCTTTCTGCCCAGCCTTCAGTAGGCTTCTCAGTGGCCCCACCATGGCTCCTAGTGCTATTGTAATCCCAGTTTTTGTTGAACTCCTCGATGTATTTCAGATCATCAGGAGACAGGGGAGGGGTTATATCATCTTTGCTGCTGGATGAAGGCAGGTTTTTGTCTGGTAGAAATGGAGAAATATCCATCAGGCGTTGAAATTCTGACATGGAAGAAACGGACATTGCCCTGGAGAGGGGAACACAAGAGAGTCACTCATAGGCTTGAAAATTGTCACAGACTGACTTATTTTCACCTGCAAATAAAGTCTGGAAACCCAGCTTTCACTATCTGCTTACATATAAACCCACTTCAATCATAGAATCATAGACTATCCTGACTTGGAAGGGACCCACAAGAAACATCAAAGTCCAACTCCTGTCCTTGCACAGGATAACCCCAGGAATCACACCATGGGTATAAGAGCATTGACCAAATGCTTCTTGAAATCTGGCAGGCTTGGTACCATGACCACTTCCCAGGGGAGCCAGTTCCAGTGCCCAATCACCCCCCGGGTGAAAAAGCTTTTCCTAATTTTCCTTCCTTTTCCCTTTCTTTTAATAAAGTACCCTTTTATTATCTTTAAAATGCATGCAAACATTCCTGATGTGTCAGTAAAGGTACCAAATGGTTTATTAATGGTTCTTAATTCACAGCTTTCTCATGGATTACTGCTTGGCAAATGTTTGAAATATGGAACAGCAGGATGCATTTCAGAATTATACCATTCGCAGAAAATGAGTGTTTGTGACAATACGAGTCAGACTTTGCAAACAATTGTGGAGTATTTCTCACTTGCTGGGAAATTAGCAAATCCACTCCCACTCCTGAGACTGCCCAGGCTGCACAGCTGGTGTCTAGTGATGTGGGACCTCCAGCTGAGACGCTGTTGCATTGAACTGGCTTGGTGAGTTGAGCCTGTGCTGAAATTCAGCCCAAGGGAATCTCCGAATGATAATGCTGAATTCTTGGCTTTCCTGCATTTCACTCATTTGTACAAATCACAGGTGTTCTGCTGAGTTGCCCTACTGCTTTGTTTAAAAAAAAAAAAAAAATCACACAAAAAAACCCCCTTTCTGAATGGGACTACATAAAACTGCAAATAAGGGTAGTTATCAGAATCAGCTCAATGAGGTAACTCGAGCTGTGTGAGAATTCATCAAGTAGTGGTTTTCATGTATCAGTGATCTGGAGGACAGAGTAAATTCACAATGTGAGTTTTTAATCACGATCTCTAGCTGCACTTGGGGTGTGTTTCTGTTAGGCAGTCAGGCGAGTACAGTTTTTAAGTGGATCTCCTAGTCAGATCCTCTGGTTTGCATCGGTGGCAATCTCAGAGAGCATGGGCTGGGTTTCAATGTCTACAGTTCTGCACTACTCACTAAGGTAGGCGTAGCCTTCCCTGTAAGATGCAGCTTTGTGCAATTTCCTACAGTTTGATCTTTGTGCACCACACGTTATCAGACTAGAACAAAAGTATACTGAGATAAATTAATCCCTGGGTAAATCCATTAATCTGGCTAGCAGGCCGCTTAGGAGGTGGCCCAGCTATGCCTCAGGTCTGTGGTTTGGGTGCAGAGAGCTTGAGTATTTGCTGGGTTTTTCCCTGTAAGTTTTACTCACCTTTGAAGATTTCCTTTGTGTGTTTCTTCCTCCTGATTAAAATCAGAAACAAACAGAATAAGTTATTTCTGAATAATTAATTTAGGGGTATTTTGTCATTCATTTCCCATTAGTTGCACCAGGTATGTTTGTCTCTAAAAAGCGAAAATATTGGCAGTGAAAATATTCTTCACTTTATAAATAGGCAGTAGAATGGGCAATCCCATCGGCATAACACACTTCACAGGTAAAGCCCGTATGCCAAATCTACATCAGCCTTGAACTTTGATATGCCCATGCAATCATAAATGGAGGTAGGCTGCCAGCAGCTTTTTTACACAGTGTAGTGTTTTGGACCATATATTTGTGAGTGAAATTGTTCTGTGGAGGTAATCTATATTATACCAGAGATCCAGCTGTGCTGCAGTAGGAGAGAAACTGAGGTGCTTTGACATAATATTTTGCTATGTGTTTCTCTAGGAACCAACAAGCGGCACAAGTCAATACTCATTAAACTCATCATATTAAATGTGTGGGAAGACTGTTGCTTCTTTCATAGGGGGAATACCTACAGCTTGCTAATGGCATGAAGATGTTTTTATGGCAGTTATTTCCCTGTGACAATTCCCATAATGAGTTGGGGTTTTAAATAGATACTTCTGAAGCAATTGCTTTACAGTGATTTTAACTGTTTGCTTATATTTCTAATAAACTATAGGGATTACAAAATAAGATCAGGATAAAAAGAGTATTAATACCTCTTACTTTTATTTGACCTCATGAAAGCAAGAACATTACCAGCAGAGAAGTGCATTTCAAATTGGGACTATTCAAAAACAGCACTGCTTAACTCAGCAAATACCTTCTGGTATTTATCCAGAGTCAGGGAAAAAAATAGTAGTAAAGTGATCCTCCTTGCATTCTCTGTGGTGTAAGTTTGGAATAACGTTGGTGACTTCAGTGGAGTTACTGCACAGTTATCTGATCTAAGTGAATACATAATCGGGGTGAAGGCTGGATTGAATTCTACTGCAGTTACTACCAAAGAGAAAATATAGTGGAAAGGTAGAGTCAGCAGGCTGCAGTTGTCTCTGTGCATCCTCAGTTAAGCTATTCATTAAACTCCAATCAGTCTTACTTGAGCAAACCCTCTGAGGGAAAATTACTTTGCCCAGGTTTCTCCTAAAACATGCTTTGAAGGAAAGAAGCTATGCAAATATCACCAAAGACCAAATTTTGATGCCCACATTTTTGTTAATGGCAGTAATGTCCAAAAAACACAAAATGGAAGAGAGAGCTCCCTTGTCTAAATATCAGGCTGAATCTGAAGGAAACAGAAATCAAAATTAAACACAAAACTTAGTTCCCTGACACTGTACTGACATTCTTCACTGAGCACTTGTACATGCATGAAATAAAAGCAAAGAAATAATAAATAGGGGATCCCACACTGCCAGCCATACAGTTATGGCACTGAGGGAAGAAAATCTGAAAAACATAGGTACCTACAGCTACTTAAAATGTAAGAAGGGCAATCATATTTCTTGCCTCTCTTAGTATTTTTTGTTTTGCTTCCTCTCAAAAAACTTGATTTTGCAATCCTTTAGCTTTGTACCAGCATATGGAGACAGAAACCCTGGGTTTCATTCAGCAACAATGTAAACAGAACTCTGAAGACCTGGAAGTGGTGAAAATAAGCCTTCTGCAGTGCAGATTTTTGCAGGACACAGACTGCATTCACTATGTCCCAATGGCATCTTTCAGTGCTGTGTTATACATGTTTATAGCTTTCTGGTATGATTTCAGGGTAGGTACTCTTCTGATGAATAACTATTTTTTCAACATCTCATCTCACTTACTCATGCTAATCTGTTTGGAAGGCAATCACAGTAGAACAACCAGAAGTGCCTCTCTACAGCACTTACTGCTTTACTAACAAAATAAAAGCCTGTGTTTCTTCATAAATAAGTATCTACTTACAATTGGAAATGATTTAAGACCTTCTAAACCAATATGTTGTGTCAAACATAGTTATCACACATACTATGATGATGAAGTAATCGTGGGACCTTTAGGCTGGCTCCCACTTTCTCAGGTGATTGACATTGGTGTAATTGGCTCATAACAAGGAATGAAAACTTGTCCCTACTAAATCCACTACTGGGTAACCGTAAGCAGTGCCTGTGACACAATATCTCATTTCCTACAGCAGGGATGCTGTACCAGTTTTGACATAAGAGATAAGACGTCAGCGTGATAAAATGTAGAAGAGCGCATACTTCCGTTAATCCAGTCAAGAATTTCTCTCGCTCCAGCTGCCGAGGCCGATGCTCATCAGATTCATCGGGGGAATCAAGAGAAAGAGATTCCAGAAAGAGGTTTTCCGTGCCACTGCACCGATCACTCTCTTTCAGCTTAGACAGCGACCGATCGTCAAACTGGATGGTGTCTGAGTCGGAGTAGGATCTGGATCCCATCGGGCGAGGCACGTGAAGGTTCCCCTGGGTCATAAACGGACGACGGCTACTGTCGTTCTGCTCACACAGCAAACCACCTCCTCTTCGTGGGCTCGCTTCTTTCTGAAGCTGGAGACAAGGCAAATTAAAAGGAGCAGCAATTACTTCTGTAGTGTATGGGTTTGGCAGAACTCGTCCTTCCCCAGGAGCAAGGCACCCATGCCCTGGGGAGGCACCTGGAGATCGCTGTCTGGCTCCAGGAGTGCACCTCTGAGGGACACAGGCCTTGGTCTACTGGTCCTTCCACAAAGGGAGATGTCTCTAGAACTTTGATGCTATTACTCATGGGACTTTGAGTGACTAGATGTATGTGTTTGTATGTATAGTTTTGCTTGTTTATATGTATGTGTATACATATACACACACTGTTTGTATATATACATGAAATAATGCATCTGTCTGTAATTTGATTTTTAAGGAAACGAATCAACACAGACTGTTATTTAAAAGCAATGCTGAAAGTAATACAAGCAGAGGCTCAAGGAAGGGTGACTGACCTGGAGTCTCATCAAAACAAACATTTTTTTTTTTTTCTGGTCAACAGTACAAAGGTTGGGCTTTTATGTACATCATTTGTTTCCACAGGTGAATATTATGCTTAATAAAAAACAATAGTTTTGGTTTATAAATGGTCTAGCCTTAATGCATGGCTAGAAAGTTGACTATTTGTACAGAACAGCATTGTCAAAGGGATTAATTATGCATGCAAAACATATTTGAAGAAAATGCATATTTATAGAAGGACCATCAAGGCTATTAGCTCTACATTTTGCAAAAGCTGGGTGAAGAGAGGATGAACCATCAGTGAAACTGCTAATATTAAAATTAGATTATCAACTTCTGATTTTTCTAAATTAGATTATCAACTTCATTTTTAATTGCAAATACAAAGGATGGCTGAAATAAGTGATGTTTTCAATCATGATGAATGACAGCATGAATCTGATAAGAACTCTGATGTTTTGCTAGAGCAGCACGCTAAGCTTAGTGACAATAACCTGAAAATGCAAGTCATTCCCTAGAAGCCTGGAGACTGAAAACCTACAAAACATATTAATCTTGTTATACATTTGGAAAAATAAACAGACATTGTACTGCCTAATTTAGATCTATTTTAGGTCCCAAACGATTACATTTGCACTTGAGCTGAGAACAGTGAGGTTCTTTCTTGATTCAGGTCCACAAAAACAGGAATGCATCTTCAGTGTTTTGCTCACGATATATAAAATCTGAAAGAGTTTTATTAAAAGGAACTAATGTAGGGTGTCCTATAGAGGCAGGGTCAGGAAGGTGTATCTCAAGAGATCCTGGAATCCATTCTCCAGTATACGGGCAAGACCCAAAGCAAGGAGAAATGGTAATTACATGCTTTCTGTATAGATAGCTCCAATTGCAAGCCCTTCAGATTTTTGGAGATCCTGTAAGAATAATGATCTGGAAACCTTTATGAGAAAACGGTACAGATGCTGTCTCACTCTCTGGATATCAGACAGCTGACAGAAGAATTAAAGTGAGAAATACTGCCCTAACTTTTCAAGAGACTAATGATTTTGAGTCCTCATGTGTTTATATTTTAAACACACTTTTCATGAAGGTAATCTTGTGGGTTTAAGTATTTGTCAATGTGCTCTGTGCACATTTAGCTTTAGGAGCATGGGGGAGGGATATTCTCTAAGGGAAAACAAAGTGACAGAGGACTTAAAAGGAAAAAACAACAACTCTGAGCTCTGAAAAAAGTAGGTCATCATGTTTTTTATATGTGAGCAGTATTCCCACAACCATTCAGAGTAAAGTATTTTATATATTTTATACATTGGTGTGAGCTTCCCCCTTATCATACATGTATTATTCAGGAGCTGTGTGAAAGCAGACAGGCATAGAGCATTAGTACGAAATTTGGCAAGCATGCTTCTGCTATCTCTTAGACTCTGTTTTTCAAACATACACAGTGGTGTACTCTCCTCATCCTCTACATATTGCCATACATGGAATACACAGAGAAAAACCCTGGGGAGAAGGACTTCAAAGATATACTAATTGTTTCCATATAAAGCAGGGCATGACTGCAATCTGAGAGGATATTCAACTAAAAGCCTGCAAATATTTGGAAGCTTCCTGTCACACAGGGAAATGTTTGATTATAAGCAAAGATGGAATTATGAAGTTTTGTAGGCAGGTAGCCAAGATTTCAAATGTTACTTCTGATCATCTAGTCCTCTGAAATTAGCTTGATATAATATTTTTTATTTCCCTTATTCATTGCTAATTTTGTGTACAGCTCTGTTGCACAGTAAATATGTAGTTAAAGCCTAAAGGTTTCAGAATAGTAACAGAGAAATCAGTTCCAGTACTAGGTAAGAGCTATTTTGTAGGCTATCCCAAGATGACACTGAGAGGTTATGTCAGGTTTTAAGAGAATTAAAGCCTTGGTAACATTAACAGGGATTTCTCTGTGGCTTGCTTCAACATGCCCCATTCCCAGGGAATAGAAATAGCAGTCTTTAACCAGGTTAAGTCCCTCAAGCTATTGAGAATGCACCAAAGAGATAATATTGAAAAAATACAATTTATAAGGACAGGAACATAAACCAAAGAGGTACCAGTGACTCTCCAAAGAAAAGTTTCTGTCTACATCCTTAGTATATTGGAAAATTATCTGAGGTTTACTTAATTCCCATTGTGCAAGAAGAATCTACAGCCATAGCTCAAAACCAAGGTTCAGTCTTGCATACATAATATTTGCAGCCTGGTGTCTTTTCTTTAACTTCTTTTTGCAGCCCCAACATGGGAACACAAGACACAGACAATGAACTCTTTTCAAAAACTGATTATGAAGTTACACAGGGCTTTCATCAATTTAACCTGTGGAGCTACTCTGTGCTTCCCTCAAGTGTAATGCTCCCTAGAGAGCGTGCAGGAATCTAGTGTGGTTCCATTTTTGATGTCCTAAGGACAGGAAGCATTCAGTTAACTGGGGACCCACAATTTCAGTTGTTTTTATTACTTTTTCTGGAATGTGTGACTCAGAGCTGAACAATGTTCAGGCAAAAACTCTGTGTTAACTCTCTCTCATTAAACTCTTTATTTTTTGTGTGGCTTTCAGATAGATAATAAATTCATTAAGTATAATTTGTCTCTACTGCTAAGTAGATGAAAGTATGGATAGGCATGAAAAACAAGGGGATATGTATGCAATTCTCAGATTTGCAAATGATAGCAGAGAGTGTACAAAATTCATGTGACCAAGACTCTTCTGAATATTTAATATTGATAACTGTGTTATCAGAAAGGGCTCTTCATGTTAACTCCTGTGTTCCTTTGCTAGAGGAAAAGAATTCTGTTGAGACTGAATAGTTGCAGCAGCTGCATCTTTGGTGGCTAATTCACAGATGAACAGGCTCTTTTGGCAGGGAGCTGTATACCAAATCTTGAATAACCCTGCCTATGAGGTTGAGTGTTTTAGCACAAAGAGATGCACAAAAGCTTTCAAACAGAATGTGACCATGACTGTCCAGGATAATTGAAATGAGGCAGGAAACGGCCTTTAACCTGGAGTTGATTTCTCATAAGTGGTCTTTTATAGGGATTATGAGCATTTTCCTTTGACTCCCTTGTGTATGTAAATAGTTTTGGAGCATGAGAAACACTGATGTAGCCAAGGAACTCTTAACTGTTCATGTGCTGCTTCCTAATGCAGCCTCTTGACCTTGGTTTGAGTGCAATAATGGTGCAACGCCTTGTGCTCTCAGAGAGCCACTGCTCACCAAAGATGACTCCTTACCTGCTCTATCCGCCTGAGCAGCTCCCTCTTTTGACGCTCCCATTCTCGCCGGTCTCTATCAAGCCTGTCCAAGAGCTCCACCTTTTCCCGATTCCAGTTCTTCTCACTGTGCTGGATTTGCCAGCGAAGGTCCATCACCACACTGTGACTGTCAGCCAAAAGCTTCTTGTGCTCCTCTCTTTCCCTTTTAAAAGCTCCCTTTGCATCAGAAGCGAGGCCTGTTTCTCCGGAGGTGTTCTCGCTCTTCCCTTCCAGCTGGCATTAAAAAGTCAAATGTTAGTAGGATGTTAAAATTCCTGGGGTAAAAGCCTGTGTCTGACAATGGATTTCAGTTGAAGACCTAGCTCCACAAAGGAAATGGCAGAAATATGTCAATTCTTGGATCTTATGATCTCTGTAAATGATCAAATATGTTCAATGTGAAAAAAGTTTAAAAATCAAGACAGTGAAAACTACAGGGAATAATTTCTTAAGCTCTACGAGTTCATGTTATTAAGGCATCATTTGTGATCTTTCTGATGGGAAAATGGGTACCACTGAAGAGACTTTTCCTGAACAACCCTCAGCAATGGTCTTATTGTACAGCTCCTCCCACCTTCCAACAAAAGAGGGTGTTAGCAGATCATCCTCCCATCTCTGCAGGTTATGGTGCCTGAACTGATTTCAAGGGCCACCTGATGCCACCTTTTCCTACCTTCTTCAGCTTCATGCTCAAGGGTCAGCTCAATCAGAACAGAAGAGCTGGCCCAAGGTAATAGATCCGTAGGAAAACATAGGCTCGATGGGGTGTCAGAAAGTCTCTAATCCAACCCTCTGCTTCCAGCAGGGTAAGTTCTGAGGTCAGACCAGGTTGTGCAGGACTTCGTTCAGTTGGATCCTCACAAACCTCCAAGGATAAAGATTGCACAACCTCTCAGGTCAACCTGGGCCAGTGCTGGGCGGTTGTCAGGAGGAAAAAAGTGCTCAATGGTTTTGTGTAAGTTCAAGCAAGTGAAGAATTTATCTCAGGAGCCAGACCTCTTGTTGACAACTCAGTAGATGTGTGAGTGACTCAGAATGGGATGCATCTCCATCCCCTGGCTCTGCAGGTGAACTGGAGTGAAAAGAAGTGAAAATTCATTTCCACCTCTGTAGTTAAAGTTGTCCTCAAAAAGGTGAGGCAGCAGGTTTGCTGGGAAACATATTCCTTTAGCAAGAGAGAAGACAACACCTTCACCTTTCCCTATGTGAAAAATTAGCTCAAACTTTCTAAGCAAAGGGATGTTCAGATTGGATTCAGGAGTGACGCCTACTAGTTTCTAGAACAGCCTCCCAGATAAATGACCAAGAGGTCATTGCTTGAGTCATTTAAAATTGTACTGAGCTGAAGAGAACATCCTGTTATAGCCACTTGCAGTGACAGGAAAATCTTAAAACACCTGCACCCTCTAGCACTAATTTCCAGAGCCCAGTTGTTTTCAACCAACAAACCAACCAAAAAAAAAAAAAAAAAAAAAGGAAAAAAAAAAAAGTCAGTTCTAAAGGAGCAGCATCCTATTTTTCCTATTTAACAAGGTTGACATGACACTATCTTTCTCACATTTTCCTATTTCTGCTGTGCAAATTTGTGGACCCACAGCGATGTGTGAGAGGCTGTCCTGCACACAACTGCTTAGCTTGATGACATACTGGAGGTGCTGGGGGGGCAAAAGCACAGAATATTCCAGGAGAGGCAGCTGTGTGCAGAAGATCCACAATGGGAGACACCATCCTGGGAATTGCTGCTCACTCACTGCTATCTTCAGGTAATGGTCTCTTGCCCCTTGCTACCATCCTCTGCCTATTCACAAGTTCTCAACTCCATTTCATGGTGCTGCAGGAGCCAAAGCTGCTGCTGGAGCCAGGGTCAGCAATGTTCCTATCAATTCTTTTGAGTGCTTGTTTTAATTTTACTGTTCTGTGTGCCCCACCCTTGTTGCTCTTGCAGGTTCCTTCTGGGTTTACTAAGTAACTGTGACAGTAAATAACCATGAATTTCAGGAGTGTCACTGCAGAGCTGAGATCAGCCAAAATAATAAGGGACTAATGAAGTGAACTCTACAGTTTCCTTACGTCCAAGCCTGACAGAGAGCTGTATAGGACCTGTCCTTTGTGATACATGTAAATCATCTTTCAGGGACATTTAATGCCCTTGCAGACTTCTCAGCTTGCAATAGGAGCTCTCAAGGGAGGTTGCTGGAGTGTCTGGGGTAAATCCAAGTAGCCTGGAGTGCAGACTCAACCTTACCACTCTGCTCCCCCCTGGAGAATGCTGCCACATGCAGTAGTATCTCTGGCTAGAGTGCTAAGTAGTGAAGACACACCAATGCCTGTGATAAATTCTTTAGCTGGTAGGAAACATGAAAACATTAAAGGCAACCTATGAGGCAAACAAGTGCTCAGTTGCAATAAATGCAGTTTGTATGATTGTTCTATAAAGCAAATTCCCTTCATTTTTTTTTTTAATTTCAAAAAAATAGCAAAATGTTTGACCTCAACAAGACTCATTCTCTCTCTCCCCTTACATCACTGAGTTCTTCCCCACCCCTGGGCAAATTCTTAGCCTTTCAGTCAGCAAACAAAACTGGTGGTGGTGCTGCAAAAGGCGGGAAAACTGAGAGAGGCAGTGGGAAGAAAGAACAGAATGGGATATCCCAAGAATGTATGGCTGCCCTTAGAGGGCCATGTCTAAGCTGCCAAAATACTGTAAGTCATCCTGTGCTGAACCACAGGCTCACCCACACCAGAGCCCTGTATTGTGCCCCATTTAAGGAGTCTGTAACTATAAAGATGATTTCAAAACCAAGACAAGTATACAGTGATACACCTTCAGATTAATTTCCTGGTGTTCATTGATTTGGGACCTAAAACCCTCTCCGGTCAGAGGTGGTGTCTTTATACTCAGGAGTGAATTCCTGGTGTCTATGGAGACCAGAACCATGCTTCTGGCAAGGACAGAGTACTTCTGCCTGTTTTGACAAGACAGCTGAAACCATGGAGGAAAGGTCATTTGGTGGTTCCTTAGCATGGAAGTTCAGATGTGACTTTCCTAAACCTGCTATGGATGGCCAGATGCCTCTCCATGTGTACCACAGCTTATATTCCCCCCAGGCATCCTGAAGCTGGACAAGTCTTCCAAACTTTTCTCAGTTTCCAGTTCCCAGAATATGGGGATTTTTCACTTGCTCAGCTGGAGGCTGAGTATTACTGTGACTCTTTATTGCCTCAGCATTATCACAATTCAATATTTTGGGAGATATCTAATTATTTCTTATCTTAAAAAAAATGCCTATGGATTCTTCTGCCAAATAAGTTGTACATGCATTTCTGACAGATAAGATTTTATTTTTAATGATCTTTGCACTGCTAAAGCACCAAAGCAGCAGGCAGCAGTACGCTGTCACCTCTGATATGCAGTGCTTTTATATCAAAGGCGTTTTCTTTCCTTTTTTATTTTTTTCCTATACAGAGAGAGTTGAGGCATCAAAAAGCAAAACCATTTCCAGTGACTATTATCTAGGAGTTGACTCTCTTGAAGTAAAGGCTCCTGTTAATTGACCTACTGCTTCCTATAAGAGGTGGAAAACAGCCACAGTGAAGACAACAGTGGAGACTAGACAGGCCTTGATCCTCTGTGGACTTGTCAGGATGTTGGCGGCTCTATACGAAACCTGTGGCGGGAGGTGGGTTCATCACCACCAATCAACACAACAAAATGGCATCATGAGAAGTCCTCCTACACACACAAACCTGACAGACTTGACTGTTATTTGGTTAAAGCTGCGCTATCTTTTTGCTACTGCATTAGATACTTGCTTTTACTGTGAAATAAAAATTGTGAGGAATTGGCTAAGGAAGACCATTTCATGTCTGAAATATTGACAAGTTTCATTCTTTTCATTTGCTTGGAATAATGTAAAAAGTGACACCCATAGCTCAGTAATTACTGTATGTTATATATTATTACTAGTGGAGCAGTAGAGGTAGCAAAGAGCCTGGTAAAACTCCCAGAAAGAAGGGTTCAAATCTTTCTTCTCCCTGAGCTGTTCTGGTGCCAAACACCATTCAAAGCAGCAGCCTGGAGGTTTATCGCCCATGCAAAGGCAAAGCACACAGGCTCTAAATTGGCAGTTCATGGTCAGACTTTCCCTAAGTTTTGTTCTTTGTTGCCATCTCGAGCTTAAGGTAAAGCTATCACCAAGATATTTTGGGAGAAGCGAAAATGGGAACTGATTTTGTTTCCTTTCTCAAGTGATGTGTTGTTTGGAAATCTGTGTGCACTAAGAAGCAGCAGAACTGAGTATCTGGATCTGCTGAGAGACTGCTAAAAGTGAAAGCTTCTTCCCTCATTCAGGGAAAGCAGCCCACAGTACCTGGGCAGGAAAAGCAGCACTCACATCTCAGCTCTGTGCGTCATAGTGAGCCTCTAACTTTCAGTAAATCCTTCTAAATGTACCACCCTCCCAACAGTGAATATTTTTATTATATTTTCCTTCTGCTGAGAAGCTCTACAATTTTTCCCAAGATCTGAATGTACTAGTTCTGCCACCCCTCCCCTCTTCAATGTGTAAAATAAGAGCTTTTATGCCATCAGCTTTGGAAATTATTTCTTGTGGGTTTTTTGCTGATTTGCTTTCATGCTGCTTCAGAAACAGCACATCTTCTGTGAACTGCCGTACATGACTCTGAAGCACCTGGGCAACAGGTTTTATACAAATACTTCTAACAGTATCCCAATGGCAAGTAGCTAGAGCTCTCTCTAGCTGTGGGGTACCATCCATCTCTAACAAGTAGCTTTGAATAGCTGGATTAATATTAATATATTGATCTATCACTTCAGTATTATTAAATCCCTCTTTTCTTTCCTATGCATTAAATATTGCAGCTGTTACGTGCCAAGGCACAGTGACAAGCTAATTGTTAGCATGCCAACATCAAGACATTTTTCTCTTCAGTAGAAACAGGCCTCTCTGCATGTCTCATTACCACAGCTGATACGTTACCAGCCAATTCTTCCGTGAAAATACAGCAAGAGATTCAGTTCCTTTGTCCTCAGTAACACTATACAGTACCTACTACATGGGCACTTGTACTGGGACAACTGGAAATCCAAAAGGCAATCCAAGAGGCAAAGGTTTGCTCAGGCTTCTGGAGCGGGGAGCTTTCAGTCACCATGGCAAAATGCATAAATATAGTCCCTTTCCTGTCTGCCCCAGATTTCCTTATTCATTAGGCACCTCAGCCATTCTTTCTAGGTGTGGGGCAGGGGGGATGTTACCTGTTCGAGGCGGCACTTCAGTGCAGTCATTTCCACCTCCCAGGCTGCCTTGTGCAGGGCATACTGCTGCTGGAGCCCCTGGCGCTCGCGCTCCTCGTCCCGCAGCTCCGAGCGGAAGTCATCCAGCAAACTCTTCAGAGCGTTCAGGAGCTTCCGATTTTCACTCGCCTGCCACAACAAAGCAAACAAAATGCTGTCATTGGGTGGCTTTAATCTCCAGTTTCATTTTTAGGAGGAAAAAGGGGTGTGTGTCCACTGCATAGAAGAGAAAGTGCCTGGGTTAACTTTTGCATGAGAAAACTAAGAATAGCAATGACTTCTCTGTCTCCAAGCAGCTCAGGGAAGTGGTTGAGTCACCATCCCTGAAGGTATTTAAAAGATGTGTGGGTGTGACACCTCGGGACATGGTTTAGTGGGCAGTGTTGGGTTTAGGGTTGGACTCCATAATCTTAAGGGTCTTTTCCAACCTAAATGGTTCTATGGTTCTTTGATTCTGTGATTCTAGTTCTTGTTAGCCCTGGTCCTGATGCTTCATGAAAGTCAAAGATACTTCAGTCACCCTGAAAAAAGCACTAAGTATCTTTCTGGACCAAGGACATCTATAATAACTTCTTTTTTAATACTGTAAATGAAAGCTAGAGTGTCATTCCTGAGGGTTTTTGGGTAGCTAGATGTCTCATACATGCGGTCATTGCTCAGTATCAAATCCCAAATATGTGTAAACTACACATAAAGAAAAGGCATTGATTTTCAGTGCTTCTGTATTATCAGATAAAATTCTTTTGGGAAATGAAATGAAGTTTTGAGCTGAGTATCTCTGCTACGGTGTTTCATTAGTCTGCCCTTCATATTTCTGCTCCACTCCAGGGAGTTGCACCCAGGTTAGCTTTGCAGCAGCACCCTTTTTGGTAGGCACAAATGCCAGGAAGGCCACTTTTCCTCTTGTAGATGGGATCAAAGAACAAACCCCCATCCCTGTCCTGTTGAGTTTCATGGTCATAATGAAAATGTTGTCTGTGCTCCTGTGCTAGCCAGACACCAAGAATGGAGTTAAATTAGGAATCTAGTCCAATGGTGACATCATGTATACTTATTCAAATCTCTGATTTTTTTTTCTTAGTTTTGGCATTTGCTTTCTGCACATTCTCTGAAGACTTGCAAAACCTGCCATTTTTATGTTAAATATAAAAAAAATGTTTTCTGCATCTTCATTCTAGATGAGTAAAAGAAAAGGTTTCTCACTGCCTCTTGCTGTCATTGAATCAGAAAACAAAAATATATAACATGATTTATTTATCTAAAATTCAAATCAAATATTTCCAAAGAGCCTCTCAAAGACCAGAGGAGTAGCCAGAGATTATATCTGAAAAGTTATTCCAAATAGAAATTACTTTCAAGACACAGCATGAGCAGGAAAGTGGGAAAGCTTACGCAGCAAATTCAGCATTTAATCACCTGATTCTCATAAAAGTGTTAACTTCCCTGGGAAGGTTTAAGTCAAATTAGTTGTCTCGATTCTTGCATGATAGTCTAATTGACTTTATTTTTTATTTGTTTTCCCAAGTAAAGGCTTCCTGCAATTCCTCTTATCTGGTGTTTCACAAAGTAACTACATGGGAAACTTCTTTGAAGACAAGTCAAGTAAACAGACGTATTCAAAGATCTAAACAATTTTCTTGTGCTTTTTCCAATGACAGTATTTTCAAAATTTTAGGTAGGCAATTAAGATGATTTCATACGCTCATCAGATTTTTGGCATCACTGAGCCCACCTCACCCACTTTTGTAATCACTAATCATACATACCACAGTGCCCTTTTTCTTTATAAAATAAACAAATGTGGTCTACTTTTTCCAATGTATTTGATGCATCAGCAAAAATATGCTAGATGCAGGGAAATAACTGCAGGTGCTCATTGACTGACCTGTAATCTGTTTGGGCTAATGAAATGTGATGGTGTACAACACAGGGTTTTGTAAGAAACACACCCAAAGAAGCAGAATTAATTCCATTAACATTTAATGCCAATTAGCAGTTTCCTACTATACAGCAGCAGTATCCATCATGCATATAAGATCACCTACTATTCAATATGCAATGAGATTTTATGTTTCCATCATGAATCATGAATTTTCGTTCTAATACTTAATTAAAGCTAAATTCTCCAAACATCTCAAGCCCCTTGTGTAATAATCAGAATAAGAACTCCTTTGAAGATTTGCCCTTAGTGTCACAACAGGAGCTGCTGGGTATTGAACACATCAAAATCTGATCTCATCCTCTTTGAAAACCCCGACCCCAAATGTTTGTGAAGAACTTTCATCCAAGAGCCATGTTCTCTGCTTTCCTGGTGTGCTGCATAAACCTTTCTCTGGCAAAACAGTCTAAAGGCTCCACGAGGGAAACAAGTAGGAGAAAAATAAAACCAAATGACACTAAAGCAAGCTACATCTCTCATTCCTTTTCACACATTTGATAATTTTAGAGTTCTATAAAATTTGCTTAAAAAAGAAAGGAGTCCCGGACTAGTACATAGAGGAACCAAACGAGCATCATTGCAAGTTTGTAGCCTACTGGGATGAGGGCATGTTTTATTTCTAGAGGCATTACATCAATGTCACTGTTATGAGACAAGTACCCCAGGTGCTCCCAGGCTTGCTGGGATTTTAAGTACCTTGCCAATACAAATCCAATTTTGGTTACATACTTTTTATTCCTGTGGAGACGTCTCTTTTGCACAACTTTGTATTTACAGTCTGAAGTTGGAGAGGCCTGTGAGATTATTTTTTTCTGTTTTGCCAAACTGGAGTGGTTTCAGAGAATAGCCAAAGTACTTTTAATAGAATATGCTCTGAAATACAAGATTAACATCTACACATGCTTTAGATTTCTGTTGGCAAAACTGCCAAACAGCTTCTGCATTAAGTCCTGTAAATACACAACAAATATTGTTACAGTCTTCCCCTTCCTTTCAAGCATGTTGTACAGCAGAAGAAATTTAGCCTGTCTGTGATTCCCTGGACAGCCTCCCATGCAAGGAGATGGCTCTTTAGTACCTTAACAGTTTCCAAAATTTAAAGCCTGGAGAAATCTGACTGATTCACAACTGATCTAAGACAAGAGAATTACAAAAGCTTTGCAAAAGTAAAGTCTTGTATCCACAGCTCTTAGCTGACAACAAGCCAAAACATTGTGTAGTAAGTTGCAATTAAATTCCAGAACTTTGCACTATTGACTATGCTGAGTCAATCACAGAAATGGGAGTCTCCAGCTCTAGACAAGTTTTGGACCAGAGCAATTGCTTGCAGCTTGGTTCTACTTTTAATCACAATTATTTTTTCTCTGAGAATTTCACTTGAGCATTTCTCTTAAGAATTTAGCCATAGCCTGGTATTACAAGCAGTTTAATAGAAAATAATTGAAAATACAAGGTCAGGAGCCCAAACAGCAAACAATAACTGTGTACTTTCTCTGTCCAATCACAAACCTGGGGAAAAGGAATGCTGGATCTTGGTGCAACTCATTTTAGTGTATTTAGGGCTTAATGACTATTCCTTTGGGCTTTTCTCTTAGCTAACCTTTGAAAACAAACATTGTATGATCACAAAGAGGGATTGGGGATTTTCTTGACAGCCCTCCCAGCAACAACACCACTGTATGTTTTTAAATGCTTTTTCCACTGGACAACAGATGTGTAAACCTTTTTATTCTTACCCCCCTGATCTTACACCATGCAAAGGCATCTTATTCTTTCTACTCAACTGAACCAAAGCTCGTCCTTTTTTCACAGGCTGTTCTCCCTTGTCTCTTACTGTACACACAGGAACACCGACTTACAGTGAGCCATCCTCTGCTGTGCCACCAGCCCAACTTACCTGTTGATCTCCTGCCCATGACCAGACTTCCAGCTTGGCTCCCAGCCTTACCAGTTCCTTGCCTGACTCCTTCTGCCGTGTGCCCCAGCTACCAGCCAAGAGACAATGTCATGCAGAGAAAGATGAATTGACCCTTCTCAGAGACCCCATCTACTCTGCCTTTCATCAGCTAATCTTTTTTCTCACCTTCCCACTCTGCTATGCTTTCATCCCTCCACACACTGACCACATAAAAATCCCAGACAAGTCAGATGTGTGCTTTCCATCCAGTTGAGTATCTCAAATCATAATAATATAAAATTAAAGGTTGCTTGTTGAAATTAAGGCCTCCAGGCTTATAACTTTTCTCATAACAATTCCATTTTCCAGTCAGGGTAAGAAAGTCATCAGCAAGAGTGCTGGCTGAAAATACAAGCCATTAAATATTAAAATTAAATATTAAAAATAAATGTGGGTAACCTCAAGTTACCATAAGCCCTTTCTTTTTTCTGACCTAGTTATCTCAGCCACTCCTAGATGATCTCAAAATTTCATTCCTGGTGTGAAACAAGTGCTGATGTATTTCATCTTGAAGCTTGTCAGACAGAACCAGTAACTTTGGGTTCTCCTGGGCAGGTGCAAACCTTGGAGACTTTCAGCTGCACCACTCACTCCAAATTTACAGTATAAAGTGTTTTATTTCCAGCTGTAGGCTTAAGGAACCTGCAGAAGATCCCCAAGACTCTGGGTGTTTTTCAGCACAGTAGTGCTTGTTAGAAGATGTACTTGAGTGAGCAGGCAAAACAAGAAATAGTGTTTAAAATCAGAAATATTTAGCAAACTCATTCATTCCTGCAGTGTTGAAATAACATTTTTTCCTGGTTGGAAAACAAGAAATGTATTTTACCTTCACAAGTTCATTTGTGTATCATGCACTATTCACTATCATGAGGGGTACTGAGATGTGGTCTGTTCCTACGGATCATTTCTTTGAGCAAGATTAGCTGGAACTGCAGTAATGTATATAAAAATGAATTATAAGCAATCTATTGCCCATTTCTGCTACTTAGTTGAGATTAATGCCTAAGCAATGATTAATTCAAAGGGGACATAATTTATTTTAATATTCTTGGTCATTTTAAGAGATCTATATGGAAAGTTAGTACTATAGAGATAGCATTTTGGTTTATACTTATTCTACTAATTCTAGATTAAATCAGTCTACAGATGGAATGCAATTAAATAATATGTTTCAAGAGCATCTCTTCCATGGCCTTCTACAGCCTTTACCAAATAAGAGCTTGCTGAGAGGAAGACATTGATTGGATCCATGTGACCAGCAAGACAGAACCTTTCCAAATGCCAAACTGATCCAATGAATACTAACTTGGTAGCACACTTCACCGAAAATAATAGCTAGAGAATGGAGTTGCCAGCTAGCATGATGAAAAAGGAAAATATATATATTTATAAAATATATATTTAAAATAGAATATGAAGCAGCATATAGACCCCAGATCTTCTATACTGTTTTTATTAAAATAAAAATTCTAACTGAAGTTACATCTTAAACTATAGAGATGGGTTGCAAATCAGCCTGTGCATCTCCCAGCCTGCCTAACCTTATTATAGGATAGAGACTGCTACAACAGATAGTTGCCTGCTACAACATACAGAAAATAAACAAACAGATCGTACATAATCATGAGAGCCTGGAGAATTCAAGATGAAGAGCTGAAATGCAAAGACACACACAATCCCCAGGTCCTGCAGCAACTCCAGCAAAGTGCTGGGGTCATGGGGAGTTCATATTTGGCTGAGAGCTGTCACTGTGGAGCAGGCTCCCAAATCAACGGCCCAAATAGAGATGGGACACAAGGCATAAAGATTCAAGACTTCTTTTCTTTGAATTTGTGTTTTACATAGAATTCTTGCTCCATTCTATTTATTATTGCAAATAATTCCGTGTAACAGGATGCTTTCATATGAACAGCTTCCATTTCAAAAATATAAGAATTATATTTGAATATTTGCTATTAGCACTGTTAGGACTGTTAGTATATTAAATGCACAAAGGAAAAAGTTGGGATATATGGCAGTGCTCTGACACACAGTCAGGGCACAGGAGATGTCAGGGAAAAGTTATTTTCTTTCAGGCTTTTAAAACCAAGCCCAGTGACAGGAAGGAACTTTTACATTGTTTTCCCATCATCTCTAAGGGAAACATTAAATACATGTGATAGTTTCTTAAATTATTTAAAGGAAATAAAATCATATCTTCTTGCTAAAAGCTTGACAGTAGAATACAATAGATGTGTTCAGACAAGAGGAGCATGTAAATTCTGCAAACCATCACATACTGATAGATGTTTCTGGGCAAACAGCCATAAGAGGAAATAGGATTTTTCACTGATAGCATCTGCCAAAAGAACAGTAACCACGTGGCTTCTGATTAAATTTGAATATCAATATAATGGATGAAATTCACTGTATGTAGCTAGAAGTATTTTTACAAGTATGATTTTAGGAGATGTAACACAGCAGCACAGAAAAATGAACTCCCTTGGAAAATCCACAGTATCCGTTCCCAGGGCAAGATATATAAATGGTGTATTACCTGCTTCTGCTGCTGTAGTAATTCTGCAGTCTGCAGCTGTGGTCCATGATCAGTGCTCTCCATGGTGGGACGCTGGGAGAAATCTGTCAGTGGAAACACAACATCTTCTTCTTCCTCCCCTCGCTCTGCATCATTCACCTTCTGCTCAGACTGAATCCCAAAGTCTGGAAGGGCCTCAGGGTGCTCAATCTAAAATGCAAGAAAGGGGACACATGAACATTATTTTGCCATTTATTTCTGGGGACATAAATCTACTGAAGGACAAAGGGAAGGGACTCTTTCGCCATGCATCTCCATGGTGGGATATACTGACTTCAACTCTGTAAGCTACAGAATTAATATTTGGGTGATGCGATCAAAGAAATGATCTTTGGGTGATATATGACATGTTGCATATGTGAACACAGCACTATGCAGGCCTGCTAAATAGGAGCTCTATTGATATAATAGGAGCTCTATGGATATAATCCATCACACATTAGAAAAACTATACAAGACATTGGTGTAATGTCTGATGAAGATACAGAGATCAGGGAGTATCCAAATCTATCACTTTATTTTCTGTAGTGTGTTAACAAAAAACTCCAATAATGACTAAAGCTGGACTGACTATAAATTTACCAGTCAAAAAATCCAAACAGTCAAAAAATGAAAGCTATTTTGGTATTAGAAGATGAGCTAGTTTACACAGAAGCAGGTTAGTACTGCTGAAGTAGAAGCTAAATAGCAACTCATCTCTTTTTTCTGACTCATATTAACAGCAGATGAATGTAAAGATATTCATCCATCCTTATCTAAGGATACAAAATATTGGAGTATTCAACTTAAGCATACTCCTACCAGACCTGAAAGGTTACTTGTAGTGCCAAATGCAGCAAACACTGAAAAACAGTAGGCACAAACGGATCAGAGATACTGAGAAAAATTTAGTTGCTTAGCAAATGGTTTCAGAATTGTGTGAACCTGCAAAATAGATCTATTGTTATCAAGAATTTTGTATAAAATGTCATAATGGGCAAACACTTTAACAAACTTTTTTTCCTTTGGGTACGATTTACAAATCAAATGGTAATTCTGGGTGTGCAACTCAACACATTTGAGGAGCACCTTTCTTCACAGTGCATGTTGGCAGGCAATCACACCCCTGCTAAGGCATGTCAGCTTGGGGATTCCAGGTTGTTATGTACTTCTGAAATTCCTGATCTTGATTTAGTCTGTACTTGGAAAATTACCATGATGACGACTGGTGTACTGCTGCTGACAGTGATAGACATGTGTATGAAGAAGAGGACCAAATAAGAATGATTTATTCTAAGTCCCCACAAGAAGCTGCATAATTCTCCTGCCAACACGAAAACAAAGTTTCCCTCCATCTGTATTGATGAAGGCTTGTAAGGAACACCCTGTGCACACGATGAGGGAAACAACAGCACTCAACCCATCTAAACAGATTTGACTCCCTCAGCTTGCTAAGGTGTTTTTTTTTCTTTCAAAAAATTACTCAGGAGTCATATCTTTGAGATCCAATTGAATTTTCATTTACTATGAGAGAGTTTTTCAGGGACACAGGTTTGTACTAGTTAAAGGTTTTGATTTAAAGATGGGTGATCTGTAACATATCACGCAGAATATACTATAGCACAAACCAACCTAAGAAAAGATTTGTGTCTAATTGGAATCCCCTTTCAATCTATGTGCAATTATGAAGTTGCTGATGCCACTTCATATTTAAAGTCTACACTTAAAGAAGGGTCATCCCAGTACTCCACTGGTTGTAGCTCATTTGGGTTATTCAGGTGGGACTGTTACCTCTAATGTGTCTTCCCCTTCCTCCTCCATCCGCTTGCCTCGCCGCCAGTGTTTCAGCAGCCACTTCAGTTTGACATACAAGAGAAAGGTGTCCTGCTTGAAATGCCTGAGTTCTTGCTGCAGTAGACTTTTCTCCTGACTCCAGGTCTTCTCTTCCAGTTTGTTCTGCAAAGTCAAGCTCTGCACTTCCAAGTCTTTCCTCCGCAGGGTCTGCATATGCTCCTCCTCCAGCTTTAATGGAATGACAGACATCATGTCAACGGGGTGGTGTCCCAGGGCAGTCTCCAGGACTTGCACTTCGCTGGATGAGACAAACTGAAATCTCTGATTTTTATCAGTAGTGAGTAACTATTGAGTTTGGCTCAGTAAATTCCTCAGCAGTTAGGACTGCTGAGGAAATCAGAGGATAACACATGATAAACTTTGCTGAGATAACCATTTGCAAATAACCTGTTGTGGAGCTGGATATTTACTTTAAAGATGCACAATAGCTCTGATGGTGGTTAAACAGTTTATAGCACTCATATTTTCCTCCCTGTATTGTATCTCTGCAGTAGGTTCTCAGTATAGCCACCACCCCACACTGCAGCACATACCACACCTACTAAATGTATTTGCAGCCATTCATTGGAAGTGGGACTACAGCTGCCTTTCAGACAACCTGAAATGCCATGTTGCCTCTTCCCTCTCAGCCACAGACTTGTCCTTTCCTCCGTGGCTACATGTCCCTCTCCTTCTAGAAGGGCAACACTTCTGAAGGAATCACATCCTGTATCTCTCCTACAACTATGGGTCCCTCACTTCTCACAATTCATGCTTGAAGGCATCTGACTGATACTGTAGTAAACAGTTTCTCATTCTGACATTACTGTGTCTTGGGCACACACAGAACTGAAGAAACAGGAACAGGTTGAAACTCAGCATTCAACATGACTCAGCTTCAGTACTAGAAACACTAAGAAAAGCTCTTTCTTTAGAGGACACATATACTTACAAATGTTTCAATGCAAGGCCATCTGAAACATTACTCTTTAAATGTGACTTCTCCATCAATATTTCAAAATCAAACCATGTCATGACCTGCACGCAACAACACTTGTACAAGTTAGTTGTACAGCATCTCGTATTCTGCATAGATGAGATAATGTTTCCACTTCAACCAAGCTATGGTTCCCATTAATGAAGAAAAGGCAGATGGAAAATGAGTGCAGAGCCACTGCTTACAGATGCCAGTTTCCACTATTTTCCATTCTGCAGAACAACAGCCTCTCCCTTTCCTGACCAGCCCCATAGATGAAATCTGTGAAAGCCACAGTACACTAATGACCACAACAATTCAAACCATCGGAACACACCCTTGCAGCAAACAACGTTCACATAGGAATAAAGAATACTCCAGGAACAAGGACTCTCTAGCAATAAAAACTGATAGGAAATACATGTTTGATTTTCATGGCAGTATTCAGATGCTTCTGACAGAGGCTACTAGTCCATACTAGATGGTTTACTATGGCCTTGCCTGCCATTTGAATGATCTGCTCTGGCATAATGCAAATTTTTAGCATCTACACTAATATGCCTTAAAAATTTCCTGATTAAATTAAAATTATTTACAGTAGTTGCTGACTTAACTGTGTTTCAAATGAAGCTTAAAAGCAGCTTGGAACAAGATTAGCTATAATGGCCCAAAGAACATACAGGCAACTCCTAATAACACTCGGAGACTGTACACTCCCAGCATACATTAATGTGATGTCATTAAACATTCCTAAAAATGAAATAGTAAAAAAAAGCTGATTTTAAATTTAATTTTTACAGGAAGAAACAAATAGATTTGATGCTGATGCAAGTTCTTCCTCCAAATGAAGTTATGGTTAAATAGAGCAAAGATCTGATTCATTTCCACCAGAAATCCTGGTAGGTGATAAAAAAGGAACACTATCAACAGGATGGGCATAATCTGGAAAAAAAAATGAAGAATCCAGAAGAAGCTTTTATTCTTCTATTTCCACTGGCTGTCAACATGAACAGCTAGCTTTGATTTTGTTGCATTTTTTCATTGTTTTTACAAGCTGTAAAATCTAAGTCCCTGTGGTCGCAAATTCTTGCAAAGACTCTAGTGGAGGCAAATTCATAGAGGCAAATTCATTATGCTTTTTCAATGGATAGCAATTGCAAAAAAACCCCCAAAACTTTAGAAGGCAGGCATAGCTGCCAAAAAGCTTTCATGGCCAAGGCAACTAAGAAGGAAATCAATTAACTGGTTGCCTTCAAAAGCTTCCAATGGAAAGCTCCAGTGGAGATACCTTGGAAATTAAAGCTAGTTATGAAAAAATGGAGAGATACCACTTGGGCACAAAGAGATTAGCTGGCACAACGAAAAATGTTTTACACTATGCAACAATTATGCTGAGTTTAATCTATGAAGTAAATTTAAAAAGAAAACTTCAGTTAACAGCCAAACAGCCTGCCAAAATTAGCGACAGATTTTTTCCACCCTAGGAGCTAGAGATCACAAAACAATTGACTAATCTGTTCCAGCCTTCAAAAGAGCAGGGGGAGCCCATGTAACAAAATACGATTTATCCACCAGCTATTAACAAGAAGGTTGGAGGGTACTGAGAAATACAATATAGTCCTGATCTGTGTCTCAGTTATGTGTGTGTAACAACTCCTCTGACTCTGGAGAAGTGTTGGATTTTCTCTGGGCTAGGAGGAGTCAGAATAGGGCATAGTGCCAAACTGCACTCCTAGAGATCAAAAGCACCCTTCTCCCCAGCTCATGGAGAGCTGAAGGGGCTGATATAATTCCCCATGCAGTATTTCATGTCTCTACCATGACTTCTTCCACAGAGGGAAGAAAGCAGAGAAGCCAGATTCACAGAGGCAAAATAGGCTTGAGATTACATTTCCTCAAATTCCAGATTCTTCATTTACTGGGATGAGGTCAAACAGGCACAGCCATCAGGACACACATTCCCAAGTCCTGACAAACAAGGTCCACATCACACATCATGGTCATGCGTTTCTCCCAGCAGGTGGGTTTTGTATTTACCTGGATGATCCTTTCAGTAAACTTTTCTTGCTCCTCTCGGTGAAGTCTTGTCTCCTGCTCAAGTTGAGCCTGAAGCTCCTGTATCGATACATTCTGTACAGGTAAAACAGGGGAATCCCTGAGCTGATCAGCAGGACAAAGGGATAGGTTTAGCAGAAAATGTGTCTCCGTGGTGCAAGAAAAAGGAAAAAAGAAAAGAACTGCAGGACAGACATCTGCATGGTTATCAATAGTTAAAACCAAAGCACAGTGTGCAAATAAATAGCAATGCCCTGAATATGTGTGGCAATGAATATGTGTGGTTTCTTCTGAAGGCTAAAGTTGGGATGTTGGTGTTAGATACTGGATATTCCCTTCAGGCCTCTGCTCTGGGTTTACACTCAAATAGCTGAGACAGTGCACCATCAACGATGTTTGTCAGATGAACTCCTATTTACAGGATTACCTATATTTGATGGTGCATTTCTTTATGATAATCAAAGCTGTAAAATTTTAACATCTCTGCAAAAGATAATTCTAATGCACGTATACTGAACTTAATTATTCATTTGCAACACTTTTGATTGGGCAGTTAGTGGGATAACATTTATTAAACCAACGAAGTATAAAAGGTCCTTTTCTTCAGATACAAGACAGTAATCTGCACAAGTTGACTTCTTTCTGTGATTTCTACTCAAAATAATTATTACACACTGTGTTAAGCTGTGTGAGCCTGAGATCTGGCCAAAACATTTAAGTATCCCCACTTTCAGGTCCAGTACTATTTTAATCTTAATACTTTCAATGTTATGTTCTCATTAAGTTTGACATCCCATCCATTCTACTCCTGAAAGTTACTTAACTCAAAAATAAAGACCTGAAAAGGCAGAGTCAAATGTCATTATTTATACTAGGTTAGTTAACCCTATGGCACTTTCATTTATGATCAGAACTTTCTATGCCCTTCACTTTGTGTCTCTGACATTGGAGCTAAAACTGATTTATCTGTATGAAAGTGATGCTTAGCTAGATGCCATCCTCTTCATGCGTGTGACCACAGAAAACACTACAGTGCCAAATACCTAATTCCTAGAGTAAAGGCACATTTAAAGAAGGGATTGCTTCAGGCGTCAAAGCGTAATCCCAAATTCAGCTGGATGATGTCCAGTGCGCTTCAACCTCAGCAGCTGTGAGGGCATAATAAGGTCGTGAGACTGCTCTCAGTTGTGTTGCAGTTTCCCCTCTGGCATCAGCCCTGGCACCCGTCTCCTCCCCAGGCGCTGCTTCCACTTTCCAAGAGCAAAGTCAGCAGCTGCTGCTGTTCAGGCCACGGCAGCCCTGGTTGCAACACTTTTGGTTATTCAAAATATATTCATCACTGGAACATACACCCCTCTCTTCTGCTCTAGGGAAAAAGGAAATAAGGCAAATGGAAGGATCTCATAAACCAGGGTCATGCTCTGCTGAAAACCAAAAGTGGACCTACATATGCTTTTTGGGCACTATCAGTTCCCTCTTTACTTGACTCCCTTATTGACTTGTGCATGTCTGTTTTGTACCTGAGGAAAAGACACTTCTGGCCCTCTGAAAGATACACGTAAAGTGACCAAGAGAACATTATCTGCTTTATCAATTTCATCTTACACCATAATGCGTCTGAAGACATTTTGTACTGCATAAGGTCAAAACTTGGTCTCACAATTAAATTGAAAAAAAGTAATTGTGATGGGATTTGAAAGTTTTGCACAATCATCTGTAAATCGTCAGTTTAATTCTCTCATCCAACAAAGGAAAAATTACTTTAATAAGAAATTTCTGCATTTTTTTTTTTCTGATCAGGCTTCTTCAGGAATATGGCAAATAAAAACTGATGTACCAGTTAATTCAGGTGTAATTTGCAAAAAAAGTCCATTCCTTCTTTTCATGAATTCAAAATCAACCCAAATCATGAAAAGTGGATCTGGTGAAGACAGATACAATATGACAACGCTTTTCTCTTTGCAATAATCTTAATATGCTTCTCCTTACAGTCATACAATTACAGATTTAGATAATTAGGAATATTGTTGGTCTTGAAGCTGAATAAGAGCAGTAAAAGTTACCTAGAAGGTTAGATTTAAATTTTCACTATTCGGTCCACACTTGTGTTTTCCGGTGAAAAACAGTTTGCTAAAAGATAATTTGTTCTGCTTCAAATTAGTATAAATTCGAGTCACATAGTTATGTATATACTGCCAACACCTTATGTTGGCAACATTAGGGCAAGAAAATTATCAATTTATGCAATTGTTTAATAAAAATAGTCCATGCAGAGCCAAGTTTCAGGAAACTTGGGTGCTAGGATTATGTGATAACTGTTGAAATTACCAAAAAGAGATTAAATTTACCATAAAGCCAGATCAACTATTACGTGCACACTAAGTGCAAATCACTTCGAAACTGCTTTGGCTCTGTAAGGACAATACATTTTTGTAAGTGCTACAGCAAACATGTTGAAAAGTCACTATGAAAGCAGAGCGGCACACCTTGTTCCTTCCATTGCAACCTGAGGACTCTTCATAGTCTATAATTATATATAATGTCATTTCTACCAGAAGCTTTGGGATTTGCACTGCTCATATCATGGCAGATAAGGCTGCTTAAGTGCCTAATAGATTGCTGCTAAACACCTGGATTGTGAATGAAGAATATATAGAAATGTATTATGTGATATTTGTGTATGCAGTACAAAATATACCTGATACTCCACTGATGGATATTTGTATGTTTGTACATGGAAATCAGTCCCCTTTCATACAATCTGTAGGGTGGCACAACTGTGGTTTTGTTTTGTTTTGGAAAGCAACACTGCTACAAAATGGACACAAAAGTTGATAACCTGTTAACTTCTATTCTTTGTTTCCTTTGTTCTCGTCAAGGAATTCGCTACAAGAGCAAGGTAAAACACCCGGAGTGCCAAGGCCACCACACAAAGTACTGACACCACAGACACAAACTCACTACAACAAGACATACAATATAATGGGAACTACGAGCTACTCCACCACAGCACCACAGAAACAGCTGCACTTCATCCAGAGCTCAACATCAACTAACATTTTTCCATGTATCCCAGTTATTGCATTACCAGATACACTTCCACTCCTGGCCTTCTAGACAGGCACTGCGAAATTCTTCTTCTCAGTTCTTTTATCTCACCTGTTATCACTCCAGAACAACCAATCCATGCCGGAGCTTTTACCCCATGAGGATATGCAGATAAAAGTCATCCACACTTGGGGAACATCACCACTGCTCTCTCACTGCACTGACCCCTTTCTGGCCCTCTCAGAATGCTGACAGCTTTTCAGGTTACTTACCAGGTCACACAATTCCACATTTCTGCCATGACTTGTTTTTACATGATTCCCATCCACCACGATGACTGGGTTTTACTTGCCTGTTTTCTCTGTTTTACCATAGCTAATTACAATCTCAATTTGCCTGCAAACTTAATTAATTTATATGCAACAACTGTGAACATCAAATTTCATGGAATCTTTCTTTTTAATCTTTTTCCGTTTCTTTTTTTTTTTTTTTTTTCAGGACTGATCAAACAAAATAAGCCTGAGGAGGCAGGGAAGAATGATAGTCTCCATCAGTTGTGTGCAATTCCAGGGAAGTCAAAAGATTAGTTTTTATGTTGCTCTCCTAATGCTATGTTGTAATGCTTTGATATTTGGACCTTACACTTGACCACATAGTTTGGAAAATGATACTTTTTCACACGGGATAATTGCATGCACCAACCAACCAGATCAGAAAAAACTTTCAGAGCCCTTTGTAATACTTTTTACATGCAATACACATCTAACTGAATTCTCAGAAGTTGCTTCTGAGGATGTACTCTTCTCCTCGTCCCTTGAAAATAGATGACACATATTCCATTTGCTAGTGTACAATAGGCAGCTGTGGGGTTATTTGTCTGTTGCTTATATAGAAAGTCTCTGAGATTAGGAAAACACAGAACACTTTTCTCAAGCCTTTAAAAATCCATCTCATTGTATGGATGGTATACAAAGTCTCACTGAGTTCAGTTAGGACTCAAATATCCAGATTTACATCATAAAGGGTCTTCTAAGCCATTATATTGCCAACCTTTACAGAATCTTACATAGCAAGAAAGAATACAATACATCAAAGTAAGTTATTCTTGCTGCCCTAATCTTGGTGGGAACAGTATCAGTTTGTCTTCCTTCTTCCCACAATTTTGCATTGGAGGAACAGTGGACATAAGCCACACTACTTTCTATGTGGTCCTCACTGGTTGTTGTTGGATTGTTTTGGTTTTTTTTCTCCAGAAGAAAGGCACAATATGTAAAACATTCACTGTTTCTTTTCTGGGAAAACAAAATCTTTAACCAGAGAAATGGATGTGTAAATTTTCTGCACATGGCTAGGAGCTGCTGCAAAAGCCACCCAGCTGAAAAGCATGAAATTATGAAAATTGAACAGAAGCACCAGTTAAGAAATAGAGCATTCAAAATATAGGCTGAAATTCTCCAACTACATCCAAAATGGATCCATACAGAAGTTTTGATTCAAAGCAGGTGGTAAAGTGACTCGAGTCGGTGCACACAACACAGTTATTAACTTAGAGTAATAGAAACGTTTTACATTTCTTATTGGCATGATAGGAAAGGAAAATGGATAAATAGGTAAACAATGGCCTAGAAAAAAAATATTCTTCAGTGTGAGCTATTTCTATTTTATTACTAGACCTTATGGAAGACTTGTTTTTTAAGACGTGCTCTCACCTTCTCTAGCTTATCTGCTTTTATTTTTGTTCTCTTCTGGTGACATTTCATTCCTTTTAAGTAAATTCACTTCAGTGGATTTTTTGCCATAACCTTTGAGTGTCAAAGATTTTGTGGCATTTTTCTACAGAAAAATAAATGTGTAAGTCTTTAAAACCAGGTATGAAAATAATCCAAATCTGAAATGCAAAGATGAGTGCTTTTGCCTGTGGTGCTACATACTTACTCAGGTGAAGGCAGAACTGATACCTTCTGAAGGAATGGAGCTAGGAGATACAGCTCCAGTTTAGGGCATTGGGTATCAAATACTGTAACAAACCACATCTGGTCATTTGAAAGAGTAAAATTTTTCTTTTTCAGAATGTCTTTTTGTTTCTGAATGAATAGGAGCAGACTGCTTAAGGAAGCTGCCTTTTGTTTATGGATATTCCATTGGTAAATTTCACCAGAATTGGATATTCCATTGGTAAAATTCACCAGAATTATTTACCATTTTCCCCACTGGTTCCATAGTGTGTTTGCTCCAAGAAACATTACCTTTTTTTAGTTCTTCTGTTTGTTTTAGTAAAGGTAATTCTTACTAGTTCACCTGCTTTTTCTTTGGATGGTAAAGAATTGTTTCCCCTTCCCACCATAATGCAGCCCTGCTAAAATCATGAATAATGGATTGAATATCCACCTCAATGGGCTCCAGCCTCCCACAACAGCAGCTGAATGGCTTGTTTCAGCA
Organism: Pyrocephalus nanus; assembly: GCA_038380795.1. Lineage (NCBI taxonomy): Eukaryota > Metazoa > Chordata > Aves > Passeriformes > Tyrannidae > Pyrocephalus > Pyrocephalus nanus. The sequence continues at coordinate 7,973,359 of CM076261.1, read as the reverse complement.
AGAAAACAAAGCCCTGCTCTTAAGGCAATTTCAAGATATAATTTCCCTTGGTCAGGGACTTTAAGAAATCTCCTTAACATGCAAATGCATTCTAATAGTACTGTTGCACTAACAACTGCAGTGCAAAGCCCAAACAAAGGCAGATGTTTACAGTTAGGCTACAGGGTAGTTTCAAGCACGTCTGTCTGCATTTATTGTATTTAATCAAACAATTAGGCTCCCACAATGCTCATTTTTAAAAATAGAAGAAATGGCTAAATGGAAGCCGCCCAGCATTGCTTGTGAAAAGTTTAGTTTAAAATTCAAACTTGGAAAGAACTAAATTTAAAGAAACCGGTTTGCTAGCAAAAGAGAGAAAACATTTGCCTCTGAAATGAAATGTGTTGTTTTCATGCTGAAAGTCCATACACATTAAGAAGATCATCAATCAATGTTATCCACTGGCCAGTGTGTATAATTTCACTTCATAAGTAAAGCAGACAAAGACTCGTGTAACCATACCTGCTGTGGGCATTATAAGGTTTGAGTCTCCATTTGAAATTTCTATGATAATAAAAAAAACCCTTTGGTATTCAAATAGTAATTTATTCCTGCCCATTCATCTGGCACAAAAAATTAGTAGCTTTTGCTAGCACACGGTATGAAAAAAAATTTTAAAAATTGCAATAAATCATGAAATTAAATTGAATAATGAAATTAAAAATGATACCTTACAAAATTATTTTGAGAAACTTTCTGCTTCACTTGGGTTTGACTACTACAGATTTTAAGATTCTTTGTTGTTTAAGTAATAGTGACTGAAAAAATACCGTAGTCTTCAACATTGCCTCAAGTTAGGCCATTTCAAGCCTAGCCTTACCCATATTTTGAGCATATCTGGTCTTAAACTGGCTATTGTCTACCTTTGATTATAATTACTGGCTTGTGCCTTGTCAGGTTATGGCATGAAAGCTGTCCATCCTCTATTTAAGCACAGTTTGGTGTACATAGTTTGCACATCATCCCATCCTGGGAGAGGAAAAAAAAACGACGTGCCAAAGTTAGCCAAATCTCTAATCTTAACAGAGGGCCTACAAATGTAGGCTTTAATGTAATAAAAAGGCTGTTCTAGAATAAGGAGGAGCCAATAAATATGACAGAATTTAAACAGAAATATTGTAAGCATTTGCTGGGATCAGAAAAACTGCCATAACTATTCACCAATATCGATTTCTTACTGCAAAGGGATCCATGCTGAATAGCAAGATTTCTCTACCTCATCCACCCATTTCACCGATGAGAAAGACTTTATCTTTCACTGAGAGACTTTCAGTGCTCTGGGTTTATCCCTTCTGGGGTCATTACCACCGTTAAAAGTGAAAAGTTAGAAGAGGAGCTGCTGAGCAAATTCATTATACTAATACTATCAAAACTCTGTGCTGTCAGGATACTTTAGACCAAACCAAACAAAACCAGCAAAGAATTACCTGTGTTAAGATGAAGGGTCACTCTCCATTTGATATTCAATACAGCATTGTTCTGCTTGGCTACCAGCTGCCCTCAAGTTTTTTTTTCCTACCCCTTCTAGTTCTTGCTATTGCTTACTCACATACCCAGCTATCCCAGGCAGCAGTCCCCCCTTCCAGACTCATTTAGAGGTTTCAGATATATTAAGTCTTCTGCACATGTCTCTAGAATTAAAAATATATTAAAACTCATCCTTCACTAGAAGTTACTCTGACCATCTCAGTTTCAAGGTGGTTTTGGCTTCCCAGTGGCCAGCAGAAAATTTTTTCAATGCTCAAAGCCTGGTTTTATGGAGACAGACTAGAATTTGTTTTCTTCAAGACCAATTGCAATGTCTGGACAACCTATGTTCATGAGAAAGCAGCTAAGGAGATGTTTGCTGAGGCAGACACGGCCTCTGCATGATGAAGATTCAAATAAAAACTGATTGATGTTTTGACAAATGGAAAAGAACTCAAAAACCCAAACAATGGAGAATATGCTTTAAATACGCTTTTTTTGGAAGCTGCAGGGTGCTGTGTTACCTGTTGAGAATCACCATGCACACCAGCATCAAACCCTGTCTTGCACAGGCTACTGCCAGGCAAAACACAAAGCAATCTTTATCTGAAGACTTTCCAAATTTAAAATATCCACCAAGGTGAAACCTGGAAGTAAGATCTAACATCAGGGATTACAACTTCCTCTGTAGATCTTTCATTTCTATGCTCAATTGGTCCCTGAGCTGTGTTTTTACCCTTAGCAAAGCTACTGGGAGCAGGGTGATGACTTCAGTGTCAGGACCAATTTGCTTCTCTGCAACTACAAGGGGCAAACAAGATCAACCACAAATTTTACAACAGGGGTGCTGAGTTTGGTCCAATTTACTCCCCCAACCCCTGGCTTCTGTTACTCATCTCCTGGCTAAGGCAGCAGGAGGCAGTGAGTAAGAAGGGCTGCTTTGCTGACCTCTAGACTGAAACAGCCCTTGTCTCCTGGCCTGTAGAGTTTAATGTCTCCATCAGCTCTGCGGTGTGGGTCGGTGGTGGCTCGCTGGTGGTGAATCTCTCGCTCCTCTCCACGATCTTGTTTGAGCTGCCACTCCATCTGATCCCTCAGTTTGGACTGTTAGGTGCATGGGCGGTTTATAACAAAAAAACAAAAGGACAGGAGGGAATAAAGAAAACAAAAATGGGTAAGGTAGACGACTGGAAAACTACAAGACAAAGAAAAGCGTGAACAGAAAAAACAACTTAAATACAGTGGCATAAGAAAGTGAAGAGAATAAAACCAAAATGAGGATGAGCAAAATGATGGGCTGAAACATCTGAAAAGCAAAAAAGAGAAAGAGAGGAAAAAAGAATGCAAACACTGGTTATGAGGCGCATGCAATGAGGATGCATGAGTCAAACCAACAGCAAGCATACAAGTCATGAAGGATATGGGACACAAGGCTCTTCCTTCCTTACTTGTGCTGTGCAGAAAAGCCATATCCAGTGTGGCAGTTGTGGCAGTTTAGACATGCGCCCATGGGCAACGCTTTAGGCAAGGCAGTCCTTCGCTGGCTACAGAGCTTCTCACCCGCTGCTCGGTTAGGGGAGTGAGCTGTAAGCAGGCTTTTCAAAACACATCACTTAGAAAACTGCATTTGGATGGGTTCTTTTGGCAAGGCTTTTGAGAACATGCCTGACCCTTTTACAAGAAAGCATAGTAAAGACCTCCTCACATTTCTTAGCAAGGCTTCTAATTCATCAGACTTTATTTATTTTTTTAATTAATCTCCTCTTTCATGGGGAAACACTGTTGTTACAGACAAAAACAAGACAGATCTCTCTAACACCAGTGGATTAGCTTTTTTGCCATGAGGAACCGCCTCTGAATCAAAGGAGTTGTGCAAATAAATAAAAGAAAAAAACCTATAAAGTGTTTGTTTAACATTACACGCTTCAATACACTGCGGGTCTGAAATCATAACAAAGCAGCTGTGAGGAAAATTAGCTCTAGGGTAGCAATGCCAGAAAGAAAGAGAAACGATAAAACAGAAAGAAGGCAAATAAGAGGCTGACTTACCTGGAAGTCGGTGATTAATTCCTTCCCCAGGTTACCAATGGGAGAGTCTCGGGACATGGATGTCATTGTGGATAGAAAACTGGAAGACTCTGTGAGATGGGGAAGAGGGGAGAGGTCCTCCATCTGCTCCTTAAGGCCCTCTCCAATGTGATCAACCTTCTCCAGGAAGGTCTGCAGCTCCTTCCGGAAAGCTTTCATCCTGGTGTTGACGGCGTCCAGGAGCTCTGGCTCATGCTTATCTTCTCCCCTTTCCTCACCGCTTCTGAAATCCTGCTCGGTGGATGGGCTGCTGGTTATGTGCACCTTTGCATCATAAATCAAGCTGTCTGTGTCAGTGATAAGGCGTTCCACCGTCCTTTCAAGGCGCTCAGCCTCACGCTTGATGTTAATTAAAGACTCGGTGTCCTCTTTCACTCTCATGAGCTCGGCGGAGCACAGGTCACTGACTTCTGATGGCTTCCCACTCCCAAAACCCGATGTCTTCTCATAAACTTCTTCAGAGTCACTCTCACCCCCAATGGGCCCCTCTCTCTTTGGCTGGGGTGGACGACCATCTTCGCTGTCACTCTCTTTTTTCCCGGCATCGCTGTCAGCATCACTGTCCCTGGGGCTGGAAGTGCGCAGGCCCAGGTGAGAGGCAAGATCGTAACGCTGGACATTGGACATCAGGACCCTATTCTCATACTGGAGCTTCATCACCTTCCCACTCAGTTCATTGATTTGTGACCTGGCTGACTTCAGCTCCTCTTGCAAGGTCCCACCGCACTTGGATGCTGCGTCATCCAACCAGCCAGGCTCCTGACCTGGTTCAAACTTGAATTTGTTCAGCTCATTTGTTAGCTGCTTGTTGTGATCCTCGATTTCGGAGATTGACCGCCTCAGCAGCTCTGCTTCCTCTTCCACAAACTGCAGGTGCCTGCGCAGCTCCGTGGCCGACTCCACGGAGTCGCCGTAGGGCGAGGTAGGAATGCTTGAAATGTGGTCCCTGCTGAGACACTCTTTTTCATACTGGCACCTCATATCCTCCATCTCAGCTTTAATCCCCCTATTCTCCACCTCCAGTTCCACTATTTTTCTGCCCAGTATGTTGGCTTCCTCCTCCACCAGCTTCAGACGAAGCTTCAGCTCAGCCTCCCTGGTGCTGGGCGGGCCCCCTGCCTCCCCGGTAGGCAGGGGACTGTCCACATCTCCATAGATGGACTTGTACTTCTGGAGCTCCTGCTCCAGCTCGTCCTTCTCCCTCCCCAGTCTGGCCATCTTCTTACGCATCAGTGCTGCCTCCTCTTTGGCAAACTGGAGCTGGCACTTCAAATCAGCGCTGTCCTCCTGCCGAGAATAATCGCCCCCCACCCCAAGATTATAATATAATAGAAGCAAAGTCAGCAGCTGATTTTCCAAAATCTCCACCTCCCCATCTTCTGAGGATATCTGTTAGGTATGTAAACAATACACAGACAGAGCTGCGCACACCACACAGTGGACACATTTCATGGCTTGGTCTTGGTTAAATTGGCAAAGCAACTTGACCAGAGTTAAAGACTGGGGGGGGGGGGGGGGGGGAAGTGTGCCTATGCAAGTGTTCAGTGATGCAAGAGTGCCAAAGCAATGCTTTTTCTCAAACACTGATCAAATTTTGTGGAAAATAAAGACTCAAATGAAAAGGCTCCGTGATTTGATGGCACTTTTTGTCACATTTATGCTTGATGGCACACTTTAGCATCATGAAACAAAGACTACACAGATGAATTTGCTCATCATAATCCCAAATTTCGTGTTCCTTCAGATAGAAAGCACAAAAAAGGGTGTGCTAAACTGCATGGCTGCCTTGGAAAGTGAAGACTTTAATTACTATGATCTCATAATGCTGTGAAATAGATGGAGTTCCTAACTTGTTTTCCAAATAGGAAGCAACTGTTGTCTCTGCTGCTGTTATTACTAGGATGGAGCAGATTGTGATCTCTGTTTCTGGTATGGGCAACTGTTCACAAGGGATACTGGTGAAAACATATGAGAAAGGAAAGAAAAATTCATTAAACCGTGTTTACATCCAAATACATCCCATGTGAAAACCTGCATTTTTCAAAAAGTACCAGGGTATAGAACAACTGTTTTGTTTTATTTGTGTGTGTTGGGCTTGTAAAAGCACTGCATCTCAACTCAAATGAAAACTCTGGTGAGTATTGTGCTGAAATAAGAGACAAGGTTAAGTAATTTCTAAGCCGATGAACAATTTCTTTGCATGAATCACTTTCATGAATTGTCATGGAGATACAGGCACTTGGCCTCGAAAGAGACACATTTATCAGCATTAGCAGTATAATGGAAGGCAGGCCTTGAAAGAGGATCTCTTGAGACGGTAGATTTTATCATTGTTGGTAGGCCATGTGGACATATGTGCAATTATCTATGGAAACTTCATTTCAGTCCCCGGAGCACTGTTATCTTTCACAAGCACCATTTTGTTATAATTCCTAATAATGGAAACCAAATCCAAAAGAAAACATGACTGACTTTAATTGTTCATCCAGATCAGGCTAATGAAAAAAACCAAAGATTACAAAACTCACTGTGGCTCAGCAACCTGAGGAAATGATTTAATTTCTATAGGACACATCCTAGCACATTGGTAACAGTGTCTTCTGTGCTACCTAGATCAATTTCATCCCTTTCTATTTAGATATATACTAATTATGTCCTTATTTCAGATATTAATAACTAATAAGAAAAGAAATTGGTTGTATACTTCTGAATTCAGTCAGCTTTCTTATTGATGCTGCTTGCTGCATGCTGGGACTTTAAAAAAAATGAATAGTAAAAAAGTTAGCTTACATGTTATTAACATATTAGAAGTAAAAAATAGTCAAAGTTTCTGTTAACACTTGGTTTTCAGTGATAACCAAGAATCAAATACAGCTGCAATCAGCCCAAGGGCTGACTGACTAAAATTATGGTCATTGTGTTTCTGGCACCAGAATTATGAGTTTTGTATGAATTTAATCGAGGTGCATATGACTGATTAGAAGCAGAGCCTCTAAAAGATGGGCTTTCTATCTTCTCTACTGTCTCTTTGCATGCACATTCCTCTTTTTCGCACATATATTTGCAAATTGCTTTTCTCTTTGTAACTCAAAAGTGCAAATTAAGTATCAGATTAAAACCTGGCAAAATTCCATGCAGCCTCCGCTGGAGTTGCTCTGAATTTTGGTTGCTCTGGCTGAATAAGGCTGTATGATTAAAGCACCATCTTTGGTCAGGGCTGTATAAAATATTACCTCTGTTTTTCCTACCATGGAGAATCGTTTTTTTCCCCACAGCTGTAGGTTTTGCTTTTAGGGAAATACAAAGATCACAAGGAAAGTTACAGCCAGAACAGTGCTGCACATCAGAGCTCACAGGTGGGGTGATTACTCCTGGTTATTTATTTATGCTTACAGCTAATCTGACATTTTTCTTATTCTGTTTTTGTAATCCAGCATTCCTTTCCCCCGCTTCTTGTCTGCCTTTGGGTTCAAGTGCCCAGCCTTGAGTAGCACTAGCTGGTGCCTTGCACCTCCCCAGCTGCAGGCAGCTGAAGCGATGTCTGAGGGAAAGGGCAGCCTGCTCGCACCCCTCTGCCCTGCCTGGGAACACCAGGGGCCAGCTCCTACCCAGGGGTCAGAGGGAGCTCCAGCCAGACACCCACTGCCTTTCAAACAGCATAAATAACAATCACTGAGTGTCACTTGGGACATCACACTCAGCATTTTGAAGCTTTTGAAGAAAAGGAAAGGGCTTCAACAAGTTTAGGGTCAGGGCCCCAGTGTTTTTGCTCGGCATCACTGCATGACTCAATGCATTTGTGGAGTTAGCATGTTATTATAGCAGGACAAAGCTACTGTTAACTTCTTTAACAGCATTACTTTATTGCCAGGTTTTGTCTTAGCAAAATTTTTTTTTTTGGGGGGGGATAAAAGAATCAAATTTGTAAGTTTTGTTTTTTGCAAGTGCTGAAAGAAACAAGTTTTTTCTTTACACAAATCCAAGCCTCACACAAAACAACAGAGCTGATGCATGTTAATTTTGCCTACTAAATATGGATCCCATCTGGAAAGGTGAGAAAGCTCTAGATATTCCCCACTTCCCTGCCAGGAAAATGATCACTGAAAATCCCATTCCCTGTACAGCTTTTTTCCAAAAGAAAAGAATGGTCAGGAGAGATTTATCAGCCGGATCTAAACATGCCAGAAGGGTAGGACTCCAACCTTCATGCATCTGTCCCTTGGAAACTTTGTGTACAGAAATATCAGCGATTTCTTGATCAGTTGAAATCAAGTAGAAACAGTGAGAGGGTGAGATATCCACACAGGCAAGCAGAGTTTTGACATATAGGGCAAACTAAGGAGAGGCCAAATCACCAAAATTAAAAACAGTTCATGAGATAAGTTCATAATAGTTCATAAGATAAGTTATATCACGGATGAAAAGAAAAGAAAAAAGTTTAAAAAAAGAATGGCCTTTCCATTTCTTGGAAAAACAAAAGGCTGAAATCCCAGAGGCTGAATCTTGGCTATGGCCTCCTGACTGTGTTAAACACCTGGTACATGGGTGCTTTCCTAAAAGGTGTACATAGGACCGATCATATAAAGGGAAAAGAAGGAACAGTAGTGTAAAAATGTTCCATCAATCATGGTCCACTGAGGATAGATGGGAGTTAATGATTACTGATAGTGATTATTTGCATGCAACTGCACCATGGCTCTGCATGGCGCTTCAGAAGAGTATTAGTGGGAAAAAAAGCAGAAAGAAAAAACCCAGATCTCTCCTTACGGAGTCTGCAGTCTAATTTAGACAAATGCAGAATGTGGAGATAAAGAAATGAAACATATAAGAAATAAATTAACTTCATTATGCAATGTAAATGATGGGATGAGAATGAAGAGCTGATCAAAAATTCCTCAATATGATATTTCTTTTCTGCCAAGAAGACACAAAGCTAGATAGAGGCCAACGCCGTCTCCTCTGCCACCACCACCACCTCAAGGGAACTGCCAGGCAGAAGATGGTTAAGCGGTTTTGGGGTTGCAAGTCTGACGACAGGGCAGTACGACCAGCACCCAAGCATCTGGCTGAGTGCCAGCACTCCTACCTTGCGCTGGAGAACCACTTTTCTTTGTGTTTTGCCTGGTGCCTGGTATTTTCCAAGAGGCTCCGTTTTGCAATTCTGCTGGATAAAAACTTTTTTTCTTCAATACTGCTAGAGGTGAGTTAGTGCTACCATGAATTCCACTTTTACACGACTTCAAGACAATCAGCCTCATGTGTATTATTTACTTGGTAGGCCCTGCAGTGGGTGCAATGTTCCAGCTAATTTTCATGAAGAACTCTCAGCAAGTAAAAACCCAAGTCTTACCATATGGTATACATACCTGTAAGCGCAGAATCTAAGTTTGTGGTTGCTTCTCACTCACAAAACATCATATAATGGGTATTTGAACTAACTCTATGTATTTAGGATGGTTGTCCCTCAAGAGCAGCATTTTGATCCTCCTGGGCTGTATCTGTACCAACCCTCTTGGGCCATGCCCCAGGAGGCAGAGGTTGTTTGACCAGGTCGGGCACTTGCTGTGGTGCACTCTGATCTCTACTAGAATATACCTCTGAATGGATGCTTGGGTTTGAAGAAGGCTCTGGGTCACGCTAGAGTTGGGAGATAGCTAGAACATGTACCTGTAGCCTGGACCGTGTCAGTATGTAAGATTGTTTCTCAGTCTTTCCTACATTAAAAAATTGGTGAAGATAACTGAGCGGCACTTTGCAGACTGCTGATGCAATGGTTTTAATTTCCAAGCCCAAATCCTTTCCTTGCACGAGTTACTATGTGTGTGTGTACAGCATGACAATTTTTCTCCCCATGTGGCTTCTGGGATCACTTCCCCACATTGCAAGTGGTGCTGAGCTCACTCTTGGTTACTCAGTAAATTTTGTAAAGTCCTTTTTAAGGCTTTCCCAGGCAAATTACAACCACTCTTAATGCCTGGATTTGGGCAGATGAAACAAGCACAAGAATCCACTTCCTTCGTATAGCAAGGTATTTCCAGGAATGAGGAAAGGAAAGACAGTGCTTCCCACAAACCCCGGTGGACACAATTGTGCCTTCATGTAGCTTCACCTGTAATCTGTATGTGTGCGGGCACATGCATATATTTCATCATGTATTTTATAGACCTTCAGAAAAAATAAACTCTCTGACCTGATTGATGACTTAAATAATTCCCCATAGCAGGCACTGCAGGAAGAAAGCCCTTTGCCCCATTTTAAGGTCTGATTAAGCCATGTTTGAATCATCTTGGCAGGGACACTCAGTCTGCTTCTTCCCAGGAATGCAGGCTGAACCCCCTGGCCACCACAATTCCTCACTCTGCCCACTCAGCTGCCTGTCCTACCCCCTCAAGTTCAATGTACTGTAGTTATTTATTATGGTTATTATTATAAATCAATGGATTTTAAGGCTAGACAACCCATAGGTCTTGGCTGCATACACTAATCCTGCCAAGGGGGCAGCAGGGGAAGTGCATCCTTTCCCTAATGAAGGCACGATGTCACTCTTGGCTCCTTTCCCAGGGAGGTGAAACACTATCCCCATCTCTCTGGCTATAAACAGTAACTGCACGGGTGCTGGGAAAAGCTTTAAGTCCTACAGTCAGCACAAAAAGCAGAGGAAACAGGGCAGACCGCTTCCCTGAGAAGGATCAACCTATGTGATTTCAATAAAACCAGTGTCCAAAGAGAGATTGAGTGGGTAGCTTAGGCTCTGTGTTGTGCCTCAGACCAGGGAGCACAGGTTCACGTTCTGCCCAGCTGACACCAAAGAGATCAGACTCTGGGCTGTGACACAAGAGCTCGAGAGGTGTCATTGCAGTGTGCGAACTGCATTCCCTGCCAAGACACTCATTAGCACAAAATCTTTGGCACTGTGTATAAATTTAGTTAGTCCCTAAACTGTGATCCAATTACTTTGTGAGGAAAGGTTATTTTCTCTTCTTGTAGAAAACCTGCAGCCTGAATCTATGGATACAAGCACAATGAGCCCAAGAAGCTGCACAGTTTAGAGACTATACTTGTGTCCTAAATTGCTTCTACATTATCTCTGGGAGGTCTCAGTAGATTAAGGCCTAATTACACTCTAGTTAATATGCCTGATGGCCCTGTCAAAACCCATAGAAAGAAATTCTGAGTTTTAGCATGTGATTTTGCTCAAAGGTGCATGTCATGAAAACCATACCTGAGTAAATGTCTTTTTTTCTTTGTGGATTTCTCTGCTGCCTCTTCTCTTCAGGGAACTCTGCAACAGAAGCAATGCTGAGTTATTGATAAGCTAAACACAAAGCCTGCAAGTTTGGTAGGGCTCACCACTATACAATTAATTTAGGAGAAAGAAAGAAAATTCTCCTGAGCAGCTGGGGATTTCATTTTTCATAGTAATTGTTTAAAAAACCAAGTTGATCAGGTCCTTGTCAGTGAAATTTTTAATGTACAAAATTTCCTACCAAAACAAGGAATAAAATTAGTTAAAACTTCACAGAGCAGGGACACTCCCCACCTCTGTCTTTTCTTCTATGGACCACCCCAATTTTTGGCAAAACTTCCTTTCTGAGTGGGGCAATGATTCAAGTTTGATTAATAGAGGGCAGAAGTCCAAGAATCTTACTCACAGTGGATGTGAAACACATTGTGGAAACCTCAGAGAAAAGCAACCCCCTCCCAAAAAAAAAATAGGCAAGGACATTCATGTCTAAGGTATGTGGTGTGACATAATTGGTTAATCTGTGCTAGTAGACACACTGAGGAGCCCAGATAAAGGCCAGGTAACTCTCTGGGTATCTCTGAATTTACTTTATAAATCATATTTTATTGGCTTTGCAAATCCTTATATCCCTTTGTAAGAAAGTTTTCTGAGATGTGGAAATGATGTCATCACTGCTGCTTCATTTTCAGAAACTTCTCAGCACTCAAATGGAAAAGCACGGTTTTCCCGAGAAGTGAGAGGTGGAGCACCATCAGCACATTATCAGTGTTTGCACTGACTTGTGTCTCAGGACCAGTGTTCAAAACAGTGTGGGCTGGGTCTGTTTAGAAAAGGCATAAATTTGACACTTTCCAGACTGAGGTATCAGAGGGGATCAATAGGTATTTGGTAAAAATTTAGCCCAGTGGGTTAAATCCCAGTCTCTGTAACCCAGTCTAACCCAATACTGCAAAACATGAGCCCAGTGAGGAGGAAGTGAAAGGAGGGAGAGGCATCCTGTTAATTAGCTAAGCCCAGTCTTGTGCCCAACCATCAGCTGGCAGAAAACACCATGTGAGCTTGGGGACCGGCGTACACACCCCGTGCAAACCCTAACCAAAAGCTTTCCTTGGCCTTGTGGTTTCTGACACTTAAGCTATGCAGCTACTGCACATTATAATTATTGCACATGAAGACAAATCTCTCCTTCTGCTCTTTGTTATACATAGTTAAGTAGTTAAAACCCATTCATACACAGCACCATATGCCCAAGACACGCTACAGTTTATTTTTGCTAATCTGTTCTCTGTTTTAATCCATTGATTTCCTATAATTAATGAAGCTGAGTAAGAGAAATGTCCTTTTCTGGATACTGAAACAGTTGAATAAAAAAAGACTTTAAACACTAAAATCATCGTATGAAAACCTGTTACACAAGCTTAGCTAGGATAAACAGTTACTGTTTTTTTTGTTTGTTTGGGGTTTTTTTGTGTGTGTGGGTTTTTTTGTTTTGTTTTGTTTTTAAATTTTTATTTATTTTTATTTTTATGTGGTATTCTGGAAGCAGATATGTAACTGAAAGCAATTACTAGTCGGCAGCATCATGCCCTGGCATGCAAGATACATGGCTATGGCTGAAGAGATGAGGGGCATAGCCTGTCCTCACACTCACTTCTTTTCCACGTGACTTCAAGCAAGAGCAGCTTGAGTGAAATGAGGTTGTTTGGATACTGCATTTAATTTGTAAGCCCTTAGAGTCAGGAGTGAGGCTACCAATATCTATAGGTAACTCCATGCACAATTGTAGCAAACAGCTACTAATCCTGCTAGAAGTGAAAAACCTTGTGCCAAATGCTAAAAACCTCTTGCTCTTAGGTATAGACAGAAGATTACACTTAAACACATCCAGCTTTAGAAGCTAAGGAATATAAACACATGGGCTATGGTGTGCAAGAGAAAGTAATAAAGCCTTTGCTGTGTTGTACAGGATAAATAAGAGGAAGGGAATTGAAATTTAGGTAGATGACATGGCTGAGAAATGGGTAGGTAGTGATCTGGCTTTGGAAACTGTAAACTCTACTCATCACTGAAAAAATGAATTCACAGATCCAGACTAACAAGTCTGTAACGTAAGTGCCCTAGATGAGGCTTTGTCCCATTTGGGTTTGCGTAAGAACAACCTTGTGATCAGTGCTCAAGTGGGAGACTGCTTTGTATTTCCATAAGGCAGAGACAACCTTAAGGCTGAGTCTGTCCTCAGTGTAAGAAAAAGAATGACATAAGAAAAAGAATGGACTATTTACCTCTGGGAGTTACCAGTGGATTACAGGGAGAAACTTCCCTCCCATGTGTCAGTGGAGGACTAGAAACACAACAAGCATGGCAACAAGGGACTGCCTGGCCCGAACCCCCTAACCCAACATGAAAACAAGGCAAGATCTCCTTTTCACCACCATGGGACTAGGCTGCATGTGTGTATGAAAGAGCAACCAATATAGCTGCGATTTTAGCTGGTCTAAGGGCAGAGGCTGCTGCAGCAAAAAGAAGTAGGTGGAACGCACTACAAACTTAAATTATTTAAAAGGTAAAATGGTCCAATAAATGAGCATTTCTCTTTGATGTACAGGAGACTGGCATCAGAAGCTGATATGAATTAATGCTAGAAGGAACATTTCTATACTACTTTTTATACTCAAGAGACCAACCAGGGTTTGCCATCTACCAAGAAGTGTTTCAGTCATGGTTAAACAAGATTTTTTTAGTTCTTTGGTTAACACAGTTTTTTAAGGAAGTGGTTATTTGCCAGACATCTTCTCCCTCTACCTCTTGGCTACCAAGGAGAGCAAATATATGAGGGCCCAGTGTTTTAGAAGTTAAACTTCCCAAAAGATTATTGGATGTAGCAACTACAGTATTAATAGCAGGAAGAAACACAGTTATATTCACTTTCCCCAGGAGCCTAGCACGGACAGGAAGAGGTATTTTGAGTCGTTTCATGAATTCCATTTTTAACAGGTCAAAGAAGAGTCGTGTGAACTGAGCAGTGAAAGCGAGACTACCCACTCCAGCAAGCAGGAATCAATGTACTGGAACTAAGAGGCTGAACAAAACATGGAAATAAATTTTGAGTTAAGAGCAGTCCTACATGTAAACACGTGATGGGCCCCAAGTTTTTGTATTGAAGCAAGTGCTGAGCAGGATGAGAACTGAGCTGTGAACAGGTGTCAGTAGAGAAGGACTTTGAAAATGAGGGAACCAAGAGGTCCTAAGAGCTGCCAGCCTGTCGCTTTATTCACTGCTACTGAGAGGAGCAAGTGATTTCGGGCACAGTCTGGCACCTGCAGGCAAGTGTGGGCTTGCTGTCATAAGCGCATCAAACTGAATCTGAAAAATCAAGTAGTCAGTCACTGAAGTGACAATGTCTGCAACTTAAAAACAGAGAGGCTGGCTTGGAAAGTCCAGCCCTGAAGGCAATTTCTATCACTGTGACGTGTGAGAAATTATGTACGAGCATCACTGGGGCTTATGAGCTGTATAAATAATGTTCTGTGCCAGTGATGGCTTGCTACCAATTGCTTTGAAATGGATAATCATGATTTTCATTTGCATTCATTAGAAAATATGGCCTGTGAGGTATCTGATAGTACTTTAAAAAAAAAAAAATGCACAAGTGACCAAAATCCACTTGCTCTAAATCCAGCAGTAGGTGAAGCAGAATGCTTGCAGATTACCAGTAACTGCCAGGCTAACAGCTTCAGAGCTGCACATTAGCTTTTCATAATAAGAGCCAAATTCTTACTAGCTGTTGAGCCCTGTCATGTTCAAGAATGAACAAAACATCCAGAGAGACATAATCTCTGTCCCACAGAATGTGACTCATTGGGAGATCTTGCCAATGGACCAATTCTTTCGGAGTGGTTACTCTCCAAGAAACACCAGTGATTTAAATGAAGGTAATTCTGCTTGGCATCTATGTGAATCAGAAGAAAACCAGATCCTCTTGTTAACAGATGGTTAGAAGGTGGATTTATCCCCAAGTGATGTAAACCAGTGTTTGTTAACTGCACCACTAATCACTGCTCAAGAACGCTTCACTGCAAGCGTTTTCCAGGCACTGTGCAGGACCGCCTAAGAAGATTATGGCAGCGGATGCAAAAAGCTAGGAGTCTCCATGTTACTTCTCCAGCAAACTCCCTCCACACAAATGCAGCCGTGCTGGTCACTCCAGGCAGTTTCCCTCTCAGTTTCTTGCAGCTTTGGACTTGCCAGACCCTGATATCGAGGGGGTGCATGATTCCCTTTCATCTTACCGCTTCAGACCTACCCTTGCTTGTCCAGTCTGGTAGATAAAGAAACAACACTTTGAGCAAAGCTCTGGCTCTCTTAAATCACTGATGAATAAAACCTTCTAAGAAAAGAACACTGAAATAACTTCACCAGGACCTGTTTCTTTAGGAGGGGCAGACTTCAGCTATCACACTGCAGCTGTTCGGTACTGTTACCTGCCCACCTGGAGAAAAGGAGGCATTTCCCATTTTTGTAGCAACATCCCTCTTCTAGGTAGGACAGGGTGGCTTTCCATTCTTTCTTAAGGCCTGAAGTGCTTCTAACTCTCAAGTATTCAACTGAAGTTTTGTTTTGCTGCCATCCCGTGTATCTGTATTACAATGGCTGTGCAGTGAAAGTACGGTGCCAGCTTTTTCTTTGTGAACTCTTGTATGTATCTATGGGATGGTTAACGGAACTGGAAAATACAATGACATTCTAATTGCTTTTCAATTGCTGTAGGCCCTTGAAAAAGATATCTCACCAAGCCCCGATAAAGCTGGGCTTGACGCAAGTGATCTATATCTCCATTCATTCCCATGTGTGTTTCATTTACTAGAAACCCCTAAATACTGTGATATTCATCATTCACATGACCTAGCAAAGCAAGCTATGTTTGAAATATCATAAGCATTACAGTTCAGGATAAAAGCTATCCCTTGAGTAAAAAAGCAGCAAAGCACACTAGCTTTCAGCACCAGCTTAAATTTCCCTAACACTGCATTACTCTATTGTGCTAAGCTTATGAATAGGGGCTTTGGAGGAGCCTCTTTCTTTTGCCTCTTACTACGAATACACCACACTGTCTGTCTCCTGTGGCTTCCTGATGCCCTTTGCATGTGGACTGATATCACTGTCGTGATATTAGCTGGCTTGTTGTTTACAAATAATGTGGTGTGACAGGTCTGGGACCATGCTGCAGAGAGGGAAGCAGCAGGGTTGCACCTGCTGTCTGAAGCCCTGGAAGGTTAGACAGCAGCTCTCAGGAGGATGGGAGACAGCTGGGCTGGCTCTGTGTTCAGCTCACTGCACACCATTTCACTCAGTATTTAGTCAGTGGAGACTGACATGGAGACCTGAAACCAATATAGTAATTCTTATTGATATAATAACTACTTAGTAATAATTGGGAAAGGATATAGCCCAGTGATGTAATAATTGTTATCAATATAATAAATTAAATCCTGCAACAGAGAGCTGAAATCGTAACCACTACCATGTGTATTACTGTTTTATAGAGTGCTGCTCACTTTTCTTAATGACTTCTTAAATTCATTACAATATATTTTAAAAGTCCCTGTCCCATTTTGTGAAGACATAAAATACCCAAATTACATCACATTTGTTCATAATACATAAAGAAAATTATAATACCCTGAGACCAGACTTTCTTTTTTTTTTGGGGGGGGTCCTAATTCAGTTGAACAAAACCAGAAAGAAGCCAGGTAGATCACTGCAGACAGCACTCCTTCTTCCCCTCCTGCTACACTAGCGCTGAGACGCTGATGTGCCAGGAGCAAACACATCCCTCCAAGCTCGTCACTCATCCATTTGCACCAGTATTAAATGTGAGTTTCACACACTGTGCCCGTTCCTTAACCCCACACCACAGGCACGTGTGCTCATCCTCTGCCTGGGCACCACCTTGCTTCCAGCCACTGCCACCACATCACTCACAATCCTGCCAGGGGCAGCCACGCTGAACACAGCAAGGGGTTGCTGCCAGGCCTCTGCTGTTCCATCTCCCACCATATTATGCCTGTAGTGCCCACGGTAACTGTGGCTGGGACCAGTCGCCCCCTCCTCCCTACCAGTGAGGGAGGCAGGAGCAGCTCCCCAAATTCCCCTGCATCAGCTAGCCACAGTCATCAAGCACCAGCCCCCTCCTGCTCCTTTCAAACAGGCCAGGAGCCATGTCAGCCTGCATCCCTTTGGGAAAGAGCCTGTTGAAGAGTAGGGCTTAATCCGAGTGGTATGTGCTGTGCTGACGCTGCCTGAGCCCTCTAATTACCTCATTAGTGTCATATTGTAGCAGACAGCCTGTGAAAAATGTACTATGTACACACAGAAGCAGACCTGTCCTGAAACAGTTTGCCAGCGGGAATAGTCCTCATCTTGGGCCACAAAACTCTTTGGAATGATACACGCCTGGCGCTCATAGCACAGGCCACACTTCAGCGCACCGAGAGAGAAATAGTGTCCCTCTCCGGAAGGGCAGGTGCCCAGCCCTACAGCCAGCAGTGCTGGTTGGGGCTCTCTTTGCCACCTCTCTGGGCAAAACAGGGGTTGCAAAACTCCCTGAGAAGACAAAACAACTTGTACAACATTTTTAAGTCTGTATTTATTTTTTCTTGTTATGCCTTTTACTGCAGCAGCCTGGGCAAACGAGACAACTGCTAGAAAAAGCAGCCCCCAACACACCTGTCCTGCCATCCACCATCCACCTTGAGCTGCTTGGCATCATCTGCATCATCCAATGGCTGAAAACAGAGGTCAACTGCCCTTGCCTCCTCTTCTCCATGAAAATACTCCATAAAACCCAGCCTCTTCTGAGAGACTGCAGCAAACACACTGCTGTCATGTCATAGGCCTCTCAGCTGGGGAGCAGCCAGCTAAGGCTGGCTTTATGGAATGAGACTGCAGGCCAGGTAGTCCTCAGAGAGGGGACTGGGAGTTTGCATTCCCAAAGGAACACAATATGAGAGCATTTACTGATGATCAATGCACACCCAGCCCAACATTTCCTGTAGCGCAATCTATTACAGGCATAAATATTGGGGTTTTTCCAGAAGAAGAAGGCAGTATATGCACAGGAAATAGACACCTGCTGTCCAATTGCAGAGGCAGAGTCTGCTAATTCTCTGCCACCAAAACCTTTTAGAAAGCGATACTACAAAGCTGGCAGTCCCATTATCAGCACAGCCTTAGGAGCACTGGAGGAACAAACTGGAGAGTTTGACAGTGATGGGACAAAGTAGAGTTAGACATGATTTGGACAGTGCTGGTAAAGGCAAGGAAGGGAGCTGAGCAAAGTTCTAAGCCTATATTAATTAGGTCAGAAGGTTACTGTAACCATTTACAGAACTGGGAGAGGGAGAAACAGCTCTGAGATCTCTGTAGTGTTTCATGTATAGATGTAAAGAGAAAAATCTCACAGCATCTGGAAAGAAGAATATTATTTGAAGTCTTTTTGCAGAGAAGGATATTCAGAGAAGTGGAACATCTGTGCATTCCACACTAATAGATCAACAGCCACAGGATTGTTCTTCACATTGGGGATGGAAAGAAAGATTTTCCTTGAGCAGACAACTACGAGTGCAAGCATATTCAATCTCCCCTGGATTAGAGCAAGTTGCTGTTTCTATAAAGTATTAAATGAAATTCTAAAGAAGCAAAGAGATTAAAGGCCAACTGTAATGATCCCCAATGAAAATGTCCCAGATAGTCCATAATCCTCGGTTGCCTATCTATTATTTCACAATTTTAAGGACACTGCACTCTGAAAAAGGGGTTTATAAAAATAGGGCAAGAAGACAGAAAATTCACAGTTCAGTAGCTGGTGACATGTTTGAACCTCAGATAGCTTCTACATGTGACACACTTTCCTATACATCATTCAATGCACACAACCATTTGCTGTCAAGCAATGGGTCACTCCCAAGACATCCATATTCAGTAAGCCATTAGAGTCACAGTTCAAGCACAAATGAAGTTAGTTCTGCTACAATGAACAAGGCCATCAATTATAGAAATTAAATTCAAGCCAGAATGTAGCAACTGTAATTAAGAAACAGTGAAGCCAGGGCAGGCACTTGTGTTGAGAAGGGGATGGAACTCCTGCAAATATGCCAGTGCAATGTCCACCCTTTCTCCGAACACATTCTGTGAAGCAAGAATTCCCCTCATGGGACAAAAGTGCTTGGCTACCTACAAGTGAAATTGCAGCTGGAAATGATCGGAAGGCAAAGAAACCATTAGGAGAGAATACAGTTTCAAAATCCACATTTCCTTAGCAAAGGAACCAATCTACAAAGACATTTCAGCATCAACCTTGTAAATATCAAATGAAAAACTCTACATGATGGATATAGCTTCATAAAGATGTGCTTAGAAAGCCATATGACAAGTCCAAGTGGTAACACAGTGGTTAAAACATTAAAACATTAAAAAATGCACAGAAAAAATGATAAAGGTTTCACAAATGCTAACAGCAAAATATTCCAGTGTGAGGCATGTTTCTGAGGAGACCTTACTCTGAGAAGGTATTTAGGATTTCCTTAACTATTTTGCCTTCTCCTGGGTCTGGACTGTGATTGACTGGGAATCCTTTCTGATTGTTTGTGGGGAGCTGAGGTGACTTGGTAAGTGTGCAGGGGCTGCACTCTCCCACGCTACTGCTGCTTTGAAGCCCAAAACAAGCTGCCTCAGCTCCTTGCTGGGATTCATGGTCGCTGCCTCTGGATGCAGAGGAATGCTCTGAGTCAGAGGGCAGAAACACAAAATGGAAGACAATATGTGCATAACTGGATTTTATGTGGGGAAGGGAGACCAGAGAGAAGGTCTCCAAAGTCTCAAAAGTCTCCGACCTCTGAGGGCAGCTCCTAGAGATGGGTGAAAGCATGGGGTGAGATAATGCCTCTTGGTCTGCTCTGTAGCTACCGGGAAGGACAAACAGCTCCTTGACTCAGGAGTGACTACCCCAAGCCTCCCCATTGCACTGCTTCAGTGCTTCAGAGAGCTGATTTCTGCAGAGACAGAGGTGCTCAGCACGTGCCCAAAGGAGGAGTTTGCGGTTTTCACTTTGTTGTACTCATCCCTCTCTAAATGCATCCTGTTTGGGGCCTAACTCCTATACTTTGCTTTGGTATAGATTTGTTATGAAGCACAGGTTTGTTTATTTTTTCAACACAGAATAGAAGGAAAAAAAGGATGACCCATTTATACTCCCTTAAATCAGAAAAAGGATTAGTTTCCATACTTATTTGGTAATTCATCCCACTCTTCTCCTTTCTGCCTCTATTGCTAATATCAAAACAAGCACAAGAAGCCTAAATTAGTAGCATGGATGCACTAAATAAAAAACCAAACAAAACAATAATCATTATGCTCAATAACATACACCACTGGCATGCTTTTTGTGGGGTGAGCTGCAGTTAAACAACTAGGGCTGGTTTCAGGAGCTGCTTGTGCATAAGAAGCCTTATACCCCCCAGAAAGTGAAGGACCTACCAGAGTAGTTCAAGAAGGTCACCACAGACATGACCAACACTGACTCAAGGCAGTAAGCAGGAAGGGACCATGTCTGCACTGTGTTAGGTGGCTTGGGAAACTTCTACCATTCATCTCCTTTCGAGGGAACGACTCTGTAAAACTAGTCACATTGTACACAGTATTTTTATTATGATGATTATTAAGATAACAAATGAAGACCGACAGCTATTGGGTTTGATGGCTTTCTCTCAAAGGCTATAAAATTATATGGCCTTTATGATATAATATAGCCTTTATAATATCATATAGCCTTTATAAAATAACCTTTGTTATTTTATATACCTGGTGTAAAATGTGCATTTTGCTGAGAATGCATACAGTTAATTGATGAAGAGTTAAAATCTCACTCCAGATATCTGGATTGTGTTGCTGAACATCCAATCCCAAATATAGAATTAAATATGAGCAGCATTGATGACTTTCCAAGCCCCTGAAAGATAATGCCGGTCGGTGTGTCCTCAGTTGTAACCATGCACCAAAACACACAGGAAAAGATCACGGGTCCCTGTGCAGAGCTTGTTGTTGTTGCTGCCCTAGGTAAAGAGCTTTCTGAAGATGATTTGAGAATCAGCTTCTGAAAAGTCATTTTTAGACAGTAACTCCAAAGTCCCTCTAATCTCTGTGTATTTCTCATGCTGAAGTACATCAGAGCAGGAACATGCTCTTGTGCTTTTTATTTGATTTGCCTACTCCTAAGAACCTCTTCATATGTGGAAAGTTTTGCAAAGCATTCAGGAAGAGCAAAGCAGCAATGGCTTGCTTCTGCTGGGAGCAGGGCTGCAGGCTGAGAAAATAATCAGGGGAAGTATCCTTCTATTATACTTCTTGACCAAAACGTAAAGCAGACACTTATTTTTTTAACTATAAATCAGCATATGAAGTAAAAGGATTTAACCATATACAAATGGCTAAATACCAAATAGCAGAGTAGATTGTAATTCTGTGCCAAAATCATACTGATTTCCACTTTTTTAATGCTTTTTTTAAAAAAAAAAAGTTAATTGCATTAACTTCACTGTTAGGACTACGGCATCAGGCATTGTAAGACTCTCATTGCCTCCACTGATATGGGAGTTTTTAGGAGACTGTACATCATTCAGAGGTTGCTGCAGAAAGGTATCTAATGGTCATTAATCCACAATTACTGTTGTTGTGCTGTGATTAACATTAAGGCTGCAGGCATGCCTGATGAAAGGATGTGATCAGGTCATATTCTGAAGCCATACTGAGTCTGACGGGGAACATCTTTTTCTCCCCATTTTTTCCTGTTTTTTTTTTTTCTTTATTTTTCTCCCTTTCCCCTCCCCCTCTTTTTTCCATGTTTTTTCCTCTTTATCCCTTTTATTTTTTTGTTTTGTTCTCCCCCCCCCAAGCCTGACAGAGATTAAGAAGCATTTGGATGATACTCTCATGCCCATGATGTGACTATTGGGGATGGTTCTGTGCAGGCTAAGGTTGGACTCTTGTCCAACCTTACTTGTGGGTCTCTTCCAACTCAGGATATTCTGTGATTCTATGAATACAAATTTAGGATTATTCTGCAAACTCTGAAGAAAAAGCAAGTGGAGATTTGGTAAAGGACTTGATAAACCTTCACCTCTTTTTCCTGACTAGCAAAGCAAAACAAAAGGGGAAAGAAAAAGGAAAAACTCAAGCCATCTCCCTAAATATTCTTTCTCTACCACTAGTCAATGCAGGGATTCACAAAGAGCTGTTAATCTCCCAGGAACAACAAAATGGAAATGTCTGGGCTATATCAGTGGAAGAGCTTTTGAACTGAAATATGGCAACAAATAGCAGAATAGGCTTTATCCCAGCCTGGGTGCAGAAGATTAATGACTATGAATAATATGTATGCATTAGAGTGAATAATGACAGCCCTGAGGAAGGACTGGCAGAGACCGACAATTTTTTTAGATCATTATTTCTCAGATGACAAAAACTATTACAATGAAGAAATTCATGCACTTTTCATTTTTCTAATTAAAACACAAAAACTGTTTCTCTCTACAGCTTAATTCTCTGCTTGCTCTTTCTTTCTGTGTCCTCAGCCATCTGGAAAAAGCAGCTCCTCACAGGTAAGCTTTTTCTTAGCTGAGGGCCCACCCTATCTCAAAGAGTGCTTAAAGTAAGGGCACAAATAGCTGCTTTAAGAATTTCCACAGCAAAAGAACCACATAATTTGAATTTCTGGTGGCCCTAAAGCAGGCATCCTAAGGTACTACCTGGGTGTGTGCTCTGCTCACTGAGCAAGAAATAAGGGAAATAAAACTGCTTATGGATGGATCTTCCAATGTGCCTGCCCATTAGCAGTGTAAATTTCATATGATCATAGTTTTTATGGAGGATCTCGATAAAACATGCATTTCTATTCTGTTCTTAGAAATCTCAGTGTGGTGATTTTCTGCTTTTTTTGAGAAATCTGAAGTCCCCAGGTCCCTTTGAGAGCTGTTTTCTAACATCCTGGCAGTCTTGACACCTAAAACATTGGGAGGGGGAGAGCAAGTAAGACCACAGGCTCATCTCAACCCAGCATCACTTTCAACATCTACTTTCCCTTCCTTCATTGCCCTACCTTGCCAGGCTCCCAAGAGCCCTGAAAGGAGCTCTGAGATAAACAGAAATGGAGAAGCACCCCCTTTTTCTCTCAGTAGATCTGTAAGGCATGGAAAAGCCCACGTCTCCCTCTCCAGACACTGATTGTCCCCCAACTTTTGCAGTGTTTTGCCTCTAAATGCAAAGCAGGAGGTGCAGTGATCTTGTTCTTGTAAGCAAAGGAGCTTCAAATAGGTATCCTGAGACTTTTTTTAGAGCCCATCGTGGTGTACTTTTGACACAAGTTATCACACTGAATGTGAGATGAGGACATCAGACTCCACGTACTGGGATGAGCAAGTGAGTAGTGAAAGCCCTCAGAGACCCACAGCATTGGTTTGAAAAAGAGCCAAAAAAAAAAAAATAGAAAAAGGTAGGAAATAAATCAGGGTAAAGTTTGCAATGTACGTAAATAGCCTGAAAATTATTGACTGTTCAGTGAAGCTTAGAAAACTTCACCCCACATGCTCATTGCTCTCTCATGCAGATGTGCACATATACATGAACACACACCTTTTAGTAGTATTTCATCATCATTTCAGTATCATTTCAGCCAGGCACACAGCACTTTTCCTCTCCCTCTCCCTTACACACACATGCCTTCGTGCTACTTGGCTTACTGGTGTCAATGCAGGAAAAGCTTTTCCTGGTCACCCCAAATGCCTTGAATGACACCCCATTTCCTAATCTGTCTTAATTGTTTTCTCCTTATTTTGCATATAACAGAAGTATGAATTTCTAAGGTGTTTTCATTTACATGGGAAAACTGGAGAAAGCAGTTTGTGCCCCAGAAAGAGATAAAGAAACTTGAAGCAAAAGTAGATCTAGAATTAAGCAAAATAAAACTCTAAGATAATTATTATTAATGACTTGGAACTGAAACTCATTTGGATGAATCCTCTTCAAATTTTGCCTATTCATTTCCTTAACTGTCAACATAAAAATGGCAGGTTTAAGTCAAATAGTCTATTCTTATAACAAAAAGTAAAACCAAAGATTGTTGTAAACTTAAATTCTAAGAGGCATAAATTACCAATCTTATTAGAAGGCCTATAGTTACCTGAAATCTCCTCCTATTTTTCAGATAATAAAACTACTCATGCTTTAGGAATAGGAGGTGATTGATTCTGACTTGTGCTTAAAGAAAACACTTCTGGTTTTTTAACCTCATTTATTGCCACAGGACTTTGTACAGCATTATGCATGCTCAGTATCACTTGTTGCTATGATTCCACTAGTGCCTTGCAGACACTGCAAGATGAACTAAGTAGGCTCTGCCTTCCTTCCAAATGATTCAGCAGGGATTCTCTTTTTAAAAAAAAATTTTGGAACAACATTCAGCTACTAATGAGACATAAAATTAAAAGATTTCTACCCCCAAATAAGAGAAAAGTAATATCTAAGTAAAACCAAAAAAGCTGCAAATCACTACAACCAAAATTCAATACCTATTTTTATTCTTGCAAAGCAAAGTGAATCTGTAACATTCACAGCTATTCATGCTCCAAAGTTGTGCTGCACATATTGATGTGAGTGGATCATTATTCATCGTGCAAGGCATCCCACTGACCTCACTTCAGCAGAAACTGCAGAATCACAGTCCTATTATGGGCAGACCCAATATTTATGCACACTTGTCAGATTTCACACAGCTCCTCGAATGACATGCTCTCCTCTGGCCCTGCTTTTCTTCTTTTCAGGCGCTTCTTTCTTTCCTCTGCCCTCTAACTTCTATGTGGCTTTTCATAATAAATGTGAATTTAACCAGTAAGCCTCTCCAAAAACTCACTTGTAAGACTGTTCAGGTCTCACAAGGAATGCTGGATGTATTCACTGAGGCTCTACACTGAAATATTAGGTCACACAATAAACCTGTGAGGGAAGGATGCTCTCTAACCAACGCTATAGAGCTGCGACCAGAGTAAGAGCTGAGGGAATGGAAGAGACTTTTAAAACTTTGCAATTACTGTCTGCAAAAAGTCTGCTGAAAATACTCCAGGCTACCAGCTGATTGTAGTTCCACTAAATATTTTAAAAAGCAGCTTTGACAAGCTTTCCTCTGAACTGCTCTTCCTCCTATTTTTTTCTGAAAATAGTATTCCCTATATATGCCAGGGGACTCTGATTTTCCTAAGAATAATAAGGCTTCAGTACAAAAAGCACTGGAGATTAGCAGCAGTGCCAGGTGTCCCTGCACGCTGCGTGGAGGGAGTGATGTCCCCACCACTGCTGTTGCATTAACACATTCCCAGCACCAAACAGCACTTCTGGATATATTTCACAGCAAGAAACTACACGGGGTCTAATGCGCGAATAATCTTCAGAAGCAGTATTTTCCTTTTGGCTGGATTTTAACAAAGAATGCAAATGCACATTGGTTTTTGTAGTCTGAATGTTTCTATTCAAACCTTTTGATTCAAAAGCCTTTTTTTGTTAAAAACTGATCATGAAAACAGAACCTAAAACCCAACCAGCCCTTTTCAGAACCAATATTCTGGGTGCAACAGTGCAGTGATGTTACCTACGGGGTTACAGTTTTTAACATCATTGCTAGCTCTTACATTTTTCCTTGGCTGTTTAACTATTTTTAAAATGAAAATAGAATAACCTTAATGTAGAAAACTCTGCAGTTTTAAAGTGCTTGTTAGGATACTAGCTTGGTAGTATACAGTCAGATGCCTGCTCCCAAATTAGAGACAGGGTGGTAATTTTCTGCTCTTCTGGCAATTTTTTAATTTTACCATTTTGCTTCCTTACATTGTCACTGTTGATTTCCTATCTGTCAGAGTGTCACCACAGAGAGATTAACCGAAATTTCAGATTCCATTGAAGTCTCTTTATCCTCTGCCACATGACACATTAGTTACACATTGACATACCCCAAACAAAACAAGGATAACTGGCAACAAAGTGCCCCAGAGCCCACACTGCTGATGCAAGTTTCTCAAAATCATAAGTTTTAAAACTCTTTATGCTTGGATGTTTGTGCAAATGTGCCTGGATTTTTGCGCTCAGTTGTAAAAAGCTGCTAAATGAAGGAAAGTGATATTGATTTTTCTCTCTTTTACCACAATTCAATATTTATGATGCAAACAACCCCTAAACTACGTAGACTTTCTTACAAAGCCTTGAAGGGGCTGCACAGTCAGCAGAATCCCAAGGTTCAACTGCAGAGGTCAGGCAGACACATAGAGAAAGGAAGAAAAATGTCATGGGACTACACCCACTTTGGAGACGAACAAGCAGATTATTCTGCAAGAGAGATCACAATTTTCATTTTTCTACAGCTCTCAAAAGCAGCAGATTCAAGCGTGGATATGGTAAATAAGAATGCTGGGTTCTAGTTTAACACCAGCTTCTGTATCGCTTAACTTCTAGACTGCAGTTTGCTCATGTATGTGCCTCCCAGGATTGTTGCAAGGATTAAATCTTGCAAGGATTAACCTTTAAAGCTGGTTTTTGAAAAAGCCTGCATTTTATATGCAGAATAGGAGCAACAGTTAAGGTCACTCACCAGGCAATGGAAATTAAAAGATGAGCTGTCGTGCCATTATCTTACATTGCATTTCAAAAATTTTTCTCTTTATTGTCCTGGAATAAAATCTGTGTATAATTAGACATGAATTAAAAAGCACACAAGTATTGGAAATAGATATACCTTAGACAATTTAACAGTTACACAAATGGCAGTCCTAATTTATTCCTCAATTCCATTTGATGTTCCACCACACTGCAAGCACGTATGCCATATCATGTTATGGCAGCTGTCCTGGAAATGTGCTAAATTCAGCATAGGTGTTAATAGGAGCAACCTGGCATAAGCCAGGTACGGTACATGTATCTGCTGCCAACAGAGATGAAGTTTGTTCAGACTCTGCTAAACTGGGAATGTGCCAGGTTTATACCTTTATTATCAGTGTGTCCAGTTCTCCTCTATCTAATTCATTGCTGCTGTCTTCTTGAATGTGAAGCATTAAATAAAAGAGAAAAAGTAAAAAAAAAAGCAGTATAGATAAGAAGTTTGCCACAAAACACAAGAGACAGGTTTGTAACTCTTGAGGAGCTGCTTCTCAGCTGTGGTGCTGCACAGCTGTTTATCTCTCCCTGTTTTAAGCTCTGACAAAAGACAAGGACCTTCAAAAAGAGTGTGTTGAGTTCAGTAAAAGAAGCTCCCACTGCTATGAAGGCTCAAGCAGAGAAACAGGCATGCCACAGGGGGACAGCAGCATGTTCCTACTGGGAACCCTGTGCATCCCTGGTGATCTCCACTTCTGGACATGAGACCATAAAGCCTACTTTGGGTGGAGGATTTTTCAGGTCACTTCTATATAGTTACTAGCAGTATCTTTCCCAATAGCTTGTAGGGTCTAAATCCCAGTGGGACAGGCTGCAAATGTTAGGACACCCCCCATCAAAAGAAAATGTGGTTCTTCCCTTCAGCTGGAAATGGATAAACAGCAAAGGTCTAGCCCAGGAAATAAAAGTTCTGTGGTCTGGAAACCCACATTAGGGAAGACTCCACAAAGAGTTGTAAGGCCAACATAGTGACAAAAGCAAGAGCAACCAGAGAATTGTCCAAGTGGAGAGAGTGGCATGACAGCAGTGAGAACTATTTGGCAGTAAGACAATAAACACTTAAACCAGATTTATATTTGGAAGTAACACTACATACAGTAGTGTTACAAAAGACGACATACAAGCAGCAGTGGAATCAAGCTGCATCAGGAGAAGTTCAGACTGGACATTAGGAAAAGGTTCTTCACTGAGATGGAGGTTAGTCACTGGAAAAGACTCCCCAGGGAAGTGATCACGGTACCAAGCCTGTCAGAGTTCAAGGAGCATCTGGATGATACTCTTAATCATATGGTTTAGATTTAGGTAGTTCTATGAGGAGCTGGGAGTTGGACTTGATGATCCTTATGGGTCCCTTACAACTCAAGATATTCTATGATTCTATCAACTAATGAGGCTAAAGTCTGCCCCAGCTGCTGTTGATCTAGTCCATAACTAAACTCACTCTTCCATGTCCTACCAGTTCTTCCAAGCCACTTCTGGAAAAGTGAGAGACTGTGTTAGTCAATCACATCATTTGGTAGGGAAATGCACAATCCTGGGGCTCTCTGTCTGTAATCTCCACATCACAAGAATAGCAAAACACTCTTCCATCTTATCTGCAGACCAAAGTCTGACATTAGTCTCATGCTGATCTGAGCCCTCAAAGCTCTCACTGGATTCCCAGGGGTTTTCTGCCTTAGAGATGATTGATTAATCCCCAACCATCTAGCAGAAGGTCACAAGCATACTCCATGCTCTCCTGAACACTGTGCAATCACAGGATTCAATTTAAAGTTTCTAAGGACAAGCAATTGGCTCCTCAGACACTGATCTACAAAACAGTAGGGTGCTCAGCTACGGAATAAAGGAAAGCAGGAGAGGGCATTTCAGTAGCCTATTGCTAATGAGCGAACCATCTGTCTGTCTTCTTTGTGAAAATTAGCTATTTATTCTGACATTTCCTTTTTCCCCAACAGTTTTTATGCTGATGACCTTATTATTTTAAAGTAATGTAATCTAATTTTAATGCTAGTACTTGTCAGAATTTTTTGAAAAAGCAGTAATGGTAACTATAGCTATCTTAGCAAACAGAAAAATAAAACTGTACCATGCCCAGAGAGAAAAGGTGCAACCTATCCAAGCTGTGAAGTCCCACCATAATAAAGCCTCTCTGGTGATAATTATACTCATTATTGAAAAAGAAAACCATGGCCAGCTGTGAAATGAATGACCAATACTGAATTCTTCATATGGGATCACTCTTCCATAACAAATGAAAAAGACACTGAATACAAATTACCAAAAAAAAAAAAAAAAAAAAAAAAAAAAAAAAAAAAAAAATTTCTCACTGTTGGTAAAACCTGAACATAAATGCATTAACTGGGATGCTCTGCCTTACCAAATTTATGTCTCTCAAAGGAATGCATTCATTTCAGGACAGCAGACTGTCCTTGAATGCCTCTAAATGTGAACACCATTTTAGCAGAAATGTAAGAGGAGGATACAGAGACTAATCAAGCTGTCCATCCGTCTTCCTGTATCATGTCTCTGCTGCAGACACCACCAGCTGCTTCCCAGAAGAGGGTAAAAAGCCTGATGATAAATTAATAGGGATAGTCTTTCTAGTCAGGAAGTCTCCTCCTTACTCTTACCAGCTATAGACTAGTTTCAAATATGAAATGTTGTGGCCCTTTCAGGACCTTCCTTCAGATTTTTTTTTGCCTGTTTTCAAGCAGTGTCATTACAATCCAAAATCTGAGCAGCTAGGCAATGCCTATGCACTTTTAGCAAGAAAGAATATACTATAATGTAAAAAAACCTGAGTAAACAAAATTTTAAAATGATTTCTGATTCTATGTGATTGGATATTTTTGGATCCTCATTCCTTTTGATTGTTGTCTCAAATCAGCAAGAATGGACCAAGTCAGACCTCACAGGTGAAGTCACAGGGAAGGCTGTTTCTTTGGATGGGCAGGTAGAACTTGACAGTACCTCTCCAACCACTTTTTGATATAAATTTTAATCTCAGCTGAGCCTGTATCTCTTTATGTGAGATAGTAAATGAAGAATGTTGCATTTGGACTTGCATTTGGACTCATATGTTGACTTTGGTGAGACAAGCATTTACCCCAAATGAACGCTTTGCTAAGGAGCTTTGTCAGCAGTGACATTTTCTGATATTTAAACTGAAGTTCAGTTTGCAAAGCTTAGGGAGCGAGAGACTTCTTGAGAAAGGAATGAAGTGTCCTGCTGCCATAAAGGTCTTGCAAGAACATACTTCTCCTATCTACATGTGGCCGCTCTTTCTTTATCCTGATGCCATTCCCATGAGCCTTTCAGCTGTCTATGACATACAATGAAAAGAGGCATAACAAGCCTTGAGCTAGTACTAACCCAACGTCTTTGGGATGCAAATCAGCCCTCAGAGATCAACAGCAACACTAAATAATATCAAAATGTACAAATCAAGGTGGTAGAAGAGATACATTTCTTTTAATATTTTATGTTTAACGAGTGCAGTCCCACATACCAGGATCAGACTCTTAAATTAAGAGGAAGATGCTGGTCACCTCTGGTTTGTACAGTTCCTATGCTAAAGCACTGCATAAAGTTAACAGTAGGTAAAATTTTTCTTTAATCACGCAACAGACGACATACAAACTGGAAATGCTAAGGGCAATCAAACTGGCACAAACTTCTCTTCTGATGGTAAAGCTTGAATAATTCTTGTTAAACACCTTGAGTATGTCCACTGGTCTCTAAAGGCCCTGTGGATAATAGCTCCAAGCAAGGCTGCTTCACTAAAAGGGGACTACAAAACCCGTGTTGTTAGCATTCATCTGTTCCTCATTACTCCAACAGAATACAAAGTCTGAATAGATTGGAAAATTGTCCTTCCTACACAGACATTCTTTCCTCCTTATTGTCTCTCCAAGTACTGAAAATGCAGCTGAAGGCGTGAACAGCTGCAGTACTGGAAGCTTCAAATATGCTACTTATGCAGTAGCGGTGCTGGAATAGCCAGAGCACGGTGCTACGCTTTTATCAAAAGGATGAGTTTTGAGAGTGAACTGATAAAGCAGATTTTCCTGCTCTTTTAAGAAAAGTAAGTGCTCCAGGGCCATGTGTTCATCAAACAGGACATATATTTCTGGTTTTACAATCTAGTAGAGGACGACAAAGGCCTAAAACCTCCACAACAACTCACAGTATGTGTCAACAGCTCTATTCTAGGTCTTCCCTTCTGGGAACATTAAAAATGTAACAATTTGGTTGTTTGGTGTTTTTTTTTTGCATTAAATGATGAACGCATCAGTTGGGTGTAATTGATGACAATGTGACACAGGCAGGAAGATTCTAGGTAGCCTACTTACCTACTGGCACCCACTGCCAGATTGCTGATTTTATTTGGTCCAAGAGTGACTGACCCAGGAATACCAAGGCTATTGTTATAAAAAAGCTACACCTCAAAAAATGAGAAAAAATTACAGAACAAAAAATAAGGGTGCAAGGTTATCTAACTAAAGGCTTTATCAAAATGAGCTTAAGGACCTGGAGAGGATCAAAGGAACACTGGGGAGAGGAACCCAAGTAACCTAATCACTGAAATCAGAGCATGACAAAGGAGCTATTGTCTCTGGAGGGAAATCCAGGAAAAGCTGAGGGGAAGAAACTTTTCTTCTGGACTTCCATGTAAAAGATGGGGTTACTGGTTAAAGGGGCATAGGGCTTGTTGTGGGATGCAGATGGAAGCAAATTTGGAAATGGTGTAAAACCTATCTAACTGGCAGCTTGACAATTATGGAAGATGAAATGCTGTATTTTGCAGATCCACCGTATTTAAGAGGACAAAAAATAATTCTAGAGAGAGAGACGGTGCAACTAAACAGTTCTTACACTTATTTTCTTTTTCTGTTTGCAATTTCTTATATACATCTCCATGCATATGTCCACGAGATCATAAAGTACACAATGGCTATATGTTCTACATACCATATACCTGCATATTTTATTTATAAGGCTGAATAAGACAGCATAGATGCTTTTACTTACTGATTGCAGTCTTTACTAGCCGTGTTTAATTTCACTTAGGCATCTCTTTTTGACATTAATGGGTTACAGTCAGGTTCACCTATTCTGTGCCCACACTGAGCAAAAGACCTGACTATGTAAGTTTCCAGGAATGAAAATTCACTCAGAGAAAAAGGACTGAGGCCACTATTGCATACAATGAATGGGAATCACATACCCGTTTCCAAAACTGGAAATCCCATTCAAAAGTTCCTGACTTTCTAAGCAGGAACCCAATACAATCTCATAAGATTACTTCAGGTCATGCATGTCAGCTTCCAGAGGGACTGTGAATCAAGAATTGTTCCACTGGGTTAAGAAAATAGACAACTTGAAAGGACTAATTAAATCCCTCTTCATGTAATTCATCAATATGGTCAGAACAAGAGGAATCACAAGGACTTTAACCATTCTGACCTGAAATCAAGCTTTCAATACCAAGTACCAAGTGTGAATGGAGATGTAACCAAAGGAATTTTCTCTACCTCTGTGTACAGTGACTACATAAAGGTGTCTTATCTCTGACTGCTCCTCAGAGGCAGCTCTGCTATCAAAAGGTGCCCCGAGACTGTCCATTAGCAGCACACACCCCCCTCAACATCACCATGGCAGGAGTACACTTTAGTGGCTGTATGCAGAATCGCAGTCAAAACTTCAAACCACCCACATTTTTAAACACTGTATCCACATTAAAAGTACAAAACATCGAGAACGAAGGGAAGAAAACTTAAAATAACGGAGTTGCCATACCAAGGTATGAGCACACCTTGGTAAACCCCTGCCTCAGGTAGCTGAGAGACTTCAAGAGGCAAGTGACAGTCAGGAGCACATAGTAGGTCTTTCCATCCAAGTTGAGTGTGGTGTCTCATGGCACATAAGGAAGGGCAGCACCATGACATCCATGCTGTGTTATTCAGCTGGCTGAAGCAAAATGCTCCTTCTGCTTTCACAAGTGCTGTAGGTGTTACTAACTTGGATTTGTTTGTTTTTGCATTTCTGGGACAAAGACCTCCTTGAGTTAGCCATGAATTTGGGAAACAACATAACAAGTTGTTTAAACCACAGCTGCGGATCTTAGTGCATTTTTTACATGAACAGCTTTCTGGAAAATGGCTGCAGCAACCTCTACCAGAATGTAAAAAGCAACTGAATAAAAGACAAAAACCAGGGCTTTTTTTTTTTTAGATCTCATTAGCACTGTGCAGGGGGTCAGCAATCTTCTTGGTTTACAGAGGTACTTTGTCATCACCAAATCAAGAGAGTCTGTTAGGGAGAACAATGCTGAAGCCATGTTACAGGAGAAAACTGGAAGCAGAGAGATCGCAAACATTGCTTGCCTTTTCACAGCTGGCAACATGTTCCCCTGACTCACGCAGATGTAGGAGACCTGCCCACGGTCTAAATCTATGCAGGAGCTTTGAGTAAGACCTTATTACAATCTCTTTCGGTGCATGCCCATAAACAAGGTTGTCTTCCCAGCATAAATTTTCTACATTATATTTATGTTTCATTGCATGTCTCAGGAAAACATTTGAGGGTTTATTAATATTAAAATTTCAGATATACTATAACAAATGTTTTAGAAAATTACTCATTACCTGTAAAAACAGTTAATGTAAACCTTGCTTTTAAACTGTAGAGTCTTTTTGTCAGAAAACCTGTCTTCTGTTTTTTCTGTGAAGTATTTGGGATATTTTGGGGCCACATAAAATTATAGTAATACACTCACAAGCAAGGTAATGAAACCTAACAAACCTAACATTTTATAATGATGTCTCTTACAGAAAAAGTGTTCCAGAAAAATTTGCACATGCCTGCCTCTAACTGGAAGTTTTATTTATAATAAAAAATTTTTCCTGGTTTGACAGATTTTGATTTCACCCCTTTTTATTTTTAAACAGGTTTTCACTTTAAATCAGACTTTCAGAAGAACAAATGGCTTCAAGTTGAAATCTTTTTATTCTTTGTTTTAAACTTTCCTTTATGAAAAAAATTACCATGGAAATAATGCAAATATCAGCCTCCTTGCCATAGGTCAGAACCAGAAAAATGTGAAAGCCTTAACTTTTTATATAATACTCCTTCTGTCTGCTACATACATTAACATTTACGATGGAAAATGTTGAAGACCTCCCACCTCCAGTTGTTCAAGAATTTCTTGTTTAGCATCCACTGCAGAATATAACAGATTTGCTGGAATACATATCTCTGCATCCTCAGATGAATACTCTGTCTGTTTGCAAAGGTCTACGGGATGGGCATGCCAGAAAGTGAAGTTTGTTAACAGCCCCAGACAGTTCTCACTGGAGTTTCTGTGTACATCTAATACATATCTCAGCATTCACCTAGAGAAGACCACATGTAATTTCTCTACAGAGAGCTGGAATCTGTGCGGTGGATCAAAAGATCATTGGCATTGATATTAGTAATTCCCTGCTATTTCATATCCTTGAATATTGGCTCCAAAGGATAGCCTCCAAGAAAATTTAAACCTTCAGTTTTTCTGCCTTTCTCAACTTTTTGGTGAAGAACTCCCCATATCACCTTTTCCATCTACTAGATGAATTCCCACCAAACAGAAAGAGTCAGGAGTACACATATGAAGCATACCAAAATCCTGAGGAACAATGGAATTGCATCTCACCACTAACCTGATGAACAAGGTTCTTTGAAAATGAGTGATTAAACCCCCTTTGTTTGACTTGATTCAACCAGATTCATGCGATAGGAAGAACATACTTCCTTCTCGGGTAGACTTCGACTTCCAGAACATTCATGCCATCACCTACCCTTATGAAATGTTCAAGGACTTCTAAATGAATCCTACCCACAAAGATGGCCGCAAGAACTAATTTCAAGACTATCACTGTTTCCAAGTTCCCAGCTAGTGTTGAGAAAAGTGGTTCCTGCCTGGGCTTGGGGCCATTTTGGGTGCAAACAGCAGTGCTGCTTCATTTTCTGTGTGAGAGATGCAGGGTGAGGGAAGAAGCCTGATGCTACTAGGCCAACAGAGCAATCCTCCAGGGAGGGCAGCATTAGGAGAAGGACATGACTTTGCAGGGATGGACTGCTTCCCAGGGCTGCCACACATTTTGGGTTCAGGCATGGTTTTGAGCCACAGGATGACTTCCTGTTCCCAGGGATTTACCATTCTGCAGCCCTGTCCCTGCCAGCACCAACCTACCAGGCATGCAGTCTCCCACAGGCACCATCGCAGTGAGCCTGGCTGAGTGACTCCAGGCTCCCAGCAGGAGCAGAAACATATGTCCAGCCACTGAGAGATGGACAAGTAGGTCACTTGCATCTCCTGAACAAAAAAATAAAATAAAATAAAATAAAATAAAATAAATAAAAAATTAAATTAAAATAAAATAAAATAAAATAAAATAAAATAAAATAAAATAAAATAAAAATCTTCTAGGTTGAACTTTCCAAGCAGTGCTGAGGTGGCATGGGATTAATTGTTGTGCTCTTCTCAGCTCCTCAGGAGTGGAACCAACCCGCACACACAGCACTTGGTCTGTAGAATTCTTTTCTTCCAATTCTCACCTGTGTGATAACAACTTCTATACCTCGGTCATACCTCCTGCTCCTGTTTTTCCTACAATAGCTCTGATAAATGTGAAAAGAAGACCAGTAGATTTGAGATAACTCCTGTCCAAAGGATTTGAAAACTTGGAGGACATTTTTTAACATGTTACAGTGAGCAAAGAAAAGGACTACATGTATCTCTGCATGGAGCTTGACCCCTCACTAGATTTGTCTGCTCTAATCCCAGCACAAAAACTGATGCCCAACAGGCTGTGCTGAGCTCTGCCCCACCATATTCCTCTCTACATGTCCTGGAGAAGGAGGCTGGCCTGAGTCTGGCATTGAACAGCAGCTCTTCCCTTGCACAGACCCAGAGCCAAAATCCCCCCCAGTGATGTTGCAGCCCACTAGTGACTGCAGGTTATGCAGCTGTTCCTCTCACATACCTACCCACACAAATCCTGTTTACTTCAACTTTGCTGGGAAGGTACAGAGCAACACTAAATCCAATTTTACTACAGTCAGGATAAGGCTTATAAATCTATGATGATAGTGTAAACCTTGCTAAAAAGGCTTGTTAAAACCGTGCACCATCTAAAAACTAGACTCTCAGATTTCCTATTAACTCTGTAACATTTTCTTTCCTTCACTTGCCACTGGGAAAAAAAAAACATTAAAACTAAAGACCTTTCAGTTGAATTACTGACTAGATGTTCATCTAGCAGTTTACATTAAAAAAACTTCCATAAGTAAGAAGCAAGATGATATAGCCAACTGTAATTTACTTTGCCAGAGAAAATTTACTCAAACTTCTGTATTATGAGGATGGACTATTTTTAATTAAAGTTCCCGAGGAAAAGATAAACAACAACTAGGAAAAGCCAGCCATGTCTGGAAGCTGTACTGAGAAGAAAAAAATGAAATGCCAAAACACATTACAGAAAGGGACATTTGACATTTGAATGAGGATTTCTAATAGCTCAGATGAAGGAAGAACATGAAACTGGAGTTTCAATCTAGGGCTGATTCAGATGCAAACCCTTCTGTTAGGAATTTATGGCTGTGAAGCTTTTCAATTTCAATAAGTGTGCTTTTAGCAAGGTTATGCATATCAGACTGAGAGACACCTGCATGTTCCCTTTGGGAAGCAAGTTGGGGATGATCACTGACAGTGCCTGACAGAAGAAGCTTCTGCAGGAAATCCCTTCAAGCTAATGGTACCCCACATAAATCTCCGAATTTGATGTGTACTTAAACCCTGAATCC
Organism: Pyrocephalus nanus; assembly: GCA_038380795.1. NCBI lineage: Eukaryota > Metazoa > Chordata > Aves > Passeriformes > Tyrannidae > Pyrocephalus > Pyrocephalus nanus. The sequence goes on along the minus strand of CM076261.1, from coordinate 7,936,926 downwards.
AGTGTTGCCTTCATTCCTAAAACTTGTGGTAATATTTGCACTTGTATGACAGGTCTGGTTGCTCACTTCATACAGATGCATGCCTAGTCTCCTTTGAGTCTCCCTAAATCCTTGCCCTTCAGTGATAATCATGTAGCAGTGAGATTCACAGACTGGTGACTTGTTTATGCTGTCTACCCAACAAGTTTTTCTGTAATAGCTTCTGCCTCCGGCAACCCTCTGTGCCAGTATAAAAGTCACTTTGTCTTAGACTGGGGGAGCTAAGTTAGCAGCAGAAACAATTTCTCTACAGTAAACACTGAGGAGAAATGATGAGGGTTTAAAGATTGGTGTTAAAAGCGATGATTTGGAGGGCAGCCAATGAAAGGATAGTCAGTTCAGGCAGAAACTCTTTAGGCACACACATGTACTACAATTCTAATCTGAGAAACAAAATAAATATCAAGCTGCTTTCAAACATATGCCTGAACAAACTACTCTAGTTGCAGTTAAAGAATAAGAATTCATTGCATAGTAGTTGGGCCTTGAAGACCAATGGCTATCCTTACTCAAGAGATAAGGAATAAACAAACAAACAAAAAGTAATATATGTTTTAAATAATCCCGTGCCTTGCTTTGTCCCATCAATAAACCTGGAGTAAATCACACAGAGAATTCCATGATTTAATTTATTAACTTTTGTGAGTGAGGGTCTTTGACTGAAAACATTTTGATAGCCCTAAACACATTAGTGTCAGTAAATACTCTGAAGTACCTTCTTTCATTTCTGTGAGTATGAGGGAGCTACTTGTACTTCAAGCAGTTATATTGGCTAAAAATTTGTTTAAGACTACTCAGAATTTTTACATACATACAACAGCACTGCACATTCATGAATTTTTTTCTTAAGGACTGTTTTCCTTCCTGCATCTGTAATACTAACCAATGGTACTTCACCAGCAGTTTACATGTGGCTATTCCCTGCCACACCCAAATATGAAAACAAGGCAACAGTATCTGTTTACACCATTGCAAGAAATGCTGTAAACATCATGAGATCATCACAGGAAATTCACATAGTAAAAATGTAAGGGAATTAATAATATAAACAGAGTAATGCTTCCAGGCAAATAAATTTCATAACAAAAAAAGAGGGGCAGTGTCTTCCAACCTCTGCTGCGCTAAAGAAAAAATGCCAATTACAAATTAAAACCAGAGTGCTTGTATTTCATTAAGGTTAGGGAGGAAATTTTGTCTGCCTTCTCACAGCTGTTTGTGCCAGCCAAAAGTGAATTTATGGCATAATTGAAATTACATTCCTCTTCTGCTACTCACTTGCTTCTGCTGAGCATCATTATGCTGATGCGATTTATCATGTTTTATATCTGAAAGAAATGTTCTGTTTCCACAATCCCACCCTTTGTACCATCACTTTCTAAAAATCTGGGCATTATAATCTCCTTCCCTCTCCTGGTTCCCTTTCATGAAAACTCTGCTGACAATTGTGAGAAAAATACAGAGGATGCACACAATCCCAAAACACTATTGAATCTTCTGAGAACTAAGACATACTTTCACTGTCACAGGTGAATTTTCACTTTGAGCTTTTGGGTCCAGTGTCTCTCATCTAACAAATGCTCCAAAGAAAAACAGAAGAGAGACAGTAACATGCAGCTGATGTATCTATAAGTAGGGAAGCACCATGCATTTGCACCAGGCACCAACCACACAGTGGATCAGGCAACTGCAAGGGGAATATTTGTACACGTAGTTCCCCTTGATGCTAAGGAAAGAAAGGAAATGAGACATCTCTTCCATTCCTCCTGGCAGACGGACGAATTATCCACTACCAAAGGCAGAAGCTGGTGGATTGGCCAGTGCCCTCAGATGTGTAATTGTAAGATGCTACCTCCACTGATCACAGCAGAGAACAGTCAATCCATGCCAAGGAATACAGTCTGATCAGCAGAACCTCTTCCTACTGTTGTTTACAAACAAACCTTACCCCATGCTGAGATTTCAGGACTGGTAATCAAAAAGTACACTAAACAGATTTACCTTGAAGGTCTGCTTGATCAAACAGGAAGCCCCAGACGCTGCTTTAAGTACCATTTTCTAGAACAGAAATACCCTTTAATAGTAGAATGCTCAACCTCATTCTAGTCCAGACTTTGTTACCTGTTGCCACAACGCTGAACTGACAGTCTGGAGCTGACAAAATGGTACCACGTATGGGGAAAAGGGACTGTGTGATTGCTGGATCCCACACTATATGGGCAGGAGTAGGCACTCCACCACAAGACTCTAATCAGGGTTTAAAGCCAACTGTGGGGAGTATCCACAGTTACAAGATACAAGATCTTGATATTTTATCTGGCTACAAACAAAATACTTTATTAAACCTCAGGCGTTTGTTTGCTGTTGAACATCAAACCAAAATAATGAGCGCTTTGATGCATATATCTTAGTCTGTAAGTGTTGTCATCAATTTCTCCCATATTTCAGAATTCCCATGAACTGAATGCTAAACTCCTAGAAAGCTTAACATGGACATATTTTTCCCTACTTGGACAGTAATGTGATATTTTACTTTTCACTTCTTCATCACACTCCCCAAGGCTGCCTTTGTAACACACAGTCATTAAAAAAAAACCCAAAAAACAAAAGTCTGCAATTAAAGAAAGAAAACAAAGTAAAAAGCCGAAGAGTTAATACTCCATGAGCTTAAAAAAAAAAAAAAAAAAAAAAAGAACTGTAGGTAGCTATGATCATTCTGACATCTGCCGACTTCTTGTCAAATTCTCCATCTCCTATCAAACTATCAAAGAGGAAAAGATAGCTTGTCACTGCTATGCATGTTATGCAGGCAGGGTCGGACTCCCTGGCTATAATAGCTAGGAGTGCTGTCAAAAAAAACCCCACGTAAATGCACAGTCACTAATGATTTCATTATGGTAAATCTTTCATTTGAAAATAATAGTCAGTACTTTAATGGAGAAAATGGAATCTCAATAAATCTTTAATGATTCCTAGTCTTTTTTATGCTAGCAGTTTTACATGGCAAAAACAATTCTTGGAAATGTCAACCTGCCAATCTGGTTTAAGGTTTTAAGGTCTTTATGAAGAAACTCAGAGGGAGACTAGAAATATTTCCGTTAATGGCTTTGTTTGAAATGTGTTGATTATGGATAATCAGCTATGAGTAGCTGCAACACAAGAAGCCCCTGAATAAAAAATTAAAGCTAAATCAGCAGTATCTCAAGGCTTTCTATTCCTCATTCCTCATCACAAGGCTCCAAGTGGTTACTGCCACATCCTCCTCACCCAGCAGTTCTCCTCCTGAGACAGGAGTAAAATGAGCCTTTGGTGGTGGGCGATTTATCTGAACTATTTCCTCTCATGACTGCCCAAGAGGAAATCTCATATTCTCCCCCTTCTCCTCTCTGAGCTTCCAAGTAAAACTCAACTCCAGGACCTCAAAGCAAGAGCGAGAGCGACCAAGTGAGGAGCCAAATCAGTTGCAGACTGATTTTCATCCCAGGAAAGGGATGAAAAGATGGCTTCAATTTTAAAGACCAGATTGTAATATGATAAGAACGACAATCTTTGCATCCTAATTAGTTCTCCTGTCCCCTTCAATTATGTCAGCTGATGACCTGGAGTAAAGGTGCCAGGATCCAATCAACATCCACATTTAAAGCCAGTTAAGAGACTGTCAGGTTCAGTTGTGAAAATGTCTTTATTAGTAACTGGTCTCAGTGAATCCTAAAAAGCACTGTCAGTCTTTATACACTAATAATTACATACTGGTTGGTTTAGGAACCTGAAGATAATGTGCAGAAAGGCTTTCTTTTTCCCTCTCTCTTGATTTGTGTTCACTATGAAAAATCATGTAGTATTATTACAAAGACCTTTCTGGAAATAACCAGACTCTTTAAAGAGGTATTGTAGTTCTTGTGCAGCATGATGTTGTGGATACCTCTGAGATGTTCTATCCACAGTCTTTCCCTTGCTCTTACTTCTAAGGAAAGCATCTGTGAATACCTGAAGCGTGTGTGAAATGTCCATGCAATCATTGCTCATCCTCCAAAAGCTCGCTCTTTCTTCCCTTTGACTCAGAAAATTACTGTCAAATTTTCTCCTGATCGTCTTGTAGCAAGGAAACAATAATACCAAAGTTCTCCACAGTGTTCATTCATACCTACTCAGAAAGACAGCAGTTCAAGTGACGTACCTGTTTCTTCCAGAAGCCCAATAACACAAAACCATGTTCAATGACAGGCAGCTGCAGGAGTGGCCATGGCTCATCATCCTGTGCAGAACCACAGGAACGCTTTCTATTTTCTATATTTTCCTCCCAAAGAATACACAATTTGGTACATATGTTTATTCTTGCAACAGTTGTGGCCAAGAGAAGCAAGATTTTGTGTTACATGAATTACAGTCTCCTCTATGGCTGTGCGAACTGATGGACTATCCACTCAAACAAAACAGAACAGACACAAAACTTTACCCAAGAGTGAAATCAACACTGTATGATCAAAACTGCACTGACTTTAATATTCACTGACATATTGTTTTCCATTTTTTTTTGTTTGTTTTTTGCACTTATTACAGTCAGGACCAGAATGGAAGTAACCAATTATCCCACAATATTTTCAAGGAAATTGAGAGCAGGTGGAACCACAAATAGAAAAAGTCTTCCTGTTTGAAAATTTTTGTGCTTGCCTGAAACCCTGGCCTAAGGGAGTAAAAAAATTCTGGCAGCAGCTGTAAAATAACTTTCCAAATGGTGAAGCTCAGCTCTCTGTGCCAAGGTGTGTCTGAAGTCCTGCCCATCCCAGCTGCCCCTAACCTCAAGGGCTGCTTTGCATATACTAGAGAACTGTGTGTTCAACTTGGAGTGCGCATCTGCAATATGTAGAGGAAAAGCCTGAGGTGAAGAGGCAAAGAAATGAGCAGAAGATGTGAGAATCCCACCGAAGAGGGACCTGTAGAAGGGGAGGGAGAAAAGCTGATCTCTTTGGCCATCTGAGGATGTGGGACACCAAAAGGGAGGAGTGGTGTGCTGGCCTTTGCAAAGATACATTCTAATTCAGCTTTTTACCTTTTTTTTTTTTTTTTTTTTAAGGAAACTAGCCTTAATGTCTTTTTCTTTCTGATTAAAGGTAATCCAGAAACTATAGCCACATACCCTGAGACCTACCAGAACAGTGGAGAACACAAGAGCTGTCCTTATACAACTTTGATACATAATGGTCAGGGTACAACAGTAAGCTCCTTCTCACCCGTCAGTGATTTCCACCATCTCACATCCTTATAAGTAATGTAGGAACTGTATTTCAGTTTGTCCCCAAACTAGTATGGGAACCTTTCCCTATAATTGCCCACAGTTCATGATACTTGTGGCAATAAGCACTACATCTTCTGGTTTGAGAATAATCAACAAATTAATAAAGGCATCATAAAATATGCATCAGCATGGCAATGGAAAAGCAGAACGATTCCTTCAGAAAGTAGGACCCTGGGAACTGCCAACTTGTCAACCTCACCTCTGTGCCCAGGAATATCATGGAAAAGATCCTCCTAGAAGCTGTGCTAAGGCACATGGAGGACAGGGAGGTAATTTGAGATAGCCAGCACGGCTTTACCAAGGGTGAGTCCTTGCTAACCAGAGGGACACGAACAAGCTTAAGAAGTGGGCCCATGTGAATCTCACAAGCTTCCACATGACCAAGTGCAAGATGTTGCACCTGTGTTGGGGCAACCCCTGGTATCAACACAGGCTGTGGGATGAACAGATCGAGAGCAGCCCTGCCAAGAAGGACTTGGGGGTGCTGGCAGATGAGAGGCTGGCCATGAGCTGCCAATGTGCAGTTGTGGCCCAGAAAGACAACCGTATCCCAAAAAAACGTGACAAGCAGGCTGAGGGAAGTGATTCTGCCTCTCTACTCCAGTCTGGTGAGATCCCACCTGGAGTACTTCATCCAGTTCTGTGGTCCTCAGCACAGGAAAGACATGGACTAGGTGGAGAGAGCCCAGAGGAGGGCCCTGAAGGTGATCAGAGGGCCAGAGACCTCTCTCAGCCCCAGAGACAGGCTGAGAAAGTTGGATTGTTCATCCTGGAGAAGAAAAGACTCTGGGGAGACCTTCTGGCAGCCTTTTAAAAGTAAAAAGGTCTAAAAACAGTAGGGACAGACTTTTTAGTAAGGCCTGTTGCAATAGGACAAAGTGTAAAGATTGTCATCTAATAGAGGGTAGACTTAGATTGGACATAAGGAAGAATTTTTTTATGATGAGGGTGGTGAAACACTGAAACAGGTTTCCCAGAGAGGTGGTAGATGTCCCATCCCTGAAAACATTCAAGATCAGACTGGGGCTCTGAACAATCTGATCTAGTTGAAGATGTTCCTGTTCATTGCAGGTGAGTTGGACTAGGTGACCTTTAAAAGTCCCTCACAACTCAAACTATTCTATGATTCTACGAAAGACCAGACTCTTGAAAACTGAAAGGAGAAATGAACAAAAAAATTCCTCAATTACTTTTTATAGAAAAATATATTCTACATGATGAAAAACATAAAAGACAAAATAGAGGTTTTTGGATTTGCATCTGCCTTAGAACTCTTTTATCATATGATTTAATTACTTTATTCCCTCCTTCATCCCTTCAAAGTCTGCTGGTTTTGACACCACTGAACTCAGGGACGGGAATTTATCCTGAACTCTGCATACAGCAACATGAGGAGAGCTGCCTTCACCAATCTCTGCACAAGACCCACTTTCTCTCTGTACAGCTGACTGTAGAGAGCACGATGTAGAGATTGGACTGTAACTATTTTGGAGTGATCCCCGAGAAAGAGGCCTTAAATAGACCAATACGTACATCTGGCAGTCTCAGATGGATCGTTGTACTTCTTCTGCCCACGTAGACATCATGTTGATGTCCCTAAATATCAGCACCATTTACCCTCCTCAGCTCTGGCTACTATAATTGGAGCAAGACCTAAAATTTTCATATTCAGGTAAGAAACAATATCTTGTAATGTTTATATCAATTTGTGCTTGAGCTTCCATCTGACAAAATATACAGTAAAAAGGAAACACAGAAATCAGAAATAATGTACCCCTTGGGGCAGATTGTGTCATTTTTCTAGAAAGAATGTAACAGCATTATGGGTACTAAAAGGAACTTCAGGCTTTCTCACATGAAGGCACATCAAACCTAAACCTAAATCAAGCAAAGGCTTTGCCATGCTTCCTCCCACAGAACAGATACTGTCTGTATCAAGCATTTTTCAGCAGGGTCAGCGTAGGAATGGGGTGAAAAGCACACCGACCTTGCAGCGAGCTCCCAGCCGATATAACTGCTGACAAAACCAATGGGGGTGTTGGGATCACTCCTATGGGGATGAGAAAGGGGCTGAAAGTACTGCACATGCCACCCGTTTAGCATGGATTGGGTTTTTGAAAAAAGCAAGATGGGTGAAAGTATCCTCATCTGTGGCACGAGGAAACAGGTTATTTACAGGGAGCAGCAAAATGTGTTGATTTGCTCGAAGACTAACAACTGCTTAATTCTACCTCTTTGCCACTTAAACCCTTTTCCTGACCTACTTGCACCAACTGACTCCATTTTTGCCTTCCAGGGGAACAGAGAACTTCTTGACAGATCCAGGCAACGTGTGGCGCACTGCCAAGCTGGGCTGTCTTTCAGCCAGTAAAGCTTTGGAGCCAGGCTTACCTGTACAGTGCCAGGCATAGGGAAGGGGGAAAGTAGGGTGCCATAGCATGTGGCAAAGCAAAACTTGCCAAGAGGGTCAGATCTTTCCTCCTCATTCATCCTCTGACAGCTTGAGTAGTGCGGTATTAATAATTAATAAGTTATCTGTGCAATAAGTTACATTCTCCTTTTAAAAATAGAGCTAGAGAAGCAAGTGTAAATAATTAATTTTGGAAGAGATATAATCAATTAACTCTTTCAAAGAAGGACAAAAATCTATAGCTCTGAATTTTTTTCACCTTCCTAAGCATTTCCGGACAGTGCCGTCCCCATGGCTGCCAATGCTCTGATGCGACACATATTCCTACATGCAGCATCATCACAACAAAAACCACAGGCAATCTGGAGAATTTGTTAAGAAACCGTGCATCTTCTAAAGCTCCTCTTCTCACTCTGACAGACTGTCTCTTCCTCTTTTCCATCCTGCTACCCAGAGCTCCAGATGCTGGGATGAAGTTACCGGCGATGTGAGATGAAAACAGTCGGTGCCTGCTCACCGTGAGCCAGCCAAAGGGCGGCAGTGAAGCTGTTGCCTCCCAGGAGTGGTGGCACTGGGTTTGCTGGCGATGCCAGCTTGCACTGGGAGCTTTTTTACAGGTTTATATATCCTTTCTCCTTCAGCTGGAGCTCCCTCATATGCTCAAGGTTATATTCACTTAGGATCCATGCTGGCTCCTCTGAGCCCTGGGTGGAAAGCAGGAAGGGCAGGGATGAGATATCTCTGAAACTGCAGTGCCCTGCTACCCACCTCCACCCCTAACACCGCATGATACTTCCCACGTGGACTGTTGCCAGGTGGTGCCTGATCTAAATTTCACCAGAGAGTGGAATGATGTGGGATACTCCTAATCAGCTTCAGTGTACATTTAGCTGCGGATATTCCAGCTTTAAATCTTCTGTTCACAGAACAGCAGTATGCAGCAAAAGTTTGCTTGTCCTGAAACAAAGTCTTATCAACATCTTAAAAAGAAAAGAGTTCTGTCTTCACCTGGGACTTATGCCCCCACTGAAACGTGATTTAGAATATGGAGAGCATACATTAATTTTTTTCTCCCCAGAACATCACTTGAAGGATTTGCTACCAATATTTTGCAAGGGTTTGCTGAAGAAAACCTTTAATTATGTTACAGATAAATTAAGGGAAGGACTGAAAAATAAATTCACATTTTTAAAAATGAAAATGTCACAGAGGCTACAGTTTGTTTGCACTGTCACTGCTGAAAGCCCATGTGACAGACAGCAGGATTATTTTTGGTAACTGGGTGGAGGATGGGGAGACTGATACACAATTGGAGCCTCGTGGAGGTTATCTCCATGCCAGTCTCTGTTATTGAAAAAGTAGCAGTCTTCTAGTTACCAAAAGACTTCTGCTATGTAGTAAGAAAAATGCATGATCAAGAGAGCATAAAAGAATTCTGGTTACCATAAAAAGAAGGTATTCTTATAACCAAGCAGTACCTGGATAATCATGCAGATATAGTAGGTCATTTTTCCTGCTGTAGCTGCCATCACTTAAACATAATTTCTCCATATGCTAAGGCCAGGTGTGGTCTTTCAAAGCATTTGGGAGTAATGAAGGGGGTGAGTTAGTGGAAGCCTGTGTCTGGGATGAGGTGATCTGCTCAGACTGAGTAACACAAGGGGTTTGCATGTGACAAAATTCTGGATGTGATCAGCAGAATCACTATTACTTTATTTCAAAATCACTCGCTTCAAAAATTATAATCAGATTTGGAAGTAGTATCAGATGATTGCTAGCAAGTTTGGAAATGTAGCAAATACCTAGAAAATAAAAGACTAGCCAAAGCTTTGTGGCAATTTATTTGGTAAATCATGAATTCAGAGGCAGATATTGTTTGGGGAGGGGCTTTTATAAGCATAAGAGATATTTATAAGCACAAGAAATTTTCAAAACACTTTGAAAATTTCAGGTGTTTAAAGATATTTTTAAATTTCTAAAAAAGAAAGTGGGCAGTGTATTAAAAGATGTATAATGTAATTACTTTAAAAAGAAAAAAATCATGTTACTGAGTTTGCTTCCTACCTACAATGTTATTTAAGTCCAGCCAGATCCATTCCCATATGTTCCCTGCACCCTGTTTGTTGGTACCAATAAGGGGCAGGCCATTTTACTATCTATGCAGGTCCTGAAATGCCATAACAAGTATAAATCATTCACTGTGGTTTAGGTACCAATTCATTATTTATTACAGTGAAAAAAAAGATACTGGAGACAAAATGGTGCTGTGGTAAAACTTTCATGCAGTTAATGGGGTAAGTTATGATTATTGCACAAGACTTAATTACTTATAACTGTCACAAACATTAAGTTCTAAGCAGGGTTATTGAGTCAACATGGTGTTTTTGCTTAGTCCTTTTAATATAACTTGAATCTTGCCCTGTTTCTCAAAAACTTTCCAACACGTAAACTCATTGATAGCTAAAAAAAGTCATACATTACAAAAATCAAAGATTTCTCATAGTATAGCCCTACTTCAGTGAGTAAATTTCATTTGACAAATGACTGAGAAACATTATGTGCTACATTAATAAACATGTATGAAGTCCTAGCTAATGAAAACATGGGTAATATTTTATACCAACAAGTGTTTTCACTAAAAATACGCATATTTGTGCATCACTTCACACCATATCTATGCATTTATATAACAAAAAAAGAGAAAATATGATTTCAGATTGGAATAATTACACTTTAGACACATTTGGCATATATTATGCCCTACTTACAAGGTTCATAGCAATGAAAATCAGACTGTCACACTCAGCTCTAAGGAGCAGCCTCCAGATTTCATTTTTGCTATATTATGTTTATAGATCTGAATTCTTCCATCAGCAAAATGCTTGCCACCCCGATGTTAAACAGAGTAGTTGCACATGCACTGAGGAGCAAAATTTTTCTCTAAATAATATGCCTGAAAGACATTTCATCTTACCTTCTATAACTCTATCAATTTTATAAGCTTCTGAATGCATCTTTTCAGTCTGTTAAAACAAACAGATATTTTAACAGAAAATTTTCTTTGACTGTTAAAAGCAGCAGTTCTGGAACTGTGCTGTGAAAATCAGGTGCTGCAGGGGAGGAGGAGAGAGTAAGCTTGGGCATCACAGCATCCCCATTAGCAAGTAAGCCTTGGATGAAAGAGCCTTTAGGGATGCCACTGCCCTAAAAAGCCCACAGGTAACCTGAGAAAGCCCATTTATAGTATGTACTGGTTTTCATCTCAGTCTGTGTCCTGGAGACATGTGTTGGAGACATTACTAACGGCCAGTGGATTTGTATTTCTCTCCTCTCATGCAGAAATGAATGGGAACCGTATTTCTTGACTTCCAATTTTGCCTCTATCCTTACTTGTAAAAACACCAGTCATCAATGCAGCCATCATTCTCCACCAACTAGAAGTGATCTCCTGAGTGAACATGCCCAGAGAACAGCACTTGTGTCTCTAGTGGTCCCAACAATCCAGAGGGCTCAAAGCACAAATGATGTCAACTGAAGTTAGGAGCACCTCTGGCTGCTACGCCAGAGGTCCTTGCAAGACAAAAAGCAACACCTCTGGTTTCTTCCCCTCCAGTCCTTTTGTTTTCAGTGGCAATAAGAGAGACTGTCACCTGCTCGGTATGGAGAACACATGAGAAATAAATGCCCCTTTCTTCCCAGTTACACAATTCTCACTCATTTCTTGCTAAACCATTTAATGGTACTCACATCAAATCTTTCAGCAGCTGCTACTCCTGACCTTACTCTTCCCGTCTCTTTGGTCTGACAGGGCTACCCTTCCCCAGCAGTGCCAGTGTTGCCACAGCTCTGCCTCTTCTCCCTACCCTGGCTAACGCCAAACCCAGACAAAGGACACGAGAAAACACACAATTAGCAGCTGCAAGTAAGCAACTGACTCATTCTCCCCATGAGGAACAGGAGCAGGTCCTGTGCCATCTCACTGCGTTTTCTACAGTAAGGAGCAAAAATGGTCTGTTCTTCCCAAGGTACAGAGTTTTTTGGAGAAAGGATTACTCTGAGAGGTATTGCTTGCAGGGGAATTAATGACCATTGTACATAAGGGCACTCAACACTTGCCAAGTATGACTTCATAGCTGTTTACACTTACACTAAAAATAGATCATCTATTTGTGAAATATGTTTCCAGAGAAAATATAAGGAAGAAGTTCCTTAAAGATGCCCCAGTGGCTCCAAGGAAATGATGTTTTGGATGAATTAGATGTTGAGTGAAGATGTTCAGTTCGCAAAGACAATTCACTTGCTATTGCCAAGCCTTTCAGAAAAGTTCTGGTTTTGTAGATGCTCGGAAGAGACTTGCTCAGGATTTTGCACTGATGCAAAGGAAAGGAAACTTTGGAAAAAAGTGTTCTGAATTCTCGCTGGTTGGTTAACTGAGAGAAATTCTAAATATACACCCATATTTCTCAGGAGGTGCATTAGGATATTAGGAAGGGGGAAATGACAGTTGCAGATATGTTGCTGAGGTAATTTGTTAGTGATGGAGTAATTTTTTTTCTCCCCTGGCAGCATATTGACTCAAATGGCAATGTTAATAACCCAGACAACAAGAGAAAAAAGCAAGCAAGCCTTGGCAGGGATATGTGTACTTATTGAATCTGTGAGGGCACGCTGCCTTTGCTTCTAAAGTTGTAAGGGGGAAGCAGCTTTTGTAAGTCACAGAATATCCTAGCGAATTCCTAGAAGGGACAGTTCTCAGAGACATTCCAGGATATGCTACAAAGAACTGTTCACAGCAGTAGGAAAACTCTGAAGCTCTGAGGGAGGATGCCACAAAAAAAGTATCAGATGGCAGCCCAAAACCTGCTGAAAAGTGAAAAAAAAAAAAAAAAAAAAGAAAGGGAAGATATGAAAAAGGGAAACTGAAAAAGTAGGTGAATGTAATCATGGAAAAAAATCAATGAACCACAGTGCTGCAACAGTTAGACTGAAACAGAAAAACCTAGTACAGTCAGTAAAGTTAAAAAATATTCAGTGAGAAAACATCATTAACCAGTGAAAGAAGCAGCTTCAAAAGAATCAGTGGAAGTACTTCAGGCAAGAGTAGCAGATGATGAACCTACACCGTGATAAACAAATAATATCTGAAAAAAACCCATATGAAGTATTATGGGAAAAGAAAGCACCATATTATCTTTTGGCTAACAGGACTGAAAAAAAAGGAAGTAGAGTGCTATGAGTAAGCAAAATGAATGCCAGGATACTGAGAAGTCATTCAGAGAAGAATGATGTCTAACTGGAAGACATCAGAATTGGATAAAATCCACAAGCATTCATTACACATCCTTAGCAATTCATACCTTAGCTCAAAACACAGGAAATGCAGCAAAAGGCTGAAGGGATAGGGCACTCTTATTAAAAAAAAAAAAAAAAAAAAAAAAAAAAAAAAAAAAGGAAAAGAAGTGGCATTATCCTAAAAAAACCTGTGACTCACTGAGTATGTGAGATCTCCTTACTCAAACATTCAGTGAAAATCAGAATATTTTGATGATGGGGAGTATTTGCAGATACCAGAACAAAACGAAAGTCTAGATGTGGTTTTGATAGATTTTGATAAGCTTCTGCAAGTATGTCATGAAATGGGAATCCAGAAGCATCTGGGACTGAGGAGAGAAGTGCTTTAGCAAAAGGAGAAGGGAGGGGAGGGAAGAGCTGTGAAGGATTGTTTGCAAAGGTAAGACTCACTGACAAATATTATTTAGTGGCAAAAGAGGAAAGTCTATCTCATACCTATTTATTAAAACAACTTGAAATTGCATGGTCAGTGGGAGGCAAAAAATAATTTCCCAGTTAAACCTGTAAGGTTTCTTTCTTAAGGAAATCAGAATTTTATTTAGATAGAATGAGTCTGTACTCATTTTACGCCAAAGAAATCCTGTTGGAAGTATCACAGGAGATGAAAACCGGTGCTGGGATAAAAAATATGCAACAGCACTAAATATGATAAATGTTAGGGATTCTTCAAGAGATTATGATAAAAACTAAAGGTGGTTTTAAAGAAAGAGTGGCTTTCAGAGATGTGTACAATTACTAAAGACATTTCAGCATGCAAAACACGTTGAAGGTAATTAACATATATGCCATCTACTGCAGTGAGAAACTGGACCCCAGGGAATTGTATAGCAAGCCGAAGCAGAAACTAGCACTGAATTAAGTAATAAACATGAATGTGGATGTGAGAAAACCTTTTTGTTGATTACAGGATGATAAAGGAAAAGGGCTGAGAATAGTCAAGAATATTACAGAAAATGAGCATATGTTTGCAGTGAGCTATATCAGAGAGCAAATACTGTCTAACTAGGCCTCAGGCAATGCTCCAGGACTGGTTAGGAAAAATGCTCCTTCTAACTGTCAGCCTTTAGATAGACAGCATGTATAGTCAGGGTGGATTGGGAAGAAGCTATGTGGCCTTTGGGTCACTTTTCTCTAGCACTAGCTTTCCCATTGGCATGTCTACAGTGAATTCCTTTAGAGTTCTGTACATTTTAAATGTTCCTAAGGAGGCATTGCTTCTGGTAGTTGTTTGAGCGCATCTTGAGTTAAGACTAATTTCATTTTTTTTTTAGCAATGTCAACAACATTGCAAACACATACTTATCTGACACTCACATTGATGTGTTTCTTCAGCTTTTGGCTCATCTGTCCTGGTGTGACCTGCCAAGGACTCAAACCTCCATCTTCTCACCTACTGTGACCTTGTGAAATTCTGACTGCCAGAGAAACCACAACTCATGGCATAAGAAACCAGACTATCTCTACTACTACTACTACTACTACATCTTATGATCCATCTTATGCCCTGCTGTATCTCTAGATCAGCAGAATGCATCCCATCATTCTACCTGCTACCTTTCTCTTTTCCTAGCTCCCCTGCAGATGTTGCCTCTTAGGGTGCAATGCCTGCTTCCAGAGTAAGGGTGCATTCACTTTGCCTTGCAATGCAGCAGACAAATAGCAGTCAATGGAGCTTCCCAGCATGGCTAGACTGCAGCAATCTAAGCAGCAAGGTAAATTTGGACTGGTTAGAGCTACCTTGAGACTTCAGCACTGGTGGACCATTTTTTTTTTCCCGCTGCTCACCCACAGTTTAATTTCTCAAACTGCTTAATCCCAAAGATGACCAAGAAGTACCTAGTGGACCTGCATGTTAATCAATAACAAGCAATATGTTCAGGAAAGTGAATGAGATGGTATTTTTGTACGGAATACAGACTGCAGACCCTGTAACATGGTATCATGTCCATTAAGCACAGCATTCACAATAACATTGAGAAAGAAGAATAGCTAAAACATCATGCAGACTTTATCTTTTGTATCAGGTTCATAAGTAATCTAA
The DNA here is from genome assembly GCA_038380795.1 of Pyrocephalus nanus. Classification (NCBI taxonomy): domain Eukaryota; kingdom Metazoa; phylum Chordata; class Aves; order Passeriformes; family Tyrannidae; genus Pyrocephalus; species Pyrocephalus nanus. The sequence goes on along the minus strand of CM076261.1, from coordinate 7,921,791 downwards.
GCAACACTGATATTTACACCAGCTGATGATCTGTTCTGTTAGGCACAAAATGCTCCAAAACTCTTGCACTGGACTACTGATAACTCAAATGCAAGAGAAATTAAATAGGGGTTGTCCTTATAAAACTGAGCCAGGCTTTGTGCCAGTTGACTAGCAAGCAGTGTTTGAAAGATTAAAATAACACATAATTGCACCAGCTCTCTAAATCTGACCAGGGCTCAGAGGATAAATGCCTTACCTCATTATGTTTAAATGCTCTATCTCAATCTGGTTTAAAACAGAGCAGAGGCTGTGAGATGCCAATCTGCTGTATTGTTAAGAGAACAGAAATACCGCTACAGATTGGGATGTAGACTCCAGCAAAGAGCCATGCTTAGTATTTGGCTTTCCTTTACTGTTCCCTGCTCCTCAGCTCACTTGCTTCCAAGGATCATCACTTCCCCCAGTATGACTATGTGTCAGCTCCAGTTGAAATGATCCCTTTTCTCAAGAGGCAGCACTTCTGTGCCTGAAGTGCAATGTTATTTATACATAACAGACCACATTCCTACTGTCTAGCTCATGCTGGTGGCTCCCACTGTCACCACTGAAGAGTACCAGCCGAAACGGCGGCTTGCCTATCTGAACCATCCTCTCAGAGACAAGTCATGCACACCTCATTTGACTTTCAAGTAGGTGGAAGTCCCAGTCTGTGCAAAGGAGAGCCAAAGCTAGCTGGAGTGAAATAGAAGAGTTTTGCTCTAGTAGGAGGAGAGGTTTAAGGAGACAGTCTAAAATGGGACAGAAGTCCTGTGAGAATGCACAGACGAAAGCCGGAGTATCGCTCATCCACATCTCTGTTGCTTCTAAACTACCACTGCATTTGGGACATGTAACAAAGGAGACCTTTTGGTCAATTGTGCAATCAATATTGAAAAGCATTTCATGCCAGAATTCCTCTAAGACACCTGTGCATCAAATTTCCCATCTAACCCACCAGCACTGCTCCGCTTGGCTTTCCCGACAATTGTTTACCTCTTTTAACTTGTCCAGCTCATTTTGCAGCGTCTGCTTGGATACTTCCACCTCAATGATTTGCTGCCGAAGGACTTCATTTTCATCTTCTGCTTTCACACGTTTCTCCTCCACACTCTCCAGCTCATGGTGCAGTCTGACAGAAACATCTTTGGCTACCTGGTCAGAAGAGCACAAATGCATGAAGACCATCCATGGGGAGCAGCAGCTACAGTATGTCTCTTACAGCAAAAGCATATTACAGCCCTAGAAAGCCAAGAGACTTTTAATTCAATTATGACACTGTTGATGAAAGCCTCTGAATCTTCCAAGTTCCAAAATGAATATTCATTTCTAATAAAGAAATCCAGAATGAAAATATATTTGATTACCCATCTCCACATTATGCTAAGGCAATGTCATGAACAGTGGGAGAAAATGAGCAGATACCAAACCTGCCCATCAAAATCCCAGCATATCACGTAGATAAAGTAAAATATAGGCATTGTGCTGTAAAGCTGATGGGTCATCGATCAAAGCAACGTCCATGCAACAGTGTCATCCACCCAAATTTGCCGCTCTAGCAGCAATCACAGCTAGGCAAGAGTGATACGAAAGCATAGAAATATATGCTAGCTTAGGTTTTCGGAGTCCAGCCTAACAAGGATAGATATATACTCCAAAAACATTTGGAAAGGAGATAAATCATGCAAAATGATGAATTATGGAATTACAAGAAGTCAGCAAAACAAAAGCAAACTATTTAAAACCACCCAATATATCTATCACTCAAATATGTGCGCAAGATTTTTACTGAGCAGTGTATAATTTCTATTGTTATAAGGTTATAATTTGTTTTTTATCATAAAAGACAAAATTAGGTCTGATATTTTAAAAGATTTGATGACTTGATGTGTTACTCGCATTACCACTGACGATAACAAATCATTCCAGTTTCAGAAAAGTTAATGTTTTATATTTTTAAGTACCTAAAAAAGCTTAATAATTCTAGTGGCAAGCAGTCCCTCTCTACAGAATGTATTTTATAAACAGCTACAAGATAACATTAAGAAAGATGAGTAAAGCTAGACAAACATGATGACTATACAAAGCCTAACTTGCTCTTGAGGGAAACATTTCTGAAAAATATAAAAGCTCTTTCAGGATTAATACAATTTTTACATGGATTTGTGCTTTTATAGAAAGAGCATTTTGATTGTCTGCCTTACTATTATAAGTCTGTTACTGATACAAGTAACTCATAAGACACTAAGAAATGCAACTTTGACTAGGGGTTTTTTTCAAGTTATTTGGCATAAACAAGTGAAATGGAAGGAAACGGCATGAGTTGGAAAAAGGTATCAGGTTTTGTTTATACAGTATTGCAAAGCTAACATTTTCAGTAAAACAAGATCCTTTAAATTTTTCAAAGGCTCAAATGTAACTTGACTGTATTTCTTTCATTTTGAATCTAAACACGTGTTTTTTTATTCAGTGACACATCTTTTTATGATGATAAGCTTAATATTTGTTCTCCACCACAGCAGAAGGAAATTGGTCCTGACATTTGGAGAACTACTGCTTGTTTCATGTGTCACCCTCACTTCCATTGCAAAGAGCCACATCACAGTCTGCTCTCTTTTGCCATGAATATGAATCGCTCAACCCACCTTTAAATCTTGTTCCAGGCTCCTAATGAGCTCTCCATCCACATGGCCTGTTTGTGCAACTTTCAGGCTTTTCTGTTCTGCTTTCCTGAGACGATACTGCAGAATGCGGCAATTCTTGTTTGCCCGGTCCAGCTCTCTCCGGAGCTCCTGCAGCTGGTAAACATCTTCCTCTAAATAGCTGTCACGCATTTCTTCCATTTCAGCCCGAAGTTCATCCAGCTCATCCTGTGAGAATTCAAAACAGTGCTCCATCATACCTCTAAATCTCACCCATGGGAGCAAAATAGGAAACATGCTCGCTAGGATACCGCATTAATGGAGTGATACAGATTGCAACATGCAGCTCGAGAAGTCACAGGAACAGAAGTTTTAACCCAACATTGACTAATTGTGCTGAACTAAATCAATGAATACTTGTCATATCTCTTACAATTGCTTTAATTATAATAAAAAGCAGATCAGATGCTTATCTGTCTCCTGATACAGGTAACATCTTCATTTTACCATCTCCACTTAAAAGTGTATAATACTTTTATAGTATTATGTATAGTACAATTTGAACTGTTTCCTTACTTTATTGAGACTTCAGTAAACCTACTCAACCAAGTACCTCAGCCTCTCTGTGACATTTGCCTTTTTAACAACCAGCACTTCCCAAAAATGAATGTCCCTTGAAAAATTTAATAAATCTTTATACCAAGTGCTGAACTGCTCATATAAAAATGCTGTCCCACTCGAGCCTAGTATTATGCACAAGCTTCATGACACGTAGATTGTGTGGAGGAGAAACTGGGGTTTTGTTGTGTGCACACACATTTCAATAACAGGACCACGGGGACAAAAAAACCCCTGTGCCCACGGGAATAACCTGGTCACTCTTTCCTGAGCATAATGAACTGCCCCAATTCCACATTATACCATGAGTGGCACATGCACGCTAAAGTCAGATTTAAAGATTTGCGGCTGAACAGGATAAGCTCCATCATTCCCATTTGTTTAATCTGTGCATGACTGAAGCTTCAGAGCTAGAACTGTTATAAAAGTCTTCCAAGCACAGGGGTACAAGATATTAAACTACTGCACGAGAGAAAAAATGTGACTCTACAATCTTTGAACAAAGTTGGAGGGAAAAATCAAGAAAAAGAGCCAGGATGAGAATATTTAAAATCAACTATTAATTTTTGTATTTGATGACTTGTATTTATACTGATTTCTTTAAAATGGCATTTGATATAAAGACCAAACTTACTGTGGAAATAATAGCTTAAATAAAATTCCAGGAGAACTTGCACTGGGGTTAGCTGCACTGTCACCTCACTTCAGATATGTAAATGACACTTGAAATACCGAGGCTGGCTGGAGAGCGTTTCACACTTGAAATACCAAAGGTGGCAAGAGAACATTTCACACTTGTCTCAGGTGGAGAGGGCACTGCTATGAAGTTAGTACCTTTGATAAAGCCCCCTGCCCCCGGCTGAACCATCCATGACCAGACCCTACATGAACAAGTCTGCTACACTCTCCTGACAGTTCTCTCAACCATTCCCCCTTCCCATGCCCTAACCAGACTGATGTATTAATCTTGCTTCACTGGAGCTTTGGTAACAAATGTGGGGCAGATCTTGTCTTTGAGCAGTCCTGACCAAAGGAAGATAGAGCTTCTTCAGCCTTGTTAGCACAGTTGTGTTAGAATTACATCATTATTCTTACCAAAATCCCATGCATGTATAAAAACTCCAGTATTTATACAGCCATGGTTTAACATCAGTAAGTTGAGACAGCATAAATCAAATTTTGAGTACACACAAGGACTGTTATTTCCAAAATTACAACTCTGGGCTCACCAGTGAGGCTTTGCTCCACCAGTACAGCCCACCTGGGACTCTACAGTTCTCCCTAGATGCTCTGAGAGGACAGAGAGGTTTTCTCACAAGCCCACTACATCACTGTATATTTTCATTATATTCAGATTTCTGCTGCAGGGGCATCCTGTCCCCACAGTCTTTCTGGGACAGGTGCAAGAGCAGGATGTTGGTGTGGATGAATAAGCTGAAGGGTTCTGGATCATGCTCACATCACACACTGTCTGAGAAGGAATAGTGCAAGCACAGTCACCAAGGTTACCCTTGCAGCAATGACATCCTCAGAAGTTTCAAATACATTAATTAAGCACAAACAGCAGACGGCGAGGAAGCAAATGAGCTCTGCAGATCCAATCCAGCAGGATTCTTTCAAAACAATTTAGGGTCCAGGCCCTATCTACTCCTCCTCAGGACACAATACTGTATAAATACTCTGGCCAGTTTAGAGAGAACACACTGGTGAAGTTTTGATAAATGATGTATATTTTTAAAAAGAAATATGTAGCTATGCATATCTGAGCGAACTGGGGACAAGACCTGCTTTTCTTTTCTATGAACACCCTTATCACTATCCTTCACATATATAGACACTTTCAAGAGTTTAAGTAAAAGTTTACCCAGTGAAGATAGAGACGTAGAAGAAAATGTCAAAGTTTTAGAAACTGATTAGAGAGCAGCAGTGGCTTTTGAACCTAAGAAACACTTTTGCACTGCCAGTTTATAAAGTAGGTATTGTGGTTAAGGTACTCTTACCAGAAGTACAGACCTCTGGGATGAACAGGATCAGAGTTGTTTCTTAGGGCTGTCTACAGAGTCAGGTGTTGAATTTACCTCCACTAGATTTAGGTTCAATTAACTTTTTAATATCATCTTCAGAATGCTAATGTTAGATTAGTAATTTGGTTGTAAATTAAAATTTTGGAACACAAATGAATAATAAAGAAAATCAACTGCCATCACCAAATTAATGGGATCTGGTTTATAATCTGATGCTTATGTTTAAGAACTAAGCATTGGCTTTCATGTTTAAAGTGGCCTGCAATTATAATGTTATTGCTTATCTCAAACTTCCTTCTTATCTTTATCAGGTTTTGTAATTAGTAAATCTGGTTGGTTTTTAGAGACAAATAATAAACAAGATTTGATTTCAAAGCATGTATTGCAACCTAATTTGGAAAGTGAAACTCACATAATTTTAAACAACCCAATCCCTGAAACAATCATCCCATTGAAACTGAATATTCCCAAATTTCCTCTGCAGGTATGGGAGTTTTCCCAGCCTTAAAAGTCACTGTGTCTGTTGGAGACTTTTCTCCCACCAAAGAAGTTCCCCAAAGAGTTGTGAGTGTTGGCATGAGCTATATTTCAGAAGACAGGACTGTCTTTAACCTCCTGGAAAACCAAAGTTTTCTCAATCTCCCTTATCAGCACAACTCTGATAAGTCAGTAATTTTTTTTTCCTATGCTTGCCTCTGGTTTTGATTATAAATATCAGTTTGCTTTTATCTACTGTAATTTTGCAAATAAACTAAAATTTATGATACAATGAAGGAACTGTACTTTAAAACCTCACACAGTCCTCCTCTCATATTTTTTGACTGAATTGAGTTTCTTTTCCACACTTAATTTTCTTTCTGCTCTGAAACCTTTCACATAGACTGTGTCTCAGCTCCTTTTATTTAGAGATACAGCATCCTTTGGAGGAGTTTTAAAACAAGGCAACATACGCACAAACACAAGGGCACAAACAGTTTTGACTGAATAAGGAGCAGACACCTCACTATACAGGCTGCATGCAGCGTCAGCCCATTTTCTGCTGTATTACTTCAGTGCTTGGGGCTTGAACATACATAGCCTGTCCGGCCCAGAGAGAAAAACACCCAGATTAAATCAGACAGATTAAATCTTTTTGAGTAGCAGCATGAAGTCCTATTTTTATGTCTTAAAATATATATATATACAGGAACATATCACCTCTGGAAAATCTGGCTCAGATTTTGTATGTCAGTCAGCACACAATTATGGCTACTGGAATAACCTTCTACACGGTTTAATTTTTAGTTAAAATGAAGACATAATCTTGCTTTCAGTACAGGCCACAAAACCAATGAAAAGGGTCCAAAAGAGGTTATTCTCCTTGGGAAATACTTGTGATTCAGCCTTAGACACTGAAACCTTATGTTACCATCGCTTAAGTTAGAACTGTTACGATTGGACCTAGAAAGCCAGAACAGCTTAAGCTCCTCTTCTAAAGTGATCCATGCACAGAAAATGAAGGAAGCTAGATTAAAGACCCATGGAGGGGAAAATTATAACTGAAGCTATGATGGTCCTAGTTACTAAACTGGCAAATCTGCTACTTTGAAGGAAAACATGTCAATCATTTGTGCAATCAAAGGTAAATGCAGCAAAGCCAAAACCTTGAAAACACCAAACGTAGTAGTTTGCAAAAAAAGGATGCTCTGTCTGCAAGGCAGATGGAAATACCAGATAACCCAAATCCTTGACTTCATTAAAATGTATTGTTCTTACTACTATTATTATTGTGAGAGAGAATTAAAGCTCTCTCTCAGGAAGTATTGAGCTTCATATTGTGGATTTTAATATTGAAAAACTGAAGAAAGAGATTGGAATAGGCACTTAAAAGTAATTACAACAAACAAGTAAGAAAGCGGCCATCCCTCTTTGTTCATCTAAAAATGGAGAGCCTGCTCTCTTCCTAAACAGGGAGGACCTGCTCCAGCATCCCAAAGTGGCAATTGAAATTGGGATGTTAAGTGCTGGCACCAGAAGCTTCACTCTGCTGTACATTCCTATAGGGGCTGAGAGCCTCCTCTTCATCCCTTTTAATTTAGTGGTAATTATGCGATTACTTTCAGTAAGAACAGCACCAGGCAGAGAGTCCTGAAAGAAAGAATTTTCTTTAGAAAAAAATCTAAACTGCTTTTCTTTCCTTATGTCACCCTAGTCACCAGAAAAGACCAAAGGGAAGTTTGGGAAAGAATATAATTTTCTAACTGGTAGCTCTTCACAAATTTGCAATAGAAATCCAAGTTGCACCAGCTCCTGAGTCTAACTGCTTATGATTTCATGTGCTTGGCCCAAATGACTTCCTAATCGCCAGCTATTTGGAGTGTGATAGGAATTACCCACCTGAGATTCATGGCCCTGGACGCAGGGTCATACTTAAGTAGCTGATTTTTGCAGGATTCCTCCAGATTTCATTGCAAAAGCAACAAAATTAGGATTCTCTATTTCCTTGTCAGTTTACCAAGCCTAGGGTCACCTACCAAGGTGAACTGGCTAAAAGGGGAAAGCCTGTGTGCAGTTTCCATCACTGTGTAGCCCAAATACATACTGATGGGTCATTTCTCATCTGTTCTGCGCAAATTGAAGACTTGCCTGTCAGAAGAGAAGCCATTATCTCATTAATACCTTTACTGATGACATGCTTGCTTATTATTGATTTAATTTGTAATGAAGTATAGTTAAGGATAAATTACAGGAATATGCCTTGTTTATGATTCTTGGGACAAAAAAAAAAAAAAAAAAAAAAAAAAAAAAAGAGAGAGAGAAAGAAAAAGAGTCAGGCTGTGCAGCTATTACACTAAGTAACCCATTGCCATCTGAGTCATTCCCACTGAAATGACCAGGAATACTTGCATAACTAATGGGCTGTGTCTACTGGCCAGTCTGGTTATGATCCAGGTTTGAAAGTAAATTTTCCAGTCATCTCCACCAACTACACACTCATTCTGCCCACAGAGCATGCAAGAAACAGATTCCCTCCAAAATGAAATTAAATAAACAGAGACCTACGCTCCAAGGGCACACCAAGTCTGCTCCACTGTTTGAGTCCTCTGGACAACTGTAAAATGTATGCACAGTGGTGATGTTTTGTTCAAGCAGCTAGACTAAATGCAGTCCAAAGTAAGACCCCTAAACTGCATATAAAGACAGAGGTGGGGGCACCAGCACCGGTTGCATTTAGGTCAGCCCACTGATCTACCCTCACTGAGCTCAATTACTGGCTAAAATAGAAGAAGCTCTTAGAGCTTGTATAGAGACTAAATAGTGGAACCCAATAACTAGTTGAAAAAAAAAAAATTATTATTAGGGAGAAAAGACATGCAAAAAATAGCATAAAAATATACATGGATACTGGATTTATTACTATATGTTTATAGCTATGCATATTAGGCTCCAGTGAATTAGAGCACATCCGTGTCCCTAAGTTTTAGAGTAACTCAGAAATATCTGCAAACTAGGAAGATGAAAGCACACAAAACCAATAAACTATATAGTATTCAAGAAAATGCAAATGAAAGATGAAATTCAGTTGTCTATATAAAGAATGGGTTTATTAATTTAGCCAAAAGTCATATGTATAGATTATGTCAGTACTATTTTCTAAATAGAAAATTATTTAATATATATTTAATGAAATGGAGAGTGAAGAAGGGAGGAAGAGTGGAAATTATGTGGGTAGCTGCTGTTGCACTGGTGAAACCAGAGCTTCTAGAAAGCCCTTGATGAATCCAAGATTCATGAACTGTGATTTTACGTAATCTCTGTTTTTGTATTTTAAATATCTCAAACTGTCTGTATGTAGGAGATGCTGCTGCTAAGGAATAAACACATCCCCCGTATCACTTTACAGCAGAACTGCAGTAGGGATGAATATGCTCTAAAAGGCTTTGATTGGGAAGAAGGCAACAACCATAATTTTTGCCTCTTGCAAAATATGTTAATGAACCTGAAGTCCCCGGGCCCCTGATGTTATTATATAGCTCTCAAATCAAGCTGCTTTACAAGTCATGCACCAGTCTGATGTTGTTTGAAGCTTGTGCACAAAACAAGATGAGAACTAAAAAAATTGTAGGACCGTGAGCACCTGTTGACTGCAGGGCTGGTTTAAGTTTGTGGGATCTGGGAGAAAGAGGAGCATCTGGCAGCTTTTCTGCTTCATTCAAGTATCAGCTACGGTATTGTTTCAACACTTCCTCGGCTGGCGCTGATGAAGCCGTTTGAGCATTCATCTGGCTGGTGCAACATTGATAGCATCTATTGATGGCCACCAAGGCAAACTATTGCCTGGTGCATCACACAGCTAAACCCCTCCAGGCAGGGTAGGGGCTGACAGGGACACAGCTGGGGCTAACAAGGCACATGGTCTCGCTATTCTTCCCCAAAGTGACATCTCCCTCCGACAGCTGACCTCCCCTCTGGCCCAGCCCAGCCATGCAGGTTTTGTGCCCTAGGCAGGATTATCACCTTCTCTTTGGGACTGCCAGTCACCAGGTGGGAAAAGCAGCATGTCAAGTGGAGATGGGAGATAAAAGCTTTATTTTGCTAAACCTGGAAATTGTCACTAAACACAAAAAAATTGGTCCCATCACTTTGCATCACTTTTGCTCTGCAAAACTCTTTGACATCCACAAGTTCCTGCAGGTTAATAAAAGAAATGGTGGAATTACTTCTTGTGAGTTCAGCTCAAGCCTACACTCCAAGAGGTAACAGGAGTCAGGAAATACACTGTATCCTCATAAGACACACATGATTTTAAACAAACATGAATGTCGTTGAGTGTATCAGAGGGGAAGAAGGGGACTGGTGTGGTCCCTTATTCAACTTATATCTGGAATATGTCACAGATACAAATGAATACAGAAAGAAGAAAGACAAAACAAGATAAATAAGACAGATATCGAAACAATCAAAGATAGCTGAGAATGTATTTTTGTGTTAGTCCACATTGTAGCAGCATTTCTGGCGTACTGAACTTATTCCAACACAAGCACAAAGAGAAGGCCAGGTAAATCAAAGCACGGCAAGCACTAGTTTCATTGTAAGGGCTGTAGGGAGTGTCACGCCTAATGTAGGAGGCTGCTTTCACATTATAGCCATGAAGGATGTAAAGAGAAAAAGGGCATGTGTTGTGACTAAAACACCAGCTTCTGCTGGTATGTTTATTTAATTAAAACAGCCTAAATTAAAGTTTGGCTGAGACAAAGCAAGAATGTGGTTAATTGCTAAAATTTGGGCCCTCTTTCTCAAGATCCCTGACCCTTTAGAGGGCTCTATACCACAAAGAGCTTCTTTTCAAGTTTCCCAAAGATTTGCACAGTGCATGACAATTCTCCACGCGCTGGACACTTCAAAGTAATCTTGAAAAGCAATCACTTGTGTGGGCAGTATTTTGCTGCTAACAGGACTGACTAGCAATAACTAAAACTTTACCTACCACACTAGCAGTTATCAGTGACCTCCTGGCTTTACAGAGTGAGGCACCACAACAAAATTTCTCTCTTCAACATCAACAGATAAGTGATACCTTTTAAATGTTGCTATAGCATTATAGTCTTCCCCCATAGGTAGAAGAAATAATGATGAAACTTGACAGAGGTAGTAGAAGAGAGACTTCTCAGTGGAAACACTTCTCCTCGGCCACTTCACCTACAAGCTTAGCTTTACAGCTAGTTAGCAATTGCTGGAAACAAAGTATCATCTAGAATAATGACAGTCCTGGAAATACGTAAGATAGAAACTTGATATCAGGTTGAAATCTGGCTCGCCATATATGAAGTCCGAGAAGTTGGCAGCAACAAGAGTTTGCTCTGCAAAGGCTTCCATGGAGCATTCTGGGAGACTTTCTAGCACTTAGTAGAAACAAAAACAAATAATTGTGTTTGTTTCAGTTTTTTTCATTCTGGGAACCCTTTCTTCTCCAGTAATCTTTAGCACTAGGTCTATGTGTGTGTGTATATATGCATGAATGTATGCATGTATGTGTATAAATATATATCTTCTACACCTGTGTTAGACATAAAAGTTACAGTAAAGACCTTATTATGTAAAAATTAAATTTCCCTGAAACAGACTTTATTATGTGCACTTACTGCTGCACTCCAGCTGCAGGGAGGGATAAGGAGGAGTGAAAACTACAAAATTTGGCACATGGCCATGATCAGAAAATTAACAGTTTCTTATGGGATTTATCTAATCATTTGTCTATTTACAGTTGACAGCATCCCTGTTATCCCTTAGCCCCCTTTGGAGAAACACAGCTCACGCCGATGTGAAAATCATGCAGAACAAACCCACAAGTAAACAACTCAGGCAGTGCTGCGGTTTTAATCTGCAGAAGTTTTTTATAGGTTTTCCTACTAAAGGAAAATGAGGTTTGAGAATTCTCCTGATAGTTTTTGTACCTCTCCAACCATTTTGAGAGAAGTAAAACTACTAAAACCTCCTGCACCCAAGGGGGCAAGGAGAGCAGACAATGTACATATTTCCCTCAGAACAGGCAGTAGTCTGAGTTCATAGCTTTCCAGGTACTAGGGCATGCCCACTGGAAGAAAGCAGTCTGTATTATCCTACTGATCTCAGAAAAAATTGTAGCCTGAAAAAGTCATAGCCCAAATCAAAAATGGTTGGGACACAATTGCTACAGATGAAGACATCAAGGTAAAAGATCTGAAGACACTGTTGCACAGGGTGAAAAATTTTAAATGATGCAGAATAAAGTTCTTTTTACCCAGGACTTGCCAATGTCAACCAGGTCCCATGATCACAGAGGCTCCCAGGTGGGACATTTTAACAGTGGTCAGCCCTATACAATTCAGAAAAACTCCTTTTTTTCAGTTTCCTGTAGTTAAAAATCACTTTCAATATAAAACAAGAGGACTTAACACATATTTTGTAATGGGTTAAAGTATTACACTTGTGCAAATCCTGTAATTCAAAGAGATGTTCCTGGACCCCACGACTTCTAATAATGCCAGTTACCTACTACTAAAGCAATTCCTATTATAAATTCCAGTTTCATTACATCTCCTCTTGCTTCTAGGCTGTCAAGTAAAACAGAAGCTTAAGATAAAGGTTCTCTGTGCTGCTCATCTTTTTATAGACTATTACATTTCCCTACCACACTCCAGAGTTTCTCATCTAATGAGTGCTATAAAAGCTCTGCTATGAACCAATAATTTTTATTGGTCTAGTTCTCTATTATCCTTTTCTAGATGACCAGCAGTGCCCACAGTATTTCAGGTACACTCACTGACCTGTGTAACAGCTACAGATCTATAAAACATTATCAGATTTTCTTCATTATTCTCTGTTCAGTTCCCATTGAAATCTAACATAATTTTTGCCTGCAGATTTTCATTGCTCTTTTTTTCATGATGCTCATGAGTTAATGCAATGCACTTAAATAGAAAAAATGCATACCCAGTCCTTCTTCCCCCCAAGTGTTTCAGATTTTGACTATTAAGATTCATTTCCCATCCTCTGTCTTCATTTTTCACTCATTTCTCAGAAGTTAAGTTTATGATTAAGTTTTGTCTGGTCTTTACTGAGCTTGACTTAGGCTAGAAAAACTTAATGTCATCTGAAGATTTTGCTGTATCATTGCTCGTTCCTTTTTCCAGTTCACTAAGCAGCACCAGACCCAGCAAAGAACCTTGCAGCACCCCTGCTGTTACCCTTTTGCTATGCTGAACATCGTTTCTTGTTCCTTAGCCAAAACCCCTTAACAAGCCTAGTCTGCATCTTTACCACCCGTCTCTCCCAAGGTTATACGCCGAACTCCAGACCTTCAAGTAAAACTCATGTGGCTTTCCACGGTTATTTTGTTTGACAACAGGGTGTTTCCAAAATCAGGGAACAAAGATTGTTCTCACCAGAGGCAGTCAAATGGTACAGTGGCTGTGGTTACGAGATTATCTCAGTTTATCTTATTTATAGATCTTTATGGATGTAGCTTCTTTGCTGTGCCAAAAGATCAGAGTATAAATACAGTCCCACTAAAGGTTCCCACAGGTCAACCCAGCTCAGAGCATGCCTGAATTGAACTTTTCTGTTTCTCCAAGCATAGATGCATACAAATGTATTTTTCTACCTGTACAAGGATGCAATGACACTTTTTTATTGCTGCTCTTGTTATTCTATTAGTACTTCATGGCGAATGGGTTCACTTTCCAGTGATAAAGTAACACAATAAACAAAGAGCACAAGGCTGTCATCCTTTTCACATCAAGTGAGGGAACCGGTTTCTTTGGCTTTTCTTAAAGGGTCATACTAAGGAAAACAGTTCCTGGAAAGCAAAGTCCTGCTAACCAGTAGAGTGTTTGCGGTGCTTTGGAAAGAGTCGGGGTTTGCTGAGCTGCCACCGCGTCAACCAAACGTAACATTGCCGCGGTACATGTTGCACCGGACTGACGTTCATCCAGCCCCCACAAATCGAGCTATGCAGGGATGCAGGAAGCCGCGATCATACGTTTAAGTCCCTTATCTGCCCTTAAGCCGTGCCGCGGTCCCGCTTCGCGGGGGCACGGAGGGGAGAGGGAGGTGAGAAGCCCGGCTGGCTCTCCCTGCCCCTATCTTTCTCCTGCAGGTGAAATTAGGCATTTGGTCCGGCGGGGGCGGGGGGGTCCCATAGGAGGTGACTCCAGGAAGCGTTAAGCCACCCGCCACCCCGAGCGCGGTCCCTGCATTCCCGAGAAGGAGGGGGCAGCGCCTCTACCGCCCCCTTCCCTTCCCCACGGCGGGTCCGCGGGCGATGCTCACCTTGAGGTACTCGTTCTCCGAGCGCAGCTCCTCCACCTCCCGCTGCAACTCCTCCGGGGCCGCCGGCGGCGGCTCCCCGCGGCTCGGGGTTCGCCCCCCGCCCGGTGCCGCAGGAAGCACATCCCCGCGGGAGCCGGGGGCCGGCGGAGCTCCGCGCCCGGGGCCGGGGCTGGCGCGGGGCGGCTCGGCGGCGGGATGCGCGGAGGGAAGAGCGGCGGGATGCGCGGCGGGCGGCTCCCGCTCGCGATCGCTGGAGCCGGTGCCGGACTCGGCGTCGCTGCTGGCTGCCGGGGCCAGGCGCTGCTCGTCGGAGAGCGGCTCGGAGGGGCAGTCGGAGAGGTCGGAGCTGCTGTCCGTGTGGCCGACGCGGGCCAGCGCCGCCGCCACCGCATGGCCGCTACCCGCCGCGGCGCCCCGCTTCGCCTTCCTGCCCTTGCCGGGCGGCGGGGCCGCCTCGCCGCCGGGCTGCCGCCCCGCGCCCCGGCCGCCGGGGCCCGGCTCCGGACCGCGGGCCGCCCGCTTGGCGCAGGGGACGGCCTTGGCGCCCGCCCTGCCGACGGCGGTGCCGGCGGCGGCCGCCTTGCCACCCTGGGCGGCGGGGCGGCGGGAGAGGCGGCCCGGCGCTGCCAGCAGCCCCCCGGGCGGAGGGTGTGCGCCCGGGTGCGGCGACGGGGGCGCCCGGGCGGGGAGGCCGGGGGACTTGGGGGGCGCAGGCGGCGGCTTGGCGGCGGCGCGGGTGTGCAGGTCCTTGAGGAAGGGTCTGGCGGGCGACGGGGCGCGGTGCGGCCGCTTCTTCTCGGCGTGCGGGTGGTGGTGGCCAGGAGAAGGCGGCGGAGGCGGCCGCAGCGCGTCGCCGGGCCCTGGTCCGGGGCCGTTCAGCGCCTCCATGTCGCGGGCCGGGGGCGGCGGGGCGGCAGCGGCGGCCGCGGGGGCGCCCGGCGGCGGCAGGAGCGGCGGTCCCCGCGGGGCGCAGCGGCAGGACGGGCAGCCTCCTCCAGCCTCCCCGCTCGCTCTCTCATCACTTCTGCTTCTCCCAGCCACAGCCCTCACACTTTTCTTTCTCGATCTCCCTCTTCCTGCCCCCCCACCCCCACCACCTCCTCCTCCTTCTTTTCCTCCTCCTCCTCCTCTTCGTCGCTCTCTCCCGAGCACTGATTTGTTTCAATAAATCGAGCCCAAATCCCCTGGTGGCAGCCGTCTCCTCCTCCCTCTGCTTCCCCTCCCGCTCCCCTCTCCGCCCAGCTCCGCTTGATGCTGCTCAAGTTGTGATGCAGCCCAAAAAACAGATCCTTTTCCCTTCGATCCGAGGCAAAGGCGTGTTTTGCCGGCTGCCTCTGTTTCCACTTGCAAGCCCCCCGCTCAGCCCACCGGCGCCGCTAACCCCATCGCTACCCCCAGCCCTGGCTCTGGCTCCAGCCGCCGCCTCCGCCCGGCTCCTGAAATAGCCCCGCGGCTGCCGGGGCCGCTCCGGCGCGGCTCTGCCCGCCTGTGCGCAGGATCCGCCCCCTCTGTCAGCCAGCCAGGCTGCTCTCCTCCCGCCCGGCAAACTACTTTCCTCGCACGCTTTATTATAGGGGCGCCTCTGCCCGCCGCTTCCTATCAGAGAGCTCATTCTGGGAGAAATTTTAATTTCCCAACCATGAACTGCATAGTGTTGCCCGTTTATTATTTTTTTTTTTCCTGAGCTAAGACTTCATGAAAACGCTCTCTCCAGGGACTAACAGCAACAAAACAACATCCACTGCATTATCTCTCTGCTCAAGGCAGACACAGGTTCACCGAGAGGCAGAGCTGCGTATCCGACGGCATCAGCAAGTTCCTGGCTGTGGCTAAACTACAAAAGGCACGGACCTGTCCTTTTGGAGCACGGGGATATAAAATTACAGCCCTTACACTTGCAAAGCACCTGGAGAGTAAATGAAAGGGAGGAGAGGCTCAGGCGTGGCAAAGAGGCACAGCCTAATGGGGAGAGCAGAGCAGCTCTGGTCGGGATGTTTCCGATTCCTCCGCTCGGGCGCAGCGGGACCTTGGAGAAGCCGCGGCGGCTGCCTTATCTGTCAGACGAAGGCGGTGAATGCGTGTTTAGCTCCTAAAGTCCTTGGGAGGCTCAGATCACCCACGTCTGAATGGCAGGGACTGCAGCGTGCCCTAGGGAGGACAGTCCCGGGGGTTTTGGGAGGGCAGCAACCTGAAGCGCTCCAGGTCCCCCTCCTCCGCCCAGCTAGGCACAAGGCATTACGCCGAAAGGCAAAAGCCCCAGGGACTGCTGGAGCCTGAGGGCACCGGGCACCACGGGGCGGGTGGCCAAGGCGAGACCACGCGGCTGGCCCTGGCAGTGCCGGGCCGGGGCCAGGGCCAGGCCACGTTGCCCGGGGAAGGGACGGGACCGCTCGAGCATCCCTGGCCTCTTTCTCCCGATAAACGATTCCTACTGATTAAGTAGCACTGGAGCTGCCGTATGAGTATGCAACAGGTAGTCCTTACTTTGTAAAGGCTGCAGAGGTGAAAAAAAAAAACAAACCACATTTAAATCAGAACTGTATTTACAGGTCTCCTAGAACTGGGAGCAGCTCGACGGCACCGCCCCGGGCAACCGGCGTGGGCAGCGCCAGCCGGGACAGCGCGGTGATGAGCGGCCTGCCGGCGGGGCGGGACTCCAGGGCGGCTCCAGCCCCCGGGAGAAAGCCGGGGCTTGGGGCGGCAGCAGAGAGGGGGCGGTGGCCAGGGTCCCTCCCTGTCCCCGTCGGAGGGACAGATCTCCTCGGCAGGGCGGTGTGGTCCTTCCGCGAGTGGGCAGGCGATGAAAGCCCCGCTCCAGGGCAGCCAGCGGGCGATGTGATGCTGTTGTTGGGTGGATTTTTTTAATCTCTTGACAAGTTTAGCTTCTGTTAGTGCTCACACTTTCCACTCGTTGGCATCGTTACCGGACAGCTCGGTTCCCGCATCCAGATGTGCCTTCCAGGTCACACGGCAAAGTACCTTTTGTGGTAGAGATTGCACTTGCTGTTGCCGATATGTACATCCACTAGAGCTACCGGGAGGACTTAGCTGGCTCAAGCCCTTTAAAAATTACAGAAAATACTCTGAGGAGAGGAAAACACAACAAACCCGCTTACAGGTGTAAGCCCCCTCATTCTCTCTCCGTGGCCAGCATCAGTAATTTACTTGATTGGGTGAGATAACCAGTGTGCATAGAAGCAATATGAAGTCACTGAGCTGATTTAGAAGAAGGGCTTATGAAATATATACTACAGTTACATTTTAATGACATGGCATTTGTGTCAGGCCATCACACATTATCAGTGTTTCCTAGGAGCTGTTGTGCTCCTAGTTGCGTTTTTTTGTTTGCTTGTTTGTTGGGGGGGAGGGAGTTGTTGTTCTGGGGTTTTTTTTGGCAATACACTGCTGGTCAGTTCAGGTAATTCTCCTTCATGAGAATGCTAGAGAGTGAAAGAGATGGCAAGTGCCATAGTGAGAAATAGTAATTATTATGGAAACACTATTATGGAAGTTGTCCTACATGAGAGGTATCAGAAAGATGGTTTTGTGCTACTATATCCGCACTCTCACTTGCTTTTGGCTATAAATTCCAAGAATATATGGGAATTCCAGCTTCACCTACTAGATTTTCAATGTGTTTATGTCTGTGATGAAAGGGGAACTGCTCTGTGATAATTTATGAGTACCCTGTTTTGACTTTGCCCCATGAACAGAACGGTTCAATTCAAAAGGAAAATGAAAGGAAAAGTATGGCTCAAGATAAGCCACTTTTCTACAAACAATAGCTGAGGGACAGTGCCAGGCTTCTTTGCACTGGAGGGGAAAAGAATTAAGAAAGTGAAAAAAGGAGCACATTCACAAAAGGCTGGGAATTGTCTTGGAGAATTAATCTGAGACACTAGAGTGCCTGACAGAGCCCAGTTTCCTGTGGTTACCTTGTAAATTTTACATTACAAATACATGAATAAATGTATTTTTAAAATCTTATTTATCTTTTCCCCCCCTCTAAATACTTTGTTTCGACTGCTAAATGCTTTATGTTTACGATGTCTTGTTATATCATTGTCCATCACAGACCACAACCTCCTGCAGGCAAAGAGGACCAAAACTCATCCTGACTTCTGAGGAGTTGATCTTGATAAATAGAGACTCAGAATAATTAAATGCCCATGACATGGCAGAGTGACCTCAGATCAGAAAGGAGACTGGAGAGTAGATACCTCTGCAAACATGTACCTTTGTGTTCTGTTCATCTTCCTCTCATTGAAACATACAGTAATGTTCGCTGTCCCAGGCAGCTCCAGTTCAACTACGTGTCTTAATAAAGTGATTTATTTACATTAATGTGCAAACAAAAGAGGGCTGTGGCACTGAAAACATGCTGCAGCAGAACATGTTAGATGGAGGCAAATGCTCAGTCACACCAAGATCCCTTTATGTTGTGTTGGCAGTACAAAGCATCTAATAACAAAGAAATGCAGCCCCTGTAACCCTCCCTGGGCACGTGCACGGCCAGGTGCAGATGGCAGATCTGTGTGGTATGAGGCCAGCTGTAGTATTTTGGCTGTGTTCCTCTGTCCTCTGCTGTCTGAGCGATGCCATTTGGAGATCCCTCCAAGAATGGTGTAAATAGGCATGGCGTGAATAAGACCCTAATATGAAAGCTAAGTACATACCACAGAAATCTCCACTGGGTTAGGCAAATGCCCAGTAAGGATTACTGTTATCATATTACTTATTTATTTATATCAAACCATTTTTTCCTCTACTTAAAACTTGCTAATGGTTCTCATAGGAACATGCAGTCACAGGCTATCATGACCACCCTAATTCTCCTCTCTCTTTCTTTTTATTTGCTTGTAATGTCCAATTGTTTTCTCTTATCGTAAATTAGTCATACACTCCCTCGTGGTAGAACGGTTTCTTATATGCTTGTGTAGCTCTTAACATAATAGGACGTCTGGGTGTTGGTTGAATAATACATATAATCAGACATAACACTTTTACGACACATTTGTTTTGGCAATGCTGATATCCTTTGTCTGATTAATGCTGACATTTGATAACTGAGTTGTATTTGCACAAATAATTATGAAAAGTAGATGCTAAGCCTGACTACTTAGATGAGCTATCGCACATCTTGCAAAGCATAAGACACTGATTTTGGCAGTGCAGGACTGTCTAAATTCTTTTCTAGGGCTGAGGCACGAGAGAGTTTACAATTGCTTAGAGAAGATGTGAAGAGGCTCAATCTAAATGTAAATTTGTCCCTCAGCCAGCCCAGCTTACAGTAGCCTAAGCTGTTATTTTCTCCGATTTCTAATCCCTATTTGAGATCTTCTTCAATGACACCATAAAAGCAGCCAACTTATGATGGCCAGGCTTGGAGTTATAAGGGAGCACTGATGTTTACGGAGTTAAATCAAAATAGTAAATGAAGACACAAATGCATCCATGCAGGCCATATGTATGGAAAAACCAGCATCAGTCTTGTTGAGTCTATCATTATTGCCCCTTTATATGTTGCAGATCATGAGCAGTAATTTCTTTGTGGCCACGTTGTGCTCTGTGATTATACCATCCCCGAGGAATCCTAATCAGGGCCAGCAGGTGTTACAGTGACACGTTAACAACAGCAACGAGGCATAGCTTCAACAAAAAAAAATGTGTGACATCTTCAAGCTCACAAATCCCTTTTTTTTTTTTTTTTTTTTTTTTTTTTTGCAATCTCTCTGTCAACTGCTATCTCTCCCTGGATAATTCAAAGCCCCAAAGACCTTTTTTAAAGCTTTATTCCTGGTCCCAGGAGTTATACCTAGATTGTCACTGCTTGCTCCTTATTTGTATAAAGCCTGATTATTAAAGGTCTCAGTTCTTTACTGGAGCTTCTGTCCTACAGTAACAATATTACTAATTGCCATAATTCAATCAGGGAATGGAAATAATTACGTGACTAGGTCGTATAAGAGACTTTAGTAGTAGAAGAAGAGTGTTGGGAGACTTAAGGCACATTAATCCAAAACTGTCATTCCCCAAACCCCATCACCCAAACCCACAGACTCATAACTCTCTTGGTAATCTTAATTTTGGCCATAAAGCTCCCTGGATGAGCAGAGCTTTTTCCTTGTATGTGTCCATGCCTGCTCACTCGGAGACAGCAATGGAGCCCCTAGGTATCATGTGGTCACCACTAATGCTTTCTGTAGGGATTTCTGGAAGGGACTGGAGTCCATACAAAACATAGCTTTGATGAGAGAACAGCAGGACCTCACCTCTTGCAGAGGGCCTGATAACCATGTGGCAGGGCAGCAAGTGGGAAGTATGGCTTTGAAGCCTTCCTCAGACTGCAGGAATTAAAGACCAAAGCCCCAGATACCAAGGGGTTGTTGGGGCCTACTGACTGCTATCAGTAATTCCTGCTGGTGCTAAGCCTTTGTGTCTGCATGTGTGAAACCTCCTGGGATCAGGCTCAGGCTGGGGAGCAAACACAGCTCTTGCAACCTTGCTGGGGGGAGAGTTTGGGTCTCCCTGTGCGAGCAGAAGGTGTTCCCATAGGTGAGGCCATCCTTCCCTTCCCCAGCACAGAGCTACCCCCTCTCCCAATTCCTCCAGCCCTGCCCGAACTGAAATCTACAACCCTGTTACAGGTGAGTGTTTCCAAGTGTATACAATTTCTCTTTCATGTCCAAAGGGAAAAAAAAACTCAAAAATTAATATATCATGCCATCATACTAAGGGGCATCTGTGAACCTCAAATACTAGGAGCACATACCTTGCCAAAAGAGTTACTGCCTATTTTAGAATGTAACAAAGCAAACATGCAGTTTCCAATATTAATAAATTTGTACTTTTCCTTCTCACAAACCACCTGCCATGTAAATAAACAGCCACATGCACACTTTAAAATTTATCATCTGCTCCACATTTCAGGCACAAGTACTTAGGATCTGCTAGCACAGCACTGTGTGCCACTCATTTTCCAGGGATCATTTATTGCCTTTCCACAAGTCTCTCTTTTAAAGTAGAACTGACACAGCTTCTTTTGTTCCTGGTTAACCCCTAAATGCTACAGACAAAGTTCAATCCAGGTGTTTTTTTGGGGGGAGGGGGAGGTGGTAACTCTGCTCAGTCAATACCTTGAAAGTCATAAAACATTTCACTGTTTTGAACTCCTGGATGTCTGATGACATGAAAAAGGAAGAGACTAAATATTCGAGAATCACAGAATTTTAGAATCAACTGGGTTGGAAAAGACCTCTGAGATCATCAAGTCCAACTCTTGATCCAACACCACCATGGTTACTAGATCATGGCACTAAGTGCCACATCCAGTCTCATCTTAAATAGTGAATCCACCACCTCCCTGGGCAGCCCATTCCAATGTCTGATTACTCTCTCTGTAAAAAATTTCCTCCTAGGCACTTGGCCTTGTTGAACCTCATCCTGTTGGAATCAGACTATCTCTCCAGTCTGTCCAGGTCCCTGAAGAGCCCTCCTGCCTTCCAGCAGATCAACACTCCCTCCCATCTTTGTGTCATCTGCAAATTTGCTCATGGTACACTCGATCCCCTCATCCAAATCATCAATAAAAATATTAAACAGAACTGGGTCCAGCACTGATCCCTGGGGAACACCACTGGTGACCGGCCGCCAGCTGGATGCAGCCCCGTTCACCAGCACTCTCTGGGCCCAGCCCTGCAGCCAGTTCCTAACCCAGCACAGAGTGCCCCTGTCCAAGCTGTGGGCTGCCAGCTTTTTCAGGAGTATGCTGTGGGAGACAGTGTCAAAGGCTTTGCTGAAGTCCAGACAGACATATCCACAGCCTTCTCCTCATCCACCAGGTGGGTCACCTGATCATAAAAGGAGATCAGGTTGGTCAGACAGGACCTGCCCCTCCTAAACCCGTGCTGGCTGGGTCTGATCCCTTGTCCATCCTGTAGGTGCTGTGTGATTGCACTCAGGATGATCTGCTCCGTAACCTTGCCAGGCACTGAGGTCAGGCTGACAGGCCTGGAGTTTGCTGGGTCCTCCTTCTGGCCCTTTTTGTAGATCAGGGTGACATTTGCCAACTTCCAGTCACCTGGGACCTCCCCAGTGAGCCAGGACTGTTGGTCAATGATGGAGAGTGGCTTGGCAAGCTCTTCTGTCAGCTCCCTCATCACCCTAGGATGGATCCCATCTGTCCCATAGACTTGTGGGGATCCAAGTGGCTCAGCAGATCACTCACTGTTTCCTCCTGGATTACAGGGAGGATATTTGGCTTCCTGTCTCTGTCTTCCAGTTCCAGAGGCCAGTTATCTTGAGGACAGCCTGTCTTACTGTTGAAAACTGAGGCAAAGAAGGTGTTAAGTACCTCAGCCTTTTCCTCATCTTTGGTGACTATGTTACCCTCTATGTCCAACAAATAATGGAGGTTTTCCTTGCCCCTCCTTTTGCTATTCGTAGAAGCACTTCTTGTTATCCCCAACAGAATTGGCTAAATTGAGTTCAGATTGTGCCTTTGTCTCTCTAATTTTCTTTCTACATGACCTAACTATATTCCTAAACTCTTCACGAGTAGCCAGCCCTTTTTTCCCTTTATTTCCTTTAAAATCTCCCTGTTCAGCCAGGCTGGCCATCTTCCCTGCCGGCTGGGGCAGGGAAGCTTTCAGCACACTGGGACAGCCTTCTCTTGTGCTTGCTTCTCTTGCTTCTTGAAGCATGTCCATCCCTCCTGGACCCCTTTGTTTTCAAGGGCTGTTTCCCAAGGTACCCTCTGAACCAGTCTTCTGAGTGGGCTGAAACATGCCCTCTGGAAGTCCAAGGTAGAAGTTTTATTGCTGGCCCTATTTGCATCCCTGAGTATGAGAATCATTGAGAATCAAAGGCTGGCTTTAATCACAGGCACCAAAAGAGGAACAGCTCATTTTGGATCTTTCTTCATAGGCAGTGGGGAGCTGGCACAGAAAGACAGCACTAATTTATCAGGTATTCAATGAAGAAAAAGAAAGATGGGTCATGTAATTGTTATTTACTGAAGATGGATGCTTTTCACAGTTTCTGATTATTGAAATTGATATGCATTACTGGATATATTGTTTGCAAAATATAGTTTGATAAAATATCAACATCAGAAATATTTCACGGAATAAGGAAACATTTTAAAAGCTGAAGAGACAGACTAATAAGATGACAGTTTGTTGGCAGTGTGATTAGTTTGGATATTCTGCAAGGGAAGTGTCACCTTACACTGAGCAAAACATCAGTCGGAATACTATAAATTATCCATTTCTAATGGTACAGTTGGCTGAAGAAAGCTGCAAAAAATATCATATTCTGCACACACACACATACCTCTGATAACTAACCAATATCCCAATATAGCAAACATTCAGTAGGATTAACTTGCTAGATATATCTGTGCCAAATTTAGCAATTAGAGTCAGTATTTTTCCACAGTGTTTCATTCCCACTGTATTATTTCCTCCTACCCTTAGCACCTCTTCAACTATTTCTTTTCTGACCATGACTAAGGAGGCTGTTACCAGCAGAAACTAAATCCCAAATTCTTTTCATTCCCACTTCAATTCCTCCTAAGATGCCATGGACAGATACGCCATAATCTTTATTTTATCTCTTTATAGTCATTTCAATTAATCAACCTCCAATTGATCCTAAACCTTTAGGACCTCTGACTTGAGTGCCAGTTCCCTTCAAAGCTGTTTTTGATTTAAGTCTGGTTTTTGAGACAGCTGCTCCCTAGTTTTTTTCTTGCCTCTGAAAATCCTGAACAATTGTTTCTTACAAATAGTCTGACTGTGATGGTTTAGGAGTTGTTTTGTCCTCAATGCATCTGTTTCTCTGTTAGGAAAGCTGATTACTGAAGTCTGCTTCACACTTCCTATGTTTCCACATGGAATTTCCTCTCCAACTCTCCCATCTGAATTTGGGGCACATCATCGCATCCCCATATGATGCTCTAGCTCTTGATTATGCAGCACCTTTGAGGCAAGCACATAGTTACTTCGTGTAGTTTAGACTCATCTGAGAAGGCTTCACAGTAAGTTGAGAAATCAACGACTTTTAAGGAACATGCAAACTCTCACTCATCAGTGCTTAAGTACCAAAAAATAAAGGCCCAGAAGAAGAAGAACCAGTGAGCAGGAATGTGTTATCCTGACATAAAGAAAAGTATAAGCAAGTAAGATTGATTTTCATACATCAAAGGGATGTTTGGAAAATGGACCACTGATTGTGGGGAAAGACCTACAATCTCAGCACAACCTAAATCACCAAAACCACTGCTGGTATGTTCAGGGTTCTATACTCTTTCAGTAAATAAGTCATCGACTTTAATTTTTGAATTTAAAGAAACGTGCTAGCACTTCCTGTTCAGAAATTGAAGAGGAAGCTTTGTTTACTTTCTTATCTTGTATTGTATTACAGTTTGTTTCTCATCAGAAGCAGGACGGATAGTGTTGTTGCCCCACACTTGTAATATGAGGTTCAACAATAAAGATTTTCACTCAAACAGAGAATTAGTATTCACTAAAAAATATTTTCAGATCAGCAGACATCTGTAGATACACAAGAAGTGTCCTTAGCACTGAATTAGTAGAATTTTAAAAAAAGCTCAATAATTTGACACCTGTTGTATCTTTACAACACATCAGCACTTCTCTTTTTTGAAGTTAGATTGAAGCAGTTATTTATATTTATTATATTTATTACCAGAAATGCTGGTGTTTTAGAAATAATAAGATACAATCTGATAACTAATTGATTTAGTGCATTTCAGGTTGCAGAGTCAAGCTCAGAACTGTGTTGAAGTGTCTTGCCAGGGCAGGAAAAACAAGGAGGAAGAAAAGTTTTCTAGTAATCTTATCTTGTAAGAAAGCTTGGAGTCTGTTCTCCAGCTTCTGAAGGAAGAAATATCTCTTTGTCAATTTCTTGCCTGGCAGTGGAATTAAAGCTCTAATAATCTTAATTAAAAATTGTGAGGTGACTGCACAGTGCTAGCACTGACCAGCCTTGTGATGTTAAATGTATATGAATGCCTTACCTATGCAATAATTGGTCCAATATTCATACAAAGATCTTTCAACATAAAGACAAGATAAACCAAACCCTCAGTTTATTGTATATGTATCTTGGTCTGGGAGCGATTACAGGTTCACACTGCTGTCTTTTTCACATTGACACTGCAACTGCCCAAATGAATTTATCCTAACCCAAGGCACTTGCTGCCGGGATGCCATGGAGTGGGTGTTCCAGGAGTGTTATTGTTGTGGCAGGAATGAGAACCAGCCCCCTTCAGAGCAGGATGCAGGCAATGTTCTCCACATCTGCTGGCAGAGATGCTCGCCCTGATCATCTCTGCCCTCAGTTGTGAGAAAACAGGGCTGGGGTTCAGTTTTCCACCCTTTCTCCTATCTGTGCTGCCACATGCTTGGCTCTCTTGCAAGGGTTTTTGTCCTCCATCCCCTGGCAGGGCCGTATAAATGATCTGGGAGTGCAGGCTGGAGTGTGAGCTGGAGCCCTGTATGTGCTGGCTCTGCTGCTTGTTTCCCTGCAAAAGGGAAACTACTGCCACCACTGACTATGGTGGCACTGCTTGTGACTGCTTGGGTAAGACTAGATTAAGCCCAGAGGGAAAAAAGAGTAGGAAGATCTCCGCTTCCAAAAGGGGGTGGCAGCACAGAAGTGAAATCACAAACCAGCCCCACTCTGAGTATAGATGATTCAGCATTGGATGTAGCACAGACATTAATTTGAAATAATAAAATGAAGCCACTGAGACTTCCACAGAACAACTAACTTTCTTCTAAATACTAAGAGCTTAAGAAATGCACAATAAACCATTTATTTCAAATTTTCTGAAGAGCTTTGATAAAATCTGACTTTGGAGGTTCTTGACAATTCATCTTGTCGTGAGCCAAAAATTTACAGCAAGGTGGCAAGTATGTAGGGATAACTGGTAAAAATGGAAAGCTGTTAATTGTTGAACTTGTCAGGGAGTATCACAATACAATTGGCAATTTCAACCTGTTTATTTGCAATTTGGAAAATAAAGTGAACATCCTCATTCACCAAAGTTGCTCATAGTAAAATACTATTCTGGTGGCTTAAAACTGTGACAGACTCTAGGAAAATCTTAATGAAATTAGGTAATAGATAATCTCGTGGTAAATTAAATTTAGACCCATGCAAGACTGGGGACTAGAGATGAGCAAATAATTCTTTCAAAAATGTATTCAGCATATTTGTTTTTTGCATATGCTTGCAAAATGATGAAGACACACACCCTTTCCAAGCGGATGAAGAATAGTTAGGCGATGGAGAGCAGGGAGGAGTGAAGGGCTGGTGGAGGCTCCATGAGACACCATGGCTGAGTGCAACACCTGCTGGCGGTGCCTCTAACAAATCCACCCCACATATCACAGACATGCTCCTACGAGCATGTCCTTCTGCCTTCTGTGTTCAGAGGTGCAGAAGCCACTCACCCCTCTAAGGGTGAGCAGCTTTGCTCTGAGGAGTGGCAATTCATGAGAAACACGGCAGTGCAGTTCTATTTCAACAACAGTGAGTTTATGTTTATGCCACCTCTCATTCTTAATTCATGGATACATTAATTTTGTATCATTTGCATCATAACTAGAGCCCTTCCTGCACAGAAAGGAACACTAAGGATCCATTATTTTTATCTTCCCCACCCCCTTCTGCTTTGCTGTTAGTCACCTTCTCTACATGAATCAATGTTATTTTTCCCAAAAAAACAGGTGTGTGGGATTTATTCTGGCAAAGTGCTGATATTAAAATTGGGACACTTCCCCTTAGCAATAAACACTGAACAATAGTATAAAGCATTATAGTATGACAGGCATCACTTGAATGAAGAAGAATGCACACCAGACTCATATTTTTTGCTGTCCGTCAACAGCAATGGATTCAGGTGTAGCAGTGTCTCTACATGCCACACAACAGTTTGCCTCCTCATTTCTTTTGGACTTTTGTGCTAAAAATCTGTGTTGCCACATTCCAGATATGTTTATCTATTTTTATAACACTCCTATTCTCTGCTGAAGACCAAGAAATATCTTTAACATCTACCAAATTGGTACTTGTTGCTAATTATTTTTAAGTTTACCACAATTTGTAAACTCTCTTTAGTTGCTTTAATTTTGTACTCTGTACACCATAGTTTTTCCATTCAAGAAAAGAGTTCACTATTTCAGGAGGCAAAGCCATGAGCTATTTTAACAGACTCCAGAAAAGATAAAAAAGTTATTAATGAATCCTGTGGTCTAGATGAACAGCTACTGTGCTCATGTGACTACATGAAATACAAAAAGAGGATAAAAAGGCAGGTTCATTTTCAGCATTTAGAATCTCTTCTTTTACGATGCTTTCCCTTAAGCATGGCCCTGCCTTTGTTTATCTCCATCTCTTTTCTCTTCTCTTTTCTTCTCTTCTAACTCCTGCTCATTTGAAGTATTAAAATGCCCTTTGCCCTTTAGGCCACATTAGTCCTCTCTTCAAATTCTTCTTGCCTGCAGCATAATTTTTAAGGTCTTATCCTCCCATCTTCATGGGGTTACCCATGCTTCCTGCTTCTTTCCAAGCATGAAATATAATCAGGGTAAGAGAGATGCTGTAGGCCTGCAGAGTTTAAAAACATTATGTTTAAGTCTGGCAGTAGGTCAAGGCAGAGATGCAGATGCAAAGCTGCATTTTGGTATATATTTTATATATCTATATATAAAGATCTGTAGTAGAGGTGAGCTGTGTAAACTACCTTGTGTGACATGATGGAAAATCTCCTTGCTGGGAAATATACCATCAAAAAGAGAACAGGGAAGGAGGGGGAAAAAGATAACAGGTGCTCAGTGAACTCATTACCTCACTGTGGGATGAAACAGGGTGACCAGGAAAACCTAATCATGGGTACTTAGTAGTGTTTTCCTATCTTACCTCCTTAAGAGCAAGTAACACCCATTCACATTCACATCCCTTCAAACAGAGTTGCCTTTCATGATGGATACAAAATACAGCTTCAATCTTTTTTTTTTTTCTTTTCTTTTTTTTTTTTTTTTTGGCAAAAATGGCACATAATTGGTTTTTGCCCTTGAAGAATTTTCAAGAATATGTACTGACTAGTTTGATGCAAAATTAGGAATAGACTAGGAATGCTCTCATTTAACATATTATTTGTATCATAACAGTCCTGCAACCTCATAGATCAGCCCCAGAGGTAGAGGTCAGATTCTTAGTCTGTATCTCAGTGGCTAGGTAATGTTCCTCTGAATAGAGGAAAATATAAACTACTGGGGAAAATTCATAGGAAAATATAAGCTGTAAACTCAGTATTCCCAGATGATACGCTTTACTTTTTATTCTTTGGTATCTTGGTGACTTTGCCCATAGATCTGTGTTGCTACTGCATGTTTTATCTGATAGCTGACATTAAATAATGCTAATATTTTGGCTGGGTATCATTTGTCTCAATTAGTATGCATATTTGAAATTTTGCATTGTATTAAATGAAGAATATAATCCAATCAAAGCTATCAAATGTAAGGTTAAGAACTGAAATCTGTATTGTTAACTGAAGGCTACCACACACTACAGAGCAAAGCGTTTTAAAGAATACCATACAATACATTATGGATCTAAGCTTTTTAAAGCAGGATATGCAGGATTAGGGCTACATTTAAATCCAAACATGATAAAAGGAAAAAAATAAGTAGGCAAACCAGGACTACTTTACAGTAATGTTACATAAGAACTTACATAGGAAAATAATTCAACCCCCGGTTCTATCTTCTGATGGTATCAGGGGCTAAAAAGATATTTTAAAACATAATTTTTTTTTTTTTTAATTTGTCCTCCTCTGATCTGATATCATAAATATCAAAATACTTTAATCCAAACTGTATGGCTATTGCCATCACAGTGCAGAGCTCATTTTGTTTGTAAGCCTCAGTCCTGTATTTTCTGTTTCAGCACATTTCAGCTTCTCTTCAGTACCAGCTCAGCTCTGACATTTTGGGAGTTTGTGACCACTGAAATACTGAGCTTCGTGATGCTTTTCAAATAACTGCAGCATTATCTATACTACATTCTATTTTCAAGTTTGTGACAGATATTCTCAGTACTGACTCAGTCTTGAAGTCCCTTGCATTTTCAGGAAAAACTGCTAAGATTACACTATCCTTTGGGACTATGTATACTGCCTACATTATATATATCTATTTTGTAAGCAGCTTATGGTAGGAACCACGTATTACATAAAGTTGAGTGTTTAACCAATGCCCTTATTTAGTAATAACCCATGTTCTCACTCCTCCTGACTCCAGTGCCTGGTGGCAGACTGTGATTTGTTTGTGAGGAGATGTGTGGTAGCACAATAACATCTACTAAAATGCGCTTATTATTCCTGCCTTTCCTATTCAAAGATGAAGGCAGCAAGCAGCCAGCAGCATAAGCTCTTTGGTAATCAAAATGCATAAGAAGCTCCTAGATCCTACCCGTGTCATTCCATCTTCTACCTCCCCAAGAAGAAATGCTGTGATGGAGACGGCAGCATTATCATCGGGAGGGTACCACTGCTCCCTTCCTTCCCTCTCTCTCTCCCCAGTACTACCAGAGAAATACACTGCCTTTGGAAACTCACGTGCCAGGATATTATTCAAAGATTTATGGTTCCTGATTCTCGCTACAGTCTGCTCTTGCAGCTTTGTTTACTTGGCAGAGTGAGGGAGGGAGGAGGGAACTGGATTAGCCTCAAAACCCCACAACAAAAGGCAGAAAAGCACTGCCTAAGGCATTTAATAATCTGCCTTTCTAGAGAATTACTGAATATGCTGGAATTATCTCCTGAAAATCTGGTGTATTTTAAAATAGTAATTCACAGCACTTAAGAAGCATTTCATATCAGAATAGATTTGAAATCAACAGGAGTTTTGTTCTGATCTTGTAACCACTTTCACATACACATAAGAGAAGAACAAAATGTTCTGGGTTTAACTACTTTACCTTTGGAAGCATAAACATTACACTGATAAAAATAATCAGAACCACTGGGATGGGAGCATTTGGAAAAATAAAGGGAAACAATTCAGGTTTTTGTTCAAGTGTATAATTATCTTCCCATTTGTAAAGACCTTTACAGATGAAAGGGGACTGCATTATTTCCCTGAACATAACATGGAGAGAGGACTGGAGTGTTGGTTCTGTTGTTTGTTTTCCTTTTTTTTTTTTTTTTTTTAAGAGAGGAAGAAAGCTTCCTACTCTTTGCTCATGGTATTGGACAGATACCATGCAGTGGCTCAAAATGCTAATTTGCTTAATTGCATTAGTCCACTCCGCTCCTGTTAGGGGAATTCAAGCTTCAATGGCAAATTCAACCTCCTAATGAGATTATGGTGACGTTCCCAACACGAGGCTGTGGGGTGGCTGTAAGATGGGCAAAGGAGCCCCGTGTTTCCTTGGTGACTGGCTGAGTGGTTAACCCTGGTAAGATAGGTTGGAGGGAAGAATCAGTCTGAGTGACAGCACTTCATCCTTTAAACTTCAGTTCATGGCTGAGCAAAGCAGAAATAGTGCCAAGCGTCGACCATGGGGAAATTACCCTTGTTTTAATCTCTGTCTCTTCCAGCTGACATCAGTAGAAGGGAACAAGACAAAGGACCTCAAGCTGTGGTTAAGATCATTAAAACAGAAGACTATAAAGCCATGGACATGCCTGTACCATCTATTAAATATTAATTTCAGTTGAACGCAGACATTTTTCTTTGTTATGCTGTTTGATACTATCATTATTATTATACCTTTAATCCATTTTATATAGTTTTATTCCTTTTTAAAGCTCCTTTGTAATGAAGGTGCCTTTTAGTCAGCTCCACCAGCTAATCAGATTGCTTTCTCTTCATTACTCACATTGAGCTTTTAAAGCCTGAAGCCTAAGCTAACTGGAATATATGTTCACGATTCAAGTAATGTGGAAGAGCTGAAACTATGCCAGAAGCACAGCACATAGCTATGTTTTTATTGCTGTCATATTGAGAGCAGGTGAGATGTTTTTGAATTAGGGGACTATTTAATAAAAAATGTGCCCAGTTAGTGTACAGGAATATAACAGATGTGTTTATCACTCACAGATTTCAGTGGAAACAACTAACAGCCTTTTCTGGGGTTTGCCCAATAAATTGTGTTAAGACAAATGCAGGGCAACGTTAAAGAGATTGTGTCTGAGAACCAAGAAAGACAAGATTTTTGGGGAGGTATATTATTTTTCCCCAAGTTAAAGATATTTCTGAGTCAGAGGACAATGCTGCCCAGAGGCAACTAAGGAGTCTATAACCCACATACACAGATCCCCCAAGCCTGGTTTAGTTCACAGCAGTGCAAATCTAGAGAATTTCCATTGCAGTCAGTTAAGTTAACCTGTGGTCAAAAACACCCATAAAGGCAAAATTTTTTCCTCTTTCACAATACTGTGTACATGAGGAAAGACTGGAGGCACAGACCTGGGGGTAAACCTGAGTGAAGGGCTTCAAAAGCTACATTAATACAAAAGTGACAGAAAACTTACTCTGACCGCAGAGCACCACTGGTGGGTGATTTGCCTCTCCAGTATGTGGCTGCTGCACAGGAATGTGGTGGTGGGGAACAGCAGTCTGGTGCAAGGGCAAGAAGAAAAGGAGAGACCATTACTATGTGACACCAACAGCAGCAATTTCTAATTCCTCTACGCTCTAATTTAGTACAACTGAGAGTGTCATCAGTTGCTGAAAACTTTTCACTATTTTTAAACCTTAGGGAGCAAATGGAAATCACATTTTAAAGATGGAAACCTAATTAGGGTTTTTCAGAGCTAGTCATTTGCCAAAGGAGAAGTGACAAGGGCAGTTCTATATTCCTTACCTCTTCTCTCCTCTGGGAAGCTTTCTGTTGTGTCTGCTGCCAGTTCACACAGTGTTTCCTTTATTGTGGATTTATCTGTGATGGCTCCCAGCAGATCAGTTTGATGCAGCTGGTCATCAGGATTAAAATGGAAGAATCAATAGGTTTTTCAGTTTGTGTTCATGTTTTCCTCAGGACTTTAGGGAAAGCCTCTAATTCTTATAATCACATCTTGACCTTGGTTCCCAAGATCATCTATTTTTGAAGATACCTCCACTGTAATCAAAGTTTGCTAGTTATACATATAGTATCTTTCATCTAGCTAGATTCAGATTAAAGGCTCCTGCAACATTTAGGGTGCTGAAGCCAATGGCAGGGAGGCTGTCACAGCTCTTACAGCCCCACAAGGCATGCTGGGCATCTGCTTGTGAGGACCGTAGGGTTGGTGGCCCTTCCCATGACAGCCCCTGCCAACCTTGCTCTGCTGGAGTCACACTTTTGCCTCCCAGAAATACCTTGTTACCCTCGACACGATCAACTGAGGTTATTTCTTCAAAACACTATCTTCTTCAGTCCTTCAGTCCAAATATTTATGAAGTGAATGGCCACTTTTGCTCATTAGGCTCTCACAGTTCATGTGGGCTGAGAGCAGCAGCCACTGCTGTGGCTGTGATGCATATCTGCTGCTCCTCCTCTTCAGCTGCTCCTCCTCTTCAGCTCCGGATTTTTTTTTTCTGAAAATTTTTCCATCTTGGCTTTCCTCAAGTTTCTTTGTTGTTTCCCATTGGTCTCGAGCTCAAGAGAAGTCATCCTGGTGTACTTCTGAAAGTTCATCGGGATCAGTAAGTTAATAGCTTAAGAAGCTGAGAGGCTGGGGAGAAAGCGAGATATTCAGAGCACCTTTCTAAGGTATTTGATACATAATCAAATACAACCAAATATTTTGATAAATAAATTAGGAGCCTAATCTCTCTTGGCTTTCCTAACAGTGAAAGAGATAACTTGTCCTGATTCCATTTGGTGGAGGAATCTAATTTAAACATCCAGATTTAGATGAATTAAGTATATGATATGATGACTCCTTCCCACTCCTGTTCATTTTTCCACTGCTTACATGGGTGGGAAATTCAGATGTATGTTACTATATTTTTTTTAGAAACGTGATGTGGCCTCTTATTGTTAATGAGAAGAGATCAATCTCTGGAAATGTGAGAATGAAATTACGCTCTTTTCAGGACTAGAGCCATAAGCTAATATAATCACGTAGAGCCTAAGAAAGAACTATGGAGACACCTGAATCTCAGATCTGAAACTCAGGTGTATAATGAGAAAACCAGAACATTTATTAAATGGTTATTTAAGTAGGCTCAGGATCACAATCCCAACCATTTCTGCTTCAGCCAGGAACAGAGAATAGAGAGTAAGGATGCAAACCCAGATCTCCACCCACAGTTTCAGTGGGAGAAGAAATATCATCTTCCCACTGGATTTTGCCACTGACTAATCCTGCAACATCAAGATTTTTTTTTATTTGTATGATGAGGCCTAGGAATTAAAAGGAGGTCTTAAAATGCAGCCACAACACTTTTTGGAACTGAATTTTGGGTGTGTAACATACAGTCATGATAGTCTTTGGCTGTACTATGTTTTGAACACAGCTGCAAGCACACATGTAAGTCATTCCCTTAGAAACATCCATCTTGGTTATGGAAATACTTGGATTATTACAAAATAACTACTAGTCATTATGAGAGATCACTCTCATCTAACCAGAAGGGCTGTGGAATATAGGTAATATTATGTGGAAATCTAAAAAAAAAAAAAAAAAAAAAAAAAGAGGGTATGAAGGCAAAGAAATGCCAAGATACACCTTTCTTATGTTGCATTAGCATAAACTATAAATAGATGGGAGAAAATGCTCTCATGAATCCAATTCAGAGCTTGAGGAATTGCCTAATTACAGCCCTATCAGAGGTGAGTGGTCAAGGACACCACCCTTCTGAATGCTGGCAACATTTTCAAACTACCTGACATATGCTTAGGTGCTTGGCCATCCACGGGGGACGAACAAGAAAGTATAATGTAATGGCCTTTAAGTAGGTTCATCCAATTGTCGTGGTTTAACTCCAGCAGGCAACTAAGCACCACACAGCCACTCAGTTACTGTCCCCCTGCCAGTGGGACAGGGGAGAGAACAGGAAGATTCAAACCCACAGGCTGTGATAAAGGTAGTTTAATAGAACAGAAAAGGAAGTAAATAATAGTCATGATAAAAGAACGAGAATATACAAATCAAGCGTTTCACAGTGCAATAGCTCACGACCAACCAACAGGTACCCAAGCCAGCTCCTGAGCAGCCAGCTTCCCCTCCCAGTTTATATACTGAGCACAATGCCATATGGCATGGGACATCCCTGGGGTCAGCTGGGGTCAGCTGTCCTGGATGTGTCCCCTCCCAACTTCTGGTGCCTCTCCAGTCTTCTCACTAGCAGGGCATGAGAAGCTGAAAAGTCCTTGACTTACTCAAATTTGCTCAGTAAAAATCAAAAATATTAGTGTGTTATCCATGTTACTTTCATACTAAATTCAAACCACAGCACTGTACCATCTACTAGAAAGAAAATTAACTTTATCTCATCTGAAACCAGGACACCAACGTAGAAAATACTTGCCTACATTAATGTATCTCTCTATTGGTTCTACTGTCTTGTTCATCGCATGGAATGTCATGTCAAATATTGCAGTATTAGGAAAAGCGATTTAATGTTGTAGTTGACATACTTTCAACAAAAGCTGAGGGCTAGTTTTCTGTGCCACCACAGAAGTAACCCTACATATATATTTTAGAAACAACCATAGTACATACAGGAGGTTTCTAATTGAAAGGTGCTTTCACTCATATGCTAATGATTTTGTTGGCTTTCTAATATGATCAACGTTTGTTTCAGTATCTCTCTTCCATTTCAGCCTGTCTGCTCTTTCCTTCCTTCCTCCCTCCCTCCTTTCCTTCCTTCCTTCCCATCCCCTCTAATTCCTCTGCTCCTACTACAGTAGTGCTCTGGAGGCTCCTGGCAGTCCCGTCCCGTAGGTATGAAATGTGCATGAGACTTTCATGTGACAGCTCCTTGGATCCTGACCCAAGCACCCGAGCCCTGCTTGCTTACTAGGGTTGCCAGAGGAGCGCTAGCGTGCAGCTTGTGCAGTGCTCAGCTGCCCCCCTTCTGACTGGCGAGAGGCTGTTTGATGGTTCATTTGGGCACACCAGGAGCTCGGCTCAGCTAGTGCTGACAAGGTAGGCATCTCCCCCACTAATTCTGACAGGCTGACAATACAGGTTTAATGCTAAGGAGCACAATTACCTTTCCTAGTACCCCATTAATATTTGTTTGATTAGTCTCGGGTCTTCTTCCTTTGCTCTCCCATCTAAATTCTCCCCTTTCACTCTCTCATCTAAATTCAATCTAATTGTGACAGATACCCATTTCTTATCCATTCTCTCTTTGTTTTCTCCTCAAACGCTCCTCTAATTCTCTTCCCTAAAGAAACAGTGGCCAAGCCCACTGAGCAGTTAAAGCCCAGATGAGTGGTTACTGAGCTTGCAAGCCCTCCTTAACACAGCCTTGTACAGGGTTGAATGAGCAAGAAGGGGACACAATGGGTCATGCACTCAGGGGAGAGGTCAAGGTGCTAACCATGGCTGAGACATACTTTCTAATGAAGAGCTTTTAAGGAAGATCAAAGATGAGGCTGAGCAGACATGCTACACTTGCAGTGTGCCAGAGGAGGAAGGAAACAGGTCCAGCTCCCTGAGGTCTCTCTTTACTGAAGCCCCTCACAGGGGATGGAGGAGATATAAAGAGAGATGGAAAGCATGAGGCACTGAATGCCCCAAGCGACACAGGGTGGATCTGACCCTCAGCTGAATTACTGCCCAGTGTGCAACATTTGAGGTATGAGGTTTTCACTGTCCCACATACCTACTTACATTTGCATTCTCCCTCTTATTAGTTTTAATTACTCTTATGTTTTGCTATAATAGGAAGATGCGGTGCCTTAAAAGGCACACAACTTCCAGAAAGTCATTACTGCAGTATAACCCCTTCCTCTCATGGCAGACCTGGGACAAGTTAGACTTTCTCTGAAACCACTGCCTTCCTAAAGTTTTTTAAAAAAATGAAGAGTACAAAAAGGGTCCATATTGATTTTTTGGGAATTCAGTTTCTAGATGGTAGCTGATTGGACCTGGATGATGGACAGGCACCTGGAGGCAAATGTCTAATTTTCATTTAGATCCCTACATCAAACACCTCTTTTTTTTTTTTTTTTTTTTTTTGCTTTTTTGCTTTTTTGCTTTTGTCTCTCAAACACTAATATTTACTTATTACTCTTACTTAGAGCCATGCAATGATAGCAAAAGTTGGTCTTATTGCAGAGAAACTGAAGTTTGCTATTTCTCACTGACCAAATTGCATGCTGTGTCCATTAGGTGGGAAGAGAGAAGTGGAACTGGACAGAACAGCTCTCTTCCATTCTCCTTTGGGTTTCATTATCAATGACATTTTCAATTTCAGCAGACACCTAAACTTTCTCGGTGAGCTGCTAGCACAGTCTAGCATAACTGCCACAATTTAAATATCTCCTATACAAATACATTTTATCCATCAGTATCTTATGACCCAGGAAAACATAAAACTCAATTTACTCATTAACCTTAGCTTCCTGAAACTGCAATTACTGCCCTGTGCACAGCCAGTAACTGAATTGAATGCGGGTAGCACGCAAATGCCAGCCAGTGCTAACTACTGCTAAAAATCTAATCCTGCCCGCTTACCAAAATTGCATGTGGCACACAGACAACAGGTAGTAAAGCTGGAGTGTCAGAAAGGAAAATGCATAAAGTAGCATGTGCAGGGATTAAGGAGATGCAAAAGATCAGACTCACAGGAGCCCACTCAGTGGGAATAAACACCACATTATATTAGCTCAGGTTTACGGTTACAGTTAATAGCATGCAGTTATTACTTTTGCATTGAACAGCATTTTCTGAGCGGATGGTTTCACCACAGAATCAGATTTTGTTTTTCTCCCTGCCTTTTGTAATTCAAGAGGCTAGCTGGCATTTAACATAGCTTAGTGTTCCTTGCCCCAGCTGTCAAAAAAGAAATCAAGACATTACAAATAAGGACTGCATATAAGAAAATGAGATTCAGTTTGAAGTACACTTGTGTTTCAACATTGTTACTTTCCACTTTTTTCCTCCCACTGAACCATGAGTGTATGCTTTTCCAGACGCGTGGACAGTGCTTTTCCATTTTTCGGCTTGATCAAAGCGTAGATGACCCTGGTCTCTTGCAGTTACATTTAATATCTCATCATGGCCCTTGCAGAAATCTCTCACTAGCTGTCTGAGTGAATTTATCATGAAATCTCATATTCCTCTCACATTTCTCTTGTTTTGTCTAGTTCCCTGGTTCCAGTGCTAATTTCTTATTTTTCTTTGCTACCTGAAGATGCTCCAGTAAGTAAAAATGCCACTGAAGACCTTGAACACCACAGTTCTGAACTCATACAAGGCATACCTATGTTAATATTTTAATTCAGATCAGGATCATTCCCTCTTTCTGCACTTTGGTTCACATCATAGAACTTCGTGGTTTATGAAGAGGATTTCTTCTAGGAGAGCCTAAACTGGAAGCTGTTCTTCAGGAGTGCGGGTAACAAATCCTGGCTGCTATCGGCATCACTGCCTGAGGCCAGACCAGAGCAAGGCCAGAGCAATCCCTGCCCTAGCAATGTCCAGCACTAATGCAGTTTGATAGTGCTGCTCATTTTGGATCACATCCCTTGTTAAGATTGACACAGCATCCCATAAGTATACATAACTTTCTCCTGTTTTAATTTGGTGGTGCCTTGCAAGAAGGCACCTACAGAGGATCTACAGCTACCTAGAGAAAACAATATGTTATTTTGATAATCTTTCTGTTGTAAGTGATGTCTTTAATCTGATGTTTGACTAGTTGTCTGATTCTCCTTGGCTAAACTTGTTTCAGCCTGACTGGAAACCTTGGTTTAGCTTGCTTAGATGTAACAACAGTTTATTTTTTCTAATGATCAGACCACATACTACCCATTCTGTGTAATTTTGCATATTTTAATCATGTGATGTACTAGTTTTATAGTGGTTGGTTATTCTATGTAGAAGGATGTATTTGGGACTCAAACGTAAAACAGTGCAAATACATAGGAACAACAGCAAGGTATTGACAGCAAAGGCCTTTGAAGTGCGAACACTGGATGTGATCTAGACAAATCGGTCCTGGACTGATAAGAGGGGGCTTGGGATAACACTAGGGATGCAAGTACTCACCAATGGTAAGTTAAAGATACTCACAATTTGGAGCTGGGCAAAACCAGAGTTAGGAGTAAAAGAGAGCAAAAGGCATTATCCAACACACGTAAAATGCACTGCATATCATAAACACAGATGTAATGTACTTGCAGACCAGTAAAGAAAGAGCAAGGTCTAATAAAGTGTCAGCAAACACGAAAATAGCCCCAAGTGGAACCTAGAGTGAGGAAGAAGTTGCCAGCATCGTATTCCTCTTGGCAAAGAGGAGGAAACCCAGTGATCAGCATCACACTCCACTCAATGTGTGTGTGTGCTTGTGGGTTTTTCTCTGCAACAATTTAAATTGATTTTTTTGCTTTTTAATACAGTGAGAAATATTAATTTAGTAAGATAATTGGGACTGTGAAATTTAGTAACTGGACTATTTGAAGTAACTGTTTATTGCATTTTACTTAAGTCTACTAAAAGGTCAATTAGATGAACAATAAATTCTTGGCTTCTCAAGTACGGCTTGTCCCCATTTTTGCTTATAAAAAGATCTTGAGAATAACAAATTGATTTCAATTAAGATGTATTTTGTTGCCCTTTTGAGTAATCCATGTCTGGATGCACAGAGTTCACTAAAACCTGCAAAGGTGAGTTATTTGAGTACAGATTTGCATCCAGAACACCTCCAGTAGTGGAAGTTAAATGTAACCAAGCTTAAAGTTCTAAATGTGTCAATGTGGGGATTTTCACTTGCTTTCAGTCTGCTCTTAAGATGACAGAGACAGTGCAACCTGCCTGTGCTTTCCCTAGAGTGATGACTATACACATCTTGTGCAAAACCCACACATCTTGTCTGTCCTTCCACACACATTCCATGGAAGAGAGTTCTTTAAGGACATTGGAGTGACACTGATTTGGGATAGCTGGTAGATACTGTAATCAAATAATATAAGACATGTAGAAAAATGTCATGAAAGAATATCTGTAATATCCAGCAATCACAGACTGCATGAAAAGGGAGATGCACTTGATCTAATTTACCTAGATTTATAAAAGCCATTCAACCACATCCCTCAGGTTGTGAGGGTTCTTAGAGATACTAAGGTGCCACGGGACAAAAGTCCTCTTCTGGTAAAACTGCTGATTAAATTATAAAAAGCTATTGTGTAAAGCAATGCTGAAAACCCGTTTTTGAAAGCAGTGCTGGCCTTCTTGAAAAGAAAATATGTACAGACAAGGGCTGTAAGGATGTTTAAAGGTATGAAATGGATTCAATAACAGGAAGAACTGAAGATAAAAGGGCTTGCCAAGACTGTAAAGGATATGACTGATGGAAATATTTGATAAAAGATCTTAGAATTACAGTAAGTTATTTTAGCATAGAAATAGT
Organism: Pyrocephalus nanus; assembly: GCA_038380795.1. NCBI lineage: Eukaryota > Metazoa > Chordata > Aves > Passeriformes > Tyrannidae > Pyrocephalus > Pyrocephalus nanus. The sequence goes on along the minus strand of CM076261.1, from coordinate 7,882,089 downwards.
GAAAAGGAAACAATTGTTCATCTGTTTCTTCTGGTAAGAGAACGCTGGGGGATGAAACAAATTAACAGATAATAAATTCAAAATAAAGAGAAGCTCTTTTCCCCGTAGTGTATTGTTATGCTGTAGCACTTGCTACTACAGTATATTGAAGATATCAATAAACCACATGGGTCTAAAAAAATGCAAGCAATAGGACCAAATCTTAGAATAAAAATCCATTGTGCTATTATGATTCATTAGCTCAGGGACAGCAGAAGTTTATCATCAAGATTTCCTGCCTATCAGGGGACAAAGTTTATTTTCTTTAAATCCTTGATTATTTGAGGATTGCAGTGAGGAAAAAGCCTCCATTTTATGTTTGTCTGTAACACTGGGGATTAAATTAATGAGGCTTGAGAAGCCCCTTCCATTTCTCTTTTCTTAAAAATCAAAATTGCATTGGAGCAAAGACAGCAATGCCCTTATGCAGAGGTCATCACTGGCAGCAGATGGATTTTCTGGTCTCCTCTTTCTCCCAGTGGTTATTAGAGCTCTTTGCATTTTGTCCCCCTCTTGATATGCCACTAAGACTCCATTAGGGGCAGCTGTAGTAACCTTCAAGGAGGACTGTAGTCAGAAACCTGTAGCATACAGTAATTTCATAATTTGGCAGGTAACACATTTTGGCTGTCCTACTGCCTTCCTTCCCTCTTTTCAGGCAAGCTTGGACAGTTCCATAAAGCCTGTGTTTATGTTGCTACTGTTTGCATCACTATGCCTGAGAAAAGTACCTGATTGCCCTCTTCAGTACCAGCCAGCTTTTAGGGACTCAAAATCTGACGCCAGATAGGGAAGGTGTCTGTAGAACTGTGTGCACACTGAGACACATATGGTAAATTTTTATAATCTTTAAATGCCATATAATAAGGCTTTAGAGAACATGATAAGGAATCTGGGTTAGAGGGAAATATAACAATTTTAATTTAAAAAAGCATCTTAATTCCCTTACGACAACAAAAATCACAGTCAACACTAAACAGGATTCCTCCTTTCTAAGAGCAAAAATCATCTTCAGGAAACAAAAATTCAAACTTATAACTGAAAAAAAAATTCATAACGATCTGTTAGGATCTAGAGGAAGTTGGATTCTTTTGCAAGGGCTGGCACTTGGCCAAACTGACATAAAATTTTGTTTAAATGGGATTGACCGTATAATCCTCTGTGATAGAACAGCATCTTCAAAGAATAATGTATGGAATCAGACCTCTGAAGTACTTAGTATTAACATATAAAGTTTACCTTTACAATTTTAAGGAAAAGCACTCTTCACCAGAGATAGTTTACTTGTATTTTGGCCAGAGTTGGAAGGAAAAATAATTTCATTCAGGACCACCTAATCACATAATAGTACAAAAACCAGATTTTATGAACAATTCTAAAATTGTCAAAAAAAAAATGAAGAAAGATATTATGAGTCCTGACAGAGAGAAAAGCAATAAATCACACTGATGCTTTTGGGGTACATTTTGATTAATTTATTAGGAATTTAAGAAGGCCCATCTGGATACTTAGTAATTTTTGAACAAGATATTGAAGGGGATCCTCAAGAATTACAACAGATTGCACCTAGCATGCAGATCACTGGAAGTTAGCTAAAAATATCCTTTCTGTCAGAAGAGACACTTAAACAAACACAACTTTGCATACAGAAAGAAAAGTGTCTTTCTAATCCTTCAGTACTTCCTTCTTGTACCAAAACAACACACTCATGCATTTCTTTGGCAATATTTTTAGCACCCACAGCTATACATCACTATTATACTTTAAGCTGCTGCTTTGGAAAAAGCAGGAGTTTTGACGAAAGAGACATTTAATCAGTAGGAAGCAGTGAAAAGGGTTCCCTTCATCCGACAGGGCAGGGAACACCTCCACTGGCGGAGCTTCACTGACCCCTAATGGACAACCTCCACCAGTGCGCTGCCCTGTCAGGAATTTCAAGCCATGCCAGAAAACCTCATAGTACTCGAAACTTCTTTCAGCCTAATATGAACTCTGACTCCTCAGCTTTTCATTCTTTAGTGTGAACATATTTATGCCACTTTCGTATTTGACCGTTTGAAATGTTCTAAGAAGCCAGAAGGAAGAGAAATATGAGCAAATGCTACATTTAATGCAGCAATTCTGACAACTAGTTAGGACAGAGCAAATTCAACTCTTTAAAAACTACAGGTTTTACATCTTTCAACAAGAAATAAAAAATGCTAAGGACTAACATCTCCAATTGAGCCATTTAAACTGTTTTAAAAGGAAGAGTTGCAATCGGCACAATCAAGAATCTGTATAAACAATGGCAGTAATTCAAAAGGCACAGTCCAAGTATTTGTACCTTTTCTCCCCAGAGTATGACTATACCTGCCACCAGGATACTAATGAGCTCTTTCCATTCCTGGGAAAGGATTCTTTGCTTCAGCAAAGTTACTACTCTTTCCACTGAATGAAAAACCGCCAACGCAAGAAGGGAGAATGAATTCATGCTGGTTGCTGCATTTTCTTTTTGTCTTTCACAGACTGCAGAGATGAACTCATGAGAATGAACTCCCAATATAGGAAAGTGACCAAGATGAAAACAGACTGCATTTCCCATTCCTTGTCTAAACAAAAGGTCTTTGTTTATGTTCTTTACTAGCTTGGTAGCTCTGTTCCCCTTTTCCTATGTACGTTGCTTTCCTTCCCATCTCAGAAATGCACCTGCTATAAATCTTCCAAACTGGTGAGATTCTGACATGAAGAAGGTAATGGCATGGAACAAAAGGATCCCAGAGCTGATGCTAGCACTGACAGCTAGCACAACAGCCCCATTTAGGAAAACAATAGCACTGGACTGTAAGCAGCTACTGGCTTCCATGGCTAACTGGATTAACTAGAAATCCTTGCCAAAGTCAAAAAGACTCACCAAATTTCCAATCCTTCTTAAATCTAGCACTCTAAGTAATGATCACATTATGATATCCCTTTCACGAACAACGATAAAAAGGCAAACCAATTAAGGCAAGCTCTTTGCTGCCAGAAATTCTTTGTCCTTCAGTGTGGTGACATAAATTATATATTAATTTAATTTCTGGTTGACAGAGCCCCTTGGGAGTCAGTCTTGAAGGGTAAAGGAACCCAGGAAGGCTGGGTGTGCTTCCAGAATGAAATCTTAAAGCCACAAGAGCCAGCCATCCCCTGCACTGCAAGACAAGCCAGCAGGGAAGACTGGCCTGGCTGAACGGGGAGCTTTGGCTGAAACTCAGGAAGAAAATGGAGTTTATGACCTTTGGAAGAAGGGGTGGGCAATTCAGGAGGACTATAGGGATGTCACTCGTTATATAGGAAGAAAATTAGAAGGGCCAAAGCCCAACTAGAACTTAATATGGATACTATCACAGAAGACAATAAAAATTGTTTCCATAAATACATCCACAGCAAAAGGAGGGCTAAGGAGAATTTCAATCCTTTAGTGGATCCTTGGGTAAACACAGTGACAAAGGATGAGGAAAAGGCTGAGGTACTTAATGCCTTCTTTGCCTCAGTCTTTAAGAGTAAGGCCATTTGTTTTCTGGGTACCCAGCCACCTGAGCTGGAAGAATGGGATGGAGAGCAGAATGAAGCCCGCAAAATCCAAAGGGAAAGTTAGCAACGTGCTACACCACTTAGATACACACAAGTCTATGGGGACTGATGGGATCGACCCAAGGGTCCTGAGGTAGCTGGCAGGAGAGTTCAGTGGGCCACTTTCTGTCATTTATCAGCAGTCCTGGCTGACCACAGAGGTCCCAACTGACAGGAGGTGAGACAGACTACAGGAAAGGCCAGAAGCAGGATCTAGGGAACTAGAGTCCTGTCAGTCTGACCTCAGTGCCAGGGAAGGTCATGAAGCAGATCATCTTTAGTGCTATAACACAGCACGTACAGGACAGCCAGCATAACTGCATGAAAGGCAGGTCCTGCTTGACTAACCCAATCTCCTTCCATGACAAGATGACATGCCCAGTGGGTGAAGGACACGCTCTGGATGTTGTATACCTGAACTTCAGTAAAGCCTTTGACACTGTTTCCCACAGCATTCTCCTGGTGAAACTGGCTGCTCATGGCTTGGACAGGTGCACTCTTCCCCGGGTTAAGAACTGGCTAGATGGCTGGGCCCAAAGTGGCGGTGAATGGTGCTGCATCCAGCTGGGAGCCGGTCCCTAATGGGGTTCTCCAAGGCTCAGTGTTGGGGCCAGCCTTCACTGATGGTCTGGATAAGGGAATTGAATGCACCCTCAGTCAGTGCAGAGATGACACCAAGGTGGGCAGGAGTGTTGATCTGCTGGAGGGCAGCAAGGCTCTACAGAGGGATCTGGACACACTGGATTGATGGGCTGAGGCCAATGGCATGAGGTTCAAAAAGACAAAGTGCCAGTTCTGGACTCAGGTCATAACAAGCCCATGCCATGCTACAGGCTTGAGGAAGAGGTTGGAAAGCTGCCCAGTGGAAAAGGACCTCAGTGTGCTGGTTGACAGCAGCTGAATGTGAGCCATCAGTGTGCCTGGGTGGCCGAGAAGGCCAATGGTATCCTGGCCTGTATCAGGAACAGTGTGGCCAGCAGGATCATGGCAGTCATTGTCCCTCTATAGTCTGCACTGGTGAGGCTGCACCTTGAATCCTGTGCTCAGTTTCACATCAAGAAAGATCTTGTGCTGGAGTGTGCCCAGAAAAGGGTAAGTGAGCTGGTGAAGGGGATGGAGCACAGGTCTTATGAGGAGTGGCTGAGGGACCAGGGGTTGTTTAGCCTAGAGAAGAGGAGGTTCAGCAGGGACCTTACTGCTCACTACCACTACCTGAAAGGGGTTGCAGCCAGGTGAGGGTCAGCTTCTTTTCCCAAGTAACAGAACAGGAGGAGATGGCCTCAATCTAAATCAAGGGAGGCTTAAATTTGGTATTTTAACTTCCAATCCTTTTTTTCCAACTACTTCTGGTCTTCCTTTATCAGAAGTACCAAATGTTGACATTAGTTGTGTATCTCTGCTCTAAAAGAGCAGAACATCTACTGAAACGAAGATGTGACTGTCACTATTCCTCTAGCAACAGTGCATCATCTGAGACATTCAGGTAAGCCAGTGTTTTTAATTTTTTCCCCATCCTGTGATCAGTAGAGAAAAGAAAAATTTCCAGTCTTCCTATGTTCCTGTTGTTCACTTCTGAAGAAATGTCCTGTTAACTCAACCCACTGGCTGAATGCCCACTATAGTTCAGGTCTAAAAGTTTAGAGACACAATCAAAAATTATTTCAGTCTCTTTATAAACATTGGTTTTGGTACAAGACACAGTGCTAACCGGACAGAATATAATTTCTGGAATTTTCTGGACTAAATCCTAACTACATTGAAATCAGTGGCAAACTGCCATTCAGTAACCATGATCTATCCACAGTTTTTTCAATATTTTATTATTTCTGTGATTCAAGAAAGTCAAGAAACCACCACTGCTTCAGAGCAGGTGTTACTATCCTATTTCTGACTCCTGTGATTTCCGCTTACCAAGACACTCCCGTGTATTTTTTCCATCATGAAGAAACTGCCAGGGACTAGAGGACCTCAGCAGCATCTGATGAATTAAGTGATAAGGCATGTATTAGAAGGAAACAAACCCACACACTCCCTGAAGAGTGGGAATGGGACCCCCTTAACCAGGGCTTCTAAAGAACAGCGATCTGCTAACACAGCAATAGAAAAGAGCTGTAGCTAGTGCTCACCTTCCCTGTTTCTTTCCATCCTGTGATCTCTCTCAGTGGTTGTGCAGACCATTCAAACAGTCCATCATTAGATGTTAACACAGGTTGGGCTGACTGCTGAACTTCCATATGAGGCAAGGGAGCAGCATGAATAACTTTCTTTTCCCACCCCTCTTTCTGCATCACACCACAAATGTCTGCTGGGTGGAGCAAGGACATAAATGCAGTGGTTTTGACTCATATAAAATTTGCAGAGGTAAAATCAAAAGCCAAAACCCTCTTCACAGTATAATGGATGCAAAGCAAACAGGTTTCCGGAAATTTTTATGATTTCCAATAAATAATCAAATACATTCAAACACTCACATAAATATGTCCTTCTCAAATGCAATAGTTTTTAATTTTTGGTACAAGAGACTGAGATTCCAATCTGCCTATATACAAACAGCACAGAACTACAAAAAGAAAGTTTATCTAAGTCAAATGTCTTAATTTTTATTAAATTCAAAAACTGCAGGAAAAAAAATCACAAATTTCTAAGTACAAATAAAAACAAATCAGCTAAAATAAAACGGTTGTCAAGTTAAAATCCATTTTCCATAAGATTCCCTTCCTTGTTATTGCCCACAGTATCATCAGAACTCATAGAAGTGCTTTAGAAATTTATTTTACGTTGCCAGTATGATAGCAAACTGTAAGTTTACTATGAAAAAAAGCAAACTGTTTAGGCACAAGGTGGCAGAAGACACAAATATCAACCATGCTTTCCTTAATTTGTCAGTAGAAATCCAGGTGTGCTTAAGACTTGCATGGTATTGTATTCATACTGTCAGAGCTTACTCACTGAAATAAGGGCTCTTTTTTTGGTGTGATTTTGGTTTTGTTTTTTCTTTTTTTTTTTTTTTTTTTTAAATGTTAACAGTTTGTTGTATCTTTTTTTCTCCCATAAAACAGAGAGGAGCTGTTTAAATCAGTGGTATGCCTTACTGTTCAGTGCCAGCATTCTGGCTAGAAGAGTGGCAAAAGTGACAAAATGCGTTCCAGCACCAGAGAACGTGAAGTAGAGAAGCTGTAGTGTAAAAAAGACTGGTTCATACTTGTGTTGTCTGTGTAATTAATAGTCTGGCGACCACCTGCTAAGACAGCATGACAGGCAGTCACATGCTATTTGAAGATATGAGCTGGGCTAGGTCATCAGCTGCTCTCCCAACAGAGCAGTGATCAAGGTGAACAACTAACATCTGCTGCTCTTCTCACTACACCTAAAGGAACTGTCAAACGGAAAATTAAACCATAATAAAATTAAAACAAGTGTTGTTCCACATTCCAGATTCTACCTTTTACCCATCACTTGATACTTGCCATTCTAATAACAGGTGCAGTTCCACTGTCATTCATAAATACAAAATTTTATTTGCACTTCATTAGTTTAGAAAGACCACAATGTTTTTCAATACCACAACATTCAGGACACACCAAGTTATTCAAATATGTATCTACTGATTTACCACAGCTAAACTAAACAGTGCATTTAATAAAAGATATACCAAAGATATAATTCACAAGTTAATTATCAGACAAAATCCTAACACAATATTTGCTTGATGGGAATAATTTCCACCATTAGGAAAGAAAATAATTTTACCTTAGGTTCCCTTCCCCCCAACCCTACAGATGTCCAGACAAAAATACACATATATATTCCTTAACACAGGAAAAGTATTATCTTAATTTTTTTTTTTCTTTTAAGAATTTGTCTAGGACAGCAGCATTGCTTTTTATACCTTCTTTTAGAGCTTGAATATATATGCATTCTTTTATTGAAACTCAGTGATTCTTGTAACCCAAGTTTATGTTTATGCAGAAAATTATATAGGCTATTTCAAAGTGCAATCTTAGATCTGCACCAGATGTGATGTCTTGGTACACAAAGAAAGGGTGCAGCATTAAACAAAATAAATAGAAGACTGCCAAAAATTAAACTCAGCTTTTCAATAAATCCAGTCAGCAGAGGATGCTACAGCCAAAAAGTTTTCACTACATTAAAAGGAAACATAACGCCGATTATGGAAGCTTTGTACATAAAGTCCTCTGTTTTTAAAAAATTTGTCTTTAAAATAGTTAGCAAAGCACCATATACTTATCTTCATACCAGAAGAGCTTCTGCCTGCCTGTTTATAATAACAAAGAACTATTACAACATTTATGTCAAGAATAGGTATAGATTTAATTTCTCCTTCTCCTCACCTGGATGTGTGGCAAACCCCCAACGACTGTACAGTATTTATAACACTGGGGCAATGAACAAAACATCATTGTGAGGGAGAGGGGTAATAATGTTATAGTTGAATCCTACATAGGATTGCATATTTGCATATTTACAAGTTAGTGTGTAGCTCTGACTTGAATAACAAAGTGCAACGAGAAACTGCCAAATGATTGTAGTGCAGAGTAGTACAGATACTTTCTTTACCCTCCCGCTCCTATTTTTCACTCTGTAGGAAGTAACAAGTCAACAGCAACGGACATGTGGCCTTGGAGGAGGCAGTTCTGGTGGGATTTCTGGCTCTGGTTGCAGGGACAGGATACTGTTGGACAACTCATTTCTTATAACATCCAGTGGCATCTTAAAGAAAAGAAAAATCACCTGTGACAGTCATCTGCATAGAACTCAGCACAAAGAACTAATTTCAAGAGTTCACTGTCAGCCAAAGCCTCAATTTAAGGATCTTTTGGGTCTTATTATTAGTGAAATACAGCAGTCAGCAGTCTGTGAACTACATCATGCCCACTACATGTTATCCAAAAATTTCACGTGACAGTCTGTACTTGCCCTCTACATCCTCCCAAGCATGTGCACTCATTATTTAAACATTGACCATTTATGCGGTCAGAGGAACTACCACCTGAGTATTTTACCTTTTTCAGAATGTCATCAACAAGTTTTAGAAATATTTCATCCACATTAAAATTATCCTTGGCACTTGCTTCACAGAACCGCATCCCAGTTATTTGCTGCGCAAACTGATGGGAGAGAAAATAAAATAACTCTATGTAGATATGCACAAACTGCAACAAACAGCAAATATACCTACCCTCCCCATAAAACCTTAAGAAACAATCCAAGCACACAATTTTCCCCAAATCTGTCACTAAAGTCTATTTCAAATAATAATCCTGAATCTGCAGGGTGCAGCAAATATTGCAAAATACAGCTAATTTTTGCTTAAAATAGGTTTATTGGGAAAGTGTTCTGCATTTTTCCAGACTTGAATCTGAGAAATTTATGTATTCAGTTGACACAAGATTGCTGCAGATTGCCAAAAAGTAGTAACTTTTCAGAAGAGTTAATCTTAACCTTATTATTCAAAATGCAGGAAAGGGGAGTACAGATGTAAGAATTAGCCTTGACTCTCTGACAGAAAACACTTCACTTTCAAATGTTTGTGTATGCCCATACTGATATTGTCCTGATCAAGATAGTGCTATGAGTATCACACTAATGATATGAGTATCTTGACTACTCTTGTCACTCTTGTACCCTCTAACACTTTTGGAATTGCAAGAGAATAAAAGAAATATGAAAACAAAGGTGATTTAAATAATCAAGCAGGGCCGTTGCCTGTCCAAAACAGTACTGAAAGAAGGCTCACAAAGATGTCCTGAGTAGAGGTATCTCCATTTGTGATTCAAGTCTTCACTTTCAGAGCCCAGAAAGTAGTTTCCCCTACATTACTGTATAGTGTAAGCCTATCTACAGCTTACTATTTCTTTAGATCATACTGCTCTAGCACGAACACATATAAACTACACATTCTACAGAAGTAAATACCACATGAATTTTGTCAGATCACCACCACTCTCAATATGCTCCCTACAACAACTAACAGTCAGAACAAGAGCAGCCATGGATCAGCAGCAGCAGTGCCACAGCAGCTTTGCTTCTAGACCTGTCCTTACCTTTTCTCCCTGCTGTCGAGTAATCTCTCGATCAACTTCACAGTCCAGTTTATTTCCAACTAATAGAAGCTCTGCATCTTCTGAAGCATACTGTAATTAAAACATTTTTAATTAACTAAACCTAGAAGTGTGAGATTTTGTAACGCAAACACAATACAAAAAAGGATAATTCCTCTACTAAATGGGGACCCACACCAAATCAGTTTATACGTAACTGTTCTTCCCAAAAATTATTTCAAAAATTTTCAACTTCAATTTTGAAATTCCATCTTCAAAACATGACTTGAGAACTAGCTGTTCCAGTTTATCTAAGAATGAACATAATGACCTCATTTCACAGGCAGGAAATAACCCCCTCCCCTTTCTGTACAGGTAAATGAGTAATGTTACAGATTTCCACTGACATTTCTAGCTGGGACAATTCTAGTTCAAGGAAGCAGGAATGGACAACCATTTTGCAACAAAACAAAATTAATGTTAAATCCTGGCTAAAAGATTCCAGTGAAAATCAACTGTCAGTAGTTTAAAAATCCTAAATCAATGCTGTAAAATGTCTGACAGAGATTTCTCCGAGGGAAAAAAATGCTTCTTGAAAAAAGCATGTAAAAAGAAAATACTTAAGGCATACCTTATCAATCATTTTCATCCATTTTGGCAAATCGTCAAATGTTTCCTTCTTGGTGATATCATACACCAAAATAATTCCCTTGGCACTTCTGTAATAAGCTGAGGTAATGCTGTTGAATCTCTCCTGACCTGCTGTGTCCCTAAGAAGCAGCAGCAAACATTGGCACAAACATTTCACCAATTTGCAAAGTACAGAATAACTTTATTTAGATTTTAATAATAACACCCCCACACTCATTAGACAGACTACATTTCCTCCTGTATGTGTGAATTTCTGGGAAAAAAATGGAGCACTACTTTTAATCATAAAAAGTTTTCATATTAGAACTACTTATCCCATAATAACTTCACCAAGAAAGGCCACCAAACATTTCTACATGTGTCTGAGAATGAAGCTGTCCAATGAAAATATACCAGCAGATAAAGCTGGTTTTGCATTGCTGGAATTAGTTGTTTTTGTAGTCTCCTGTTTTTGTAATAGCCCTGAAAAAATGTATGGATATATGCTGATCAAATACATCCAGACACCCAACTATAACATGAGCAATGCATTGATCATTGTGATTTGAGCTTTCGGGGTCTTTTTGAATCAATCACAGCAATTCAGCCACAGTTCCAAAACTACTTAAGAAACTACTGGCACAAAAGTGAATGAAAAGAGTAAGCAATCACTAAGTCATACAACTTGTGAAAGTAGATACCCGGCTTTCACACATCTACTTATCTGAGGTGTTCAAATAACATTTTCATGCTCACTGTCAGCACTGTAGGTATTTCACACAGGGTGCATTTACATTGGAGAGTATTTTCCAGCAATGACACTAAGTCACTTATATTAGCTATGGCTTCTGTTCCAGAGTAGATGAGACAGACGCATAATTTTTCACTGAACCATGAAAACCCGTGCACTGCTTTTAATCGTATCATCAAGCCTGCTTAGGGAAGATTTTTGGCAGTTATAATAAAAATATAGCTGGTGCATACCCCAAGTCATAAAATGTGACTGGCATCTCAACTGGAAAGGAAGTTATATGGTGCCCCAAAGTGATTGAGCATTTGCTGCTTGAGTTCAACCCCCAGATTAAACAGATAATTCTGAAATTTCACTTAGTCATCTTCACCAAGTCAGAAGATGGACCAAAATTAAGAGTGGATGGAGAAAAACATGTGCATTTGCATTGGGACTCTGAAGTTCAACGTAGACCCTCTTGTAACAGTCACATTTTAGACAAAAGGAGGAGGAGGAGAATGAATTTGGGAATGAGATTAACAATGGAGACCTGAAACACTTGTTATCAAAAAAAAAAGTGTGTTCACAAAATGCCACATTGATTGTCCTGAAAATTTAATCCTTTTAAGGTCTATGCACAACAAGCAGTAGAACAAACTACCACAAACCTGTTTCTTTATAAAATCTTTAGGAATTTCAAAAGAGCAAGTTTAAAAGTGAAGTACTTAACTTTCTCTTGAAATTGCCACAAGTGTACTTGATAGCAAAAAATATGTGGCAGTGAATTCACAAAGTAAAGCAGTGTCCACTATAAAAAGATTTGGAACCTCTGCTTCATAGCCCGTGGAAAAATATTGACTTATATTTCACTGCAAGCCAATGACATTGCAACATGGGCCAGAAGAGAACAAACTCCTATCACATCCATTTTTATTTGATTTTTTTTTTTCCAAATCCCATTCTCAGAACTTCAGAATTACATTCATACAAACCTTTGGGAACCTACAGAAGGTGAAAACAGGTAGCCTATTTCAATAAGGTCATGCACTAGTAGTATCGCAGACCAGTTTTAGATGGTTAATTGGTTGCTTTCTTATCACTAAAGAAGCATTTTTATTAAAGCAATACAAGTTCTGGCAGCTGAAAATACATACATAAGTATTAATCAAAACAAGTAACTCTATTTTCCATTACTTCTTTGCTATGGTCAGATTGATTTATGTAAGGTCCTTTGGACATTCAATCCGTGAAAAATTTACAAATTCTAGTATGAACCGTTGATTTTCCACATATGGATAACATTGCTCTAGTGCTTATGAACAGAATCTCAGAATTCTGCCACCTGTTGCTAATCCAGCCTACTGATCAAGCATATTAAGGATGGGATACCTTTGGTTCCATCATTCTGAGAAGACTTCACTAGATGGCAGGTGGAAGGGCATACCTCATGTAGAAGAATACAACAATTTTAGCTTTGTCGGGAATAATGGGAAAAGCTGCTTTTGTTGTCATTGGGGTTTTTTCAGTTGGTTGGTTGGGGTTTTGTTTTGGTTTGGGGTTTGTTGTGTTTTTGTTTGTTTGTTTGTTTGTGGGTTTTGGTTTGGGGTTTTTTGTGTGTGTGTGTGTGTTTGTTTTTTTTTTCCTGGCCAGTCTTTTCCCTCTTTTATGTACCCCTATCAGAACATAGAAATAAAGAGGGTATTTCAGTCACCTGTCTGCGCCTCCAGGTGACTGCTAAGGATCTTTAGCAACTCCATCACAGAGGGGCCACCAGGGTACCAGATCACTGAGTCCATACATTACAAAACCAGAGGGGAAATAAACACATTAATGTTCACCTACCCTCCCTGAAGCCAGTCATCAGCACACTGGTTAAGTAAGCAATGAAGAGAACTACACAACATTGTGCAACTCTCGCACTCCAGCTATCTCCAACTCCACGTTCCCCATAGCCTGCTAAGTGCTGTATCTCCAAGTCCACCTGGTACTATCAGCTTCTCCTCACTCTACAACACCCTCAGGCTCTTTAAAAATTTATGGTATTCCTAGGTTGCTGCACCCTCAGATCGTGTGCTCCCATTTGTGTAGGTCCTTCACGCCAATGTCACACAACCTGTAGTCTTTATTCCTGGCTATTTGGGACACACCACATGCTGTGTCCAGTTTAAAACACTCATGGACAGCCTGGCTGCCCACTACCTAAAATAAATGGCCAGATGGCTACTGACTGACACCTGCCAGTCGTGCCAATTACTGTGGATTATGGATGGCTTTCTCTGCCTTGCTTTAAGTCATCGACTTCTCCACACTTCACACAACCTCTACTGCTGCTGCAGGTTGAAATGAAACCAGTCAGCAGGTTTGACTGTAAGCATGACATTCTTATCCTTGCTTCCTTTGAAAAGTGAAAGAAAATAAGCTGAATTTGTGATCTCTAACATTACCCTAACATTGTATTTGCTGTCAAACAGTAAAGTGAAAACTGGACAACTATTTCTGCAATAAATAAGTTTAGAATGCAACCCCAAGCTACCTAAGTAAACTGCAGTTTGAGAAGAATAACACGTCGATCTTTCGCGTGGAAAAATCTTATCTTCATCTTATTTTTCATGCAAATGTGCAGCAAATCCTTCCAATATTCAGGAAAAAAATCACAATCTCCAAAGGAGAGCTACCATTAAAAGCACATCCAGCTTCAAATGCCTTCCTTTCATGTGCAGTGCTGGAGCAATAGTTTGCTACACTATTTTCATCCATGTATTACCACTCCTGCAGCTGGAATATTTTACTAAGGATAGCTATTGAAGCACTAATAAAAAGGTGGAAGAAGAGATGACCACTATTTAACTGGGCTAACAGTACATAACTTCATCAACTTCATAGGTGATACTAAGTGCTACTAGTTCTTTATTTGCTCTGGTCAGAATCAATGCAATAGAGTAAGTCAGCTGAATTTAATTCAAACTCTAGAAGTCCAAATAATAGGTTAGTACAACTTAAACAACAATCTGGCATAACTGGGAAAAAAAAAATCAGATTTCTCTTTTTTAAATGCTAAAAGCCTTTTTTAATTGATTTTTTTTCAAGAAAATTTTCTAAAGGAAAAATATTGGTATTTTTAAATTGTAATCAGAAACATACAGTGAATGACTCCTTGACCAGCTATACTCTGCAACTATAGAATCCAACTGCTTGACTGTTTTTCTGCTTCCAAAACAGAAACTAGACATAATTCCAAAAATACAAACATACATTACACCAAACAAAAGCAAATTGAAAAAAATCACACAAAGCCCATTTTCAAGCATTGACATGCCATATTCTATGTCAGACTGTGTAAAATACAAAACAAATGCAGTTAATTAAAATTTTTTTTTTACATAAATGTTCTCTGTGTCTATCTAAACCAGTTGAAACAAACACATGGACAGACTCAAAACTGTCTCTGGCTCTATAGTTAAATTACTTTTTTATGAGTGGTGAAGTGGTAATATAAGGGAAAATATTTCTAAAACTTTAATAAAAATGTAACACTAATTTAACACTCAAATGCTCTATGCTTTTATGGAACCTACAGGCAATATTTTAAAAAATGCTTTAAAGTAATTTTAGACGTTAATTCTACTTGTCAAGATGAGTTTTTTCCTCCCATAAACCAGAAAGATACTTAAGATCTTTTATTATATAAATAATTTATTTCAGAGGTACTGAACAAACAGAACTACATTCTCTTACACTCCACGACAGGGATTTTCCAAGGCAACTGAGCCTTAGAAAACAGAGCTGGCAGAACATGAACTGAGAATGCACCAATTTAAAACAACCTTCAGAAGCAATTGGGCATTAGGCTTGCAGAGAGCCCCTTTGGCTCCAGCAGGGAACTGGGTGCAGTGGCAGGGCACCACTGCTTCCAGCAACCAGGTCCTTTCAGAGGGGAGGCTGCAAGTGACTGCTGGCTGTGTCAGCTGCTTGTGTGAATGAGTGCCCAGATGACCCAGGTAAGAGGGCACAGTCGGACACCTTACAGTCCTGCTGAGCAACTCCCAGCACACCCATGCTTCAGAGCATCAGTGTGGGGCTCCTATTATTTGGTCTGGGTTTCCAGCTTTGAAAAAGTGCTGATTCACAGATGCTTGGATTCACTTGGACACTCAGACTACCCAGTAGTTCTGGTTACTCTACCCCATAGCTTGAGCTGCAGGCATGCATTACTTTTTACAAAACACAGGAACTTGTTTCAGCCAAGAACTGTGATGCAGGACCCGAATTACTGCATCCCACTACTTCTGGCAACCCAAGGGACACTACTACTGTTCCAGGTGGCACAGAAAAGATGGACACTACTCTGTGCCCTCAGTGGTGCTCTATCATTGCATAATCTAAGAAGTACAAGGTTGTTTCCTGACTGAAAGTCAGGGAAACATGGGAAGCAGTGGAAGCCTCTGTGATCCTTAGGGCATGGTACTCCATTACAAAGGTGTGCATAGGTGACAAGTCCTTTTGTATACTACTCTACTAACAGCAGCAGGTGTGAAAGCTGCTTTAAAAAGGATGTCTTGCACACTCGATTGAAATATTCAACACAGTACTGCTTTAATATATCTTTTGACAAACTTAAGCGGTAGAGCTCTACGGAAAACATTCTGCTGACAGAGTGGTCAGTGGAGAGACAGGTCAAGTGACCATAAAAATACCAAATTTAAACTTTTTTTAAACTGTTCTTGTTTTACTTTTAAAGTAGCATCATTAAATGACTAAAAAAAAAGAAAAAAAAAGGCAAATGATGCTTCAAAACATAACCTTAGTCATTTTAAGAAAGCAAATAAGCATAAAGTTCAGAAATTATCTGTTCACTGAATAAAACATTTTTTGTAGTAAAGTTACTGCAATTATACGTAAAACTACCAGGAAGAATGAGGCACCTAAATTCTGTCACTGTGTAGGTATGAAAGGAGACTGACTTATGATTAGCCATGCAATTGAAGTCTGCATTTCTAGCTTCCAAGTGTTTGACTTACTAAATTACTTTCCTCTTCAATCTAACAAATGAAGATACAATAAGGAGTTGAGGGAGCCTGGGTTGTTTAGCCTGGAGAAAAGGAGGCTCAGGGGAGACCTTATCCCCGCTCTACAACTACCAGAAAGGAGGTTGTAGCCAGCTGGGGGTTGGCCTCTTTTCCCAAGTAACGAGTGACTGGACAAAAGGAAACAGCCTCAAGTTGTGCCAGGGAAGGTTCATATTGGATATTAGGAAAATGAACCTCTTTATCGAAAGGGTTGTTAAGCACTGGAACAGGCTGCCCAGGGCATGGCTGAGCCACCTTAAGAGACATGTAGACATGACATTTTGGGACATGGTTCAGCGGAAGACTCGGCAGCAATGGGTTAATAGTTGGACTCTTCAATCTTAAGGGTCTTTTCCAACCTAAACAATTCTGTGATTCTGTGTTAGTAAGAGGTTATAAACAGGCCCAACAAAATACACAACAGAATTCAAGATAAATTAGCAAAAGGAGTGCTTATCTAATAGCTTTTCTAAAAAACTAGAAATAAGCCAAGACAGTTTTAAAGATTCAGTATAAGAACAACATTTTAACAGCCACAGTTGGAGACGAAGTGACACTTAGGAGGATGTTGTGTTCGTGGATTTTATCATATTTTAAAATATTATCTCATTACATTGTGTTTTCCTTGACATTTTAGCAGGGGTCCACACAGTAGTAATTATCACAGTTTAGCAATCTATCAACTTTTAGTTTTAAAAATTTCCTATATCCTACTAGCATATTCTCAATATGTGGAAAATAATGGTTTAAACATCTCTTTTCCAAAAAAACTTCTCTCCTACAATGCATTTATTCAACAGGAGAATTTTTTTTGTATAAGCTTACCACATTTCACAGCAAGCATTCATATTAGGCATACAGTAGTATTTCCACATCAGAATTTTTTGTTACCTCTGTCAGCTCCAGCAGACCCTGGCTAACAATTGCTGGCTCAACTGCCAGTCTTGTGGTCATAGGTTTCCAAACAGGGACAGATGAATGAAGACATGCCACTAACATTCAAATGTTAGGTGACTGATGAGACCAAAGATGAAGCAGCAGTTAACTCAGAGGGAAGCAAGACAGACACATGGTGTGACAGACAGAGTTGATGGTGACCTGCCAAGAGGAGTTAGCAAGCTGAATTCACTGCATCCATGTAGTTAAGAATGATAAACCACTAGAATATCCCAAAAGCATAACAACAAGAATATTTAGAGCTTTTCTCCCCTCTATGGATTGTTAGCAGCTTAAACAGTTTAACTACAATGCCAATTATGCATCATACACTGTTAATAAACCAAAGCTAAGCTTCTACGTAGTAGTATATAAGATTAATGTATAGAACATAGCTGGTTTATTCTCTCACAATAATGTTTATGCACTGTACTACTCTGCAAAACAAAGGAGCTGTTAAACTCAATAATTTCTAAACAATAAAAAACTGTATTAATCACTAACATGGAGAACCATTTTCCCCCACTGTTTAGAGTGGATATAATTTACTTAAGTCTTGAATACCCTTAAATTTGAAGTTATTTCAAACAGCGTCAAAGAAACAGCACTGCCTATACCAAGTTTTAGAAAAACAGTTTAGAAAATACTTCACAGTTGTTTTATAACTGCTGTTACAATGAAGGTCAGTTTTAATCAGTCCAGAAAAATAAAGAAAACAAAGTGTACATTCTCTAGTGTCTATTTAACACAGTCACCTTTTGTTGTTTGTAGAACTCCTATTTCTTGTGTTGGTGATGTCATTATTCTAGGAAAAGGGGCTCGAGTCCTCTGTGATGCATTAATATTTCAGTAATTACATTCATGCCCTACTTCTAACTTTATCTCTCCCTCTCCTCCTTTACCCTCACAAAAATCTTGGTTTTGTTTAAGTCTTGTGGGAATGGAGGAGAGGAGTAGTAGGGTAAGAGCTAAACCAGCTTATAACAGTTAATAGTAGTATTAGACAAGCATATTAATTCATGCTAGAACATAAAATTAAAACGTACTGCTGGTTGCACGTTTGTTTTACTTACCAGATTTGTAATCTAATTTTCTTTCCTCTTAGCTCTACTGTTTTGATTTTAAAATCAACACCTATAAATAAAATACAGTAAACAGAAAAGGAGGAATAAGAAGCAAAAGTAATGAGGGTGTAATTATTATTTTTTTATACTTTTTTTTTTTTTCATGTATCAACTTGTAACAGTCTGAACAAGCAGAAGGGTTTGCACCACTATGGGTCAACTCAGGAACATCACAGGGACTTGACAACCACTATATAGCCTGTGAGCCATCCAATTTGGCAGCATCACAAGATAAACCTTCCACTTTGTGCAAAATTTCCAGCAGCAGGTAAACCCAACACAACAGTAAAACAACAGGCACAGTATGTTTGTTTCTCCCCTGTTCACCCTGACTGTCAAGGACAAGCATGCTCTATTTCCAACTGGCACAGACGCCCTGGAGGCATGGAGCAAAACCAATCCCTCCACATCAGTTCTGCTGTTTGTGAAGCAGGAACAATGTATGTCTGGCTTCCAGAATAGATGCTTAGCATCTGTACAGTGCTATCGTATAAGTGCTGGAACTATGGTCGGTTTATGAAGAAGTCTGTCAGCAATGTCATTCTTAACTCCTGCAAATATTTATTAGCAAACTTCTTAAAGAGGGTATTTGACTTTTAAAATTTATTTTATACCTGTATGGTGCTTTTATTGATCATCTCAAATTCCAGTCACATTCTGAATGCATGCTAAATATTAAAGATAGAACCATGAAGACTTTGTTATACAAGAAAGATTTATCTTCTATTAACAAAAAAAAAAAAAATGCTGGCTATCAACAGATAAGACATACTATGGTCAAACAACACCTAGACACAAAATATTACCACCTTGACTACAAGAATATTTCAGGGAATTAATGTCCTAGGATATCATAGATTTGTAGACTGTGAACCTGTTCATTTTAGTACACATTTGCATGAAGATTTTTGCTTCAGTTCTTCCTTCTAAACACCACCATCCCTTCTAACAGTGCTAAATCAAAAAGGGAGAAATAAGAAGACATGGTTCAGAACAGTACACTTAGAACTCACACAGAAGTGCAGAAGCGTAGTGAGTTGGAAACACTTGGTATTTCACATACAATCGTACACTAAGAATAGGAATAAAACTGAAGAGGAAAAATTATTTTTACTTTCTTTAACAAAAACTACACATTTTCTCAGTGCCTACCCTTGGTAAAAGCTGAGTGTCCCTGCTGATATGGTTAAGAGTTGAGACTGAATTGTAACTTTGACAGAAAGGACTGAACTTGGCCCTTATGTCCATATTTTTAGTTTGCAAAGCAGGTAGACACTGTTCAGCCAGATCAAACAAACTGAAGGATCACTGGCCTTCATTCTCCTAAACAAAAATCCCTTCAAACAGCTTGCAGTTGCACATTATGTAGTGATAAAAGTAATGGTCACCACCAGGACATTTGTCCTCCTTCTCCATGACCTTAACAGTGTCTAGCACACTTATTCACCAATTCTTGGAGCGCCAATCCGGACATACAATGCTTGCACTTCACTTACCAACATGTATCTCAGTCAAGCCCCAGTACTATACAGCCTAAAATTTTAATAGCCATTTTCAAGTATTCATATGCAAATTGAGGAAAAAAATATTAGAATTATTAAAATTTCAGAGCATTTATTAATCTCAACTTCAGGAAATCTTTTTCTTCGCTTCTGAAAAACGACCATCTGTGTTAGTGTAAGAGCAGAAAAGAAACGATCCAGCTATGTTCTACTATCCGAAGTGTGTGCAATAAGAATTCTTGTAATTACTGCTTTTCTATTAATTAGTTTTTTTAAAGAAACATAAAACCATTTCTACTGTTATAAGATTTCCTCTATATAAATGCACTTAAACTATAAAAACATTTGCCCTAAAGGTCACAGCTTTTTCTATAACAAGAAAGTAACTTTACTTGCTAAGGAGATGATCAGGATTAACTGAAATTGCTTGCTTTAAACTTCTGTCCTCAAGGAAGTTTGAATATAACTGCCCACACATCTCAAGCCCAATTCCCAATCCTGCCATTCTGTCATGCACAACATACTAAATGATTTGCTATTCATGTGGCATTAAAAAAAAATCTTGCTTTTCTCTACCACAGAAATACAAATACAAAAAAAGAATCTATGATACTCATACAGGTGGGTATACTTGTCTCAGGCTGACAATTCTACTCGTAGAGGGGCTTGATGTGAGCGCTGAGAGAATACAATTCTGCTGTGTAAAGAAAAAGCCCCATTGTCACACACAAAAAAAGTCTAAATCATCTCTGATCACAAATTGAGTATTAAAAAACACCACAGGGATTTCATGTAAGTTTCAATAATTACAAAACCAAAATATTTTTATCTTTACAAAAGTGGTTTATACACTGCTATCTTACACAAAGAAAGAAACAAAAAGCTTTTGTTGTATTTTTAAAAAAGCAAAATAAATATTGAACTATGGAAAGAAAATCCAACTGTTACAATAAAGTACATTTTCAACTTGGGACTTCCTGGAACTAGAAAGCATAATATATGAATTAAACGAAGTAGAAAAAAGCCTACATATTAAAGAGAGAGCTTCAAAATAAATGTCAATGGCATTCTTATTTCAAAGGCAGATCTTTCTATTAATTATCTTATAGTTATACCATGAAATATTCCCCTACTATTAAATTTTACAAGGAACAATGCACACAAGTAACAGTTTTGGAAAGACAGATTCTTCTACAGAACTGTTTGAATCATTTAACACTCGAGTCAGACAGAGTGCCAGAACTATGCAAAGGTTGCTCGACTGCTTTTTATAATTAGTAATGCTCTGCAAGCATCAACACAAACCCAAAAGCTTTATGTCTGCCAATACTGAAGAAAAAATTCTGGCAGCTTTCCTTTTGCACACGAAGAAACAAATTCCTAAGCCTGTCAGGTTTCATTAGCATGTTCCACCATAGACTGCCAAAGCCAGTGCTTCAAGTTTACATATAGTTTAGTAATTCAATTAAAACAACAACACAATCATTTGTTTTCCACTTCAATTTCAAATATCGCATTGAGTTAAGAAAAAGTTCAATGAAAGGAATTATTTAGCTTGACTTATATTAACGAAAATACCTAAATGAAAAGTTTTGCTATCCATACAATTACTCCACCGTGGTTTTATATATAGTTCAATAAACTAGATGAATCAACAACTACTGTCAACAACTGCATTAAATCTGAACAACTTATAAAAAGAAATTATTTTAAAAGGTTCTCTTTAGCTGCTAACAACACCAGCAAACTATTGCTGGTTTGCATGCTACCTAGTTAGCATTTTAAAGGCCTGCTGGCTAATTTATTGTCAATGAAAACCCAAATATACACATGCCAGTGAAGCCAACAAGTGCATGTGCTTCTGATCGTACTGAAGTGTGTCCTTTGCCAGTTCACAGTGATTTAAGGGGAATCAAAGGGCTTATTACAATTCACCCTCCCATTAAAAAGTCAGCCTCCTCTATATATCAGCCTTGCACAGAACACAGGGCAACCAATGCATTCAGTTTATCAAAAATTGTAACACTCAGACCACGAGTAAATCTGAATCACCACCTCTCTTTTTATGAGTTAAAAGTGTGTGTGTTTTGGATGGCATATTCTGACCCCCATTTTTTGCTGGGGAGGCCTTTTCAGGAAATTCAAATATCCCATAAGAACGAATGAAAAAGGCATAAAAATACAAATCTCAGCCTCAACATTTTATATAATGCACACTGGTTTTTTTTAATAGCACATGAACTTTAGATGAAAAATATACATTGTGCAAACAAGAAAGTCTATTACAACATGCGCTCAACTGAAACTATGCAGGAAAAATAAAGGGCTAGTAGAATAGAAGGGGTTTTTTAAAGTATACTAAACATACAGCCAAACAACTTGTCTGCAGTCTTTTCAAAACTAAACAGCCCTAAAAGAGAACAGACACTCAAAATAGAAGTGCACTAATGAAGTTCTAGATAAGGGCAAGTCACTGAGGATGACGTATCTTGTCACTGAACCAAACTTGAGACTGTTCCAAACATGAGACTGAAATCCTATAAAAATGAAGCCTAGCCCAGATCAAATTATAAGATAATAATTTCTCATTCTAAACAGAAACTAAAACTTATCTATTAAGGTACACACACAACTGGGTCTGTCTTTTCTATTTAAAGCTAAAAAAAAATTGTTTAGAAATAAATACTAAAGAAACTTCTTCCTATGCATTTTGTATTCACTTTTTCTTTTTTTTTCCCCTGAGTGGCAAAAAAAGGAAGTGGAAACTGTTTTGCTTAATGCACACAGAGTGACCTTTTGGTGGCCAAGATTTCCTGGTAACAAAGTTAATGGAGAAACTGGGAAAACAGATGCAAATAGAACACAAAAAAGCCCCTCCAACTAAAATCAATTCCAATGGACTCAATTTTCAGAGGCCTATTACTGATTTGCATCAAAGCAATTCAATCAGTGAAAAATTATCAGATCATGCTTAAAGAAACACAATCAGTTTAAAAAATTCAGAGGTTATATACTAATTAGCCATTAAAACAGATATGATTTGGAGAGTATGACAATTTATTTAATTTGGACGTCTGACAGCATTATGCAAACAAATTTTCTTACGCTACAGTTAATAACAAAGGTTACATGGTTTTCAAAGTAACAAACACCTTTATTAGTCCTGATCTGTAACTCGAACAATACAATACTTTCACCTATCCAGAAATTGCCAAAGCCAATGAGAAGATGCTCAGTAGCTTTGATACTGATTTCTATCGTCTGGCATGGCGGAGGGGGAGAAGCAAGCAACAACAAAAGGTACACAGGGAGGACAGGAAAAGGTTACAGAAACTGTTCCCAGAAAAAACCCAGAAACCATTGTGTCTTACTTTAATTGAAGCTGTAGGACAAACAGTTTTTAAAACACACTAAAGTGGAAATACCTCTTTCAAACTGCACATTATAAAGACTGTAAAAAAAGATTTGGCAGCATCTAACGTTATGACAGATATCAGCTGGTTTGGGGACTATTTTGGAGGCAGGTAAAGTACGTTGTCCATAGAGCTTCAAGTGTGTAATACTAGAACGATTAACATGCAGACATTCGAGACCGCTTGCCTAAAATAAAAATGTACCCACAACTCAGCTGGCAACTGGGCTATGGACTAGAAAGAAACAGATAGCAAATATTTTTTTTCTCTTGGTGTAATATACATGCAGTGAGTAAATTCCAAAGGTGAATTAAGTGATTTTAAAAAATGTACAATATACAGCTTCTAAACATCTCAGATGCTTGGTACTTCGCAATTTAATGAGAATGGAGGAAATTATAATTTTTACATTCTTGTGGACAGTAAAATTATAAAGCCTTTCACAAAAAGTAGGCTTTTTACACTAGTTATGGTACTAAGTTCAAAGCATGCACCAAAATGTGGACAAACAGAATGAGCTGGAAGAGGAAACTGGAAGGAATGCCTTTATAAAAAAGATTTATTTACAAACTTCTGATTATAGAACAGGAAAGCATACTAAGCCACTGGTCTGCAACTACCTGACCTGAAAGGAAAATTGAATTTGAGGAAAAAGTAAAATTATTTCATGAGCAGCACTATTCAGATTTTTAAAAGATGTAATCTATTTCAAAATCAGATTGACTTTATCATTTTGTTTTTGGTATCAAGTTTCCCACTCCTTGGGATATCAGAAGTAACTTGTAAAAAAGTGTTGCTACACAACTTCCAGAGAGAAAGTCCCTAACCAAGAATCATACGGCCCTATTTTCTTTGCTACTGGCATGCCCAGCTGTTCACAGCAGAGACTGAGTTTGACAGCTGCATTCCACTCTCCTCACAAACTAAACTGCCCATTTGACACTATTCAAGTGGCCTCTTCATCTTGCCTGTTGTTTTACTTTCGTAGTCTCATATGTGTACTGACTAGGGACTACGTGGTACTCTGACAGTCCTGTAGTGCTGATATAACCCAGTACCTGACTATTTCTATCAGCTGAAGTTAATATCTAGTTCACAAATGAAGAAAACCAAGTCAACTTCAAATTTACTTTTCTTTGCAACCTCTTGTTGACTAAAAACCCTATACCTCCCAAAAACCCTATTCCTAAACACTATTAATTTATATTATCTACCTACATTTTCCTATTTTAAATTATAGTTTTGTTTGCTTACAAGGACTCAAATGGTTATGCATAGAAAACAATTGCTGACTACACCAAATGCTGTAAAACACTTAGCTGACACATGCGAGGCAAACAATGACTTGCCAGGTGCTTTCATTTGCTGGAGTCTCTGTAGTGTCCATTACAAGTGACATTACTCTGCTCCCACAGGTAAGAGGCAGGTTTCAGGGGACACAGGCTTCTGTCATAAGTTGCATTTCCTAAGACAAACAAGGTTTACACATGCTCCCTAATTATCTGAAGGTTCTGAGTAAGACAAAACTGTTTTCTGTTCGAGTTTCCAGACTCCTGCTCTCCTCTGTTTATAGTTTGGCAAGACACTGCAGAACACCATTAACAATGTATTTGTTTGGTTTATTTACACTATTCAAAAAGCCAACACATAAACCCAGATGTATTAACACCTTGGATATGCAAAAGTAAGAACAGTCAATAAGAACTGTCAATTCTCACAGAAATATTTATCCCTGATCAGAGCTTTCTTTTTTTTGTACAACAGCAAAAATTTCTCATGCTGAGTTTTGAGCTGATTTTGGGTTAAAGCAAGAACATCTTACTGTTACTTTGCCATGATGTGGTAAATCGAGAGACACGTATTTCTACTCTTTCTTCCCTCTCCCCACCCCAGCTAGACTTTCTGTACCATCTTATAGAAAGGTGGAAAAATCTAGTTCTGAAAAATTACAAATAGGTACTTTTAAAATGAATAGGCTGATAACTTTAAATGGAATTTAATTATGTTCTATGACAAGCTTATGGGAATGAAACTGAACACTTATGTTGTTAGTCCACATTTTTTGAGGATAAAAAGAATGAACGAAGGGTTTCAACTGTCACAGAAGCCCCAAATATATGAATACAAATATATAAAAGTATATATCCATGTATTTGTACATCATATATATGTATGTATATACATATTAAAACCAGAAACTGCCTTACTTAAGATTACTCTGATAAAAGATAAAGCTAAAGGTTTTACTATTGATATTATTTATTTGATGGACATTAGGAATTTAAATGGAGATGGGTATTTTTAAAGTAACTGATATGGAAAATACCCCTTGGAAGCAAAAGCTATGGACCTCTGTAAACCTCACGAGTTGCCAACCTCCATACTATTTCACATGAAGGTGAAACAAGGTCAAAGAGCATTTCTGTGAAGTCAAAGATGTCTCGCACCACAGTGCCTTTACATGTCACTGATCTGGATCCCTCAGGCTGCAATTAGTCCAGAACAGATCACAGGTCACCACATTCCCATCCTGATCTGCAACAAACCCTTCCCATTACAAACTCCACCTATGATTTTGCTTGTAAAACAGGACAGAAGGAAGCTTCAGTGTTTACTACAAGTGGTACTATAGTTTCCCATGAAGAGCTGCTACAAGAGGCAGCAATGCATGAGGCACAGAAATTGCACTGGTATTACCAAGGGCCAAGGCCTCTTTCCTGGAATGCTTTTAGACCTGATGGAAAAGAGCTGAAAGATAAAACTAGGTCTTAAGAAATTTTACATACTGAGCCAGCATGTAAAAGAAAAGCTGAGAAAAGAACCTTGATTTGAGGGACCAGGAGAATCAGCATCCCAAGAGGTAAGTCAGTAGAGACACCAGTTTTGGAGAGCAGGAACCTCAGGTTCAGAGAATAAACCCCAGAGAGAAGTGTAATGCCTGGGGCAGAAATAGATGGACAGGAAATAAATACTGCTGAGTACAGGAATTCTGCAGATCTGTCACGGAAGAAAAACAGCAGGAAGACTGGGAATGAACTAAGACTTGGTGGATGACGTAGGACACACAATCATGAGACTGAGTTGTAGTTGGACAGATACTGTGAAGAGAACAGAGGCCATTAAATATTAAATAAAGGCACTCTGACGAAAAGGAGAGTAAAATAGTACCATTTTAAAAAATTGTTTCATAAATTAAAAAGATCACCACCACTATGGAGATCTGAATTACGATGTATTTCTTTTAGGATAAGAACTACCTGGGTTAGGATAAGGGGGGGAAGGGGTGGAAGAAGCCTTTGCCCCAATCCTCCAATCTTCTTACAAATGTGGCAATGAGAAATTATCCATTACCCTTTTTCATGCCATATTTGGCATACGTGGTCTCAACTGTCAAGTTGGAAAAACCTCCAAGTCATAGTTTTGGATTCTGCTCCTGTGTGAATAATGCAGGTGTGTGGGGTCAGGCAACAAATAATAAATGGAGATCAAACTTCATTTTAAAAGAAAAAGTGTAGCTTTATGTTTGTTGACAAAGCTAATACAATGCCAATATACCCTCATACAAGCATTATTCCATTGCAGAAAAGCAGTTAACTGCTCTGGATTTAACACTGGCACTGAGAGAATAATTTCACATTTTGCGAAAATCAGTAAATATTTGAGCATATTGAGTATATTCTCAATAAATAATCTGCTCAGTAAATAGCAGATTAAATAGAAACAATATTCTATGCAACTAATTTAATGCCCAAAATAAATACATCAAAAGAATTTTAGATCAACAGCGCTTTGTGTGCCATTATGAATAATATGCTGAAATCTGCCGAGCTATTTTTGAACACTTTCAAAGAACTTCAGTATCTGAGATGTGACTGAGGACACGTTGATGTGTTTTCATTATAGAATTTACTTTACCAATCTGGCAATGTAGTCTATTCATAAATTAGCATTAAAATACTAATTTTAGTATTTCTTTCTTAATTGAGTCCCTAGATCCCCTTTTCAGCAGAAACACTCCACTTTTCAATGACACAGCAGGATTATCCTAAACAGCACTTAGGGACAGGAGACAGAAAAGTTTTAGGACGTTCGCAATTCTTACACTGTTAGAGAAGACTTCCAAGTAGCTTGTGCACTTTCATCCAAAAGCTCAAGGTGTTAAATGCTTTTCTGTTTGTCCTGTACATCCATAGGTTTAGTATAAAAGCATAAAAGTCAGGTTGAGAGCATCAATGTCAAAGTAAAGAAGTAAGCATGTATTCCAGCACTTGATTATAAATACAGCTTTGCTAACATAAGGTAGGTTCAATAAATTGCAGTTGTTTGGTTACATAGTTTTTTCAAATTTAATCTCAAGATATGTTCAGTTCACATAAGTTCCTCTAAAACTGGATCAGTCACAGTGTTTTCACCAGTGTTTCAAAACACATTCTCCACTTGCAATTCTTGAAAACCACTGCAGTTAAGCGGTGACAGGGGAAGAGCTTTATGATTTGAACTGTGTATCAAAGGCTGAACTCAGGTTGTTTTGGAGTGCAAGTTATATTCAATCTACATTAAATGTAAACAGCAGAGATTACTTTTTCTTCTAGTGTAAAAAAAGCAGGGTGCAAGCTGACTGTGAAAAGCTCTTTAACTTAGCAGTCAAAGGATCTGGGGGAATCTCAACAGCTCTCAAGTTTAGTCAGAGGACCTTGAAAGAATGCCATTACTGTCAAGTCCTTCTACATGTATTTTGGCACAAGTTGATTTCCCTATGCTGCTTAATGTTGGCACACTTTGTACACCAAACATTACGTAACCTTCTGTCTAGCAGCATATCACCACTTATTTCCTGTTTCTTCTCTAAAATAAGGAAGCTTCTCTGCTTCAATCACTGTCTCAGTTATTTAGGGAGTCAGTTTTGCTTACAAGGGATCAGCCTGGAAGTCTGGACCAGGGTCTAGAGCAAATTTCCAAGATTCAGAGCAGGAAACTAACCCTAGTTACAGAGAGCAGCCCAGACTTGAAGGAACCCTTAATATAGGTCAAGCCACAGATACAGGAGAGCTCAAATCAATGTTTAGACCTGGAGAATTTATAAAGAAAATATTCTATGGTTAGTTCTAATTCAGCTGTACCATAAATTTAATTAAATCTGCCCATCTACAGAAGCCATCAGCATTTCTTCATTACAACACATCCCTTGAGGATTAATGCCTCAGATATGCTATTACTGTCTTTCTAACTTCTACAGTGTTAACAAATTCAAAGAATTTAGTGGTGCAATCTGCACTATTAGATTTGGATTCTTAGAGGACCTAGGAAAGAATTAAAGATCTGATAAAACACACATTAAAACTAAAGTATAACTAACTGTGTATTACTTTGTCACAGGAAGATGGTTTTGGATACTAATAACTCAGCTTCTAAAAGGCAATACAATCACTTTTCATCAGACGTTTCCTCACATTCCAAGCTCCAATTAAGCCAAGCACACGTATTTTCCAGTGACACAGACTTTAACAACTGCCTTGCTGCAATACTCAAGAGTTCAACTCCAAGGACAGGGCTATAATAACAATGCAGACTAACTAGCTTGTTTTCCTACCTTTACACATTTGCGTATTAAAAGACAGCAGGCATTAAATTACTTTCAAGACTCATACAGATGACTAAACCATGAATAAGACAGCACACTGCAGAACTAGGAGGTTCTCTTGAGTTGTATGAGGAGCCAAACACGCAGTGTGCTCAAGAGGTACTACTCTTCAGGAAACAAAACTTCCTCGGACCTAACATCACAGAAGGCTTCTTGAAGAAGGCGTTAACAGCCATCTGGAGTTAATCTAACTGCGGTCTGGAAAAGTAGTTGAACACACTGAGAAGAGTACGCTAAATACATAACCAGCAACTTTTCAACTCCTGAAATACTTCTGTCTCCTTACGAGCAACATCTAAGACTTAAGCCCAAAAATCTGCTTTACCAACCACCCCTAATACTTTCCTTTGAACCGTTTGCCGCTAGTAAGGCTGAAACTGGACACCCGGCACCTTCTCAGAACTTCCAACGATAACTAGGGCATCCACGATCTGTGCAAGCAGAGCCGTGAAGTTCGGCACCATCAACCCCCTGAGCTTCCCACGGCCCGGGAACTCACCCGGCGAGACCCAGCGCCGCTCCGCTGGGCGGGAAGGGGATGGGGACCACTGCGCGCCCCGGGGCGGGGAAAGGTCTGGGAGGGAAATGCCTGGCACGCGTGGAGGGGGGCCCACACTTGCGGGAAGGCGGGAGAAGGGCCGGGGAAGCGCGGCCGCCGCACCGAGCCCCCCCGTTCCCACGGCCCGGCCCTGCGAGCACCGGGGGCAGCACAGCCCCTTCCCCCGGGACGGGACGGGGCGGGGCGGGACGCGCTCCCTTACCCACGGTGGACTTGCAGGCCTCGCAGAAGGTGTCGTCGGTGAACCGCTCCATGAGGCTGGTCTTGCCCACCCCCCGCGACCCGATGATGATCACCTGCAACTTGAAGTCGGCCGGGCGCGGCGGCTGCTTCCTGCGGCGGGACTGCCCCCCGGAGAGCGCCGGCGACCCCGCCGCCGAGCCCGCCCCGAGGTCCAGCCCGCCGCCCCCCGCCCTGCGCTGCGGCAGCCCCGAGCCCGGCTCCATCAGCCACGCATGCGGCGGCGCCGCGCTCCCTCCCCGCCCTCCCCGCCACCGGCGCCGACTACTCCGAGGCAGGGGGAGGAGGGGGCAGCGAGGACGAGACGCGACCGCCGCCCGGCCCTGCCCGAGGGGAACGGGAACAGCCACAGGAACGGGAACTGCGCCGCCGCCGCCGCCGGGAGCGGCGCGCCCAGGCCCGCGCCCGCCCGCGCAGCGCCCTCTGCCGCCCCGGAGCCGCGTCCCGCCCGCGCCGCAGTGCCGGGGGCGGGCAGCGACCTCCCCGGAGCGGCCCCCGGAGGGACCGCGGGGACCCCAGCGGAGGGGCTGAGAGGGTGGTTGGGGGACTGGAGAGTCCCCCGTACGAGGAAAGGCTGAGGGATCTGGGCCTGTTCAGCCTCGAGGAGACACAGCTGAGAGGGGACCTCATTAATGTGTGTAAATATCGAAAGGGGGGAGGTGCTAAGAGGATGGAGCCAGGCTCTTCTCAGTGGTGCCAAGCATTAGGACAAGAGGCAGTGGGCGAAAGTGATGCACGGGAAGTTCCACCTGAATATGAGAAAGAACTTCTTTGCTGTGCAGGTGACCGAGCACTGGGACAGATTGCCCAGAGAGGGTGTGGAATGTCCCTCACTGGTGTTATTCAAAAACCATCTGGACACAATCCTGTGCAATGTTCCCTAGGACAACCTTGCTAAAGCAGGGAGGTTGGACCAGATGGCCTGCTGTGGTGCCTTCCAACCTGACCCAGTCTGTGATTCTGTGACTCTTATGATTCTGTCTCACCTAAATTTACCTTCAGGGAGTCAAGCATACCCCAGCCCCGGGTCAGAGCCCCTGAGTGTGGCAGCACGTGTGGGCCTGGGCTGGATTTCACTGTCAAATCTGAACCTGCTGGCTCATGGGCATGGACCTTTTCATAACAACGTCCAATACCAGCTCAATTGTATTCCAAGCAAAGGAAAACATGGCTTTAGAGGAAGTAGAATAATAAATCCTGAAGGAAAAAAGACCAGGATGAGTCATCATTAAAGATCGTCTTATTCCAATCCCCCTTCCATGAGTAGGGATACCTTTACTTGACCAGATTGCTTAGAGCTCCATCCAACCTGGCCTTAAACACTTCCAGGGATAGGGCTTCCACAACTTCTCTTGCAGAGGTAGGAAGGATTCATGGATTTAACTGAGATCTATGAGTTCAGCATCCTCCTGAACACCAAAAGAAAGCTAGTAGAGATGTAAGAAAATTTGGTCCCCTTTTGTAGATTCTCACTAGTGTTTGTAAGCTAAGGAAATTCTACAAGGGAATGTCAAATTGGGATTTACCTTTAAGAAACCATTGCCATACAGGAATGATTTTCTGAACAGCTAATTTTCTTGAAACAGGACCATTTGACAGGAAGACTATGTTGTCAAGAGCAAAAAAGAAAACAACAACAAAAGCAACAGAAAAACCATTTTTCTTAATCGCCACTAATTTTCATCAACAGAATTATTGGCAGTCTTTCAAACAAGTAGAATGGTCTAAACCTTAAAACAAGCAAACCAATTCCATAATTCCTTGTGCATTACTCTCACCTCTTCCTGTTCTTATTGATTATCTGTAGTGCTGTAATTAAGTATTTTGAAGGGGCAATCCATCCCTGAGAGTGAAATATTCTAGCAAGTAGAGCATCGTAACAAGATAGCCTTTTTGAGTTGGGTTTTTTAATCCCTCAGGTCCTTTCTCTAGAACTATAATGTTCTCCAAAATCTGTATCTTTGATAGACCCTCAAGACTGCTTAGCACTTTCTGAAGAGTGCAGACCACAAGGTATGTTGTAGACATACAGTCTACAGTTGTAGACTGTTCCCTCACATTCATTATTGGTCATTAGAGGACCCTCAGTTCCACATGCTATTTTGTCTTCTACCAATTCACTTTCAAACAAGCTAATTCAAGCAAATCTAGATTGACCACTCTATTTCTGTACCTGCACATAGATATTCAACAACATCAATATTCATTTTCAGTCCTTCATTAAAGGAACTGAACTGTGAATACCAGGCTTCAGTTGCTTAGCCCTGAGTGTTTGTATCTTCTGTGCAGCAGGAGAGCTTTTTCCTGATTAGTCAACAGCTGCAGAAAACCCACAAACTTGAAGTGAATTCCTTTGTGCCTCCAGTTTGTCACATTTAGCAATCTGTCACCAGCCATTGCAGATCTTCCTTTTTATTCCTCTCTGGCTATTTAGTGGGGTCATCTCAGAACGCATATATGGATTTTTCATGTTAGCTAGTCTCTGGCATCCAGACTTTTCCTTCAGCATCTATTTTCAGCTTCCCCACACTGACATGCATAGTCAACTGCTGAATATCATAGAATCATTAAAGAGAATATGTCAAGTTGGGAGGGACCCGTAAGGATCCAACTCCCAGATCCTCACAGGACTGCCTAAAACTAAACCATGTGACCAAAGTTGTCATACAGATGCCCCATGATATCTGACAGGCTTGGTGCTCTGCCCACTGCCCTGGGGAGCCTGTTCCAGTGAGTGTCCACAATCTCACTGAAGAACATTATTCAAATGTTCTATCTGAACTTTCAGTGATGCAACTCTCTCGTGTCTCACTGGCACCAGAGAAAAGATCAGCACCACCCTCTCTGTTGCCTGCCTTCAGGAACTGTAGACTGCAATGGGGTGCTTCCTCAGCCTTCTCTGCAAGCTGCACAAACCAAGTGACTTCTGCTGCTCCTCCTAAGTCTTGCCCTTGAGGCCTTTCACCATCTTGGTCACTCTCCTCAGGACACACTTAATAGTTTCACATCTTTCTTGTATTGAGGTGCCCAAAATTGCACACAAAAGTCAAGGTGAGGCCACCCCAGTGCAGAGCAGAGTGGGTCAATCCCCTCTCTCAAACAGCTGGCGATGCTTTGACTGATGCCCCCCAGGACACGGTTGGCCCTCCTGGCTGCCAGGGCACTGCTGACTCATATTCAACTTGCCATCGACCCATCCAACAGACCAAAGACTTGCCATCAACACAAAGCAACCAGAAGAGCAATAGATTCTTATTTGTCAAGATCAAACTAAAAATCTTAGGCAAAATATGAAGTATTTGGACAACCTGTAGTACTGCAGAAATGAGTTTGTCATACCCTCAACTACTACACTCCAAAAAGAACAAGTTTTTTTTTCCCCCAATAGCTGGGTATGGATTTTCTTTAGAAAACAGACAATACCCCCAGTAGCTGCTGATGGAGAATTTTTCAAACAGACTTCCAAAATGGTCTTCTGAGTTTTGCTGTTTTATATCAGACAACATAATTTATTGCTTGGAAGGAAGTTGAGAGACACTGGTACCTTCATCTAGATTTCTTCCTCTCCTATCCATGCCAGAGGAGTCATTATAAAAACATATAAAATGAGTTTCTCTGGCTATGGTGGAAAGAGATGATATATAGGAAATGTTAAGTCTGATTTATGCCATAAAGAAATTATTCTGAATTAAAATTGAATATGATTTTAATTACTTGTATTCATCTCAGATGAGTTTAACTTCTTTTAATTTTAAAAAATGTGTTTGATTTAGGGGATAGAAGGTGTTAGGATCTGAACTGCATGGTTATAACATGGAACAGTTTGACTGAGGGTGTGATTTTTTAAAACCAAAATATTGTTGCCATTCACTATGTGAATACACTTTCTGTTATAATGAGATTTATATTGTTATGGTTCCTACACTTTCTCTAAATGGGAGCCTATATATATCATGTATTAAGTGCATGTGCATCAGCAGAATCATACCTACCTACATACCTACATACAGATATGCATACATACGAATGTACTGATATTACTATATAAAAAAAATTTAGTAAACCTGTACAACTTTTATGGATATCCTGGCCTACATTTCAACTCATTTATGTACAGAAATAAAAGTGAACATGGGGAAAAAAACCAACCTAACAATCAAAAACTAGCTCAAAAAGCAGAGAAAGAGATGAGATTTTGATTTCCTTGTAATTGTTTGGTGGAAAATAATCAATATGCTAGTAGGTAGTATAGTCTGAGTTGCAATGTTTTCTTTACAAATTAAATTGTTATTGGCCAGCAGAAAAAAAGCTTGGGGCAAAGCTCACATGGTCAGTACAGCAGCAGGGAAGAAATAGAAAAAGAGCTTCTGTCGTCTTGAAAACAAAGAAATGAAAGAAAAAGAAAAGCCCCCAAGCCCTCAAACTTCTCATTTTATTAATAAGCATATGTATGGAAAAAGAGCTATTTTAATACATTATCCAGCTATGTTCTTGAGGCAAATCTAAGCTAATATTTCCATCCCTCCTCTACATCCCAGGCACTCTTAGGGCAGCCAGTGCATGTGTTATGTTCAGAAATGTGAAAGGAGCCTTGCTTCAATGTGACGAGCTGTTTGGAGATGTCACTCCGTGTCTGTACATTTAATTTCCACTGTACAGTCTTCAGTATATGTTCCCTATATATCACCTGTCATGCCCCAGGTCTCAACTTTTTGTTTTCATGCAGGTTTTTTTGCCTTCTGCTGTGTCTTGTGCTCTTCTAGATTTGATCCAGGTGAAATTTATTTCAGGAGAATTATTTAAAAGAAAATACATGAAGTATTTTTTTGGAGAGAATGGGGAGAGCACCACTGATTGGAGTCCAGATCAGCCTCTGTGACTGTCAAACCCAGCCTCTCTAAGCTTAAAGGATATTGTCCTATTGGTAGAAGGAACTCTTGCTACTCAATGGAGTACAGCATTATGGTTAATTGAAATGTCTCTTTAATCAGTCTTTCTCACAGTCTGTTTTGTGATACTTATACCATCACATCTGAACTATGCTACTATTATAATTAATTTATATAATTTATATTTTCAATACACATCTATAGGGATACCCATATTACAGATGGGAAACTGAGGCCTTGATATTTATGGCTGTGTACTGTTTTAGACTGATTTAAAAATTCTAGATGATTATTTTATATGTAAGTCCTGACTATTTCCTTCATGAACTTGTTGGAATATGCTGTTTTGGAAAGCGTGGCAAAAAAAAGAAAAGAAAAAAAAGAAAAAGTTAAGACCATAGCAATTAAAAGGAACACAAGATAGGGGCTGGAAGCTTACATGTGCATGATGCCAGAGTGCCAGAGTAGTCTAAAAGCAGGACTTCAAGGCTTCTGCGATAGTACATTGGAAAATTTATAGCACCTCAGAAGAGTGATCCAAGAAATAGTAGTCTTGACCCACTCTGCAAGAAATGCTCAGCATAGGGTGTAGCTAACATCTTTCTTCCCCGCAGAGTTCAAAGTTTTACAGAGCTACTTCAAAGTGCATGGCAGAATGGAGATTCTCCCTCTCAGATAAGTATCCTAAAACAATCTCTCATCAAATATAAATTAACTCAATGGCTCGTTTGGTTCATTGCTCCTTTTTCCACTTTATGAATTTGTGAATAGGTATCAGTGCTCTGAATCTATATGAAACTTTTTTTTAATGAAAAATTACCTTATTTGCAGAAACTTTGTCAACTCTGATTATTTTTTCCCTCCTCATTTCAGAGTCATCAACTGTGATTTCCATGTGGATTTTAGATATACTTTTTAAACAGTTTTTATTCTGAACTCTAAACCTCCTTTTTAATATGTTTGTTGCTTTTCACATTCAAAAGTTTTATTTACTGTGTGAGTGGACTGAAAGAACCTTTTTCATAGGCCATCAGAACCCATTCTAGGATATGAAAGAATAAAAATATTGAGTGAT
Organism: Pyrocephalus nanus; assembly: GCA_038380795.1. Classification (NCBI taxonomy): domain Eukaryota; kingdom Metazoa; phylum Chordata; class Aves; order Passeriformes; family Tyrannidae; genus Pyrocephalus; species Pyrocephalus nanus. Next base: position 7,846,592 of record CM076261.1, on the reverse strand, counting down.
ATCACACTCTGCTTTAGTTTCCCAGTATATTTTTTCTCGAAAATTCAATATTAGCATTATTGCATCCATATTAGTTTCATTTTTGAGACACTCCTTTCATGGGTGGGATATTTATCATCCAGTGTCAACACGTCAGTTTGAGTATGATTAAATACAAGAAGAAAACAAATGAAAATTAGGAAAAGTCCTACTGTAAACAACTATGTGAATCTTTTATTGTATTATCAATTTTAAGCAGGTCTTCTCATTGATTTCAGTGTGGAGTTTGGTTAAAAATCAATAATATGAGGTGGCCTCCTGATTGTACATTAAAATTTGTACAAAGACAATAAAAGGATTTTTTATGAGGCAGGGACCTTTTTACTAGTACCATCAGTGTGAGAGTTAATGGGCTGTATTCTGATCACTATCACTTCTGAGTAAATTTTCCTTTGACACATCAATCACACAGAAAACAGATGTACAATGGAATCCCTACCTTTCTTCATGCAGGAGTGAACAGCTTTCCACATCTTTCTGTGATCAAGATTGATTTCTACATATGCAGGGGCCCTTGGGAGTAGTAGAAGGAAATAGCTAGGAGAAGCAGGCATTCACTTAGCCCTCCTTTTTTAACAAATTTGGAGATGAAGAACACCTAATACCCTTTAGCTATTGCCATGAATTTGTCTGGTGTACCACAGGAATTCTAGTCTGTCCTGTGAAGATAAGCAGCTCCCCATCCCCAGTGGAAGGGTCTCGTGGAATGATATTTTGCTGAATTCCTTACTTCACAGAAAAATACTAGCACAGAGAAGCAACATCTTTCTCATCATTGACTTCAGTGGAATGGCTTCATAGCTGCACAGTGGCTTCAGATTTGGCCTTACTTCTGTAGTAATGCTTTACCTTCAGCTTTTCAGCTCTCTGCTTGTTTTTAATGTAACAGGAGATTCTTCTAAAAGAAGATGGATGGCAGTTTTGAAAGCTTCAATACATGTATAAGATCCACCCATCCATCTATCTATCCATGCTTCAAATAAAATATATTTGCTATTGAAGTGAAAAACTCTGTAAAGAGCAAAAAATACATATTGAAGATGCATGGATCTACAAACAAATTATTAGAATAAAATTAAAGCTAATGATCCAATCATCTCTGACTACGGTAATATGATAAAACATGAAACACACCTTCAAAGTATGCAATCTTATGGAGCTCAAGTTGTTATAATAAGCTTGACAGACCAAGTTGCCTCATCTCTTTTATTCTGTGTTTTTCTTAGCAATTTCAGAAAGCTATTGTTGGATAAATTAATTTTTGATTCGTTTCAACAGAATAAAGTCTGAGGTTTGATAATCAATATTGATAATTATTATGATTAACTCAAAGACCTTTATTTTAAAATGGAAAGGTTACAATTAGATGAAGGCATTAAAGCAGAATTTTTGTAAACTGGAGGTTTTATATGACTTGTCTTCATTGTAACCAGTTACTTTTAAAAACTCAAGGGGTTTTTCTTCCTTGTGTTTGTCTGTGAAGTACTAAAGGATAAATTCACTCTAGATAAAGATCTAGATCTCAGGGAAAGTAAAAAGTAGAATGTTTCCCCTCACATGCTAACACACGTACACACGCATTTGCGCGTGCACACACATATGAAAATTAATATTTGCTTTAACTTCATGAAATACTTGCTTCAAGAACTCAAAACTGTTAATGTGAACTGTTTATGCATATTAAGACCACTAGGTGCTGCCTATTCACTGCAGCAAATGTTACAGTCCCTTATAGCGAGTGAGAGGAATTAAATGAATTATTCATACTGAATTTGAGGCCTTTTGCTTCCCGCTGTAATCTGAACAACTGAGAATAAAGCTAAAATATGGTAGAGGGCTTATGTTGTATAATTAGGGGAAGCATTTCCTTGGCCATTTAGTTTTGAGCCCTCAATTACTGACATGGTGAATAAAAGGTATCAAGAAAATCCTGCAGAAAGCCTTTCCAGTGTTTTAAGTAAGGAGAACACAAAAAGCCCTCTCATATTCTAGTCTGACTGGCATAGGAGGGATTTACTGTCAGGCAATTACTAAAAATTGAAAATGTAATTAAGGTTCACTTAAAAGTTTATAATCTCACTTTAACTCTGATGCTCATTATCATCTTAAATGCGACATCTATTGTTTTTTAAATAATGTGTGAAGAGCTGGGTTCTTACAGTTAACACTCAATCCTTCCTAATATATTTCATTACCTGCTAATTCTGTACATGCAATTGGAGATTAAGGATAGACAGGAATAGGAGAAGAAAGTTTATTCTACATGGTTATAATAGAAAAAATAATGCAAATATCTAGCTTTTTACAAGCCTGTCCATGATAGTTGTAAACATGCTTAAGAATGAAATACCAACAGCAATCACAACATGTGAGCTGCCTATCCACAGATAAATGGAAGCAAATGGCTGCAACACATTTCATGGAAACCTTTGTGATTTTGCTATGCTTGATAAGCCTGTATTTCAATCTCCTAGAAGATGGACTACTGTATGAAATTTAACACCAAGTGCTGGATTCTGCACCTGGAACAGGGCAACCCTGGCTGTTCATAGAAACTGGGGAATGAGAGACTGGAGAGAAGCGCTGTGGAAAAGTACTTGGAGTTCTTGGTTGATGGCAAGTTGAATATGAGTCAGCAGTGCCCTGGCAGCCAGCAGAGCCAACCATGTCCTGGGGGCATCAGGCAAAGCATCACCAGCCAGTCGAGGGAGGGGATTGTCCTGCTCTGCTCTGCACTGGTGTGGCCTCACCTTCAGTATTATGTGCAGTTTTGGGTGCCACAACATAAAACAAGATATTAGGCTATTAGAGAGCATCCAAAGGAGGGCCATGAAGATGGTGAAGGACCTGGAGGGGAAGCCGTAGGAGGAGCTGCTGAGGTCATTTGGTCTCTTCAGCCTGGAGAAGAGGACACTGAGGGGAGACCTCATTGCAGTTTACAGCTTCTTTGTGAGGGTAAGAAGAGGGGCTGACACTGATCTCTTCTCTGTGGTAACAGGTGACAAGACCCAAGGGAATGGCCTGAAGCTATATCAGGGGAGGTTTAGGTTGGATATTAGAAAAAGATTCTTCTCCCAGTAGGTGTTTGGGCACTGGAACAGGCTCCTCAAGGAAGTGGTCACAGCAACAAGCCTGACTGAGTTCAAGAAGTGTTTGGATAATGCTCTCAGGGACATGGTGTGATTCTTGGGGTGTCCTGTATAGGGCCAAGAGTTGGACTTCAGTGATCCCTCTGTGTCCCTTCCAACTCAGGACATTCTGTGATTCTATGACTAGTTTGAAAATAGATATGGGACAAGAAATAGAAGTAAAGAGCATTGCTAGTGTGTTTATATTAGCATATTATGAAAAATGAAACACTGAAATAAAATGTGCAGTATGCGGAAAGTAGGGTTATTGCTCCTATGTGTGTTTTATACCACTGTTCTCTTTTCTAACAAAGAAGTGATGAAACTTCATTTATCCTTTGACTCAAATCAAATAGAGCATTTTTTTTTTTCAGTAGGAAGAAAAACAGAGATGTGAAACTGATGTTGAAAAGCAGAACCGAACATTATTGAAAGTTTTTGCAAAGATTTAGATAAAAAATTGCAAGAGTACAATTGTTCTCTCCACTTCAGTAAAATGACTCTCAGAATGAAGCTTTACCCACATTTTTTCAAGGTCTGGAAAAAAAAAGTAATGTTCGAATAAACAATAAAATATAGAAAATTAGTAGTCTAGGTGAAGAGATTAATCACTTCTATAAAATATCTCTCTATTAATACTTCATGTAAAGATTGTCTTAAGAGAACATATATTCAGGTGACAGAACACCCACAGAGCAAGGTCATAGAGCATGGGTAAGATTCTGCAGCAAAGCTTAGAAACTGTGAAAGCCTGCACATTCAGCTTTTCCTTTTCCCTCTCTTTAATTGCAAGATACAAATTATATATCCCAGAATGATGTTATCACCCAGAAAATTTAACATGAATCAAAACACACTCAGTGTTATATTTTTTTCAGTGGGAAATCCCAAGTCCGCCTAAACTAATGGGAGGTTATTTTTTTTCATCTCAAATTTCGGTATAGTTAAAATCCATCCACGTTTCATTTTAAGAACTGGTTAGGAAGTGCAGGCTGCTACCATTTGCGAGGAACAGGCACAACATTCCTATCCACGTCTCTGAAACCCTTGTTTTGGGGGGTTTGGGGCCATCCAGTCAGTGTTCTCTGCTGCAGATGTTCTCTCCTGTTGCAGAACAAGAGACTTGGCATCAGCTATTCATACTGGCAGTGTTGTGTGATATTCACTGAATATGCTCAAAACAAAAATGTTACGTCCTGGAGGTGGGAAAAGTCGAGCTCATCTGGCCCATGCCACTACTTTGTAGTGCACATTTTGCTTCCCAGCAGTAAAAATGAGGATGACTTGGGGAATACTTTTAATTGTCTGCATCATTCCCTTCTCCAGGAGATCTGACAGATAAACAGTTTTCAATCATATCTGGGAGTATGGAGGAGGTACTGTGGCAGAGCCTGTCCCAACGAACCAGCTGTGTGGGGTCAAAGCCTTAAATTCTGAATTCCTGAAAACCATCAGTTGTTAAATGATGTTATTTTCAGCTGCACGTGGTAAGCTTGACCAAAGGACCTGCTTAGTGAATTTCACTGTTCAGAAATTAGTGTGTAAATGCCAGACTCGTGTCTAATCTCACAGGTGCCCAAGTTACAAGGTATAACTTTATTTGTCATGAAGCTGGCTTCTTTATGACAGTGATAATAAGACCACTGTAAAAAACATTTCATTTTCTGGGTAAGAAAGAACATTTAATCTGCCTAAGGAATGTAGAAAGGAAAATATCTGGTAGCATCTTCTAAAATTCAATATATTCATGTGCTGTTAAAGTTCTACTTGAAATGACATTAAATAACAATAATTTTCAAATTAACTTGGAAATCTGAAGATATGCCAGGATGAATTTCCAGCATTGTTTTAGAGAAAGTAAAGGAAACTCAAGGTTCTACTTATTTACTTAAATACCATGCAAAGTAAAAAAAGTTAATTTTGTTAAAAATAATATCATAAACCTAAGCTGTCAAGTAACATAATTTCATGGCAGATAGATCTTTCCAAACAAACTGTTATGTTTATTTTGTAGTGAACTGTGGATTTGATGGAACAAGACAGTTGTATTGATACACTAGTGTTGGATTTCTCCAGTGGGTTTGATAAAATGGTGCACATTCTGAAAAAAAAGATATGATTATCATGGGACAACCAGAGTGCACAGCATATAGATTAAAAGTTGGATTACTGAGAGGTCTTGAAATGCAGCTGATACCAGGCTGTCAGAGCTGGGTGTCTCAAGCAGGTTCCAAAGGGGTCATTAAAGTACTTCAACGCTCTTTTTAAAATCAGTTGTGTAGATGATGATACAGAATCTTCGCCTGGATGGTTTAAAGATGACATAAAGATCGACCAGGGAGTATAATGAATACAAGTTGCTTTACAGAGAGGACCTCATTACCTAATTAAATGCAATTACTCACTCCAAAGAACTGTGATTCAGAAGAGCCACATCCATAACTAGAAGTCATTACAGGGCACAGCAGAGTCTGAGCCAACACCAAGTACCCTTCAGCTGGGCTACATTGTCTTGGCATGTGGTTTTGGCTATTCTGTCTGTTGTATTCAAATTAACTCTTCAGGGGCCATCTCAGGCGTGTCTCAACTGGATTGGGTCCAATTGTTTCCAATTGGATTGGATCTTGCTCTGTCTTGGTAGATGAGTGACTCAAAGAATAGCTGAAGGTTCACTGTAGGTGATCATCTCAAAATCAAGCATAAAGGCTGTGTTTTAGGAAGAAGGAGTGAAGGGAAACAGGGAAGTGACTTTGCCAGTATACATAGCAATAGTAACAGCATTATTAGAATTCTGTTTTAATTTTTCATAGATATGCTATGAAAAGAACGTGGAGATGTGATTGAAAGGTGCAGAAACATACAGAGCAATGTCAGCATGAGGTCTTTAGATATCCCTGCTTAGTTAATTGGCTTCTAACTTTCAGGGAGTTTGAAAGAAAGCAGAATACCTTCCCACCAGTGGCTCGTGTTCATACTTCACTTGCATGAACTATTCATTACTTGGTTAGAGAAAGTCTGAGCTAAAAGTATTCAGCACTGTTTTGAGAATCTGCCTGGTTTCCAGTCTGTGCACTGAAGCAGTTTCTGTCTTTAGGCAGTTGGACTAGGTGATCATTGTAGATCCCTTTTAACTGAAATATTCTAGTTTAGTGTAGACTAGTCTATTCTTCAGAGTTTGCTCTATCATTAGTCCTTTCTCTTTGGGCTTTTCATCCCCCATTTGATTTTTAAGTGGTCCATATCTTGGGACCTTCTTTTTCGAAAGCCTATTGCACACCTAGAACAAGATGAGTAAAGGAGATTAACTAAATAAGCCATGCAGAAGCAATTGCATAATACTGTAGGCTTTTTTAAATTTAAACCTGTTTTTTTTTTTTGGTTTTTTTTTTTTTTTTTTAGAAAATGTGTTAATCATTGTATACTATTCTAAAGACCCTCTATAATTACCTTTTCATTTTCACTGACTTCACTGATAGCAGAGGGTGGACCAGTAATGATCTTTGACTACATAGCACTTTCTTCCTTTCAATAGAAGGACAATAGATAATTACAGCTTATTAATGGACGAGAGAACAGTTATATGCATACAGGAAAAAATGTTTGGGTCTCATTCAGAGCTGCAGAGGGGAGACTTGCAATGCATAGAGGCATGCCGTTTTATCAAAAGACTTGGTATCTGTCTTTCCCCAAACACTGATTCTTCAGCAGCTCAATAATATTTTGCATATTGCATTATTTTGTTATGTAGCAGTGTATAAGGATTTGCATCTCATGGAAGGAGAAATCTGCCAAAATTTGAAGCTGTTTCTGATTTGGTTTATTGACTCTAGTTCAATTACGTCTATCTTTTTTAGTTAACTACAGATTTGTAAACAGGAATTTTAAGTGCGATGTAAAATGTTCCTGCCCCTGAAAAACTCTTGCAATCTGCCAGCATCCCGGATGACATTTCAATGTGTGCTTTTGATATTTTTAAAGATCAGTTTTTTATGTAACTTCAGTAACAACAAGTGTTATTTGAATTTAAACGGATTCCAGAATATGTTGTAAATCTTGTGGCTGCAAAAACCCATATATCTCATTAATAAAGCTAGGCCTCCTGCCTTGATCAGTACATCAGGTGTTAGGAAGGGATAAAACTATGCTGTAAATTGTAGCTATTTGTTTGCACTCCAAACCCTTTTAATTACTTTTTTCTTTTTTTTTTAAGGGAAGAGAAATATGTCCTCTTCCACAGTACCTAACAAATATTGCTATGACTCAGAAGTGCAATTTGAGATTAGGTTATTTCCATTTCAAAAGGCGCTTTGAGAAGAGCAGATACATGGAAGATGCAAAACCACTGTAGTTTTTATAGACCACAATTTCTGAACTGTAATAGACTTTTTTTTTTTTTTAATTACTTACTGTTAATAAGATGTACCACAAGATGTCTCTCTAACAACAAAAAATAGTCACAACATTCAGAGCTGGTTCTAAAAATAGTTGCAGAGCTCTGAGTGGGAGCAAGTTCACCAGCACAAACCTGTGTGCGGTGCTGTTGCAGCTGAGGAGAAGGAGTTTAACCACCCAGACAATGCCTCATGAATCCCTGTTTTTTACCTGCATGTTGTTATTTGCTCACAGAAAGCAACCAGAACATAATAACACTTGCTTAAAGGTTTGACAGTAAATAGCCATGGCCACCTGTGACAAGGTAACAGTGTATTTGTTATGTGGCTACTGAGTGTGACAGCAGGAGAATTCAATGGGCATTTTTAGCTAAAGAATAATTTTAAAATAATTTATACCCAATTTTGTGTGAAAGAACGAAGCATTTGTTCTTAATTTGTACCATTTTTACACTACTATCCTACTGAAAAGAAGATGTTTCAGAATTCCGTTTATTTACAAAAATTACCTACAGAGTTATTATTTGACTGGTTTGCTTGTTGGAAACAAAAATTTGCGTGTGTGCAAAAGTGTGGGGAGAGAATATGCATATGGAGAATACTTGACCAATTAAAGTACCAGCTGCAACTTGTGTGCTCTAATAGTCTTAAGCAGGTACAGTAAGAAGTGACTACTGGGCAAGGCCATCTCCTAGGAAGTATGGCTTTGCTGGAGATGAAGCACCAAACTTTTGTATTCTTGTCCTTTATCTCATAGGTTATTATCAAACCCTTGAGTTTTTGTGTCTATAGCAAAGACTAAAACAAACTTCATTTTTTTAAAAACTGTTTCTGGAGAGCCATTGGGCAGGTGTACACAGTCCCAGTACAGGACATTTCATGTCCTGGGTAAATGAAAGATGCAGAGACTAGTCTAACTTGACTAGTCTAGTCCAGTCAAACTCTTCTTGGAGCTTAAGTGCAAATTTCACAACACAGAGGAAGAAATAAGGTTGGCATCTAAGACTGACTCCCCTAATCTTGCTGACGTATCAGGACACACAGAACTGAGAGGAGAAAGTCAGAAACTGTCCTTAGCTTCTCCTCATCTATCGTTGCTGATAGCTGCAATTCAATAATTGCCCATGTGAACACTTATGGACTGTGTTAGGATAAAAATCAATTTAAATTCACCTGTTTGAATTTTCCCCTAGATGGAGCAGAAGAGCCCTTGTAGTTAGTTAACAACTTTCAGCCAAGGGTTATACACTATCCAATTCATAGCAAGGCAAAATAACACATTAGTTTGAACTATCTTCAGCAGCTTCTTAAGATAACATGTCCTGAAATGAAGTGCTCCCATAGCCAGACATAGCAGAGATGTGATGCTAGAATATTTTTTTCCTTCCCTCACAGCTGCTAGCTGCTGCCTCAGACCCATAACTGACTGTGGAAAGGCTTAGGGAGTACTAATAAATCAAAGGAAGGCACAGATTTAATGTGCTAGTGGGTTTGCTGTGACTGAACTTGGGATAGAGAGCTTAGCCACAACCCAGTGTTATTATGGTTCTGATAGAGACCACTTCACAGAGGCTTGTGGTGCTAGTAATGAAATATAAGAGGATTACTGTTTTGGACAGAGATTTATATCTAGTCTTCCCAGCTCTAATAAGAAATGGTTCTAAGCCACATAAAATGGGATTTAAGACTTTTCTAAAGTTTAGTTGTGTTCCGAATGGGGACTTTGGTTCAGAAGGAAGTATTTATAAACTTACAGATCCCGAAGTGTCTACTACCTGAGACTCCCTAGCTCTCTCTACAGCTCCCTGTGGAGCAGTCCAGCAAAACTACTGTGATGAAAGTTCTGCCTTGCAGTTCTTCAGCCCTAACCCTGTCCATGTTTCTTATAAAGGGCTCTTGTTGCTGAGCTAGGCTCTTTGGTTACTGCTCTTCAGGTAAATTATCTTTCACACGGGTGAGCTGCGCTCACAGACAATGCCAGCAATGCCATTCTCCAAATTTGTTATAATGTGACCACTGTTCGATTGCCCATGTGAAATCAAAGGATAGACTGTGTCTGTTGACCGATACCAAGTGACATGATGTATTAGACACTGAAATGGCTGGATTAAACTGGAAATGATGACTGATTCCTTCCCCACTAGTCTTATGTCATCCTGATCATTCTCTTCATTGGAAGAGTAACCTCTGGTTATGATCTGTTGAAAAATTTAATCTGATGAAAATGACCCATTTTAGGTGGTAATGAGACAAAAAAGGATCCCTAGATCTGTGGAATGGACCAGGCAGATTATATCCATTGTTACAGAATCACAAGATGGTTGAGGTTAGAAGGAACCATCCCTGGAATTGTTCAAGGCCAGGCTGGATGGGGCCCTGAGCAAGCAAGTGACATCTCTGCCCATGGTAGGGGCGGGTTGGAACTAGTTGATGTTCAAGGTCCCTTCCAACCTCTATGATTCTGTGACCTTCTGGTCCAACCTCACTGCTCAAGCAGGGCCCAGAACCATGTGTAGTCAGATGTTGAAGAACTCTACAGATGGAGACTCCACAACCTTTCTGGGCAACCTCATCCAGTGTTTGGGCACCTTTATGGTAAAGTGTTCTATCATGTTCAGATGAAATTTCATGTGGTTTAATCTGTGTCCTTTGACTCTTCTCCTGTAACTGGGCACCACTGACGGGAACCAGGCTCTGTCTTCTTCACTCCTTCCATAAGTTATATATATAAATTAGTAAGTTGTCCCTGAGACTTCTCTTCTCTGTGCTGAACAGTTCCATCTCTCTCAGTCTTTCCTTGTATGAGACATGCTGCAGTCCCTTCATCATCTTAATGGCCCTTAGCTGGATTTGCTCCAGTAAGTCACAATCTGTCTTGTACTAGGGAGCCCAGAAGTGAACTCAGCATGCCAGGTGTGGTCTCACCAGTGCTGAATACACAAGAGAATTACTTACCTCCTCGCAACACTCCTCCTCATGCAACTGTTGTCCTTTTTTTTTTTTGTTTTGTTTTTTCACGGGAGTGCATTGCTGGTTCAGAGTCAGTTTGTTATCCATCAGGAATCCAAGGTCTTTCTTGGCAAAGCTTTTGATCCCATTGCTCCCAGTGTGTGCTGCTGCCTGCTATTATTACTCCCTCTGCACTTTCCCTTGTTGAACTTCATGACATTCCTTTCGGCCCAGCTCTCCTGTCAAAGTCTCTCAACAGTGGCACAACGATCTGGTGTATCATCCACTCCTCTCTGTTTTGTATTATCTGTGAACTTGCTGAGGGTGCATTCTGCCAGATTCTTGAGGGCATTAATGAAGATGTTGAACAGTATTGCCCCCATAATAGAGCCCTGTGATTTTTGCCACTAGTGACTTGCATCCAGATGAAATTTGGGCCACAGATCACAACACTCTGGACCTGGTCATTCAGCTAGCTCTTAATTTGCCTTACTATCCACTTTTCTAAACTATATTTTGTCAGCTTGTCTATGGTGATGTTACAGGAGTTGATCTTGAAGTCTTCACTGATGGTAAACATTGTCCACTGCTCTCCTTTTGTCCACTAAGCTAGTCATATATCATTGTAGAAGGCTATCAGGTCAGTCAAACATGTTCTCCCCTTTGTAAATCCTTGCTGACTCCTCCCCACAACATTCTTGTCCTTCATGTATTTGGGAATGCTCTCCAGGAAGATTTTCTCCATCGCCTTCACAGAGACTGAGCTGAGACAGATTGGCTTGTAGTTCCCTGGATATTTGTTCTTGCCTTATTGAAGATAGGAGTGATATTTTCTCTCTTTCAGTCTTCAGTAATCTCTCCCAGTTGCTATGACTGTTCAAAGTTAGTCAAACTCAGCCAGCTCCTTCATCGCTCACGAGTGCAACCTGCCAGATGGTTTAAGTGCTCCCTGAACTGTTTCTCCTTCACCAGGGTAAGTCTTCCTGACCCCAGACTTTCCCTCTGGTCTTAGGTGCCTGGGGTTCCTGAGGGATGAGGCAAAAAAGACACCAGCTACCTCAGACTTCTCTGTATCATTTGTCACCAGCTCCCTTGATGCATTTGACAGTGGGGAGTGGTCTTCCTTTTGCTGTTTATGAACTGGTAGAATACTTTCTTGCTGTCCTTCACACCTCTTCCCAGACTTAACTCCAAGTCAGCCTATAAATGTCAGACTCTATACTCCTCCTGGATTGCTGGCCTCTGCTTCCGTCCTTTGTACCCTACCTGTCATAGCCATGTACCTGCTGAAAATACTTCAGCAACCGTGGAGCAAAGCAATAGGATTCTTCATTCTCCACCAGTCCTTTGCAAGACAGACTGTGTTGAGTTTTTCAGCTTCTTCCTTCATTTGCTTCTCCCTTCATATGGACTCAGCATGGCTTTAAAACCTAACTGCTGTCAGCAACTTCTGCCCCAGAAGATGCAGTGTCACTGGTGCTGCAATGGAAAATACTGGGGAATAAGGTTCTATTCCTATTTAGATGGCTTGGAAATGAACTAGGTGTTACAGAGATGAAAACTCTGCTGGTCTAGCAATGCCAGCCCTCCCAGCAGCACCAGGAAGAGAGTGTGAATAAAACCAAGACATTGCTGGTCTTTAGTGGGGATGAGGCAAAATACAACGTACACTCATTTCTGCAGAAAGCCCAGTGGAGCACCTTGCAACCAGCTGGATCTAACCAATGTGCAGCACAGGTTTTGCAGCAAGGGCTTCCAGGGTCCCAGTGCCACAGCGGGAAAAGAAGGAAGCACAGTGGCTGCAGCAGCATCTCGTGATCTGCAGCAGAGTTGTACTGGGCATTGCCATTGGATGTTACATTCCTCTCCCATGTTTCTATTTGGTAAATCCTAACATGTACTTTTGTGTGACTTGGTATATATTTAAAAGAACAATGTATTTTTTTAATAAATAAAGGAAAATTATAAAGAATATAATAAATATGTTGCATATGTTGTTTCATTTATTTCTGTTTAATAATTTGTTATTGAAACTTACAATGGCAAAAGTGGCTTGGCGAGTTGGACCACGCAATCTGCTGTATTGGTCTTTGGTAAGAGATGCTTTGAGATGCACAGGACATATCATCATTGCAGTTACCATACCATGGAGACAACTGGAGAAATATACAACACAGTAGAAACCTCTTGATCTTGTCATGGGTTAAAATTCACAAATCTTTACAGAATTAAAGGAAGGAAAAATGTATTTTTTATTTTGTTAGGATTAAACTATAGAACATTAATTACAAAAACAATAGCAATGCTTTGTAAATAGAAGTATAATAGTATACTCTGTGCATTCTCAAAAGTTAGCAATTTGAGTAAATTCGGTACAAATGAAAATAAAACACAATAAATTTCATCTGTGGTGTTCAAATGTATCACTACTCTATTGTGAAATTTGCAGTCTGTGACTCAGGTAATGATACTTGAAAGTCTGAAGCAATAAAGCACAAAACAGTAGCTCATACAGAACAAGGAAATTGCATCAACATCCACTCAACAAGTAAAGCCATAATAGGGAACAAAAGGAAAGAAAATTATGGTTATTCCCTCATTGCTTTTAGAGACAATGTGGGGATGGGAGACGAAGGTACCTGTTTTAGAAAAATAATTAAAAAAAAATCTATTGACTTAGTCAGCAGTGAATAGTATTCTTGGTGTATTAAAGCATCAGCCAACATATTTCATCTTGTGAGATCTGTATCATTAATCCATACATGCCCCCAGTGCAATGCTAGGTTAAGTAGGTGCATGTGGTTTATCAAAGTGTATAATATTTTCTTAGATCTGGCAGTCTCTGGGAAGATGTCACACCACTAATCAGCATTAGAAGAGGCAAAATATTTTTCCCCTCCATGTGGGGAGTTTATGTTTCTAGAGAGCTGACAGGACACCAGAGACTTTTATTTTCTCATTATTAAAGCTGAGTGTGCCACCAGCACACGGCCAGTTTTAACTGAAAGGTGTAATTCAAAGCTAATGTTAATGAAGATTTTGGCTCAAGGGATACACTGAATGGACAGTTTAACTTTCCAGTGCTTGTGTAGTTGGACCTGCATTGGAATCAAGGGTGCCTGTATGTCTTCACACGATTGAATGAGATCAGACATCAGAACTGTTAATTTTCAGTTAGAAGTTGAAATACTGAAAGTTGGGCTGCCAACACCGTGTTGAGCCATCAAAGCACACCTTCCAAGAAAGTGCAGATCAGCATCAGGCTGCTCCTGAGTGAGTAGCAGTAAAGTGGGCAGTGCCCTCCTGGTTTTCTCTTGCACTCATCTAGCTAGGAGAAATAAAGATTAGCCCTAAGTGAGACTGCTAATATTACTTTGAAGAGTATATAAAAAAAGTTCAGAGGCTGTAGCACCAAATCCCAAAGTTCATCTCACGGGAAAGAACAAATGTTTTCCCCTGTACACCATAAATTCCTTATTGGTGAAAGAGCTGCCAGTGTAAGAGCTGACGTTCAAAATTTCCAGGCTTTAGCCTGCTTTGCCACACAATATTTTGTGTGTTGAATACCACTGTTTTGCTATCAGTAAATTTAAGGACAGGCACATGTAGTATTTCAATGTCCTAAAGTAGTTCTTGACACCTGGTACTGGGTATGTCAGGAAGAGCATCTTGCCTGGTTCTCTGTTGTATCAAGCTTTTCAGATGTCCCATTAAAATCAGTGCTCTATCAAAACATATTCAGTATAATGAATGTATTTAGTTTTTTTTTCAGAGAGGATGGAGCTATTAGCAGAGGCATCAATAAATAGGTTAAAAAAAAGATGAAAAAGCTGTTCATCTAGCAACGGTATTTTTTAGGCTCATATGCTACCTCATACACACAGGTCTTCCAGGGTTAGTCCCTGGAGCATGGGGTGCTAGAGTTCCTTAATACAGATAAATAATCTGTAACAGAACTAGTCCCCTGGAAGAAGGTACCCACATGCCTGAGTGTGTGCAGGGCTCAGCAGTTCTGTATTTGCATTGTGCAGTTACAAATGCCAAGCTGAATGGCACTTAAATAGTTAAATTTTTGCATGAAAGAGATACCATCGCACTGTAGTAGATTGTCTGTGCATTGGTCCAAGGCAGTGTTTTCTACAAAATTCTGTACTAAATTACAATAATAATACTTTATTTGCTTAATGTCAAGCTATCATCAATCCCATGCAAATTGTTAGCTTTGCAGCAAAACACCATGTAATTGTCACTACAATCTTAAGCCTCAGCAGTCTTGATTTTCAAAATACTAGTTCATCAATAAACCATTGTAAAGGCTTTAAGCTCGAACAGGAATGCAGTAAAGAAGCTCTTTTCATCTGTGATGTCAATAAGCTGAGATGAGAAAAGAAACTAAATTCATCCAAGAGACAAGTGGATATATATATTTTAACCATAATGAATAAATGACATCCCTATTAATTATTTATCTCCTTTCAAGGTTAACAAACAGTTCTAGTGATAACGAATAAACTTTTTTTTTGCATTAAAAAAGTAAACTGACACATACCTAACATAGTCAATTAAAGCCTAGTTCGATATTCATAAATGCTAGCTTAGTATATGGAAGCTGAGTTGGTAATTACAACCAGAACTACTCATTTTCTTTTTTAAGAGTAGATATGTGGGAATGTCATTTAGTCATTACTCAGAATTACTTGTTATCTTTGATGAACTTAGTCTGTGCTTTCATCTGGTACCAGACTTCATGCTAATGCCAATCAACAGTGTAAATATGTAAAGAAAAAAAAATTTGGATGCAAATTTTAAACAAGCTCGGTGTCATTTTCACTCTGATCCCTCCCATTGAGTCAGAGACTGCAGTGGCAGCACTCTCTTGAAAAATGCTACCACTGGGACAAGAGGGGATATCATAGTGCTTAGAGAAATCCATCTCTATTCTTGTGACAAGAAATGCACTGAAAATGGGCATTTTTCCTATCCCTCAGTCCATTCCATTTGTTCCTATTCTTATACCAATTTCGAGCCACTCACCCATATCCTTCCCATTAGAACTGGTTAGTACGTGCTGTTCATTTATCATACAGGAAATAGGCTGCTTCACCAGTCAGATGCTTTTTTGCAGGAAGGTATCCGTTTCAGCAAGGCTTTTTCTGAAGGTTTGAAAAGCAAGAGAGTAGAACCCCATGTCCCATGGCAGCCAGGGGTCACAGGCACAGGCACTGGATAGTGAAAACCAGTATCTGTTTGCTCTGTTTTGTGCAAACAACGGAAACAGGTTGTTTTTGTCCATGTACAGAGAAAAAAGCACAGCAGCAACAATAAATGTCACAACCTGAAGAGCTGCCACAAAATAGAAATGTCATCCTCCAGTCAACTTTTGGAGACATTTAGTTTGGAGATCTAACTCAGCATTTAGGACATACACAACACACATACAAAAAAACCCCAAACAAACCAACCCAACCCAACAAAAAACCAGAACAAAAAGATGATGTAGCTGTTTTTCTGAAATTTACTTCTTCTTCTTTTTTTTTTTTTTTTTTACATCCTTATAGTTAAAATTTCTATTTTAAGCTTTACTGTAGTGTCTGTCATCATCCCCTTTAGGTACTGCAAAGGAAACTTTGAAACACAAATACTTAATAATAATAGTAATAAGAAAGCCAATAACAATAAATATGAATGTCAAGAAGACAATTACTCCTATTTTTGCCTATGAAAAGTTCTCCCACTGAATCATTAAACATCCCCAGAGTTCTCTAACCTCAGTACATTTATCTGTAGGGAGATTAATGCTCTTTTGAAGTTATGGGTCATTTTTCAAAATGTTGGTTTTCTCCTGTTTTCTGTTCATTTTCTCAAGATGCCTCTGCTCTATGGAGATGCTGGTTAGTACATTAGCTCTTCACCTTTGCAGAGCTGGGTGAAAGATTTTAGCCTTTCACACTTGTCCCTTATATTTTCTCAGTCATAAACCACAGCACAGCTACCAGAGAAGCAGAAGGAAACACAGAGTGGAGATTGAGCAGGAGGCATAGGTAATGTTAGTACAGCTGCAAAGGAAACACTTATTAACGGCAGCAGACCTAGTTAAATCTGAGTTAGGCTGTCAGCACTGAAGTCAATGCACATTATCAGCTAGACCAAGGTGAAATCAGGACTTACCCCCCTTTTTCTGCTGGTTGCAGAATCAATGCCTCACTCTAGCAAGACTGTAAGAGCTCTCTCCCCACCTTTGGAGAACAGACATTAACCTTGAAGGATAGCTATTTGCATAAAATATGTTGCAAATACTGGATTTCTGAACACAGGCTTCTGTTAACATATTTCAATGGAAGCACATTTAAAAAAAAAGATGGTTATTTGGAATTGTCACGCATTACAATGAATACAAATACACTCTTATAAATGAATAAAATGCTAAAGCTTCTTATGTTAGGATCTGTCAGTCAGTCTCAGTGGAACTTTATCCTCTTCGTTAAGGCTTAAATTTTCTCCTGAAATAAATATAAATCAGCACCTCATTCTCAGTCATTGAAATGGCGGTTTGCTTTGTTTTTCCTGACAAAAATCAGATGGGATCCAGTTGGCAAGCTCGTGATAAATGCCTCAGTGGTCGGACTAATCACCTTTAGTAATTTCGAGCCCTGAGCCTTTCTGACATAGAAAAGGAAAATCCAGGCATTACTGTCTGCACCTTCCTGAGAAAAACTGTCTTTGGGCGCAAAGCCCAGCAGAGGCCACGACCTGTGAAAGAGGGGCCAGAAGAAACAGCGAAGTAAGTTTAGCCTAGCCTGGAAATGTCCTCTGTCCCCAGAGAATGCCTCTGCAGCCCTTCAGTCATGCTTTAACCTAACTGGGGAGGTGCAGGGGAAGCAGAGGGAAAAATGATAGGTAGTCCCTCCTGGTGTGATGGGCTGTGCAATTAAGCAGAGAGGTGCTATCGAAGAGCTTCAGAAAGTAAGCTTTGGGAAGCTGGCTGGCAGGAAGAAGCGAGTGTGTTGTTTGTGATTGCTCACTCCCAGGAAGAGGGCCCTCAATCTCTCTTCGAATGAGGATGTTTTATAGAAAGTCATCGCAAATATCAGGCCAGGCATCAGGCACTTCTGAGGTCTCACTGTCCTCAGATTTCAGAAATAGTGTATATAGGTCATTTTGTTATTTACACTGGAAATCACAGCTTCCTAGCAGAGGCTGGGGAGGTTAAATGAGATTTGTTAACATCTCTGGAAGTCCTGCTGGGCTGAGGTCTATGGTTGGCATGCAAGTGTTGATAGTGTCTCTGTATGACAGGGAGACAGAAGATAGAAATGAAAATTGTTTTTCAGTGTGAATGTGTTTTGTGACCACAGACTCTGCAGTACCCATGAATCATCTCTTATCCTGTAATAATAAGATGTAGAAATAAATTTCCTTTTGAAAAAACAATGTTAACAGATCTTTTAAAGTCAAGTTTCTACCCTTTTGCCCAGCTTTCAGTTATTATAAGAGTAGAGAAAGACAGGCATTTTCTTCTTCCCCTTCCTCCCTCTTTCAGCTCCCATTTCTCCCTGATCTTCAAGCTCTGCCAGGCTCTGTTGTGCATGAGGTGCTGTTGGAGCTGACTGATTGCAAACAACATTTAGGAAAAAAATTCTGGACTACAGCCACAAACAAAGTGAATGGAAAGGAGGGGATAAGGTATGTGTTACAGACCATTTGTTTTCAAACTTTTCTGTCCCCCACAACATCATGCAATCAGATCTTGATTATCTACATTAACAGAGACTTAAGATGGCTTGTGTAAAGCAAAAATAGAGCTAACAAACACAAACCATATGGCAATTAGACTATTGGAACATGAGTGAAAAAAATAACAGAGGAGAGAAATAAGACCAGTAAAACTCTCAAGAGTGGAGCATGGTGGTGCCCATCCTAACACTGATTTGAGCTAGTAAGTCCACACTACCCTGTAGAACCTGCTCCCAGATAAGGGAGAGCTGTAGAAATCTTTCTCTAGGAGTGGGTTACTTACCTCAAAGAGTCTGCTGAAAAATGTTCCAAAGGTAGTGACTCCAAAGAAGCTGTAGGACCTCCTTTCTTCCTGCATTTTCATGAGGAACAAGTTCACAATCTCCTGGATTCTGTCCCGTCTTAAGATTGAGTTCAGTAGAGGACCCTTAATAGTCATGTCCTCTCTGCTTGGTTGGGTTAACGTGGTACCAAGTTGTTCTAATCTTCTTATTCGACAAAAATAAAGGCAACTTCACAGAGTCCCTCAGTTTACTCATCCCTGCCCAGCAGAGGTCAAAGCAAGATCCAAGCCTTAGGTTTGTTTTCTTTTTCCACATAAAAGTTGGGATTGACTCCTGTGTTTTAATGCCAGTGTAAAACACAACACTAACTCTTCAACAACTGTATTGCAAATCTAACACTTGAAAAATTGGGCTTTAAAATTATTAATCCCACTCTGTTTTCTCTGTGGTCTCCTGGAATAAAAGAAATATTTGTCTATGCTCTAACCAGCAACCAGCCGCTGCAGGTTAAGGTGCCCGGTGGTTAGCACTGAGGGACAGTACATGCAATCACAAAAGGTGAACACCAATTAAAGCTTGAATGTGAAACATTCTACCTGCTTAGTGCCTTGCCTGAGTAATGAAAGGCCTGGGATCAGAAAAGGTTCCTGACTGATGAACTGAAAATGACAGCCTTCAAGTTGTTCATTGTTTAATTGTCCCATTAGGCTTCAAAGTGCTTTTCTCATCAAGAAGATAAACCTGAAGAAGTTGCTTGACCAAGATGTGTAAGAATAATTTGTTTGTGAGTTTCCTATGTTTATCCTGTCCTAGTACACTCCAGTTCTCAGTGGAAGGAAGCAAGAAATAATCCCTCTTAAAAAGGTTTCTCTCAAAACCAGCTGTCTGCTGATAGTTTGATTGAGATACAAAAAGTCTTTGCTGTTTGGGAATGTTGAGTGCTACCCTTTGGCATTAAAAGCAAAGACTCCATAGTGCATTGTGAACCAAATCGTGGGATTTCAGGACATGATGAAAACATACGGGGGACTTCAGATGTAAAGCAATTGTGAGGGAAAGCAGTAATAAGGAATCTTACAGTGATAGGACTGAAACCAGCAGATTCCCCATGTGCTATAGGATGTCACTTGTCTTAAAATCTAGCTCACTTTTTCCCACAATACTGCAGTGAAATGACTGGAAGGATCCTGCAACCTCTCCCCACCTGCTATGGCTGTCAGAGTGTCTTCTGGTGAGTCTAATAACAGACTGTAGTTCAGTAATGGAATACTAAGTGGAAAAGAACTCCATACACATCTGGGAGATAGAAAACCCCAAGGAAAAAAATCTGTGCACGTTTGCAGAGAACAAATTGTACCACCCAAGCTAGATTATTTTTGATAGAATTACTAAATTAATGAATGATGGGAATGAAATCGATTAAGCGGTTCTGAGCTTTCAGTAAGGTATTTGATATAGTGTGTCACAAAATCTGGTGTGAAAAATGAGTAGCCATCTGAGCTGCAAAGAAATTGTCATGGATTGAATCAAGGACTTAAAGGGAGGGAAATAAAGCTAAAAAAAAAATAAATGACAATGACAAACCAGAAGGACATATTTGCTCTGGGCTCTCCAAAATCCAGTGTTCATTTCACTGGTATTTCATGCCCTATTAGGGAGCTGTTACAAAAGGTGGAGGTGACAATAATTTAGGAGATTCACTTGAGTTATAAATGCAAGCAGGAATTAATAGAAAGATGAATTTTCCCTCAGCCTCAGATTCACTCAACATCATTCACACACACACACTCCGGACCCCCCTTAAAACATCAAATCACACCTAATATACTGGAAGAAGGAGAGGGAAACAAGCAGCAGGACTGAAATATGTGCCTGGAAGGAGTGGCGTGGTGAGGTCAGCACAAACCTTGGTGCAAAGAAGGAGAGGAGACCTTTTGACTGACTGACTTCTGGTTCAACCCATCTTATCATCCAACTGGAGACCCTCCAGGCTGTGGGTTTTGGTTCTCTCTCACAGCTTGATTGGCCTGACAGGTGTGCTCTGCTTGGAAGGCTGAGAATTCAGCAAGGAGATGGGAATTACAAAAAAAAAAGAAAAATTGGCCATCCTACTCACATGGCACAGAAAAAGGGTGTTGTAAGAAGTATGCAGGAATGCTTCATATCATGTCATGGGAAGTTACTGTCTGCACAGTGATGATGGAACTAGGCTTCAGCTTTGCTATACTGATTTTCATTCCCATTTCTATATCTCTTCAAGAATAACTAGTAATTTCTCCCCATTTCTCAGCTGCACCTTTTGAAAATATTACTTCTTGAAAATAAGCAGATAGATAACCCACATCCTCAGATAAGCCAGGCAAAGTGGCAGTGCCCTGCCCTGCTTGGTGCCAAGGAAAGGGAACAAGGAACAATTTCTGTGCCTCACTGCATAGAAGTTCTTTGATTTGCCCACTCCTGTATTCACTTGACTTAAAAATATCTCATGGCTGTGCACATGAGATCTATACTACCAACTTCCAAGGAATTTCTACATAATAGGGTAGGTATGGTCTTCTTTATCTTTGTGTCCTGAGTGAAGAATTGGAGGTGACACAACCAGGCTAAAGGATCAGCACGGGTCTGTGACATAGCCTAGGACAAACCCCCGAGCCCCTGATGCTTTACAACTGAGTACCAACATAATTTTTTTCTAATTTCTTATAAACAGTTATTTCTCTCCCTCATCCTTAATATTAACATTTACTACCAAATGTCATTGTCTGAAACCACTTGTAGATCGGGAAAATGCCTTTTATTCCATTATATGTGTTGCAGCAATTTCTATTCTGAAGGCCTTGGGCGTTCTGTGACTCATTTTTTTGGGTGTTTTCAGATTTTTGAGCAAGCGAAGTAGCAACCCTGAGTGATAATAAAACTTTGCCACACAGAGAGACTAATTTTCTTCTGTTGCGGAGATTACTGTTACTCTTTTTGGATAAAAAAGAAATCTCCTGGCTGATGAACTTTGCTCTGACACTGGGCGGGAATGGCTCCAGACTTTATTATTCTCTCTTTCTCCAGAACCGCTTTGCTCAGCAGCTATTTGTAGGACACTGAATAAGCCAAGGAGCCGTGCCAGTTCCTGCTGAGAATCAGTGATCAGCTCTTATGCTGGGGGAAAAGGCAGTAGGGAGCTGAGCCCTTCAGAGGGAAAGCTGCCTTGCTAAAGACCTGTCAGCTGCTGCCAAAATCAACAAGGCGAGCAGCCCTCATGGGCAGCTGTGAACCCACGGGATTGGGAGGTCTTTGATGGTGGCACAGTCCACTGGGTAAAAACACCTGTGGTTTGAAGGAGGCAGCAGTCCTTTCTGATTAACAGCCCCTTACAAAACACATTTTCATCTAATTTACCTCTTTTGGCTTTCAAATAAGCAAGTAATGTCACACCTGCTAAGCAGCTAGAATTATGCGGCATAATAAATTAAACTTTTTAATTTGCCAAAATTCCTGGCTTATGCCGTTTATCATTCAGAGTCATCCTTCAGAGAGGCAGAATTGTTTCCTGCGTGACTGCGTATGAGAGGGGAATCTTTTTCCCTTGTCCTGCAGCACAGGATGAGGCACAGTGGGTAGTGGGTGCGAGCACCAGAAGCTCTCCAAAGGGATGCATCATTAGTGAAGCCATTAACCCAGGACACTTGTGTGGCAGTGCTGTGTTTTGCACCACGTGCCTCCACAGCTGCCTTAGGCTGGGAGACTGGCCCACAGGTCCTGCTGGCATGGTTGGAAGCCCTGCAGTGCAGGCACCTTCCACCAGTGGGGCAGCACTGAAGAGGCAGCTGCTTTGCTGATGTCAGGTACTGTGAGAAGTCCTTACAAACGGGAGCGTGATGCTCACATCAGTGATGCTGTTCCAGCTGAGTAGGCTGGCATCAACTTCAAACATTCTTCCTTACAGGGTGGGAAAGTGCCCTTTTGAAGTTGGGTAGTTTTGGCCTCCCTCTTCCTGTCCCTCGACTCAAGGCTCAAAGCTGCTTAACTTATGAGAGAGAGAATCAGCAAAGAGGCTACTTCTGTAAATGTTTTTCAGTGATGGAAGCTGGGCTTTGAAGATTGTTGTCTCTTGAAAGCTATTTAATGCAGTGAATATCTGTCAGAAAAATATTGATGAGATTGGGTTTTACATTAAAGAGCAAGGTGACACTGCTGCTTAACACAAGCTCCCTGGAAGAGAAATCAGAAGTGTGATCTTGTCCCAGGTCTGGTAACTGCAGAAAAAACGGATTGCCTGTACTCTTTTTCTGTGAACTTTTTCAGTGGATTTTCTCCCAGTGCCTTTCCTTTCAGGACAAAGGCTGAACCCTTTTCATTGTTTGTAGAATGGTGGTGGGTTCTCCTTCCTAACAAGAAATAAAGATTTGTTCATGGACTAGAATAATTTGAGATCAGGGAATGTAGAGTGGAAACACTCTACTGAAAAAGTAATTTCCTTTTGAAGAAATATTTGAAGTCACAACAAATTGTTTTTTGAACAAATCTATGAAGAGTTATCTAGGCACCAAGTAATACAAATGAGTTAAACTGCTCATAAGCATTTGCCCTTTTCCATAAGCAAAAAATCCATATCAAAACAGATATATGTGGATGTGCTGAGGATAAAATAACTGCATTTAAAGAACCCGAAAATGGTCTAGCAAAAACACAAAGAGGAGGGTGATTTGTGGTACCTTGAAGAGAGAGAGTTTAATTTGGATGCTACACTTCCCTTCTGTAAAACATATACATAGCTGCTGGGAAAACAAGCTGGGAAGGAGCCAAGAAGAACAGCAGTGAATGGCATGAACCCCACGGAGGGAAAACAAAGACCACCAACTGAGTGCAGCACAGCTTGGCTTTCCCTCTCTGCTGCCGGCTTTGCTCGGGCCAGCAGCACAGCCCTGGGTCAGAAGGCAAAAGGCAGGTTTCATCTGCCGGCCTGGCTGTTGGGAGCCTCTCCCATTAACTACAAACAGCCTTCAGAGGACCTGCAGCTTCTCTTGACGTTCTGCTGCCCATTTTACAGCCCCGCTGTTCCAGCAGGGGCCTGTGCCAGGGCCACGGCCCTGGGCTCAGGGAGATGCCCGCGGAGCAGAACACCATGTCCTGTGCCCGCTGTGCCTGAGCCTGCAAGGCAGTGCTGGCTGATGGAATAGACTGTCCTGTAATAGACTAACCCACAGATAGAACTGTTTGGAAAATTATCCTGAAAAGGCTACAGTTCCTAATACTTCAGGAGCAAACTTCAGCAAGGCTGGAGGCGTTTGCCAGTTGCTGTTTGCACTGGTTTCCCTCTGTGTGTCCTTCTGGATAGCCTTCTCCCAGTGGGATTCTGGGCTTTTCATGGGGAGAGTAAAAGAGCTGTGAAATCTCAGAGATGCACACACTTATGTGAGACACCAAAACTGCTCTTTGACATCAAGCAATCAGAACAATTCATGGAGGTTTTATCTTGTCGTGGTGTCTTCTGAGAGAAGACAAACTCTTAACCAAGTTAAATATGCACATTGCATATGTGATACTGATAAACAGTCTTCTACACTATATTCCTGTTGTTAGGGATATAAAAATCCTTTGTTTAAATTAAGACTACATTATTGCTGTTCACATCTAAATTAAAGTGTGGAAGCCAAGTCTGGAGCAGTTACACACATCTCTTCCCGAAGGACTGAGCCATATTTATTCAGTCTAGGGATAGATGTGGGAGGCTAAGGCTCTGTATAAGCATATTCATGCCTACGATGTGCTGGCACCGCTGATCCCCTCTCAGTTAGCAATGTGAATGCATCCTATGGGTATCAGAGTGTGTCTTGCTTCAGCTTACTGCTGGGCCTGGAGCAGCAATGCAACTAATTTCAAGTCCAGTGGTGGAACAAACCCATCCCCATGGGTCAGTACTGTTAAATGTCTTCTAGAATCCAAATCAAGTAAGTTGGATACCTCATCACCATGTGAAGTGTATTTAGAACTTCACACCTGTGAGTTATAATAAAAAAATATGCTAACATATACAGCAATAAGGTGTGATTTGTGATGTTAATGACTTTTCCCTCTATACATTTACTGACAAAATATATTGCATAATTTATGGAATTGCTTTAACACTCAGAGCATAAATGGAACCTCCTGATTGGCTCAGTTCAGTGCCATATGTTATATAGAAAATGTATTTATACTCAGTGAAGATGTAAATTCTAAGGAAGCCTTGAGTACAATGATAAAATTATAAACGCATTTTCTGCTTGTTGAACATAGAATTTATATTTGTAATCTTATCTTGGTCGTGTTGCAACAGTCAGCTTGGCTTTTGTTTTCACCCCTAAAGGCTTTCTTCAAATATTCCCATACTAGAAGCATTTCTTGAAGCTCTACAACTAGACAATTGAGTACAAAGAGCACAAGAATTACTCCACACTGCAAGTATCATGTCATGTGTGGTAATTCTCTCAGTTTATTTGATCTAGTGATATGTTACACTGACGGACTGGCTTCCAAGTCCATATTCAACTCAGTTACACTCAGTTTTAAGAGAACATTGCTGTTCAAAAAATACATAGATGTGCAAAAGCTCGAAAGCTGGAGAGTTAAAGTGACCCAGGGATTTTGCATTCTCACTAATTGATGAAAGCATTTCAATTTTAAACTCTCCTGATATAATTTCATGCACACACACACACACACACATATAAACTGCATTTCCCCAATTGTCTATGTTATATTATCATAGAGAAAGTTACTTTAAACAGTAAATTTGTCCTTTCTGAAAGGATTTAGGTGCAAAATATGTAAGAGGAGAGGAGAGAGAGGTCATGGTGGCCCGTATGACATGTACATCATCATCATCAGTCTGTGGAGGCAGACAGACCCCTTCAAGATGTGTCACCCTGTAGCCATGGAAAAACAGTTTTGGGGTAGGCAGACTTCTAGCAGGGTCCTCGGTCAGATGGCCATGATGATTCAGAGCCTTGGAGCGTGTGTTTTATTTGAAACACAGATTTCTGACAATCCTGGTAGACATTGGCCAAACTGGCCAAGTTTTTTATTCTTTCCTAACTCCTTTCCAGAGAGAAATGAAGGTCTGTTTAACTGCTGCCAACTTCGTTAGCTGATTGATAGGCTTGCTGGCCTGGCCAAGCACTGCTCTGAAGGTTAGGTTCCCAGAAAGCAGAAGGAAAATCCCCCCATGACCACTCTGGCACTTGTCAAACAAGCAATTTGTCTGACTGGTTGCTGAAAGTATTAATATTTGAAGTTAATTTGTCTGCTTGAATAATCTGGTGCCAAATCATGTAGCCATTTATCAGTTGTAATGGGAGGACACCGCTCTCGTCCGACCGCTTCTAGAAAGTAACCATCATAATCTCAATATATTTGACACTGCTCGTTGTGGAAAATTACACTGCAATATTGTTCTGACTGCTTGGTTACAGGAATTATTTAGTAGGTTTATATGCAAGATTGGACTAAATGATATCTTTGTTGTCCAGAAGAAGTGTAACAGATGAATTTGCAGTTGTACTAAGCAGTACCAGTTAGGGGAGGGTGTACGAATTCTTCCTAAGAGTCTCAGCTAAATGGAAATCTCATGCAAGATGTATTGAAAGAGAGCATTCTCAGCAGAGGTTTTGTCAGGGGAGAGAATGCTTTACTTAAAAACATGGAAGGTAAACAGCCCCCAAGCCAGTAAAACTCCGCCCACCTTCAGGAGATGATGCTCTGCCCTGGGCTGCACTGCTGACAGATGTGCTGGGATGGCAGACAGGAGAGCAATGCTGTCAACATGAATGAGAGCCTTTGCTGGAGAACAAATGTTTGGCAAAGCTGCCTGTCAAAACAGACACAGGATGACCACAGACTGATCCTTCAAGTGTAGTCAGACATTCAGAATGTGGGTCAGAGTGATTTGGCAAGAGGGGAAGTTGGCAACAGGAAGGGAGGAAGGAAGGGATGAGGGCCAACAGAAGGAGAAAGAAGCTCAATTTGACCAGCAGGCTTTGTCATCTGATAGAAAGACAGTACAGTTTAATGCATCAAAAGCTTTCATTTAATGTATCAAAAGCTTTTATTCAAATCAATTACAGCAGCACTCGCTTATGTGCCCTTTTGGCTGTCAGGCCGAGGCGTAGCTCCACGCAAGGCAGCCTAAAGAAGGCAGAAGACAGACTGATAGCAGTTCATTCATTTACTGTAATTGAAAGAGATACAGATTTGTGCATGTGCCATCTTCTTGCTAGGACTTGGCAGAGGTCGGTACAGGCAGGCTAGAAGAACCTGTGAAGAGTGAAGAGTTTGTAGTTTGGGTGATGGCTTGTATTTTGCTCATATCCTACCAAGAAAAAAAACCCTAAGCTGAATAAAATGAAGTGAAAGAGTTGCAAGCCACTGGCAGATGGTTATTTAACAGTGCTACCTCTATGGATTTGCTCAAAAGCTGGTTGTTTTCAGATGAAGAGTGTAATCATTCCAAAACTCAGGGCTGCAATCCACTGCAATCCAGAGCTGCAATTCAGCATGGCTGAATGTGTGCTGATCCCCTATAACAGCAAAGCTACGTTTTGTTTTATGTGGTGTGTAATATTGATTAAATTCCTGCACATGCCCAACAAAGGACACTCCTCTTACATCTGGGTGTGCAAGAGTTTCCCAGGTGTTCCCACCAAACTGTGCAGACTGGAGAACACGGAAATGAGCAGATAATGAAGTCTTCAAGGACCAACATCAAATTCCATTCCAATTCTCATGTGGCAAGGCAGTAACCGTACATCACTGCAAGGACTTTTCATCCCCCAAAGGCTTTATATTATAGGCTGATTGCTATATAGCATATAAATCAGAATTTCAAGGGGCCACAACAACAGTCTAGTTCTCTGTGCATTCAGCTCAACTTCTAAAGGTTGCAAATACAGAGAGTAACAAGATGGCATACATACCAATGTCTCTTTAGAGGCTGTCATTACTAGCCTGATGAGTAAAAGGAGTCTTAAGTATGTGATTCATTGGGGTGCTCTGCCTTCTGAGTAATCTGAAGTCAATTGCCACTCCCTTGTAAAGTGTCTGCAGTTGTGCAGGCCTGGAGCTCTCAGGCAGGGTTCTGCTGCACCTCTAACATTCATTCATGGCATAGGAAAAGCACTAGCTGAGGTTTTTTTTTGCTGCAGTAACTGCTTATTATAGACATTACTTAAAATGAACTGAATACTATACAGATACAGAGAGGGCCAAGTGTTGCCTCAAATTTTCTGCCATACACAATTAAGTTCAATGTTTTTATTGCTTTGAGTGAGTAGGTCAATTTATTGACCTACCATCTATTTAGGTTCATTTTCAAAATGTAGTTTTAATAACATATATCAAGTGCTTAATTTTAGTGACCTAAGCAATCCTATTCATTTTCATAGAATCATAGAATCAGCTGGGTTGGAAAGGACCTCTGAGATCATCAAGTCCAACCCTTGATCCACTACCACCATGGTTACTAGACCATGGCACTAAGAGCCACATCCAGTCTCATCTTAGGAACCTCCAGGGACAGAGAATCCACCACTTCACTGGGCAGCCCACTCCAATGCCTGATTACCCACTTAGTAAAGATTTTCTTCCAGATATACAACCAAAACCTCCCCTGGCAGAGCTTAAGACCATGCCCTATTGTCTTACTGATAGCTGCCTGGGAGAAGAGACCAACCCCCACCTGGCTACAACCTCCTTTCAGGGAATTGTAGAAAGTGATGAGGTCTCCCCTGAGTTCCTACTAAAAATTTTTTTCTTGAAGCACATTGTTTACTGATGGCTGTAGCCTATTAGTCCTATTAGACTGTACTTATTCGTCCTACAAACACTTCAATGCTCTGGTGGCCTGACCCCAGACAGCAGCTAAATCTCCACAGCTACACTTGCACACTCCTTCCACACTTGATGGGATGGGGAGAGAATAAGAAGAGGAAAAGCTTGGTAACTTGTGGGTCATGATAAAGAGAGTTTAAGAAGTGAAGGAAAGTGGAAGGAGAAAGTGGAAAAAAAGCAACAAACAATGTATGCAAAAGCATTAAAAAATTCACCCACCTTCTCCCACAGACAGACCAATGCCCAGCCTGCCTCCTAGAAATTGCTTTCCCCCCTCCACCCTCATTTGGTTGCTGATTGTGATGATGTATGGTATGGGATATCCTGTCTTTGGTCAGCAGAACTCATCTGTTCCAGCTGTGTTCCCTCCTCCTTTAGCTGGTCTTGACCATCTGCAGGCTACTTGCTGGGGTAGAGGCAGAGTGAGAACCAGAGAAGGTCTTGATGCTGTGCAAACACTGATTGGAAATAGCTAAAATGCTGGTGTGCTATCAGCAGTGTTTTAGTCACAAATAGAAAACACAGCAACATATGGGCTGCTATGAAGAAAATTAACTTAATCTCAGCCAGACTCAATATAGCATCATGACAGGATATGCACAAGGACTGATGAACTCATGCAAAATGTGTGTATCAGATTGATTTTTTTGTGCAACTTGGACTAGACAAGAAGAGGGTATTAATGTAAATGTTTGCAGGAATAGGTGTTCTGATTGCATTTACTCAGGCCTGGCAGCAGTATTAATGCATGTCTAGCATGAACGAGACTTAGGCTTTAATTGTGGTCCCTGAGCACATCATCACAAAAACCAAATTGCTAGAAATATCACAATTATTAGAGATATGATAAAAAATTTTCTAGCTGCTACTGAAAAACACATCAATACAAGAGTTTCAGGAGTAAAAATACCATTGCTTGGAAAGACTGCCAGTGAACATGAGATATTAATCTCCCCTGACACATTCCCTTAGACAAGCTACAGCAAGCATCACTCTCACTCTTCATTGTCAAAGCCCATTTTTCCTGTGCCTTTGTACATTGAATACTATCAGCAATATTAAACAAAATCATGATAGAGTGTTTGTAGACCTCAACCTCTTCCAGCCTCAAATCTCCCTTCTATCTATCTCAAGTCATATTACTCAGAAAGAGCATCACATGCTGTGGTGATGGGACTGGGAGGGAAGAGGGGGCACCAGAGGGCAATGCATCTTCCAGGAGGGCCCTTGGAGGTGGAGATGTGACAGCCTTGCCCTGAGAGTGAGTGAGGAGCTGGAGAGACAGACTGCAGGAAGTGGGGGTGGCAGAGGATGGCTTTCAGGCTTGGAGCAGATCAGGTGAGTCTGGAGAAATAACCAATGCAGGAGCTCCCTTTTCAGCCTTCCACAGAAAAGTCTGCTTGGAAAGACCCAGCAGAAGTGAAGAAGGGCATTTTGCTGTTACTGTTTATTGCAGTTTGCAAAGGGTTGACAAGGCTTTTGAAAGGTTCCTCCATTAATGTGGGCTGGGATGCTGAAGGGGAGTGTCATCAGCTGAGTGGGGGTGTGCAGAACAAGCCCCCTCATGCCAGTGGTGTACAGAAAGCTCCTGCAGGCAGAGCATACAAATGGCTGACACAATGCAAATGCACCCATCAGTTTATAATTTTACCATATAGACAAGGTATAAGCTACAAAAATCAACCAAATGAGCTCCATTAGAAAGAACATTATTTTTCACATGGTCTGTTGGGTTTTACTGGTACTGTGCCCCCAAAATTGACAATGGTCATTGTCTTCCTTAACAAGCATCACACAACAGACCTAAGCTGTAAAATTTTCTTTAATTCTTAATTTATTTTTCTTTTAATAAAGCCTCATGTCTCCCATGAGATATGGGCTGCATGAAATTTTGTAGTTCAAGGCTCCAAGTTGATAAAAAAGGTGTAAACCAACAATAAATGTAAAATGATATGACAAATCATTCTGTTACAGTGATCTGTCTATATACCTTGCTGCTTCTGAAAGCAAATGCACAATTGCTTGAAGAAGTTACTTTGGAGGCAGAGCAACCAAATTGCCTTTGAATCAGAAAGTTAATGAGGCTGTAAAACTTGAAATAAACTCTGAAACTTACTTTCCTTTAGTCATCCTTGATATGAGGGAGAGGGCAGGGAAGAAGAGATGAGACAAAACAAGCATGAAAGGAGACTTAGGAGCTGAACCTGCAGTGTGTTTTGGAGTGAGTAATGCCAAGGGGCTTTAGGTTTGCTACTGCCATTACAGCCTCTACAGGCCTCTCGAAGGGATAATGCCTGGAATGGCTGCTGCTGGAAGTGTCAGTTTATCATTGCCATCTGTCAAAACCAAGTCTGTTGTGTCTTTGCTACGTGTCATTAAAGGACTGAAAAGGAGCATGCACAGTAAGCAGCTGGACCTGGGGGAACACCCACATACAGTGAAATAAAAATTTCAGAGAGATTAAAGATGAGCCCTAACCAGATGAAGGAGAAACCCAAAATGAAGATGGTCTTGATGCTGCATAGTACCTTCAGATCAAGTCTTTGTGGCACTGACATCCTTTTGAGACACACTGGTTAAGAAGTTTTTTCTATGTTTTAATTTTCATTATAACTAGATGTAGTCCTTAAGCTAATTAGTACTCCATGAAGGTACCCTGCCAGTGATAGACTCATTTTGCTGATAAAGAATCCCAGGAATCTGTTGGGAGCCTTCATGTTATAAAGATACAGGTTACCTGCATCTTTACTTCTCTCACCATCCCCACTCCTGTTCTTTCAGAATAGCTTAACAAAAATTGTCTACCTCAAGTCCCAGAGAGGTGATGAGTTGGGTGATACATATGGCTGACCAATTAAAGTATCTCTTTATTCATTGACATACCTCTTATATACTGGGCATTGAAGAAAACATCCCTTCCTCTGTTCCAAACTCACACTGATGTCTCCCTAAGTTCTGCAGCAATAGCAGGCTTGCATTTGTGTAACTTACTTCTGAAAAGGGAATTTGGTTTATGAATACTTACAATGGCTGCCACTTTTTTTGTCTTCTCTGGCACACTCCAGGTGACTTTCGGAGTTCTTGAACACCAACCCCCCCCATGTTCATATAGTCTTTCTCCTCCCTTCTGATTCCTTATATTTTCTCTGTCTGTAACTCCTGAATTATAGAATGGTTTGCATTGGAATATATTAGTCCAAACTCACTGCCATGGGCAGGGACACCTTCCACTAGATCAAGTTACTCAGAACCTAGTCCAACCTGAACCCCTGAAAGTTTCCAGGGATGGGACATCTACCACCTCTCCTGGCAACCTGTTCCAATGTTTTGCCACGTTCATTTGAAAAAATTTCTTCCTCATATCTAATGTAAATTGATGCCATTTTAGTTTAAAAACATTACCCCTCATCCTATTGTACCACCCTCTTTCCTGTAGGCCCCCTTTAAATACTGAAAGACTGCAGTAAGGTCTCCCTGGAGCCTTCTCTTCTTCAGGCTGAACAACCCCAGCTCTCTCAGCCTTTTGTCATAGGACAGGTGCTCCAGCTCTCTCACCATCTTCATATGCTTTTTTTTTTTTTTTCTTACCAAAGTATTGTTTTACCTAAGCCTGAATTTCTCCATCATTTGTATTGATTGATAGCTGTAGTGTGAGAATGAGGACACAGAGCTACTTGCTGTGCTTTCTTTAGCTGGCTCCAGTTTTATGGCATTGTAGTTCACAGAATGCCTTTTGGAACCACATCAGACAGACTGTAACATATACTCCATAACTTCTGACTTATGCCTGTGTTGAAAGAATTAGGGAAAAAAAGAGTAATATCAGTAAAACAATAAGAAACACTGCAAAACTCTTTTCTCCTCATCTCCTTCCACCCCTCACTCCCAAAGACTTACCTGTGCTAAGAATGTGTGCAAGAGTACAGCAGGTGGAATAAGGTCTGGCTCACATGGGCAGTTTCTGTCTTCAGGAGAGGCACCCACAATTCTTGCTCCATTTCAATCTCATTCACCTTTGGGATCACATTGCCAGAATCACCTTCTTGTCCAAGGGTTCCTCTGGCACACTATCTTACTTGTACTTTCTGAAACACTGGACATGCCCCTGCATATTTCAAAGGATACATCACAGAAGCCAACTTTTTATGGTCCCATAATTATTACAAAGAAGCATGCTTGGCTGGCATACCTGGTCTGTCAAGATGATTGTGATGAATACGAGGTCAGAGGTTTGGATTTTGTTTCCTAAAGCTGGGGTTCCAAAATGAATCAGAGCACATTCTGCAACAGGCCGAAAGTTTATCCAAGGATCATCATTCTTCTCAGGACTGGGGTTGTTTTTCCTAAGTTCTTCAGTACTTTTGTGCAATTTATAGCAATGGCCAATATGTGTCGGCTACATTTTAAAGCAATTTTTAAAGAGATGCTTTCCAGCTGCAGAGGAAACCTATCCTCATGTCTTCAGATCTGAATTTTGGAGTGGTTTTGAACTGGGAGTTTGCAAGCTGTGAGTCATTCTGTCCAAACTGGATCTGTTAGATTTAGAGGTTCTCAAAACATATTGACTGATACATTTATATAGCTACTGCCCCCATTCCAGATGGTTAGCACGTTAAAAGGATAATTTTAAGAGCTGAAATACTGTGCAGTCTACTACTTCCTTGAATTTGGTTTCCCATATAGCTTTGGAAGGCTTCAGTACTAAGCGGTTGCTCTGCCTGCAATGTCTCCTTGACACTTTTGGGTGAGAGAAAGTTCTGCAGTTCCAGCAGATGGTGCAGCAAACCGCTTCTGGCTCCTTTTTGCTGCTTTGTTGCTGCACCTCCTGCATCCATAAACACCCAGCAATTCCCAGCATGTTCAGACACCTGCGAGTGCTTCGTAGAAAGGGGAACCATCCAAATGCAATGGAAAGTCAGTAAAGCTATTCCCAGGACAGCCAAGAGCTTCAGTGCTTTAAACTTGTCCAGTGGCAGTACTGATGACAACTCTAGTAACAGAGTAGTTTCATGAAATTTTTAACAACTTCCTAAGCCCCCTCAGTCACTTTAGTGTTGGTACCTTTAATATCTTTAAGAAGAGGAATTGCATCCTGCTCAAAGCACTCATTCTTCCCAAATGCACTGTCACCCCTTTCGCAGCAGCAGCAGCAGACACAGAGCGAATGGCAGGGAATGCCCAGGGCTGCAGAGGGATGCTGTGACAAGACTGAGCACCACTAGCCCCAAATCATCTCTTCTTCAGAGCAGGGCATCTTTCAGGTTCTGCATTTGTGCACATGCACCTTTAAACATATGTTCCACCTCTTTTATATAGTGGCATGGCACAACCTTGCTCTGGTGAGACCCCACCTGTAGCACTTGCATTCAGCTGCAGATCCCCAGCACAGGAAGGACATCAACCTGTAGGACCAAGTCCAGAGGAGGACCACCAAGTTTATTAGACAAACTGAGCATCTCTCCTGTGAGGAAGGGCTAAGAGAATTTGGTTCATTGAGCCTGGAAAACAGAAGGCTTCAGGGTGACTTAATTGAGACCTTCCAGTACCTGAAGGGAGCCTACGAGAAAGATGGAGAAGGACTTTTACAAGAGCATGTAGTGAGAGGACAAGGAAGAAATGCTATACTGTGAGGGTGGTGAGACACTGGAACAGGTTGCCCAGAGAAGTTGTTGATGTCCCATCCCTGGAAGTGTTCAAAGCCAGGCTGGATGGGGCTCTGAGTAACCTGGCCTGCTCATGTCAGGGAGGCTGGAACTAGATGATCTTTAAGGTCTTTTCCAACCGAAATCATTCTATGATTCTATGATTTTATTGGCTGGATCAACACTGGATAACATAGTAAACACGCTCTGGAGGTAGCTCAGTATTTACCAGATTGAATCTGAAAAGAGGCTTAGTTGAAGGCTCTCAGATGCCAAGAGATACTAAATTAAACGAGATTTTATCATGTATGTAATTATTTATTGAGCTGAGAATCCATACAAGGTAAACAAATGTTTACACTATCATACAGTAAGCATTTCCAGGGCTTAATAAAAATGATTGTCACTCACTGTGCTTCACAAAAAAATCATTTTAATGAATAAATAATTTGATGAAATCAAAAAATATTTACAATATAAACAAATGAAAAAGCTTTGGATATATTAATCTGAACATCCTGTATTTTGCATTTTCTAACTGTATTTCAATCAAGATTCTCTCTCTGAAATGGTACAAAGTGGATAGAAATTACAACTCAACAAAGTTAACATGATTTGGTACATTTCTTTCTGTTAGTTCAGATAAGCTACATATGATTCATTTATTATGCACGTGTTAGAATAAAAATATAACTAAAATCATATATTATCAAAATGGCAGACAGCATTCTCCACAGAACAGAAATGTACACTAGGCTGTGACAATAACTGAGAATCACAGGCAACGAAATATAACAGAAAAGTACAAATTCCTTCATAAGAATATAATTGTGCTCTCTTATTTACCAGAGGACTATGCTGCTTCACCACATCAATGGCTATGTATGAATACGGTGTTCAACAACTGCCACGTGGTTTGGTGTACGTTCGTATGGGTGCCAAGCAGCGGCATTGGAAGTGGAAAACGGGCAGTGCAAGCGGCTTTATAAACATGTTTTTGGGGCTCTTAAAAAGAGCCAATTATATAAAGCAGTATAAGCGTAACACTGAGAAGTCTTCATCTCATTTACACAGATATCATGAGGCGACTTGCTTTGTTTGTGGTGGTGAAAGGAGCAACTTTATCTGCGCTGTTTATACAATCAGCCAGAATTCAAGTATTCCAAAGCCACTTCATAGCAGAATTTGTATTGATCCTGGAAAATAAAAAAAACCCCACAAAGTCAGTTACTGAAGAAACTTAATTAAGGGGATCAATATTTCTCTTCTGTTGAAATTATTTACTATCAGATGTTGTCAATGGGAACCAGTTTGCAAATCTAGTTTGTATTCAGATAAGAAAATCTTTATATTTACCAGACAACAGACACTACACACAGTAACTTAAGGTACTGTTTATGTTAGATGTGTATTTAGCTGCTCTAACACATTTGCATGAGAAAAATTGGCTGCACGTAAGCAAATTGACTTGCAACCCTTCTGTCACCTGTCAAAATGCTTGTGTAGCCCTTTACCTGAATTGGAGCTATTGAAATTCCTCCGTGGAAATGTTTATCTTAAAGTAGATCCCATGTTTAGTACTTCCCAGACTGTAACTTAATGTCATTCATACACTTGCTACATTTCATGGCAAAAGCCTCCATGCTGGTCCTCCACATGCAGACCAGACCCATTCTGAAAGTCTGTCCCCTATCCAATAGGCAAGCAATAGGCTTGTGAGATCAAGCCTGAGCTAAATTAACTGAATTCATTCCAGGTAATTTTTAGCAATTAACAGTGATGCACAAGTTAGGCTCTTAACAGCTCTCTTGTTACGCAGGGTAAGTTTTCAGGGGCCAAGCCTGTGCTCCAAACGCAGACCTGCTGTTTTTATTTACAACTGCGTGGAAAGAGAGTAAATCCCAGGGAAATCCCCTTCCTGAGGGATGCAAACCCAGTCTGCATCCTTCAGGGACAAACAGTCACGACTTGGCCCCCTTTACATCTTCAGCAGAACAGAGAGGCCAAGTGCTTTTGACTGACCTTTGCCCACCCTCCAACTTTTAATGATGCAACTTTTAAATGATGCCATCACGAATACCTTCACAGTTTTGTATGTGCACACATATCCCCCTTACGTTTTCATTCTTGCTACTAGCAATACTACACACGTTCAAATGAAACAAAAAACCCCGAAAGAAACAGTAGGTGCAGATTCCCTGAATCCAAGGGCTCTGGCTTTTGAAAATTCAATTTGGAAACAACTGCTGGTTTTATGACTATTTCTGATACTGAAATGCCTCTTTTGCTTATGCACTTTAATCAATTAATAAAAAGATAACTAGGCACATGCTGTCATCCAGGAACAACAACAGTCTTAACTAGCTGCCAGCACTCACACTTCCCCATCCCAACATCACAAGGAGGAAGACTACACTTACTCTTTTAATTGAAGCAAACATTTTAGAGGATTAAGCCTTTTGGCCTGTACTTGTGCCTTTGGGTCACATTTTAGCTGAGAATAGAGTCCGTCTTAACATACAGAAGACCACATACCATTACAATAATAAAAAAGCCATCAACAAGCATGGACCATTTCCAAGTTCTTTTGTTGAGAGCTGTGACTTTTAAAGAAAACAAGTTTCACATATAACCTAAGTGATGAATGACTTGTATATGAGGTTTTAAGACCTGCAAGGTTCCATAAACTGCTTGTGTCTTCTTCAGAGTGAGAAAAGGATTAAAAAAAGTAGAGAGGAAAGGAGTATTATGTAAATTCCTTTTCTGCTTTTATTGTATGTATGTTTCTAAATAAATGGAAATTATTCTATAACTACAGAACAGATCAGAACAAGAGATCAGCCACTCATCCAATTCCACTCTTCAATGCTCATTTTATGCTGATTTACTGATCCAGTCAAATAAATGTCATTTTTAGTAAACAGAATACCTGTCTTAAAGAGCAGACATTTATTATTTCCCACTGTCTTCACTCATGAGTGTCTTTTGTACATTTTTATTATTCACTTGAAGGTGGATATTAAAAGAGGTATATTTAAAATTTTTTTCTAGGACACCTACAGGTAAGTCGAATAACATTTGTCACAAAATGCTTCAAGCATTCTGTAATAGAGATTTTGTAAGTGTTACCTTTGTATGATGGCTTAAAAATGTCATAGATTTCCATATTGTATGGATGCAGTATTCAAATTTTTACACTTTGAGGAAAACCAAAGGTTTCAATGAAATCAAGAGATGAATCTCTAAGTATGGATGTAAAGACGGCCTTTTAGCTTGTCAGAAAGTGTCCAACAGGTATTGATAAAGCAGTCTTAAAACTACTTTTGTGAAATACTGTCATGATTCTGAGCACTTAATCTTTTACCATAAAATTTTACAAGGTAGCTGAATATTATTTTTCTCATTTTTCAGATATGGAAACTGAGGCAAAGAAAGATTAACATAAGAAAGGTCATAAAGAATAAATTCAGTAACAGGAGTAGGAAAAAACCTCAAGTGTTCCAATTCCCTTATACCATGGAGCAATCTACATGGAAATCGAAACCTGGCTAATTCAAATATTTGTTCCTACAAGGCAGCAGACCAAGATCAAAGAGATGTCATTCTAACTCTGCTCAGTCAGTGCATTACGTGATAGAGGGGAAAATTCTGATTGTCCCCTGCCTTCATTCCACTGTCTGTAAAATAAGAAAAACAACACTGATCTCCTTCACAAGTGCTTTGAAATTTCTAAAAGAAAAAGAAAAAAGTCCCTGCAAGGCCTTTCAATGCCTTCCAGATATTCTCAATAACACCCTCAATTTACTAAAAGGTACTTTTATATTCTAAAATAATACACTTAGCTTTTGATTAAAAAAATTCTCTTCTGCAAAATGGAGACAGCAGCCTGACAAATCTGTACCTGGGAAACTCACAGATGGGAATTTATTGAGAACATTTTCAACTGTACATCTTCACACAGGTAATTTTCTTTTTATTTCTATAAAGTAAATGAATAAGATATCAGTGTGTTCTGTGGACTTGAGCTCTGGGAGAATGGGGAACAGCAGGCCTGCTAAGTCTCAGTCCAAACTATACTACCTGAATGAAGATGTAGGACATTTTTCTTAATATCTAGGAAATAAAAATGTATGGTTCTCAGCATGATGATTCTTCTCCTGAGAATATAAACTAGAGGAAAAGAAGCCAACTAAGCTGCTCCCTCCCAAGTGAAAGCCTGGTAGTTTCTCACTGATACAAGATTCACAGTTCCACATTGCTGGCTCATGGTGCTATGGTACTGCTTGTAATTCCCCCTCCTTGCTTTGCACAACTGACAAAATCTGGTCTGACAAAATCTGGTCTTTTTCCATGTGCTTGGCCGGAGCAGGGCCCAGGGGAGGGTCTTGGACTTCACAGGAAGGCTGGAAGGGAGCACTGCGATGGGGGATGTGGTGGCAGCTATTCTTCCACGTGAAAGATGGGGCACGGTGATACGTGTGCTGGGCAGGTGGATATCCCTGCCCGTCTCCACATGCACCTGAAAACCTCACTCTTTCTGCCCATTCTCCAGCATGTTTTGCACTTGGACAGGGTTAGCTCACTCGAGGGGGATCTCTCCTAAAATTACAAGAGCTTGGGCCATCTTAGCAGGATGCCTCCTGTCTCACCCTGGGCTTGCTGTAGAAAAATTGCTAAAAAGACCCAAATTTGTTTAACCAGAACTTGCAAAATTGGCTCGGATTGGGTTGGCATCCCTGAAAGCACCCAGATGCTGCATCCTCCTGACTATAACATTAAATCAAATACAGCTGCCTCTTAAGCAGCTACCTCTGCAGCAGGATGTTGTAAAACAGTGTCTTTTATAGCCCAGGCTTCAGAACAGGTTATTACACTACACCCATCCCCAAGTACAAAACTGCACACTGGAGTGTAAGAACCTGCTGGTTTAAGCTGTTCTGCAGCTCTTCTGTAATAGCAGCTGGCACTTCAGCAATTCTCCTTTTAAAAAAAAAAGCTCATAAAACACTCTCTAGGAAAATAATTGCACATGGCCCCTTGTTTCTGAACTTCTTTAATCTTTCTATGAGATAGAGCAAGCATAATTAAATGCAATATTCTGGATGTCAAACTGAAATTCATGGCTTTGATAAATATTAGGCGATTAAGCTATTTATAAAATATATAATTTGAAAATCTGGCATTTCATTTTACGTAACTATTATTTCTACCATGCAAGGGCTTCTCTCCACTTGGTTCAGCCTGCTAGAAAAGAAAATTAATAAGGATGTTCATCTGAAAGTTTTAAACTCTTAAAAAATTCAAACGAATGGAGACAAAGTCTTCTTGGGAAAAAAGCAGTGTAAAAATACTCTTACAAGTGAAGCGACTTCATTATCCCCTTTGAAAATTACTTGCTTGCTTTGTGAACAACTCCCATTGCAAATCCTGGAAATCTTACTCAGTCTTCTGAGAAAAAGGAACATTTTGTATTTAGTGGTGCAGTTAAAAAGCTCATACCAGAAGGTCCACCATGTTAGGCTTATTATTCCTCAGTGTTTTCACAGCATGGAATACGTCAACAGCCCTCTGATGTCGAAGCATTTCACAAACAATACTGATTGCACAAAAAGTCCCACTGCGGCCACCTCCATTCCTACAATAAAAGCGATAAAATGGCTCAGTTACAATCGAGTCTGTGTTATGTGTTTGTACAGCAACAGGGATGGCTACAGAACGCATGAGTTCCAGGAGGGAGAAGCCACAGAGCATTCCTGGCCCCAAAGGCTGCTGAACTCTAGGCAAAACACACATTTTAACTGAAATGAACGTGATGAAAGATCTCAAAGCTACGATTCAGAATTCAGCAGGCTGACAGCCTGAAGGGAATTGAATGGCTGAGTTTTACACTACTCTTCCATGCTGCCATGTTCCCCTGGCTGATGCCCTCACAGCAGGCAGAGGGGATGGCTTTTTTCAGAAGCACTGGTTTTAAAAAGTGTATCTAGTTCCCCTCCACCCACAATATCAGAGGATGAGAACCTGAAGTGACTTGCTAACAAAGAAGCCAGGCACAAATGCTCACACGCATGACCAAATACAGCATTTAATAACACTTTATCCATGGTTATTTTTAATCTTCAAGAGAATCTCTTTCTTTCTGGAAACCCCATTATTTCTGCCACTATTCTAATCAGAATTTTTAGGCTGCGCTTCACTGAAAATAATAAACCTTAATAATTACCAGAGTGCAGACTAGTTAGGTAGCAGGTCTTTCAAACCAGCTTCGCAAATGGTTGATTTTCAAAGGAAGATACAACATCGCACATCTGTCACATCCAGGCAGTATGAAAAGAATGCTCTCTGCTGCCAAAACATTGCCTGATATTGTGGGACTCTTTGAGAATTTTAATTAAAATAAAGTCATTTAAAAGGATTATATTAGAGCTTTTTCTTTCTTTACTGCCTGGAAGTGACGCATGTGTGATGTTGTACAACTATTTAATATCATCAGCCACCTCAGAGATAACAGTAATTTGCACTTCAAAAGGATCTTTTCAGCTAAAGATCTCAAAACATTAATTAATCACACTGCACAATGCTCCTTTGATGAAAGTATTATTATCCCCATTCTACAGATGGGGAAACTGAAGAGCAATGACTTGTTCAAGGTCAGTGATAGTGGGAATTATTAATATATTCTTAGATTTTCCTCCATCTTTCTAACATGGGGTCCCAACTTTTGAACGTGGTTTTCCTCTTAGCATGACCCTTCCCCATCATGGCAGCACCTTTAAACAGATGTTTGGAGGAAGAGGGATACAACTTCAAGCACTGAAGACGTGGTCTAAAAAGACTGGCTACTGCTAGGGGCAAACAAATACTGTACTGGTATTAAACCATATCAAAAGGAGGGTGGTGGCAGAGTAGATGAGAATCTGCATCCATGGATTACAAAATCACAGGAGGACAAAAACATATAACATTATTAGAGAAAGGTAAGGCAATTACAGTATCATTGTCACATCTATCACACCACTTTTGCTTCTGGGCTTTATAAGTGGAAGAAAAATCACCTTTCAATGCTACCTATTTCTACAGTTCTTATCTCTAGAAATAAAAGGTACATTGTTCTGAAGGTACAATTCTGATTTACTCTGAATAAACATGCAACTTTTCCATTTGCAAAAGTCACTGGACATTTTTATACAAAACAGACTTCATTTGTACCCATCATCTTCTCACAGGGGTCTAACAAAGGACAGAGAGGGAATTATGCAATATTTTACCATGCAGCTCCAGATTAGACAGATGCCTCTTCATCTCTTCACAAATCTTTTAAAATCTGACACAAATTCTCTAACAGTATTCCCCTACTTTCTCTCTTCCTTTCCCAGTACTTACAAGCAATGTACAACTGTGCGTCCCTCTCCCCCATTGTATTCTTCCTGCCACTTATCCACTTGACGGATGAGTTTCAAGAAGGAGCGCTTAGAAACCGGAGTGTCTCTGTACATGGGCCATCCCAGGAACTGGAACTGCTGCACCATCCGATAGCCATCTTGGGGCTGTAGAGATTCAGAAAAAAAAGCAGGAAAAATAACAGCATTTTTTAGGGGGGGGTAAATAATTTAGATATTTGCATCATCAAAGGACATTGTTCAAGCAGATGATTGCTGACAAACTGCTAATGTAATTTCAACTGCCCTTGAGGACTTGTGACTTTTAATTTCCAACTAAGTTATTGGAACAAGAATTTTTAAATAGAGTGCCATACAAATAGTCTGGAATAGAGCAATATTACAGCTGCACGATCAAGCAAATAATTCATTAATATGATAGCAGGAACTTGGTAGCAAAGATGGAGCTGCAACACAACTTCAGTTATATACCCTTTTCACATACATGCTTCAGCAATTTTATGTGTTGCTGTTTTTTTTTTATAGGAAAGGTCAAAACCTTTCAAGATATTTTGAAGCAGGAAACATATAAAAAACCCAAACAGAACCCTCATATGTTTCTGGCTTATAAAATATATCTAACTATATTTTGTTTTATTGTGTTCTACTGCAGCAGTCAGAACCCCTTTGGTGAAACGTTACTGAGCACTTGCTTTATGGTGATTTAAAATAAAAAAAGGAGCACTGAACAAGCGTTAGTGGCAGAAAACTACAGCCCTTTGAAAAGGGCATAATAAACATGCACATGAAAACTGGTTTTGTAGTCTACGATTTGCCACTTCTGTGCACAGTGAGGGCATTTTAGTGCCACTCTTAAAATGAACAACACACAGAAACGTTGACATTACATTTTATTCTCTAGAGTAAGAGTTAATAGAGAGAGGATGCAGGATTAACAAGATATGGGAATAAACCAAACTGGATGCAGTATTAGGTATGTTCTCCAATCAGTTTTGTCTGATTTATGTCTAAATTTGGTATTTACTGATTTCCTGTCAAGTTTCTTTCAGCTGATAGCCCCTCTTCCCAAAGCACAGAAGCCAGACCCAGTGCTCACATTAGCAGTGCTGGAGGTTGTGTCTTCATATTGCCACATTTACTGAGAATACCAGGCCTTTATAGTACTAAAGAAGTATCTTAAAGTTTACAATCTGCTTCCCTGTCTGGATATTAGCATATTTTGGGGTGTGGTTTTGGAGACTTTCACTGTACTGAGAGCTACCAGATCTCAGGGCAGTTCTTGATTTTTTCAGCAGGGAGTGCTACTTATTCCCAGCTATGGCTCTTTTGTGATCGGTACCAGCCCAATGCAAAGGCTCCCTGGATGGGAAGAGATGCCTGGTCTGTGATGGAATCTTTTTTCCTCTCAGCTCGACAGACATGCCTCATTTAGTCTTCTATCACCTTTATGGGAGCATAAAAGCTCAATATGAGAATCCACTTGCCCCTCTGAAGCTCTTACATATTTAATGAAGTGTGTTTAGTGGGACAGGACGTTCACTAAGATTTCGGGACTGCTACTGAAAAACGTGCCTTGTATTGGTGCACAACTTTCTTCACATGACACAGAATACAAATATGCAAGATGGCCCATTTCAAACCGTTGAAAACAGCACTAGTTTCAGTATTTCTTGGTCATCATACAGTCGGAATACTGCATTTATTTCATTTGCATTTAACACACTTGTGCTATGCA
Organism: Pyrocephalus nanus; assembly: GCA_038380795.1. NCBI lineage: Eukaryota > Metazoa > Chordata > Aves > Passeriformes > Tyrannidae > Pyrocephalus > Pyrocephalus nanus. Next base: position 7,803,429 of record CM076261.1, on the reverse strand, counting down.
TTCAAATATTTTTCACTTATATACAGAAGGGCTTTTTTCTCATTCATTATGGTGTGACTCAGTATTGCACCATTGCTTTCAAATAAGTAGGCTGAAAAATGAAAATGGTGCTCTGTGAGTTTAACTTTCTTTTTTTTTTTTTTTTTGGATTTGAGTAGAGTCAATTCATCTACTGATACAGAATTGTTTTGCAAAAAACATCCTTACTCGAGCTGCATTATAAATTCGGAATATCCGGCTGATTATGTCTTCTTCTAAATCAGCTGATACAAACTCCACCTGAATAGGACCGTGTCGGTGTACTCCATTTTCTGGCCAGTACTGAGGACATAGCTATAGAAGACCATGAACAAAAAAGAATACAGTTAATCACTTTGAATTTCATGCTGCCTCAACATATTTTTCTGTATTTAAATTTGTGATACATGTATTCCTGAAATTCTTGCACAATATCTCTATAAAATGCACAATCTTCCACCAGTTTTGAGCACTCTGCTTTTACAATTCCTTTTCATGTAACTGAACATGCTATTTCTTGCTGCTGCACTTGCTGTTCTCTGGTATTTGGAGTAAAACACTTCTGACACTAAATTCTGCAATACATTTTTACAAGACAGGGAGATGCTGACAAGTATTACTGTGTGGAGCCTAAAGACCGAAGGCCTGGGATCTCCAACTGCCCTGAAAGGTTGCTAATAATTCAAGCTACATTAGAATGTGTGATTTATACTAGGAAGGGTTCATCAGTTCTCAGAACTGGGGACTCAACTATCATGTCTGTTTCACCCGAGAACCAATGATACTGTCTAATATCAGCATTCCTTTAAATTTCAACAACTGCCTAATTTCTTCTATGAATGACACCTGAAAATATAATCTTCAGTGCTCAGAAAACACTAGTTCTAGGTATCTAAAGATCACAAAGTAATATTACAATTATCTTGCACAGTTTTAGTGTCTAATAATATATGATGGCTTAATCCAGGAACCAATTATCATCTATGTTAATACTTTAAAGATTAAATCAACACTTCCCAAGGAGGTTTTTGAAGCTAGACTCTGCCAGTCCATTTTTATTTCCATGAAAATCCAAATGATTTTTTTTTTTTTTTTGCCAGGGATATTTAGAGCAGTTCAAGCCTATAGCTTTTGTAAGCATTCACCAAAATTAAATATGAACTCATGAAATTTTGTTTGCTTGCAGAAGCATTGATGTCAGATTTGGAACTTTTTATTTTCATTCAGTAAAACAGCTGTGGTCTTCATTCTGCTGCATTGCTGTTGGTGATCCAGAGCTGAGCTGACAAATCACATTTGCTCCAGATGTTGTTTTGCATTTCTTATAACACTTAGTCCTCAACAAAGCTGTTTAGAGATGACTACATTTTAGGAAAACATAATCATTTACTACATCAATTAAAAAGAAAACAGGGTCTGATTTGCAGGAGATCACTTTAACAAGTTAAAACTAGGAATTTCAAGTAGGAAAATATATTTTCATTTATTTTAACCCCCCTCTATGATTTGGTCTGCTGAGCAAACTGCTTTCCAAATACGGTCTAAATCTTCCACAAATTTTTTTTTAATGAAACATGCTAGTGTACAGGATAGCAAAATACAATGCATACAACTGGTGCAAATGCCAGTGCTCAGATCATTTAACATATGCACAATTTAGGACACATGTTCCAAATACACATGAATACTGTTTTAACAGATATTTGAAAAATACTTCAATGATAAAAAACAAAGATGTTTGCTGGAGCTGTTTCAGGAAGCCAAGATTTTCAATTTCTAAAGAAACCGAAAGCATTGAGGTCTGCACATTTTGCATTCAAGTGATGCTAGCAACTCTCTTTAAGCCAGAGTCACTGTGGAGGGTTGAATTTCATTTCCCAATAGAGCATAACAATCCACATAAATGGTAATATCTAAACAGAGCTTTAAACACTTCATATATACATAAATAATAATGATAACAGTAATTATTAATAAATCTGTATGTAATGCGTGTTTTTAATAAGCTGTGCCCTCTCTCCACTTCTGTTTGCTCTGAGGGTTTTGAGATTTATTCCTAATGAAAAGATTGTTACTCACATTAGAGGTAAAAGGTTTAACATACTGCAGAGGCAGGTGCATTAACTGCATATCCCAATAGCTTTTAAATCCTGTGAGGGTAATAAATGCTTGAAATAGTCGTGCCCTATTGTAAATTCAAAACACAGCCGACAAATTAAAAAAACTCTGTTCAGCAGTCCCTAACAGCCTGACTCCCTTGAGTCTTTCCTTATTCACTCAGAAAATAATCTTAGATTCATGAATAAAAGTTTTGTCTTTCATTTCTATTTTTTCTCCCTGTAGACAGAGAAGGGCTTGGAATCAGAAATTCAGTCTTTAAAATAGTGTGTGGAAACACGTTCCTTTGAAAGACCAAACGGAAGATTAGTATCTTTTAAGAACAAATTCTACATGTTAAGAATTTCTTTTAAGTGTGTGCAATACTGAACAAAGCTAAAAAGATTTTTCATCACGTCACAAATAAAAATGACGTGCAGTCTTCTATAAAAAAACCTATAATTGCTCTTAACCAATAATTAACAAATATTTGCATATTAAGAATCCAGATTATCACCACATTATTCCAGCAGAGGGCTGGTGCAGTTTTTTGGAACTAAGGAAATGATATCTGTGTAAGAACTTGGAATTGCACAATTGTGAGCCAGGCTCTAGGATGCTTAGTGATTAATCCTAGTGATTAAATTGCCAAACCAGTAGGTTTGGTTTTCCAATTTTCTGAACAACATCTACAGCATTGTACAACCCTTCTGTAAGGTAATTACATTCCCCTACACATTTCATTACCCTGTTTTCTCTTACGACGGAAGCTTAGTCAATCTTGTTTAGATGCTATCTCCTTGCTAACGACGACATCATTTTGTGCAAAACACAACACAGGTTTCCACACTGGGAACACCTATTTCACTGGTAAGCAGACCAAGGTCATTGACCTGTTTCAGGCAGGCTAACGAACAGCTGTTGGCTTCTGTTTGTGACTTTTGGCTATCGTTAGTATGTTTCTGACTTGAGTCACAATTTTACAGCCATCATTTTTGAGTTGTAGCGGCTCTTCCCAAACCCATGTTCTCTTAGAATAAATAACAGGCGCATACACTTATGTGTGTGTGCTTTAAGATTTTGGTGAAGCTGCTGCCTGTGGTCTGATTTATTCCTCTTTCCCTAAGTGTATCCGCAAGCTACAGATCAATTTTTTAGCATGTAAGTATTGAATGTTGTTTTATAAAACTAATTACATCCTAAAGCTCTTCTGAAATTCTGAAGCACTCCTCTTTTGAATGAAGCAGTTTTCTGGACTTACTTGTGCAGGATCTACATCATTCAGCATAACTATTGAAGTGCAGTGATAATCTAGGACCAGTCTCCAGAAATCTTTGACGGTATTTGGTAAAGGATGCTGTGTAACTATAAAAGCCGATGGTTGCTTGTAGCTCTGCAAAGAAGTAATGAGATGATGTTAAGAGGTAAAAATCCATTTAGCAGAATGTCAGTCATAGCCCCAAAACTTTGGGACTGAAAGCATTATTTCTATTTTCTATATAATTAATATATTGTTTTCAGCTCTTTCTTGAGATCTTATATGCTTCAAAGTTAATAAACTGCATTTGGGCAGAATATAACTTCTGCAGATGTTATATTTCTAAAATGTATTTCATGCCACAGGCATAGAGTAAAATCATCAGAGGTTTTTGCTTCCAATTCAACTCCTACAAAATTTTGAGCAACGGGTTTGTTTTGAGCTGCTAATGGACAGATTAATCTTCGATGTTTGCATTTAGCTCTAAATTTGAATGATGCCTGTGAAAGGAAATATCTAGTTATTTTTCAGAAATATTATTGAAATTCTGGTCTATATGACAGCACTGAGGATACCCAGGGGATAAATTTTAGAGCTCTTTGTTTCTTTTAGTACCAGAGTATGTCATCGATGGAGCTGTTTGTTGGAACTTTTCTACTGTGGATCTCAAGCTAGCATTTTCACTCCTGAGTAGAAGGCTAGGGTGGCCATACTGGGGACATTGCTGGGATGGGGTGCTGCTGCCTTCATTAAGGAGGGCAGGGAAGTCTCTAAAGGCCTTGAACTGAAGCATTTGTACCACAGCAGAGATACAATCTGATCAGCTATTTGCAGGCACGTGTTATTATTCTTGGGGCTGTCTTGTGCAGGGGCAGGATTTGGACTTCGACTTAGGGAGTGCCAAGAGGATGGTGCCAGGCTCTTTTCAGTGGTGCTCAGTGACACGACAAGGAACAATGGCCATAAACTAAAACACAAGAAGTTCCAACCTGAACATGAGGAAGAACTTCCTTACGCTGAGGGTGGCAGAGCACTGGAACAGGCTGCCCAGGGAAAGTTGTGGAGTCTCTCTCTCTCTCTGGAGACATTCAAAACCCATCTGGAGGACTTCCTGTGTAACCTGCTCTAGGTGACCTTGCCTTGGCAGGGAGGTTGGACTATATGATCTCTGAAGGTCCCTTCCAACCCTAACAATTCTGTGATCCTACGATCCTTGCGGGTGTCTTCCAACTCAGGATATTTTATGATTCTATAATCCCTCTTTCAGAGATGCTGTTTCAGTAGTGAAAAAGGGAAGCATCTTCAAAGCAATTATTAAGGCACTGCTCTTTCTGAGCATTACCTAATTCTCAGAACAAATGGTGCTGAACTCTCCAGGAAAGAAGACAACGTAAGGGCATGGCTGCAAATTGCCAGTTAAGAAAGCTCTGTTTTAATATGCAATGTCACTGACCCACTGTGAGAATCTGGAGAAGTCACTTAAACTTTTGTTCTCAGTTTCTCTGCATAGATAAACATAAAGATACTACTCCTACCTTTTCACAGGACTGTTTTGAACTTAGGCTTTTTTTAGGAAAAGGCTTTGAGAACTTGCAAGGAAAGAAATTAAAACACTGCTATAAACTGTTATTACTCTAGCTTCACTTTTTAAAAAGGCCATTTACAATGTGTTCGTTCTTTGCTAACCTATGTTTTCTTGGTGTTTATGTGTTTGACAACTGTACTGACTATAGCTCTAAATTGTCAAAAATAGACTACAAATATCTACAGACCGTAAAGGCAGTTGAAGTGCCTTTTTACTTTTTTAGCAGATTAGAATTACCATAGATGCACTTGGAAAAAAAATCCACACACACGAAGAGGAACCATTCATTCAAACAGAAATAAACAGAAAGACTGAAATAATGGCTTGTGTACTATCTTGTGCTGACAGACAATTACTTTTTTGTTAATTACTGTTTAAATTATAAACAAAGGGAACTGAAATATTGCTGCAAACCTTATTATTCTATTTAACTGCCTTAGTCTCTTAATAGGTAACTCTTGTTTTCCTAGGCCAGATGGTTAAAAATTCAAGCACTAGGGAGAAATCCAGACAGATTTAATTTATCAAAACTCCCTGAACTGCTCTCTGCGCATGGCTTTGGAACCTTGGCTGTGACATAACATATGTGTGATCCTAAATGTACTCGGAGGTTTAAAGATTTTGTGCCATGCTTCTGGAAAACAAAACAAGCTAGGAGGATTTCAGTCTTCTTATGCTGACTCCATTTTCTGGCATTGCTCAGTTTGTAGGCTGCTTATTCCCTTTTTATTATTAATGATGTAGAGGAGACTTACATCCATCAGTGCAGCATTGATGTAGTTACTGCTCTCCCCATCTATCGTTATGAGGAAAGGCAGGCATCTGTCTGGAGGCAGAACATCCATACAACGATTCTTTTCATGATTTCGTGGTAGAAGCGCTATGCTGCAGTCTTCTACACGCAGTGTCGGAGTCACCATATTTAAAGTCTTTCAAAAAGAGTAAACAATACGACAGAAAAAATTAACACAGCAGTGAAAGCAACCCAAAATATTTAAGAATAGATCAGCTCAGCATTCAGTTTCAGTGGGAATCAATATGCAGAGAAACGAAAACACATCACAGTCAGCAGGGTTTGGAAGAAAAAAAAATCCTGTAAGCAAACAGATCTGAAAAATAACCTCAAAGACAGCTGCAGAGTAGCCTGCCTTCTGGAGAAAGGACAGTGGAAAGAACTGACATATTTCCCTCGAGTAAAAAGAGTATTTTACTACTTCCACACTGCATCCTTTCATGATTCAGCATCACTCAATAGCAATGAGAAACATGTTATTTTTCCTTTTTTGCAGTCTTTCCCTCCCAGCCCGGTCCAAAATTCCCATAGTTATAAATAAGCACTTAAACAGAAGTCTGTAGTATAAATAAACTGTATGGCTTCTAGGTAGTGTTAGCCACCACTTACCCTAAATTCCTCTTTGATTTGGCTGGAGTTAGTTTGAGGATCCAGTTTATTCATTTCATAGTAAGCAGACCTAACTTGAGAAGCTGGAATAGATGTGTCCCCACAAAGGCAGGCCTCCAGGATAGCATCATGGATGAATACATACTGTTCCTGGTAAAGTAATTAAAATATATAGTTACTGACATAGAGAGCCTAGGCTATTAGTATTTTGGTAAATAAAAAATAACAACTAATACAGTCTCTACTTCTCTCCTGAGTTTAACAGCACTGAAGCAAGACCAGAAGGAAAACCACAGCTAATAAAACTATCCTACTCACTTAGAAAATAGTACAGAAAGACTGACTTAAACTAACTACAAGTAACACTCTATAATAAATTACTCTATAATAAAATTCAGAATGTTTCTGGTATTCTCATTCCTCTATGCAGATCTGTAGGTGCTATCACATAACTGAGCCTCAACTAGATGTACTCCAGAATGAATCCTTCCCAGAGAAGAAACACTTGTGGTTTTCCTTTTTTTTTTTTTTTTTTTTAAATCCCACTGTGAACCTTCAATGCAGTTAAACTGTGCACTTGTTTGGTCAGGAATTCTTCAGGTTTGTGTGGGGATCATTTTCTGCATATGATTGAATAAATTACTTTCTGGAGGATGTGAACTACAAAGCTTTATCTCTATGAGCTGCAAGAATATTTTTTTTGCAAAGCAGTATTCCAGTAGATTGAACAATACCTCTGTCTGCACCATGTTAACTCTCCGGGATCGAAGCTCTCTCACGCAATTGTAAATGTCTACAACACCTTCTCTTTCTGCCATATCTAGCATGATGTCAATAACAATGAAGCATCCAGTTCTGCCAGCACCAGCACTGAAGTAAAAGAAGAGCACAGTTAACGTTTAGCAGCGTGTACTGGAAATGTGAGGTGTAATGGTTCATCTCACAGGTACTCAATCAGTTGGATGATTGGAGCCAGGCATTTGCAGGACTTCAGAACCAATATATTGCATACATATATATTTCATATATACGTATTCTCATTTATAGTTATTGTGGGTAGAGCTCAACCTCAGCAACCTGTGCGGGGATAACAAAGTACAGGAGAAGCAAAAGTAGGTCCTGGGTTTAGCACAAAACACAACAGAGAGATTTCTATGTTACCTACCTGCAGTGAACAACCAGAGGGCCAGCATTTGGTGGGCTCTTGGATTTGACCTGCCGTACAAATCCCAGCAGGCCCGTCGCATGGTAGGGTACACCGTGGTCTGGCCAGCCCGTGAAGTGAAACTGACGTATTTCTCGAATCTCATGGGCACCTCTCTGTTGAAAAGGCAAGGGTTGAAAACTTCAAAAGCCTGAGCCTTGCTGAGAAGCATCCACCCCCTACCAACACAATCTGTACAGACTGTTGGAGAGCTCTCTCGTAGCATGAGAGCAAGTTCAAAGGTTAGATATCAACTGGTTTCAAAGCCTTACAACAAAATTAAGTAAGCACTAGAAACCTTTAGCAACAAGACAGATGCTCATCTCTATATTTAAGCACTAGGTTGCTTTGCAAACTGTGGCCCTAAGATGCATGCCATGATCACAGAATAGGTCAGCAGCAAGGCTGAACATGGAGCACAGATGACTTTTTTCCCCTCTGCTCTCCACAGGAGTTTTGCTGCTGACTTCAGGGAACTATAGATTCAGCATAATTTTCCTTATCATTTGTCTCCTTCATTGGTCTGAAAGAAACAGCTGAATAGTAAGAAACCTTTTTGCACCTCCAATCATTGGGGCTGCATTTGTAGCCCTCTACATGCTAAACCTTCAGGTGATTTGCTACAATCCACAAGGATATGGATACAGTGAGACAGGGATGAATGAGAAGCCAATCGTGTAAGTAATTTCCCACGTGCCTTTCGGGAGCAGTCTGGATATTAGAAGTGTGTATGCTAAGTTTTATTTTCTTAGTGCTTGTATTTTCCCTTCCCCTTCTAAAAATTTAGCTGCCAGTTAGTTTATTCTTGTGAGAAATCCACAGTCTGGAGGCCATCATACATACTTCATCAGCAAACAGCAAAATTATGGCATATCATGCTTAGGCTGGCCTTAATGTCTACAGTATTAATAACTGGTAGTTTACAGTTTTATTCTTAAAGACATATTTCCTGTCTTGGGCTGGTTTGCATACAGAAGGTCTTACTCCCTTTGCATAATAAGTAACATAAGCTTCCTAATTTATTACTAGTATGCATAGTCTTGGATTTTCAATGGGTGAGAAACTTTGACCATGCCAGTGTCACATGACTGGGGATGATTTGGTGTATCTTGGAGTCTTTGATACTCTGACAGCTCAGGCTGGGGTTCTGTGGAGGCAGGGCATCTGCTCAGAGGAATGTCTCATCTCCCTCGGAAACTGTGACACAAAAAGGCAGGCAAGGGAGAGGATTCAGAGCACATGCAACAGTGGTGTAGACTGAGGAAACCACATCCTTGTAACATAAATGACCTTATTGCCTAAAAACCAATTTTAAAGCATATTGAAGCCCAGGAATAGACAAAACAATTTGCATTTTAAGACAGTCTAGCAAACACATTCGAATGCAATTTGGTCTCTGTACTCTGGGGATTTTAGAGTGTGTTAGTTAATACATCTCTTTGCTACTGTAAACAAGGCCTTCAACTTAAATAGCTGTGTGTAGGTGGGGTATCCATGTCTCAAACACTTTTATATTGCTTGTAACAACTGCCCATGATCCCCTAAGAAACAAAGATCCCATAGAATATAGCAATGCCATGACTATACAAGCTGAAGACCAAAGTGAGTGCCCCATACAAATTCTTCATGCTGCATGCAGCCCAAATTTTCAAAGACTTTACAAAAAGCAAACTGCACCTCCAAAACAATGTGCCCAGCTGTTGCCTGGATTAGATTATGCTCTGTGTATCTTGTGCATTAGTTTTGAAAAGGCTGTCTGTCATGCTGACTGCCTTTTTGCCTATCACTGATAACAGCTCCTTAGAAAAGGTTTTGCATATAGGATACTTTTATAATGAGTTTTCTTTTAATACCTCTAAAAGAATGATTTTCATGTCTGTAGTTTCCTGCTGGTTTCTAAACCCAAAATAGCACCACAACTGTGTGAATCATAAAGCATATGCTCAGCTTGGAAAGACTATTTTTTACTTTTTCTTTCCACTGAAACAAACATAAAATGGTGTATATTGCTAACAAACCCTAGGATGTTAAAGTGCTGCAAATGCTTATGCTGCTCTGTGTTATTATCCGACCAATTCATCTGAGTTAACTGTTGTGCTGTAAAGGAACTGCTCCAAAGGAACTGCTCATTCACACAATGCAAAGTGTATCTAGGAAGTGGTCTTCAGAATCAGGCTGCACTTTTGGGTTTAATTTTCCTAGCATTTTTCCCCTACTATTCAATAGCCATAAAAAAAATAAAATAAGTGATCAATTTCTCTTCAAACAAATCAACTTCTATGTTGTACTTCAGGAGCATGTGAGGTGTTCATCAAGAAACAGAAAAGATGGTCAGAAGGGACCTCTGGAGGTCTGCAGTCCAACTTCCAACTCAGAGTGGGTCTACTCTACTACATCTGCCTAGCCGAGCCCTGATGACTTCCAAGAAGGGAGATTCTACAAACTTTTTGGGTAACCTGTTCCAGCACTGTATTGCCCTCCTCCTGAAGGAGTGTCTCCAGTGCAAACTTTCCATACTGCAAGTTCTTGGCCACTGACCCTTTCTTTGCCATCTACTACCACCGAGACAAAAGTGGAGAATTTGGTGCCTCTGATTTTCTAAACATATCTGAGGTAGTTGCAGGCTGAAATTAGATCTTGCTTACCCTTCCTCCTCATCTCTACCACACCAAACAAGGCTAGTTCCCTTAACCCTCTTCTTTGCAGCTCATATGTGCTAAATCCATAATTATTCTGGATTTCAGATGTTGTCCCCAGATGTCAGCCTGTACTGACACAGGGGGTTAGGCCACTTAAGGCACAGAACCTTGCAACTTTTTTTTGTTGAATTACAAAAGTTCCTGTCAGCCAAATCTTCAAGTGTTTTGGAATTGAGGATCCAATGATAAGTGTTCCAACACCATCTTTCACTTGGTATTATCTGCATGTTTGCTCAGAGTGCTTTCTGTCTCATTATGCAGCTTGACACAGAGAACCTGAAAAGCATCAGTCCTAGTACATCAAAAATATAAACTTGAGTAATATGGTGGATTTGACCTTCCAGTACCACTGGAAGAGTTAAAAAATACGGAAAATAGGGTAAAAACAAATGTACTTTACTCAAACTACACTGACACTGCTTTTAGAGGCTTACTGAAAAACTACCAACTATTAAAATGCAGTGTCTAAATAAAATCTTTTCAAATGGAGATTTTTTAAAAGAAATAAAATGTTTAGTGCCTTTTATCTCTATCTGTTCTAATGCACTTATTCAAGGCAGTTTGGTTATGTTCAACTGTAAAATCCTCTAGGTCTTTTTTTTTCAGTCCTAGTTAAGAAGTGAAAAGCTAACATCAAAGCATAAGCTTAAAATTTGCAGAATAGAAATCAACCAGTGCTTCAGCTACTTCAAAGTGTAGCCACCGTTTCTCATCTGTTTATTAAAAATACCTAAATGCAAGGAAACAACAGGCTCGAATGAATTCAATGTACAATATGTACAGTGGTAAACATGATACAATATTTGAGTTCATTCAAACCACGTAATTCTATTATCATTAGCCTCAGGTTGCTGTTTTGATGCATATTTAAGTATTAGATTGAAGAATAAAACAGGAAAAAACCTAATTCCATTGTTACTCTGAATGTATGTACAGAGACCCTGTTGGGTCGTCTTTTTGGCAGTTTCATCTACCTGGGTGCAGAATTCTTTGATGCTAAATATTATGTTCTTCAAAACTATAATTGAATACTATTTCATCATTAGAGAGAACCAGAATATCACAAGAACTGCAACTAAATCTAAAGGAGTTTTCTAAGCTTATTAATTGAAAATCTAGTCATGGTGGTACTGAGGGAACATAACATTGTTGTGCCATTAGGAATATCTAGTCTTCCAGAGAGGCTCTTTCCTTGGTGTTCTGCAACTCAGACGAGTCCTGATGTGTACAATTAAAACATTTTTGTCCTTTACTGAAGTCTGAATGAAACTGCTGAATTGACACAAAATGCATGACACCATTGAATAACCCTGCTCACTTCAGTAAGTACCTTCTTTGTTAATTGCATGTTTTCCATATATTGTAAGCTGTTTGGGAGAGCTACAAGTTCTAGTAAGCATTGAACAAATTCATGGCATTATTCTAATAAACAGTAATGCAACACACTGATTTGAATTCTCCATATAAAGACAGATTCCACACGAAGAGGTAAATTGCTTTGAGAAGAAAAGTAGTTTGTTACACCTATATCTCTGCAGAGCAGGAACACACCGGCCCAACGGATAACAGCATTCTCCACCACTTCTGAATAATGTTGCATGCAGCCTCTGGTACAGACAGAAAATGATTGCAGGGAACATAAGATGGGAAAGAAGCACGAATGTGTTTTTCAACTGATTGTTGGGAGGGAGGCTTTGATGTCTCCTAGGCAAGGAACTAACTTGGAACACTTAGTAACTCAGGCAGGGGCCAACAGTGATGAAAAGCACAGAGAAGTTGCTGCATTTAAAGAAAAACACAGTTTACCATAAGAGGGCGGTAGTCGTTTACCCAAAAATAGCTACAAATCCGGGATGTCAGTTAAAAGGTTTAACTTTCCCTCCTCGAATCTATATATAAGTTACTTCAGCAGACACCACTGTATTTAAGAAAACTGAATTTGGAAACTTACCTTTTCTACAGCAAATGTTCGAATCACATATTCAGCCAGGAGCTCTGTTTCTATTAGGGTAACTTTAATGTCTTTATATATCTCTGTGTCATCTGGCCAGTACTTGCAGCATTTGACCTTTAAAATATACAAAAGAAATTAAGGTTCATTTATTTTAGAAGGTCCACACTGAATTAATTCTGTATTCTGTGCAATGATTTCTGATTTAGAATGCAATAACGCACATAACAGTCACATTTTCTGCACATGGAAATGATTAATGTTTAAGGAACATTGCCTCTTCATTTTTTAAGACAGTTTTCAGAGTTGCAGGTAAGCTTTGTGTTGTGGTTAGTGAAGTAAGGCAAATTTGTATGAAGCACAAGGGATATTTATACCCTGCACAACTCAGTTACAGTAACAGTTCATTTCCTGTGCTTTCCAAAGCAAAGTGTGCTCAGAGGAACAACTACCACCAGAAGGTTTTTTTTCCTCAACCTCCAGATGGTGATTTGTCTCAAAAATATCTTACTCTCTTCTAAAATGAAAGTGTTTTGCAGACAGGAAGGACACCTCATTGCAGTTTACAACTTCCTCATGAGGGGAAGCGGAGGGGCAGGCACTGATCTCTTCTCTGTGGTGACCATTGATGGGACATGAGGGAACAGCCTGAAGTTTTGTCAGGGGAGGTTTAGGTTGGATATTAGAAAAAGATTCTTCACCCAGAGGGTGGTTGGGCACTGGAACAGGCTCCCCAGGGAAGTGGTCACAGCACCAAGCCTGACAGAGTTCAAAAAGCATTTGCATAACGCTCTCAGGTACATGGTGTGACTCTTGGGGCTGTTCTGTGCAAGGTCAGGGGTTGGAATTTGATAAACCTTGTGTGTTCCTTCCAACTCAGGATATTTTATGATTCTCTACTGTTAGAAAAGTACCCATTTTCTCAGATTAACTTTCCAGAGGAACTGATGAGAGATCAAATAGCAAAACTCAATGACTGAAGTCAAGAAGTTAGTTTTATATCCAGGCTTTAACATTAATTCACTAGACAACCTCAATGACCATGGTTAGGATTCATCACTCTTAGCTCAACCTACAATGAGTAGGACTAATGCCTTCTAGAGGTGCATTTATTTTTGTTAACTATGAAAAAAGGCTAAATGACTGCCTTAACCTAGGTGTTTGGCTTTTTAATGACTGAGGTTAGGTGAGACTAACTCCTTTTTCTCCCATACTGCCATCACTAGGCTTTTGGGACTTTGTCTTCTTGTCAAATTCATCGTGAGAGATGGAAAGGAGGTGAATGTTTTGAACTGTATTTCAGATTTTCTAAGCCCTGCTGTGGTCTAGACGGGATGGACTTCACAGTACTTACTGTATACAACTGTTCTGCTATTTTTTTAAAGTGGGTCATTGTGGGGACTGTATGAGACAATGTAGATAGCTGACAGGCTTCGGAATTTTCTCCTCCTTCCCATTTTGTGTGGACAAAGTGGTGGGCAGGGAAGCTAACACATTACTTACATCTCTCACTCTGCTTTATCATGTTAGTAGCTATGCTATCACCACTGCATCTGGGCATCATCCAGTAGTGCAGTACATGCTAGGAGTGGCATCTGTTACACATCTGCTGCATGGAATGGTTTCTGTCTTTTTCCCACCAAAGGGAAAATTTAAAATGGATCTTTTAATACATGTAAATCTGGCTTACTTAAATATGCACTTAAATGGGTTGCGTAAAACCCCCAAACACTTCAAATATTCAACAGAAAACTGATAAAAAAAATTAAAAAATTAAAAAATTAAAAAATTAAACTTCACCACTGGTAAGAGTATTTCTCAAATCCATTTTCATACCAAAATATTTGGATTACTATCATGTCTAGTCTTGAGCAAAAGATGAATGCACGTATAAGCATATGGTGAAAACTGTAATGCATGATTCAAATGATTTATTTATACAACATCCAGGTTCAGTATATAAAGGATTATGCAGAGAGTCAAACCTTGTCCTGTCAGGCAGAAGGAAATACTTTTCTCAGAATTTATTTCAAGGATGTAAGTTATAATCATGTACAACCCCTCTTTACTGTCTCGATAGAAGAGAGTGCTTGCCACATTATAATAGTGACATTGGCTGATAAAATAAAAAGTTCGTTCAGGCAGGGTCAGTAGTTATGATCCTTTTTCTGACTCATTAGCAGGATAAAATTTAAATCCGAATAGAACTGAGCTGAAAGGCTGGAAAAACACAGCCACACATCAGGATTCTCTTCAGAGAAAAAGAGTAGCCCGGTCAGAAGCCCTGGCTCTCAGCCACAAAATTATACAAGCATCCTAACAGCTTATTCCTGCTTACACAGCTGATGGAAAGCTCCTAGAGCAAAGCTGAAGTTCAGGTAGCTTTATAAGCAGGTTTTTATTTATTTTTCTATGCTTGTCTTCAGACCCAGTAACTGCATTAGTATTGGCCAAGAAAAATTCTTGATAGTCTTCACATTTCATCTGGTATTAAGGGTGGTTTCCAGACAAGTCGCAAACACCAGTCTATACAGTTCCCTTCCATAGCAAGAGGCTTGGAGCTGGGATACTGGACAGTTCTCACAGTGCTCAGCACTCCTGTACTGGGGCAAGGGTAGCAAGACTGCTCCCCCCACCACGCTCAACAGCCTGCAAGTTGACAGGGTGTCAGTGGGGATGAGAAGGTTTCCACGAGCCAAGGGCCAAACTGAGGGCCATTCCCAGGATGCCTAAATGACAGGATCTCTGACAAAGGCGTATTTATGTCTAAAGCATATCTATCCACTGTGAGCAATGAACAAGCATTTCAGAAGCACTAAACATTGCTGCAAGCAGTTTAGTGGTTACTGTTTCTATCTACTCTTGCATCTACTTGATATTTATTCAGATCTTATCTTGTTTGCATGTATTTCCAAAAATTCTCTGATAGAAGCTAAGTGAAAAACACTGAAAGCTCACTGTTTTGTCCGTATTGTTAAAATAATCCAGAAAATTCACATTGTTCAAATCCCTCAGGCCAGCAAACTGACCCTTCTATAGTCACTGGCATGAACTCTTTGAAACAGGGTTTTCCTACATACGGCTAAGACGATTTATTGTCTCTCCATGAAGAATAAGGCATTTCACACTGCCTCTGGGCTGGAGCAGCACACTGACAACCCCTTCTCTGGAGTCGATTCCCTTTTCCTGCCTGTTCACATATCCGTTCCATAGGTGGAACCTGAAGCACACGAAGACAGCCAGCACACGTAGGAAGGGAGCAGCTGCAGTGGTGACCCTAGGCACAGCACTACGGATCAGCACGTCTCTTTGTTGCTAACTTCAGCCTTGTTTTTTTCTGACGGGCACCTGCCATCCTCAAAACAGCTCTAGTTTAGGAAAATAAACAAGCAGGGGGAAAAAAGCGCAACCCTGGATGAACTGAATTGCTCAGCCTTGAAGGAAAACATGCCTGTTTCTAACTTGCTAAGTTTAGACAGTCTGGATTATGACTAAGAACTAAGGACATTCAGAAAGACTAATTTAGAAGAGCATAGCCCCTATCTTATTATGCCTCAAGTGTTGGATTTGCTTCCACTGTTTTTTAAACCTTATTTAAGATGATACAGTGGAATAATTAGTAAAGCATTGGGGGATGTTGCACAGAAGTTATAGCCTTTTGTGTCTCATGCAACTTGGGCCCATCAGGGATTTCTTACTCTGCTGCACAGGGGATTTTGGACACAGAGCAGACTGGAGCTGAGCAGAAAGATCCATGACAACACAATTTCCTGAAAACTCTCCCAAGTGGAATAGGGGCTGTAAAAGCCATGGGAATGGTGCCAGAGCTGCAGTCAGAGCCACAGACCAACTGATGATTCACTCATTGGAAGGGAAAAAACCCACCCAAACCCAACTTTATTTTAATTCAGGCGTTTTTCCTACTTTTGGCTCTTGTTCTGCAATGCTCTGCATGTACTGAGCTCGGGACCTGGGAACTCCATGGACTCCTGGTCAGCCAGAATTTAAGTGAATGCTTAAAGATCCATCTTCCGTTGTCTCCAGGACCACTCAAATAAATGCAAAGATGTCTTAAAGACAGAAGTAGATTAAATAGTGCAAACAAAAATCACATTTATAAATGCTTTTTGGATTAGGGCCTTTATTTGCACAAGGAAAGACAATTGCAACAAAATAGAATATGGTTTTACTCATTAAATATGAGAAACACTCAGGGTAACATATGCTCATTTTTTCTTTTTAGCACAGCTTTATCTATCGTAACTTGATGAATCTCTTTTCCATTTTATAAACATTTGGTACATGTTTTACAAAAAAAGCCTGCTAACAGAAGGTTTAGCTAAATAATTGATACACGATTCCAGAACTGAATATTAAATGCATTACTTTTTTTTTCCCCCCACAGTTGCTACCATAACAGTAAATATCGTCCTCAAAGCAGAAAACATAATTTTGAATTCTCATCTGAGCAGAATTATAATTGAGAGTTTGTTCAGATACACCCCCCATTTATATACTAACCACATGCCAAAAAATACAGATGTTCATCACAAGATGAGATAAAGGGGTGATTGCCAGAGACACAATGAAAATGCTCTGGTTTAATCTATTCATCCCAAGGTACACTGTCCAATTGTTTCAAACACATTTATTTTACTAATAATTTTAGAGATTTGGAGAAGAGTATTATCAACTTCCACCCTCTAGTTCCATTAAACATAAACCAGTTTAATGTGAGAAACTTAGAATTAAAAATTAAGGTGGAAAGTTGTTGTTGGTAGTTCTAAATACAACAAACAGTGTAGGTAGTGGATGGCTAACAAACCCAAATTGTGACTTTTGAAGCTGTATATTTAGCAATTTGGCAATGTGACATGTCTAGCTAAAGGCAGTATGGAAGCCAGGACAGTAATTCATTTACTTAGAGGTTTGGAATAGGAGTAATATTACAGACTTAATATGTGAGCTGGTTGTGAAATACACTTTATAGTCTGTACAGAGCAGTTTAAATAACACTGATTATTCAAAGTTTCCAATTTCCTTTGATTCTGAAATACTCTTACCAAGAAGGTGATTTAACTGACTATGCCCTGCATGGATTGTCATTAGTGAAGAGCAGTATTATATATTCTAATTTAAAATTAATCCTGAACTAAGTAATGGTGATAAGGCAGACATAAATTCTGAAGTGAAACCTCTTGGATATAAAATGAAATAGCCAAACAAGCTCACTGCTGAAAATTTTTAACAGATCTTACAGATGTAGCTAGGATAACATCATATACTTCTATTTGGCTGACTTGAAATAAAAGGACATCCAATAATTGAAAATATTTTTATCTAAATACTTTTCAAACAAAAAATGTATTGCAATTTAAGAACATTTTATACGTTACAAAACAACCTTTGACAGAAGATAAACCCTAGTCTTTTTTTCATTTTCTTTTGTTTGCTTTTGAGCAAGTCAATTAATTGTTTTGTATCTCATTTTAGAGGTTTCTAAAAGAAGTGTGGAAGATTATTGAGAATTACAACTTTTGAGACACTGTTTGGTACCACTGGATGAACAGGTCTCTATGAAGTCAGCCAGAAGTCTCCATGAATTTCACTAGCTCAGTCTGACTTCTTCCAGGGATGGCTCAGAGCTGACATAATTTTCCACCTTCTGCTGCTCTATGTTACCTCAGCAGTGCAACCCTAAGTCGCCTGCTGGATGTACTCTCATATCAACTTCAACCCAGAACAGATGGCTTTCTGGACATGTGCAGTAGTAGCCATACACTAAGGCTTTTCACCTGAGAAAATGAGCGTGATCCCTTTGTTCTTAAGAATCAAGTATTCTGTTGGCTTGCCATCAACCTGGTTGCCTGGGTTAGATGAATCTAAACTGACAAGCCAAACTCATGGTGTGGTCTTCCTTTGGCCATAAAGAAGAGTTAGTCTAGAAGAGTTGCTTTAGGGTAAAGGTAGCCCAAGGTAAAGCTGTTCTAGTGTTCCTGCCTCCATTGTTAATACCAGCATACCAAATATGAATGCTCTCCATTTCATTGCTTATGTTTAGGCAATTTTGTGCACCTTAGTACAGCCCTGGAGGAAAAAAGGTTGAGCACAGAACACATGAGAAGGGTGGTCCTATGCCAAGATGAACAATGGTTACAGGATTAGCTGGAGCTCCTCGCAGCCTATCTTAATTCCTGATACAACTGTGAAATCATGGGTATATTTCTCAGATCCTCTGCTCCAAAGACCTGATGTGCCTACATCAAGCAGAACAGCCTGTGCTCTGAGACATGCTTCCATTCCAAGAGCAAAATCATGCCATTAGCTGAGCACAGAGCACCACCCAGTTAGCGGATTGCATTCTGTTTCTAAAACCTGATCAGCTGATGCCAGGTTAGAAAGCTCTCCATGTTATTTTACTGTGTGAAGTAAAACTGTGTCAGTGCCTCCAGGATATTTCTTCCCTTACAGGGAGACAATTTCATGAGACTGCTAAGGTGAGAAAACTTGCAGTTATGAAGCAATTTTGCTAGCCCTGACATTTCAAAGAACCTGAAGCCCTACCTTTTTGCAAAATGCACTTAAAGTTGCATCTTACTCCTTGGCAGCACTTCAGCTAGTCCAACAAGGGGGTCACTGCATTTGTGTATCCTTAAACCTCTTTTATTTATTTCTCAAAGTGAATTATCTCAATAGGATTAGTAAGCATTAAGATATTAATCTCTGTTGATTAACATTCTTTGAAACATAGCTTTTACTGGAGACGAGAATGCTGAAACCATGTCTGCTTGGAGTGACATGGGACAGTCATGAACGCTTGTAGCTTGATGTTCTTTTTGATGATGCTAACATTGCTAATCTGGGGACATCTTTATTATATGATTGCAAAGAGTCCTTCCTTCTCTTATCTGAAGAACAATGTCCAACTTTTCCCTAAGAGCTCCTCCCTTACTATACATAATGCAGTAATGTAAACTTGTTATTTCTGCTTAGAAGTCTAGAAAGCTGAAATCTGTTTTTACGACTAGAAGAGTTCTCTGAATTCAACGTTTGATTGGTTTTGTGTTTTTCCCATCGACACTCTGTAAAAGCATAAACTGTAGTCTATCCAATAAGAGATACTGGAATTATGGTGAAATCGAAAGTATGACGACAGAATATAAACCCATGTGCTTATGCACCATAAGAACAAGTCCCTTTTTTTGGGGCAAACATGTTTAAGAAAAAGTTTTCTATAGATGGGGAAGGAAACTATTTATAGATTTAAGAAGCTGAGAGTAGAGTTACCTAGAGGTAGGGAATGGATTCATATAGCAACCTTTTCCTCTCTTATTTACAATATGTGGTGTCTTTATTTCAGTAGAAAAGTTAAAATGAAATTTTAGTTACCAGTATGCATACAAACTCTTTGGCACATCTCCTAAGGAGCACTAACACCAGTATCCTGAATTAATTCCAATGTAGGTAATTTGGCTTATTACATTTAGAGGCAGTTTCAATTAGACAGAGTGTTCCTCCATTTATACTAAATACAAATGTGCTGTTTGTGAGATGTGCTGAGGAGCCACTGTGTTTCACCTCTGCAAGATCACTGTATTGGGTGATCTGAATCTTAAACACAATTTGAGTTTATTATAGGGTTCTTCTGCATGGAAGTTTCTCAAAAGTTGTAGAATGCATAAGTGCAAGCTTCATAATAGATTTGTGTTAGAAAATTCTGTTTTCATTCTAAGCATAGGTAGCAAATCCATTGTAAATTTCACACAGATTTTATGTTGTTAGAATTTCCAATGAAGTTTTTGGTTTGCTCTTGCAAACTGTTTTAAGTAAGAAGTCTTTGGACAGGGCTTTACTTAGTTTTTCTTGGATATCTAATGTCTGTCTAAAACAGAAATGGATCATCAGGTAGATCTGAAGATCTAGTTCATCTACTAAAGACTTCTGTATTTTTTTGGTAAGGAAACATATTTGTATCTGTTTTAGAAATGTCTCTTGAAGGCTGACCAAGGCTGCCTGTCCTGAGCACCCAAAGACATGAACATAAGACTGCTTAGGGCTGGGCCCGCTGATAGGCTTTCCTGAGAAGAATAACTGTCTTCTGACGGCATTTATCTTAAAATAGGGAATGCTTTTTAGCCAGCCAGATATTCCCTCTTTGTCCCAAGACCATTGTATGGATCTCCTCACTGTCATGTGGAATCCAATACGCTTTTAAGCATGAAAAGTTGGAGTTTTGCTACACATTTCTGTAGCACTGTAGGTAAATGCTATATATGTAACATGTCAGCCGCAGGTCTGGTAAAACAAGCAAAGCAAAAGCTAAACCACCACTGTATTCCTTCTTTTCCCCTATGCAGACACAGGCATTCTGGCTGCTGGGACAGAAATGTCACCCAGGAGGAGTGTGAAATGGCTATCAGGGAAGCACACCACTCCTGAGAGATAAGCTGGCAGTGAGAGGCTGTTTTGGTAGCACCAAGGTGTGCGTGCAGGCACAGGGGCTATTTACTAGTTTACAGCTGACCTTCTTTCCGCTGTTTGTGTCACGTTCCTTCTGTTGTGGTCAACCTTGCTTCCTTTCAAAAAACTGGGTCTTTTGTGTGCTTATTAACACTATTAGCCCTGGCTGTTTTCTAATTCTGGATAATAATTGAGGAACTCTAATTACGGTAATTACTATGCTCCTGGGGTGAGGTTTTATTTTTTATAATTATTTCTAGTGATTTTGTTTGTGAATACTTTTAATATAACAGAGCATGATAGACAATCATGAGTCCTTGCACCGCATTTATTTATCAACCACCTCCACTAAATTTCATCAGTGCCCTTCACCATTTATTAATCAGATACTACTTAATTTCTTCTGCCTCAAGCAAGTGGGAGAGAAAGCGACTACTGACAAATGACAAATAATGTGACACACCAAGTTTGATTCTGCCAACTAAGAATCAGTAACAGCCCAACAAAAGCAAAGATGGAGGTGACAGCTAGATGGCACACTTGAATATATTCTAAATGTTCCCAAGATGACTCTTTAAGGAGGATAAAAAGGCTTCAATGTGTGCAAACACTGAAACAAAACAAGAAGCAACCTGAGACTTTGGCCAGTACGTAAACTCATTGATCCATTCCCATTGCTTTCCACAGAAAGATCCAGTTGTGTCTTTTGGAGTTTGTACTCCAGAACAGTCTCTTGGAGTAAGCAAGATGTTCTCCTGTGTCTGTTTTCTGATCACCCCTAAACTGGTGGGACTGAAAGTTTTGTTTCTTCTAGAATAATCCACCAGATTATGCTAAATTGCTCAGGAAACGATGTTCTCTGAAATTACACTACTATCTTCAGTTGCTCTATCACTTACAAACATGGGCATGGAGGCCTCTTGCATTAATATAATCCAAAATACATTATTTTGAAATAGCTTGTTGTCAGACTGATCTAATTTTATGAGTCTTAATTCTTGGCTATGCTTTTTACCCGTTAGTGTGCAGTTTGGAAAATTCTGATTCTTGGACAAAAATGTAGGTATATTACACCACTTGTAATTTAATTTTTGTGAACTTCATTGTGAGTGGAAAGTTGTTGACCCATCATGAAGACATGGACTTTTTTTTTGAGGCTGCTTCAAGAGCTGCTTATTTGTTTAGGGTTTTTTTGTAAAAGTTCTTATGTCAACCTAGGCCAATCTCAACTAAGCATCGCTTCATCATCTGTTATCAAAGAACTGTTCATGCAACTCAGCAATGATTTTCCTAAATGACTGTGAGACCTCATTTAGATTTTTAATAAACAGTCACATTCTAATGAGCTCTTCGTAAAACTGACTAAATATGTTTAGAAATCATTAGCTTAAATTATCAGTACAAAAATCTCCTTAGGGAGCCCCGCAGATTTTGTGATAAGACTTCTGGCAGATGGATTAGTGTAACAGCGCGAGTGAGTTCTGAATTTCCACACAAGCAGTGTAAATGTGAGTGACTGGGTAACAGGCTACTAGATAAAGAGCTAAATGTCCCTCAGGTGGGTTCATTAAAGAGAGAAAACAATCAAAACACATTTCGGTGCCATTTAAATACCAGGTGCACAGCAGTCTGCAGGTGCCAGAAACACTGACAAGGGTCCCTCGCTGGAACACACAGGAGCTTAAAGGGATGTGTGGTTTTGACAAGTGAGCCTCAGATAATGACAGATATTGGCTGATGTACCCGGACCCTGCTGGAGGGTAATGTGGGGACTGAGTCATTTGCAGCAGGTGCTTGCATTAGGGACAGCCTCATGGCGATTCCTCCGCCCGCAATTAAAACAGTCCTGATGCATAATGCTCCAGGGCAAGAAGCAAGTTCCTAGCACTGATTTAATGACTATCCAGCCAGTCCTGGTAAACAAATACACATAAGCCCCCTCAATGATTAATTCATGAGGGCTGTACACAGTGTGGCAAACATGTTAAATAGATATCCCTCTTTCCTGAAAATATAAGGGAATTTTCCTCCTTGGCTTATAATGGGTCAACAGAGTTAAAAAAATAAAAATAATAGACTCCTATAGATCTTATACCAGCAATAGCAATTGAAATACAAAACCTCAAATTTGGGAAGGTTATAAAGTTTGCCCTACAGGAATGCTACCAAAAGGTCCATTAAAATCATTACTAATCAAGGTGGCACCGAGCTTGTGTTAGGGGCTGCGGGACAGATGGTGTGTTTGTAATTTGCCTCCTTGTTGCTGATGGTTCCAGCTCTGGGAGTGGCACAAAAACACCAATGGAGGAATGACTGCATTGTTCTGTGGCTCATACAATTTCATTTCCATTAAAAGCTCATTTCAATTTCTGCTCTCCGATCTCACCTATGCTGGCCTCCAGAGAAAGTGAGAACAAAGTCATTTCTACCACTGCCAGAAACAACAAAGCCACAGATCTGTATCCCACTAGGACTCTTGCACCCTGAAGAAATCTCCACGGTGGCACAAACCATTATTTGCTGCTAAGGGAATGTGCTGTGTATCTGAATGCTGAGAGTGGAGGCTGCCAACACTGGCACCAAGACTGGCGTCTCCCTTTCTGACACCCGACAGTTCACTCTAATTGGCGCTTTCAAATACTGACTTTAGGAAAACAGTATGTGGTTTCATGCAGCATGCTATTTTTGTTCTCAAGCTTGTTTACTCATACCCTGAAAACATCCCTTTTTAAGTTGTCCACTTGGGTACTTACAAATGTGTATAAAGCTTTAACAAAGAGGTTTGCTGGAGAGCTTACTATTCTTACAAATCCATCTGTTTTGAACTGATACGTGACCATCCCGCTATTTCTACCTTCTTCCTTGCTGAAGAGACTGAGAGGAAGCACCCTCCATGATCCTTTTTTGTCTCTGAAATTAGCTGTACATGTGTTCCTGCAGCAGGTGTTAATTGCAGTCAAAACCCCCATCTTTGTTATATCTGAAAATAATATTGGCACCTGATATGTGCTTGAGCACACAGGCAGCATAAATGTTAGGATTTATATTATCAGTTGACAAAGGACATACTGAAGAATAAACTGAGATTGTAAAACTGGACTTGCTAAAAAGGACTTAAACTTATACCACACAAACAGTACTCTCTCTCCTCATGCAAATGCCACAAGGCAGAGGGGGTATCAGACACTCCACCAGCATGAAATTAAAAACATCTCTTAAAACCATGCAGTGCACACACCAAGATGTGTGCACTTGACTACCGATTTCAACACTTCGATTTACAATAATTGCAGTACTTCCCATAAAAGCAGGGTTTTTTCATTCCAAATGAAAACTATATGCCAAGTTCCCAGGCAAATTCTCTTGAAAAAACATCCCAGATGAGAATTAAGACACCAGTGCATAGACAAAGCAGTAAATGAAAAGACTCAGTTTTTGACAGTTGTGGGAAACAAAGAACAAGGTTCCATTCAATACTTGCTGAAAACAAAATTAGCTACAAAGACTTGCGTAGGAGGCTTACTTTAGAAGTTATCAAGCAAAGAAAGAGAAGTACACAGCATCAACCAGGTAACTCAAGCTTTCCTTTACTACTCAGCTCCTGAAGATAACCTCCTGATAAACAAATTTAGTGTACAAATGAGTAAAACTGATTTTTTCTGGTTTAGTCCAGGAGGCTTACAGGAAGTAAACCCCAAACAAACCAGAATGATTTAGACTTATATAAAATGAAGCAATTTCATACTTCAACTACTTTTCTCAGACACCTGTTTCAGAATTAATCCCCTTAGCCTCCCTCTAAAAAAAACATGATTCCATACTTTGTTCTGCAACAAATTCCCTGATTTCCTTAATAGAAATGGAATATCTGAGATATGTAGAAAGATATGGCACTTTCTCTCTTGGGCAGTCTTTGCAGATTCTGCTGTACATAATTCAGCTTTATCAGTTATTTTTTCATTGTGCAAATGTTATCAAAGCCAAGCATCCAAGGCATGCTTAAAAACAATTGATAACGAACCTCTTAGCACAGGTAGTCATAAATATTTTATGTGCTATACTTAGTATATAAGCATCTTGTTGATCTGTTATTTAATATCCAAAAGCAAACACCTTGGATGTCTTTCATCTTTTTAAGTACAAAAACTACTTACCCTTCCCACTTCTACGAGATTAGTAACCATGATTATGCTGGCTGTGTTTTCATGCCATACCATTCTCCAGAAGTCATATATTGTCTCCTGCATTGGTCCTGAAACAATAAATCAAATGAAAGGTTACAATCTGAAAGTCTCATGATTGGAAGCTTCTCTCTGGGGAACTGTGAGAGACCATGACTATACACATATATTCATATCACTATCATCATATTTTTCTTTTAGGGTCGGTCAATTTCTTTTCTGTCATCCCACCTATCTGCATTTAAGTATTTTCCTCCTGAAATAGTGTTCTGAAAGAAAGTTAGTTCTCCAGTGCTTAGGTATTTATCTCCATAATACCCAGAAGTGGAATTATACAAAATGGATAACATTACTCTTTCTTTTTAACAATTGGATGATACACCTAGGGAAGGTGCATTTGGAGTGAAATGAGCCTCGATGGACTATGTGGCCTTTCCTGGTTTCCAATATTTTTCTTAGTACACACTATCCATCAAATTAACCCAGCTCCTAAACTTTAGTTCCTGAAGTGAAACAGTTTTTTTGCTGCAGTATATCACTTTGCAAAACAGTGGGGAAAGTGGCAAAGAAACCTGACATGCCATGGCAGTGAGTCCTCTGCAGTGCTTTCCTGAACAACCTGTGCACTTTTGTAGATGAACACGCTGGGCTTCCTCTAGCATCGTGATGAAGCGGGGTACCAGCCCACAGGAAAAGCTACAGAAAGGTAAAATGTTGAGAACCACAACACCACTTTGCATATGCCTGGTCCTGTCTGTTTCTGGCCTACATGCCCCACCCTTTGTGTTTGGTGTACTATTCCAATTTTAAAGCCCTGCTTTAAAATCACTGAGCCAGTAAGAATAAACAATATAAACTATAAACTTAACATCCATACTGAATCCATTACCCAACTGTCACACTAGAGTAAGCAATTAGGGGCTTATTTAGAGCAATGACTTAAATCAGCTAATTGGAGAACAAATGGATAATGTATTGACCTAAATGTTCCTTCAGTAAAGAAGTAAACACTCTTAAAGCGTTACAAAACCACACATTGACAGATTTGGGTAGTTTGCATCCATGTTTTGGCACTTTGAGCTCTCTTTGAAAATAAAATCTTCAGTCTTGAAATCAAGTATTTTGTGGAAAATGTAGTTATACATTATTACTATATTATCATGGCACAGGAGTTGGACTAGATGATATCTGAAGAGCCCATCCAACCCAAATCATGCTGTGACTCTGTGACGCTGTGATATTATAGACAAGTCAAAACCAAATCATGAGGCAAGTAGCCCCACAGCTATGACATAACTTATTAGAACTCAAATTTAAGAAAAAAGATGATAATAGTCTAAAATTCTGAACACTTTAAAATTCCAAACAATATTTTTATCATCCATAAATTGCATAGATCATTTAAATAACTTATGCATTCTCCCCCTTATTTTATCTGTCTTCAAAAATTCTGCATATAAGTTTCACAGGTTTTATCAGTCACCTAACTTCTCTTTAATTGTTTTGGTTGTTCATGTAACAGGAGAAAAAGCCATTTAAAACAACAGAAAGCTATGACTGTTAGAACATGAGAAATGCCAGAAGGTCTTAAAGCAGAAATAAAAGCAGAACCTAAAATTACAGTTTCTGAAATTACTAAATTCAAGACAACGCTGTGGCTGCAAAACTGGACACCTTTCTTTTTTTCTTTTAATTAATAGCACAGAACAGGAGATACTTTTGTGAGATTTCTTCTGAATTATGACGAGAATTAAAACACTCTCCATCACATGGAAATTTACAGTAAGTATTTTACTTCTACCTTCAAAGTGTATTGGATATGTAATACAGTCATGGTCCAAGTGCAGTTTTGAATGTCACAGTAATATAATTAATATACATTACAGTGAGAGGTTAGCTTGTTTGTGTTTTAATATTGTAGGATTCAATGTAGCTTTCTGTGCCAAAGTCTCAACAGCATTAGAAAGGTTTTGTGTCAGCCTCTCCTACTGATAAAAGGAAGGAGACTGTTCTAGTCACTGTAGGAATCTCTGTATAGCGTCTTCCTTTCTCTCAAATTTCAAACAAGTACTGCGCGGAATCACTATTGCTATCATCTTGCAAGGAGCACTGTTAAAAACAGGGTTAGGGTTCTAACCAGAGTAATGTCCTAGAAAGAGTCTGCAAATTCATGACCCCTTATTACTACTATTTAAGTTTGATCAAGGACCAAAAATAACAACAGTATTGCTCCAAGAATTATGGCTTAATGGAGAAAATCTAAAGGGCTCCACGGCATTCTGTTTCCATGGGACTATGTGAAGTTTCAAGAAATTTCATCTATTTTTGGTAATGCTGCAGGAAAGGTAAGAAAAGATCTTCTGTCCATGCAGTTTTCTTTTCCCCTTGTGAGAAGCCAGAATCTTTGAGAAACTGAGGGGCAATGTAGCAAGTCTCTCTATGTATTAATTCAGTTTTCTTTCCCAGAGATTCACTTGAGGTACAAGACAATTGGGCCCTACTCTGCAACAGTCATTTCTTTTTGACAGCTCTGGGATAACCTGCAACAATTTATTCCTGATTTATTTTTTTTTTTTGCTACAGCCAGCATAATTTTGTCACGATTTAAATATTCCTGGATTTCAAACCCTGAAATAACAAATTACAATTGGGAAGAGATCCTAAACATTAAGTTATTACTGTCAAACTTGAATTTATCATTCTCTATAAAGAAAAAGATAATAAGTTACAAGAAAAATAAATCTTTGGAAAAAGTAGCAATTTTTTTCAGGCCAGAGAAAGTCTTGAGCTCTGACAAGTCTTTCAAGCTTGTTTCTCAAAGTACTTTGAGAAGAAATGTCCTATTCTGCAATGCTGAGTATGCTTTTCTCAATCTTACTATCCAAATGATAAGACAATCATAATTAAAAGTGCGTGACAGGATTTCCTGCTCTCCTCATGTATTCTCACATGTCTTCTTGCTTTTCCTCTCTTACATGTAGCCTCCAAACTTCTTTCACATTCAGGACACTGAAAGAAAAAGCCTCAATCCAAAACCTACCTTAAAGTTTCAGAAAGTAATTCTTCTATACCCCATTTTTCTTTTCTTCTTGACATTTTAAAAATTATTTTCTGACATATGAATAAATTATTACTTGTCTCCAGTGAGAATTGAAAAACATTAGAGACCAGGCAGGTTTGGAGGATTTATTGTCCTGAAGAACTGAACAATTTGATTCCATAGACTCATGGCAGGGAGAGAAAGAGACTATAACTGTTCTAAGCATCAGCTGAACAGACGTGTGCACAACAGGCAGAAAGGTTATTTGCAGCAGTTGCCCCCCTGCAGAAGGAGAAGGTCTGAAGAGAAGGTACTCTGCTACCTAACACTCAGCCTGTAGTGTACCCCATTAGCCCCACAATATAGTACTTGGTATCAAAGATCTCAGCTGTGAAAAAAAAAAAAAAAGAAATCAGCAACATAGTGCAACCAGAAGATGAAAAACAAAGGAAAATAAGAAAAAGAAGTCAAACCTCCAAGCCCCTAGCTAATTAAATGCATTATTGAAAAAACTCAACAGAAACAATTGGTTGTATATATCACTACCTCTAGTTGTACTGCCAGCAGTTGTTAGTTGCTGCTCTGGGAATGCAAACAGATTAGGAAATGGAACATCACACAGCTTTTAACAATGGCTTAAACTCTTAGGAAACTGCTTTTGTACACAGAGATTTCTAGAGCCTCTATTTCTGCTTGCTATCGTGAGACCCAGTTTGAACAACCAGTATTGCTACTGGGATATGTGATCAATTTGAAAGTGATGAACTAGCTTAGAATACAGGAAAGAAAACAAACATACCAAGAAACAAGTAAAACCTGAATCTTGAAATGTACCTGATACTTACTCAGACACAGGACTTGTAAATCTATGGGCAACTTTTCAATTTCTAGAAAAGCATCTTAAACAGGGAACAAATAGCTTCTAAAACATTTTTTCTAGCATAGAATGTCAAATCCACAAGCTAACATTTGGTCCACCAAGTTCAATGATAGATATTAAAGCTAGAATTGTGCAGAAAATGCATAGATCCCCTTAAGCTTCAAAGGCTCCCCAGGGACAGTGCTTGGGCAGTGGGAGCCGTAAGTATGTGCTGATAGAGGCAGCGGACTGACAAGATGCAAGACTTATATCTGCAGCAGTTAAACACTATCTTGAGAAGAGTGCAAAAAACCTCCTCCCAGTGAGTAAATGCAACCACACCGCATGAAGAGGTGATTATAAAATGGTCCCTTCACCTAATGGTTACTGCAGTTTCTAATAGCAATGATAACTGTCTTCACTTTTTGCTGAAACCAAACCTACTGCTTGCTACTGTGACTGCTTACAACTTGACCCCTGAAGGACAACTAGCACATATGCCTCCCTAGAGGGAGCTGCATTTTAGCCCTCAATCTTTTACTACCTATGTTCCATTCAAAATGAACTTGAGACTCAGTAAATGTTTTCTTATTAAGAGATATGGCTGCATGGCAACAACAACAACAACAAGCCCAAAAGCAATGATTCTCTTTGCAACTACACTGTCAAAAAACCCCAACCCCATTACATAGCAGAAATTGTCTAAAATACATATGAAAGCATTAAACCAGAGAGGGAA
This sequence comes from Pyrocephalus nanus, assembly GCA_038380795.1. Classification (NCBI taxonomy): domain Eukaryota; kingdom Metazoa; phylum Chordata; class Aves; order Passeriformes; family Tyrannidae; genus Pyrocephalus; species Pyrocephalus nanus. Next base: position 7,773,936 of record CM076261.1, on the reverse strand, counting down.
AAAATACTTTGAGAGGAGACTAAAAGCTAATAGATTAAAGAGTTCAAGAACCCTCATTTTCCTAATAAACCTCTTATCTGGGACAGACATAGCTGTTAGTAGGATAACTTAAAGAGTATTTCACAGACTGCAGGCAAGAGAACATATCCTGTAACTGAAATACATTTTTCCCCTACTCAATAAGGCAATGTGCCCAAGATTTTACCAACGGAAATTTGCAGGTGCATCATTATGTGATCAGGCTTTCATGAGTGTTCAGTTCTGTTAGCCTCCCAGTTACCTCATGGAAAGCTCATCACTGGTCAGCAGCTCTGCAAACCTCTTTCTGTGACCAGGGGTAGGCTAAGGAGTGTAAGATTGGATTCTACCTTTTCATAAAGTAAACTGCCTTCTTCTTTTTATCTAAAATAGTCATCTTACTATAAAAAAAAAAAGGTGCAGATTCCAGATGTGCTGACTTAGCCAACCAGCAAGATAAAGGGCTGGTTCAGTATTGTTTTGTAACTGCATGGCCACACAGCAGTGCAGCGGTTGCTGGATCATCTCCACCCTCCCCAAATGAGCTGGTTTCTGAATAGAAGGTTCTTTGAGGATCTGATCAACTGCTGATCATCTGATTTGTCAAGAGCAGTCCTCACCATATGCTTGTTGAATAGTTATGGTATTATATACATTTACCTTTCACTCACACTTACGGGAGTTCTTAATGGTTTAGTGCCTCCATGGAAGCCAGCAAATCCAGAACAAAGCTGTGCTATAAAAACTTAAAAAACTCATACGGTCTTTCTGCCCTAACTTGCCTCAAAATCAGTTTAGACATTTATTTTCTACCATAACATATACAGTTCAAATGCTTACACAGGAGTGTTTTCATAGGCACAGTATGTATGTTCCTATTATATGCATAATTTTGAAATCTGCAATAAAACTGTGGTCAAGATATCATTAAACCATATGGGTCTGCTGCTTACCACTAGCTGTCCAAATGCATATAGATAAGTCTTTCATATTTTTAGGTCTCAAGAATGTAATGATGAAAGAAAACCAGGTCATATAACCTGGATGTCTTCTAATGCTTTAATTAAAGCCCTCCCAAGTCTGTTCCAGAAACTAAAACAGCATCGAGGGTAAAACATACCCCAGTGCCAACCACCTGTTCACTTTTACTGAAGTCTCCTGCAGGCCTATCACTGTCACAATTAGCACATTAAAAGGCAACAGACATTTTTTACTGGCAAAACTTGGCCATAAATGCTTCAGTGTTATTTATTAATTGCTGGTTTCTAGTTGTCATACTTCAGTATTCATTATTATTTGTCGCTTCTGTGGATTCCAGCCCCACACATTTTATGCACTAAAGAATCTCAATGAAGTTAAAGCAAACCCCTGTAACGAGCTGGAAAAAAACCACATAAAGTTGCTTATATCCCTTTATTTCCTTTGTGTTACAGCATTGACTGTGGTGGCAGCTGAGAAGCACCTTCCAACTTTGGGCTTACAATTTTCGTTACATAATCTTCAGCAGGGGTATACTGTAATTACCCAGCTATGCTGGATTTCCTGATAAAACTTTCTTAGAAATTGCTCTTGCCTTGGAAAAAATATAAATACACAAAGATGTGGATGGACTCCCAATGAGGCTCGTTTCCTATAGGTATGTTAAGCCAGTAAGGAAGCCTGAGGCTATGGATATTCTCATGTGAGGCATGGAAAAAAATCTGCTCCTCAGTTTTAGACCTTATTTTAACAGTTTCTTGATCTTAGTAGATTCAAAGATCACACACACAGGAGGCACTTTTTTGCAGAGGCAGTAATTAACTCATAGTCAGGTAAGAAAAGAGACCATTTTGTAAGACAAAATTCTAGTAGAACTTATTTCCCAAGCAAATAAAATTGTTCACTTCCTGCTAACATTAGTTTTAACCCAGGCTTCAGAATATACCGTGCACATCAAATATATGCAAAATCTGTATCTGAGTGGTAGCTAGTCCACCATTTCTTTTTTTTTGCCTTGCAATGATACCACCCTATAGTGCAAGACCCCCAAGAAAACAGGATGCAGCAACACTGTTCTACAGTAAGTAACCAGTGGGTTAATCAGGACTGAGATTTGAATTTAAAATGTGTTTTTCATTATTTCCTTACTTAGATGGATTGTCAATAAGAAGCAGATCTGATTGAATCTTGTTAGCTTGACATTTCAGGAAAACACTGCTTATACAGTAAGCTGAAATACTTTATTGGGACTTATCCTGCCCAGTGCAGCTACTGGCAACATAGAGGCTTTCTACTGCATCCTTTGCTCTGGAAAAACACAGCTTTCTCTCATTACCAGCCAAGGGACAGCAGAGTGAATAGTAATTGGCTGATTTTCAAGCACAAACTAAATCCTACCTGCTTTGAGCCAGCCAGTCAGCATGCCCTGCTGCCTGCACATTGCTATATGTGAAAATTGGCTTTCACAAAATGAAATGTTCAAAGCGCTTTCAAGTCCCATTAACTTTCAATGAGGCTTACATTACTAAGTGACTGAGGAGCATGTAGAAATTTTATCTATAGCTCCCATGAGACTGACCAGTGCTTTGGCTGGCTTTCTATACCACCTCCTCCTATATTAAAGGTGTTAACACTATAGACCTCTTCCGGAAAGAAGAAAAGCAGAAGACCTGTGAATTCTCCATCTCTTTTCAAATATGAAAAGAAAATAAAAACGCTGCTATTTACAATGTGATAAGCCAGAGTCCCACTGTTTTATGAGTTACAGGCAAGTGGCTCACAGATAGCTAAAATAAAAAACCCCTCCATTCTAAATTCCCAGTTTAATATAGAGATGCTTAAAAATATATATCCTTTGAGTAATGACAAAACTGATTATTCCACAGGATATTTTTCTTTAAAATTGCTCATTTGGTAAAGCTAGATAATCACTTTGAAAATACGTTTTTTTATGAATATCTATATACACATACATATCAACTGTTGGCTAGAGCTGGATAATTTCTCTTGCTGGCATTTCCTATGATCCTATTCTGCAATGACTCTGAGGGTAGTCACATGGGGGGATGTGGTATTTATTCTCTGGAATACTACATGGTATTTTCTTTTCTTTATTGATGCAGATCTAACTGGGCTGGAACAGTGCACATCTCAATGCATTATTCTGTCTGCATTATGGTACCATCTAGAAATCCCAGTCCAGGACTGGAGCTCCACTGTAGCAGAAGTGCATTACATATTAAATGACCATGAATACACAAAAGGTGTTCATGCCCCTCACAGTCACAAGTCAAACATACCTTGGAAGACAACAGAAGCAAGGTAGGGTTAGAATGAACTGAACAGTCTTGGTATAATATAAGCAACCAATATGCCAGCTTTTACCATTTCTGACTAATCTTATGTGTTCCTGTTCCACATTAGGATTTTCACCATGTTCAGAAACAAGTCTTTGCTGCACTTATTTTTAATTCTGAGACCACACTTTATTTGTGCACTCTTGACAGGTGCTGCTTAAGACATTTTTATAACGCTACAGCTAATGCTGCCAGCTAATTTTCCATCTAATAAAGTGTTACACACTTATTGATTGACATTTCTCCACAGCTAAATTTCCAATACTAGCTGAGTTTGTTCTATATGAACAAAATAAAATGAGAATGTCATATGGTTTCCCAAAGAATAAATAGCACATTTCCATAACACCATTTGACTACTCACAGAAGTAATGCAGACTGGGAACAGAGGAACTGGCAGCAACAGAAATGGTCCAGATTTATACAGTTAGCCTGAGATTAGGCAAAGCTGAATGCAATAAAAGCTGTGTACATAGTACTAACATCCATGTATGCATCCTTATGCCATTCAAGAAAATGGCTTTTTCTATCTTAACTGCAGGAAACTAAAAAAAAAAACAACCCATCAAATCAGTGCAGTTCATCCATTATCATTGAAAAACTCTTTCTTTCACATAATTTTGCTTGCCACACAGCAGGCATGTTGAATAGTCCGTTCCTCTCATTAACATTTTCTAAGACTGGATAAATCCGGTATCTTTCAAATTTTGAATTATATGTAGCACTCCTGAGGCTTAGCGATTTCCTAGTGAGGGCCATGGAATATGTGAATAAGGCTGGAGCCTTGAATCTTTACCTCGCAGCTTTTAAGACGGCACTGCTAGACAATGGCTTGCAGGGAGCGTGTTTCAGTTTCTTCTATGAAACCTGAATACTTTGAATAACTGCAATTGTAGAGGCCTTGATGTATTTTCTGGCAGAGTGCACTGGTTATAGAGAAACAGGTCTCACTCCCACATGGACCTTCTTTCTCTCTATGTACTAAATTACTATTGCAATTGTTTAACTACAGTCAAGCATGTTGGGAGAACGACTGGTTACTCATCTGGAAGACTGAGATAGAGATCAAATAGTAACATGAGGTATTGTCTGAGGTCATGGCTCTGACCGAAGGCTTATTCCAGGAGCCTTGAGACCATGGTTCAAACCTGAACTCTCTTTGTGAAAGAAGCCCAACAGAAAGTTTCAGTTTAGCCGAATCAGTGTTTTCCACTAAGAAAGCTGTTTTTATTTCTAATTTGTGCATACTTCTCAATAAGGGTGATTTGCATCACGGAAATATGAATACCTATTAATCACTCATTCTAAACAGCTCATCTGAGCTTGGGAAGACTAACAAATACAGAATTTATTTTGTAAAAACACGCTGTCTCTAACATTTCCAAAACTAAAATCTTAGGTAATTGACTTGTTGGACTGGGTTCTTCATATCAACTTGTAATGCAGAATGAATTTTGATGATGGATGAGAAGTTTAAGATCATTTTATCGCCTTCAGTAGAAGTTTCCTTAGGGAATGGACAAAAAAACCTAATTAGTCTTTTGCATTTCTACTTTCTATTTTCATGTTGAGTCAATCATAAGCATCAGGATGTAATAAAATCATCACTATTCTCTAGTTCAAAAATATGAGTTCATTTTGGCTACTTGTTTCTTTTATTTTTCCCCAAGGACCTTATTGTGAAGGAATGTTGCTCATGCATGTGAGTAAGATATTCAAATGCTGTATTTTTAAACTTGTACTGGGAGTTTAAGTGCATTAACATGAAAGTTTTACCTACATGAACAAACAAGATAATTTAGTCTACATTAAAGCATAAGTAAAAATGTTAGAAAAAATCCTGTCACAATTTATTGTCCTGATAGATATCTCATGAGTGAGATGTATCACTCACAATATCTTTTTCTATTTAAAGCTGAAGAACATTGGTACATTCATTTCTCAGTTACAGACATAGTCAGTAGCAAACAACTATTATTCAGATCAAGATACATATGAAAGTCATTAAAAAGAAATGTGTATTGGATATTCTTCCTTTCAATATTAAGATAATTATGGTAAAAATTAAATCTGCATGACAACAAATTCTCTCAGCACTATTATTTGTTGTTTTTTTGGGAGGAGCACACTGGTTATTTTCACAAGGAAAATTTTCACTGGTTATTTTCAAGCAGGAAAGGGAAATGCTAACATTTTAATTCTATTTTTTCCTTATATTTTATAGGAGACTGCAGTATTTGAAGTACACTGTAAACAAGGCAAACCATTCTAACATGCCAAGTGCATTTGTGCTTAGTTCAGATACAGTAACATGAGCATGCTTGCAACAGAAGGAGATTAGCAGCAGCAGAGGAAATCTCCACAGTCTACATCTGAATATGCATCTGCATGGAAGAATACAGATGGACAGGAAAAAAAATTAATCCAATAAGCCTGTATATTTTCTTTTTTCCAAAGGCAGTGCTTAAAACATCCAAACCGTGATGTGCATTGGCGGCCATATCAACACAGAGATTTCTGTTGCTGTCAAAGGATACATAATAGAGAAAAGATGACAGGTTTCACAGATTTGGATACGGTGACAAGACAAAAAAAAGAGCTGCCTTATTTGTTTCTTGATACATTTGTTTCTGAAATACATTCTGTTTGTAAACTCGCTACACTCTTTTATCTTCCAGCAAATGAGAAGACAAAAAGTCTTCTTCCTTCAGGCTGCCCGAGACCAGCTGGAGAGTAAACTTTACAGAAAAAAGAATGCTTTACGATTTTCCTGACAAACTACATTTTTCTGCTCCTTTTTCTGCTTCAGCATTAGCCTTCACTGATTAACAGGCCTTTTAACAGTACTGTGTCAAGGGTGCTAGGTACCATCCTCATCAAGTCCAATTTATGACTGATTCTTCATCAAGGATTAAAAACTTAATCATCCAAAATCAGCTTTTCATAATTTGCATTCCCCAAAATACAGACATGTAAGTTAATTTGTAAGGCTGATGTTGTATACATCATTTTTTTTTTTGTCTGAACAAAAAAACTGGATTCTAATGCATAATAGAGGTAATTAAGAGTCTGAGCACCATTAATAGATGGCCACCTCCATAATGTTCTTTTCTGAAAGTGTTTGGTTCACAAGGACAGTTTGCTCAGCTCTTGAGTATCAGGAAAAGCATAATTTTCTTGTTTGCAGAATATATTTTATAGTCACATTTTTTGAAAGAGCATAAATATATTACTTTTCACACAATCTTGTATTTTTTACACTACAACCTTGAAACGTTTCCTTTTGCCTGATTCACCTCTGTCTACTTATTTACAGTAATCTCTCATTTCTCTTATTTCTTACTTCTGATATGCAAAGGTCTGTTGTAACTATTCTAGATTCATTTCACAACAGAGAAATCAAAGCAATATCTTGTCTTTGAGAAGGAGATCTATATATATGCTCTGAAGACCTTTATGTCTGATTTATAGCTGCTCAATCTTTGTAAGGGAGAGGATAGGAAGAATTGCTTTTCCTTCCTCTGTGGCTTTGACAGTGGACTACAGAAAAATCATCAGTTTCTCAAACTGTTGTTTCACAAGCTGCATTAACAAGCAAGTGAAAGAACAGCCTGTGTGGGATTTGGGAATTTTTATGGGTAAATAAATAGGAAGTAATTATTTATAATGTATGTAGAGCTTGTTTGTACTTTCAAAGAATTTCTGAAGGTTTACGAAAGTCTGGCATATATTCTACGCAAAATGTAGCCAAATGTGAAGAATGTAAGAGCATCCACCTAGGAATGAATCTATCAGCAGTTTTCTAACAATGCTCCCATTTCACTTGGTCTATACACAAAGATTCAGAGAAATCTTAGGCAACAAAGCCTAAGTCAACCTTGTATCACAGGAAACTATGCTAGCTCTGCATTTACAGCCTTCTAAGCTGAATGGAAAGCCACAGAAGTGTCTCATTCCCTGTACAAACAAAACGAACATACAGCTGATTAGGACAAAGAAAGAAAAATATAGAAATGACAAAAATGATGAAAGATAACTGTTCTGACAGGTATCCCTAAAATCTCCTATTATAAAAAAGAGAAGCAGAGAAACTCTGGTATTCTCATTTACCATAAAGTGGCAACTGTTAAAAAGTGTTGACTTTGATAGTTACCAGTTTCTAGTACACACTGTCTCTTTTTGTACTCAACACTAGTAAAAAGTACCAACTTTTAAAAGAAGCTCTAACGTTTCAAGTATTTTCATCAGCCTTTGTTAGGAAATGGTACCAAGAGAGCTAATGTGAATTTGCCATGTGGCTTTACAATATAACCTGGAAATATACTTCTTTATGTAAAGGGTCTATTACTCCTGTATGTGATTGGGTTGGGGCAAAAACTGCCAACTTCTTTGGCATTTGTCACAACTATTGCAAAATAAGTGAAGGACGGGTTTCAGGAAGCCTCACCCATTAAAAGGGGTGCTTAAGAATGGGCTCATCTCCCTCACTGAAGACAGATGGCTTCAACCACCTTTTTTACATTTTAAAGAAGAATAGCATCAAACACAGTCGAATCTTCAAGATTAATACAGGCACATAGAATTCAATCACTTCATATATATATCAGGAAAACAGCCTGCCTGATTTTAGTCCTACATACTGCAAAAAATGACAGCATCTATAAAGCTGAAAAATTGTGTAGAACTATTTTGCTTTTCTGTTATTCATTTCTCCCCGAAGTAATTTCAAATGTTAATATTCATCTGGAGGCTAAAACCATAGAAGCAGAAGTTTCTTTATAAAAAGAAGTGTTGAGCTTCCACACTGTTGTAGTTTTGACAACTTTTTGCAACATAAAAACAAAAAACATGCCAAGCAAGTTAAGAGTATTATTATTATTCAATGCAGTATTTCTGCTTCAAATGCCTAAAAGAGAACTTTCAGTTTGAAAGAAATTGTATTTTTGTTTCTGAAAACCCTTAATAAAATGTTCACTAAACATATACAGTTGGGTGTTGAAGAAGGACAAGTATTTTGCAGAAAAGAAAAGGAATATGAAAGGGGTTATTACAGTGGCAAGTTTAAACTGTTGTAGTCAAGACTGTAAACATTTCCATAATAAATATTTATTTTCAAAAGTTTATAACTTCCTTAAAAAACTCTTCCTGACTGAAACTTAACTTGATGTCTGCCTACATAATAAGCAATACAGAAAGCAGTTTAGCATCTGCCTTAGAATTGGATACAAACAAAAAAAATGAGATTGAAAGGCTACACTAGGCCATTGTATCTAAAATGGCTTTATTTTTAAGAGCTCCTTTTTACAATCATTAAGATATGCTCTGAAGTACTTCCACAAATTATCTTAGATCCGGTTCCTCTGCATGCTGCAGCAAGCAGAGACAATCTGAACTGTGGGGAGCATTCAAAAGTCTGAGATGCACAAATGAATGTACTTTATATACAAAGACATGCAGGTTGCATGTGAGTATCTGCTGTTTCACATGTGATTGATCTGCTTGAAAAACAGCCCTGGTGGAAATGGCAATGAGTGATGCTGTAGAACTGTATTAACATTCATTTGTCACTAGTAACTTAGTTGCTGGTGCCGTGGTGGAGGAAGCACAGAATCCTTGACAGAGGCTTGCTAAAAGAAGCTGTGATAGCTCAGTTAACTACACGAATTTCAGGACACAAGGAACAAGTGAATACAAAACCAATTATTTTTTCCTGCTTAATAATCAAGGTGAGACATACAAGATCAACAGTCATACAATAGTCAGAACATCCATCAGTGTGTATAAGTACTGTACAGATATTCAACCTAACACTCTCACTGACAGACCTGGTTAAAATTCATTGATTATTTAACTCCTGTTAAAAAAAAACCCCTAGCTGCCAGTAAATTGAACAGATCATACAAGAGCTCAATATTCTGCTATAAAACAAAAAGAATTATATCCATGGGAACAAGGGATATATAAAGCAAAATAATGAGTTTTAAATTGCACCAGCTTGCTGGTTCTGCATGACCCAATATGCTGGCTTTTGACAAGGGATTCTTTTTAATCATGGTGACTCAGGTGTGGATCCCATCTGTTTATGCCAGTTATAGCACATAACCAAAAGCCTTTATTAGCTGTAAATTCAGTCTACCCCTCACATTATACTTACCACATAAAGGAAAATTGACATTAATTTTATAATTGAAATTGCACACTCTGAATGTATTACTCTTAAAAATGGAAGTAAAATCTTTTTTGATTCTTAGGTGAGAAACCCTTCATTAGCAAAGTCTTTCAAAAAAACGTTTCACCCCTAATTCATATTAGCAGAAGGATGCTATAACTGCCAAGGTGGAAATCTAAAAGTTTGCATGTCAGACTCTGGTTAGTATGGAAAGCAGTAACACTTTAATAAACAGGTGATTAGGCAGCTCTCAGCTCTGTTAAAAGCAGATTGGTAGTCTATTACAAACTGATTAAATTTGCCACTTCTTCACTTCAAACAATTATATTTGCTCATTAACACTTGATATGTTGAATGCAGCTTAAGAAGAACATAGGAAAATTAAATATCAATCATTCTAACTCCTCAGAGATTTAAAACTGACTCACATAATGATACTTTCCTTCAAAGAACAATAGGCATGTGCACCTGTGAAAGCTGCTGTGGAGGAGAAAAGGGAGAATGGGAAAAGTTATTTGAAGACTGATGAAAAGCAGACATCGGGGGAATTAAACATGCAGCTTAACTGTTGTGCTGCACTGATGTGTTCATACATATCTATATGAAAGTGTGTTCTAAAACAGAGCATACACATGGCTGGCTGTACTGCAGGCTGTGGCACATGACAGGCTTACTAGTAAGGAAGACAGAAAATAGAATCATAGAATATCCTGAAGTCCAACTTATTGCAGTCCAGCTCCTGGCTCTGCACAGGACAGCCCCAAGAATCACACAATGTGCCTGAGAGCATTGTCCAAACACTTCCTGAACTGTGGCTTGGTGCTGTGGCCAGCACCCTGAGATATTTGAAGGCATAGTCTGTTTAACATGTGAAACAAATGCCTTTCCTTTCAGAGCCTTAAAGGGGTTTAGAAGATTATTCCCCCTTACATTATCACTTTCGCAAAAGACAGAGATGGCATCTTACTGGAAGCACTACTACTGTGCAAAGACTTTGTCATAAAACTGGGATACTACAGAATAACACTTACTAGCCTTTACACAGCTGCATCTATCGGGACATTGCAGAAACTATAAAAAGCAGATGAATGTTTTTAACCCTATTCTGGTAATGGGAAAGGTGAGACAAGAGGAAGGAAAAGAAACCTTCTCATGACTCTTCATCAGGCCACAGAACATATAATCCTTTTGAGATCAGTGCTCTTCATTCTTTCAAACTATATAGACAAATCTGTTTTCTAACTGGCCTTAAAAAAGAAGATGCTAAAGATGTATCCAGCCAGATAATTTTGAACTTGCTGTAAAATGTAAGCCCATTTAAAAATGAATTTTATATTCTTCAGAGAATTAGTTTCTCACTCACTGCACCATGGGAGGTATGTGTGGCTATTTACCATCGCTGAGATGCATCCCTGTGAGCACTTACCTGCACCTATCCAGCAGACACTTACAGGACCTGCCCCAAAATTTGACAGTTGGAACAGTTATATATCCTTTACGTCTTGGAAAAAGATTAGTTTATACTTCTCTTCTTGACACCATATCAGGAAAAAAGTGTGGCAAAGAAAATGTTGGGGCTTGCTGGTGGATCTGGTACATGGACCTTCGGTATATTATTCATACATAATTACATATTTGGTTTTAAAATCTGAAAGTACAAAACCTCAAGCTTGGTATTTGCTACTCAAGTATTATGATGATTCTGATAAAGATTATGATAAAACTGCATTTAGACTTGCTTCAGGTTGGGATCTCATACGTCTACAAGAAAACTGTCTAGATCTTCTGGTGAACTTCCTGATAAAAACTGTATTACAAACTACAAGCTAAACGCCAGCTGTTCATCTTTTTATTTTATGTTTCAATTAAGGGTGACAACATCATTATTCACTAAAGGTTAAATGGATCAAACCATTTCTTCTTAGAAGAGGAGGGTATAAAAGTTCAAAGAGAATTAACCAAATGCCGCATTTTCGTCCCTGCTTTTCTGTCTGGCTGAAATCAGAACACTGGCTTGTGCGTAGAGACTGTGGATTAAGGAACATGGTGGGAGGGTAGCTCATACTCTAAGATCACAAACTCTGAAAGAGTAAAATTCTGGTCTAAAAGTGTAATATTGACACCAGAGAAGTGGTTCTAGAAATAAGATGTTTGTCCTGCCCCACTGTCATCTGACATGTGCAACTGAGACTGAGAAGAGCTGAGGTACAGCAAGGTAGAGATACGAATCCTCCCACTGGTGGAAGTGGGGACTGGAGGCTACAGACTCTGGGATACTTAGAAAACAACTGAAATCTCAGCAAGAGCTCTTATTTGACAAGCCCAACATTTTATCTGCTTTGATCAAAAGTCATTATAAAGTATATGTAACCTCTAAATCCAACACGTTAAGATTATTCTGAGCGTATTATAACCAGGGCTCCAGCTGGGTCCCTTAAAAAGTTGAAATAACATCCGTGGGTATAGCTCAGGTCCTTCAGATCCATGAGAAAATGCAGGAAGCTCTGTCACAGAGTACCTATTGCAGAAAAGATTCCCTCCAAGCAGTGGAGGAGCAATCAAAATTTCAGATGCATTCTATCCAAACATAGGCAGGAGATTGGCATATTGTTCAATATTGTGATTAAGCAGTCACAGAAGACTCATCTTTCCCATTCGTTCCAGCTCTGAACTTGACCAAAAAATAAATAAGGACTGCATCAGAATGTGCAAATTATGTCTTTCAAGACAAGTACAAATTGAAAATTAATTTGTGTGTTGACAAAAGAATAGGTTCTCGTTCACAAGCAAGCTTTTAAATGATGGCCTGTAAAACTGTCTCTTTACAGCCCCGTGATGAATCCCCCTGACAGTGTTTAAATGTCTTTGGGTCCTCTACCAAAACTTGCTAGCTGAAGAGTTTTGTATTTTAGGGACCTAAAGCCTAGTTATCACTAAACAGTGAAGAGAACATACATTTTCATGACACTATTGTATCGCTGTAAAGTTTACTGAATGTTTCTACCACGACTAATTTCTTTTTGCATGCTGAGTAACTTCTTCCAAAAAGGATGTATTTTGCTTTTCTTACTCAAAACCTATTTTAACACAAAGCTAAAGGACTGCTTACTCAAAAAACCTGAAAATTTGATAATAATTCAGTTTCTTTGCTTCTACCCAAATGATTGAGCCTCCTCTCTCCTGGATACTGACTGTGGCAAGAACGCATATTAGACAGAATAATTCACAATCCACGAACCAAAACCTCTTAGCCTCACATAACCACAAAGAAAGGGTGATAAACTTACCTTGTGTAGCAATGTAGTGATTTGGTCTATGATAACCCTAAAAAAAAATTGGAAGAAAAAATCAGCAATATGCACCTTGGCTATATTCCTACGAGTGAAATTTCATTTAGAGTCGTGTTCAGGAAACCTCAGTACAGGTAACAGATACAAAAGTTTGTTCGAGTTGAGGAAGGGCAAGTGAGAAAGGAAACAAGAAACAAATGTGTTTTCTGCAAGATACCTAAATTGCAGCCATGTACATTCAGGGCCAGAAGTAATACATTCTTTCAGTCCCTTGTTGGCTCTACTGAAAATGAACAGCATGAAATCCTCTCTAGCACTTGCAGCTAATGGCTGCAGATGTTCTTGGAGTATAAGATACACCTTCACCTGTTGCTATTAACTGCAAAGCCTATCCATTTTCCAACAGTTAAAGAATGTCAGATTTATATTCAGCCTGGTGAAGGGAGAGGGGAGGATGATGTTCACTGTGCCCATGGTGAGCTGTTTATGTTTCATTTCTGAACAGTAAAAAGGAAGGTAGATTCTTTGACTAAATGGTTTGGTATGAATACAATTTTTCTGATCTAAATAGGAAGAACATAAAACAGCTCTGTTACTCTGATGACAAGAGCAACTTAATCACAAGTTGGCCAAACAATAAAGAGTAATACTCTATGCCTTCTTCGCAACATTGAACAGATTGCCAAAATGTAATGATAGCACTTTTACAGGATTTGAGTTTCTGGTGTGATGGGAGTGTCACCAAATGTTTAGATCACGCACTAGTATGTTGGTAAATTCAGTTGCAGGAGTGTTAATATTTGAATAATGGTAATGATGCACTGTCAGTCATCAACAGGAAGAACTTAAGGCTGTAGCATGCATACCACTGCAATTTATTTCTAAAAGAGCAAGGGGAAGTGTAGTGATACAAGATGGGGAAGACTCAAAACAACTGAAGATACTTTGAATATTACAGAAAAAATAACATTAATTATAGAATTGATTTCTTTACATGACATTAAAGCAAAATACAGAAATCTGAACTGAGAAGTGTTCAGAGAGGTACAGAGTAGATTCTTTTTCTGCTATGTGTTACCTAATTCTTAGTGGCTGGGATCAGACACTTCTATTTCTCAGTGAAAAAAAAAAAAGAAGGGAAGAAATACAGCATAACCATTGTGCCTATGATAGTGCCATTCCCTTATTCTCATGTTTATTCTGACAACACAACAACTCTACGAATAAGTGCATGCAAGACCAAAATTAAAGCTGCTTCTGTAGTAGAAAAGCAGAATTTCCCATGGAAACCTGAGTAGCAAGATTATAAACAAACATGCTGTGTTTTGTAGTAGAGCTGTCTTTGGAAGATGCCTGCAGTCCTCCAAGCTTTGCAATGAAGACATCTGCTGAGGATGAGGGAGAGACTTTTTTGCTGCTCAAGTGTTGTTGCTTTTAGGACCACATTCTCTCCATCCTGTTGTACTCTCATAAGCAAAAAAAAAAAAGGTTGCTATGCAACTATCAGCATCTTATATGAGACTGTATGATATAAGTCTTTACTTCTCACATCAAAATGTGATCAGTCAGATCAAAATCTCACAGAAGAAGATACTACTACTAGCCTAAAATGACAACAATCCTAAATGTTGGAGAAAATGTAAAAGTGAATTAAAATCTAAGTCCCCAGTGTGAACTCTCTCTTTCCTTTCATGACAGATTACTCCCTTCAGAGTTTAGTGAGGCGTCTAACTAAATGTATTTCCGTATGTGCCTTTACTGCTTGGTGACTGTGCTATTTTTTCAAAGGGGACTGAGCAGAAATCTGAGCTTAGCTTAATGATTCTTGAACATGCTTATAGACATCAAGGTATCTTCATAAAGTTCTGTCAGACTTCAGATTGTTACAACTTCAGTACCCACTTTTCTTGTATAGCTCTAGTTCCTCCACATTTTGAGAAAAAAACATCTGTTACATTCCTGTTTCATACTAGTAATTAAATTTGAACTGCAAACTGTGACACCATTTTTCAAAGATGCCACCGATGAACAAGAAGTCTTTAGCAGACTCAAGTTTCCTGTGAAGCAACACTTGTTTCAGTTAGCCCAACATCTAGCACTCCATGTAAACAGTAGAGTTATTATCTTTGCTATCTATAGATTTCTGGCTTTAGATAATATTGACTTTCTAATGATTTTCAATTCTAGTTTTGAGTTCATTCTTTCAACCAAAACCACCTTGTCTCTTAAAGAATTTATTCTAATGTAAAACATTAGGTTAACACGATGCAGAATGAACAAAGAAGCCACTTTGAATAATTAAACAGCCTACATATTTAATGAAATGTCTTGCTTGCATTAGAAGTACTGGTTAACAGCTGCAGAATATACTTTGAAGGCGACTTAAAAGTGCAGAGATGACAAGAGACTGCAAATCTCTGCATTAGGCATTACAGAGTTTTGTCACATTAATATGCAAACAGCTTTCTTTTAAATGTGGAATGATGCCAAGCTGTTGACAGAAAGTGAAAATAACATTTTGCTAGCCCATATAAGCACCAGTAGGCAAAGTAGCCATACAGTGTTGCTGGCAAGGTTTCAGTCCAGTGGCAGTTGGAGGAAATGACTCATTTCATTTACTCATTGACAAAACCTTTGAGGCTTTTTTTTTTCCTCCAGTGTATACCTTGCTTCCAAAGATAGTACTTTCCAATGCTATACAATGTTAGCAGCTGATATTAGCTGTGATATCTATTACAGATTATGAATAATGTGAGAATAATAACAGTTCCCTCTTTGACTGAACACAACATTAAGCTTGTTGACTACATCAGTATACGCACATCAATATAATTTCCATTGATGTAATCGGAACTTGTTTCTCCTTCAATAGGCTGCAATCTCACTCGAGAATGATCATCTGAAAAGGGAACAATGGAGAGGAAAAAAACAGTAATTAAAGACACATTCTATAAAAAAGCCTTCAAAATTCCTTTCAAGTCAAACTAAAACCTCAGCAATTGCAAGTTCATGCTTGTTTGGTTGTCCATGAAAACACTGTATCTACATTTAAACCTCATTTCAGTCATTATAGGCTTTCTAAATCCCCTCTGATTTTCAGTATGAACATCTTAAATATTGTAATGTGAAACCTATTACCATTACGATTTTTGCTTTGACACCCCCTGCTTTTGCCAATAAAATAATATTAAGTTGTCAAATGTTTAATCTCTTGGAAATGCTTCTGCTAGTACTCAAGGGAAACTGAAGTTTTTGTACAAGACATACAGTTTTTGAAGGAAAGTCATTATGTTTTCAATAGGGCAGAAAGTAAAATAATGACAAAACTCAAGCACTCAGACAATGATTTTGTCACTGAATTTTCCTCTACTGTGGTCATCTGTATCTATCCAGGAACGTGCAAACATTTCCAACTCTATTTTCTGAATTAAAATCAAAAACATCATGGCACGAATTTGTTTCATGTCAGCTGCCTGACTTTCTTCATGATATAGTAACACTGCTAGAGGCTAGTTCCCTACCCTGCACAACAACATCTGTATGCTGGCAGGCCTTTTTCTTCTCTTAGACTCCATAAGCTCCTCTTGATTCTCCTAGTTCAAAAACAACTAATCACAACGGTTTTTCCAGAATGCTGAACAAGTTGTTGATAAAATAATTTGAGGGTATATATCAAGGATGGAGAGATGGTTAAGAGCCACTTTACTGCTGCTTTGTTTAGGAGTCACTTTTGCTAAGTAGATACATGTGTATTATTGTTTCTGCTGCTTGCCTGCTGAGCTAATATTACTTGCAGCTGATGACAGACCTTCATGACTGTCATTATTTTGTTGTAAAGGTAAATAAGCATTAAACCACCTGAAACTTGCCACCCACGTTCTGAACAGCTATTTTTCTCAGCTTTAAAGTTCCTAAAAGATAACAAATGAATGAAAGAACATGAAGTGGCTTAAAACCTCAATCATAAGTAGGATAATATTTGCCCACATTATGGTGGAGGGAGAATAGGGGAAGTTGTTCTTAGGATAACACTGTTCTACAGCTACAAGTCAAGAGATTTTCAAATGGCTGAGAAGTAAAGGAAGAGGTAAATTCTTTACTTCATCCTCTTTTATGCTCCAAATCTCAGGAACTAGAGATCTCAGAGCTTCATTTATTTTCCTGGGATTCCCATGAGAGAAAGAAAGGGCACAGTTTAAACCCAAATACAGTAAATCAGAACAAATTAAAATTCCATCTCTAAGTCCCACACAGGTCTTACTTTGCTATTTTCTTGTGATTATTTCATTTAACAGTCATCAAGAATGAGTTTTCCCAAACATGCTGGAATATTCAAATCAATTATGTTAATCAGGTCAGCCTTTTCAGCCTTTTTATTCAAGAATAAGAATTTATAGAGGTGTGACTCTCCATTACATAACCTTTCCTGGTCTGATCCTCCCATGCTATGCTTATCCAAGTGCTGTACTATTCTCTGCTTAATTAAGCTATTTATCAGTTTCTTCAGAACAGAGGTTTGGCTCACAGGACCTTAATTCTAAAAATCCATCTTACTTAAGAAAGATACTAAGAAACTTTCTAAGCTCTAGCTTATTTTTACTGTTTTGGAACCTGATACAACTTCTGCTGAAGTCAGCAGACTCTGAGGTCAAGCTTGCTTGGACTCATGGTATGTCTTCATCCATATTTTCTTGATTTCCTGCATCGTTGCCTTATAAACATTCTCACCAGGACAACTCAGGCTAGTACAGATTTTCACTTTTGTATTACTGGCTGTATTTAGGATAGGGTTCAGTTGTCTAAGCACAAACATCTCATACCACTTTATACAGCCACCAGGACGTACTGCCTAGCTTTCAGCTGCCACTTTGGAAATAACATGTCTCTCTTGTGTTCAGTGTCACATTTGTTGGTCCTGTACAGATGTCTCAAGCCTATGTTTAGTCAACTGAACCCCCAATTTAATGTCTTACACACAACTGAGTTTCCATGCTGGGCAGAAAAAGCTTCAATTTCCCACTAAGAAATATCTTAAAAATAAAACTTCCTGTTATTTCTTTCTGACTGATTTATACAATTAAATAATATGCAGTAGCATCTTTTCATTACATATCCTGTATTTTGTCCCTTTCTTTGCTTACTCCATTCTTTCCTTGCAGTAACTCTTATTTCAGATAGAGCAAAATTAAGTAAGTTACTTTACACCTGTATCTTCATATCATCTTTTACCCTTTTTTCTTCGTATGTGCGTCTTTTCTGGTACTGAATTATCAGGCAGAGTTTTCTGTGAATTTTTGAGGTAATGGACTCTTCAATACCCATTTATTTAGAGTGAAACTGGAGTGACTCCCCTTTTTTTATCGCTTTGAAAACTCTAGTTGACTCCTTACTTCATGGTAACACTTCTTAATTTGAAAAAAAAGTCTTCAGTCAACAAAAAGAAATGTTACCGTGTCTTTGCTGTGTTTATGTCAAGTAGATTTAGGCCTAAGAGGTACACAAGCCATATATTCTTCAACATGAATGTTGATTCTTAAAAAGCTTCTAGGTTAACTGCCTAGATTTCTAGGGTATTTTTTTCCTTTATATTTCAGCTGCTCTTGACAATTTTTATACCTTTTAAACACTCTTTTCCATCTCACTGTTATTTTGATACCCTTCCATTAGGAGATCAAATTTAACTTTCCAATGATCACTTAAGTTTTCAAAATTAGTTATGATAGAATCAGTTTGTCTTTGTAGAAAATGGTAATAGATAATAAATATAAGTATTATATTCTCACTCCCCTCACGTTACCTACAACATGAATATGTGATCTCTAGCAAGCCCCTTGAGCACCTGTTTGATTAGCATGCCTTGGCAATGACCCTTTCTTGGGACGTATCTTGGTGATTCTTTGAAAATCAAATCTTTTATAAATGTCTCACCTAAAATCTTTAGCTGCTTTTAAAAGCTGTGATCAATATTCTCTTCTCATTTAGTCAATATTGAGTTAGGTAAAAATAAATACAGAACCACCCCACACCCCATTCCCAAATTACCTCAAGATCTCTCCTGAGGAAAAAGCAATAGATTTTACCAAAATCCATGCATAACCCTGTACAATTATGGCAGAAACAGAATTTTTCTTATGCAAAGAAATATTCATTTAGCAGATTCATGCTGGTTTTAGTTCCTAATTAGAAAACGCAAAGGTTTTTGCATTCACCAAAGAAGGAGCATGTTTTCTGTGGGGGACTGGACTGTGATCATGATTCAACTTTTTGATACAGTGGCTCACAAGTTGTAGCCACTCATACAATGGGTAGGGCACGCTTGGAGCCAATTAAATGCACATCACTGGAGTAACATAAAGCATACTGCAATTTTGACAAGCTCCTGCAATGCTGGCCACTTGGTGCTATTGTTTTAGTTCCCTCTGAGAACAATAATGACTACAAGCAATAATGAAACAGTAGTATCTTGGGAAAAATTTAAACAAAGAGGTTAAACAGAGAGAAAAAGATTACATTAAACACTTAGCAGAAAAAAAATACATTTCATTATAATCATGTACCCAGTCAGTGGCATCTGAACCACAGTATTTTTAAGTGTTTGAATATAGCATAAAAGGACAGTTTATTAAAATGCTTTTACGCTTAAGCATATACTTTATTCAGCTATCTGGGATAAATTTTAAAAAGTGGACCACTAAAACTGCACTCTCAGACTGAGAAAAATGATCAGTTATCCAGCAGATCAGTGATCCAGAAAAACGCATAAAATAATTAAACAGTTAACTACCCCATTTGCATACATGTATTTGATGGACAACAAACTGTGTAGGCAGTTTCAGCTTCTCTTTTAAGATACTGCATTTAACTCTAACAGATCTTAATTTTAACTTGTGTTATCTTTGTTCTCACAGCCACATAAACAGGACGTGTTTTTGATAATAACTCCATCCAACTCCTTCCCTTTGCTAAATACTGAGGACATTTCAAGTAAATTGAGGTCCAAATGTTCTGAGGTATATTTAGCCTCTCAGAAAGCCTTCAGTATCACTTGTAATTGCCACTGATTTGTGACTCAAATATCTTGTTTTCCCTTGGCTACTCATCACTTCATTACCTCAGACATAAAGTACTAGTAGTCTAGTTTTCTTCAACTAAAGGGTGTTAAAATGTAAGAGAATGGCTAACTTGACATTAAAGAGGGGACTGACAAACTAAACCTGACTAAAAGAGAAGATCTATTTTAAAAGGCTTGGGCTGGAAATAAAATTCCACAAAGCAAGGATAAGCATAAAACTTCTTGGTATTCGTATTTATAACTCCTTCAGTATTTCTACTTAAATGATTAGTCATTACTCAGCTAATGTGTTGCTACATCCTCAAAAAATAACAAGTTTGTTACACATTAAACATTGCTGGAGGAGAACAAGCAAAACCACATTCAGCTAACTTAGCTTCTTTTGTTTATGCACCAGCCCATTGTGATATCCACATTTCTCTAGAAGATTTCATTTCCTTTTTCAGTATGTAGCACTGTACAGATCCAAAATACACAGGAACACTATCATGCCCACTCAAAACGATGTGGCAGATCATCTCTTGCTTGACAAGCATCTCTTGCTTAATTTGCTTCTGCCTCAACAAGCATTTGCTGCAGGTTCTCATTCTGCAGCAAGTTACAGAGCTGCTTTCTCTCTGTAGATCATCTCAGCCTGGCTGGGCCTATTCATACCACCTACTGTAAGTCACTAACTTAGGAGCTGTTCTCTCCAGACTTGTTACACAGGCACTGCAGAGAGGACCACCGGCAGTGGTGATTCAAAAGCATTCAAATGGGCTCTATTTCTGAATCATTTCTCTAGAAGGCCTGTCCTTCTCTCTGTTAAGTTCATGTGGTACATTGATGAGGAAACCTAGGTAGATCTGTGCCTGGTTAAGCACCTATATTAGGTGCTGAAGTTAAGTCACTGTAAATATACAGTACATGCTCCTTCCACAGGTTGTCCAAATGTTAAGACAATCTGTACAACTTACTCTTCCATGCTGTCCCATGTGCCTAGGGCTATATATGATTTCTAAACTGCAGTATCACTAAATGATTCCTCCTAAAGACCATCCTTCATGCTTACAAAACTTCTGACATGCTGTGATGGCTGCATATTTCTGTATTTATACCTCCCTCATGATTATCTGGCTGGCTGGTAGAAACAAATATATGCTCCATATCTTAAATTTAGATTTTAAAGGAAAAATCAGGGAAGGGATCATCTCCTACAGACACATTAAGAACTTATCCTTTACGTGCAACAATACTGGTGTACATAATGTATTTGTGGTGAACTTGACAAATTTTCTGCCCCCACATTCATGTGCAGCATCTTCTCACAATGCTTTGCAATCTCATAATACCAGATTTAGGTGTCACTCTCCAAACCATGCCGTCATCTCCTCAAGTTATTTGATTATTAGTATATCTAATCTTTATCAAGCTTGGCCTCTTAAAGCAAAACATACAGATTTTTTTTTTTTCTTAAAGTTTGTCTAGCATTAAAAGAGTAAATTGGGATGGTTGTTACTGTTATTGAGGAACACTTAAGCAGCAGTACTTTCTGCTCCTACAATATCCAGGACCTAAAACCAAGGTTTAGGGTGATCATGGGTACTCTTGCACCAAGCTGACAGAAGCAGTTTCAGAGCTGTTAAGAGCCAAGTACTGGTTAAAGGTGTCATTCTCATTAGCCAAATGTTGATCACAGAATGAAAGGTATACATAAGGTTAGTTGAGAAAATGCATTAAATCTGACAGTTTTCTCAAAGAAAAAGAAAAAAAGTAAAAAAAAAAGTAAAAAAAAAGTAACATCTTCCCTCACTTTTCTTAATTAGAGAAAAGGAAACCTGATGTGAGCACAAGGCTGGTGGTCACTCCTATCTAGTTCTGAAGGGAAGTTAACAAAGTGCACAATTATGCTGTCAACACTTACATGCAATGATATTCCCATATCTATTTTTCATTCTGTTCTCATCTTTCTTAGCCGAATCCCACGGTGCGGACTGCCCTTCAAAGAAACTCTAAAAGAGGAAAGAAAGTGACATTAAGAAAAGCATACAGAAAAGCATGTTTACCCTATAGGTAAATAAAGGAGAAAGACAAGCAGTACTTGTGGGTATTTTTGTTAAAATATCATTTAACTGATTCTTTTATTGAGCAAAAATATCAGTCTCCTGTTTCAATGGTGTTTATGCATAGCTTCAGATGTTATTTAAAATTTGACATGAGATTATCCATGTAATAGCAAGAATAATTATTTGCAAGTGAAGTGCTATTAAACCTTCCCCAATTTGCATGCTTGCAACACTGAGAGTCCTTCATATCTGCTATCCAGATTCCCCACATAGTTCTTATACACACACATGAAGCTGAAGGAGCTTCATCATCATGTTGGAGTTGCTCCAGTATTCGAGTGTAGAATTACACACTGTACTGACACGTTTTATTTTTGACATATCAAGTTTACTTTACTTCTTGGCAGGTGACCTCATGGATCTAAACACATATAGGCATTTGGAAAATGTGGATTCAACTAGCATACATGCATTTTTTTTTTCTTAAACACAATTTATGATACCATCATGATGATTGTTTTCTCAGAGAATAAAAGTAATGTGACTTTGTGAAACGTACTATCTTATTCACCCAACCGCTGTGCTCTAGTTAAAAAAGTTCATGTAAATAGGAAAGTTGAAAGTGCTAAAAGTGTATTTTTACATGAATAAAACACAGAAGCAACTAAAAGAGCAGCAAGCAAGTCGTTATGCCCTATCCATTCTGTGCTTCCTGTGGCCTAAAAGAGAATTTTCACAATTTCTTAATTTACTCATGTTTTTATCTTTTTGCTAGAATGTTCAGTATATTAAATATTTTGATTCAGGAAGGACATGAAGGTACGTACATGATTAACTTCTCTGGTAAGAGAAGCTAAAAATGGCTAAGCACCAACCTAAATAGGGAAAACCTTTGGAAGTTTTTATCTCTTGCAAGACCTCAGCACATTCTGAGTGGTTTAAAACAGATAACACCCATTAAATAGACTACCATTAGTATCCTTTGCCCTCATACTTGATAAAACATTCAAATCCCAATGATTTCCAAAAGCAAAAAGCATGAGTCAAAATAAACCCTTGATCTCTTGCTGAAGTCAACGGGACAAAAGAGCATTCAGTGCCCAAAAATGTGTATTTCTTTAATAAGTTCATTAGAGTGCTGGTGTCCAAATTATGATATAAAAATTCCTGGGAATATGTTGATTATTTCTAAAAAGTTTGTAAATAATAACTCAAGAAAAACAGAAGGACTGCCAAATGACTTCAATCTGTTTGTCCTCCATCTCTCCACATTTTCCTTAGAAAATTTTTAATGATTTGCAAATTGAAATGATTAAAACCCATTAATACAAAAAAATTTCTCCTTTATCATAGCATACCATCACTGGGTACAGCTCTGAGAAATGCAGATTGTTACTAGGATAGAGAAGTGAAACCCTGTAAATTCTAAGATGATTTATAGCTTTGGGACTGTTTGCCAAAAAAGCATCAATTGTTATCTGATTATAGATTTGCCAATGGCATCTAAAGCAAGCAAGCCCTCCCACTCTAGAGCACACTCAACTCAGGCTGGATGAAAAATACTTTTGTAATAAGCCCAACTGAACGGCATAAGGAATGACTTTCTGCGGGCAAAGATCTATGTTTCAATTTCTTGCAAAGTTCACATTCTCAGAAGACACTGGATACTGAACAATTGAACACAGTTAAAGGCAAAATAGAGATGGAAATGTTCAGCAGCAAAGCTCCAAAGACAGAACAAACTAATCATTCATCTAATCTAAAATCTGATGTGGATTTCAGGATTTTGCATTTCAGACACTAGACAGACTACTGAAAATTCCAGCTTTCTTACAGTCCTTCTGATAGAGACGAGTTCACAGAATTGATTCGTAAGATATTAGCCAGCAAGTGGTTTTCAGTTTAATTCACTAAGCATTGCATGTGCTGTTACAGAGAAACTGCTGATACAGTTTCTGAGCCTACACCAAGCAAAATGGAAGACCCAAATATATTCCTAGGGACATCTTACTTCTCTCTGTCCCATTAATGAACTTTTACAAAAGCAATCAAAGAAAGCAAATCTCTGGAGACTACTGGGAAAGATTTACATGGTACTGAATTCAGGGAAGATATATAACAGACAATGTACTGCTTTGGGCAGCTCATCTACGTCTCATCTGCTAATGTATGGGTTCAATTTCTCCCACCTATTTGGATCTTCTGAAAACAATTATAAGTTTAATGAGCCTTACAGATAAAACATCTCTTAACAGTATGTCTGCAACACAGATAATTCTCTTCTCTAGAATACATATATATCAAACCTCATACAATAGTGAAAACAGACAGATTTACATTTCCAGCTACTGCATATTGACTTCACTTTCTTTATTAAAAATGTACTATAGAAAAAGAACTCCACATGTATTTTTTCTTTGGGTTTTAACAATAAATTAGTTAATGAAATAAAACATATCACATAGGGAAAATAAGACATAAATTATGTAGATCCATTTTTCTGTTTAATTCATTTTGGGATACACATTGGTATTTCAGTGAGAAGTGTACAGAAAAGATAATCTGAAGGAAGACGTATTACAGTGCAAAAGCATAAAAAGAAACAGTTATTGTAAAAGACAGCTGGAGTGTCATTGCCTAAATTCCCCATTTGCTGCCATTACACAAACTGCAACAGAACGCTAATCCAGAACGTATTATAGGGAGAAATCTCATTTGTCCCACAAGTAAAGAACAGAGCAGATATCTCATAACAGATGATCTGTCAAGATCTTTCCTTACTTGTGAGAAATACATGTTTCATTACAGAAATTTTTCTAATCTCTTTCCTGACATATCACTCTCCAGGGAAACTGCTGCATGGCAGCCCACACATTATCTTTGTGGCTATTCATTCTAATTCATCCTTAGAAGTTTCTTAAAATTGTGGACCATTAGGAAGAAATATGCCCTCAAACAGCTTCACTCCACCAAATGCTTGGCAAGGGCAATGGAGAACTGAAAATGAGTGTAGGACGTTTCTCATATAATTTAAAATAAGCATTTCTTTAACTCAAATCACACAGAACCCTGGTTACCCAGCCTCCACGATCTTCTTGAAAAAATGAAACACTTTTCAAGCCAGCTGTTCTTACAGCAGACATTTCAGTGCACAGTGTCAACTGTCATTCTGTTTAGCAGAAAACATTTCAATGATCAGAATAAAACACTTGCTGAAGACAAATGAAATACAGAGAAGTGCTATATATGCAACCTGAAAACTGGTCAGTGATGCAGCAGCTGGACCATCTTAGGATGAATGCGATACTTTTGCATGCTTTAACTCAATACTGCAGAGGTTTTCCATTAAAAATTAAATATTTGCCAAGGGCTAATTCACTGTGACCCTCAGACTAGAAAATAACTGCAATATCTCAAATGAGAGGGGGACATAATCGTTGCAAATACAGATTTTTTAAATTATTCTCTTTCCTCATTTAAAATTCATAAGGCAAAAAATATTGGAAGGGACCTATATAAAACTACAGTTTGAAGAGGCTGGAATGTGGAGAATAGGGTAAGACCTTCAGAATACAATTTATGCCTCTGTTGATTGTAATTTTTGGCAACACACTGTCCATCCTAGATTTTCACGCTTCCAAGTAAGGATAATAAAAATAATGCATCTTTGTGAGCGCTTTAAGATCTACAAATGTAAACTGTTGAGTGGAATTACTATTTTTTATTGTTAATTAAAAGCCAAGCAGCAACATTTGAAAAAAAATACTTCATAGTTGCTAGGTGACAACAGTGTAGACTCCTACAACGTCCTTTACAAAGCGCAAGCTCTTACAAGCAAAGAAATAAGAAGTTAAGGACATCATAAATCTTGCTCTGCCTACTTAATAAGCAAGAACATTATTCATAGGTACAAAGAAATGCATATTGCACTGTACAAGTCCTAAGTTTGATCTGTGGATTTGTTTTTAAATGTATAACTCTTTATGATATCTGATTTTCTCTACTGACTCTGAGTTTCTCCATTGATAACATTAATTTTCCACTGGTATTTCTAAATAACCAGATTAAAATGTATTTTAGCAAAATTATCAATTTGACCTATTCAGTTCTAAATACCTCTGGATTTGTTTTTAAGCAGAGAGTTATGGAGAGTGTCTAATTTAGGCCAGACCAGACAACAAACAGTGATCCTAATGGAGGTCCCTGTCTAAACTCAATTAGCCATAGAAGAAACTTATATTTCTACCATAGTCATTTGAATTGCAGCTAAATGAGATGCCTAAAATGCCCCAAATTAGATAGTGAAGATTCATTATTAGTTTTACCTAAATATATATCACCTTTCACTAATGCTATGTCCATTTTGCATGTAGAGATCACAGACAGTAAAAAATGCATCCATTACAGTCTGAATTAAGATTCTAGGGCCACATAAGGACTCTTCTTTGTATCTACAAACCCTAGCAAACATGCACTCTATTTTAAGCAAGTCCATAAGTGTTTGGAGGACAAGGATCTTCAGACTCATTTAATGAACAGCACAAGATTTATGAGTACAGTAAATCTGTCGGTTTATTGGTTTTTCAGTACTCAGAATCTGCTAAATATCTGATGCATGAGAATGTTCTTGTGACTTAGCAACATTAACAGTTTTTTTTAACAGAAAATTGAAATAATCACGTTCATTTTGTTGATACCTGAGTATTTAGGTTATTAGGGAATAAGGAAGTCATTGATAGTTATGTTAAAAGAAATCTGCAGGGAGGTCCAAGCTATGAAACAACATTTTTAATCTTCTAGTCACTCTGAGGGAAGATTTTATCATTGAAAATGCATTACCTGTAAGTAATAGATCACCCCAAGTGTTTGTGAGCAGTGGTAAATGATTTCACTGATGGCAACCCACTGTATGCAAGCAACTTCTCATACTTCAGTCATTGCTTTGGTCACTGAAAGCATTTGTGGATGACAGCAAGCCACTAGAGAATATGTGAACCATCAGCTTTTCCTTCTCTGTCAGCTTCAATCACTGAGAATTATTTCCAGTTTTCAAATAATGGGATTTAAAAAAAAACCATTTTACTATGCCTAACCTTGAAAACTGTCTGTTGCAAGAGCCAATGTGAAAATCTATCTAATCAATATAAACTGCCTTCAGCAGTTATAAAGCACTTACCGGTGTGCTACTGTAGCCTAGGTCTGAACACAGAAGGAAAAAAACCCCAACAACAAAGAGTGTTGTAAATAGAATATATTAATGTTATTGCTAAAACCACCCTGTTGTGTTTAGAATTTTCCAGTAAAATTAGGCTGGTAATTTACATAAAGTTTTCTGTAAGATAAAAGATGCAGATCAGTCTTAAAGCACACACAGCTATAGTCTGACATACAGCACCTCTCTAACATTGTTCCTGGTGCTCATTTATGTGGTTGTGCTTCCTTGAACTGATGTAAAAAAAACCCAGAAACCTCCACTCATAAAGGCTTGCATAGCCAGAGGTAAGAAGCAGTCTTTTCCTTCTCAGGTGCAATTAGGTTAGTCTGCATTACACCTGAGAAGAAGAGTAGGAAAGCAAAAGTCCTTCTAGTCTTTTGAGACACCAAACATCATAGTCACTGCCTACAGGACATGCTGAAACGGAACTGTTGTCTCCTAAACTAACTGCAGCATGACTTAACACTTAGGTTTCAAAATCTGGACTAAAACCACACAGTAAGACAAAATCTGGTACTAATTCTGTGATTGCACTGGTGCACTCACTTATCAGAGGCAGTGCTTCCAATTAGTGTATTTTCTAATAGATTTGTATTTTTAAAGTCCCAGGATTTGGTACTCCCTGGACAGCTGGCCAGTCTAGTCAACCTATAGCTGCATAAGGAAAACACAGTAAAATGATCAAAGTGTTTCAGTGTGGTACTATGAATGATACAGATACTTGCAGCAGTTAGCATGAGTTAGATCTAGTTGACAGCAGCATTAGCAAATATACACAAAATTTAGTTAATGCTACAGGACGAAAGAGTAGCTCAGTTACAAGAATAGGGATGTAACTTCAGTAAAAAGTGACTTGTCAGTCACTGTGAAAGTTGTGAAGGTTTGCACACCTTTGGGAATAGCAGGTTGTGAGCACCAGCCATGGTGAAGGATAGTTTTCAGGTGCCAAGTGCATTTGAACAAGATAACCAAGAATTAGGTATTTTTTTCCTACTGAGCACTGTATCTGAGAGTCTGCAGGGTTGACTGGGGAAAGGACCCAGAGGATGAGGCCCTCTGAGAGACACTGTAGGAGAACACATAGCATGGCTGGAACCACCCCACAGACCCATATGACTTCTTTCCTGGAATGTGTCCTCTATTTTGTGGCATAGGAAAGTTGTGCAATTTGTAAAATTGCATATATTGGGACTGAAATATTTTAGTAGCTTAGTACATTTAGTCTCCAATAACGAATTGTCATTTGGTCTTAAAGCTTGACAATACTGCAAAAAAGAGTGTCAAAGAGCACTTCTGTAATAACGGACAAAAAGTTACTTTCTATATATTTTTAACCCAATCTATTTATGAGATCTGTTGATGTAATTTCTTGTCACCCAACACTGAAGATAACACCTGTAAGATTCAAAGCAGGAATAGAAATCTTTATAGATTCTACAGGGTGGTCTAAAAATTTGATACATAACCTAGTTTTGATAGGCTTTCAGAGCTATTTCCATTTTACCTTCACAAGTTTTACAAACTCTATTACTTTTATTCCTTTAAAATTCTTTAAGACTTCCGTATAAGGAAAGATTTTAGAAATATGGTGAAATGTGAATTAGTAAGAGGACTGCAATAGAACATACAATTAAAATTCTAATTTAGAAACTTATTCCCCGGCATACTAGACAGCAATAACTTAACCTCATTAATCTTCCTGATTTATCTCCAGCAGAAAAATATAGTATGTTGATAGGATTTTATGATCCTTTTTTATAGAAAGGACCCTCTGGGTACAATATACACACTTGCACTGTAACTAATGTGCAGGATATATTATTTTTAACTTCTGTGTAAAAGGAAATAAAGTTTGGTCTCAAGCAGTGCTTATTTCCTCTTATGAAAATAAATTTGCTGCTTTTGGAGGATTTAACAAATACTTTTCATGTACAGCCTGTGGGATTTTCTTATCTCCCCATTCCTTCCCCACTTTTTTTTTCCCACACAGCATGTAATTAAAAGTTTTGTTCACAACTATCATATCTTGTGTGTTTTCAAGTAGAGAGTGAACTTGAGCAACACTCGTGATTGTAATGTCTGTAAACACGAAGTGAATGAACACAGGCTATTTTGAATACCAACTAATTCTGTGCTTTGATAGGAAACCTCTTTTGGGGAACTACAGAAAGACACTGATCACCACAGAGGCACTATCCATCCTTTTGCGAACAAAATTATCTGCTCCATTATTCAGCAACTCTGCCACCTCCTTGCTTCCTCCCTAAGTTGTTCCAAAGGCTCTAATTACATGTCAGCTGTACACACATGAGTAAAAGATGGAGCAGAGTTGTTTATTTCTTAATGAGAATTCCTTCTTACACAAGATGCAGGTATTTCTTTATTATAAGGATAGTGTGGCACTGGAACAGAGAAGTTGTGGATACCCCACCCCTTGAAGTGTTCAAGGCCAGGTTGGATTGGGCTCTGAGCAAGTAGTGAAAGGTGTTCTTGCCCATGGCAGGAGGGGTGAAACTAGATTATCTTTAAGGTCTCTTCCAGCCCAAACCATTCTATGATTCCATGATTTACACAAAAGGGGTAGGACTCAAAGTTACATACAGTGCTTTGAATGTGTAGGTAAGATAGATTCTAGATTTCTAGATTGGCTTTTTTATACCATCTTTGGAAGGCTAATGTGCAAATACCTCAAGCGACTTGGATGGAAGGAAAATATTCAGTCTGATCACTATGACATGGTTTGAATGAGGCCAAAGGGGAGAGGTATCTTAAGATATTATGTGACATCAGTGACACCAACTCTGAGCTAATGCCAGTAACCAAGGTACCATTTCAACCACCTACTAGTATACTGCTACAACTACCACTACTACTACTGATGTTACCGTTATTATTGATCATGATTATGGTGATAATGTGCCTCTTTTGCCCCCACCTTTGCAAACTTACCTCTTTCCTCTATTAGAGAATACATTATCCAAAGTAGCTCTTGGCTGCCAGATTATCAGTGTAAATGACTACTTTTTTTTCAATGTCACAGTGCAGCTTGTGCTGCTTTTTTGTTGCAGTTGTTACAAGTAGCCACAAGGACAGGTTCTGGAACTTCCAGACTGAGCAAGTTGCAATATTGCAGTTAAGGGTGAAGGCTTTGATTACTTGCATCATGGATCTGCACTGTTTGCTAGGACTCCTTGAGTCTTTTTGTTGAGTTAGCATTGCAGAAGAAAGGAAATGACATCCCTGTTTTACCCTAGCAGCACTTTCCTCTTCTTTCCTCCTTGGCTTCAATTCTGCTTCTCATCTCCTTTCCCTCTGTTTGGAGTTACAATTACATAAGAATGTCTGTATGCCTAGGCATTGCTACTCTAATCAGAATTTGGAAAACCATGGAGTTGTCTCCTCTTGTATTTTGTTACCAATTTTTATTCAAGAAATTGTTTTTTTCAGTCCCTTTCTGCCAAGCAAAGCATTCCTTCACAATTCTACTTAAAACTCAGAAGTACATCACCC
The DNA here is from genome assembly GCA_038380795.1 of Pyrocephalus nanus. Lineage (NCBI taxonomy): Eukaryota > Metazoa > Chordata > Aves > Passeriformes > Tyrannidae > Pyrocephalus > Pyrocephalus nanus. Next base: position 7,743,282 of record CM076261.1, on the reverse strand, counting down.
TTAGATTTTCTCTGTTGTACTCAGAATGTTAGCAGGCAGATGGATTCTAAAAACTTTTTAGGTACCTTAGAGCTTTGAGATATTATTTGGAATCTTTTTGTGCACTTTTAAGTTTTAATTCAAAAAACTAATAGAAGATTTAAATATTTTTTTATGAGTTTAGCCCATTTTTCCACCTAAAGATTAGCACTTTGATATTTGATTTACTTTACAAATAATAAAAGCTTGCCCCAGAGAATGGTTTCAAAGAGTAATGAAATGTTATTAAAGCAGAGCATAAAAATACAATGTGCTGTGAAAGAAGTAGGCAAGAACTACAGATTTGTTCTTCATACAGTAAAGAGAAGGGTTTGCAATTGGCTTAAAATATAACAAAAAAAGAAAACAAAAGGAAGAAAAATTAAAATGAAAAATTCAGAGAGCGAGAAAGAGAGAGAGGGAAGAGAAGTAGAAAATATAAAAAAAATTAGCCATCGTAAGAAATAGTCTGCATTTAGCTGAGGTGGTAAGCTTTGTGTTGTAGCCATTAAAATTTTCTGTTCAGTCATGTTTTACACAGTGATTGATGAGAGCTGCTTCACTCATTGCCTGCATATGCTACATAATGCACAAAACAAGGCTTAAGGCTTTAAAGAAACTCCTTCTGAAGTGGGAAATACTTTCCATGGCAAAATACTTACTTTCCATGACTTGACTGACATTGTAAACCTATGACATTATTCTTTGAGCAACTATATTATTTGAAGAGGTACTATTTCTTAACAGCTGTGTACTCCTGCTTACTGAAGATTATTTCTAATGAAAGGTGATCAAGATTAAACTGGTAGACACATACATTGATAAGAGACACAGTTCTAGCTAATCCAGTAATATTTTGATCTGATTTAATCTGAATACATAATTGTAATTGAGACAGTGCTGAGCTCAGAATTCACAAGAACTGGCTGACTCTAACTTATCAGCTCACCCAAGCACAGAAAACCTGATAAGATCTTCAAATCCCCTGTAAAGACAAGCTGTTTGTGACTTAGAACCACACAATTTGGAAAAACCTTGAATGTAATAAAATTCCCTGAAGCAACAGAAAACGGCACATGGAAAACTGAAACAAAAGCAAACAAATGTTGAATTTGAAAAGTGAACAAACCCCTCCCCTATCTTCATCCAAGTTGTAATGTACACACAGCTGATCTAACCTTTCAGAAGTGATAAAGCACCCCTCAGATTTGGCTCACTAAGTGAGCCTCAAGGGTTTTCATGAGTGTATCTAGGCTGCTCTAGTTAATGTAATTTGAATAGAAGATAAAGAAACAAAGCTCACATAATAAGATTTTAATTCTGCTACAGGGCGACACTGACATCACATTCAACTACAAGATAAAAGCCAGAGTACACTAGCAGGCACAGATGAAACACAAATATTTTGCACACTGTTGTTTTTCTCAGTGTATAACAGAGTACTTTTCAAGGGAAGTAAGAGCAGCAGGGTATGCTAAAACAGATAAGGGTCTATTTGCAGTGCCATTTCAAAAGAAGGACGGCACTTCATTGTGCTGGTTCATTACATTTTTTTGATCTTCACGGGAAACTTTGGTGCCTCAATGTCTGCTTTGCTTGTTTGCAAATACACTCTTTGCTAGCATATATGAAGTCAATTAGTCATTCCTCTGGGCTTGACTTTTAGCCCAGCATTTTCCTTGTTCTAAAGAAAATGATCTCCTATCTAAAGCTGCATGTCTACTTACCACTTTTCCTTGCTGGCATCCAGTCCCTGAGCCTATCATTTGCTACACTGTTCTGCTTGGGGGAGAGCAGTAACGTGTCACAGTAGGGCCACTGAGTACTTCCACAGCAACAGGAGCTCCCCCTACTTCACTATTCAAAACTCCTGGCTCCGGTTTTTAAAGTTATGCTTCCTTTTCCCAGACATCCCTCTGCAGGCTCTCACTCTATAATTGCTTCCTGTCAATCATCTTCCCTTTGGACAACTGCACACTTACTGGGAAGGAGTGGTAAAAACTTGAAAAAAAAAAAATGGTCTTTGTCCCAGATGATTTCCCAGCTCTCTGAAAAACCACTGAAAGAACAATACTGAGTATTTAAGAGCAAAAAAAAAATTATCGGCATAAAAATAGTAGAGGTAGTAATGGGATTGACAATGATAACAAGTATTGCTGTCAGTGGTTAATCTAATTATTTTTAGTTTGCTCACTGTATACTGACAGACAGCAGCACTTCAATAAAGCCCCAAGACTACTTGTTAGAACAAAGGGTGTCTGCTAACACTAACACTAACAAAGAGCAGCAGCTTACCAACCTGAATTGCCTTATTTTGATGTCTGAAATGTATATACAGCACTTTCTCATTCAGAGAGGTATCCCTGCAGCAGTTTATCAACCAGGTGTAAAACTAGGTAGTTTATTTGTCTATATAATACATGGAATCAAGGCTTCTCAAATGCTGCAGGCTCAGCTAATGGGTCATGTGTAGAGGAAGTACTCTCTGGAAGTTAAGAATAAGGGAGGGGCAAAAGGAGTTTCTGTTCCTAAAGGCTGTCATTTGAAGACCACTTCTGCATCATTAATCTAGCATCAGACATGTGGTACTAAGATTTTCTCCAAAGAAAAATACAGTACAGAAGTGACAGTTTCACTATGGCATCTACAGGAGCTTATCAATGGACATTCAGATTGTCCAGCTCCCTTTCCCTGTAATCAGCTAGTAATTCCTGATGCCTGAGAAAGAAACATTCAGAGAGCCTTGAGAAGTCTTCTGAACTTGTACTGACCTTGTGCAATACAATGAAGATCTCTGGATATTGGAGTGAAAATGTCTCTTCTTTCTATTTATTTCACTCACACAGCTACATTCAGAGAATATACACTGCAAGTGAAGTAAGTATTAGACTAAAAGAAGAAAAGCAATCTCCATCCATCGTGACAGAAATGGGAATTCCAGTGTCATCAGTTACTTAAAGGGCAGAACTGCAACAGAGATGTCTCTTCTACTCTTGTTTGGTGGTGTTTCACAATTGCTATGTACAAGTAACAGCACCGTTTAGTAAAATAATGACCCCAAAGTAATACTCACAGAGAACAGACTGGCAAAAAAAGGAAAGGAAAGAGCTATTGTTTGACAGATTAGTCTTTATTCTAAAGGACAACACGGTGAGGACATGAAGGTGAGTTGTTTATGGAGTAAGGGAGCTAACTGAAAAGTTACAAAGTCTATGTTAACACAAATGGATTATGAAATAAGAAACTTAAGAAATAAAAGGTTAGTCACAAAGGAAAAAACAGTGGAAAATACTGTTTATACTCATAGCTTTAAGAACAGAAAAGGAGCAATCATAGTTCTCACAGCTTTAAGAAAAGAAAAGGAGCAATCATAGTTCTGCACTTAGATCACACCCATGACATTATTCTGTGGATTTTTTCCTGGTGTACAGCACCATTGTGAACATGTCACCTAGATACTCTTTTGTTCGGATTCTGATTTTGCTGAGTATCAAAACAATTCTTCAGTAATGAAGACTGAGGTTTAACGACTTGATGTATAATTTTGGTTTTTGCAATCTGCTTCTTCATTTTCTCTTTTGGATTAACTGAGGAAAATACAGCAATTTATCAGCTCTCTGTGGACATTTCAAGATTTATATACATTGCAGCTCTACATTTTTATTCCTTTCATTAGAACACTGCACTGAAGCTAGATTAATTGAGGCAAGCCAACACTATAAAAGCTCTGTTGAATAGCAGCAGATGCCTTTATTCTCTGCATCCCTCTATAAAACAAAACTTTAAAAAATTTGAGTCACTATATAAATATTTTTCTTACAAGACAATACAAAGATTCCAGGCATCTGTCTCTCATTAAGCCAATTACTAGTTGTTTAAAATAATCCAATGAAGTCCATATTTATTAGATTTCTTATTAAAAGTATTATTAAACTCTCTATGCCAAATTCTGCAAATGGAACACGATGAAATGATAAAGAGTGAGCTAGATGGACAAGAGTGACTTGGCAATGAAATGTTCCAATCCTGAAAATTGGTGGGAGTTCTAACTTTGAGAAACACCCACTTAAACAACAGGAGGTGGCTTACTGCTATGAGACTTAGAGATGTCAGCTCAGTAGGGACCAGATCGGGCATACAAGGGGGGGGACATTTATTAAGGAGTAAACACCTGGAGTGTTAGGGAGGTCAGCAGTGCTCAAGATTTTCCTTAATTACCTAGATGATGGGGCAGAGTGCACCCTCACCAATCACAGAATCATTTAGGTTGGGGAAGACCCTTAAGACCATTGAGTCCAACTATTAACCCAGCACTGCTGAGTCCACCACTAAACCATGTCCTTAAGCGTCATGACTACCCTTTTAAATACGTGGCAACTTCACCTCTTCCCTGGCCAGCCTGCTCCGATGCTCAACAACCCTTTTGGTGAAGAAATTTTTCCTAATATCTAACCTAAATCTCCCTTGGCACAATTTGAGGCTGTTTCCTCTTGTCCTGTTACTTGTCATCTGGGAGAAGAGTATTGACACATTGCCACAACCTCCTTTCAGGTGGCTCTAGAGAGCAATAAGGTCTCCCATCAGTCTCCTTTTCTCCAAGCTAAACTATCTCAGTTCCCTCAGCTAAAGAGGAAGAATGATGGTTACAGGAGCCCTCTGAATGCACATTGTGGCGCTAAAATTCTACCTGTCAATGATTAGGATACCTTCCTGATACCAGCAATTTGCTGGAAAAGGGACATAGTATTCTTTAAAATTAGGTTTCAGCCCAAATTGCCTCAAAACTAAAAATGCTCTGGAATTACCTAAGTTACAAAAAAAGATTTGTCTTCCAAAACAAAACAGGGTCCTGGGACATTGCAATGGTAAAAACAGTCAAATTAGTGATACTAAAAGACAGTAAATCTGTTTCAGACCCAGTGAACCCTAAACTCTGTTTTTCCCCCCATACTTACGGTACAATAAAACCTCATTAACCACATCCCTCTTCCCATCCTTTGATATAATACATAGACATAATTCCTTAGTCTGTAGACCATCCATGCAAAATGTCCAAGAAATATCCATTGTAAACAATTTAGTTTCCACGAGAAACCTTTTACTGGCTGGAAAGTACCTGGATTTGGTGCAAAACTGTCAACATAACATGGTGGTCCCATGTCCCACTCTGGCTTCCTACCTTGCCCTTAGTCAGCCTCTGTAAGCTGAATTTTAGTTCCATAAGAATATATTTAAAAGTGTATCTGAGACAACACCCCAAGAAAATTTGGTTTGCTTTTTTCATATTAGGTAGCTGAATTTGGAAGTTTCTGTTCTCTGTAACTTCATTGTAGTCATAACGGCTGGCAACTAAACTTGTCCTATGAGTTAAAAAGCAAAAACTTGATATGATACCAGATAAAACCTGAATTCTAGGATAAGCGAAGATAATTTTTCTGCATTTCATTAGAAGATGCTGAAACTTTTCCAAGTGTGGGCAGAACTGCATGGTGAATGGAGTACTTCACTGCTTTATGCACATGCATTTCAGCTTTTTAATGTGGTGCGTATTAGAGACATTCAAAACAGTACTTTCTGTAGTGTTTTTTTTTGTCCTTTTTCTGCATGAAAATAGAGTGGAGAACAACCTTTTTCATGTTTTTATATAATTGCACTACTAAGCTTGAGTGCTACAACACACTGCTCCTCCACACTAAAACATAGTCACACGGATAGCACTATGCAAATATTTCATTACACCAAAAAAAATCATGTTACTATTACAGACTAGTCAGGTTTCCAGGGACTCTGGCACTTGCTAAACAACAAATCAGAGGAAGAGAACATATAAAAACACGGTCTGTTCCTCCCTCAATCCCAGAAACACAGAATAACCACCCTAGTATAATTCCTTTCTGCAGCTGTTTCCACATCCTGATCTCCCCAGTCAGGACATCTTCTCCACTGTTTCTCTGGAGGAAAAAGAAGATTACCTATAGCTGAAAGGAGTTCCTGGTATTAGGGAGGAGGACTCCCATCCACGGTACTGCCTGCTATGCTCAGGAGGAGGAGGTGGCAATGGCCTTGGAAAAAACCACGGTTTAAAAAGGTTCAACCTGATGCCCTATAAGATATATAAGGCAATTCCACTGTTGCGCACTTTAGCTAAAAGAAAACATATTCCAAGTTATGTCAAAAGGAAGGACATTTGCTTCCTAGCTAGGCTGTCCTTCTACCTCAGCAACGATCAAATATTGACTGATGGCACGATTATAGTGTTTTTAAAAAATACCATAAAAAATCACAAACACATAATCTCAGTAACAAGAAATAAAAAGCAATCCACAAAACAGCTAAACTTTAGAGAAGCCCTAAATGCTGCAGATAGCATAATTTTTTTAGCTTTCTTTGTGTGCCAGATGCACGTGTGCTTAGTAAATATCAGTAAAATAAACAAAAATGCTGTGCAAAAAACTGACAAACGGAGGGAAAATATGTCAATCTCAAATCAGATCTACAATTAGACACATAAAAAGTATGAGCAATTTATGAGATTTTTCTTGGATTAAAATGTTTCTGTATGTTGTAGCTACTGTCGATTCTATAGACTTGATTTACAATGTAACCATCAAAATGAAAAATTCAAGCTGGTGATGTTTTAAAAGAAGAGACAATTAAAAAGTCACTGGTAAAACTGAAGTGTGTATAAAACTACTAGGAAAACAGCAAGGCACCAAATTTGCTTAGATTTGAAATGTTTTTCTCAGTGCAAACCCAAAACAAATGCTTTGGTGTGGTTTGGAAGCTCAACCTGTTTAATTTCAAAATCCATACAACTGTACCCCTTTTGCTCTCCAAAGTAGTTTACTGCCCACACTAGGAGTTTAATTCCACTACCTCAATGTACTGTAAATAATACAAATCTCTTGAAAGGGTCTAATTAATGGAAACAAAGTTCTTTGTAGAATAAAGCACTACTCAGAATAAAAGCTAAAGGATTAGGCTTCAGCATAGCAGCTACATGCACTTTGAATAAAAATATTTTGCAACTGGATTTCTTTTATTTCTTTTTCCCTTTACAGCATCATTAAACTGCAGCCCCAGTCCACAGAGGTCCTGTAGTCCAACAGCAAGACAGTGGGCCAAGAAAACCTCAACTGAAGTAAAAGAACTACAAACCACTGAGAATGCTAACTGCCTTAAAGAGCAATTTTTGTTCTTTATAAACTGAAGTGATGTTAGTTCTATAAAACTGACTACCAGTATGGGAAAAAACAAGAATTACCATTTCACGCCACGTTGTTTGCTTTGTATATACAGGAGCATTGATTTATTTTTTTTCTCTTTATGTGTGTTAACAGCCATACTGGGTCAAACCAAAGGTCCATACAAACGATTAGTTTTTCTACACCAGAACTAATAGCAGATGTTTACAAAAAAGTATGAAGAACAGAGCAAACAGAGAGTGAATCTTTCCCCAGCATACCCTTTTAGCTTCTAGCAATCAATGGCTTTCCTGAGCAATCTCTTCCTCAGCCAGAGACTGCATACAGCCATTGTGTTTAATAATGAATTTGTCTAGCCCATTTTTTAACCCATTTATAATTCTGGCTTCACAGCATCTTGAGGCAATGAGCTCCACGATGTAATTATGTGCTGTATGAAAAATATTTCCTTTTGTTCACTTCAAACCTGCTGCTAAATAGCTTTGCTGGGTGCTCCCGATTCCCTGTAATATTAGGAATAATGAATAATTGCTGTTAGCATTGCAGAAGTAACACTGATCTCTGGCACAGCTCAGAATTTCCTAATGGGATATTACAGCAGCCAGAATGAGTGATATTTCATTACCCCAGAAAGTAGGTAGAGACTTGGTACTGGAACCGATAAAAAGTATTGTCTGTGTCACTTTAAGGATTTCCTTAGTTATATAATCTTCAGAGAGTTTATGAAAAGTTTATGCCAACCTTAGAGAAGCTGCGGACAGCAGCATTACACAGAGCATAAAAGCTGGAGCTGAAGTATGAATGGGTGAATGAGCAAAATTACAACTGAAAATGCAGTTTTACTGTAGTTTTTTTGTCCAGCTTGACCAGAGACACCACAAACAGCCAAAGATAAAAATTAAAGCTAAGTGAACAAAAGCTCAGCAGATAGCACAGCCTAATGCAGTGGACAATGTTCTGAAATACTCTTCAAGCTAAGAATACAATAAAGTGTTCTGGCAATGACTAATGGTTGACAGCACATGGAAGAGCAATACAGGGATCACAAAAGGCTGAAGAACTGTTGCATACAGTCTACCTCAAGATTAAAAAGTATGTGTCTCGACTTGACAGTCAAGCTTTGGTTCAGAGGATCTTGAAAGGATGTGAAAAATCTAAAAAGAGCTTTACACTACAAGCTTTTCTCCATCTATTTAAGTCTCCTCTGTTCTTTCCTACCTATTCATATGGGGTTGGAGGTGGCTGCTTTCACTGTTCTTTCATGAGCCAAGGACACAGGATCTGACCTATCTTCCTAACATTTGTTATGGCATACTGGAACTTCGTTGTTTGTCCATTCTTCTTGTAAGGAAAAGCACAGAGATTGCTCATGTGAAGGTACTTACTGTAAACAATGTGAATGACAATATTATCTCACATAAAAACTCTAAGTTCTGTGATACAGACAAGTATTTAAGCATCAAAGGCAAATAACTTCTGTTGTTTTCTCCAGGACTAATCACAAACTAAAACTTTATGCTTACTTCAGGAACCAATACTACACCACATGGAAGCTTCCACAACCCCAGAGCAAGCTGCAGGACACATCTATTCAGAAGAGATTGCTGTCACTGTATGCATAGGACAGAGACAAAAATCTACAATGCCACTAAAAAGAGCTTATTTCCCCTTTATTGCAGGCTCCCTTTGTTAGCTGAGTGCAGCCACAGCTATGTCTGCTTCTGAACGGCCCAAACCTGTGCATCAGGGAAGGTTCTCACTTCGTTTTATTCCCTTTGGTGTGTGGTGTAAGAGCAGAAACAGCCTGTCTCTTAGAGACTCAGACCTTTCTTGTAGATGCAAGAGCTTATTTTCTGTTACATATTAAGAATAGTTATTATTGCACAGGGAAGCACCTTAAAGCTAAATGAGTAAAAACTAAGCTCAGCTGATTTTAACCCTACAGAAACATATGCCACTTATTTTTTCAACAGACCAAAGCAGAGCACTGTCAGCCATGATTCTTTTTAAGATCTTAAGGGTAAGAAACTGCACCATTTTTGTGGACAGGTATTCAAGCTTCATCACCATTACATGAACATGTCTAAACTATCATGTGTTTGATGTCCCTGGTGCTCCTTCCATTTATGTGAATGGTAAAATGTAAAATAGGAAAGAACTTATATTAAAAGCACTTCAAAACAATCCCTTAAATCCATTTAAAACCAACTAGACTTAAACACGTGCTTAAGGTCTTCCCTGCCCTGGCCTCCAAATTGTGTTGTCAACCTAAACGTTTCAGCTCTTGGGTATGGATTTACGCTGAGTGACTCCAATCTGCTGTTTCTGTCTTGTGAAGAAGTTGTCAATATTATGACTTTTCATCAGTCTTGAACTGATATGCAAACCCAGTAATTCCAGTAATTTTACGAGACTGATGCTGCCATCATGTAATTTCTGAAATCCTGACTCTCACTAACAGTATTTCACAAGTCCAAAAAGCCAGCCTACTTTTACTTCTCCTCACTTCCTGGACTCCTTTTTTTCCATGGGTTCTCCAGACTTCCCAGCAGCTTTGGCCTGCAGGCCAATTATATCCCCATAGTTAACCTGCTAATCTTTGCCTGATCAAGATGCCTGCACCATCTCATGGCTGCTTGGCAGGATGTCCTCTACATCTCTCAGATGACTTGCTGAGGATTCAGGACAACGTAACTGCTAATTAATAAGACAGATACAGAGTCAAGCAGTTAGAAAAAATCATGGTCCCACAACAGCGCAGGAAGTGACATGACTGAGATCCTGTGTGAAGGGTATCTGGAGAGCAGATATCACACGAGACAGAGGCAATGGCAGGAAACCAGCAAGAGAGAATAGAAGGTTGCCAGCCCCCTTGTCTTCCCAATGTTTTCAGTGGACTTAGCACTTCCCAGAGACTCCTTTGGGCCAATCAAATCAGCATGTTGTAACACACAAAAAAAATCATTCCTGCTAGAAAATGATGATCATCTGTTGCACTGATAGGACAATTACTCAAGTACTACAAAAAACATGTAAGAAGTCATCTTGGAATCTTCTATTCCAGTTAGAAAACTTCTTATAACGTAGACTGAGCCACAGGTTACATAACAATAAAAATTTTCAGTTCCTGAAAAATTTATAATATTTAAAATTTATTACTTTAACTTATTTAAAACAAATGCATTACAGAAAATATTGTGTACTTTATGTATTCTGTGGATAAACTGATGCTAAATGTAAACCCAATAGCTAAATTATGCTAATTTGATTTGAAAAGCGTTCCTCTCGCTTTACAAACAGCTAGTAATAATGCTCTGCTCACAAGACCAGCAATGGACTAAAATGCCTAATTATTTGTAGTGAATAAATGCAATCTATAGAAAGCACATAGGGTGCATATATAATTAATAATAGATTATAATTGCATTTAGCATCATTTGCATAATTTAAAATGGAATAACTACATGACTGATTTTTTATGTCTTTTTAAAGGGCACTAATAAAATATGAAGAAGGTAAGGAGGCTTATATGAGTAGAAAGTAATGAATAATATCTTGAACATTAAAGCACAATATATTATTCTGTGCACATAAATTGGACCAATTCATTTTTTCAGGTGCAGTGGGAAAAGTACAGTACATCAGCAGTTTTCAAAAGTAAATAATGTGTTAACTGAAGAAGGGATTACAGATTCTGATCAAATATTCAATGTCTTATTTGAATAATTAATAAGTCAGGCTGGTGCAAATATGCAGCATATAGCCTGCAATGTTTCAAAAAGTTCTTTCTTTCAAATCATACTTGTCATAGCATTTAGAATGTTTAACCTATCACCCTGTTGCTGTGAGCATTAAAGCCATTCTTGCAGATTTCCCTCTGGAAACTCACATTATGACTGAAATGAAGTTCAGTGGCCCCATTTAGTTTCCTACTGTGGTGTTCAATAGCCCATAATGATGCATAGATTGGCTAAATCTAAAACTAAACCCTAATTTCAATAGGTACAGAGAGAGCACAGATTTCATACTAGCAAAAGCACAGTAGCAAGATTGGTCAGAAGAAGTGACTTGACTAACAGATAACCAGAGTCAATTATATTCTGAGAAGTCTGCTTAGTGCAGTTTGACTGTTTCTCAAACTGTGGCTACCGAAGGGGATGAAGACAAGGAAAGCTGGAGAATAACGGTGCAACAGATTCCACATGCTAAAATAGTGATATGTGCATGTTAGTTATTGAAAGAATAAGAAAATACTGCTGTGTACATCCAAACATGAGGAAGCAGTAAGATGGAAAAGGTTAATTCTTCTCATTAAAATGATATAACCCCTGTGTTAATTACTTGCACTTATCAGATGTGAATAAAGGATTTCCAAAGATCTGCTTAGTACCAAGTTGACAACAATCACTGAAACTTGGAAGCTATTTCTTTTATTTTACATTGTCCACAAATGCACATGCCCACAAATCTTTCCAGAATAAATTGAGAAATATTTTACAATGTCTTTAGCGAATAAAAGATCCTAATGATGGAGTCATAGGCCAGGAAAAAGGGGAGAAAGATTAAAACAAGTTTTGAAAGATTGTTGTGGTGGCTGGACCCAAGAGGGGAAAAAATTTCCTAAAGTAAATTGAAACTTTATTATCATGGGAAAATTAGGGGCCAGAAGCATATCAACAGAACTGCATGCAACAGTTAAAATTATTCCATTTTAAATGCTTAAGCAGATGCACTGGTTAAGGATCAGGAATAACATCAAGAGGTGTTTATCATGCTTTAAATTACTTCTAGGTTTTCAATCCTGCTATACTGAAATATGAAACAAATGTCTGCCAAATATCTGTACATGGAAAAGACTCCCAGGGCATCTTCAGGACCATGAGAAATGACATATTACAGCACATTTTTTTTTCTTGAGATATTTTGAATTCATTACTGTGTTTGCCACTGCATGCACCAGGAATACCAGACTCAGCAGATGCAGAGAATGACTGAAATAGCTGACGGAGTTCCTACATCAGAACAACCTACACTTGGTTTATCCATTCAATTGATCAGCTTAAGAATCTATATCTCCCGACTTTTGAGTGGGCCAACATTTTCCTGAGTGGATCAATACCACCAGACTCTGTTTTAACTGCTTAGAGGGATACAATGGTCATGAAAAACGCACCACCTAAAAGCTACCAAGCTTTCCTCAGGACACAGTCTAAACTTCACATCCATGACTGAGACTGGTAGACTTCCATGAAGAAAAACATTGGGCTGAATTAGTCATTCTTGTTCTTTTTAGGCATCTTGCTGCCTGAGATCACAGACAGTTCAGACTGTTTAGGCTACTGAGAAGAAGAAAACAAGAAGTTCATACCCAAGTAAATCATAGACTGATCAGTACCAAAAATAGCTGAGCAAACAGCTGCCTATATCCCACTGAGAATAATCCTAAGGATACTGGAAGCGTTCTAGTCTATACACCTCTTCAATTTTACTATTCAAACAGATAAAAGCATAAAGCCTTTCTAATGAAGCCGTGACCTGCCTAAATCTATTTCCTGTGATAAGAATAAATTCTAATTAAACAAAACAAATTAGAGAGCTGTTTCTGCATATACATGCACTTCTATTTAAATTGTAGGAGAGTGGATTTAGCAAGAGTGGGAGAGGGAAACAGTGTGATTTAGAAAATCCTGGGACACCTTGATCACTACACAGTTAACCACACTGTGGCACAAGGCAGTGTCATGTGAATGATACTAAGCACTGTGACAGCACTTCTCTTACATTTGAAATCTGTTAAGAAGAGAAATTCAGGGCTATTAAGGATAGGTTTAGAATTGCATAAAACTTGCTAACACACCAATAGGCATTCAGCAAACTAAGTGTCCCTCCTATGAACCGAAAAAAAGTCCCAAATTAATTCCCATTAACTGCCATACAGTTAAAATTGTTGACAACTGATTCTTGCTGATCAACAATGGGAAGTCACCCATTCTGCTACGAGACTTATTAAAGAATTAAATGGATATTGCATGCACTGGGAAGCTGTGTCATTAATAACATCAGCTATTTACTAGTGAAGGTAGCTTCCGGTTTGGCATTACTTTATTTCAACAACCTGGTATTGGAGTACCTTAGGATTTCCAAATCAGAACATACTTTTTGGACATGGCAGTTGCTCATTTTTACTATTACTTTCAACTTCCCTAGATATGATCTCCCCAGTGCCAAGTCTTCCAGTGTCCAAGAGTCAGCAATAATCCCAAGCGGGAGGAAATTACCTGGGATTGCTGGAAGGCTGTTGCAGATCCCATAGCAATCTGAAGAAACTGGGTATGTCTGAACACAGTCCTTTGATAAAGGAGGAATATCTACCTCATATAAAGGACCTTCATATCCCCATTAGCTGGAGTTACTCTTCATTGAGAGAATACTTATATAGTAATATATACATATAATCAAATCAGAGCAACATTTCAGTATTAAGAGACTGAAGATTCAACTGGGCATTCAGTTTGAGTTCCCAGCTCCATCTAAACAGATGAAACCTGTTCTGAGCCCCATCTAAACTGACAGAACTTGAAGAAAAAACCCACAAACTTATGATCTCTATGGTTAATTATTTCTAACAATTTTCCACACCATTTTTATGACAAGAAAGAAACTATTACCTGCTCTTGGTTCTTGAGGACACAGATGCTGTCCTTCCTGTACTTACACTGTGGACTAATGTTCCCCATTCTCACCCAATGTTTCAGAGTCTTTCTGTTTTCTGTGTAATTTGTGTCTGGTGGGATAGGAAATAACCTGCACTGATTGTGGTATTGACTGTCTCAGCTGGTGTTGCAGAATATCAAAATCAGAGAAAAAGGTGTGATAAAAATGTAGAGGTTGGAAGCGAGGAAGGTTAGTTGCAGTCACAAGGAACATGCAGGAAAAAACAGCACCAGCTGGGTCTTACCAGTAGCTATATTAACATAACATTAAAAAATACCTATTTTTCCTACTATTTTCAGCATTTCAGAACAGGGCCCCTGAAGCACAGGGCTTAGAAGTGTCATGTGGAAGCAAATTTGTCTTCCAGCTGAAACCAAAAAGAAAGAAAAGATGCGACTGGAGACTGGGTTTGAGTGACAGGATTCTAGTCTGTTATGGCTTTGCATGACAGCAGAAAAAGGAAATTATATCAGACTTCTTTCCTAAGTCAGACATCAATCTAACAGTGGTCTGGAGAAAGCAAAACCTTAAGTAAGCACCTATGGGGTAAACTTCCTCCATAAAAAATCTCCTGCTTGCCTGCAATACCTTCTGTCCCCCAAAACAAGGATCTGTATTTCTACTGGTTTTAGAGATGTTTTTTTTCCCTATTTTGCTTCTTAAAACCATTTTGTATTTGCCCCAGATTTTCCACTAGCCGGTGAAAAACTTGGTTCCTTTTGACTGTTAGCACATCTACCTTAGCATATCTACCTTAGCATAACTTCTGAAGCTCCATTTCAATGAATATACTGCTATGAAGACAGAATTTCTTCCATATCCCCACTTATTCTCAACACTCACCTCCAAATCCTCTTTGAATTATCCATTTTTTTAATGATCACCTTTCACCACAGTCCCCCAAGGTATAACTGAACAATGACCATGGCAAGATAAACTATTTTTCAATAGTTCTATCCATCTATAATAGGTGCTAAGAAGTGCTAAACTGAAATGAATTGTTTAACACACATTAGATAATACATTTCATGTTCCTGACCTTGACAGGCACTGTAAGCCTGTCTTCATCTATTTAACTGCGATAATTAATACAGTTATGTTGGTGCAAGACAGCAGAGTGGAGACCATGCACCACAAAAGGGACAAAATCAGTGCAGTTTTATCTTGACTGCATATAGTCTAAGAAACAGTATTTGTTTAATGTTATAATATAATTTCCGGACCAAAACAGTTAACCACCAGAAAACCTGAGAAAGGATGTGTTCGACAGAAGGTGAAGGGAAGGAAGACGAAAGACAGTGGGGGGAAGGCCTTAAAGACAAAGCTACATGGAGAAATCTTTTTTTAAAACTCTGTTATTGACCCAGTCCTGTTAGTGACAGTAAGTGAGGCTGATTTGAGCAGGATACCCTTTGAAAATCTTGGATTTTTAAAGAAACCCCTCGTTTTGAGATAATGGAAGCTCAGAACTCCCTGTCATGGAACATAATGTGAAATTGATTTTCCAAGGCTCTATCTACACAAAGTTGCACTAGTTTAATTAAAGGTGTGGTTTAAAATCAATTCTGTTAAACCAGTCCAAGCTCCTGTGTGGACACTCTGAAATCGATTTGAAACTGTCTTATGTCAACTAGCTTTAATTTGGCAAAGAACCAATTTATACTGAGGAGGCACCAATTTAAGTTGATCCAAATATAGGGTTAAAAATAAAACATATCTGAAATTTTAAGATTTTTGTTAAATTTCTCTGTTTCAGCCCTAGCTATGCCAAGCTATGCTGGCCTCCAGTAGCATAGTCCATGTGTTTAGGAAGGAGAGGAACTTGTTTCTTGGATTCTATGGATTTATGGCCTTTTGACAGATACATGTTCTTGAGAAAGAATACAGTGTAAAGCACTGTGATAACCAGGGAGTCTGAAAACAAAAGGTGAAAGGTGTAAGGAAGAAGAAGCGTCAGGTTGTGAAGACCATTTTTCTATCCTTCTCTATTTATTTTGTTTCTTTAATGCAGAAAGAAGATGAGCAACAAGCCTACTTTGTGGTCAGTAAAAACTCTCCCATGTTGTAGTATTGGGGAACAGGTTAAATAACCCACAATTAGAGCAGGGGAGCATGGGCAATCAGGCCAATGTTATCCTGTAAGTCTAACACTGCTGGAACTGAGCTCAAATCTCTCCTTTCTTAAGGCTCTGGCAGGGGATAGAAAGGATTTTAAAGATCCACTGCAAACTAGCTGTGTGGAAATTTTCCCAAGTTCAAGGATTTCTGCGCAATCCCAACCATTCACATTACACTACGCTGCAAATGCAGGTCTGCATTTGAGTCCACAACTTACAGAAATGCATCCACATTTTTTTGATGCCTGAGAAACTTAAGGGAAGCAGGCAGTGAACTTGTTTCTGGTGTGCTGCTAAGGACTCCTCTGCATTTGCTCTGGTTCTACAGGCACAGCTAGGCACAAGATGGGATGCTGCACCGCTCCAGCCAAGAGCCAGGGCTTGATCCTGCTTGAGGGAACAGCAGACCGCATGTGCCATCGCAGAAACAGGGCCAGGCTGTGCAATGTGTTACTGCTGATACTCAACCCGAGTCTTTTCAGTGACAACAGCAAAAGCATCTCTGCTCCTCCCAGAAGGAGAACTAAAGGGCACCATCCTGCAAAGAAGGATGTTCCTTCAAGCCCCCAGGCACTGGGAGCTACAGACACTCAGTATCCCAAGTAAATCCTACTGCAGGGTTGAGCACTGAGTGATTAAGTATCAACCTGCCACTGCTTAAATATGATTTTTCAACCTTTATTCTTTGTGTCGGTTATTTTACACCAAAAACTTGTTCATGACACCAGTAGGACTTAAAAATACATACATTTGCTTAGAGGGTGAACTATAGCCCTAATTATTGAGAATAGTGGCCCTAATTATTAGTTTTTATTGCAAAGCATTTAAAACTATGCATGACAGTAAGTGCTCTACATCCTTGCACTCCTCTGAAGTGTTCCTAATGGGTAATGTGCTACTTTACTCTTTGTTGAGTTCAACAGATTTATTTTCAGAGTGAATCCTGTGAGAATTCCTCCTGAATCAAACTCTCTCCCTGGTGAGACTATATAATCCTGTTGTCTTGTTAGAGCAAAAACCATCTACGAGACTTCATTCAAAACAAATCCCCTGTCAAACTATTTCTTCCTTTTCATTTGGACATTTATCCTTCTGATAATATATAAGCAAAAAATTCTTTTGTTGCCCAGTTCCAATTTGTAAAGAGGACAGAATCAGTCTGACAGCAGTGTAAACAAAGAGATCTGCAATCTTAGCAGTGCTAGAATACATTGGGCAGTTGTTCATTGCTTATGGAGGAAAACCAGCAGTACTGTAGAATTTCAATGGGAAAAACTCCCTCAAAGATATGGCCACTTATAGTTCATTCTGATTATAAAAATTCCCATATATAAAGAGGACTTTTTCAGATGCAGCTGCACTATTTCAAGTTCCCCTTCCCTGTCAGTATTAACAAACTGCAACCTAATGTATTGCATCTACTGGCATTAGTCATGACTACACCTACTGTCTGTAATGGGGTGCCATTCATCACCTTGGTAGGCTCAGAATTAAGTGATTTTCCTGGAAATTGTTTCTCAGCAACATCATTTGATCCGCTGTAGTTAAAAAGCCATGTCATTGGTTGCACTATAAATTCCATTTTACAGTCTTCTTTTTTTTTTTTTTTTGTAAATTAATTGTAGTTTTCCTCTAGGCTTAACGCTGGTATAAAAGGTTTTGGCTGATGAGCAAATCTTTTCCAAAGACAAGAATTTTCTATTCTATCATTTTTAAATAACAGTGGCATAAAAAACCTCACAGGAACAAACTTGTTTAAGTCAGCTACACAAATGAAAGTTGACAAGTGATTAGCTCCTTCTGGGAATGAATTGTTATCTATGTTTTAGGGGAAAAAATGTCTTCAGTGACTTTGGAAGTGGCCTGAAGCATGGGTTTTAGAAATCTAATACTACAAATACCAGTTTAAACAATTATATACTTAAGCAATTCTTATAACATGAAATTGGCATGACAAAGCATGAAGTTAAAGAAACATCATCTCTTGTAAAATGCAAGCAGTATGCACACTTGTAAAAACTCAGCAATGTACTAGTAATTGCATTAGTCATTTTGAAGGACCTGCCATGTGAATATATTAGTTCCTACCTTTAAAACTTAAGTATGGTATACTGAAGCTCAAGAGCAGTGCATACTCAAGTATGCCCACAGAGAAATTGCTGCTTGCCCAACTGGATGGAAATAATTTAAATGACTTTGCTGTTTGTCCTCCTCCCTCTCTTTCCATCACATAAAAGAAAGAGAGTTTTCTTTTTTTGGCTTCTGCTTTGAGGACACAGAATTAAAAGTTCTCCTTCTTGCTGGCTATGTCAGAGTCACATGACAGTATGACCCATTTATACCCTCTGATTTCTCACATTCTAGTGTCCAAGGAAAGGAACTTCAGGGCTGTGTACTGGGTTGGAGATGCAGTGTAATTTGGACAGGTTCCTCAACTGGACAAATGGACACTAACATATACAGAGGCCGACATAGGCTTTGTCAGGTGTAGCCTGCTCCTGGAAACAGGAGAGTGGACTGCTGGTGATCAGTGTTTGCTTCCTAGAGTACACAGCAGGGAATGATTTTTTTAAAAAAGCTAATCACACCATCTTGGGTCATAGTCCAGAACAAGTATTAGAAGTCAACAGAGTATTTCAAAGGTGACAGCTTCAAGTCTGCCTACAGATCAGACCCCACAAGTTCCTATGCATCTTCCTACCTGATCAATCAGAATTATCTCAAAAATTCTTATCCATTCTTTGACAATTTATAGTCCAAACCTGATGATCAATCTTATGTACCTTTCCCCTGCGAAGTATTATGTTTGTGCTACTTTGTTTTGTGGGTCCAAATCCACTGAATTGTAATCTGCAAGGAACTACTTGCTGAAGACATCTTATCAATCCATATTAGTGTTTCTGTATGTGAGAATCATTCACAAGAATAAACTACTTAAAAGCTGAGCTAAAAGGCAGAGAAAAGTGGGCAAAAGACATTTATTGCTCTCCCCTAGCAATTAAAATATTTGACCTAAGTAGATTTTTTTAAGGGTCTCAAATCCTCCCTCACATTACACAAAAAACCCAGGTTGATAAGTCTCTGTTCATTCAAATATATGATTTGGATGAGGAGTGGTGCATTCCTGAAAATCTCTAGCACAGTTAAGTTTTTGAAATCAGGCACAATATTACCCTTATTTTTCAGCATGAGACAAGTTCTGCTGGTTTTTTGCTTTTTTCCACTTAGCAACGTGACTCATCTCACAAGGAAGTCAGGATCCACAGCACAGTATGCTGAATTCCTATAATATTTGCCAGGATGTAGTGGTCATGACATTTAAAACAAAGATGATGACAGGGAGGAATAGGTTAACTCAGCATGAAATGAAGAAACAGAACCTGAGTTTAAAAAAAAAGTAAAAAAACCCAGACTATAAATTCATATGAAAAATAATGAGGATTAGAGAGAGCCTCCAGCTAGTCCAAAATGGTTCAGGCACCACAAACAAATTTTATAGCCCTATGGGACTCTCTAAAGATTTGTGCACTTCCTCTCCACGATGAATGCTGTTATTCCAAGAAATACTGCTTGTAGAACTTGATTTCTAAGCTAATATGTTGTTACCTGTAATTAGACAATCTGCTATACAGAACATTGCAAAAAAAGGTATATTCTTCAGTAGTAAAAAGAAAATATTAGAAGTTCTGGGAGAACGGTAGTGGACCTGTTTTTTTGAATATTTTTTTGAATTCTAATTCACGAAATTAGAATTAAACAGAGATTTCCACGGAAGGTTCTTTTGTCAGCCATCCTGGCTGGCTACAATCAGAAAATTTGCTCATTGTACAGGTGATCCTTTCTATTCAGTATGTTCCCTCACACAAGAAGATGGTTTACTTGGTTGAGTAATTATTATTCCTCTTCTATGGTACAGGTAGCAGACAGACACAGCCAACAGTGCAGAAGACAAAAATAATCAGTTAATTAGACTTGACACTTACTTCATATTCCTCTTTAAATCCGTAGCCTTCTGCACACTTCATCTGGGTGATGTGCTGTAGCAAGTCAGCTACACGGATGGCTGGATGGAGCTGTCCAGTCTGGTAGGGCACATCCACTGGATCTCGCTTCTTGTAGGTATGGGATTGGACCAGGCTGCTTGTGTCACTGACCATCGTATGGGTTTCATCTAGAAAAAGAGCATCTCACAATGTACTGGCTCATTTTCACTTACTGAAAGAAACAGAAACTACACAGATTTCTAGAGGAGTGGCAGAAATGTGACGCCATCAGCATTGCTTCTGTCTGTGAGGGCTACACCAGAAGAACAGTAAATCCATGGAGCAGTTTACAAAGGAAAATTGCAAGACTGATTGGAATGAGGCAAAGTCCATAGTTCTACAATGGAAGCATTGCAGAGCAGTCCAAACTCTAATATTGTTTTAAATATCACTAGCTGACTGTATTTTAAAACAGGCATTTGGTTTTAAACTGCACAAAAGTTTAAAACTGAAACTTCAACAAGTTCCACGGAATGAAATTGGACTTCTATTCTTCAGAGATTACCAAAGAGCTATGTTTTACACTGCAAATTTAGAGCAAATGTTTGGAGTGAGCAAAATAAAAAGATACACAAAATGGCTTATGGTTTCATCAAGCTAGGACTGCAATGGAAATGTAGATCCGAAAACAACATTTGGAGACACGCTACAAGAGGACAAATGCAAAGGATCATGTGATAAGGAAAAATGTCTTGACTGACTGCTGAACATGCTTTAGGACCACAGTATATCATGAGCCACCACATTAGGCATGGAATGTTATATGTCAACTGACATGCAAGCCAACAAACAGGAGACCCCCGTGGGCTGGTTAAAATTTGTACGAGACACATACTCTCCCAACCCTCCACATTTCTTCCACGGGGCAAATGGGCAACTTACCATTGATTGGCACTTTTAAGAAGATACATATCAGGAGAAAAAAAGAGGAGGAGAAAAAGGAAACAGGGCATAAGCAACAGTACTACATTAATAATTACAGGTAATTTTATGTTTGTAATTTAGTCTTTACAGAATGATTTCCTAAATGAGTCAGATTCTGATCTCAGTTTCACAGTATAAATTAGATTTACTGAAACCAAGGTATCTTACTGTGAGTCAATTCACACAAATGGAATTGAGATCAAAACCTACACTTAGCAGTGAACAGATAGAGGTGCACTCTACCTAAGGAAGCAATACGACTTTCTTCCTGTTTAGATGGAATTCTAAAAAACTTTTCAGACTTTAAAAAAGAAAAAAAGCCAACCCAAATTCTACAGTCCAAGTATCATCATAAATATTTTATCTCTTTACCCAAATAATATTTTTTTTAGATAATAATATTTATATACCCAAATAATTATAAATCAAAATAATTTGAGTTTTTGAATTTAACCAAAATTTAAATGTGGTGCTTTGACTTATTCAAGCTACTATTCACTGGCTACAGACTAAATAAAAATACTAAATCTGTAAAATTTTCATAAAATATGGTATTAAAATAATATGTCCACATTCGTAAGTTAGATATATTACAGCAGAAAGTTCCACAAATAATCTCTATGAAATCTTTATGTACCAGATTCTCATGTACAACCCAAAAATACTAACACACCTTGTTAAAGGTGAGATTCTGGTCTTGGTTATACAACTGAAAATTGATGTTAAAGCCAGAAAGCTCAATGAATTGTATTTCAAGATTTATTTGAGGTTTTCTTAATTCCCACTAAGACACATGAAATCTGGTCCTCACTTAAGCATACAGTCAACATGAATTGAGAATTTACAGCTAAATAAAAAATAGCAGAAAAAAATTTATGGGTATGAGTATGGGCATTTCACTCCCTTTTCTGCCAGTCTGCTAACATGATCCAACACAGAGGAAAGGGATTTACCTTTTAGTAATAAAATTTTACAACATACTTCTAATGTGATATAAAATTGTACTGCAAAGCACCTCAGGATGCATGGCATGAAGTGTCGTATACAAGTGTAGATACAAAAATGTTGCTGCTGAAATGGCACCTGAAAACTACAAGGTGGCTAAGACACAAAAGACAAAAAAAGTGTAGAAAATTGATCATGGTTTTTTGGGTTGCTTATTTGAATTTTAGAAACAAGTTAGAAAACTTGAGGATTGCTTTTTTTTTTTTTTTTTTTGCAAACTAGGGAAATTTTTTGTAACCTTTTGTTAGTAACTAAGATGAAGGCAAAGTTATCAGACAGCAGGGTCTTGTACTATGAAAGCAGCGCTTTAATACTTACTAATCTCTTTCCTGTGAGCTCCCTACTTTTAGAGTTATTTTCCTCTCTCCATTTCTTTATCTGTTATAGCTTCATTAATACTGTTTTTCTCTATTTGGGAGTTATCTTTTAAGTTGTTTTAAATAAAGTTCTTTCAACTCTTGATCTATATGGTACATTAGGAGCCACATATATTTTCACTTTGAGCACTGAAGCATGAGCTTTTCAGGCTATGAAGGTTTTCGAAGGGTGAGCTTCTCCAGATGCAGTGTTCATATGCAATGGGAAGTTTATTCAGCTTAAATACTCCTAAAGCTGCAGTTGTCCTGCTCTCCACTTACTCACTCCCATAGAGCTGTACAACACGTGTTAAATAATATACTTATTTACTACTTAGATGAACTCCCAACATGGAAAATATCTGGAAACTCAGCCCATTATTCTTTCTGGGCTGAGACTCATTTCATTCTACAATTTCAAAAACAAGCACATCACTGATACTAGACAAGCATGATCTACAGTCATGCTCAGACACTATAAACCTGGTCACTCTTATGCAAAGTTGTTTGGTTTTGGTTTTTATTTTTTTTTTTTATTTTGTTGTTGTTGTTGTTTGTTTAATTTCAGGCTTTTGCCTACATTATTAGGACACTAATGAAAGTTTTCCTTAAAATAGAAGAAAATGTCTTCATCTAAGTAGCCAGACTGTTGCCTTTTGCATCACTTAAAGAGCCTCCCACTAATTACCAGTTCCTAATTCACATAAATAGTCCAAACATCCTGTTGTACATAAATTTGGAAACAGTAAGTGTGTTGTGGCTTTTCTAGAAGATTTTGAAAACTGAACTCAGCCATTCACCATACGTGTAGCCTTCCCAAGAGGTCACAGTGAAAAGTTCATTTAGTTCTAACTCCAGGCTCAACTCTGCAGTCTAACACAACTTCTTTGGACATTGGACAACAGCAAGAGCACATATTAGTTGCAATTAAAACCCAGCATACTTTATTTATAGCTATATTCCCCTACCAACTCAAGCATAGCTAATTTGATTTACCTCAGATAAAACATTATTCCTATACAGACAGTCATAAACATATATTGGCAGACAGATCTGATCTGAATGGAGCACCATTCATAAAATGGTGCAGTATTTTTAATATTCAAGGTTACAAAAATATTTCTTTTAAGCAGTGAAATAACTGCAAGATTTTCTAAGATGAGTAAGCACAGGTTTGCTGTAGTAGACCATAAAATACATATCTAGATCATTAAAGATTTTACAGACTTAGTAAAATCAGAGAATTTATTTTTCCCAGTGTGTTTGCCTGATATCTGAATTACTTGCTTAGAGATTATTTCTTGTGGGGAAAAAAACCCTACCATAATTTCGCCATGATTATTATATAGAAAAGGATCACAAAAACAATCAGAGAAATCATTAACTAAAACTTAATAATACAGATGAAAAATCTCGAAGTTTTTCTCCTGATAATAGTACTTTTCTCCTTGCCCACCCACAAGGTCAGAAAGAACATCTACTGGATGAAGCGTTGAATGAATGCTAAAGCACACAAAAAAATCTAACATCTCAGGCAGTTAAAAGGCACTGCAAATTTCATTTGCATGCAGATTATTACATTGTTACAGTCACTACCATTACCTTCTTCCAGATTTACATAATGTATAAAACCAGCAAAGTTCCTTCTCAAAGTTATCACAGTGAAACGCACTGCACAAGATCACCTTCCTAAACTTCTGCCTCTTATATGCTTCACTCTACTTTTACATAATCCTGTTTAACTTACATTTTAAAGGCAGGAATCTGTTAAGAGGTCTTATGTTTTTTACAGTGATTTAAGAAAAAATTATGAAATTGTGAAATTATAAATTGAAAAATGAGGAAATAGGCTTAACATTGGAGTTTGAATTCTTCCTTCAGTGCAATGTTATATTTTGACTTATTATTATTAAAAAAATGCCCGTTTAGTAAGTTAGCATGGGAAGGAGGTGTAAATGAATACAAGCCGCAAAGCAGTTAGAGTTACTTAAGCACTGAAAATGCAATAGCGCTTCATGCTTATTATTTATCACTGTGCAGAAACCTTTCTCATTTTGACATTGGAAAATAGCAGATTTTCCTAAATTCCCAGTGGAAATGCTTTACACTTTGTATGTTTTTAACCTACAGTTCTTCTGTTTTATTTCATTCCTGTGACACTTAATGCGTAATAAAGTATATATGTTAAGTGTCATGTTATCATTTTGCTGTTCAAAATACCATCTCCCCTCTAAAACTTCACTTTGACAAGCACATCAGGAACTCTGCAGTATTGTGAGATGACATGATAGCTGGTAGATGGCCATAACTGTATTTTTTCTGAATTTCTGTATCCTGAATAGTCTAATTAGGGAAAAAAAAGTTATTTTTAGGAAGTGACATCTTAAGTCCTGAGATAAAACAGAAAAAAAATGACGGAAACTATTTGAATTGCTGCGATAATCAAATTCTTTTGTGTCACTCCAAATACATGCATAAACATTTCCTTGCAAATCCACTTGTTAAAATTATTTCTCTCTTTTTTCCCCTGACTTGCACTATGACAGTAGTAATCAAGCCTGATAACTGTCCTTAGCACCTCAGTGTAGCCAAGTCTACCACCCCTTCCCCTAGCTTAAAACTCCAGCATTTTGCGTACTACTGTCTGTACCCCGAGAACTGCAACCTCTGAAATTACTTCAGCAATAAACTTTGATAAAGGGAAATGTTCTCACCTAAAATTGCAGTTGGCACAAATGGATCTGTCATACATCATAAGCAGGTCAATGCAGAAAAGGTAAAAAGAGAGAGAACAGTAAATGATTGATATATGTTCCCGAGTTTTCTTTCAGAAAGCTACTGTAAGCAACCAGTATGCTGCTTATATACGTATTAAGATGGCAAGAAGTATAATAACATAAATATGTACACTTTTGTTATGGAAGGGTCTAAGAAAAAAATCAGTTACCTGGATAGTAAGAATTAGGCACTGTTGTGCTCAATGTGTTAGTTTTCATTGTAAATGAAGATGGTGAAGATACAGCTGCAAAGAGAAACAAAGCTGGTTAGAGACAGCAAAGTGATATGCAGCTATTTAAGCTGAGTGATCCAGCATATGTGATTGACTTGGCTTAGAGTTCACCCTGTTGGGTTACTTGCACTGGAATCAGGACATAGGGAAAACCAGGCATGTCTAGTGAATGAAATCGCTCGTCGAATTTGACTGGTTCTCTAAAAAGAAATGTCATCGGAGAACTCATTTTTATCAGTGATGGCAAATATAATTCTTAAATCACAAGATTAGACTGAATACTGATGTTTGAAAAAAGACATCACAATGACAACAGGTGTTTTTGACAGAAGTTGATCTTTGGGAAGTTTTCTTAATAATACTGTAAATACTGTATGCAAATATTCTACTAGAGTTTATTCTAACCTCTCCTTTTTTTAATGTGATTTGTTCAGCCAGATGGATAATGTGAACAGAGATATTAACAGACTGTGAATATTACCCTTTGTTTAAGACTGGTTTTCAGGGAATGACACACAGACCAATGCTCTCATTGGTATTTAATCATTTAGCCATTTGTAAAGCCAATGGGAAAACCCTATGGATCAAATCAGTTTGTCCCCTGGCATACAAAGATCAGGGTCAAAGACTGAGGTCAGGGCTGCAGAAGATAATAAAACTTGCTCAATAGAGAATGCAGGTAGAATAATGAAGTTTCATAGGAAGTAGGAATGTTCTAAATCTCTTGAATACAATGCCTTACTATTCCTAAACACTATCAGACTGCTTATTCTGGTGACCATGTTTCTTATGGAAAGTCTAATTAGAGGTTTTAGCCTTCGAGTGGTATAAAAAACATGCTATGCCAGTGATTGCAAACAGGTTTGAGGTGATTTACATAAAGAGAATTGACTCTTAGGAACACATTGCAGTTTCTTTTGTAGTTGTGACCATTCAGTAACACCACTGGAAAACTACATCATGATGATGGAAGGTGAAGTCAAACCTCTTCATCTTTTCACAGGAGTGAGCAATCTCATTAACTGTAAGGGTATATTCTCACCAGAAAGGCAAGTCTAATTTGAAAGACCTATTCAAATCAATTTCAAAAGTAACTCAAATGCAAACTAAAATTGCAAATTGTGAGCCTAACACTGCTGAGAAAAGTCACTGCTTAAATCTCACAGAGTGTTTGTACAATTGAGCTTGTCAAAGAGAAATTCTTAAGCATATTGTTGAAGAGTGGGAGTTGGACCTTGCAGACTGCTAGTGCTTGAAACAAAATTTAATCTTTGACAAATTTTGAAGATGTTAAAAACCACTGGCAAAAAAACCTGAGGCACCTTAAGAACTACAGAATTAAGAAACTTTTTGAACACAATCATTCTTTTTAACAGTTATAAAAAACTGCTCTTTGTTTTGGTCTCTGCTTAGTGCTAATCCTCTGATAAGAGTGAGACCTTGACTAAAATTCTAATGCAGGAAATTTTATATCACAAATTTTATTTATTTTGGGATGGATACAAGAAGACCCATGACATAGAATCTCTTATGAAACTGCAGAACACATAATTCTACTGAGTTTTTCCTTTGCACGAGTAAAAGAAAGAGCATCATCTAAAACTGAAAATAATGAGACAATCAGATCATCATTATTAGGTTATGACACTGAAAAATAA
The DNA here is from genome assembly GCA_038380795.1 of Pyrocephalus nanus. Classification (NCBI taxonomy): domain Eukaryota; kingdom Metazoa; phylum Chordata; class Aves; order Passeriformes; family Tyrannidae; genus Pyrocephalus; species Pyrocephalus nanus. The sequence goes on along the minus strand of CM076261.1, from coordinate 7,716,232 downwards.
ATTTATCTTAGAAAAAAAGAAGTGAGCAGGGGAAGCATTTGAAGGACTTGGGACAGCATGAGGAATATAAAATTTTTAACATAATAGAGATTGGAGAAAGGTAGAACTACTGTTTCAGTGATGTCATTGCCCTTCTGCAGAGGAAAAGGATGGACCGAAAAAAGCTCAATTATCCTTATTATTTTTAAAGAAGTCTATTCTTGATGTCTGACTGTCTTGCTCATTTGAATAGACACTATAATGCGCTGCACAGTGGGAAACTCTGCATCCCATGGATTTTCCATGACTGAGTAATGAGGAATATTTTAAAAACCATTTGCACCTTTCTTCCACCTTCAAAAAGAAAAGAGAAGAAAAGAAAAAAACTTACATCTCCCATTTAGATTGTGCGTGTCCATGAAAGAGAAAGCTTCGTCACAGTTGGTGCCTTGCTCAGTGTAGCTTTTATCCATTGAATTCACCATCACTGTCATTTCCTGCCGTGTACTACTCAGTGTCTCTTTCCGCTTTTTAGCCAATTTTCTTAAGAAATGAATGATGAGAAAAAAAAAGGTAAAAAAACCAACTCTCAGTAAGCAGACACAGTCTTCATGTTATTTATATCAGTATTGTGGTTTGTAACCACATTATTAAGTAACATTTACGTTTATTTCAGCATATATGAAACCTTAAATTTTACTCTCATGCCTTTCAATCTGATAATCAAAGGATAGTTTCCAGTGCTGTGAATTAATGGTCAACACCTTAATCCTCGGGGACCATCACTGAATTAAAGGGGACTACTTGGATATGAAGGTGATGTGAGCTCCTGTATTAGAGGCTACACCAGTTTAAATATGTAAATGAAAATGACAGGAGAGAAGATTTCACCGAACTGACAAATCACTAACAATATTCACTTCACATGCATAGAACTGTCTGGAGTTCTTTCACTGAAGACACCATATAACACAGCTATCTGTTATTTACATAGCACTGTATAGTACATATTTAAGCACTTAATACACAGTGCACACTCAAGTGACATTTTAAATTGACTTGCATTCCTACAGACTATTTTCTATCACTCTTGATTTCAGGAGAATTAGTCACATGAATTAGTCGCTTCTCAGCAGGAGTAACCTATCAGAGACAAAATCTGATACTAGAGTATCACAGAATTGCTTTGGATGCATTAACCTCTTTTTTTTTTTTTTCCCCCAGATCTCTCTGTTTCAGTCTAAACTAAAGTCTCACCATCTCCCCCTGAGTTATGCTGAGCTACATCACAAAATACCATGTCTGAAACTCTTGTTTTTTCCTTCAAGCTCTGTGAGACATCTGTGATCCTGATGACAGTGGATCCCATGACCATTTGGCTTATTTCCCTGGCCTTCAACTTTGTCTTAGACCATGCCTTTCTGTAAGTTCTTGTCTACAGCATTCATTTAAATTGTTCAGATTCCTTCTGTACAGTATTTTCAAGGTATGGGTTTTAGAGGAACAACAACTCTACAGACTTTGAACTTGTCCTGTCTGTTAATTCAATGACTTTTCCTCGTGGAAAACATAATGAGCCATCTCATATTCATCTGCCAGAAAGATATTTTACATATCTTCAACCAGAAATTACAGGAGCTTATTATCTCGTCTAGGTTTTCTTCCTCTTCTAGAGGCCAACCACATCAAGCATAATCAACTTGTGCCAACTTTCAAAGCCTTTCTCTTTGTTAACTCATTCATCATGAAGAGATGACTCCCACCACAGACCAAAATTTTATACCAGCCTTCTCTAGATTTTCAAACAAGCACATTTGTCTCCACTCATGCTGCACAGGAGGGGCTTATTGTAACCCTCCCTACTCACATGTCCTTATTTTGCTTCAAATCACTGCCTGAAGACACATTTTGCAAAGTCCTGATATTGCTGCTCCCTATGCTGAGCAGGACTGCCTCTGAGTCTCCTCATGTCCCCCATCTATCTACCTGTTGTCTCTATCCTACACCTAGATAACAAGCCATTTGGGTAGGAGTTGTGGTTGTGTTCTCTACCAACGTAGTACCAAGCTCAGCAGTATCTTAGTCCATGACTACAGCTCAAAATGCATTGAAACTGAAGTCTTGCAAAACAAGTAGGAATAGTAAGTGCAGGCGTGGTATTAAGTCACTGCACACAAAAGTATTGAGGGTCACATTTGGCCCTCAATAAGGTGCTAGACTGCCACCCCATTCATGAGGGCATGTCCTCATAACTGGGAGAGAATGAATTACTCTGCCTTAAAAACAGGCTACAGTAAGTATCTGCAGCAACGAGTAGTGTTCTGCCTTGGCTCATCCCATCTCAGGAGTCACCTGTGTTTGCTTGAGCCACAAAGAACACACTCTAGTCTGCAAATGAGGCTGAGGAGGAACGTGCTTATGGTCAGCTGGATGGCAGTCACTTGTGGGTCTCTGTATTACATTATAACTACACACTTAGATGGGCAACAAAATGCCACCCGTAAATGCTCATTATTGTGGATTTCCAAAATCACTACTGATAATACAGTCCAGGTAAGCAAGAGGGGAAGATAAACAGTACCATATCACATCTTTCCTGCTAATGAAGTTTAATTCTTGATTTTGCAATTTGAAATATCACTGGTGGACACCAAATATAACTCATAAACAAAGTTTTGTTTCTAAATTTTGATTTAATTTTGATTTAATGAGATTAAAAGGAGGAACTTCTTAAGTCCCTTTCTGAACAACACCACTTGACTTAGTAGAATTGATAAAAAACCTGGTTCCTTATTACTTCATGGTGCATAAACGCAGAAGGGAGCATTAGATAATGGTCTGAACTCTTTCATATCAGTGATAGTTAAATTAAGTAAAACAAAACTCTTAGATCTTTGCATCCCTCAATTTCCCTCCTCCTTCATATCTAATTGTAATGAATAAGTCATATACTATTCAGTGTGGAATCTGAGACATACCACCTAATACACGAATTACTTAATTGAAGTCCTTTGCAAGGACAGGCTTATCAAAATGATAACATGATTAGATGGCAGTGAACTAAGTCATGCATGGCTTCCCTTTCAATCCTCTTTAGCCTTAAGCTGAATGTACATACAGCTACTCCCAACACCTGCCAACAACTGGGCAATTCCCAGCTTATCTGGGTTGTGAAACCAGAACCTGAGCAGTGACAATGATGGCATTCACGGTGTGATCACTGAAACTTCATCTGTAAGTCACGTTACCATGCTTATTTTATTTCATGGCTGTGCAGATCTCAGGAAAGTACTTCAGGACAATCCAGCTCTACATCAATGCTTCAGGAAGGCATGCAGAGGGAGCTTTTCTTCATGAGCTTTCCCTTTCTTCAGGCTGGAAGTAACAGCTTCTTTTTAACTAACTGTCAATCCAGTTATCTACCTAAACCCTGCATACTCACTAAAGCCAGGAAACTGCATCTATAGTGGCCTTCTCCTGCCCTTCAGTGGACCTGTGACTAATATCTCTATTCACAAAACGTTTAATCACTCTTAATCTTGCTAGCTCAGCACTTTATCCAAGAACTTTTGCATCTGAATACTGGTGAACAGATAAAGAAAAGTTATTAGGAGAATTACCCCAAGCAGAAGTATACTGATGCTAATCCATATCTGAAAATAAACAATGTGGTAAAATACATGATACCAGTAACTACATGGGATTACAAAAAGAACCAGTCCCAATAGAGTGCACATTTTGAGCATCTGCTATTACAGGGAATGTCCTTCGTTTTACAGTAAAAATTGTATTCTTCACAAGGAAAGCCAGAATTCTTGCTTATTGCACCAAATTTTATAAAATTCAGCTAATTTTCTTAAAGAAATACACTAACATTTTCTTGTTTCCAGAATTTTTGGTTTTGACCCCATAATCAAGCTATAATAGATTTTTTTTTTTTTATTACAGTAACGACTGTACAGTACTTTTAAATATGAATCTAATTCTGGAAACAGGTCTTGTGGGGAAAGTTCAAATCTGAAACTGTTACAGGAAGAGAGTGATACCAGCCAGACTTCTGTACTGTGAACAAAAACATCCACTGGACTTAGTCAAGTAAACTTTAGCTGAATATAACATTTTTTACATCTGCAATTTTCAGATATTGCTGAAAGTGTTGCAGTCTTGCAGTCTCTGCAACTCATCCATTCCTTGGATCTCTCAATCCCCAGGAGGCTCTAGCTATACAAGATTTAAGACACTTGTAAAACCAAGGTGCCTTACATTACTATCACCATTCATGCACTTAGATTTGAAGTACATTTTGGGGGAAAAAAAGGCTTGAATATTTGATCATCTTCACTCACGGAAAAGATGATCAAAGGCTACTCTCTGATGTTTCCTCCTTCTTAAAGGAAAAGAGAACTACAACCAAAGGAAAAAAATAAAACAGATGGAAGCTCCCAGATGATTACCTAAGATGAAATTATTTTGTAGGGAAAGCAAAAATGATCAGCTTACCACACAAATAGTGTTACCATCAATATATGAGGAAAGAGAATGTAGTACATCAGACTCCGAAAAGAGAGCCTGATATTCAGAAAAATCTCAAGACTAGCTAGGAACTGTTGGAATTTTAAGGTACAAGAAAACAGCAAGAAGTCAACTGGTGTAATGGTAAAAAGATAGTAAAATGCAGAGCAGACAAACATATAGACTTCTGCTGCAAAACTGTGTGGAATTCAGGGTATAGTTTACTCTGTTCTGTTACAAATATTAAGTAAAAAAAGCCTAGGAAAATGATAAGCTAAACACTTCATCACAATTTGTCCCCATTTTACATACCAATATGAAACTCTCGAATGCTGCATCTTCTCCTGTACAGTCCCCTCTAAGCGAAAGGATTACCCTGCAAAACTTATGCAAGCCTAACTCAATACCTTTCTCAAAATCTTCTCTGTGAGTTCTCCTCAAACCCCTCCAACAACTGCTAAGTTTCTACTACATTGTCACCCTCTGTTTGCTTCATTTTCTACTACTTTCTCTGTCCTGTCTTGGCTTAATTAACAGACCCTTTTGGACCTCGCTTGCCTTTTCCCTTTATGTTTATAAAGCACTGGGCACAAAGAACGAGGCACAATGGATCACTACTGTAGTTAGCAAAAATTAAAATTTTTAAAAAAGTGGTGACTGGGGTTGATACCCGAAATCAACTGAGACCCTGAAAAAACAATGTGCCTTCCATTTTTATTTAGGAACAGTGAGAAAAGCATATGATTTTGAATCAAACAAAAGCACTCACTTCCTGTTTCTTCATTCCAAACTGAGTAGTGCTCTCCTTTTTGTATGCCTCCTTTCCTATGAGGAAGATATTCTCTTAAGACAAAATTCAGTGTTGACAGACATAAAGTCAGGCAGATGGGGAAAATAATCCTAATTATACAGACACAATATTGCATGTAAGTGACTACATAAACTACAGAAGAAAGAAATCTGGTAGTCACTGATTCTCTGAAGACAAAAGTTCAGTGCTATCTATAGTAAAAAAGCATAAAGTCATCAGAAATTACTAGGTAAGGAACAGAGAACAAAATGGAAAATGTCATTAAGAAACTGTATTAATATATGGAGCTTCCACACTTTGAACACTGCATGCAGTTCTGCCACACGCCTATCCAAAAAAGACTCTCAAACTAGAGAAGATATACAGAGAAGTGATGGGAAGATCAAAGGAGCAGATCCTACAAGAGGAGCAGAAATCCTTGCATAGATAAGGAGTACCTAGTTTAAAAAAGAGGCAGCTGAACTGAGAATATGCTAAAAGTATATATAAAAAAAATAGAAAACAAAGACATTAAGAAAAAATTACTGTTTCTCAATGATGTTAGAACCAGAATCAGAGAGTATATAGAAATTTTTAAATATAAAAGTAAATACTTTTACAAAACCCAGAAAATGCTCTATTCTGCACTCACCTTGAGAACTATGTACAGTTCAATATACACAATATAAAAAAGATTTTAAGCTATTAGAGAGCATCCAAAGGAAGACCATGAGGATGGTGAAGGACCTGGAGTATAAGCCATGTCAGAAGCAGCTGATGTCACTTGGCCTGGAGAAGAGGACACTGAGGGGAGACCTCAATGCAGTCTACAACTTTCTTGCGAGGGGAAGAGGAGGGGTAGGCACTGATCTCTTCACTCTTGTGACCAGTGACAGGACATGAGGCAATGGCCTGAAGCTGTGTCAGGGGAGGTTTAGGTTGGATATCAGGAGAAGGTTTTTCATCCAGAGGATGTCTGGGCACTGGAACAGGCTCCTCAAGGTAGTGGTCAGAGCACCAAGCCTGACAGAGTTCAAAAAGAGTTTGGACCACACTCCCAGGCACATAGTATGGTTTTTCAGGTGTCCTGTGCAGGGCTAGGAGTTGGACCCAATGATCCTGATGGGTCCCTTCCAGCTCAGCAAGTTCTTTGATTATATGAAAATTATGCAACACACCACCACAGAGATATCTAGAGATATCACTCTAGAGATATCAAGCATTAATACTGGTAAAAGAAGAATTGATTAAGGGCTGAGCAGAAGACAATGAATGCATCATCTTACCTTTACTCTGTTTCTGTGTTCATGTAAAGGTTTGTTCCTGGCCACTATCAAAGACATGATGTGGACTTTTATTCCAAATTTTGATGCCATTTTTAATTGTATTTACAATCCCTGCACAGATTATCCAGGAAACAGGATGTAAATACAGTATTTGCTTTTCTAACACTCAGAATTACGATTTTTTTTTTTGCATTGTTTAGGCTACCTATGACACCAGTGGTATTAAATAACTCATAAAATTTGCCCATCTACTTTGGCTTGGTAGAATACGTTAAAAGAAGACTTATAGCTAATTTTGGGGAAGATGCTTTAACCTGAAACAATTTAATGAGCATAACTGATTCAGTGACATTCAGTATGAGGATGTAATTTTATAACAAAAAAAGCATTTTCTCCACAAGAAGCATGTAAGAAAGTCTGTAAATGTAACTGACTTATTCCTTGCTTGTAGAGTTTTATACTTTTTTCCAACTTATGATGCAATTATTTTTTTCTTTAACAACAAAACAGTCCTTCTCAATAAATGTAAGTGCTTTCCTATGTTCAACAAGGGGTCCTCTAAGGCAGAGATAAAACCACACATCACCTGTCACTGTGAGAATTACATGTGTGCGATGGAGTTTAGGTTTAATCTCTCCTCTCTGGTTTGCAATAGTACACATTTGGTAACCTGCATTAGAAAATTCAAAATACTACTTTCCATTTTTTTAATATTTTTTTTGGCATACCTTGAATCTCCAATGCCTCATTTGTATTCTTTATGTTGCTTTTTATTGTTAAGAAGTTCTCATAAAGTACAAGTTTTAGGAACCTGAATATCTAATTCAATTCAATCAAAATGGGAAGGTTCTTTAGTTGTTATTAAATAAATACCATTACAAGTAATTAATATTTTTGTCTACTTTACAGTTCTTACGAAACATCATCACTCTGCACAGAACCCTTTCTATCTCCCACAAATGGACTGAAACACAAATACGAAACAATTGAAATCAAGTAAGGAAGTAAAATGTAAGTAGTATGGCATTAGTGATAGTGAAGTTCTGCTCACCATGGACTTCTGTCATTCAATTCCACATTTATATGCTTTGTATTGAAATGCCATATGCTCAAGACTGCAATTTCACAGTGACATTGAACTGTGTTCTGTCAATATTCTATCAGACAGGAAATAAAGTTGGGAGAATTAACTTTAAAGGCACTACATTTTGCAAGAAGAACTAGTGAACGCTTAATAAAATACTTCAAAAGTGGTCCCCACTTCAGGAAATAGCATTTCTAGAGAACAGGCAAAGGGAAAGAAGTTGTCAGGAGAATAAAAAAAAAAGCAAAAGGTAGGCAGGACATCACTGAATTCTGTTGTTTCTTGCTTATGTCCCTTAGTATGCAAACCTGTATTAGATTATAAAATTATTCTTTGTCCTAAGAAGTTCCATATATATATTTTGTATTGACATCAGGACAAAGTAAAGCTACAACACTATGGAAGACTGATGTAGAGATTATGAATATTTTACTACAGCCAAGGATGCATAAGCCTTTTTACCTGACTTACAAAGGGGTGGTTTATTATAATTTCTTTTAGGTGCCTTCTCTTTGTTCTAATTATCAACTTTCCTCTTCAGAGCAAATGCTAACATTATTCATTTCGTTTTTATCCTGCTCTTGCATTCTCTGACAAAGAAAAAAGAATTAAATTTTTTAAAAAATGCTGTGATGATGCTTGAATTTTGGGAACAGTGTTTCTGACAGCATAGGATTTAATTTTCCCCCCTTTTATTACTGTGACTTTCATTTCTTTTCACTTTTGCTGCTACATGCTGCATTCCAGTGTACATCACCTGCTTTGAGATTTTCTTATGGTGAAATCATTAAAAACTCTGCTTATTTGTTTCTTAGTTTCTGCTTAGTATGAACTTCTATGTCAGGTTATCTGAGTTTCTACAAGTGAGGGTTATAGCATAAAACTGGAGAACACCTCAGGTCAAAGAAGGCATTGCACTGACAGAATTTCTTTGCTGATGCAGTGGCTGATGCAGAGGGGGAACACTTGTGACCAATTGATTGTGAAAAAGATGGAGCTACGTGGTGCATCAGATTAATGTAACAACATTTATTTGAAATGAGCTGACTCTTGTCTTAGCTCTCAGAGGAAGTTAATTCTGTGGTCACAGTTTAGTTCTTGTTTGTCCATCTAAGAAGACCTCAATATATTTTAGTGTGATTGACAGGTTCTTCAGGGAAGGCTCTAGGCTATGGCAGTAAAAGGGAATTTGAGAAGCTTTGGCAGAACTCTGTATCTGCAAAGCTTCTGGCTGCACTATTTTTGGCTCAAGTTAATCACTGGTCGTGGTCTATAGAAAAATGCACTCACACTCTTAAAAAAAAATAATTCAACACCCTTCTGCCTCCCTAGTAGGAGAATAAAACAGTAATGAGACACGAGCAGCAATATTTTTTGTAATTTACCATTATCCAATTTTGACCATGACCCTGAATATTTTAAGTAATGAATCAGACACTAAAATGCCCCTTCTACTTAGATGAACTAAGGATAGAAAAATGAAAAGCATAAATTCTCTGAATTTGTTTCAAAATTTAGCAATTTTGCAATATGAATTTTGCTTTGTGTTTTGATTCTTACAATCCTCAAATTAACCAAGAAAATAGCGAATACAATGTTTAAGTGACCTATATATAGGTCCTCCTGAATTGTAAAGGTGTGTAAGAAAAACACAAAGAATATTAAAACTTTTTTTCCCAAAAATTATTTACAAGGCAAATGCTTATGAATATGTTAATTTCACTAAAGACTTATTTACTTAAGTGATTAGAGCAGCCGTGTGGAACTACTTGCAGGATGTGGATCAAGGTGCCACTTAGAATATGGAGGAGGCCAAAGTAGGACAAATCCTTTATGGGCACAGGGAGGAACCTAGTAGCCCAGCTGGAACACTTGAAGGTCAAAAAATCATGGAGAGACAACAAACTGCTGTGTGCTTGTCCTCTCTTCCTAGTAAAAGAAGATGACAGCCAGGCATCTGAGAGGGCTGTTATGGTGAGAACTGCAGGGACCTGGCACAGCTGGGAGCAGCTAAATCAGGGTATGGAGATGAGTGGGTGAAACCACTGCATTTCACCAAAAAATATCACTGCAGTCTTTGACACAGGAGCAGATCAGCACTGAGGCCTCTCTTATGGCTGGATGGCCCTGGTCATTAAACAAGGAAGTCATACTTTCTAATCCAGTCAACCTTGAATTACTTTCCTCAAAGCAGCATATTTTAAAGGTTTTGGAGAGTTCTTCCCATTAAAAACCATGTGTAACCAACCAACAAACCAATCAGCCAACCAACCAATCAATCAACCACCCAATCAAACAAGGAATTAGGTCCTTCTGATAGAAAAGGAAATGGAATTTCAAGTGTTACGTGACTAAACGGGAATTCAACCTTACTCTCTCCCAATAGACAAATACTGGACAGGGAGAGACTGAGGGAGCTATGCTTGTTCCACCTGGAGAAGAGAAAGCTCACAGAGGACCTTAGTGCTGTTTTTAACTACCTAAGGGGAGAGTATAGAGGAGACAGAGCTACACTTTATGAACAAGGTACAAGGGCAAGATACACTAGACACAAATTGCAATTCAGGAAATTCGTACTAGATCTTAGTGTAAGTTTTTGTCACCATTGGGGTAGTCAAACAGTGGAGCAGGTGCTCACAGAGGTGGGATCTCAGCCTTGGAAGATACTCAAAACCCTGCTGGACAATGCCCCGAGCAACTTGATTTAGTTTAAGTCTGCTTTGAGTAGCAGGTTAGAAAAGATGATCTCTAAAAGTCCCTTCGGATCAAAATTATTCTAGGATACCCATTTAATATTCTGATAATAGGTGTTTTTTTTTTCCACAAAATGGAAGACACAGAGATTTAAAGCATTACAGATTGGAACAAAATACTCAATTGTGCCTTTTCTTTGAAGAGTCCTACATGTGAGATTCAGTCAGAACCAATACAGGATACTACTAGCAAAATTACAGTCAAACAATTAAATATGATGATATATACAGATTCTTCTTATTTAATTATTTCATTTTTAATCATAATTTTCTGCCACGTACTAAACCACCCTTCTAACTTCAGGAGCAAAGCTTGCATAAATATTTTTATCAATGAAGCCTTTTCATTAGCAAGCTAGTTACATTCACATTGAACTGCATAATGTGAATGAAAAATTTTTCAATGAAAAAAGACAAATTGTGTTTTGATTTTCTAGAATGATATTAATAAGAACATGTTCTTATTTTAATGAAAATTAAATGTTCAATTTTCCATTATGTTTCACTTGTATTAATTTCTGGTACATGAATTGTACATAAATGTAAAATGACATTACGCTACTTTACAAGCTTTTATTACACTATTTCAATTTTATCAAAATGAAGTATTTGAAGACTATGAAGAAATCCTTTTCTGAAATGTATGGTCACAGCAAAATTCCACACCTGACCTTTCCTTTGCCCTTCTCTTTGCTAACTCTGTTTGAGGAGCAGTAAATGAAAATCCACACAGAACCTGCACTTTCTCTTTTGTTAGCATATATGCCGTTTTACTTAGAATTAAGAAATCATTATGATTGGAAAAGACCTCCAAGATCATAGAGTTCAGCCTTTGACTGACCCTGTCAATTAAATCACAGCACTAAGTGCCACATCAAGTAGTTTTTTGAACACTTCCAGGGATATTAACTCCACCAGTTCCCTGGGCAGCCTGTTCCAGCACCACAAGAAGAAATTCTTTCCCATGTCCAATCTGAACCTCCTCTGGCACAATTTGAGTCCATTTCCTCTTGTCCAATCAGTAACTCCCTGGGAGAAGAGACTGAGTCCCGCCTTGCTACAACCTGCTTTCAGGTGGTTGTAGAGAGCAATAAGGTCTCCCCTGAGCCTCCTTTTCTCCAAGTTAAACAAGCCCAGATCTATATTTAAGAAGAGTACCTAGGTTCTTTTGTATGAAAATGCATATACATACCTGATTTTGTTTCAAAAGCCAAAACTCTAAAAGAACCAATTCAGATGAATAAAAGACGTATATGTCATTTCGGGCTCACAGAGAGATGTATTTCATCCACAGTACTGTGTAGATGGGTATTAAAGATCCTGTACGTGGTAGAAGAATACCCCACTCATAATATTTTGCATTTGACATTGCAATCCTTCCCCTTTGTCTCAACAGTTTTCCTTTTTCCTCTTTCACCCCATCACATTACCCTATGATCTGAATAAAGAACCAAACAGACAACACTGGGGCCTACTCAGGAGGAGGTAGTTGCGTGATGTGCAGTGCCAGACAACATGAACATGAAAGCTTTTCACAGGAACACATCCACGACAGATTTTGAAATTCTATTCCAGAAACTAATTATCATTTTAGAAAAGTCTGGATAATGATGAAAGAAAACACCTTCTTATCCCATAGCTGTCAGTTTTAAGTAGAGCCTCAAACTCCTGGGGATGGTGTGCACTGCAGGTGCCCCAAATCCCTCTGATTTCACAAACCAAGACAAGAGGCAGTGTTAAACTAATGCAAATTTGCTCTGGGATGGTTTTGACCACACCAAATTTTCACCATATTTTCAGAGGTGTTCTCACTCAGCATGAGGAATTCTGAGCTGTATGGCAGACGTATCTATTATGCGGTAGTCTCACATCCTCTCTTCCCACTAGCCTCTGTCTTTGAGATTTGCTATGGTATTTTGAGTCCTTAAGCATGGCCCAGCAACTGTTTTTCTTTAGAAGTAAATCTGCCGCAGAAGCAGTTCCCTCCACAAACAGTAAATCTGTAGCCCCAAAGCGCATCACTATCTGATGTTCACCTGGGTACAGGGCAGGTATCTTTTATGTGAAATACCTTGTTACTTTCACTATGGGGTTAGAAAGTTTGTCTTCCAAGTCCCAGTGGAGGAAACAGATCTCCAGATCTCTGCAGCATCCTACAAGTTTGCTCTAGGCTTGCATAGGCTCAGGCTGATAGAAAGCAATAGTAACTGAGACAGTTTTAAATACAGGAAATAGCTTTCCCTCAAGGTATTTAGTTCTGTACACAGATATCTCTCTCACTGGACACAAATTAAGGCATTTGAGGGCCAATGGATCTGCTGGGTATACATCAGAAGAAGCAAGCTTGTGACAGGCATGGTCCTGTGAGGCCAGGTTGAACAGGGCTTTGAGCAACCTGATCTAATGGAAAGAGGCTTTGAATTAGATGTCTTCAAGATCCCTTCCAATTCAAGCCATTCTGTGATTTAGTTTTATCAGTATAAGGACATAAAATGTCACCAAAAGAAATTGTTTGAAGTTTTCTGAAACTTTCCTTAAAGGATATTAGCATATTTTCTATTTAAATATATATAAATATTTTATATGTATTGTATATATTATATGCATGCATGTATATATGTAAACATATAATTAAATATATGTAGTGGTGTAGTGCAGAACCAAAAGCAAAGGTTTTGATAGGTTTAATCTAATACAGTTCATTCACTGCCTTACTGCTCCCCAGCAGTAGAATACAAAAGAGCAAAAGGCTTTTTGCTGATGAAAAACCCCATTGTGCTAGTACAGAAGTTCTGGTAAAGAGATAAGCAACCTGGCGTAGCTCCTGCATAAGTCCTGCAGTGGGAGGTACTTTTTTGGTTCCTGGCTATATTGCCTACTATGAAAGACAGAGTTCCTTGTTCATGTTGGCTTTTGATCCACAGTCCTCACTTGAATAGATAATTTTTGCCTCTTTGTATCCTAATACAGGCAGCAGCCTGTACAACATATTTGCTAGTCCTGGTACTGAGCATTCACAAACTCACACATTTTTTTCTGCACTACATACACTCTATCATATGCCTTTCACTTCTTCAAGCAATTCCCTCCTTCAAGACTTCCACAATATTCAGTACACCTCAGCAGTTCAAAATATCCAACTGCAAAGAGTTTTAATCAGTCTTCTAGAGGATTCTATCTTCCTTTTCATCCACGAGAACTAATCTATCTCAACAAAAGCCAGTGACTAAAAGCCCAGAATAGGCAATACTCAGCCACGTTAGAAAGCAAATAATTTTTCCTAGGGGGCTGCTGAAATTGGGCCACCCCCTTAGGGTGGGTAGAATAACTAGTGGGATGCATGAAGATACACCTGTAGCATAGTGCTCGTTAGTGCACTGATGTAACAGTGCTCTGTGCTCACTGGGGGAAGGCAGGCACTAAACAGTGGTCCTTTAACAGCATGTAGCTTGTAAACCATTCAAGTGCTCTCCCAGGCCATGGGTATATCATTAATTGGCAGTGGAAGCTCAGTGGCAGATGGACTTCTGTTAATCCAAAGACACGAGCAGAGGAAAAAGCGGTCCAGCTGAGACCTTGTGTGCCTGACACTATTTGGTCAGTCTAAGATGCAGCTGCACGCTCAATCCAATTTAATCCCGCACAGCAGAATGCGGTTTCTGGGAGAAGCTGTCATCTGTCCCCTGTTTAAACTGCTAATGAAGCTTTCCAGCCCCTACCTCTCTCTTAGCAGGTGTGTGTGTTGGGGTCTTACGTACTGTATCCAATGGCTCATAAGGAAGATGTTAATATGAGGCTTGTATGGCAAGGAAGGTTGATTAATCTGCTTTAGGGGCTCTTCATACCATGGTGGAAAGGACAGCTGAAGTAGCTGCATACCACAGTGGCTTTAGGTAAGAATATTTCAAATATATATGTTTAGATCTCTTCATTTCTAATTCTGGCAAACTTGAACCTATTAACACCAAAGGCTTTTTAATTAAAAGATGTAAGAAAGGTGTCAAGGAAAGCTTCTCTAAATCCTTCTAATACAGTTTCATCTGAAAAATAAAATCAGTTTTATAGCCACAATAACGTTAACATTTGAAAAGAATTTTAATTAATGACTGCATATAATATGGGATTTTCATTCAGGGCTTTGCCACCCACAAGCAGAAGGGTAATCCAAAGACTGAGGAATCAAAACTATTGCATGGAACCACGTTACCTTTAAGTCTACACCTCTGTCACAGAGACGCAAACTAAAAAAAATGAATGCCTTGTACTTGTGCTCAAATCTAACCCTAATTTCTGTGAAAATACACTTCTAAAGGCAGAAAGACATTTTTTATCCTCGGAAAAGGAAAAATCTGAAACTTCTAAACAGAGCTTGCACAGTAAAGGTCCTTTTGAATGACAGAGTAAAAGCCATAAATAATGTCATAGGCCTTCACCTGATGAAATCATCCATTACAAAAATATTATGTGTACTAAAATGAGCTGCTAGGCACTGTGCTGTTCTTCAGAAGGCAACAACCTCAAACAACTAAAATACTACTGTATCATTAAAAAAATCAGTCAGTTAGAATTTTCAAGTGCAACAGTAATGACAGCTGCTGTTTTTACACCACACAGTCCAGTTGTTCAAATATATCAAAATTTTAAGTTTAAGGTAGTGATGTAATACAGTAAGTATACTGAGATTTATAGAGATACACAGCCTGTCTGAAGAGAGGTGGCAATGCGGCCAGAAACAGAACTTAACAGGCTTTTATATTGAAAATAGCAAACTACTCCTTTGCAATAAAAACAGACAATGGTGATTTCTAAGATACAATGTGTTAGTGCTAAAATTAACTCTCCAACTCATCATTTCCAGGAAGGATATAAATTCTGACAGCTGCAAACTGCTTGCTCTTTATTAAAAAAACCCAAAAACACAAAACCCCCACAATGTAATTTGATAACGAAGAAAGCAGTATCTCATTAGCAAAACTTAAAAGAGTTCCATCAAAATAATTCTGCACCCCTGAAGAATGTAATGGTTTATAATATCCTTTCTATGAGTTTATTGAATAATATACCTAACACCTCTGTTAGCTCTACATGATTTGGGAGATGGTACTTAGGAGGAAGCACCTTAATGCTTGTAATAAACTGTAGATTAGGTCAAGAGACAGATCTCGATAAGAGTCCCATCAACAGAAATCAGAGAGAGAGGCATTAGCAGGAGATTACATTGCAAGACAATAGAACCAGGTCAATAACATTTGGGAATATGTGGATATTTAATCCTCCCAGAGAATCTGCCGAAATTTTTTCTGCACTTAAAAAAAAAAGTGAGTAGGAATGCTTCTTAAGTAGTGTAGTATTTACTGTAAAACAGGTTCTTTTTAAGTTTCAGCACAAGTGCTGGTATGTTTTCTAATGAAATAGGGTTAGTAATCCATACTATATTCGTTATGGCTATTTAACTATAGGAAAGTACTTGAAAATATCTATAGTTTTGTGATTGTTTTCTAAACCTAAAGAAATATGAATACACAATTGCAAGTATATCACATTCATAAAGTAGATCACAACAATTTCTCTTTAACATACTGTTTGATTCAAATGATAACTATTCTATGATCACATGTCAAAAAAATGTTTTGACTAGACTGACATTTCCTAGCCTATCTAGACAACTTGTTAAAAAGGAGCGTGTTTCAAAGGAAATTACAAGACTCCTTAAAGTTGACTTCAGTGGAGAGTTAAGTGAATGAGGAATTCACAACAGAACATTCCACTCCTGGCCTTAGAGTAAGGAGTGCTCTTTCACAGAGCTAATAGGCTTCCATTTGCTAACTTTTACTTGTGCAAGACCAAAGGTAAAAGCAGGATCTCTAGAAGAGCCATTAAACCCAGTCACTCAGTAAACTTAGTAATGGAATCCTCTTAGTGCAAAGATGACCTAAGAGCTGCACTGTGGGTACTTGAAGAGCATTACAGCATTTAAAAAGTACCCCTCGACCGAGGGTAATCTTGTTCCATACAAATCACTGCATGGAACAACATTACCCTCCATCGGGGTAATTTTTAACAGTCATCAGTAATCTTTAAACTTACAAACATTGGATAAAAAGTAGTACTGTGACAGTTTATTCAACAGCTAGGAAAGAAGCACCTTGAAAACAGATGAGTGGACATTAGTGTGATTCATCAGGGACTCATGTTCACTATTTAAATAGCATCTTCTTTAAAATGCTGCAACATTATAACTACCTATCTAACTAACAGTGGGCAATGACACTCCAGTAGTATTTTGACATAGGTGAATTACAGGTGAGGAGAATCTAGCTGACTTTAGATGAGAAGTTATGGTAACAAGAAGCTAAATAACAAGGAATTTTTCCAAAATCCAGACTCAGAAATGCAGGCTGAAGGAGATACTGGGCACCTGGATCAGACACTTGGACAGACGTTAGGGTAGAATTTTATATTTCTGATTTCAGAAATTAGGTAAAGTTTATGAATTATTTCCATTTGCAGGTAAAACTGAAAAAAAAGGCTTACTCTGTCAGGGGCAGAGAGAAATGTTTGCATAAATTGGAAAATCTGTTTTACATGTTAAAATAGCCTACAGATAGGAATGTATTAATATTGTGGCCTGCATCTGATAAGAACAACTAATCTCCCCTCTGCAGTCCCAGCCGGAGTTTGCCAATTTCTACATTTTTTTCCCCACTATGATCTATGAAGTTTGTGTTTTTACACAATATAAGACTCTCATGCTATTTTTCCACTTTACTAATATAACTCCTTTCACCTGAGGAGATTTAAATATTTCATAGACTTTTACTAATTAAAACTTTTATCACCCTCTGTGAAATATGGTAAAGGGATGGACAAAAACCACTTCACTCATTAGTAACATGGATCTTGTAAGGAAGTTAGCAGTAGGCTGACAGCAGTGTTAGTCTTTACACAGAAGATGGAGAAGACTATTGCATTCAGTCGACAGATGAAAGGATTTCAGTAGGATCAGTGTTTTTATCTAAATGGAGGGTTGTTCCAGAAAATGGAAGCTTTGCATTTTCAAACAACTTTATTTATGAGCAGTACAACTAATGGATTCAAGCTTTCTATGAATTAATGTCCTATGTTCCCTGAGTATTGTTTCCCCAGACCACCTCTTTGTTCCCAGCACCTGCTCTCCAACATCTCCCAGCTACCTCTCCTATTTGTATAATGAACTAAGTGGCACTAAATGATAAACAGCAACAAGGCTAAAAAAAGGATGAAATTTTAAGTGTCTCCAAATATCTGTAAATTCCTTATTTAAGATGATGCAACAGATGGGCAGAGTGTCCCTCAGCACTCTACTGGGACAATGATTCAAAACAAATTTGTGGATTTCAATTTAGATAAGAATTTAAAGAGAGACTGTAATTTAAGCTCGATTCAGGGTTGTCTCTACAAGTACTGAGCTCCAAGCAATCACATGATGACAAGGCTTATGGCAGTTATGGACCACTCTTACTGACAGACTGGGAGCTAAGCATGTCCTGCTATATTTATTGTTTTATCTCTCTCAATTTACCTTACTCACTTTTTCTGTCTGATATTTTGGATTTCAGGTTCAGCAGTGGTAAAACCTTCACTGATTAGGTGTTTGAACACCTAATGTGAAAGTGTGACATGGAATAGCTGAGTGAAGTATTTAGGTATAATTTTACTAGCAATTTTAAATTAACTAACAACAGGCAAAAATATCACAATATAATAGGAAGTAATCTCAGTGCCCTCTGGAGGTCCTCAACAGTGATCTCTCAACAATGTTTCAAAATGGAAACCAGGGATAGTAATATATTGTATTATGTTTATTTATTTAGTATTTAGTATTATGCACACTAATGCATCAGCTCTTACCTGCTAAAAGTAGTTCAGGTCTAAAACTGGTTTGGGGCACAGAGAAAGATGCAGACACATTCATAATATTTTTATTTTGGCACTGATGAAAGCACTTCAACTGCCAAATCAATCGCAGTGACTGGCTTATGTGCACATACTAGTGTTTCCCTGCTACTAAACCAGGTCCTAAAAAAAAAAAAAATCAGCAGAGTAACTCCTGGTAATGCGAAGAACTACTTTGCATGCATAACCACATCTGAAATATTTTGATTTGCTTCTTGGAACTAATGCATTTTGTTATTTGCAGGTAAAGCCAATATCACACAAGTTGAGTTATTAAGAAGCAGGAGGTAAAAATAAAAAGGAAGAAACTACTCAGTTTCTTCTTCACTGTGTGCCCTCATCACACTGTCTTTCTACTGGTTTTATAAAGAAAAAGAAGGGGTATAATGGTTAATCTATTGTTTATTCAAAACCACCAACAGAAGTTAATAGACAGTTATAAACTAATTGAGTGCATCTGTAGTGCTATCTCCTCATTCATCTCGCTTATTCGATTTAGCTCTGTTAGTGTTCCATATGGTACAGTGCCCCTGCTGCTAGGAACAGTCATTCATTGCAAAAAAAAACCCTGTAACAACAGGAAGCTAATAGTTTAACTGTTCCTCTAAATTTGTTTGACAAAACTGACATTTAGTACGCCACGTCACGTTGTCAGTAATCTGCAATTTACCCTTAGGCAGGCAGTGGATGCTCATTTTATTTACCTCTCGTAGTTAAAAGCATAATTAATATTCCACTCTGAAACAAAGATTAGAGATTTGACAAACACTGCAATTTAAAGTCTCCATTATAGCAAACATTAAAATTAAACATCTTTCACACACCCCATTGCATAAAGGACACGTGTAGCTGTAATTTAACTTTTTAGTTTTTAATACCACAAACTAATTTCTGCTGTCAGTTTAATGAGGTGGAAAACACAAATCTTGTTGCTCTCTGTGCGTGCAGGCTGGGACAGTTAGATTGCAGAGAGCCTGAATCAGTTTGCCTCACAATGTTTCAGTCAAAATCCCCAAATTATTGTGAGTCTAAAAAAGAGAAAGTATAAAAAAAGAAAACGTCTTAAAGACTTTGTTTAACAAAAGGCTTCAACAAGAACTTCAGGAACAAAAATAGCGTAACATCACGGCAGTTTTCTGAACTGCTGTAGGATTGCTGAAAAACTTCCAGTAATTGTAGTCTGGGCTGTAACTTTGCATCAGTGCTACTTGCAGCACAAAGCCCAGATAAATTCTCCAAAGACTGCATAAGGAAGGCATGCTTTCCTCCTCAGCATCTGACCTCCTTCACCCTGCTTTACACACAGCTGAGGTTAGGCAGTTATTCAAATCATTTAATCATGGGCTTAAGGCAGAAGCAGTATGCAGTGATACCTGACCTGGGTCAGCTCTCAGGCTGGAGGCAGGGGCTTGGCTGGCATTGTCTCTGCCCCTTTCCCAGTACCTTTGAGGCCAGGCTGGCATACTCCTCCCTCCTCCTCATGCTCCTTCAGTCTTTGCTCCATGCCCACAGATTTTACGTGTGTAACAAATGCAAAACCAATTGCAGTGCTTTCTGCTCACAGTAGCTGTGCTCTGTGTACAAGTCCCATTGCAGGCTGCTCAGTGGTGCCTGCGTAACAACTAATTTATTTGTGCCAGACTCTGTGACAACAGGGCATATTATCAAACTGGCAAAGTAGGGGGAGCTCTCAGAGAAATAAATGACTGCGGTTTTAACTCATGCTAATTTCAATTGAAATTCTAGCTCCATAAATTCTGTGTGACTGATTAAAATTATTAACATGTAGAACACCTTTAGGCAACCATGCTGGCTCATTAAACATGGAAGCCTAGAATTATCTCCTCTGTAACAAATGTGTGTGCGAATGTGTGTGTTTCAGAGATATACATCAGGAATTTTTAATTTATTATTTTTTTTTTTAGATTTTCTTCACAGAAGCACTGATTATGCAAAAAAGAAAACCCAAAAAACAACCAACCAGACAACATAAACTCAACAAAGAGGCTGCTGTTACTCTCTTCTCAATCCATCCTATGTAGTAACCCACTGACTCCTGACTCCTTCACAAGACTTCATTAGTCACTGCCAACTTCAATCTGCTTCAGTTATTTTGCATTCAGCTCCCAAAGGAAAAGCACTCTTCCCCAATGATCACAGGCTGAACTAAAGATAAACTGGCTCATTTTATAACACATCAACTGAACATCCTGAATCACACTAGCATCGCAAACCAGGAAAGAAATTTCTGAATGTTATCTCACCCTGTCACAATACTAAATAAGAAAGATGCACATTTCTAAAACTGGATCTCCAAAAGAATTCCAGTTTTAGATGCAGAGAGGTTAGTATTATTTCTCTCTTAAATGCCATAAGGAATGCCTACATATAAAAAAACAATCTTAATAGTAGTAGTACACTTTAGAAGAGTGCTGCTGATGTACAATCTGAGATTCTGTGAATGAATTAATTGAATGAGCAAATATTTGAAGAGGTTATAGCAACTGAATGGAAGTTACTTAGGTTTTTATTTTATTCAAAATGAGATGTATGTTATGAGGATGTATAAATCAGGTGATAAGCAGCAGAGCCACAAAGGTCAGAATCACAGCTGTTGATAAAGGGAACCTCATTAATCATAATATAAGAATTGCCATGTTGGATTAGACCTGAGCCCAACTGGTCTTATATCCTGCCTCCATGAAGTTCCGGAAGTTTTAAGGAAATTATAAGAGAAAACATGAAATGCAGATGCGGAAAAATACTGTTTCAAATTCCTTAATGGCAAGAGATTGCTCTAGATTCTGAAACATCAAGCTTTACAAGCCTTCCAAAATGCTTTTGTAGCAGTATTTACATGTGAATTTTAACCATTTTACTTCCATATATTCTTCAAATCCACAGAGATGTCCAGTTCACCTTTGAATCTCACTATAATCTTAACTCAAGCAGCACCTGGTGTCAATCAGTTTCATAGTGTAAATGTGCATTACTGTAAAGATTTCCCTTCTATTTTAAATGGAAGTTAATTAAAAAACTGTTCCCTTTATGCTCGCATTAGTAGACTTGTGGAGAACAAAATTTCCTGGTAGGACCTACAGTTTATTAATGTATTTACTTTTACTGTGCCCATTTTTATGTTTTTCCTTAAATGGTCAACACTCAGTGTTTCAGTCCCTGGTCATGTACCTTCTGTGACTGACTGAAATTTCTCTCCCCCTTCAATATTCTTTCTTGGATGAAGACTGATCAAATTAAGAGTGGCTTAGAATTGTACAACTCTAATGCTCATCTACCCCTTCATTCTTTCACTACTTTACTCTAAACTGAATCCTTCTACTTTTTGTCATGAGACTGATTGCAACAGAGACTCTTGAGAAGCCATCTGTAAGCCTTTTGTGTTTCTGAACCACCTAACAACAAACAGTGGATTTTGTAAGAGCAAATTAAGACAGAAACTTGCAGGACAGGAAAATTTATTTCTTTCCAAATTCTAAGTAGCAACACTTGCCACGACACGGTTAACTTTTCCTCTTCCAGGTAAATGAAAAGACAAGATGGCCTTCAAGGAAAATCAAAGAGGCACAAGCACATTTTGGTAGCCCTCACATGTAATTAATGTGCTCCACTGGCTCAGCAATACCATAACAAGAAGAGGGAGGGAATTCTTCCCTTGGGAGTGTCTAGAATGATATGAAAGCCATTAAATTCTCAGGACAGCAGATTTTCCATAGGCAGAGGAAAATGGGAAAGCCTGACTTTCATTTGAAAAGCTAATAACCCTATAGGGAAAGTGTCAGGGGTTTATAAAATCTGGTTTATATCTGTGGTGAACATGGAGATCACAAGGTTTTCTGTAACCTGTTCAGAGCTGCTTTTGTCTGTTTGCCATCTGACTTGCCCTCTAGGACAAAATACAAAAACTAGCAGAGTTCTCATCAGAGTCTCTGGGATTCTGTTTTGAGTTTTGCTTTTTGCATCACAAAAATCACCTGCAATTATTTGGGTTTTGCATGGCCCTCCCTCTCCATAAACTTCCTCCCTCTGATCATGCTACAAAAACCTAGAGAAACCAACACAGGTGTTTTACTCCATCAGGACTTTTATGCAGCTTCATGAGAAAAAGAGAAGAAAAGAACACGTGGGATGCACTTGTTTTTTCCCCTTGCCCTACTTTTAAGAGAGAAATTAAATATACAACAATTGCTGTGGCAATGGAACACCAATAATTAAATTCTTGGCATTTTCATGCTCTTTTAAGTGACACGCTCTAATCAAGAGACCTTTAACTTCTGTGAGAATGGTCTTCAGAAGAGACAAAGGCAACTGTAAATAAAACATCCAGTTTGACGGTTCCGCTTGAAATGCTCTTATCTTTGAATGATGTCAAAGGTTTGTTTCAACATTTGTACTCTAAATGCTGAGATTAAATTTATGAAGAACAGTCTTGTGGATTCTAATTAACACAAATTTCTGGGATTTTTTTTTTTTGGTCTAATTTAAACAGCACAGCAGAAGCGTGCCTTACTTCCTGAGTCATTCAAGAAGCTCTTGACTCTACCTGTGCCACTCCTTTGAGGCACAATGGACAAAATTCACAGGCATTCATGAAATTATAGCATTCTTACAGATAGTGCCTTTTCAGCCTGTTCAGGGGGAATCTACCATCAAACATTCAGCTTACTTGCTGTGAGCCATTGCAAATGTTTTGCTGAAACTGACAGAACTAACTTGGATTTCTAATCTTTTGCCATAAAGCTTCTCCTCAAAGAAAAGCAATTTTCTCAACATGGAAAATGTCACCTAATATAAACTCCACTTAGGAAACTGAAGTTCATTATACACCTAAAATGAGACTCTATCATATTATACAGAGTATGCCAACATTATGTCCACAGATGACTAGGTAGGCAATTAAATATGAAAGCTAACTGAATAAACAGAGGTATTTTTGGCAGTCTAGATCATAGCTAAAAATGTCTTTTTTTCCTGATCTGTCAAATTATTTTCATATGTATGTATAATACAGGTAAGTGTACATGCATCTTTCCACATTACCAGACTAATGGTACAGGGCAATATAATATAACAAGACTTTCCTTATTTCTGTTATATAACCTCTTAAACAACCTTTTCCAACTATAAACTCACATTATATGCAAATAGACAGTGAACTGACTTTACCATTATATGTTTAATTTGATGATGCTTAGGGCTTTCTTTTAAAATCTTTCCCTGTGAACTAAGTCATTCCATAAACTTAAATGTGCTTCAGGACATTACTGTATTGTAAATTGTTGTTTTTTTTTTCCTTCACAGAAGTCTATTAAAACTTTTCAAATCTGCTCTGCCATTGACATTTGGGGATAATGAGTGAAAGTCTTGCACTGGTATCTATGTGAGTGGGAGCTAAGTGTAAATGCTTGACACATCTCGAGAGTCTGTACCTCAAATCCTTTATGAGAAAATTTGTTCTTGTAATAGCTGTCATTTCTTGAACTTTCCTTACAATGTTAAAGTATTAATTCAGCCCACTTACCAATTCTTTTAAGAGTTTTTAGGAACTGAACAGAACTCTCCACACTCTCTCTTGTATTCCTTTTAGAACATGTGATTTACAAATCCAACGCATAGGTATGAAATGCACGGAAAGCTCTGAAGGGAATGTTTATATTCCTGAAAGGCTAATTTAGGCATTTATCACTGCAACAGGTAAGTCAAAAGTATCTACTTATTGTTCAGAATTGTTGGAAACCCTATGATTTAATTGGTTATATCAATATATTAAAGAAGGGCAGAATCACAGACATGGTATTATTTTAATATTTTCAGAGTGGATTTGTGTTAGTACAAATATAAACAAAAAAATCTTGATTTTTTGATTTGTACTGTATATCAGTTCGCTGCTTTATCCCAAGAAGAGTGTGAATTGAAGCTGTGCTGATTGGATTGGCCATAGATTTGCAGTAGAGAGTGACACAGATAAAGTTCTTCATCAGAGGCCTCTTCTAGTGTCAACAGGTTTTTTTTTTATTTCTAGTTGTTTCTAATGTTCCTGGGATTCTGCAGTTTTCTAAGGTAGCTGGAAGCTAATTAATAACTGGAAAATTTGCAAAAAGCTCTTGCCAGGAAGGTTCTACTCATGCATGCTGTGTTTAGGCTGTGTATATACCATGTGAATGTTTATATGCCTGTGATGGATGAATCATTAGGTAGATAAAGCTAATTGAACAGTATAGAACTATTGTGTTTAAAAATATAATTTTGCCTGTTTCAGATAATACCAAACTGTATTTCCTTTATAAATGACTATGACTGTGACGGTTTGGTATACAAGGCTCTTGCCAGACCTCAGTCTTAAATGGATGTTTTATCTCAGTTTTGTGAATACTACAACACTCTCAACATTTGAAAAGAGACATTGCATTCCACTGGTCAAGACACTTGAAGTCCCCATAACCCAGCAACAGGGCACCACTCTGGAGTCCCCACCTCTGGGGTTTCCAAAATAAGAAGGACCTGTAAAGTGAGTCCAGAAGAGGCCATAGAAATGATCAGAGGGCTGGAGCAGCTCTCCTGTGAGGACAGGCTAGGAGAGATGGGATTGTTCAGCCTGGAGAAGAGAAGACTCCAGGGAATGTTATAGTAGCCTTCCAGTACCTAAAGAGGGTCTGCAAGAGGGCATGTAGTGGTAAGACAAGGGGTAATGGCTTCAAACTGAAGGAAGGTAAGCTTAGATTAGATTTAGGAAGAAATTCTTCACTGTAAGGGTGAAGGGTGGAGGACTGGAAAAGGCTGCCCAGAGAAGCTGTGGATACCCCATACCTGGGAGTGTTCAAGGTCAGGCTGCATATGGCTTTGAGCAACCTGGTCTAGCAATAAGTGCCCCTGCTCAAGGGATTGGAACTAAATGATCTTCAGGGTCCCTTGCAACCCAAATCATAATGCTATGATTTTATTCTAATTGACAAGCAAATTCAATAAACTCTGAGTATTTAACTTGGCAGTATTTGGGTCAATAACCACTCCCTAATGCAGTAACGTTACAAGCAGTACAGGTACAAGCAATCTCAGAAATTACATATCTTTTGAAGTCTCCATATAATCTTTCTGAATACTATATCTATCTCCATTACTAGACCCGAGCATTACAGATCACAAAGAACTGAGGGAATTCAAAGGAATAAAAGTAACTTAGGATGAAAGAAAGTTGAAAAGAATAAATCAGCATACATGGAATAATAGGCTGGTGATGATGTATAGATCCAATCAAACCCCTGTAACAGGTGCAAATACAGCTTCAGGTAAGTTTTAAGTGAACTGCAGAAGACTGAACTTTCTTACGACACCATCTTCCGTTCAGCACACTTCCCTGATGCAGATACCAGGCTGAAAACCAACTCCTTTCATCTCTGAATCTTTCTCTCCCTCCTCTTCTCCTCCTCCACACCAACCCCCACCCTAGAAAACTGTTACCGACATCAAGGTATGTTCATCCCTTTTTTCCACTATTTTGTAGTCTGTAAGCAGCCATTGTGCTTTCAAAACTAATCTTCTTTCTATTTATATATCAATAAAAAAGAAAGCCTAGACTGCAGCATTTCACTAAACAACTTCAGGGATTTGAAAAGAAAACAAGCCTATCTCACTTCAAAATGTCAAGATTCAATTCACCCTACCATGCTATTCAGCACACACAAAGAAGGGATAAAATATATCCCAAAGTGTAGTGAGTGACTACCAATCAAAAATGTCACATTTAGGTAGAGAGCTATTGATAAACCTGGGGGAAGAACAGGAAGAAGTGGTTACTAACAAAAATTATACATGCACACACCCCCGAAAGGGGGAGAAAAAATGTGATAATTAAGACTGTAATCTGTGTATCCAGAATAAATATTACTGACACTAAAGCAACAGAAATGAGTTCATTGTTGTCTCTGTTAGCATCCAGAATACAGTGATAGCATCTGTCTGTGTTCTGTTCCTACAAAAATAGCAATGGCAGTTTAAGTAAGTAGAGAGACTGTTTTGAAGATTTTTCAATGGTGTTTTTACCCCCCTTTTCTTCTGTCTTGGAAGAGTGCCTCTATTCTAAGGAGATGATTGCAAAATATTCTAAGGAGGACACTTTCAACTTCAATACCAGCCACTAGAATTCCTCTTGCCTTTTTTCTCCCATTTTCATGATGTTATGTTTACTAAGAACAAATTCACAGACATACGCCAAGAAAGAATAAATCACTCCTAGATATATAATGAAAGTTGATCTTGAAAGCATAATTTTGAACAGTCTGCAAGGAACTAAACATTGGAGAACTGCCTTTCAGCTATTAAAGGTATGTTCTACAGAATTTGCAATATTTAATTAGTTGCTTATTTATCACATCAAAAATGCTGGCAAAACCCTCTGCTGCTTTAATGCAAAGGTATTTTGATCACACAACATGTTTTCACTACATATACTGTACCACTCAGGGATTTATTCTATTCTTGTTTACATTGTGTTGTAATGACTCCAGGCAGTTCAAAGGAGTAATCTAAATACTGCAAAGCACACAGAGATGCATGATTATTTTCTGCTGTCAAAATAATACCTTAACTTAGCCTTAGATTAGCACAAGATTGCATGTACAGCCAGGAGAAGCAGAAGAGACTGTGCGGAGGAAGACTGAATGTCAGCTAAATTAACAAAGATGGAATCAGTGCAACTTGCTTCAATGAACCAGTTATGCCTTACTGTCCTCATCACTGTGTAACCTTCTTGTCCAAGTAAAGACCCAGGACTGCAGGAACAGTGATTGATTATAATCCCTGAGAACCCAGGGATCAAAGAACAGCACTGCCAACCAGCATACTATGCCACCTCCTCAGTTTCCCAGACAGCAATTAATATTCATACTATGCTAAAAGTGCTAAAAGTCATTTATCATAAGATTGCATACTTTCTACTATTAAACTCCACCGTCCTCTCTCCAGTACTTTTGTCCTGGGCACGCAAGCTTCACTTTACTTTTTGCTTAAACAAACTGCCTTATCCCAAACCATGGGTTGTTTTTTCTACCTTACTCTCTCCCTTTTCCGGTGTGGAAGAGTAGTGATAGAGCAGCTGGATGGGCACCTGACATCCAGCCAAGGTCAACCCACCTCACATAACCAAGCATCTCTCCTTTGATCACTTTGTGTGCTTCAATTTCTGTAATAATTGCCATCGTGCCTAGTTTAAGTAGTACACATCCAAATGGTATTGCACCTGTTGCCTTACTGAATACCAGACAGACCGACCAACTACATTCCTGCTGTGTAGAAGATAATTTATACTATTACAAAAAAATACCCTATTAATCTAGCACGAGCTACCCTGGTAAATCTTCTTTCGTACGATTTACCTTTAATCTCATTTCCAAATAATTTTATTAAAAAAGGTTCTAAAGTCTTGAATAAAAGTAGGATTATCTGAGACAATAGTTGTCGGTGTAGTTTTTTTCTTGAAGACAGGGACCACACTTAATATTTTCCAGTCAGACAGAACCACTCTGACTCAATAAGTCTATTAAAAACTTCCGCTAGTGGACCTGTCACTTCATCTGACACTTCTCTTGGATTTTGAGAGAGAGCATCATTTGCTTCCTGAGGCATCAAGAATTTTGAGTTTTGCTTCCATCATACAGGGGCAATTTCCATTTCTGTACCTTTATTCATGTCCATTATTCTCCCTATAGGCATTTATCCCCATGTTTACCATGATGATAAGATATAAATATAGTCTTTGTTCAAGAAACACTTTTTCAGCATGAAGACCAGGAAGAAACAGCATAAGAAAGATAAATTATGAACAGAGAAAAGGTATTCCGTTAAATGGCTTAAATCTTTGAATGCTGACATCTTTGATGATTTACTTGGTAAGTTATGTAATAACTGAACCTTATGGTAATAACTTGAACTCACAGCTAAAGGAAATCATTTGAAGAATACTAATTGTGTTGATTTTGTGGTTTCAATCATCCCCGTGTCTGAGCACTGCTGAGAAGCAAAGAAAATACATTTCCTCTGGTGCTCTGATGTAAAATATCACATTTCTCTGTTCCAGAGAGGAATAGAAAGTTTGACTTGTCCCAGGACATGCAGAAAGATTTTGATAGTGACAGAAATTTTAATGCAGCCTTAGGATACAATTTAAAAATAATCCTACCTTCATATAATTTAGTACAAAGTCACACATTACTTTTAGTATCAAGGATTTCTGGTAAAAGCTGAGAGCACATTAAAGGAAAATGAAAGAGGAGGTAAAAGACCTGGGTATGTTATTTATCATCAGATTATTATAAGCCATCAATATGGTGCAGCCTTAAATAAGGAAATCCAATTCTCACGTGCAACAGGACAGACATTTCCAGAGACAGAAAAAATATTAATGCCAGGGTATGAGGCACCAGCAATACCTTATCTGGACTCCTCAAGATGGGAAAAAAACAAAGAAAAAAAAAAAAAAAAAGAACTCAAATGGGATCAACTATGAAGTAGAGGTTCTTGGTTATCTAGAATGGAGACCTTATTTAATGGTGGAGAATTTCCAAAAAGCACATACTGAATAAATGAGTTCCCCATAGGACACATACAGATATGTGGACAGACACATGAAGACCACATACAGGTAGGAAGAACTATATGTCTGCCATTAACAGCTAATAGCTTGGAGATAAAGAGAACCACACAGATTAGAGGAGAGCGCTGGCACAAAATAAAAAAAAAATTTCTATAAAGTGTATGTGCTGGAAATAGTAAAATATGGACCAAATTGTCAGTGTCTGGACCAACCTTCAAGACAGAGGAAGCTTCTCAGTAAGTATAAATTTATCAAAGCAATTTTATTACTGAGAAAGTGATTAGTTTTGATGATCCTTCTAGTCTGAGTATCCTACATTTTTAGAAATGTATGTGCTGTGATAATCAAAACAACAAGAGCAAAATTATCATACATGACATTGTGCACATGGGTTTTTATTGATTTATGCAACTTGGCAAAGGAAAATACCCATATTTTCTGTACACACATTTTTTGTGGCTGGATAAATACTATATTTATCTGTTGGAATTTCAGTGGGGACCAGTATCTTGGCTACTAAGCAACAATGCAAATCTGATGTATTTTAACTAAGTTTTTACACTATTACAAGTTATTTTCTTGACAGACCATTAAGGAAAAAAAAACCACCCAAGATGAGCCAAACCTTGCTACTCCCTAATTAATGAAAAGGCAGTCAATGAGAATACAAAGAAGGTAGAATATAGATAACATGTTAAACCTTTAGCTTGTGACTTATATTTCACTCATTGTCAACAATTTTTTTACAATTGAATTAAATTAAACGTAGAAACTAACTGAAGAGGGTTAAGTGGAGCTGCCCATCTTGATTTGGTGGAGTACCTTTTTGAAGCAAGGGCATCTTGCCCTACAGTTTTACTCTCTACTTGCCTTGTCTGATTAATTCCTAACAGAAGACCTGTACTAAGAAGTTAGTGAGTACAACCCTCTGTGACAGATTTCAGCAGAAACAGAGACATGAGTGCTTAAAAAAGTAGCAGACATAAACAAGGTATGAGTCAAGCAATGCCGATCACATGTAAAGCTTGAACTCAGTCCAGTTTCCTGCATAAGGAGGTACTTTAATGTGGTACATCAACAGACATGTTATGAAATCCTGCATCTCATAAGTGGTTTGCCTGAAAGGGCAGGAAAAGAGTCTATAGTCTTAGAATGATCATACTGAATCACAGTAGAATATAATCTAGTCTATTATTAATTTAAAAAAAAGCATCTCCCCCCCCCCCCCCCCATGAAGTGCACAAGGCTCAGAATAGCAGATTTACAATCATGGCTTTTACTGAGTTACACACCCTCAGCTCTCTTGCACTGCTGCTGCCTTAGATAGCATGTGAAAGGAGTTTGGTGATTTAGTCATACTGTAAAATGGAACCCCAAAACTGCATCCAGCTGTAAATGAACAGAGTGAAGCTCAACAATGTGCTTCCCAAAGATGAAGCTTTGGTGTTTGGTTCCACTTACAGAGTGTTGTTCCTGAAGAGCTAAAGTGAATTTGGGATCTATTCAAAGTTGCAATTTAGGCCCTTGTGACTAAACTGGCTATTTTTTCCCAGGAACCAAGGAGAATATTCCCTTCTGGGTCCTCAGGAGTAGAATAAAAGGATATTAGATACAGAACATAATTGTCTTTCCATCGCTTTTGCAGTGGACAAGTAGAATCACAGCTGAGGCTGGTCATAAAGGCTTTACCTCTAAGATATCTCATTTAGAACAGTTGGATCAATACATTCCGGATGTATTTTTCTACTTTCGCAGTGGAAAACAGACATAAAGTTGACTTAACTGGGTAGTTAAGTCCAGTTAATGGCTGGTTTGAATCTCTAAAGTATCGCAAAGCAGTTGGAGCATAGTAGTGAATCTGGCCTTTGCAGTTTTATTTTGTCTTTAATAGCAACATTTTAACGAGGTTTTCCTATGTTTAAAGTATATTTGTTTTTAACCTCAAGTCTCTTTAAAAGTATTTTGGCATAAATTTATGATGTTGAATTGGATTTTGTGACCTTAAAAAAATAAAAAACCTCAAATAAAATGCACTTTCTCCAATGAAACCTTCCCCCCCCAATAAAACTACCAAATTTATATTTTATATAGTTGATATGTACACAAAGTATCTTATTTTTTCAATTATTTTTTCCCCCCACTTCTTTACACCAACTGCAGTAGGAAGCAGCTTTTTTTTCCAGATTCTGCAATTTATCATTGAACAAATTATCAAGTGCTGGATTATGAAGTCTAGGGGTTCAGATATGGAATGGAAAATGGTTTCTCATATGTGTAATTAAAGAAATGGTAAAAAATATCCCTTAAAAGAGGATTTACTTAAAAAGTGGCTTGAATTATGTATTTTATTTTAAATACTGCAATTTTTAAAGGACAGTGAAAGTTGCTCTTTAACACATCTGTAGCAACTGGGGGCAAACTGCAGAGGCAGGTCAAGATGCAGGAAATTTGCAGGACAGTCTGGACGATGGACCCTGAAAGCATCTTGTGAGATGTCTGCTTACATAATGTATGCAAGGGTCATTTGCAAATTAAAAGCATGAAAATGCTGATGCTACTCAAAATACTCCGTATTAGCAGAATCACAAGACAGCATGTGGCCTGATTAATCTTGTGAACTCGGCATTAACATATTACTAGATCACAATGTAGATTACACATTTATGAGCATATCAACATCCAATGCAGAGTAAAATATGCCCTGGAGCACCTTTTGAGTGTAATTTTCTTCTACAAATAAAAACAAAGGTTTCAGAGCAATGGCCGGTAGCACCTTCAGGCTCAACAAGAAATAATTTGGTCATATTACTTTCAGTTGCCACAAATGGATGCTTCAAAGTTCTGTCTCCAGTTTCAGACTAAGTCTTTGATTACAAAGAATAAAAAAGAGAATCTATATACAAAGAATTATTTTCCTTACAATCCTCTCTCAAGACATATGGAATTCAACCTTTACTATGTACGTTGCCAATTTTAATATCCAGTTAGTAAGAAGGCACGAGGGGAACACCTTGAATTTACTTCTCTGTGTTGATGGTGTGTAAGAAAGCATGCCAATACATACATGTACTACTCACATGGATGTTACACTCTAAAAGAAACAAACAAGAAAGACATCCTGCCTGCCATGGCTGAACTGTGTGATTTCTAATACTGCCCATGGGATTGGTACTGCCTAATATTACTTTCTGTCTTTAAGGTGGATATAACTGAAATATTGAGAAGATGGATAACAGTATGAAATCAAAGGCCGAGAAGGAATAAAATGTACGTGTCCAGGGTCTTAATTGATAATGCCTGATGTAATCTTGATACAGTATTTTCAATACACCTCAACACAAAAATACAATAAATCTTTCTTGCTCTAAAACGATTTCCACTGTTTTTTTTTTACTATTTTTTGAATCAAAGTGCCTCTGTGCACAACACACCTGCTCTGGGAGTGGGTCACTGAAAAGCTGACATTCAGCCTGCCTTTGAGCATAGACCCACTTGACCAGTTTCCAGGCCCGTATCTACAGAAGGCCCCAAGCTCTGACTAAGAATATTCGGTAGATCTGACAGTGAATATGACAAACAGACCCCTTGCTTTGCACTCACATACTAGTTATGAAGCAATGGAATGACTGCATTGGGAACAACCATGCTCAGTGCTTCTAGAAGCATGCAGGCAGCCCAGCCAGCTGTGAGATAAATCTGCCACTCAAATTTTTGCACCCATCAGAGGGTCTGACACAATGTAAAGCACAAAAGTTTTACTCTAGTTTAGCACTAGGTGACCATATAGCATCTAAAGTGCTCTTCCATCTAGAATTGGTAATAACTACAGATAAAACAGGACACTTGGTAACAGCCTCCAAGTCCTGGCTCCTTGTGCATACCTTGAAGCTATACTGAACTGCACGAGTTCAGTGCATTAGTTTGTTCACCTTTAGTGACCTGGTTTCATGGACAGGGAACATGAAAAGATTTCTGTCTGGGCCTTACATATTGCCAGTATGGTTTATTCTGGAGGAGACTTCAGATTCAGGATACAGCCAGCCTAGAATTGTGGGGATGCAAAGAAGTTCTTTCCAGCACACTTTCACAACAGCTTCCTTGAACACATATAAGAGGGCTTGCTGAATAACTGCAACACAACCGTTATGACTTTTCACATTTCATTTAGTGAAAAAGCTTTGTGTAACTCAGCTGTCAACTGATGATACAGCTCTCCATCCAATAAACAAAACAGAAAAAGTAAGGATTAAAAGAATGATTGCGAGGGATAACCTTTGAATTTTTTTGGAAGGTCATTCTGAACGACAAAAAAGTTGCTGAGGTTATTTCCTACTTTGTTTATTTCTAAATATCAGAATGTTCTGCTTACAAAATACATATCACAGCTGCTCCTACCTTTTGTCATCATGATTTACTGTACCAGATTCTAAACACCTGTGATTGCTCTACAAAAGGCATTTCTGAATACACAGGACATTTTGCTAGAAGAGATTCAATGACGTCCATATGATGATGTGACAGGGGATAAGTGTCATCAGACTAGATGCCCTCACAAGGTCCCTTCCAACTTAAATTATTCTGTAAGCATGGATCTGCTTACTTACTGATAACTTCTGATATTCAGAAGAGCCCAAACTCATCAAAGAGAAGGTTACGACTAAACGAAGGATTATAACAAGGCTTATTGTGAATTTCACTGCTCCCCTATAGTGATCTAATATATGTCAGGAATTTGTACCTAGATTGTACCTCAGACACAGGGGAGAAAAAAGCTAAGAAAAAAATTCCACTTGCTTTTCAGTTAACTACATACATCCTACTATGAAATTCTTTCTTGTTCTGACTGTGCTCAAGCCCAATATTGTTAATTTATTTAAACAAGCAGGAACTCTAGTAAGGAATTTTTTCCTTCAAAACTGGGATCATTGTCTATCAGGTTTCACAATGCATGTGTGTATTTTTTCATCATGTTATGCCCTTGTAGTTCATAATAGAACAGACAGAAGGCATCCTACTTTTTGCTTTGTTACCTGCTAATAGGACAGGTGTTGACCGTTGCATTACTTAAGTTTATGAAGCATCATAAATTGATTTATTTTGGAGTTTTCTTCTTTTTGCTATACATCTGCTGACATTCAACCCCACAATGAGATACTGCATTTAAAATTCAGTTTCCACTTGGCTGAAATAAAATTTATGAACATGTTTGATATGAAACCATCATTTGTGCAACTGGTCTTCAAAAAAATTAACTGTTTTCCAAGCAACAGAAATTATAATCTCTGTGAAAACACACTGCAGCCTTACCATATCTTGTTGAAAGATGAGATACAGTCACTGGACTTTAGAAATAGCCTTTTAACTGCCAACTGTATAATGAGAGTAAGTATCAAGTGAACATGAATTCACTGACAGTCATTGGGAGCAAAACAGTTGTGTGAAAACAATACAATACTACAGAATCGACATGGTAGGCTGCTTTTTTTAATAACTTGTGCCAGTTGGATTCAGCTTTTCTGCAATTTAACATGTCTCTTCAGAAAGATGGTCAGTTTCTTTGCTAAAAGTAACCTACTGAAGAGCTGGCTGAATGAGAGGTTGGTTTGCAGTTACAATTTGTTCATTTTAGATGTGTTTGGCATAATTGCATGTGGGAGGGTTATCATTCGATGCCTGAAACAGTGCTGCATCTATTTGGAGCAAAATAAAGTACCGTCATAAATGAGGTACAGTACTGACAGTCAAAAATTCTCTCTCCCTGGAGTTAGTGGTTTTATATTTGGATGAAGATTAGCCCTCGAACATATGAACTGCACCATATGCAAGCCATACATACATGAAAAAAGAACAGCCAATGGCTGAGGGACACTTTTGGCTCAAGTATTTCTTTTTCTGTGAAAAGCAGACTGAGATACAGAAGCTTTGCTTCTAATGTTCTTTGTGAAACATAATTCTTTTTAAAATCTTTAATGGGATTTTTTCCAGAAATGCACCCTTCTGTACTGCTACATCAACTTTACCTCTGGAAGCTTAAGTCATCTATCACACTTTTAACCATATGATCACGTGTAACTAAGTAATGATAAGAAAAATGCACTTTCTGAAAATTAACATCATCTTCAACTCCAGGACCACTGAAAGGACTAAGGTAGAGTGCTCTTTGCTTTTCTTACAGCTGTGGTGTGACTTACTTGGGAACTACTCATCCTTCTTGCTCCTTGTTAAGTCATTTAACACCTGAAAATGCCAGAAGAATTTTTTTTTTTTTTTTAAACCATTATTTTTCCATGTCAATGTGAAAATGCCATTTTCTTTAACATTCTACATGTTGCCCAGAAAGAAAAAAGATTTAGAGGCCTGGTTCAGTATAGAGTATCAGTATTCACATGCACATTTCTGGCAGAATTTGCTGCAAAATTATGGGTTGGTCTAATGCTATGGAATAGAAAAATGGCAGCTGCTGCTGCTACAATAAAGGGTAGAAAAAATTCCAGCTGTGGATATGCAATCCCTCTTTCAGTGTAATACAAAAAGTGATATTTCCTATGACTAAATGCAATGTGCAACTTTGGCTTGTTTCTCTCTAATCTCATGTTTTCAGCTACTTAACTTTCTTCAGGATTGAAAAAAACAGATGCTCAATGCACCACTCCCACAAACAAAAGTATCCATGGAATAATTAATGAAAGCCGTGTAATTTCTTTTTTCTATTTGTGAATCAACCCATAATTTCAATCTCTTCTGATTTCTGTATAAACATTTATTTTTAGCTTCAGAGATGAAAAGCTGACAGGCTTGGTAAAGAGACATTCAAAAGAAATAAGGCATAGGAAAATTTTAATAGCTATTAGATATAAACATAAAAATGCCATCTGTATATAAACTCCAAGCAGCATATAGGAACAAAAAAATGCAGCTGACATTTTTAAATGTCTATATTTCACTGGTAAATTAGGCTACTGTAGGAAATTTTCCAGTATTCGTAATGAAAGATTTAGTACTGTCTTGTAGTGGAGCTGGCTAGATGGATGGTGAAGGAAACATAACACCGTCCCGCTCCCTTAGGTTCGCAATGGAAGAATTTAATAACAGAATGTCTTGTTGCATTCTGCTACAGACTAAACAACTGAGAGCTGCAACTTCAAATCTGGGCCACCCTGAAGCTTCTGTGGACCTCTGCCACCTCTTTCTTCAAAACTTTTTATGTCATATGGAGTTAGTTACAGTACCACAGCAAGCCACAAGTGACAGGCCTCAAGTTCCTGCTGTACCTCTCTCCACTTCAGCAATACTTGAAGGGTGAGTGCCTGTCACGGTGTTGTGACAAGGCGTGTGGATATCAGGTCAAAGAGGAGAAGGATCACGCTTACTTCTCTTCCCACAGAGTACCTTTGCTATTGTATCACTGAGAATTACAGTCCAAGTGGTATCAACTAATTATTTCTCTGGTTGAATGATTACATGTGCATGTTATGCTCTAAGAAATTTTTCAGCATCTGAGGCACTGTCAGCTGAGGATTTTCAATGCTTTTCCTTTTACTGATAGTGCTATTGCAGTCTCACAGGTATTTTTTTTCTCTGGTTGCCTCCTGGAACATTTCTTTTCCTTACCTATTTGGGTCACTTTTGTTCCTTGACAAAGCATACAGCTCTGTCACAGCTTATGGCTAAACTGAGGAAACCAGGAGCGCTGATTAGTTCCAGTAGCCTGGTGCATGCCCTGACTTCATCCTGGCTCTCAGGTGAAACTGAGAACAATCATACCAAAATCCAGACTGTTTGGTTTCCTGGCAGATCCAAGTTAACCAACATACTCAAGAAACTAGCTTGTACAGTGGTGTCCACCTGTCTTGAAATGGAGATCCTGAAGGAAGGACTTAGTGGCTGAGGATGCACTGGCCTTTCAGGAAAGTCATTGGTGGGATGACGTGGCCCATTGGCTGCTACCAGTTCACAGTCATTTGTCTCACATCTTACTATCTGACACCTATGGGCTGCTTCAGTTGTCTCCTGCAGTAAAGATGTGAAGCTGTAATTGCCTTATGTCTTGAGACTTTTAAAAAGCACAGTTAAATACCCTGAGGCACCGTAACATAGGTTTCCAAGTTTTCTTCTCAAAAAGTTTTGTTGAGTTACAAGAGAGCAATTTGAAGAGCTGAGTGGCTTGCTTTTTCAAGACCATCCATGCACACACTGCCTGATCTTTTAGAAAAGGAGTGTGAACAAAATGGAAGTGGAAAGCTTGTTCGAAGATGAGGTCATAGCAGGCCATGTGCTCTTCTGCAGTGAAGTTTTATAGCTTGTTGCATCATCTTAAGCCCACAAAAAGCTCATTTCAGGATAAGAGAGTGAACATAACCCATACTGCACTGCTTCTCCAACAGCCTGCAGTAATGATGTTACTACAGAAAGCCACAGGACTACATTAGTCCCTTTAATTTTGAAAACTGGTGTCCGCAGATTATCATCAAAATGTTGGCAACTAAATGTTAATGGGACTTCATCCATTTGACTCCAAAGAAGTCAGAGTCTCGTCTTTAAAGGTTGATAAAAAGTCACAGCTCAAAATCAACCAGTGGAAAAGACTCAAAGGAGGCACTTATTTACTAGTTTTTGGAACAAAAACCTGAGAAGGTTTACTGCGCAGAGCACATGTACATGCACACTTACAGAGCTCCAAATTACAGCCTGCACAGAGAAACAGAGGTACGAAATACCTGAAGTTAGTACTCTGGCACATCACTTCCTTCACTTCAGATATATCCTCAAATGATACAAAAATAGACTAGCATTACTTTCTGACATGACTAAGGATCTTCAGTTTTGATCTACATACAACTACATTAATAATAGATTAAGGGTTGCTATCAAAGCATGATCACATGCTCCAGAAGGAAGAAACTACAAAGTACAGCTGTCAAATCACTCTTACTAGCTAAAGCAAGGGCAAACTAACCGTATCTGAACTTCTAGGACATTTGCTGGTCTATTCAACCTCTCTTTAACATTTCATTCCTGAGCAATGACTTGCATGCACATGACACAAACATTCTCCTTCTCCTACTTACTGACACTGGATATATAAGGAAAGAAAAGATTTTTTTCTATAAAGATGGCAGTATCATCATAGTACTTAATGGAATAAAACAAGAGTCTGCACAGAGAAGGAGGAACCATGGCATTAGTATTTTGTTAGCTGATACCAAAGAAATAGCATGTGACATAGGTTTACTTAGTATCTCAATCAACATTCTCAAGGATTACTCAATATTGAGTGGATGATGTCACTTTAAAATGCCAAAACTGTGAGTAACCATTTAACTACTTCTTGTTTCCTTGTAACTATGTCACTCTCTTAAATATGCAAACTAATCTGTTTGGCCTGTGTGTGTTTTAAAAATAGCTGTTTTGATTTACTTTCTGATAAGCATCCAACAGCAAAACAAGCAACAAAAAAAGCCCTTCACTGTCTGTCCTCTGAAAGGCAAAGCCATGCTGCCAGAGTCCACTGCAAAATCTGCAAAGTAGACATTTCTCAAAACCAAAGAGAAACCAAGCCCACAGAACTTGCTAAAATGACAACAAATGGCTAATGGAGATCCCTTTTGTCACAAACAGACAAGATCTTCACAAATATTTATGGAGAATCACAGAACTGTTGAAGTTGGAAAAGACCTTTTGGATCCTCAAGTCCAACAGTACCTCGACTACAGGTACTCTGGAGGTTAATGAGATATGGGGAAGATGAAGATAGGCCAATTTAGCTATGAACTTCGGGTGACAAATCAGTAATCACGAACCAGGACAGTGACCTTTCTTCCTCAGTTTTCATTCCTGGTTAGTCACTCCAATTTAAACACTTTTCTTGGCTCTCAAATACTGCAAAATGGAGAAGTTTTTTCACTCACAGAGAATCCAAAAGTAACAAAATAACATCAAGTGACTTTTTATAGAGTTTTATAACTTTTTTGACCACTGAACTTTCTCAACCATATTAAAAAACTTCAGGAAAAAGAATTCATTTTAGTATAAAAGTCTAGGTTTTCCACTATTGCTCAGATGTAAGAGATATATTATGAAAATCCTACGCTACAAATTTAGCCTAGATTTTCACTAGACACTGGCAGATCACAGCAGGAAAAACTAGACTCCCACTAGACTCCCAAGACTGTCCACAAAAGGAAAATAAACCTAACATTAAAATGGGAGAAATATGTGATAAAAATGTTAATCTGTTGTATTTTTAACCCACCAGGCAATAACTTAGTGATTGGAAACAAAAGATATTAAGTGATGTGGAAAACAGCACTGCTTAAATGGACCTGTTTACAACAAAATACAAAAAAGAGGACCAAATTTGATAGCTTATTAATGGTATGAGCACTATGACCACATTTCTTGTTTTACTAAAAAACGGTGTGAGAAAAAAAAAAAAAAAGGGAAAATAAGTTTCAGTATTTGGATCCTGCATTAAGGATCTGTGTTCCCCTGTAAATAATCAGAATGGCAGTTATACTCAGAGTTCATAGCTCCAAGAGAAAGATGTGATTAACCAGCAGTAGCATATCTTGGAGTGCACGTAGTGGACAGTAATCTTTCATTTATCATTGAGGTTAATTTCCATTTCTGAGGGTCACATCTTGATCATATTTGCTTGAGTTGCTGTTGATCTTCTTTAATCATAGCAAAAGACCTTTGTAAGTAATGCCTATCTGAATGCAGCTAATTTAACCATATGACCTTTTCCATCTTATTTTCACCCTATGGCTGTATGACTTCTAATCAGACAGTAAATTATTAGACTGTAAATGGCACAGTATGCTCAGTTATTTATGCATTTCTGAAAATTATGATATGCTAAATCATAAATATTTCGTAATCGTATTATGCTGTTTTATTCTTTTCATACCTTTATTGAAAGGAACCTACTATTGCAGTATCTGGGCTTTAAACAATGATGCTTTTTTTTTTTTTTTGGTCAAAAGAGTAACCCATGTGCACAAGAGTTCAAGCAGTAAAGCTTGGATGCTGATTATTCCTACTGTGGGAAAAGAGGCAGTGCTGCAGTCACTGAAGTGTCAAAGCAGGTAGTGTCAGAGAAAACACTTTACACCTCCCCTGGTACTTTTGCAAGGGCTACTCATAAAAGAACATGTGTTTCTGCAAGTGTATGTGGCTAACTCTGAGTTAACTGGTGATGTCTCCATCACTGATTTTCAGGTACTAATATTCCAATGACATATATTCTTTAGAAACACAAAGAACAAATTTTCTCAAATCCAACTGATGATAAAGGAAGCATGAAGTACTCTGACTCCCTGACTATTAGACCTCCAATAGCCCTGATACCACTGCTCTGCAGCAGTTGATAGGAATCAAAATTTAACTAATGTGGAGAATACAGCACCCAAAGGCTTAGGAAGTTGGTGGCAGAAACTAGACCTCTTGATTCCAACACTCTTTCCATAATCTACTTGGAAGCCTTTTTTAAAAATCAGTTGCTACTATTAGATTTTTATGCCATGAAGAAGCTAATAGGAAAGAAGTGAACACTAGAATTTCTGAAAGGATGACTTCAAAGGACTGCAAACCTATGAACCATACTGGTGTGAAACGTTCTGCAAAAGAATTCAAATTACATTTGGATTGAATTGAATTCAAATTACAAGAATTCAAATTCAAATTGTGGGGAAATTGCAGCCCTACAAACTTCCAATGAACAGACAAGTTTTTTCTCTGCCACCCCAGCTCTATCACTCACCAGTTAATTCCTTTTATATTGTATGGCAGCAGTCATGGCAATACTTAAAAACCATCAAAACCTGCTTTAATCAGCTATTATTTGGATCTGAGAGATGGCAATAATGTTCATGGTGGCTTTAGTGGCTTTATTGCCTTACCAAAACTATATCTCTCTTTCTTTTTAATAGAAAAATTTAGAACTGGGCCACAGATAATTTTCAGAAGTCAGTATGTAGAACAAAAAAAAAGTCCCTTATGCAATCAAATCTACATTCTACCGATGTGTGCCTTACAGCATCACATATTTATATGAAAGACAGTAAACCAGCTAATTCATTACAGAACACAAGACAGTGATTTATTAGTCCTTTGTCGTGCTGTGAGAAAATCTGGAGTCTCTCGAATTTTAGTCTCATATAGTTAGGTTTTGCAACACCCTAGCAATTCCACCCCGTTCAGTGTAGCATCTGACTCCACTCAGAACACAATCCTCTAGTCATCAGGCTCAGAAAAGATGGATACCTATTCTTTAACCTTTAATTAGTACTTCGCTACATTACTCATGCTGAGCAGAAGATTAGCCATAAATGCTTCTCGGGGCACTGCACACTTACTAGTAACCTCTGCACGTGGAACGTATGTATTTCACTCAGAACCAGCAAGTGGAAAAATATGTAGCACAGGGGGTTGGACAGCATATAATTAAACTCGCTTTGCATATTAGGTGAGCGACTAAACCAGAAACCATTACTCTCTGTCTGAGAAGCAACTCCCAAGGTTGTTGCAGGCAGAATCACAGAGCCTTGCAATACCAGGTGTGCTCTGCATATGACCAGTGAAAAATAGGCTTTTTGTTCCAGCAGGGCTGAGACATCCAAATACAGGACCAGATTCTGTACAGTGCCGAAGTCAACGGGAATTGAGGGCATTCAGTACTTAAATGAATTCACACAGCAGGATATCAGAATGGACCTTGTTTTAGATATTTTTAGGCAATCAAATTTAAGTGGTTATGCTGAGTTTGTTTTATTCATTTGATGTTGGCTTTATCATTCCAAGATTTTAATTCAGTGAAACTTTCCACTGTCTAGTCAAATTAACAGATGTAATATATGACATTTTCTTTAAGGATATGATTTTAGGGAGCATGCTGATTTCATTACATTATACAGTGGGGGAAAAATATATTTATAATCTTAAGAATCTCATCTAATACAAAGCAATCACACCCCAAACAACTAAAGCAATGTGTTCTATTGAATCTTCCAGTGTTTTTTTTCATGGGTATGTCAGCACTTTGTAAATCTGAATACATCATAATGGACTCACACTAACTTAAGTTATGAACATTTTTTGTGAACAATACTTTCTACTTCTAGACTCCATGTCATTGAAAAGTCAACTAATAACGATGCTTAGAAATTAATTTATTTGTGGTATGCTGTAACAATCATAATAAGCCATAAATCCTTTTGCCCTGTTTGCATTTACTGAATTTGCCTTAATTACACTGCTGCCTAATTATGAAGCTCAGTCTAGAGGGGAACTCGCAAGAAGCAATGATGCAGAAAGCAGAGGACAGTTTATTCCACTTCATGGATTTACAACTTTCTGCTACCGCAAACCATTTGGAACAGACTCTATTTGTGAGGTCATTAACATGTAAACAGTGTCACACAGAAGATGCATGGCAATGACCTACCATGCTAATGAAAAGTGATATTGAGTTTGCTAATTCAGATAAGGGTACACAGATTGCCTTTTCTCTAATGTGCAAGGGCCTGTCACAGAAATAAATGCATGGTCCTTGTTGCAATTAATTTGATTCTTGTTCTTTTAAAGCTTTACTTGTAGATTTAATTAAAGCTTTCGTGCAGCACACACTTTCAGGAAGTATCTATGTTTAATGGCTCTTTCTCCTAAATGAAAGAAACGAGTGAAGGTTAAGATTCAAAGAAGAACAAGAGATCATAAAATGAAAAGCTGTGCTTAATACAGCAAGCATTACCTTGTCCTGACATAAGTAAATATGCAGTATTTATACACACTTCTTAAAATTAATGTTATATTGCAGCTTCTGTTGTGAAATAATTTTCCACTGCTTTTTCGTTTTTGAACATAAAATCTTGCATGCTAAGTTTCAACATGGAGGTGAATATTTTAAAAACCTTAGCAAAATCAATTTTTAGGTAAGAAAAAAATAAGCAAATAAAGCAAGCGTACTGTTTCCCCAGGAAACTAAAGAAACAAACACCAATGCAAAAAAATTGTAGACATGTAAATCAGTATTTCCTTAATTTTACCATGTGAAACGCTCCCACAGAGTCAGTCTATCTAAGCAATAATCTTTTGGTAAATATAAAGAATAAAAAGAATTAAAAAGGATATTCTGATGTTCTCTCCCTTTCCTCTACAGATTCTGAGGAGAGAGCTGGTAGGACTCCTGTAAGGCCTTTGACATGGTCCTACCCAATATCCTTATTTCCAAATTGGAAAGGCCTGTATTTGAAGTGGGTACTATTTTGTGGATAAGAAATTGGCTGGCTGGATGCAGCCAGAGAGTTGTGGCAAGACAGACATGGATGTATTGGAAAGAGTCCAGAGGAGGCCACAAAGATGATCAGAGGGCTGGAGCATCTCTCCTATGAGGAAAGGCTGAGAGAGTTGGGATTTTTGAGACTGGAAAAGAGAAGGCTCCAGGGAGACATCATCTTGCCCCTCCAGCACTTAAAGGGGGCTTATATAAAAGGGGGAGAGAAACTTCCTAAACAAGCAGATAGTGAAAGGAAAAGGGCTTTAAACTAAAAGATGAGATTTAGATTAGATGCTATGAAGAAATTCTTTAC
The DNA here is from genome assembly GCA_038380795.1 of Pyrocephalus nanus. NCBI lineage: Eukaryota > Metazoa > Chordata > Aves > Passeriformes > Tyrannidae > Pyrocephalus > Pyrocephalus nanus. The sequence continues at coordinate 7,672,699 of CM076261.1, read as the reverse complement.
TGTAAGGGTGGTGAGAAACTGGAACAGGTTGCCCAGAGAAACTGTGAATGCCCCATCTCTGGAATTGTTCCAGGCCAGGTTGGATGGAGCTTTGCTCTAATCTAGTGAATCCCCCATGGCAGGGAATTTGGAAAAAGGTGATCATTAAGGTCCCTTCCCACACAAACCATTCCGTGATTCTATGATTCTGTGACATGGGGCAAGAACAAATGACTAGGCAGTCTGCATTAAGTATTGGGAGATAAAGCAGAGCATAGAGAATGAAAATAAGGCAATCTTAAGGAATATTTTCCAGGACATGACAGAAAATATAATATCGGGGGGGGGGGGGAAGGGAAAAGGGGATAAAGAATGGGAGGAGCAAGTAAAAAGAGGAGCAGAGGAAGAAGAGAAATAACAGAAAAAGTAAATTATAAGAAGAACAAGGAGTCAGGCTTAAGAGCTGGGCATATACATTAGTGTTGAAACAGAAAAAGTAGCTGGAAAGAAGACAACAACAGTTAAGATTTAAGGTGTAAAATCCTTTTTTGGACAGAGAACTACACAAAGACACTTCCATGAATGCTCAGTACTCCTGCCTCAAAATAGTGAAATAGTTTGTAGGGCTTTGGATTCTAACAAAAGGCAGCTGAAACTGCATTAATCTATTCATAAAAAAATAAACCTGTTCTTGCTGGAAGCTTTTATTACGACCAAGGCATCCTGTTTTCCATTTTGTTTTTTTTTAAAGCATATTGTAGGTAATCCCTTTAGTTTAGTAATACCCTTATGTGCTTCTCTTCTTTTGTTAGTTTAAAATATCTTATATAATCTTAAGCATATTAAAGTGCAGACATGACTCCTCCCTACTCAGCAAGCAGAAAGGAAAATTCTACTTCCAGTAACACGTGAATGTTACAGCTAAGGATCAGGGCTCTGTTCTACGATGTATCATAAACATGACAATCTTACCTGAAAAATGCCAGTAAATACAAAGCATTCAGTATTTCACCTGCTTTTGAAAATACACTGTAAGCCAAGAACTTAGTTGATATGAAATGACCTTTCCACTGACAATTTCCAAATAGGACCATAAATGGCAAAATACGTGCCATTATGCCTAAAGCGTAACTAAACACTACCTAACCTACCTAAAACTGTTATTTGCTGCAGAAAATATTGCATATTGCATTCTTATCCTCAATATGAACACGCTGGTGAAATCCATACTGGAAGATTTTATTTTTGGCTACTGATGTCACACATGGGAGGAAAGAACACTATCACTTTGCAGTAGGGGATGTAGAGTGGCATAATCGCTCTGAAATAGCTGATTCTCTCATTCCTGTATGATTCTGAAATGTACAAGTTAGCTTTTCACAAACGGAATGCTTTGCTTTCCTATTCCTTCAGACAAGACAGATGCCTCTGGTAGCTCTAACTTGTGTTTTCATGATCAGAGGAATCAGTGAATGGGAAAGAGGGAAAGAAGCTACCTCCCTCCGCAGGTGAACTGAGTATAATCAAGATAGCCCTGGATGTTTGGTTCAATATCTCACTGAGGTATCTCAGATCAAATGCAGAAGCAGTCCTCAGCTTCAGCTGAGCACATAAAAATAAATGTGCTTCTTTATGTTCACCAGCTCAGTACTTGCAGGAGCAGATAGTTCACTGCACAAGGCCTACAAAACTCTGCTCTGCTCCAACTACTTCTTTTTATTTGGATCACTGCTGCTGTCTGGTTGGCACAGGAACTGATGGAATTATGCAAGACTTTCCTGACAGTCCTACAGATTTCTCTCTATAGCATACACTAAATGTTACAGTCTAATAATAATAATAGCAGTGATAACAAACCCTTTCTTGCACGCTAGTAAATGAAATGAAGCCATGATTCTAATATACTGTGACAAGTCTCATAAAAGATATTCTTTTGCAACAGGTTATCTAGGACTGAAGAAATACCAGGCATGCTTTGCTGGATATGTAAGCACTCAGCACAGTCATTCTTCTGGTTCCTTGCTTGATTAATTTTTGTTATGCTCAGTTTCAAACCTGGTGCAATCTCCCCAGATACAATTTGCCCAGAAATTAGGAAGGACTCTGGTCAGATGGGAATCCTTGCCCAGATTCTCACAAAGGGAAACAGAAGGTCAGAGTGATCAGGAGTGGCAAAAGAAAGCAAGAGATATTTTCTTCTCTCATATCAGAAATAGGTAAATTATTGCAGGAAAAAAAATTTAATGCAGGAAAAATGACTGAAAGAAAATTTGGAAATGAATGATGATTTTGGTCAGCTAGTCATTCCAGAAAGCAAATGGCCACTGTTGTTCCCTCCAGGTATCTGGCAGTCTACACTTTAGGGGAGCTCAAGGTGTACTGTAAATAAGAAAGGAAATGTAAAGGCAAAGTAGGAAAATAAGCCAAGATTAGAACATTTTCCTTGTGAAATTAAGAGTAAACAATGACAGATGCTACCTTGAGGTGGATTATCGTTCACCTGCCCATAACCCTGCAGACAGCTCAAGAAAAATATTTCAGGTGAAGCATCTCCGATGGGATTCAGAGGTCAGAGAACAGATTTCATACAACAAGCTCAACAAAAACAAACAAACAAACAAACAAACAAACACACACCCTTCCCAAATCATTTAACAGAAGATATCCTACAAGAGTATATGGAATCCACAATTTCTAAAAGCAATCTCAGTACTCAATTCAAATCCCATAAATGAGTTTAGAAAACAACACAAACCTTTTATTAAAAAAATATGGAAAAAACCAAGATGCCTCCAAGCTGCATAAGTACTTGTTATTTCTACAGAAACATTGGTTTCAAAACTAAATGCCTGATATCTTCACAAAACAAACAGTGTCTCCCTCTAAAAACAGAAAAATCTCCAAACCCCAGCTCATCTGCAAATCTACTGCCTGACACTAAGAGCAGAGACAGTAACTGTGATGTGGTTTAGGAATGGTATTCTCCAACTTAGAGCTCCCACTGAAAACCTTGCTGCCTCCTGGGTACTGCAAAAATTAACCCTGTTCGGGCTGGAACCAGGACAGATTATGTGACAGCAGTCAATCACTTCTGATACTTCACCTCTCTCTGTCATGCTTATTTATTTGAAAACCTCAATCTTGCAGTACTTTACAGGTTATGGTTTCTAACTCAGTACATCTGGGATATTGTGGTTTTAAAAGTCTGGGTAAGTTCTGAAATGACCATGGGTTTCCAGTACAGGTATTGGAAAAGTAACTTGGAGTGAGTATGTAAACATGCCCACAAAAGATGAACTAGAGCAGAGTTCTTCCAAAAGAATGATCTGATCTCTGCTGCACTTCAAGGAAGCTATTTTATATAGTCAGACCACTGTCCTGGGGGACTCACACACTTCAGGAAGAGCTGATAAAATTTAAAAAAAAAAAAAATACTGGTGGTCTGTGTGCTAAGCATTATTTACAATTTTTTCTACAGAGAAATGGGAATGTAAGCCTTGGCTATAAAGCAGTACAATCAGATCCAAAAGAATCAGAAAATACAAGGATTCAGTATACGAAATAACAACTTTAGATAGTTGGGTTTTTTTAAATTACGTAGCATAATTTAATTAAAAATAAAATCCCAATTCTGAGACTGCTCAGTGTCTCTGCATGAAAGCTAGATACCTCTGTACACAAAGCATACGACACACAGCACACAAATGTGTTTTTCTGCATGGTGATTTAGTAGAACATCCTTCTTGCTATTTTGGAACTAAGTATTTTCCAAAGATTTTAATATGTTGGCACTGTAGACTTTGCAAGATGCAGCAAAACTCACAGGACATCCTCAAATCATTTAAGTCTAGCTTACAAGACAATTACAGGAATCCATGTTTATTTTTGATTATTACACTATTCTATGATACAAGTCTCTGTACCTACGCATATTTAAAGATTCAGAAGAGATCACAGGTCTAACAGATCAAACAGTTAAAACACATTCATGTTTTTCTGTTCAGTATTCTCTCCCATGTACAAGATGCAAACTAATGATCTTATTCTGGTTTCAGAGGCAGTTGAAAATACAGCACTGTTTTCACATTATTGCAGAAATTTAAAATTCGATGACTGTATATTCCCTGGAATTATCCAGAAATCACTGTTAAGAGATTTTATACCACTGATTTTTTAAAAATTTGATTACTTCAATTATTATGATCATTTCGTAAATCTACTAACCTTGTGCCTTCTTCCATAAGTATAAAGTCAATGGCAATGGGACTAGGGAAATAAGCCACAAATTAGGGCTCTGAATAGAGATCCAGAAGCCAGCACTGAGCATCTGCCAGTGAAGCAAGAGACACAAACATAACTAAACTGAGAATGGACTCCCAGGCTACTGAGCTCAAGTCAGATATACAAGAAAAGCATACTTCAACTGGGCCCCAAACTACTAAATTCTTGTGAAAAGGGCTGACATTTATATGAAAAAGCTCAATGTTTGTGGAATAAATTTTCTTGCAGCAGGAATTCTATCAACTGAGTCATGCATACCAGGCAACAGAGCCTGTAGTCCCACACAGTCTATGTTTCAATATAGTACTGGGCTTTGGGATTGAGATTTCCATACAGAGGATGCACCTTGGTGCATTTCTATTCTAGGTCACCTAATTAAATTATCAGTGCTGGGACAGACAACAGTAGATTTCACACTATGAAGAGCACAACATGATTAGGACTGTAAAAGAATACTGGGCAATAATTGTCTCCTATTGAAATGACTTGTGAAAAGGCACAAAAATAGAATAAAATTATGCACCTAGCTGCTGTGCAGCCCTGTCATTGCATAAGTAACTAATTTCAATAATAATCACAACTTACAATTTGATATCAAGCTTAAACTGAGGAACAGCACCAAAAGCTGCCTTCACAACTCTGTATTTTAATTTGGTGTACATCCCACTCCTAGAAATATTGAAATTATTGAGAGCAACTTACCAGAGCTAAAATCTGCAGCTATCATCTCCTCAAGATTTGGGGTAAACTGAATTCCCCAAATTCTCTATCAGGTAACAGTGTCTCGAGTAAACTATGATGGTCCAAGCACTCACTTTGTCTGATATTTGGATTCGCATGAATCTAGCTGTTAGCTCCTGCCTCGTGAATAATGACCGCCAAGCACAGAATCTTTATAAAAATTAAAATCTTGAATATAAAAGTTAAAGGCCAACAGTCAGCACAGTGGTACTTGTTGTCACCTTAACAACAGGCTTGCCTAGTTCATTCAAGCATAATTACACACACAAAAAAATGAATGTATTTTTCTTTCTTCTGCCAGTGGTGCAGTGGTTTTGCCCATCAGAAAATGTGTCAGGAGTAAGCAGTCATGCCAATGCTTCCTGCCATGCTGGGAACGCCAGTTGTTCCAAGTGTAACTAATGATACTATCTCCATTCTTCCTTTTTTCCCACCTGGAATCGACTGCCAAGTTGAAAGACCTGCTGCAGAGTTAATGAGCACTATTAAATTTGCTCGAATCTTAAGAACAAAAGAACTTATAGAGGACTAACTATGGCCAGACAAAAAAACCAAAATCTGCTGCCCGACTGAGGTGAAAGGTAAAAAATGCACCAGTTTTCAGGAACGCAAGAGTGGGAGGAAAGACTGGCAGAGGGCCTTAAGCCCATTAAAAAGAATTCTCAATAACAGTACTCAACTTCTTTTCTCTAATGTCTCTTGACTGGCTAACTAGTAAACACAAGATAAAATAGAAATAATTATCAGCCAAATATGCACAGCTGTAGGTCCACCTCTGATGATTCATCAGCAGCTCCTGGCATCTGCCAATTTTTTCTTTTTTAATTTTAATTTAGGATGGATCTAGAAGTGGCAGAGATTGCAGTCTACCAGGGAAAAGGAGCCCACAGCACACAAGGAAAGCAGCACACAAGACAATAGTAACTATTTCAGTGCATAGATGCTCGCTTGGATGTTACAGCTTGCATTTACAATGACTAATCAGTAAATTTGAATATGATGCTCAGTATAGAAGTGGTAAATTAGCAATGGCAGAGTACTTGAAATTATGTTTCTCAAAATATAGAACATTTTATAATCCATGTGAACTTTCTCAGCTAAAAATAAAACTCTAATGAATTCTGCATTCATCTAAGATTTCCACCAATTTCAGTGAAATTCCATAGTGTGTAAATAGGTGGAGAATTTGGTCCAAAATACTTCCTCCTACTGACAGACAATATTGATTGTTCTTCTCAGGGCTCTGACTTCGCTTCTTTTGCCAGACAGGGAACAAAACAGTACAAGGTCAAGATCTCACCGTTTCTTTTGGATGACTCAATGGACCCAAGCTACAAAGTTACTGAATTTGTATCACACAAACAAAAAGACAGATCTTTACTTGAAGCCACTGGGAGAGTATTTAAAATAATCCAGAGACATCCTACTCCATCCACTATTAACACTCCCTATTATTTCACAACAGGGGACAAAACCTGTTTGTAAAACTTAGAAAACCCATTTCAATTCACATATTTTCCTCTGTCAGTGGAAAAAGAGAAAAAAAAATCCAATTTCTTTGAATAATGAAACAGTGTTTCATTTAATGTTCCATCTGTTTCAATTTTGGTTTTGACTTAGCCTTGAGACATGAATCATATTAAAATATTAATTTAAATATATTTACTTATTATGGCAACAACATACTATTTGACTTAGTGTATTATATTCTTTTGACATTTTAAACAACTACATTTAAATGATCCCAAACTAAATTTATTTTTTTTTATGCCTATGAAAATATGGTCTTCTTATCTCAAGCACAGAAATAAATTTTGGAATACTGTATCTGTGGCAGAGATAATTTTTTATGACCTTCACATTAATACACTGCTTTAAAGAACAGTTTTAAAAATTGCACTACATGTAGAGTGTCAAATAATGTAATATGAAATCTGAATTACTAAGCAAATGAGCACTTTCAATATATTCAGAAGTCTTAGGGAATTTCAACTAAGAGGTTTAAATTTTAGTTGCTTTCATTCACTTGAAGCATAAGTCTACTTACCGACTTTTCAAGCTAGAAAATATTTACTAATTTTTCCGTAAACCCTATAAATGAATTTTTGATCCTTTTTCAAAATATCAATTGAAAAAATGTGTTTAAAAAGTCCGAAGAGCAACTAGAAAGGAACATGAGAAACTTTATATTGCTTTTAAATAAAAACATTACTGAAATGTGTTCCATGCAAGAGCATGCTACTACCATATGTACTTGAAAACAAGTACTAATATTTGTCTCATGCAAGTAACACCCAAACTTCTCTAACTATATAAAAATATCTCATAGATTCCCATGACTTTTAAATCTGAGGTTTAAAGATAACAGGTATCTACTGGACAGCTGATTTGTGCTGCTGGCCAACAGGATTAAACAAGATTAAAGGAGTCTCATTTTGCAGCTAAGCCAGACCTCTAATATTTTGTTAATTCAAAAACTATTATGTACTCCTTGGCCCTGGAAAGCAAGTAAAGGTGAAAAGCCTCAGAAACGGATTTGCTAAATTCACAGAAGGACCCTTCTCATTCATCACCTGCTGACAGCAGGGAAGAAAACGAAGGCTTTGGGTAAATAAAGAAGCATATAATGGTATTACTAAGGACTGTATCAAAACAAAAAGTTGTTACTTACTGAAAGTTATGCTTCATCCTGCCCTCATTTTTTAGTGCTCTCTCCTTTGAAAGTCACTCCAGAAATGGTAACTCGTGATGTTTACGCATTATCATTATTCATGAAAAAGTAGTAATATGTACACAGCAACAAATGGAAATGCTTGTACATGTCTGACCAATGCTATATTTTCAACAGAACAAATGAGAAAGAAACTACTAAATAAATTCTGAAAATAGTTATTCAGGCATGAAAATTTCTCATCGACATGGTAGTGGTATTTATTCCTACTACTTCTCAATTAAGAAAATTCGTTACATGATATTCAAAGGACTCTAATGCACAGTACGAGGCATAAGAAACTGTTATAAAGCTAAAAGCTAAATATTTAATTACATCATTGAACATGTTGTTTTAATCTTGGTAAAACTTCTACAAAGTATGCTTTTATACAGGAACTTTCAATATTAGCATTCACTACTTAGGCATGGAACAACATGGCAGAAAGCGTGTCTCTGATGACAAAGAAGTTACTTACAGGTAATAAGTGTAGGAGTGATAGCTTCTTCTGCCATGATGGTGGAAGGATTAGGCAGTGGTGGAAAAGATGAAATGGAAGGAAAGAAAAGTCAAATATTAATGTATGAAAAATCAAGATGAAACTGAGACCTGAACTGGTGACACAAATGAAAGGTAGCAAGAATGCATATCTGGGCATATCATGCAATGTGTCTGAAATAAACAGATGACAAATCCAATCTCCATTTAACTTTGAGCAATACAATATATAATGCATCTTCAACTCTTAAACCATCTTAAAGTACACCTACTAAGTAATGTTACATATTTAACGAGTATATATATCTGCATATGCTATACACTAACACTCCCAATTAAAGAGCTAAACCACCTCTGATTACACCTCAGCTGCATTAGGAATAAGGATATGGAACTTCCAGCATGGTGTTACAAGGTTAACAATGCAGAATTTCCGAACATGTATGAAGTAGCTTCCCTTCCCGTCACAGCACTGTAGAATCTTAGGCTATCCCTTTCTTTACTTAAAGAAATCAGTTCTGTCGTTGACAGGACTTGAACTTGTTTCCAGAGCAGAAAAATCAATGGCCATGGCTTTTTTAATACCTCTGCTTTTTAACAGCCTTTTAAATTCCAAAGAGAAAGATACTTTTTGTCATGCAAATAAAAAGGCTATCTTTGCTGGCTAAAATTACATTGGTGGTATTTCTCCATGTGGTGGAGATAAAAATGAGAACTAATCCTGTATCCACATTATTTCTGTCCATATGAATGTCACAAAAAACAACTTTGCAGACCTAGCATCATCAGCTTGAGGAATATGGGCTCAGTCAGTTTTGCATAACCTCTTGCACAGCCAGATCCTCCACCCAGACATGCTTTGTGTGAGCACAAAGTATAAAAGCCCTCCAGCTATGCTCTTCTGCTTTACATCTTTCTCTCCCTCAGTTATGAGCCCACTACAGGCAGGACTGCAACTCTCCAAAAGGGGTAAGTTTCAAAAATGATTTCCATATATTGACTGCAATTAAAAAAAAGCTGGAGATCTTAAAACATCTCTGAGCATAATGTCAAGTAGCATTCACATGTTGGTAAGATAAAAGAGTGAAAGGAACCATGTAGGCATTTGTAATTTTGAGAGCACATGCATACAGCCCTTTGACTACAGAGGAAACATGTAAACAGGCCTTGCAAAGGACTATAACTAACGTTAACTTGCCTCTGGCTACATGCTTCAGGCATCCCTTTGAAAACTAGGCTTTCATCAAATTTTCTCTCTCATCTTCTTTGTGTGAAGATGCCGTTAGAAATATTTCCCAGTTTTTATTCCCGTTTTTCTGATGCAAACAGTATTGTTCAAACACGAGAGGCTACATACTGAATATTTAATCACGTGGCACATCTGGAAAATGCATACCTGTTAAAGTTGAGCTTTATAAGATATCTTAAGAATAGAGTAAGGGGCAAGCTGCAAAACAGTGACATGCTTCTTCCACCCTCACATAACCCACTGCATTCAGTAAGGAGCACAGGATCAGGTCCTATGAAATCAGATCCACGGACCTTTGCTATTAGCAAGGGGCTGTTTTCTGGTTCAGTCATAATTATATTTCCCCCTGCCTGTCTTTTCAAAATTACTTATTCTCTCACTTTGATTTAGAATCTCATGACACTGCCAACCCTGTTTCTTGCCATATGTTGCAATGAGAGAGATTTAATGTAATTAGTACAAATATTCTCCTACTTCTAAAAGATGTATAATAATTTGAGAAAAAACAATAAATACAATTAATCACTGAGGCACTGATGGTTCTTATATGCAGAATTTTGCCAGATATGTAATAGAGATAAATTATTCCTTAAGAAAAAAATGCTGAAAATCCAGGAGCCTTAATTGTGTAAATGTTCCATTAGGAATTTGTATAAGATGAGAAAAATTGGAAATCTCAGGCTCCAGTTATTTTTATATTGCTACAGTTGTGAGATTTTTCCATATAAAAGTCCCTGAAAAAGAGCACTGTGGTTTTTGACTATCAAGAATACAATACGCTGAAAGAAACAGGTAAGAAGAACAAATTAAAATCTTGCAAAACCAGAAAGTTTTATACTTGCAAGTCCTCAGGCCACATGCTAAAGCACCATTTGTAAGTGAATGGATTTAGTTTTTTTTAATAAATATGAACAAGTTCCATTTTACTTCCTACATAATGAATACAAACTTAGGTCTTCATCTATGCATGAAAAGTCTTTTTCTGTTAAAAAGACTGATGCAAAGATTCTAGCTAACCTAGGCCAAATCTTCTTATGAGGATAGACTGTCAGTCACTTCCCAGTAGTGACATTATTTTATATCAATAAACTGCTTCTGTGTACAGTGACAATCTAAAGCATTTTTATATCCTTTAGAACTGAAGACATAAATAAATTTCCTGACTACCACTTGTAGAACAAGGCTGCTCTATAAAATTTACCAAAACCAGCAGTGCTGGATGCAGGAGGATTGTCCCATTGGAAGAGAAACTTCTCGAACTGTGTCATTACCACAGTGTTTTTTTTCATCATCTCTCTTTTGTAGTAGGCCTACAGGGAAAAACAAGGTTCAGGGAGAGGAGGCTGGAATTTTCCTTCAGCCTTATTATCTTCAATTTCTGTCCTAACTGCTTGAAATAGTTGGCAAAGGTGTATGTATAACTGAACAGCCTGATTTGCTATCATGGAATGGGAACAATGCATTCCCAGCACAGCTCCACTGAGTGCAAAAGCCTTGCTTATCCACTGCCAAGAACCACAGTCTCTGACTTAAACAGATGCCACAATTGCATATATTAGAAACTACTGGAAGGCTCAGGCATAGAGACAGCTGAAAACAGAAACTAAAGACAGGCAAAACAAAGTAACCTCTTTATGGAGAAATATAATGATCAGAAAAACTCCATTCTACAATGGAAGCAGAAGCCAATGTAATAAAATTTTAATAATGGCTTCCTTACTGCACTCCCACTGCAGCAACAAGATGGTAGCCCCAAAAGAAACAGCTGCCCCAAAGACATATATGCCTTTAAGCAAATGCTGGATTAACAACTTATCGACTTATACATTTTTTTTAAACTTAAGTTATATAGAATGTAAAGAAAAAGAAAAAAAAGGAAAGGAGAAAAAGCTGTGTCTCATTTATGCAAGCCTTGATTTAATTGCTATTGCTTTTCCAAAGCTGTGGGAACAGTACTCTCATTTTCACTGCTCCACTTCAAGTTGATGAAAAGGGAAACTTGCTGTATTCTTTATTTTTTACTTTTTTATAAAGTCCTGCGCAGGTATATCAAAGACTGAAAGAAATCAAGGGCCTCAAGCAAGATTTAATATTCAGGATGAGATTCAAAATTCACTTTATTGTGGATCAATATTGTGGAAACACATGTATTGTTGTCATCTGATTTTGTGTTAACTCTTACATGAGAGATACAGAGCACAGGTGAGGAAGGAAAGCTTATTGGCATTATTCTGACTTCAGAGAGACGAATTACTGCATTGGTGTTACCCTTTCGGTATTAGCAATAAGCTTGCAGGTTCCTAGGCTAGGTTATATGACACCTTTAGGCAGGAATGTGAATGGATAAAGAAAAGAGAGAACAGAATAGATAAAGGGCTCTGAACAACCAAGTGGAGAGAAAAACTGGAAAGCACTAAGTCTTCCCCTGACCCAGGGGACAAGTTTACAGATTTGGTTTACTTCAATCACAGCCTGAGTGTCCATACAGAAAATGTGTCCGTGATGTTTGCACCCTCACTAGTGACTCCATACCACACACTGAATCTCTAGGTCACCTAATCTCTCTGTCACTGATTTATAATATAACTACTTCAGAAGACCATTATACAGTGAAATTAATAATGCTGACTAATGACTATTGATATTTGCAGAACTTCTCTACCTACTGCTTTGACAGTGGCCATCATATCCAAAGCATGTCTGTGTGGCACTGAAAACTGCTTCGAATATTGGTCTCCTCTACTTGGCTACTGAATTAAAAGTTCAAGAGACTGAACTGTAATAACCTGTGGTGCATGGCACCAACCAAGCAAAGAATGGTTGCTGAGTGAAATGAGGTGATTATAAAAGGAATGCGTTGGACAAAGTCATGGTTATCACTTAAGTAAAACTGCTTTCCAAATCTCTTGACAATGGAAAGAAATGGTTTGAAATTAAGTTAATTAAGCACTGTGAAGCCTCAGAGTAAGTTTAATCTACTGGTGTAACCTGGAGATCAAGTCTACAAGACTGTTTTCTGTGAAAGAAAGAATAACACAAAGTACAAGCCTTGGGATATGCCTTGGCATAGTGGAATGTGAATGGGATACTGCTGCAGCCAATTCCAAGCAAGACAAGTTCCAGAACATGTAGGCTCAGTGTGGTGGAACCTGGCATTGTCGCCCAGAGAGTCTGCACATAATAGTGCAGAGAACAAAGAGGTTCTCAGAGGAAAGGTGACACTGAGTTACAAGGTGTTATTTTATTTTTCACTCAGATCTTTATGCCAGTAAAGTTCCTGATAAAGTAAATGAAATAAAATGATCAAGTGCAGTAGTCAAATGACAGAGTAACTTGATAAGATTGTTTCCCAAAGTAGCACCTAAAGTATCATAAAACTGCAAAACTGCTACAGTTACATTAAACTTGTGGTATGATTTATACATTTTCTTCAAATGCATAATGTATACACAGCAACTGAACCAAGGTGAAACCACAAGGTCTCTCAGCAGCCTAGTGAATTAATGCACCAATACCAATCTACTGAATAATCTGTTCATCTTTTGCTTAAGTCATGAGTGTAATCGTATTCAAGATCTTCTATACTACAGCAGATGCTTTAAAGGCCTGGGCCACGATATACCCACCTCCTGAAACTCTCATTTACACCTGGTCACATCCTGCTACACAAATGAACCATTCTTACTTTTTAATATTCACCTTAACTCATTTCAGTTTGTTTTGCTCAAGACTGCAGCATCGTTCTGGGATATGTTTAAGTTATTGGTATTGTTATTTCTGTACTACATAATGAAACTGTATGTATTTGGTAACAGAGTTCCTGGATTTTTACTTTCAATAGTTTCATCTCTGTCACAAGCAGATTTATTCCAAACCCCAAAGAAGCTCACATAATACACTTTTCTTCTAGCAACAGAAGTACAATGAATAGTAATTACTCTGCTTTGGTAGACAGAAGGAATCAAGTATCCTTCTGCATTAATGCAAACACTTAGAATCTGAGACCTCCCGCCTCTAACAATTAAATTATCAAAGAGTTTTTCTCTCGAGAATTAAGCAGGAGCTGGCACAGCATGCATTTAGCCAGAGACCCTGACACCTTATTCACTTTGAAACTATTTGCATCGTTTTGCAGTGCTCTCCCTTCAAAAATAAGAACTTGTCTCCCTTGGGTGAATACATTCTACCTTTGGAAGAAACACTAAGGAGAGGCTCAGAGCGGGAAGAGAGAGAATGATGAATACTGGTCAGGAACTGTTTGAAGAAGTATTGGCCAGAAAATGCAAGCAGCCTTCCTTCCTGCATGCCAAGTTCTGTGTCTGGCCCTAGGGAGGAGTTTGGGAGTTCAACTGTTAAAATTGAAGGTATGAATGATGCAAGAAATCAGAAGCGGGAAGAAAAAAGTATTGCAAAGTCAGAACAGGACCCTGATACACTGTACTTTATTGAGCAGATTTGGTTATTGGGTCAGTTTCATTGCCCCAGTCAGACTTACCCTGGGGCTCAAGTCTCAGGCTCTTCTGTATGGCAGCTTTAGACTGTTTTACCTACCTCTTGTCATGACCTAGCCCCCAGCCCTGGCCACAGCTCACCTTTCTCTTCACAGAGCCCTTCTAACTCATGGCCCTGCTTCTGTCTTAAGGAGAGTGAAAAGCAGCTACTTCTGTTGCCTGCCCTGAGGCACTGTCAGACAGCTGCCTCCTTTGCTGTGCACCTCCACTGTTCAAATTCTGGAAGAAATTCAGGCAGCTCAGGGGTTTGGACTATCTCAGACCTGCCAAACTAGTTAACATACAATTAAATCACATAGTGTTGGGATGAGTAAAATGAGGCCAGGATTGCTCTCAAAGGAAGAAAAGGGGATAATACAAAGTGCAAAGCAAGGAGGTCAGGGGTTATGGGACAGTAAGGAGACATGGCAGAAGTGGAAGGAGAATTTGTGACTCAGCCCCTTTACACAGCACTTGCACACTCCCAACCCCACCCCTAACAGCTGCAAATCTCACATTTCTCAGGATACAACCTAAAACCTTAATTCTATTTGCTAATTAATTTCTCCCAATCTAGACTTAGCTTCTAAGATCACATAGGAGTGTTTTTCTTATCTATGCCTCCTCCCTAGATATGAGATATTTTTCCCATTACGATTTTTCCTTTTATAGTGTTGAGAAAGGCAAACAATTTTAAAAGCCTCACTATTCTAATACTGTAGCAGTTTTCAAATGATATTTGAAACAAAATAATGTAATGCGTGAGTGTGTTGAACCAGCATTTGGAAACATTCAGCACCATTGTAACAATTTTCTTTGTTTTCAGGGAATGAAGTTTATGCAGAAGAAAATACTCCTCATTCTTAGAACAAACTACCTTAGCTCTAGTTCCTGTTTGACTAAGAATTTCTTTTACATGAAAGAATGAAACTACATCTAACTTTCAGCTGTTCTCTTGAATAGGGTGGAGACTCACACTTACAGGACAGAGATATTCTTCTGTTATTAGAGCCCATCATGCAGTACTGATATAAAAAGTGCTAGAATCACTAACCTCTAATTGGTATCTATGTATATATATATAACAAAGAGAGAAACATTATTTCTCTGTGGACATGAAGGTGGCTGGACACTTCTACCATTACCAAATTGAGAACTGCCACAGGAGATGCAGTATGACTATGTGCATGGAAAACATCTACTAATTGCTCACCTTTTCTTCATTACCAGCACGACCCCCAGAAATATAATGACGAACAGCAAGATGCCTGCAATGACTCCAGCAATTTTAACAGTATGGTCGGTCTGTTTCTCAGGCTCTGGGTCCGGTTTTCGAGTGGCAGCCCCTGTGGAATAATTATAAGAGAAAGAGGGAAAAGAATAAAGGTGTTATTCTTTTGATGTTTCTATACTTAACCTATCAGTGTTATTAGTCTTATCCAGGGCCAACAGATATCAATACTAGGTCTTTTAAGAAAAAATCCTGCTTTCATATGCATTGTTGGGAATAGAATTCTCTATATATGTTCCAAGACATTTTGCAAGACCACAACACAGGCAGATACCACTGCCAGACCTAACCCTTTTACAGGAGCCTCTTCACAGATTCACAAATTTCTATATTTTTATTATCTGTGCTGGCTCCCTTTTCTGCCTGCCATTTAGAAACTTGCTAACAACACAATAACTATACTAAGCCTTTATCAAAATTTGATTTGCTGGAACATTTTCCTCAATTATTTTTCATAAATGAAGCTGTAATTCCATAGCATATTAGCTTAAACACCTGGAAAAGTGAGATAAGCTCATTTACCATGCATTTTACCCGCAATTGTTTTTTACACAATAGACTTTTTTTTTTGCCTTTGGAAATCTAAATCTAGGTCACATCTGGTAGGAAAAAAGACTCCTTCTAAGCAATTTATTCACAAAGTGGGAAGCAGCTGATGATCACACCGCTGGCACCTACATTTAATATCTGTTTAAATGAGATAACCAGTGCCTTACAGCAGCTACTGTCTTAGCTCTTCCAGCTTCTCCATTTAAAAAAAATAACATCGTTTGTACTGTTTACTGTATAATGTGATGGAACGTCAAATCCATGTCTGATGAAATATCCATTTCCCCTACTAAATGAGTTCAGGATGAAAAACGTTAAGGAAGCAACATTCAATTCACTAAGCTGATTTTGGTTTTTTTATGGACTTCCATTTTTTTTTAATCAAAACGTGACAGCATTCATCATTTGAGGCACCATGCCATAAAATGGACACAGGGATTTATGGATTGCTTTCCTGCTGTAGCTTTTTTTTGGAAGGGAAAAGGAAGAGTAAAGCCTAAGTAAAGTGTAATATTTTAAGACCACATTCTTATCTCGCTGTCTAAGATCTGCTCTTTCAGAGAGGATTTTGAAAGCACCAACTATGTTTTACTTGTTTCTCCATTTCATTATTCTGGAAAGAAAGCAAAGTAATGCCTAATTTACATGCAGAGATATTTTCTGAAAAGTACAAGGAAGACATTTCCAATGCCTCTTCTCAGTTCTAACCAGGGTATTTTAAGATCGAGAGCACTTCTGAGTGCCCACAGTTACACTTTCGGACTACATCTTCAAAACTCCTTGCCAGGGGGAATGCCAGGAAAACTTGCCAGAAAAGTGATAACCATCCTTCAAAACATATCTAAAGCTAACTGCAGGAACCAGGTTCTTGGGAAAATTCTGGCCGTGCTACTTAGAATGAGTGCTAAATCAGAGAGCATGATGGGCTCCCTCTCTCTGTGCCCAGTCCCACAAGAGTATTAGTTTGATAGAAATACACACATACTGTTCTGAATTAGCAAAATCCTGACTTTGTATGAATAAAGGTAACAAAATCTGGCTCTGTATTTTCTTCAGTATAGATGCATAAAATTCCAATATAAACAGTTCTATTTTTATTTTCCTGTATCACATATAAATAGTTTTGTTAAATTCTATATTGCTGTAATCTTCACAGCACTCAGAAGGGCAGTAGATGTCTAGATCATCTTCATGAATAAAGGAGCTGTTGAGCTGAATTTGGCAGACAGTGAACCAAGTATGATGCAAATATTAAGATACAAGAACGACTCCAAAGTTCTCTTTTAAATCTAAAATCCAAGCAAGGAAGTCAACAAGTAGCATCTTTTTAGATGCAACTTACAGAGTTCCTTCCAGAGTATATTCTTCATTATCTCCTTCAGGCTACCCCACACAACTGGAATACTCATCAGTAATGCCTTCTAAACAACAATTTCTGCCTTATGGTTTCATTCCTTTTGTTAAGGCTTCCAGTGTTAGTTTTGGGAACATGAGTGCTAAGCAGCTGAAGTAAGTGACTGCCGTATTTTTACAGAGAACTCTCAGCTATCCAGTGTGTCCTATCTGTGTCATGTCTCTGACAGCTCACGGTCCTCAACTCAGTGGAACCAGCTAGACTTAAACTACCACACACATTTTCTGCGATGGAACATAACTTTCATGCCATTCCTTCAATGAGACAAAGCGTTACCCTCTGAGAGTCGTGGACAAGCGGAGGAATTCACCACTATTGCATAATCTCCAAAGCGAGCCTACACAAGAAGAGATATAGAGCCTAACATCAGGACACTCAAACTCCCATGTTGAATCATCTATCAATTATCCAATTGAAGGATCATCCCAAATTTTCTACGAAAAGACATGTAATGTCAATTCAAATTAATGCTTCTCACAGTAATGGATTCAGCCTGACTCAGAACAGAGATCGTCTTAAACTGGAAACATGGTGTTTGACAAGCCTTTTAAAAACTCCTATCACTAATTATTATTATAAGCCCCCAAATATTTGGATTATCTCAATTCTCCTTTATTTCCATTAAGCAACTCATTCATTCCCCAACAGAATGTTGCTCCTTTCCCTGTGTCAGTGGTTTCCAAAATCTACTTGGGTAAAAAAACCAAATCTGCCACCTTTCACCTTTCTTGAGCATCCCTCGAGTCTTTTGATATTAAAAATTTGGGATTGACTTCCTTCATTTTATTTAATACTGTTTATTCCTTTAATGTACTTCAAACCTACTCTTAAAACCATGAAGAATGCTAAGGGGGATAATTTCAACATCAGATGGACACTGAATGTGTCACTGGCGCATTGTTTACAATGAAACCTGCATCCCTTTCTTAGTGCAGTTCTCAGTTTTGGACCCTTTATGAGTCAGAGGTCATTTAAGTTTAGCTCTGCTGAACACTACATAGCATTTATCAAGACTGCAATTGGAGTTGGAACTACTTCTTCATTCAGTTTGCTTTTCTCCTGTTGAAATTCTTCACAGTCCTGTGTGAATCCTGCTAACACATATCATCTAGCATCATAATCAAGAGCTGCTGCCCCAACAGTGACTCTTACACACATTTAATAAACACACAGTACTGCATTTATTATTAAATCCTAAAGTGCATTAGCTACGATAAGCAGTGTCATTTTACTTCTCTCTAGTTTCTGTTTGATAGGCAGATGTTGTTCCAAAGTGATATCTGCCTCTCACCTCATAATTACTTCTTAACTGACTTTTAACCTATACCCAGCTGGGCAATTGCTCTGGCACCATGGAGAGAAGGGTGGGCTGTGCCTAAGGGGATTGAGGAAGTTAGGGGCAGTAGTTCTGAGGTTCATTCTGCCTCATGATAAACTGCAATGTCAATCTGTGCACTGAGTTTTGTTTGTATGTTTTCAAGAGAGATTGGGAAAAGTACTTTTGTAAGTCTAAAAAAAAGATGCTGTGGTTTCTCCTTTACTCTTCTGTACTGACACATGCTAAAAAAATTGAGTCAAATGTCATCTTCCATTAGAGAAACAGTGTAACCACCTATGCACTACTATATCAGGATGCTACTGTCTTGGTGGTTTCTTTATTATTATTGTTTCAACCACTTTTTCTGACACAGTAATTTTCAATTATTTGTATTTCTTTTGTTCCTTTTAATTTTAAGGTTTTGATTCTACCCTTGGATACAGAAGACTGACTTTAAACCTTGCAAAATAATCTCAATTCTCTTTTCTTACTGAGACTGTCTGGGCTAGTGGAGCCAGAATAATCAAGGCCAAACTGACACGTACACTGTGGTACACCTCTAGAAAGACAATAGGTCAGTAAAGAGCAGCAACTGCAGGATAGCTCAAGGGAGCTGCTTAGAAAATGAAAGGACAAGGAAATGTTTCCTGCCAGTTTAAAAAGGATTAAGGTGCTGACTTTGGAAAGTCTTTACTTGATGAAAACAAACTAGAGCGCTTCCTGCCAGAAGTGAAAAACAGAGATACACTTACAGATAAACCCTAAGGTGCCACAAAACCCAGCAAAGTATTTCCCCAGGCTTTCTGCACTGAATAAAGTGGAAGACAGTAACATTGCTTGGTTCTGCACACTTAGACATTTACTCTTCGAATTAATCTAAGCAATTCTAATTTCCCTTCTACTTATTTATTCCCTATTCTTTGTGTCTCTCTCTACAGCAGCATTTAAAATGTGAAATATCTTTTTTTTTTTTTTTTTTCCCTTCACTTAGAAAGAATGGCATTCAGCTGGCCTGATTTATGACTTTTCCTCATGGGTTCCATTTTGTTCAGCACTTTGCAAGCCCCAGTGACAGTATTTCTAAGTAGTACCCATGAAACACCTGAAGATAGTATTTTGCTTATTTTTTACTCTCAAGACCTATTCTGCTAACTTTTTCCTAATACTGGAATCCCATTCTCTGAAGTTTAGTGATTATTCAGCCACTTCATGACATTTTTCTTCAGATTGAGAACTGAATTATATTCTAGTTGGTAATATTTGATGTCTGTCATACTTTGAATTCCTAAATTAGTTCGTGCAGTTAAATTTCTATGTCTGCACTACGGGCTAGAAGATTGGGTAAAAAAAACCCCAACTCTTTGAAGAACTTCTAATTCTGCCACTTCCTTGGGTGCAGAATTTTCCTTTCCTTTCTCAGTCAGAAGGCACAAGTATCATGTTACTGATCAACCTCAAGACTTTATAAAGAATAATCTCTAGTAGGTAATTTATGGATAGAAAAGTTGGAGAAGAACTATTTCTCATTAAATGGAAACTAAGACTATTTGCTGACTGAACTAATCAAGCAAAATATCATTCTTCTGACTTAGATGCAAGCATTATCTTGTTTCCAAACCCAATGAAAATGTTCTTTGGTGAAAGAAATGACCTCTACCAAACTGAATAACAGATCTCTCTCCTTTTCTCTTTGTAAATGAACAAAGTTTGGACTTGTTTCTCAATGTGTCTCAGTTCCTTCCAAAAAAGGTACTCAGAAATTACTTACTACTGTATAGAGTAGACTGACCAATAAAATAACCCTGGTTCAAAAGTCTAGGAGCTGCTGGTTATACTTTTAAACAAAAGAAAAAAAAAGTTAGTATTAAAAAGCAGCTGTAGGTTGCTTTGTCTAAAGCAATCTTTTAAAAATCCATGTTTCTTCTCCTATTTGAGTAAAAAAATAATCCCTTCAACTAATTAAGTATACCGTTCTCATTTTATTTCTCCCACTCAAGGCTGACAATAATTGCTGACTTTTTTATTCCTTTCTGCAGCTTTAAGCTCTCAAAAAGTGCTTGATAAGTCACTTGCAAGCTTTCCCAATTGCATTTCATCCACAGGTGTTTCAGTGACTGATGTAATGGCTAACTTTACAAGGCTTTAAAGTAATAATACAGTTAGTTCAGATCATCCTAGTTTCCAGTCAAACTTGAAACTAACTTTTTGAGTTAGTAACTAGACCATCATTTTTTTATGCAGGCAGTGCAATTCAAACTATCATGTCTCAGCACCTACTTTTGAGTTATTTCACAGAGTGAGTCAGGAAAATGAAACATTATACCCCTGTGTGACAGTTGCACCATGATTAGGTGGCAGAAATCATGCAAAATGGTACAAAGTAGAAGGCAGAGAGGTGTGAATCTTCCTTGAAACACCCATCACTAGGATGCTATTGTCCCTGCCAGAAAGTAAGAAGACTGAAAGATCAGAGAACTTGGATCTGCCCACACTCTGCAAGGACAACGCGAATCACAAAGGCTACTATCATCATTGCTCTCTGTTATTTGTGTGGTAGTAGGATCCAGGAGCCGTAAATCAGACTGGGAGCCTGACTGTGCTAAGAACAGTGCAGGCACACAGTGAAGCAATCTTTACCACTAAAAGCATACTGCCTAGCTGAGCTAGGCTGTAACAGGCAGGTGTGGCAATCACAGGTGGAAGGGGGAGGCAAAAACCCCTAAGGAAATGCATTCACAATACCCAAATAAATGAACAGTTCTATCCTTCCTGCTCTTCTAGCTAGCTGGTATCACTCAGCATTTCTAGCTGCTACCACAATAGAAACAGATCTTCAAGTGGGATTTGAGAGACAGAGTAATGTATTTACGGATTATGTTGGTTGCAGTGTTTCAAGGAAGGAATGAACATAAAAGTTCATAAACATAAAGGTAGGAAAAGCAGAGGTGCCATAAGAAAAGGGCTGGGATAAAGGGCAGTATGACAAGGTTACTGATATGAAAAGAGGTGCTCCACTGAGGTGGGTCCTTCTTATAAATGTCAAATGACCAACAGGAAACCCAATCCTATATCACAAACTGCAATACTAAATGGGGCAGCAGTGCAAACTGACTGGTGTCCTCCAAAAATTTCCTAGGCATTTCCACCCTCATCTCACCCATGGCTGCAGAAAATGGTACCCTCATTTTTAAATCTGTAGCAGTATTACCGATGTTGTGAAAAGACAAACCCATCCAAAGTGCTTTTTATGAGTTTCAAGTTCACTCCAGATGCCATGATTTGAGACTGTCTTGGAGAAGACCCAAAACACATACAGATTTCTAGATGAAATGAATTACCACCCTGGCTATTCTGTTTATACTGTAAGTGACTGGCATTCAGTCCTCATCTGCTAGCCAGCATGTATTCCGCTTAACAAAGTCTTTGTTTTATTACTCCTGGTAGAACTCCAGCTAAGGGAGACGTTTCCCTTGCCATCTTCATTGTTAACTTTCCAATCAGTGTTTCTCATTCTCCTTCAAAACTGCAGGGTTTTTGTCCATGTGGCAGAAGTTATGAAGTGTTGTTGGGCAGGGTATAATTTCTGCCAAAAGGTGGTTTTGATCAGTATTTTTTCAGGTTCCTCTCTCTACTCCATGTCTTGAATATATTAGTTTAGTAAATATCTCAGAGTAAGTTCTGTTTATCTCTCCTTTTACAATCCTTTTCCTTTCTGTTCCTGGTTTCTTTTGGAAATGCTCACGTATAAACTGCTATTTCTACATGGCAGAGATTATTTTCTCCTTCTGTTTTGCTAAGCACAGGAGCTGTTTAAGTGTTGAAATCAATGTAGTTCGATTTTCCCTCCTATGATGTGTTAGTGCTCACCAATCTATTTTTTTAATGTCTGGAAAAAAAGGACAAGCAGCACTTACACTTTAGCAGGACAATATTTTCTTTGCAATTTATGATCATCAGCACAATACATATGGCTCTTCTTTTCCTAAAAAAGGTTTTCTATACTTCCGTAAGACAACCATGTTGATTTGGACATTTTTTATTTGATATTTTTCAAATGCAGGAAGAAACAGACTTGTTAGGTCTGTGGTAAGGGACTATCAAAATAAGGCTTCGCTGTGTAACAATAATTATGAATTATTAATTTTGTTTGTGACATGATTTAGGAAAATGCAAATATAGGTGACAAAGAACTGCACAAATAGAACTCATTTAACTGACTAGCAAATGAATTGTGCTTCTCACTGGTGGATGTGAGTAGAAAGACATTTTTGGTTAAACATCTGTGTTTCTGATTGTCAGGAATAATAACATTCTTTATAAAACATGCTTAAAACAAATAAAGTTCCCAGTTTGACACATATGTCTTGGTCTCATCACAATTTATTTTTTAACAGGATTTTAATCCAAACTATTTAAACTGGATTTTACTGGAGACTGTCTTTTTTAAAGAAGGGACTTATAAGCAAGCAAGTCTTGATAAACAGCTCATTTGTTCCTTTGCAACAAAACCATCAACCTTTCTGCTAGCTCCTTGTCTTTTAATCAAAGAAATTTAAAAAATTAAAATTCATACAAATTTTCCTCTCTAGTAGGCATCCAAGGTGTTGGAAGCCCTCATTCATTCTGGAAAAAAGTGTAATCCCTCAGACTTTAATAGCACTGAGATGATTAAGGGATGTTTAAAGATTACTCAATAGCTACACCACAACCAAAAATTAACAAATCTCAGATATGCAGACACAGTGTATCTTCTTCTTGGAAATAAATATTTTATGAAAGAAAAAAATATAAGGCATTTGGAACCTTAAGCTTTCAAATGCCTCTAAAGGGTACTCCCACACACTTTAGACTACTTTTTGAAGAAAAAAGGGTTGTTACATACTTACAAGCACTCACTATGTGTGGCCGGAGAAGCAGCCACAATGGTGCCCATCACAGATTTCTATGTCAACAAAGGGAAAGGTCATGGCAGCATATCTGAAAGACAGACCTCACCACTGAAGTGAAAGACAAAATTCTCCTGACTAGTACGGAAAGAAGAAAATGGGTCAAACTTTACCAAACTACTCTCTGACTACCCAAACAAAGCAAAGGTCAATATGATGTCATAAGACACAAATTTCTGACCAAGGCTGACTGAAGAGTAATGAGAACATACTTGCATCAAATTAGTTGTATACACATAGGTGTCATTCTGAATAAGGATGAGGAGGTCTGAGAAAGAGGCACCAGCAAGGGCTGAAATTGCAGGCATCACAGTATTTTGAAATACAGGGCTTGTTACCAGCTGATGCTGAGTGGAAGAGATCCCACTTGCAGCCATTAGAAGTGCAACTACATCTTATTAACCTGACTTCTGTGAACAAGAAGTCATAGAGGTACACTATACAACAAGGGGAGCCTTTAGACCAAAAATATTTGATTTTATGGTTCTCTACATAAATCTCAAACAGTACTCAGAGTAGAGAAGTAACTCAAATTAGCTCTGAGCAACTGAAAGCAATCAGTCCAGACTAATCCTGTCCATACACAATGCATTTTCTAAGCAAGTCAGCATCATTTTCAGGCCATCCCTATAGGAGCAGTGGACTATTCATCATCACCCCCACCAAGGACATTTTCTCAAGGAGACCTCCTGCTTTTAACACCAGATCTACACTTGAAAGTATACTGAGATGTGTCAAGAAGTATCAGGCATCACTGAAAGTTTATTTCAGCTATCCTTTAGAAACTGAAAAGGTGTGGATATGAAGTCTGCCTTCTTTAGGGGAGGTAAAATGTTTTCTAGTACTCAGTTGGCCTTCACCAAGCAGGGAAGACGTGAAGTCACATCACAGTAATGTTTCTGGAGCTGACCTACTCAGGGTGAAACTCAGCTACAGAACTAAATGTTCTTGGCCTGGACAAACACAGCTGTTTTATTTTCCATTCATGAATGCAAGGGATCACATCCAGCATGGAAATAAAGTAACCTGAAGCTATGGGTAGGAAGTAGCGGAGTGAGGTACGTTCTTCTGCTCTTGCTGCCAACTGAGAACTTAAGTAGAACACTAATGAACAGTTCCCAATGGAAAGTCAGTGAAGGCACAGTTACTTTGCCATCGTGAGGACGGGGCCAGAAGGACAATGCAGTATAGGAATCCCCAGGGGAAGGTCTGTACACCCATGGATTTATCGGCCTGTGCTGCTGTTGGCTCATAGATAAGGCTGACATTCCTGGTGATTTCCACTACCACCCTCCCTTCACTCTGTAACCCTTATGAAGGGTTCTTCAGAAATCCTTCAAAACCAATCACACTCTAGGAATTTACTTATCATTACTCACTATCTACGTGTTTTCTTGGAAAGAAGCATAACACAGTCCATTCTACTAAAAAATAAATGGAATTATACATACACATGCAGAAATATAAAAATATATTTGTGATAAATTTATAAAAAATAGGAAAAAAAGACACAAAATCTTTTTTCTTTTAAAGCTTTTCAGACTCAACACTGTTTTTGGTCAGGAAGGTTGGCTAGAGGAACTGGAAAGGAGAATCCACACAACAAAGGAAAAATAATTCCACAGAATACTAAATGTGTCTTTGTGTCAATACAGTGTAGCAGTTCTTTTGTTCACATTTCAGAAACATTTACAGTATTGACAATAAAAAAACCTTTCCAGACTGAAACACTGTTGAACGCACTAATATTCTAGTACTGGGACAAGAATAAACTAGGCCTTCTCTGAATAGTTTTCACTGATTTACATTTCATTTTCATATATTTCATGTAGGTTTTAGGGGCTAAAGGAAAACCTCCATCTGTCCTATTTTATTAAGAATGCCTTAAACAGTCAATTTTATCATCAGTTCTTTTCACTTTTAATTATTGACACATTTACTCACAACCAGAAGTGGTCTAATTCAATGATAGCACACTAAAAAGTGCAACTGCTTTGCTTCAAAAAAGTTTAGGGAATACTTTATTTGCTTCTGAACAATGACAATTTACCATTTTTCCTCCGTTTCCCTTTGTGTTTCTGATATGAACTCAAAAGATGAAAGAGAACCTGATAATACTTATTTCCCCTCTTGACAGCTTGAAACCCTGTAAAACATCAACTTCCGCTCACTTTTATGCAAAATTGTGACTCAACTTTCATTGGCATGGGAGTCTGCCATGTAAACAGAAACTTCTTAGTGGTCAGCAGTAACAGAAAATCAGATTAAGAGAAGGAAAGGAAAGTTCAATATTTGGAAAAATGAAGACTTGGAAATGCACAGATATACTTGAATGACTTTCTCAGAGCTCTAAAATCATCGGTTCTTGCAGTCAAACTCACATTACTGTAGAAAAGGACATTTTCAATATATTGTCTGAAGAAGGTGTTTAGAACTCACCAATCACCACAAGTCATGGCTTGCACAGTGTTCAGCAGACAAGTGCAGCTTAGGTATTTATTAAGATTTCAGTTATTTCAAGGAATCTCAATTGAGTGAATTGCTGAAACATCATTTTGCCAAATGTATATGTTCCGTAACTCTTGATTAAAGTTGGCAGTATTACTGTCCTCTTTACTGAGCTACTACTCTAACTGTAACACATCTGAATGTTCATCTATACATTAACACAGAGGTAATCCATGTAATATTGTATTACACATTTGTTAAACTCTCTAGGATACAAATACCAGATTTGCAGTTTCTGAGGACTACAGATTATTTTACTCACAACTGGTCTGACATTTTATTTGGAATTAGAATTCTAATTGTTTAGCATTTTATGAATACAGTCAATAACTACAGATGGGAAACATTCAAATTCACAGGAGTTTTTTAGTTACTTATTATATTTCTGAGTTTCTCTCTGTTCCCTTATCTCTCGTTAATTTTTCACTGTGGTACATGCAAAACATGTTCTGCTTCGAATGTAAAAATCAGAGGCATAGATTTTTTAATACAGAAATGAAATAACACAGTATATGACATACAGCCATGCTCCAAAATTACCTAATGGTATTTTTGCTTTGTTTTCTGTTTTTTGCTTCTCTGTACATGCTGGTGTTTAAATATTTTGGATTAGGTGTGTTACTGAACAGTACCGGTACTATCCAGATGGCAGCGATTCCTTCAGTTTGTTAAGAATTTATCCTGGTGATTTCACTCACAGTGTTACTCTCGTGACTGGGTTTTGTGTTTCCGTTCTCTATAATGAGATCTAGGAAAGCAGCCTCTCTCCCCAGTCCAACCTCAAACAGCCTCACAGATATCCTGACATTAAGATTACACATTACTAAGAAAACAGCCTATTTTTCAAGCTAGGATGAACCAAATAGACCCATCTTTAGTGGTTTAAGTTAAATTCAGCTCACTCTCTTATTAGACACTGATACTTGGAATCATATTTTTCTCTCAGCTACAAGATGCGATGCTCAAATTTCCAGACTGGTTTTGTACTTGAGGGACGTAACACAACTGCTGCAATGACTGACTATAACCTCTGTGGCAACCAACTTTTTAGCTCATCTGACTAAAAGGAAAACTGTTGCTTCACTGCAAAACATACCTAATTAGGCCACTTGTTCTTCCTAAAGGGTAAGAAAAGACTGATACTTTCTCCCAGGTCATGGGATCTTCTCCAATTGTTCCTATCTGAGGTCTGTAACACCAGTTGCCTCTGGTGATAAAGTACCAAGGTAGCTGGAGAACCCACATCTTCTTGGCCAACCGTAAGCATCAATGGCCAGAGCAAAAGCGTGGATATGACCCATTGCACTTTATCCTCTCTACTCCCCTACTTTGCAGGAGAGTTGCAAAGGTCCTGCTGTCTGCAACCCTACCTGTTCAGAGTAAGAGGAGTTGAATGGGAAGAGGTCCTGAAGCCCTGTTCAGAGCCTCTGTTTTTTTCTGTAGTTACTTGGAATGCATTCAAAAGTAAGGCTGATAATTCATTTTCAGAAAACCTTGAAGGAATTATTATTACTGTAAAACATGAAGTGGAGTACTTAATAGCACTAATAGAATCCCACTGGTAACTGACTTCTAATCAGCTCAGGTTCTCTACTGTCTGCAGCTGGAAAGGGCTTGTATTTATATTATGGGTTATTTCACCAATTGTGAATTGTTATCAGCGTTATTTTGGGGCACTTTTAGGTCTTGTTAACTTAAGCTCTTCTACAGGTGCTCTGTGGAAAATGTACATATGCTTAAAATTGTAGATGCTCTGGCTGCACTCTCTTACAGAAAACCTGACATTTGACTCCGTAACGTACTAGGGGGGAAAAAGAAGGAGAAAAGGAAACAGCAGCTCCCATGGCACTCCTGTATCCTCTTAACATTTTCTTGTAACTATACTGTTTTATAGATGAAACTGTCACTGCGAAAATGACAAATGTAACACATAAACGAACAAAAATGGGCAATAAATCACAAGTGACACTCCAGCCCATTGAAATGCATTCAGCCAGTGCTGCAGAAAGTAGCAACATTTCCTTGTTTTGCATTCTGCCCAGCTAAGCAAGAGGACCAGAATCCCTGAACAACTGGTACAACAATCGTTGCAGTCATCATATAAAAATAGGCTTCAAATTTCACTTTGGAGAGTGAGATTCATTCTCATTCTGCTTTCCTTGTCACTTGGCCTTGTCACAGCATTGTAATATGGCTTTGACATTACAGCACACAGGTGCTCATTCTCCCCTGGATAATTATCCACAACTCCCACTGATAAAAACATTGTTCAAAAGTATCAAGAGAAGAATAAACTTCTAAAATGGCGTATTCAACCTGCAGACTGACACATCTGCGCACAGCTTTGTTATTACAGACACTACTGAATTCTCAACTAGGAAATAGTGGGTTCTACATTACACAAAATAGCACTTCAAGTTTCAGCATATCAGAATACATCTAAATCGATGTTACATTGTTCAGGATGGAGAAAAAATGAATGTGAGTGTCTGTCCAGACCATGTTGTTATACCTTAGATGCACGGCAAAGTACAACAAACCAGGTAAACAGCAAAACACTCCTTCTCAAATTCATGCTGTTGGGTTTTGCGTCAATAAACAAACTGTGCTTTCAATAATACAGTATAAACCTGGAGTAAATACCTTAACATAAAAAAATTCCATGAAGTTGTGATTTAATGATTTCAGTTAATTTTTTTCACTTTTACATGTGGAATGGCTGAGAACAGAATCTGACCCAGGATACAGCAATAAATCTTGCTATATATTGAATACACATCTAAAGAAATCTGTGTATTTAATTATGTTGGTAACTTCATAAGGTAGAATAAGCCAACTGGGACTATTTTATGACTGCCTTTAACATGTTTATAAAATATGCTGCTCATTTAGACCTTAAGGTTTGCAAGGTAAAAATCACTTAAGTTTTAAGCTTTTGCCACTATCTGTTAAAAAAAACCAAAAACCCAAAACTTTCTAATTCTTAAGTATCAGTTATTCTACAAAACTTCTGACGTATCTTGTTGCATCTGATTTGTACCAAGAATTTAATCTATGAAGACTGTACAACACAGAGCTCTCTCTTCCAGCTGCATGTGTAATTAACAATGGGTAGTAAAAAGGGCATTCTATAGAAATCAGTCTTAATAACATCTAGTAGAGTAGTGGCTGCTCTGCTAAATCACAAATGGAAATACTTTAATTTAAATATAAGTAGCTCAGACATATTTCAACAATTAAGAAAATGTGTGAAAGAATGAACACCCTAATCATAATTCCAAGCATGTTATTTTATCAGAATGCAGACAAAATACATGAGGGCCAAGTGAATACCAAATATGGCCAATTTAAACCTATTACATGAAGCGTCTCTTACAAAACAGTGAAGCAAACTGCAAATGATTTCAGTCTTTCTCAAAAACATGGTTTCATTATTCAACTCAAAAAGTTAAAATCGTACAGTGACACACATACGTGTAAGTCTTTTGATAACCTTCTACTTGATTTCAGCTGTACTGTTAAACAGTATTTGTTTATGAAAACACAGAGACAGTATCATGAGGACTATTATGCTTCATGTATACAGTGTTTTCTCCTGGCTGACAGGTGTTAGACAGTTTGATATTCTCCCTGTCTGTTGGAGGATAGGATCAATTGAGTGGATTTCAAGTTAGTTGCTTTTTTGTAAGGATAACACTGAAAGCTAAACACTATTCCCCAAATTTGAATTCCTTAGTTACTAAGTTATTGAATCAGGGATAATAATGTATTCACTCATAATAACAACACAATTTTCCCTATTTTGGCTTGTAAGAGTAAAAATCACACAGCTGCCTTTACAGCATGTTGCCTTATGCCGCAACTCCAGGACAACTACATTGTAAGTATTTAAGTACAACTGCAAGGAAAAGTTCTGTTTTCTAAAGGCTGCAAAGGCTGTAGCAATGGGTAAAGCAATGGGTGGCTGTCAAGGTATTTAGGGCAACTAGCAGGTAATCCTATAAATGGAAGACATATTATTTTTATATGAAAAAGGAAATGAGAAAGGAAGGACAAACAGAAATTAATAATGCAGTGTTTATAAACTGCATCCCTAAGAGACAAGCTGATGATGAGGGTGGAGGAAATGAGTGCAAGTAAAACTGGCTTGAAAGCTGAGCTGTATTATCATGATATTTCTGAAGAGAAAGACCTTTCAAAATTGGTAACGATATTCAGGAATGCAGCCAAGATTTTAAATTTTCATTATGCAAGAAGCATCAACTTCCCACTTAAAAAAACCCCGAAAATGCCAACCTTGACCTCCCCACTGCCAGCTATGTATCTCCTCAAATGCTAAAAGACAAAAGTAATTTCTTGATCTCAAATGTAATTACTTTGGTTCTGAGCAAAGAAATGAGGAAAAGGCACTGAACAGAAAATGCTAAGTGACACTATTTAACAGTTACAGGTGTAGGGCTTGTGGTAACTAGAGTTAGCAACAATTCTACCCTTTCTGCATGAAGAAGTTCTTTTACATGCAAATCCTTTCCACAGTGTTGAAATTCATAGGAGAAAAACGTGGAGAGAGTGTGCAGCGCTCCCAGCTCCCTCATGTGCAGTCCAGCTTCTGTAAACCTCCTTTAAGAAAACCTTTGGGTTTCTCATGGATACTGCAGATCCCATTACTGCTGTACTGTTGTAAGGCTGTACTGTTGAAAAAGCCTGCCTTGTTGCTATCATGGGACAACGATGTGGGCTGGGTGAGGTTTCTTCAATCCTTACTGCAGTTGTGGCAAAGGAAAAGGAGGAAGATGCTTCTTTCCTTTTGAGCACACAGTCTTTCAAACATGAGAACGGGGTGGGAACTTATGAGGGATTTTGAAGCCTTCCTAACACATTTCATGGGTAGCCATAAATGCTGTTAACAGCTATCATTTGATACTTTCTTTTTCACTATAAAATTAGATTCTAGTAGAACTTCCGTTTTTTTCTTATTTTTAATAAAAAGTAAGCAAAAGTCACAGACTGCCAATGCCAAAACAACTAAATAAATACTTTGCC
The DNA here is from genome assembly GCA_038380795.1 of Pyrocephalus nanus. NCBI lineage: Eukaryota > Metazoa > Chordata > Aves > Passeriformes > Tyrannidae > Pyrocephalus > Pyrocephalus nanus. Next base: position 7,641,682 of record CM076261.1, on the reverse strand, counting down.
AGCTATTCTATGCTAGCTCTATCTCTGCTCTCTCACTGTTAATTATTCTAGTCTTCTTTCTGTGGAACAGGCATCTCTCCAGTATTTCATATAGGTACCCAGTTTTGCATTGAAACAAATAAAACAACAAAACAGGAGAAGAAAAACATTTAATTCTCCACATTGTAAAATATATAGGCTCATCTGAACCTTGTGATGAAGAAATCAAAACCTGCTGAAATTCAAGAATACGGAAGAGATCTTGTCTCTTCAATGCTTTATTCGAATTGTCAAGTAAAAAAATTAATTGAGATATAGAAGTGTGTGCAGACACAGCTTCTGACAAGCAGCTCTAACAAGAGCAAACTAGTACTTCCTGGCATCATCCAAATATGCTATTCTGGTTAGTTCATATATTATTACGTAACACAAATATACATGCAACATACCTGTCTTGACTGACAAGGCAACTTGGGCATTACGGATCACTCAACTTTGTTATTATAACACATACTCCAGAATCAACAGCTATAGAAGACATGACACTAATCCTCTTATCTTAAACTGAATCATTTAACTCCCTGCTATTGTCTACAGCAGTATCCAGATGCTAGGCATCTGAACTTGTCCTGATCTCCCAGACACCCTGGTAGCAACATACATGTGCTTCCCCAGGAACTACGCCAGCGTTCTTGAAAAGGCAATTATTTTATCAGATGCTAAATGCTGATGGACTAGATCTAACTTCTGCCATTACACATTTCATTACACTCACCTCAGATTCTAGAGTTTTTAATGCTCTTGGCTTCTGTTTGAAAATAAAAAATATTTGCAAATCCCTGAAAAGTTTTATGCATGTGTTTATTTTCTGGCAAAATGAATATTTTCCCCAAGTTTACAAAGATTTTCTAGTATATTCTGAATCATCCCTCAAGTCACATACAGGCTAATAATGGTTTCCCTTGCATACTGAGTTTGACAATTAGATTTCAAACCCTTAAGTCTTGCTCATTCTCATATGTCACCTGCTAGTTTATTTTATTTTGATCCTAGAACTCATGTACGATATAATTAAAAAGGAATCTATTTTATTTATTTTAATGTCTTCCATATTGAAATGTTGCCAGAAAATATGATCTTCCCAACATAACACAGAAAAAAACCTTAATCCACTAACACTAGATCTTTGCCCTAACTTGCACATGCAACTCTTGAGCCTAAATTATTTAGAAATTCTAGTGTCTTGATCTAATAATAAAAATAAACAGGTACAAAGATATATATCTATATTCAAACTGTCATTTAATTTCCAGATAGAGCAAGACTAGATCTTTTTACAACATCAGGCTTAAAGGAACATTCCACAGGTCACACACACAATGGGCACATGCAGCGGAGTTGTACGTACAGGGATGTGTGTGTAAGTCTTGGTGCCAAGCGAACCACTCTATATTTAATGGAGCTGAGGGAAAACTTGTAAACAAAAAGAAACTTTTAACATAGAAAACTGTTTATGAGCAGAGAAAGAGGAAACTGTCAGGGAAAGGGAGCCAAAGAAAATGAGACAAAATGTGCATGATGACTTGTCTGTACTTGAACATCTGACCTGTTAGTTGGTCGTCGCCTGCAGCAGGGGCGATGCGAATGTATGGTGTTGTAAGCTGAGTCACGATTATCGCAGCTAAGGCAAAGGAAGATTTCCAGGTCAGCATGCATGAGGGAAAAAAAAGCCAGACTGAAGCTATGCCAGCAAGAAGAATCTTGGTCAGTAGTTAATTGTCTGAACTTCTTACAAATAAAACCCAAAAAAGTTCCCATAAGTTTTCATCTTCAGTTGTTAGTTTGGTTATTCTGCAAATTAATAAGCTTTCGTATGTGACCTTCATTAAGGAAGAGGACTCAAAGCACATTATTTACATATAATGCATTTGAGGAAACTGGAGACTCTTTGGGTCTGCTAGTCACAGCAATGGGTTTTCTAAGTGAAAGCTAACTGCTTATTCAGATTAGTATGAACTTCTCTAGGTAACCTGAATTGGTTTCACTTTTGATTTTCCTATTTCATATAACTACATTTCTCCTACAATTCTTTTAAGATAATGTTTGTGTAAAGTATTTTTGAGCTAGTTAAGAATAATTTTTCTTATATCCACTTGGGTTGTCGGGAAAGTGCACAAACTACACATATACTTAACATTCAGCACACAGAGAATGACCACTTAAAGGCGGCAAGCTTTTAATTAGGTGTGTATGTAACAGTCTGAGGTCTGAGTTTTACCACTAAGACAAGAAAAAGCTGAAAACCCTGAACTGTTTACGTGCCTGAAGTATTCAGACTTTTCTGACAGAGCTGTAACAATCACTATCTGCTACAGATAACTATTACCATGGTTCTCATTAATAAAATCTCTTATTTGTTCATTTTCCAGCAGTTCTGTGATTGTCTCTAAATGGTTAAGCACACTCTGATACATATATATTAAGGAATATAAAAAAAATTAAAAGGTCAGATCCAATATGATGCAGCTGGAGAATGATGCAAAGAAAAAATATTGGAAAATTAAGGACAAAATTATATGAAAGATCACTCATTTACATAGAACAGCCTGGGTGCTATTAGAAATGTGGCAACGAGTGAGGAAAATAGATCATCTACCATCTGCAGACAATTAAACTCAAAACTGCTGCTGCATAATATTTTGAAATATCCCTCTGCAACACTGAAATGCAGTGTTGATAGTAGCTTCTAGAGCTCTGTTGCTACTGGATTTAAAATATTATAATATCCTTTTCTCTCTCATAATTAATGAAAGGCTTCCAATATTGCAAAATTAAAACAATGATGTGTCCCTCTTGAGAACTGGATTCCTAGGAGATAATCAAGATGTTTCTATCCAGACAGTGTTGTAAGTCATATCAGGAAATATAGTCTTAATATAAATCACAAACCACCCCAAAGTTGATAGTAATAAACTTGGAGGAGTTTTGGAATGTTTTCAACTTCGTCTGCTGAGATTTTACAGTCATTTAGCTTGAAAAAAGAGTAGGTATATGAAAGCCATATTTCAAGCAATATATGACAACCTTTATTACCACTGGCGCAAAAAGTTCTTCCTGATTTTTGTTTGTTTGTTTGTTTAATTATCTTGTCAAAAATAATGGGAGTGGAAACTCTGCAGTCTCCACATTTGTGTATACACCAAATAGTCTCAGAGGTCATAGAAGCCTTTCTCTATAGGAAATTAATATCAGAAGACTCCACATCACAAGAATATGCTGTCTGATCCTTCTCCTAACAAAGTCAGTGGCAAAGACTTCCTTTGACTTCAGAAGAAGCAGAAGGAGAACTTTCAGCTCTACAAAACCCAATATTTTCATCCTACATTACACTTGCAGTCATTGCAATTAGGATTTTTATATGATCTCTAAAAGAACACATTTAACAGAGGTTTCATTTGCAAGGATGCAATGGTCATAAATCAAGAGCATTTTTTAAAAGGGTACAAATTGAGATTGCTTAAAATATACTTGATGGAATGAGAAAGAATTATCTAGCTACTGACCCTAGACATGCAGTTGATCCAGTAGAATTAAGCTGTACTTTTTAAGAGATAGGCTATACTCTTCTAAGAAGCCTGTCAATATGATAATTGATGTCTGGTGCACTTTGTCTCTGATACAGCAACACGGTTTAGTGTCACCAGTTGAGCACATGCTTCACAGTAAAGCATACGCATTATTTCTGTTGACATCAATTTGAGGGGAAAGTGTACTCAAGGTACAGGACAGCTCTGCTGGATCTGGAGCAAAACCACTCTATATGCTACACTTATTTATTTTTATTTAAAAAAAAAATAAAAAGCTTGTGGTGGGACACAGAATGAACACTGCATGACTCAGTGATAAAACTGAATCTCAATGATCTTATGAAGGTCTTAAAGGACATCAAAAATTTATTATCTGGAGGTGAGATAATTAAAGGAAATACAGCTAGCAGGTGACACAGCTATGCTCATATGTTCTGAACTGCCATATTGGTCCTGAGGGCAGAGTTCAAACAGGCTAACCACATATCCTTAGTACAGACAATGAGGTGGCTTGGCCAATCTCAGCTGGCTCAGTGGAGCAGCTCTGAGGTTGTCTTAGGTTTCCTTGATCCCAGGAATGGCTGCCAATCACCAAATTCCATAGGAATGGAATTGCAAAAAATTTCAAGGAAAAAGCAGACAGTTAGCTACACTACCAAGTTTATTTTTCAGCTCATATTTTATGGCAAAGGCCTTTATCCAGTAAAATACTGGATATGTCTACTTTATGACAGAATAGTTGCAATATATATAGTCAGGAAGATTATTCTTTGTGCTCCAAATTAGGTACATAACTGACTTGATTAAGGCCTAAAAGCATAAGATTCCAACATTCATATGAAATTCTAGAGCACACCCACTAATTCCAATGCCCTACACAAGGCTGTAGATATTTTCAGGATCAGACCTTCATTTAAAAGAAGATTTCACCAGCTTTATACATGAATGGCCTAAAGCACTTCCTCTAGCTTTAAAAACTATCAAACTTGAACTTCTGAAGATAAGAGAAGCCTAGAATATAAAGATTTCAGAAATGCTAATATATGAAAACCAGATGCTGTACTGGAGAGCGTTCACAATTTGTAAGAATTGTAATTATTTGTAAGAAGCACTACAGTGCATAAATAGAGGGACCTAACAAGCACATAGAGCTTAAGTAGCTTACTGTCTACTAGCTACACTGTAGTCACAAAGCTCGGTGGAAACTGGTGCAAGCCTGTAGTAAATCTAACACAGAAAGCCATCAGAGCAGCCTTTGCTTACTGGGAAACAGACAATATGAATGCTACACTTAGCTGTTTGGGGGGTGGGGCTGGAGAGAAAGAGAGCTGAATGGGAGAAGACAATTTTCTGTCTTGTCCCAATGCAGGTGTGGTGACTTCTGACCTATAGACAGAAAGCATTTTCGCAATCTTTTTCTAGTCCAAATATGGGAAGTCCAAAGAGGGCACAGAATTATGCTTTTCTTTAAGTATCTCTGTTAGATTTGAAGGGAAAACATCTGCTTACACAGCTATTATTATTAACATATTAAAATATGTCATGGTCTCCATTTAATTTTTTGATTAATACAGATTAAAAGTATAATATAAACATCCAGTTGATAAGCAGGGAAATCAGTGCTTTACAGAAGCCCCCCAAGAAAGTTTTGTACCAGGGACCCCGTTTAAAAGTTCTCACAACAACCTCTCCCATTATTTTACAGGCTTCACAAAGGTATTATGAAAGATTACAAAACATGCTTTCAAAACAGAAAGGTAGGGAGATCTGTTTAAAATAAAAGCTTCATTTCTCACATCTCCATTGCCAAATGGGTTAGCTCAAAGTAGCTTGTTGCTATGGGAGCTATTCCAATCCACAAAGTTACCCTCACTTCTCAAATGAGAGAGTTAAGAATTTTCAGTCAGTCAAGTAATTTGAATAGTTGAACATCCATTAGTGATTATGAATACAAATCTTCAAATAATTTAAAATCCATTCCTCTAATCACCTATTATGATTTCCGAGGCAACGTAGTCCACTCCTGGTATCTCTGAAACTACTCAAAAATAACAACATAGGATTTCACTTGAATCTGGAATTAATCTCTCATCTATATTATACTGGAGTTTAGTTCAGGTATTTTCTATGTTTTAGTAAGCAGTCAGTTAGTAAATTAAAATCAAAACTAATTCCTTTGGCTTGGCAAAAAGACAGGAATCGGTTCAAAGAGACATAAAAATGTATTTGTCACATCAGGGAGGATCCAGTCTTTCAACGGGAGCAACTTGCATGCTAACATTACTGATAGTGTTAACTGATGAGATTCCCATCCATCCCATTTATAGACTTAGTGGGGGTGGTGGAATTGTGGAGTCTGCATGTAAAGGAAATCATAGTGGGATCAGTTGCATTAGGGACAGTCCCTGAAACAAGCATGATCACCTTCAAAATACAGTGGTATGATACAGTGCTATAAGGAGGAAGCATTTTTCTTTTCATACTCTTGGCCAGATGCCCAAACTGCAAGGTGGTATTACCTGTTCCTACTCAGCAGCACTTTCTTCCCTTTTTCTCTATTACAATCTCCAAATAATTGCACTATGCCATCACTTCTTTTTCAGATTTTGAAGTTGCCACCAGCTAGAAGTACTACAAAGGTGAGACTACAAAGATAATCACAGACAGATCTAGATCCCACAGATAAACAAGTCAGCACTATGTTTTTTTTTCCTTGTTTGGGGATAAAAACTCTAACTATCACTGTCTCAGTTATACAAACTTAGTTCACAAATAGCAGTATCATGTGCTGACAGTCAAATAAATACAGATGATCTGTACCATGAAAATGAAGAACATGTATCCTCTGCTTTTCTTTTATAAAGCAATTAAGATAACACAATTGCTTATGAGTAAGGCGTAATTTTGCACTACGGATAGATAAGCAGCTAGTATGCACTCTGCAACTGGCAACTTTAAAACTCTGCTATATATATAAAAGTCAAAAATATTTATTGTGAGATCATATAAAAACCCACAGAATATATTTTAAAAACTGTGTTCAAAATAAGTAATGCATTTAATATTAAAACAAACAAACAAACAAATTTCCTAAATCTCAGCCAGAAATACAAATGATTCTATGAAAATTCTGTAATAGGTTTTTAATAGTGATGCCTTTGAGCAATATAATCTCTTCTGGAAGGTTGCAAGGACCATGTGAGGAGAAGGTCAGCAAACTGAAGTACAGAACACATGACATAATATGAACATACCTTTTGTGGCTACCCTGACGCAGTCGATTTTGGTTTCCTGTGTTAAATAAAAAGGAAAAAGGTCACACCTTGTGTTTCCAAGCAGAGAAAATCATCCACGATTCTATTCTTAAATGTACTGATAAAATGTCAGAGAAGAATGTGCCTCATTACATACTTAACTGCTTATTAGGTAACTCCAAAGTGCGTTCATAATATGGACAAACACTGCTTGGGTATGCTACATAAACATTTCACTTAAGATTCCTCTAAAAGGAAAAATATGTGAAAGATATTCGCAAGAGCACAGGCAAGTGTTCAGCTTTTTAACTTTGGTAACATAATGACTTTCGGAGATTTTTCTTTTTCTTACAGATAGTATAGTTTAAGGCATCATGGGAGATAGTTTTGGAAAGAAAAAATAATCAATGGTGTTTCACATTTCTGCACCATCAGTACACTGTGAAAGAGGGACCATTATAGTTTCTGGCAGAAAACATTTCCAGGCTGTCAGCACAGACAGCCAAAGCTTATCAAGAATTGAAGGGCTCTGTGTAGGTCTGTCCAGGAAATGAAAAACAATTCCAGGAAGAATTAGTCTGATGAAACATGATCTGTGAAGATCCTTTTACACACTTTTCGTTTTAGTTCCATCTATCTCTTTTTCTTTTACTGTTTGGAGAAAGGAACAAAAAAAGTGGTTCCTAATTCTGTCAGAGCAACCAAATGAGAAAATGAGAGTTCAAGGCATTAGAAACTAAGGTAATAGGACTGGACATGCCAAGACAGATGTGCTAAAACTCATAATCAAGTTTGGCTTAAACTTAACAAAAAAAATCACAACATTCTCCTGTTCAAAGCAAAAAACCAAAAACAAACAAAAAAGAAGAAAAAAAGTCAGTCAAACACAGTCACTGGACAGCTTTTAGATAATAAGACAGAATGTTAACATACTACTTTGCCTGTTCACTACTGACAAAATGTGCTGTTTTCCCCTCCTCTTTCCTGTAACCTTTAATCATTAACCAATATTGTGTAAGGAAAACTGTTATTTTTTAAACTCAGTGTGTTAAATTTCACGGTTACTTCATTTTCTCATTAGCAACTAAATTGGGCATCTTGCTAGTTGGTGCCAATCATTTATTTACACAAAAATACTGTACAAAATCATGCCTGTCACAAAACTTACCCCATTGGCTCTGCTAGCAGCTTGAAAATAGATGCTGTAGCTCTTATGAGGAAGAAGAGGAGTGTTCCAGAAACCACTGTAGGTTTTGTTATCACCAATAGTAAAAGGTTGAGCAGCTTGTAAACCATTGGCTGGAAACTCTGCAGCAAAGTAGTACTGGGAATTCAAGAGTGAGGCATTCTGGAAATGAATGGGCACCGGGTAGCATTTCAGGATTTCAGTTGTCTTTTTGGTCCTCCGCGGGCGTTCTTCTTCAACAACTATTTGATAGACACTAAGAATGTAGAGAGGAAAGAACAAAAGAAACACACTGGTTATTTTAAGGCATGGGGAGTCAACTCATTCTGAAACCACCACACAATATTTATGAGAAAAAAAAGAACAGTTAAACACAAGGAACACAAGAAAAAAGTGTCATTTTGATATTGAAATGTATACATCTCTGGAATAGATATATACTTTCAAACAAATTCAGTTTCTTTTGGAAAAACAAAATTAGCCATACACACCACAGCTTTTCATACAAAAGATGAAAGAACATTTTCTTGTTCAAACTCTTGTAAAGAAAAAGTGTGCTTAATTAGTGCTGAAATGTGGAATTAAGTATTATTTTGTTCACCGAAATAAGTATAAAGCTATAGGTTCCATTCTCTATCTTGTTTATCCTATCTAAATTAAATGAAATTAGTACTAAGTAAAAATTAATAAATAAATTACAAAGAGACAGGGAATAGCACTTGCTTAACTGCTGACATTAAACTATTTATAAAAGCATAGAGTAAAGTTTCAGTAGCATGTTGACTATTGCTGAGCGAGAATAAAACATTTTTTGATGGAAGTTATTCTCACTCAGAGAATAAATTTTACACACTTCAACAGATAACCATATTTTTAAGTGTTTCTCTATTCTGCAAAGCAATTCAGTTTGCGCTTGCAGTCTTTGCTGTACTGGGACCCACAGAGAATGGTCCATCTCTCTCCACTGTAAAGGTGCTGTGGACATTCAAGCAGGAACAAAGAAATTGCAATTTCTGCTGTATATGCAAACTGTAATCATTATACCCTTGCAGTTGCTGAAAAAGACTGAGTCAGTGCTTTTAAATTTGTGAAGTGGGAAGTCCATGTCTCTAAAGAGGACTGGTTTGCAAGTTTATTGCTTCACTGGGGACCAGTGATTCTTAATCAGTATTTGTCTCCTGGAATCTTGAATCCCAGTAAGCAAGTTAGTCTAGATAATTGATGTTAAAGTGGCAATGTGTCCACATTCTTGCACATCATCCAAATCCAATAAAAATTTATGATCTTTGAAGTTGATAGTTCAGAAAAATCTGCAATCTCTGGGTAGCTAAAGTTTCTTAAAGACGAAATATCCACAGTCTTCTGACATATTCCCATTCCATTATCTGTAGGTAGAGGATTATGTTTACAGAATCACAGACTCAATTAGGTTGGAAAAGACTTCTGAGATCATCGAGTCCAACCTACAATTTAACACCACCATATCGACTAGACCGTGGCACTGAGTGCCACTTCCAGCCTTTTCCTTAACAGTCCGGCCTTTCCTTAAACATATCCAGGGACAGTGACTCCATCACCTCCCTGGGGAGCCCATCCCAATATCTAATAACCCCTTCTGTGAAGAATTTCTTCCTATGTCCAATCTAAACCACCCCTGGTGCAGCTTCAGGAAGAAGACTGCCCAAAGTACAGTGACACTTGGGCTGAGCCTCTGCGTGTCTGTCTCAGTATTGTCTCAACGGGGCTTATTGGCTTAGACATATCACTTCACAGCTATGGCTATTCCCCTTCTGAAGGCCAGTCTGGTTTAGAAACAGAGATGACTTTGTGCAGTCATCGACCCAGCTCACAACCAGTGAGCTCCTGCACCTGCTGGGGCTGTGCTAGGCTCAAGCTCCTTTGGGTGCTGGCATACATCTCTCCTGCCCTTGCGCTCTCTCGAGCCTTACCCACTCAGCACACAACCAGACTAACATACTGCTCCAACACTGGAGCTGCCTGTGCATGTTTAGATAATGCTGTGTGCTTGAATGATGTCCCATCAATGGGACTTTAAGTAATGTGGTCTAGTGGAAGGCGTCCCTGCCCACATCAGGGGGTCAGACTAGATGTTTTTTAAAGGCCCCTTCCAATGCAAACCATTCTATGATTCTCTGACACCACAATGCTGAGTTTGCAGAGTCTTCGTAGTTAAATATCACCAACAGGCAGAAAAATCTCTCCACCTCACTGTCTTTTTACCAGACTGACAGACCCCGTGCCACAGACCCTGTTAGTTATGATTTTAAGATCTAGCATCTCTACTAGGAGATGCTGCCTTCTATGCTGACAAAAGACGCCCAGAAAGTTGACACTAAGAATGCTTAAATACCTCTTCTTCTGTCTGATGTAGACTTTCACCACAGTGGAGCTTTAGTTTAATGTTAACACACTCAAATCTAACTGTCTTCATGAAGATACCTACACATATACAGATCCACATATCCTGAAGAACTAAGCAGGCAGAAGGTATCTACTTTTAGGTCAACTTAATGGCTTCCCAGGCTCCACTGACTATAATAACTAAATGCTCAGCTCACATGTAAACATTTATAAGTGGACACCTAAACTTAAATGTTCAAATCTGATACTGAAGCCCATGCAGAAATCTAACAATGCATAAATTTAGTACAGCTAGGGAGACAGAGGGTCCACTTGAAGGCCATGTCTGTACATTTTGCAGCTCTGTGCAATGAATTCTTTATATCAAGCAGAAAGATTTTCATTAGTTGATTAATTCCATCCTGAGTAGTAAATGAAGGTCAACACACAGTAATCTTTCTTTGATCCTGTGAGAACGGATTTGTAAAAAAAACTAGCCAGAAAATATCTATATTACAATCTTGTTTTTCTCTTCCAAATCAATTTTTGACATGATTTTAGAAATTAATTTTCTAGAACAAAACAGTTGCTTAGAACCCGGATTCCAAGCTACTTTGTTACCTCCTCTAACTACTAATTTACAGTGAATCTACAATAAATACCAATTGAGAATTCAAATGGAGCATTAGGAAAAAAAAGTAGAAAGTGATGTAAACATCTATTCTTGCGAGGCAGTGAAGTTGGGTACACTTGCCTAATACTGCAGCAAATATAAGAATCTCTCAGTTTCACTAAAGCATGATGGATACTAAGCTAAGTTACCTGGCTGCCACCTTAGGAGAGCACTGTTACCTTTTTTATTGCAGCAGAATTGAATATAAGAGGGACCTCAGACCAGATGAGGCAATATGACCTGTTTCAGTACTGGTTGCAATGAGGATTCTATTAATTTTTCACTCAGTGAATAAAGCTAAAGATTGTAGATACTTTGGAAACAAATATGTCATTAAAATGCTCCTTTCCCTGGGGAAAATCCGTGTTTAGTTATACTACATGCACCATTTTTGTATACATTTTAAATGCCTGCCATCTATTCGTTCTCAGATACTTTAAAGAAAGAAGTTGAATGGAGCAATTTCAAACTCAAGATGTCTTTTAATCCTTACTCCACAGACAAATTAGATTTGCAAGCATCTAGACCTCAAATCTATTTGCTCTTTAATAATTTAAGCACCGAAAGGTCAAACAGCTCTTTTCTGTTCCCCTTCATCAAAGTCCAACTGCTAATGAAAAATAACTAAATCCTATCTGCTGGCCAATTTCCACACACTGCTGTTTCTCTCATGTAAATTAACACATTATGAGCACCTGGGTCAGGGGAAACCTGACAGAATTTTATGAGTGATACTTTTCACATTTGTAAAAATGAGATCATCTTGCTAATGAATTTTTAAAAATTACCTCAATTACAATTACAATCCAAAAGCTATTTATAATTCTTACTATTAACATTGCTTTCTTTAATACGTAGCAGCTGATCTGCCTACTCTGAAAAGGGTTCAAACTTAGTGAATTGAGCTAGCACTGCACCAAGATCCTATTATTCCTCTTAGGTATTAGTCAGATTTTCCTGCTTGTTTGAAGTTGCATTATTCCTTTTGCACACCTCTGCAATTCAGAGAATAATGTTTTCCTATCTCTAATCCAAAAAATAAATTCTACACTGCAGTGAAAGGTGCCAAAAGCATATCAGCTATCAGTAGAATTTAGACTATCTTTCTGAAGGAAAGAAATGTAATTTAAGTATAATTCCCATTATGCAGTTCTACTATAGAATTTCCATGCCTTGGAAATGAAATACAATTTCTATTTTTATATAGACTGAAATTTACTTTTGCTTTCAGAAAGGAACATATGGGAATTATTTTCAACCCAGGAATCAAATATCTCAAATTTGAGGATTAAAAAAGGTTTGTGGCAAAAGGAAAAAAACCCAATGTAATATTTAAGCTACTTTTTAGTTTTATTTTTTATTTTATTTTTATTTTTATTTAAGGTACTATTTATTTTTTACATATTTATGGAAATGATTATGCAGAGATACAGATCTGACTATAATAGCTTTACGTTTTGTTTGAAATTAGATATAGCAGGCTTCTAAGATACTTATTGAAATTGTATTGCTTAAATTGAAATGATATGCCAATGCCTCATAAACATACTAATTTTTTTCAGTCAAAAAAGTGAGATGAAAGAAGAAAGAAAACATGTTAACACAGTAATAAAAGATGCTCAGAATATTTAGACAAATGAACCAAACCATTAAAAAAAAATTAAAAAAATACATCTATTCTGAAGTATACAAAAGGACGGATTTTAGCAACTTCCTGAATTGGGAAATTATTCCATGTTACTGGAATCCAGTCAAACAAATTTTAATTCATCAAAGTCTCATTCAAAATTATGAAATAACTTTCCAAGAAGGACCCATTGGATACAAGCATGGACTTCAGGATTCTTCATACAGGAGTCATTTACATGTGCAATCTAAGCATTTATTACTTGAAACTTAGGAATCTACAATTCTACCTCCACCAAAAGTAATTCCAAATCATAAGCAAAAGGAAAACAATCTTGATTACTTCACTGTTGAATCATCAGTTCAATTTTGTCTCTCTAAAACAGTCTTGATGCTTCACATAACTGAAGCAATAAAGAATTTTTTAAAATTCCTTTTACAGAAGGAACTGAATATAGACTAGGACTATCTGAAATTATTTACTAGTCTTAGTACAGCTGCTGTGCATGATCCTAGGCCAGTCAATTCAATATTTTGGGCCTCAGATCTCTGACTGTAAAAAGAGAACAGTAAATTTTCTTATTCCCTCTTGCCTGTTTCAACTGTTGAAAACTTTTCAAGACCTTCTTTCTTATTTTCCTTGACAAAAGGTGGGTTTTTTCCCTAGAAAATGTACAAAGCCTGCAAAGCTCTTAAGCCCCACTAGGAGTACCCTGATCAGCTGTGTAACTGTTGGGCTACCTTTGCAGACTGTTAGGGTGACACTCTTGAGCCTAATTTGAACTTTTCTGCTCACTGTAGTAAGTACCTTCTAATTCTCATGCTTTATTTCAATTATACATAACTGGTACTTTTTATAGATCTATTTCTGTATCTTGACTTGCATGCTTGCTTTGTTTTATGCTAACAGATTCAAACAATAGAATGATCTTTAATCTACAACTTGACCATTACTTCAGTTACTCATTCCCATAATCCTATTTATCTGTTTGCTAGAATCACTTTACTGCATTCTTCTACTAAAATACCAGTTCAAATAAAAGGCAAAATTAAGAAACCCAAACGCCACCCTGTTAGCTTGGGTTTATGTCCAGAATTGCTCAAACCGTAACAGTTTCAGCAATACTTCTGTAGACCCTGAAAATTCATCTATTGTACTGCTATTTAAGACATAAGCTCTTTTTAAAGATATATTGTTTTGTCAATGTTTTGCTTCTAAAGCTTCATATATCTTTGCTCATCAAGTGTGATGCAGGTTTATTACCTAACACTGCTGCTGGAAAAGACTATAGTCTTCAAAAATTTTTTTTTTTTATATTATGCAACATAACTTCATCTCTGTCATCTGTTGTCTCTGAGACAGTCATAATATATTTATATGCATTAAGATTGGAGATTTTGATCTACTTCTTCCTGCCCTTACATTGCACTAGATTCTTGTAATTCATCCTATAACGTACAATTTCACAGTCCTAGAAATTATATGTAAATCACATCTTGAAATGGAAGAGGGAAATTACTCTTTAAAGGCCAAATATTAATAATTTACAGTTAGCAGGCAAATAGAGGAAGGCTACAAGAAATTGCCACTCACTCTCCTCCTACTGTGCAAGAGTCTGTGTATTGATTATTGGTGGCATTAAACAAAGGTGATAAACAATCCCTGATTTATCAGGTGTCTCACCATCACGGCTCCATAGGCTTTTCCAGTGATCAGGAGTTCTAGCAACACCTAATATATAGTGAATAAAATATACTCTGCGTACAATCATTTCCAGTACAGACGTGAAGCCAGATAACCAGCTGAATGGTTGTCCTGCCCCTCTGACCACTGCAGAATTTTGCATATTTTATCAGAGGGGGAAGCACACACTGTTCAGCTCGGGACTAGAAGTAGCTAGTTTTTTATTAGCACTAGGACAGATGAGTATGACTGCTAATGATGGAGAATACTCATCAAGGTAGCCCCCTCTATTTCAGAAACATATTATGTGGGAGATCAGAGATATTCTGAGCTTTTTGCAAAACACAGCATTGCACACTATAACTTCTAAAACGACAAAAAAGTGAAGAAGCTTAAAAAAAAATCCCTTGTAGGAACGTAATGTTCAGAAATGAAAATACAGAACTTACAGTAAAGAAAACCAAGCAGACCAAACAAAACCTCCAAATTAATCCTGCTATACCGAGGAAAACAACAATATAAGCATTGTTAAAGTAATATATTACTATATAATTTATAAATGGGAAAAAAGGGAACTAAGCAATGCTGTAAATAATATTAACACAATACAGAAGTAATCAAAACTCTTCCAACTGTTCACATTTAAGCACTTCACATATCGGTGTTTAGAGGTGTACTGCCTATTTCCTTGTGTGACTGAAGGGAGTCTTAAATGCTTATAACTTTTTTGTTGCATCTTTACTTGGCGTCAGGAGGTTTTATGTAAACAAAAGCTTCACAATCTTTGGCAGGTTTCTAACTCTGCAGGACAGTTGTTCCTTCACAAACATAGGAAAGGGACTAAGTAAATAAAATACTTTGTGCTAGCAGCCTGTTGAAACTTGAATGGAATGATTCTACTTCCACACCCGGCTTTATTTACTAGCTTTGCAGGTCAAGAGATAAGTCTGGCTAGATTCTCCAAGGCAGGGTCTGCCTTTATTCTAAGGAAACACTATTACTGGCACCTGAAATTTTCAGCCCATGGGAAAAAGTCAAACTGAAGAAATTTTTCCGAATCAGACCTGGAGTGAACATAAAAGAGACTAATATTATACAGCACCTCCATTGTCATGCAAGGAGCCCCATTTGTCAGATCAATCAAAGCAGAAATACTTAAACAGCTGAAAAGGAGGAGATAAGACAGCTTAGGTTCAGTCCCTAGAGGTACTGCCAAATGTAAACTCTCAGGTGTCGTAATAAGCTTTATCTTCACAGACCCAAGTCCACTGGGGAACAGTATCTGGTTTTTAATGTAAAAGTCCTAAGCTGCTCTGTGACTGCCCAACTCTTTCGTATGGACACTCTCAAAAACTTAAAAGCCAGTATTTACAAAGGGGATTTTCTGGGAAAAACACATCCAAGCAAAACCTCTCCTTACCATTCCTATGGATTTATACAGGAAATCCTGAACAGTTTGTCAAATGGAAGCATTGTTTCACTAGAAGTTAAGGATATTACACTTATTCTTTCATCCAAGGACAGTCACTAGGGTAGGAAATGAAAATACATTCAATTCCCTTGAGACAGAAAACATTTGCTATATAATATCTTAATAGCAGAATAGTCAAATAGGGTCCAAAAGCCATAATTCAACAGCCACTATAAGTTCATCATAGATTCAAATGATTTTTCCAAACACAGAAGAACTGATAAATTTATCTTAATGCAAATTTTTCTTAATGCAAATCTGGACTCTCTAGAAATTAAGGGACACATCAGAGCCTTGGCTCCAAAAATTCTTAGAAGAAAAACTGCAAGGAAAAGGAGACAACGATGCACGTTCCTTCCACTTTCCAGTGGCCAGAGGCAGGGCCTTGTAATTGCAGACAACCACACACCATTCATGAAATGTTTCTGTCTTTAGATTCAGTTAGCACAAATAACAATTCAAAATACAGTTTTGTTTTGTTAGTAAGTGAGTCGGAGAAGGAGAGAGAGAGAGAGTAGAAAAGTCTTTTAAGGATTTCAGCTTGTGATTCTTTGCTATTTAGCAGGACAAGAAGATTGCCAACATGTAAGTAGTAGTAGATGAGGATTGGACTTGATGATTTCAGAGGTCCTTTCCAACCCGGCTGATTCTATGGTTCTATGATAATCTATATTCTGATTTACAGCATATAGTGTACTGATGGACTGCAGTTTTAACTTTGTCCAATCTTTTGCAAAAAAATCAATAAATTCAATACATTTGCTAACCTACCCTTATTCAAAAGAAGTATTAATTTATTACTGAAACAGCATATTAGAATTAAAAGAACCATTTGCCCAACACATATATAAGTGGCGGTTAAACACAATGCCAACAGAAAGTGTAGCACAGGAGAGTACTCTGTTGTTAACTGAGATTTGTGAACTGGCAAAGGCATCAAAACTGTTCTCTCAACACTCCCAACCCCTCTAATCTTTGATAAATATTGAAGATCTTTTTCTCCCTGGTTATACAGCCCCATGGTTAATTATTTCTACTTATTTAAATACTGGCGCCCAGCTAAGCCTTGGCACTGATATTACCACACTGGCCTATGAGTGTGACTGTCATGATTACCATAAACAGGATGACAAAGATGCAGCTATGTCTTCACATCTGTTAAATACACTTCTACTCTTGAAATTCCTTAATCTTGAACTCTCACTTTCCAAGGGACTGTGTACTACCCTATACTGATATGATCAATTTGATGAGATACAGGATTAGCAACTCTCCATACTTTAAAATAACCACATAATTCTATCTCTCTTCTTTTTCTGTCATATTGAAGGTCTTTTATTATTTTTAGTTCTGCTGAAAAAATAATTGTTCTAAAATATTGCAGGCCACAAAAAACCTCTATGATCAGATACATACTTTTTCTGAATATTTATAACTTCTCTGTGGCTTCTGCCCTCCACTTCTATTTTTGTCAAACTCAAAAATGTCAAGAAAATATAAAATTTTTGTAAAGAGTCTGTAGACCTGCATGGAACAAAGTGAGTAAAAAATGAAAATAAAATTAAACCTACTTATAATAGTACTGTTTCACACTGAGTTCAAAGTAGCTTTCTAGAGATGTCAGTAATACAAGTGAGCATTTGGCTCTATATTCATAAATTCTTTCAGCTATTAATTGTGTGTTTGCTGGACAAGCAAACGACATCTTTGACTACAGATCTCCCCTAATGTGCTCCCTACAGTATCAATGAGATCTGCTAAATACAGACTGCAAGTGGCAAGCTAAGAAAGGCACCAGAGATTTGGCAGTGTTTTTTGGTTGATCTTTTTGTTTAGTTTTGTTTGTTTGTTTGAGAAAAAAAAAAAGAAATGTTTACAAGGAAGGAACTGTAAGGACACAGTTTTAGCCTGCACTAAATAACTGTGCATATAAAAAGAGAAAAAAATTGGGCAAACAGAACTAAAAAATGATTGAAACATTCAAGAATACAAAAGGCTACACAGGGTAGGAATGTAGAGAAGAAAATAAAAGGAAAATAAAAGAACACATAATGTAATGAAAACAGCTGGAGATGTACCATCGTTTTTGGTAACCAAGAAGTGAAAGAAAAAGTAATAGTAGGAAAGATAAAATAAAAATGAAGTCTACCTAATACAGTTACACTTTAAACAAAGCATTTTTTAACAACTTACAGTCAGCTATTTTTTATGAATTACATGCAATATACTTGTAAAAGGTGCTTAATTTCATAGCACTAATATAAAACACCTTTTACAAACAATTTGCACATAATTTATAAAATTACGTTACTTCATAATATGGTTGTGAAATCATATATTTTTGTAAGATTGCCATTTTTATCCAAGAATGACTGCTACAAGATCTCTTTACACTCACTATGAACTGCTCAGTATTCTTCTAACTGTATTATCAACTGATATTTGGCTTCTTCCATAAATAAGTCTGGTAAACATAAGCTTACAGTCTTTCCGATAGGTATGCCACCATTACATTTTTGGCAAACATAAAAGCTCTCTGCTGACAACTCTTCCATGAATATGGGACAACATCCCACTTACACTGATCATGCACTGGGTTTTTTAAATGCTATTTGAAACAGAAGATGCTTCAAAGCCTTATAAATAGACTAAGATGCTACAAGGTTTTCATCAAGAAGCTCAGAATGTGTACCCAAGAACACGCTGTAATCCCATTTTATATTCCACATGTCATCTGTGATGCCCAGCTCCCACCCTCAGTACGCTCAGCTCCTTTTAGTGTCTCCCAAAAACCCACTGGAAAAGAGGCAACACATGCTGTGGCTGTTTCTGGGCTACATACAGGCTTGCTGCTATGTGAACTGTAGCTCTCTACTGGTGGACCAAATGAACAGAACTATCTAACTTACACAGCCTATCCTTCAGATGCTAATCTGGGTCCTTCACAGAGATTCCAAAATATGTGAAAAACTTACTGTTTATGCAACATTCAACTATTTCATACGTGCTTGAAAATTTCTAAGAGGTCCAATGTTAATAAGGGAAGGAAGGAAGGAACATACAGGCAGCTGAACAGGGTGATACTTAAGACTTGCTTTCTTAGGAAACCAGGAATCAGGTGTAAACTTTAACTTAGTTATGTTCCAGAAAGTTTAATTCTGCTCCTAGATATATAATATAGCACACACAAGTGAAGCAGCACTCCCTTTCTTCATTTTACCAGTGAAAAGTTTTATTCCTACTGAGTAAGGACTCAGTCCCTCTAGGCAGCAGATACTATTGATCTTACTCCACAAGGCTTTATGCTCTTAATTTAAACCCAAGCAGCAATATCACTAGCTTAAATGATGCTGGCCTAAACTGAACTAACCTAAAGCTTCAGATTCTCCAGGGATTTGAGACTGACTTCACTACAGAGAAGCAAACCTAAAATAGGGATGCCTCCTACTTTCTTTATAGTCTGCTTACAACATGGCTTTAAAATGAATGCAAACCATGGACAGATTGTGAGGATACTAATTTCACAAAATACTCTACAAAACCATTATTCTGAGATCTTTCAGTGGTCAACATGGAAAAACTGAATAATAAAAAAAATTATATTATCTTCAGAGAGTTATCTATACAGATTAACCAGTAAGATGATTATTATGGCACTCCTCACCACTGAGAAGTTGTTCACAATCATACACAGATATGTATCTTTTTCTTTAAAGAGGAAAAGGCTATTTTCATTTATTTTAACTTTAGAAATAGGAATGGAAGAGAGCACGATATATTGATTTGCAGAAAGCTACACAGATTGTCCCTATCCGCACCAGAAATAAAGCTGTGCTCTCATCTGCATCGAGCCCCAGTGCTGTATCTTCCAGGCCATCCTTCCACCACTGCAAGATTATGGGCTTTCTGTAACCAGAAACACACTGCTGTTCCTCTCCTGACCATCTGAAGAGTCTTTGCTCCTCTTCATCTCTGCAATAGAGCTGTCTCTCCAGGAAGAGAGGCCGACTCATTTGCTAAGCGGCTTTGTCGAGTATAAACAAATAAAAATTATTTTAAAAATGTTGCAGGTGTAGATTTCAAGAGGCTATTTCTGCTGATATGAAAGAATTAATACACCACTTCAAGTACAGAACTTCTTCTACAAAGGCCTGCTGGTGATCTGTATTAATTTGAGTACTTTTTCCAGCAATCATCTATGCAAAACAGTGAGGAAAGGAGGAAGAGGGTGAGAGGAAGGCAGGGAGAGAGAAGAAAGCAGAGGAAAAAAAGGAGAGAGGGAGAGGGGTAGGAAAACTTCTGTAAAATCCTGCCGAGAACAGGAATGCCAGCTAGCCAGAAATTACTTGGGAAGATTTTATAATGAAAACCACTGTCATCGAAGTTATCTAGGTTTATGAAACACTTCTCTCCAATCTTGTTTACAGTTATTTATATTATAAGACTTCCTCCATCTTCCAAAATTTATATTAAAAACACCTTATTTCCATCATAATAGAGTAACAACTCTCCCACTCCCACCCCACCTCAGTACACAGTGCAGTGAAAAGAAAGCATTTAGGTTTATTCCAGTTTAAAGAACAAATAGCAAAACAACTCAAATGCTCTGAGTTTTACATCTGTCATGCTGTGGAGATGTTTGTGCTTAGCACAGCTCAGAGAACAGTGTGTAACTCTTAGTACAAAAAGCATATGACTTAAACTGGTCTTGCTCATGAAATACAATAGTCTGATGCAACAGCACAACGCTGAGCATTTCAGTCCTGTAACTTTAATTTCTCTTTGTCTAGGTTTGATCAAGATAGGATCAGTTCTAAATTGCTTTGAAATATTAGCTGGGTACCATGCATGTATTTTGTATTCTCTCAACCATAACTCATTACATGGAACTTGCTTGGCATCAATAAATCACTCTCGCTTTTGTGTGTGCCCGTGTGTGTGGCAGCGTGTGTGTGGCTCAATACCCTGCTGCTAGGCTATTTAGTGATAAAATCTGATATAATAAAATATTAATTACAGCTGAAAGGTTGGGTGAGAAATATGAACTCAATTACAGTCCCATATTGTGAACAAAGGGTAGAGTGAAAAAATCCTTTAGTTATAGAAGTTTGGGATAATAAAAGAACAACTAGAACATGAGATTCAAGCTGAGTGCTCCCTAAAAGGCCACCTGTTTATAATCTTCACATCAGGCACAGAAATTCAAGTAAATTAGGTCAAGATGAAAGATTTTTGGTGATGATTTTTTTTACTTAACTAATTTAAAGATTTCTTTATTTGAGCATTTTTTCTTTGAAGTCATTGCAACTCATTAATTAGAAATTTGTAACAAGCACAAGGAAACATCAACTGTAATTAAAGGTTAGATATCATACATGGTATGCAAAATTATCACCTTACACAGTGATAAGAATTAGCAGTATATTCCAAGAGTCTTCGTTTCAGTCACATTGGCAGTTTTTCAGCACTGAACTGTAGCAGAAGTGGTTCTACCATCTTCAAAAGCCTTTTTTTTGGTTTGCTCGTTTTTCAAAAAATGTCACCAGCGGAATATAAACTACTTTAAGACTTCTTAAAAAATACATTTTTGTTCATCTGTTCAATTTACCTGAGTGTGAATTCAGATGTATTACCAAAGACTTAAAAGAATGAGACCAGAGTGTAAACAAACACAACTGTGAGCCAAAGCTAGTCCAAATCAAATAATATGACCTTGAAATCACATGCATAGTAGTGAATCATAAGAACTGAGCCATCTTATCTACTACTGCAGGCTAAAATGTGCCATTAGATCATAAAATAAGATTTTCATTGTCTGAAGAACTGTGTTCTCTATTAACAATGTTTTCTATTTCAACAAATGTTGCTGAAACTGTGGCAATATATTTTGGTACCAAGCCAGAAAACAGACTTTCAATGAATTTTCATTTATGATACTTGGAACAATCCAAAGACCATTTCAAAGCTTCTTAATCAGCTTTATGTTCTTTGCTTAATTTCTTTTTAAAAAGAACACAGAAAAATGATAAGTTCATAAGTATGAGATAAAAGTATCTTGGTACAGCAAGGAGGTGCTTTTATAAGCCAATATTACACCATTTAACTCATCAGTTTTCAGGTTGCCAAGGCCGATTTATAGAACAACAGGAAAGCATGAGAAAAGGAGTAAAGTCTTGTCACAGATTAAAAGAAATTAAAGAAAGCAAAACTGTCTAAAATGATTTAGTCTAGAAAAGAATGAAGTTACAGGGATCTGAAAGAAATACTCAAATTTGAAAGCCATGGCAGGGCTGAGTGATTCTTTCTTTTCAATCTGTCACAGAGAAAGAAAATACTGATGCACAATGGTACTGAAGTACAGATCAATGAGGAAGAAACAAAAGGCAATTTGAGAGGTCTAAACACATACAAACCAATATGTAACAATCTGTGAGATCACACAGCCCATCTTATCAGAATCAGAAGTAGCATTTCTGAACGTGTATGTCTTACTTCCTGATACTGAAAGAAAGCTCATTATTGCTTGAAAACTGTAGGTCTGCTTCTGACTAGAATGCAAAGATTCATTACAAACCACTTTCAGCTCCAACAAAATTGTTGATGGCACCTGAACCATCAGATTCCACCTGGTTCCATCCTGCTATGTAAACCAGGGAGCAAAGAAGAAGCAAATTAATTATTTTTCTTATTAAAGAATATGACTAACAGCTATTATCCAGTCTTCCCAAACTGGGTAAGAACAGATATAGCAAGGTTTAAATGACCAGTTTACTTGGATCTCCAAGGAAACAGGAAGGCCAACTCCCACTTGACAGGGCCAGTCCTAACTCTTTAAAGTTTCCATAGGATGAATGTGTTGTGTTATTTCCACTAAATAATTTTGAGATTTGAGTATTTGTTTTTAAATAAATACTATACAATGTTGCTATCATTCTACAATCTTCAGAGTAGCTCTACATAATACGATATAATGCTGTACTGGAACTGAAAGGAATAGAGTAATGGAAAAACATGGCAGTCTTCATGCAAGAACCTGCCCAAGTAATTTCTACTTTCAAAGAAATCCAGGGCCCCTTGCAAACCAGAGGTTTCTTCCTCAATAGCCATGAACAAGACCAGTAGCAACACAAAGATATAAGAATAATGAAAGAATATACTTTGGGGAATAATGTGACATTCTTAAGGAATAGGAATATTTCCTCAGATATAAATCCATACATAAATGATAAGATTTACTATTGCTCATTCTCGTATATTCAATTCCCAATTTCTCTTTATTATGTGATGGTGCAGCCTAGAGAAATGGTTTTCATTCTTTTCTCCACAAACATCTAGAGAAGCACTTTGCAAAAGGTAAGAAAAATATACTTAGAGCTTATAGATTTAAAATCACAACATAAAGATCTGCATGTACGCTGCAACATCTTTGGGGATTTACAAATTAAAAAAAAATCTATTAAGAAAAACAGATTACAAGTAAGTGATATACTACTACAATATTTTCTAGTAAACCATAAACCACTGAAATTCTGTGACTATGCTCTGGAGAGTGTCCAGGAGGTGTGGACACACTGCAAATGTAACAATGCTCACATGCATAACTACAGCCAGTTGCACAGCTTTTATTTACAAATGTAAATTATGCACATGGATATTGATCAAGGAACGTGAATGTTACAAAGAACTTAAGAAGTAGTATTTAGAGCAGAAGATGAGCTAATGGATTAATGACACTGTTAACACTAAAAGAATAAGATCTTTGTATCTACAAAGCTGTGTGCTGGAAATTCACTCCTGAATTGAGCTAGGGAATTAAGCAAATAGATGTATTAAAATGAGTGACTTATAAGTAGAGGGAGAATGCTTTTTTTTTCCCCTTTTTTCAGGCATGCTCTGCAATCTGCTGTTTTATGTGCAGTACTGAAGGAAAAATATTTGCTGAGGCAGCTGAATGAATACACACGCCAATTTCAACAGGTTTTTTTTGATTCAAAGCTTGAAAATTGTTTACTGCTCATTAAAACACTCACAGAGGATATGAAGTTTTTAATCTATTCAATGAGAGGACACAACATGGAGCACAGAGACACTAGCTCAATCAGATCCACTACGGTCATTTAAGATGTTGTCTCATTTGTCTGTTTTCTGCTGCCAGATGCTTTGTTTTCATGGGAGGTTGGTGGAACGCTGCATGTGCCTGTGCTTCAGTTGCAACTGCAAAGGCTGGTGTTATCACTTAAGCAACCCAAGGCACAGACACATTTTTTTCTCCCGACTCTGCTGTAGGAGAGCAGGACCACAGCAAAAACAACCACAACAAAATTTTTGCCTCTCAATGCTATCGTCTCTTTCCACAACTTAAATGCAGTGGGTTCCAGTCCAACAATTTGGAAACGGAGATTACTGTGTTCATTTTCATCCTTTCTTCCCTACAAAAAGGCTCTGCAGAGCACTTTAATCAGCAGTGCAGAATGATGCAGGCAGACACAAATAACAAGTCATTTTTTGTGGCATCGTCCCCAGCTTCTCAGGACTTCTGTGGATAAATACAAGGCTGACCTTCTATTCTGTCAGTGAAGGTATAACTCTTCCTCCTCCCTGCACTGGGAATGACTCTACTAGGATTACGTGGCATAGAAACCTTGGCAGCCTGACATTGTACAGCTCTTCCCACAGGAAATCTGGCCGTAGATAAAAGATTCTGCACAGTTCAGGATTAGCACAACTGTTAAATACAGATGAGATTTTGGCCTTGTGCTTCTATTACCCTATGAAGCTAATCTTGAAAACAGCTTCAACTCTAGATGTAAGAATGCAGCTAATTCATCCGTCCTTTTCTGATTTCCCCATGGTAATTTCTTCCTAAATTCAACATTTTTATAATGCCTTAGACATCTATCCTACTGCTCTCTGAGAATGTTTTAGGCTGAGACATTTATATTGCTCCTGACTAAAGAGTTGCTGCTTTCAGTTGTAGAGCCCAGTAAGTGACTCTAATGTTTCTTTATGTCACTTAATGTAATCCAGTTGAGCAGATTAGCTTTTACTTAGCAATGCTTTAGAGTCATGATGCTTGTTGTAAATGCCAGTGATTTCCTTTCCTACTTAAATGAACAGTAAAACAGCAAGTTTTCATGTTACTATTCAGTAAAATGAATACTCCTTCAGCATCCAGTGTAGGAAATGCCAGCATTTCACTCAGAGTACATCTACACCTTTTCTTCCTCTTTCCATGTAGGATTCCTCTTTATCTTTTTGTTTCCTGTACCATTACTTAATATTAAGTAAGTTTGCTTGTAATGCATGATCAAAATGCTTTAGTACACATAGAATGGTGCAATCAAATATTATTTATATTGAGAGTTAGAAATTGCCCCAAATTACTTTGTCCTGGAAACCACAGTCCTCCAGCCATACATTTATGTATTAGTAACAAAATCTTTTTAAATGCAGCCATTTAGTCTTTGCTATTGAATAAAGGGCTTACACAAACTTGCTCAAAATGCACAATATTGGAAGAAAAAATCCTAAGGTCAGTGGCAGTATGAAAATGTACCATTGTTAAAGAATCTAGGGAAAAGGCAATTAAAGTGGTACCAGTTACTTCTGTGTTGCAGAAGTTGTAATTACATTACTGTGGTGCTTTCCTGTATATGAGAAAAGCCTCACTGAATTTTGGTTCCCTGTTACTTGGACAACTCAGGTCCATGAGAGAATCTTGTCAAAACCTTGTGCTTTTTTTCTTTGGGGGGGGGGGGGGGATTTGTTACAGCACCACATCTCATAATCATTTATATAAACTTAATTAGCACCACCTTCCTGACATGTATATCCACCTGTTTCAATGCACCACTAGGTAGAGAATTTATATTTGAGCTGTTTATGTATATATGCTCTCTGAACTGAAACTGCTTTCCTTCCCCTCTGAAGTTTAT
Source organism: Pyrocephalus nanus (assembly GCA_038380795.1). Taxonomy (NCBI): domain Eukaryota; kingdom Metazoa; phylum Chordata; class Aves; order Passeriformes; family Tyrannidae; genus Pyrocephalus; species Pyrocephalus nanus. The sequence goes on along the minus strand of CM076261.1, from coordinate 7,615,926 downwards.
TCCCCTGATGTGTTTTTAGAAAGTAACCACGTCTTCTCTTGGCCTTAACAGGCTACCTGAAACAAGTAGAGTTCTCTTGGTACCTCCATATGTAACACAGGTTTTCCCTGACAATTTATGCCACAACACTCCACTGCTGCAGTGCCAGTAAACTGATATTCGTAGTTCAGCACTAGGCACAGGAGGTCACTTAAGGTCCTACTGGTGTCTTTTACAAAGGTGTTCACAGCTTGTCACCTTTGCTGGAAACCCCACCCAGTGTGTAGTCGGTTTGCCTGTTTCACAGTCATACTGAAAGCCATCCGTACACACTTTCTTCTTCTCCTATGTTATTTCCAAAAATGAGCATCTATCTTGCAATATGTATCTTTGTTAATAGCTTATAAAATGAAAACTTTGCATCTCATCCTGAACACAATTCAATATTTTCTGTGCAACGTTCCAATCCAATGCTGCAGGCAGGATTACTGTTAAATGGATTATAATGTGTTATATTTATATTTTGTATCTACAAACAAAACACTCAGAATGTCATTGGGTCACCTCTCAGTAGATACTTCAGTTGTTCATAAGATAGCACAGAGAACCTGTCCTTATATCACGGTCACTGGTTTAGAGCTCTTGTGAACCACTTAAAAATACACAGTTGATTTAAATACTCATGAAAGAAAAGGAACTGAATCTCAAGAAAAACAAAAAATATAAAGTGCACAACATAGCTAGAGCACAGAAAGACTGGTGTGCAACATTGCCAAGGCTTCAGTCCTAACAGGGCCCAAGCAGATATGGCTTCCAGTAGGACCTGCAAACCTGACTTGAGCGCTTATTGAGTCAAATGGGTGAACAAATGTGAAAAGTGACACCATACTTCGCACTTGGGACACCTCACTTGGGCACCTGGCACTCAAGAGTAAAAATACTGATGGGATTCAAACCTTCACAAAAAAACAAAGAACTGAGGTAAGATGATAAGCTACTGTAGAAAATATAATTTCATGTTGACAACGATATGAGAAGTGCACATACATAACAGACAATAAGATCAACAGTGAAAGAAAGCTATGGGTTATATGTGCCTGACAATTCCTAACCACAGTTTTATGGGACTTTAGAATTGGTCACTCAGCACTGTGGCTACAAACTAACATACAGCTACTGTGATACACACTGTCAGAAAATGACTTTAAAATGTCTCCAGAAAGTAGGTCCACACATAATCCTGTTCAACAACCATTCAGGGAAATGTAGCTTACTCACATACTCCCTCTTCAATCTTTCCACAGCGCATAGTAAAACGAAAACAAATCCCTGGCACACTTCAGTAAGCACAGAGCAACAGTATCTCTTTCTTACATATTCAAGGCATGCACT